>CM040170.1:22533743-23923743 GCA_022606695.1 Vaccinium macrocarpon | reverse complement strand
AGGAGAGAGGGAGGAATGAGATATTTTGTTTTCTTTTCAAATTTGCCCCCCACACTACTTATTATAATTCCCTTATTACATTACACCCCCAAATGTACTTGTGTATATAGTATGTGACCACAATACTTATTTTCATAAACCAAACTTAAGTAAAGACTATAATTTACTTTAATTTATTTATGAAAATAAGGAAGTACCATTTGGAAAAACAATGGCATTTCTAAAATTTTAAAATTCTAATCACATCAAAAATCTCATCCCCACTTTTTAGTACAAAACGAAAAAGCATGTGATTTTTCTCCGAACAAAATAAAGCGAGAAAGATGACTTTTTGCCTTACAAAAATAACTTCCAATTATACCATTGTGATTAGAAAAATCAAGGAACAATTACCGCCATTTTTTATCGGCCAAATCGAAACTTCTCCAAAAATTGATTTTTCATGCGAGGGTTCTTACAAATTTACTTTCCCAAAAATGACCATCGTGAATTGAAGCCCTAGAACATACACATCCTCTCCTTCCTCCTTATCCTCTCCACGCGCCTTCACCTCTCTACTTCCCCTTATCCTCTCCACGCCTCCCACACCTCCCACGGAAAAAAAATTCCTCGGAAACACACACGGGCCACGATCGAGAGCTTGAAGAGGAGCTCGGTGATTTGGATGGAGATGGGGCCCTCTATTAGATGGGTTTTGTGTCTTTGATGTTGATTGAGTTTTGTGCTTATGGAGGAATCATGTTGAAATATCGGTTTGCAAACCAGGTTGCCCGGTATGTAGATAGATGCGTCCCTTGAACAAATCGGCCGAGATGTATTTTGCCCGACTTGATTATCTCAGGAATAGAAGTATCAAAAGGAAGACATTTGGTACACCTTGGAATTGGGCAACACTCCATTGGAAAGCTATTTGTAAAAGGGTGAAGAGCGTAAACAAGTCTAAGCGAGGAGTTTGGGAAGTGGATAGCAACACTTTATTTACTTTTTTAGTCATGTAAATTGTTTTTCGTTTTTCTTCTTGTTTTTTTTGGTTTTGGAAATAATTAGAATAATTTGTTGATCTTTTCAAGTTTAAGAGGCATATTTCCTTAAATCAAACTTCTCATTTTGGAAAAAATAACCATTGCTCTTTAAATGAAAAATGTTACACCTTAAGTGAATTAACATTGCACTCTTTCAAAATACTCATTGCCCCTTAAATCAAACTTCTTATTTTGGAAAAAATAAACATTGCTCTTAAATGAAAAATGTTGCACCTTGAGTATATTAATATTGCACGTGAGTGTATTAATATTGCACCATACTTATTGCTCCTTAAATCAAACTTCTCATTTTGGAAGGAAAAAAAAAACAATGCTCATAAATGAAACAATGTTACACCTTGAGTTTATTAATATTGCCCTACTCATTGCTCCTTAAATCAAACTTCTCATTTTGGAAAAAATAACTATTGCTTCTTAAATGAAAAAATGTTGCACCTTGAGTTTATTAATATTGCACTTTGAGTGTATTAATATTGCACCCAACTCATTTGCTCCTTAAATCAAACTTCTCATTTTGGAAAAAAATAACCATTGCTCCTTAAATGAAGAAATATTGCACCTTGAGTGTATTAATATTGCACCCTACTCATTGCTCCTTAAATCAAACTTCTCATTTTGGAAGCACGTTTTAGATTCAGAATAGCATTGCTCCTTAAATGAAACGTTGCACATTGATTGATTTGGAAAAAATAACTATTGCTCTTCGAATCAAACAATATTGCACCTTCTTTTGTTATTTTGGCACCCGTTTGAGAATATCATTGCAACCCGAATAAAGGCGATGGGGCTGTGTAATATCTAGATCCAACCTTTTGTTTTGTGAAACATAACTATTGCTCTTTTGAAGAAATAATATTGCACCTTGAGTAAATTTTTTTTGTCACCCTTTGAGAATAGCATTGCACACGAATAAAGACGATTGGGTTGCCTACGTGATGCATAAATCTAACTTTTTGTTTTTAGAAAAATAACTATTGCTCCTTATATGAAACAATGTTGCACCTTGAAAAAATTAACATGACACCCTTTGAGAATAGCATTGCACCCAAATGAGGACGATTGGGGGGTTTTTTTTCTCTTAAGTTTCAAGTTTGGGGTATTTTTGTCAGGGTAAAATAAGAATACCATGATATTGTATTTATTTATCCTCCCGCCATGAGCTAATGATTTCCAAGAAGTGCACCATTAAGTTGGAAATTATTTGCCCCCTTTTCCACTATCCGGTCATTTCCCATATACGCTACAAGCACACACACACACACACATATGTATGGATCTCGTTCTACTAAGGACTCCCTCAAACTCGTAATTTCGCGGACTTCATAGATGGGGTCAAATCTACCGAGATCGAACCGCTCAATGTGTTTAAAACATGATTTTTAAGAGTCACGTGAGGATTAGGTCCAAAAATACTCGGAAGGGCTTCATTCGAGGCATTTTTAGATAAATTATATATGTACGGTTATTATGAAAAACCACTTTCGGATGAAGCCCTTTCTGGGTAATTGTTTTTTGTGATTCCAAGCGTTGGCCATGGAAAACATGTTTTAAAGCAGTTATTGGCGGTTGGATCTTGAAATTTGGTCGTAAAAAATAAAAAAGGGGTGGTCCTCGGAGAGATCTTTGAGGGAGTCCTTAATAGAACATCTTCCTATATATATATATATATATATATATATATATATATATATATATATATATATATATATATATATATATATGATCAACTTAATGAGGGATCCCTCATTTTATTTAAAATGAGGACCTCATGCTTCGACCAAATTTAAACCGATCGAACGTTTGATGTGTTTAAAATGTGTTTTAAGGTCTACATGAGGATTTGTCAAAAAAAATAGCTTTCATCCGATTATTTTTTGTTAAAAACGCTATATATAACGTTTTTAACAAAAACTAATCGGATGAAGTCCCTTGGTATTTTTTGAAACTAAACTTCAGCGGTGAACCTTAAAAACACATTTTAAACACATCAAGCGGTTGGATCGTTAAATTTGGTGGAAGCATGAGGTCCTCATTTTAAATAAAATGAGGATCCCTCATTAGAAGTTGATCATATATGGATCAACTTCTAATGGGGATCCTCATTTTAAATAAAATGAGGACCAAGCTATTTTCCACTTTCGAACTAAATTTTGACAATCCAAACCGTTAGATGTGTTTAAAATGTGTTTTTTAAGGTTCACACGAAGTTTTAGTTCAAAAAATACCCTTGAAACTTCATCCGATTAGTTTTTGTTAAAAGCGTTATATATAGCGTTTTTAACAAAAAATAATCGGATGAAGCCCTTTGCGGTATTTTTTGAACAAATCTAAATGGTAGACCTTAAAAACACATTTTAAACACATCAAACGGTTGGATTGTCAAAATTTAGTTCGAAAGTGGAAAAATAGCTTGGTCCTCATTTTATTTAAAAATGAGGGATCCGGCTCATTAGAAGTTGATCCTATATATATATATATATATATATTTATCTATTTATTTATTTATTTCTTAAATGGGAGGCTAATTTACTCTTCTTTGGAAAGACAATCAATCAAAATAAACTTTTCAAATTAGGGACCCCTCCCTCTGAGCCTATAAATAGAGGCTCTCACTAAGAAGAAAGACATCAGTAGCGAAGGAAATTCCAGAGCACTCTCAAACATTTCTCGAGGCTTCTCTCCAAGTTTCTCAAGTTTGTGTGGAAAATCAACGAGCACCCAAGTTGCGTGTCGATTCCTTTACAAGAACAACGTTCTACTGGCGTCGACTAGCGAAGATTGTCCTCAAATTCACCGTTTGTTCGAGGATGAATTACATTTCAAGCCCTTGATCAAGCTTCATTCTTTAAACTTCTTAACTAGAAGATTTGAAAGAACTACCAATCGGTTCATTCCTACAACAACCTTTTATAGCCATTAGGTTGCACCATCAAGTTCGGAGATTGAATCAGAGGATTTGTACTTTTCTTTGGTGAAAGAACATTTATTAAAGAATTGTACCCTCGCATTCAATTCAAATCAATAAAAAATATTACTTTTGTGCATTTTTTCTTGTCTTAATTTCAGGACATGAATTTATGTGTTACAAATTTGGCACGCCCAGTGGGACCTCTACCTCTCACCTCTTTTTCCAAAGTCAACTTCACACAAATGGCGTCGAAGAAAATTCAGACCGCTTCAATCAACAAGAATGTCACTATTGTTACAAACAACAATAGTACTTCCACAGGCCCTGTGACTCGCAGCAAGGCAAAGGTAACCGTTGCCCCGACAAGTAAATGGGTTGCCCCAAAAGTGCTATTAGACAAGTACCAACCCATCGCCACGCTTCCAATGAAGAAAAAGGATGAAGATGGCTCCAAAAATCTGCCGTCCAATTCTAAAAATTCTATCTTGGGAAACCTATCACCCCGCCCATCCCGCTCAATTTTCGATGCAAACTCTAGCTGAGGTTCATATTTTGGATCCTAATTTCGCTTTCTTCACCAAAATGCTCAGAATTTCCAAGTTGTTCAAAATCGTCTTTCTTTGTGGCTATGCAAGCCATGACCACTGGCACTACGACGGTGGAGGAACAGTTGGCTACAATGGCACGCGTCATTGAAAAGCTCACCAAAACTGTTGAAAAGAAAGACTTCCAAATTGCATCGCTTATGAACAAGTTGGAGGCTCAAGAAAGTGGGGAAGCTAGCCAAGACAATTCACATCCACCAGGTTTCACACCACAAGGAGTAATATATGGGGATGAAAGCAGAAAGCTCATGATGGATGATCAAAAACTCAAACAAAGGGAGGATGCAAACCGTATCTTTTCATCAAATCAGCTAGGTGGTAGTAAGATCGATCATGTGTTTTCTACAAGCCCAAAGATTGTCGAAAATGCTCTACCAACTTCTATTGCTTTGCTGTCTGTCCAACAACTCCAAGACATGACAACAACTACGATTAGAGCACACTATGGCGGGCCATCGCAAAGTAGCTTTATGTATTTGAAGCCTTACACAAATCGCATCGACTACTTTAGGATGCATGTTGGTTACCAGCCCCCGAAATTTCAACAATTTGATAGGAAGGGAAACCCAAAGCAACACATTGCTCACTTTATCGAAACTTGTAACAATGCTTGAGCCTGAAGGGACCTATCTGTCAAATAGTTTGTTCGTTCACTCAAAGGGAATGCTTTTGAATGGTACACGGACTTAGAGCCAGAGTTGATCAACAGTTGGGAGCAGAAGGAGTGCGAGTTCCCTAACCCCTTCTATAGCACCCGCCACCCGTAAGCATGATGGAGCTAACAAACACTAGGAATGGAAAGATGAGCCTATAGTCGACTACATTAATCGTTGGCGTGCTCTAAGCTTAGGCGCAAAGATCGACTCTCTGATCTCTTTGCCATTGAGATGTGCATGAATGTCATGCATTGGGATCTCTTTTACATTCTTCAAGGGATTAAGCCACGTACATTTGAAGAATTGGCTACCCGCGCACATGACATGGAGATCAGCATATCAAATCATGGTGGCAAAAATTGTCCCACAATTGAGCATAATAAGTACAAGAATGGGACACAAACGGTAAGTTATTCCGTGCCTCTACTGAAGAGTCAATGACAGTCAACATGGTCCCACTTTAGATATCGAGAAGAGAAAAAAGGAAGATCACCCTAGGGATAAATGCCCAACTTTGAAGGAGCTGCAAGAAAAGAGGTGTCCTTTTCTTGATTTTGATGTGCCGCAGTATGTTGGACGATCTACTAAAAAAAAGTCATTCAACTACTAGAATGCAAATGTCCTAAAAAGAAATGGGGAAGGTTCATGATCCAAGTTATTGCCATTACCATCGAGTGTCAATCATTCCTTTGAGAAGTGCCGTGTTGAAAGATTTGATTGCGGACCTAGCAAGGAAGAAAAAGATCCTACTAGATGTTGATGAAATTGCGAGTCCAAACCACCGATCATTACGGTGAAGGCCCAACTTCAAGCTCTGAAATAAAGATTGTTGAATCTGCAACTACTCCAGCACTGGGAGCATTTTTCAAAACCATACAATTTGGTCAATTCGATCCGATAGCAATCCAATTCTCAAGCCAAGATGTACCTACTCATCCTCACCTCAAACGAGCGCGAAGTGCAAAGAATGACCATGAGTGGATCCCAATCCCCAATATGAAGTCAATAGAAAAAACAAGCACAAGGCTCCTTCTCATCAAGTCAAGAAATGGCAAGTGAAGAAGAGCTCTCCTTGATTCATTGCGAGAGACAAAGTCAATGATGAAAAAGATAAGAAGGAGAAAGTTCTTGAAAAGAGTTCTCCCACACCAATCACCCAACATGACTTCTTTCCTAAAGGGTACTTTGACAACGACTGTTTTCAGACAATTTACATGATCTTAGCCGATGAAGAGGATGACATAAGTCAAAGTTCTACACATCGAGTTTCAACTTTTGATCGCATTGAAGCTCCTACTGCTCGCACTTCAGTTTTTGAGAGATTAAACAAGGATAACTGAGAAAACAAGGAAGTAACTCCCAGCCACGAAGGTTTGCCTTTTCTCGACTGAAAGATACACAAATAAAGTCCAAAGCAAAACACAAGAAACGAAAAATGGAGGAAGCCATGTTCAATTTATAAAAGAAGACGAAGAGACTCGAAGGTCGATCCCATCTTGCATGAAGCGCATAATAACATCACTTGAAGTTAGTCACGATGGTCTACTCAAAGTCAAAAGGCTCACCATCGTCTTGACCAAACCAAATGAATCTCAATTGGAAGATATGAAAAAGGAGCAGGTCGTCTCTATCATCCCTTGAAGATGGCTGAAGTCCACCACACTCCTTGACATGAGCCTAAACAGTCTAAAAAAAAAAGCAAAAACAAAAAAAAAAAACAAAAAAAGGGAAAAAAATCTCCTCATCGCATGAGTTGAAACTGCATGATACTTTTGGCCTGCAAGAGAATAAACTGTGAACAGCTAAATGTATAAGAAATAACTTTATTGAAATACATAAAGTGATCGTCTTATATTAAATGAAAAGACATAGATTGCTGCAAAAAAACGAAACATTCATCCAATAAACTAAACAAGTCTAAATAAAATAAAACACATCAAAGGGAAAGTAGAACAAGCACTAAGGTAGCCAGGCCAAATTTTGGATATCTTCCTGCTCAGACTTGAGAAGACGTTTCAAATTGTTAGTTGCCTCCATGTCCGTCCGCTCCATCACCTCGACTGCTTCTACAGTAGCCCACTCCGCTTGCAAAGTTGTAATGGCCTGCTCATTCTGAACCCTCTCTGTATCAACCTTATCAATTGATTCTTTGAGCTTCTTTGCTTGCAAATCTAGTAGCCCAAGCTTCTTCTTCAATTTAGCTCTCTTAGCATCAATGCCATTTAATTCAAAGTGGAATGCCTGAGCGCGCTGCGTTGCTTGCCCATCAAGAGCCTAAGCATCGACAAGGCATTGATCTACATCTGCCAATCGTCATGCCTTTTCTTCCATGGTCATGCTAGCAAAATTGGTTTTAATAGAAGCATAGTCAGCAGCATGCTGAATGTATTTCTCTATCCGGGTTTGGAGCGGGGAGTAATCTAGCTGAAGCTTTGAGTGCTCATCATAAACCTCTTGCAACTTCGGCCTCAAGGATGCCAATTTCTCAAGAGGAGTCTTGCCTAAGACACTTTTAATTTTTCTATCAAGAATCGAGGCAACAATACGACGAGCGCTGAGGATCGTACTTTTGTATCAAACATGGCAATAGTTAATGGTGCAGCCCAACCTGACACAGGAGGGTTTGAAGGTGGAGTAGCTTTTTTACCAAAAGATGAATGTGGAAGGTGAAAATGCCCATCAGTAGCTCTCAATTAAGGGGTTGTAGACATGATTTCAATCATCTTCTTCTGCTGGCCCATCTTGACTACCAAGTCAAGGCTACTTGGTTCTTGGATGGAATCATTGTTGTTCTAGGGTTCATCCGTAGAAGCTTCATGATTGAACACTACGTTTCACGAAAATGAAATAATGATTCCTTGTTGAGGGGGACAAAAGTAGAAAGCAAGACAATAAATGAAAACGATTTCAATTGGATGATTGATCTACCTCACGTAGATGTGGTTGGGAAGAATTGTGAAAGCCATCCAAGGAAGTCCCTGCAATTGTTAGAGGATTTATTGGAGGTAAACTCTTGTCTTTGTAACAGACAGTATGTCTCCAACAACGATCGCTATTCCTTTCATTACCCAATCAATCCTCAATCAACTTTGCCTTTTTCGACGCGTCTCTAGTCATTTGAGAATGATGAAGGGTACCTGGCAACAAAATTGTGTGAATCAATAATGGGAATGAGTAGAATCATTATTCAAATTTTTAGCAACTACTTGAGTGGCATTAAAAAAAAACAAAGGTTACCCTTGGAGAAACAACACACTTTTTGCTTTCCAAAGCACTATTATCATTGGAAAAGGGATTACTATATACCTTAAGCCACCAATCATCATACACCTTCGTGATTGAAATTTTTTCTAAGATTGTCACAACCTGGTAGTGTCACTACAGCACCAGTGTTGTATCGCTTGCATGATCGCCAATGGTTCATTACATCAGTTAGAGTCCCTTCACGAACATCTTCCTTTAATTTTCCTGGAAGGTGATGTTGAAACCCAAACTGCTTGCTGAATCTGTGAGGTGCTTAAGGCTTAATAACAAGGTACCCCTCACATTTCAAGGTCAAATAACAAGATCTAATACTGATCAAATATTCCAAATTATGGGTATTTGGACTAGGAGAATCATCAACCACAAGGCTCGCTATGGTAACTTGATGGCCAAATGATGCAACACTACTCCCTTGCAAGACTTGAATAGGGCTTGCTCTACAAGATCATCAAAATTTTGAGCCCCTCCTTGCCCAGAGTATTTGACCATAAAAGGATGATTCAACTCGCCAGGTGTACAAAAGTGGGTTCGAAAATACTCAGCCAACCAAACATACAAGTTAGTGGGTGGAAAAAGCCACGTTGCCTGTCATAGGATCAAGAGACGAGATGGTCTCATTCAAACCTCGATAAATGCTAGCAAGAATTGGAGCTACAAGACAAAATACATCACCTTTAGCCATTTTGCTTGAGATTCTAAACACATTGAGACGCATCGCAATTGCATTCTTAAGTGGGAGCATGAATTTACACAACCAAGTTTGCAAGGAATGCAGCCAAGTAGGTCTTCTCTTGCATAGTCTTTTCGATCCCAAGGCGATCAAAGACCTCTTCGTCACTTGCTTTTTGAGTTTGAATTGGAGGAATTTTTCCTGAAGGGTTGAATGTATCCTCTGGTCTCATCGTTTTATTCCACTTCGTTTTCTTCACGGGATTTTCATGCTTTAAAGAACATTTAAACCAAAAATCTACCCAGGCAGAAATCTTCACTGGAGGTACCCCCTTGCTCCTTTTGCACAAAAGATGATATGCTAGAAATAAATATTGGCAGGTTGGTGGAAGTGCAGGACTTCCATCCGGGTTCTTAGAAAAAAACTCTTTAGCAGAAGGGACAACCTCATCATAAAATTGCCCAGCAATCGGAAGCCCTCCAATATTTTGCAAATTCCATAAAGAAATAGAAACTTCTCCAATTGAAGTAAGGAAATTAAAGTAAGGAAATCCCATCAAAGTAAGGAAATTAAAGCAAGGAGACAAGACACATAATATGTGTTGAAGCCACTTTAGGGTCTAATACCCTAAGCATAAAATCACGCCTTACTCTACATCTATTTCATAATTTAAAAAGGTTTACAAGGGTTCAAAGATTAGAAAATTACCCACAAGCACCTTGCTTTTCCTAACTCCAACTCTTGATGTAGCACCCCATACTCCTTCTTGAATTCATGAACCCACGAGAATCACCATCTCGATCCGCCACATACGGCTCGGTTCACTGACCAAGTAGACTTGAAGGTGTGCAAACATGACTAATGATAAAGATTTGATTTTTGAATTTTTTTTGGGAAACTAACTCAATCTAGAGCCGATCCATTGAAGAGAAAGGACTAGAAAGAGTAAAAATGATCGAGGAAAGCCCAAATCATCCCAAAAAGAGCTAGCACACAAGGGAAAAAGAGTGAAATAGGGGAAACACTTTCTCTCTCTAAAATGCTAATTTTTCTCTCAAGACCCATGTAAAAATTGTAGAAAAATGGCTTATATAGAGATCATTTTCATGAGCAAGAAGATAGCCACTCAAAACATGACATTTGTCCACTTAAAAAGTCTAGCAGACACGTGCAGAAGCTCCAATAGGATTTAAACGTGGCACAATCTAAACTATTAAAGGCGACGTAGCGGTCGTGTGTAGACAGCGTCTTGAGCATTTAAACAAGGCGAAAGAGTGTGCCTAATGCCAAAAGTATGGGATTCAAAACCCAATCAAAGCACCAATTAAGCCAAGATTATGCACATTAAAACATGACATTTTTTATGACTTAAATGCAAAAATGATATGCATGATTATACCTTTACGGATAGGTCTCAAAATGGATGGTGTAACATCAACTTTGTCAATCAAGCTTGAACACAAAAGCGGAGCAATTAGACTCAAATCCAAAGTACTCTACTTCCCAAAACCCCAATAAGTAAATTACATAGCCCAAAAGGCTTGCCATAACCTAAAAAATGCCACCAAAACTAACAGACTAGAAAACAAAAAAACTAGAAATAATTATAAGGCTGCCAAAATAGGCGGCAACTAAAACAAAATTTCCTAATAAAAGTTATAAGTGAATCAATTATTTCCTAAAATGGAAAAATTGCCCCTTCGAAGGCTTAGATGACATCGAACGACCAAAATCCGTCATTGATCATCGCCTAAATCCATCACAAAATCTGTGGCTTTTTGCCATTTGTAGACATCCCAATTTAAACCCACGAAATACCCTTAAGTTGTGGCCGGTAGGCTCCCCAATGATGACATGGATCAAAAAGTGCCTCGAAAGCTTCAAACAATACTCTTTGTGCTCAAAATTCAATCCAAAATCTCTTCAAAACAAATCCAAACCTCCACCATCTTCTAGTAGATTCAAAACCCTCTTTTTCGGTACATAATATGTACCAATCCGTTTTGAAATGAGGGAGATGCACATATTTTAGTAAAAGACTTGTTTTCCAACCTTCTAAGGGTAAAATGGTCATAGATTTTGGATTCATACCACTTGGGTTAGAAAGTAAACTTGACAAGCTTTTCAACGCTTCAAACCACTTACAAAATGGAATTCAAGAGCTTTTCGAGACTGTTCCCCCATGAAGTTTGGTCTATTGTACAGTCTCAACTTGTGAGCACCAATTGCATTCGTGCGCACGAATGCCAACTCATGCACATGAGTTGACTACTTCATGCCAAATTTGTTCAAGAATATTGCAGGGGAATTTCATCATGTTTATTCAAATTTGGGCAGTTTCAAATGCTCCCCCTACACCCCAGACGCTCCTCTTGTCTTTTTCCACTCACCTAGTTCTCCCTCCATTTGGGTCTAGACCTCCACGCCCTATTACACTCTCTAACTCACTCTCTCACTCTAAAATACTAACCTACCAGCCATCTTCAAGCTTTCTTCAAGTCCTAAAAAGCTCAAATTTCATTCTCACACTTCTTTCTACATTCCTTCACTTATATCAACAAACATAAACCATTGAAAACCTCTTGAAAATCCATCCTCAAGGACAAGACAATCCCAAGTCACTAGAAATATTGATCACTTTAAGTAGTTCAACCATTGGAGTCTCAAGGAGCATTGTTCAAGCTTTTTCAAGGTAAAAATTGGCCTTCGGGCCACTGGTCTAATCTCCTAAGGGGACCATTTGAATACATTTCAATTCCACATACTAGTAGTGTATTTAAAACAGGTTTACATTTTATAAATAAAAAAATTCTAAAAATTTATTCTAGAGCAACACGAATGTGCACGAATGCTACTTGTGCGCCTGAATGCTAACTCAAGAGCACAGATTCTACTCGTGCACGTGAATGCTAACTCATGAGCACGAATGCCAACTTGTGTGCACAAGTCCTCTCCTAGAACCCATCTTCTGAAAAATTGGCTTTTGCATAATTTCTTGTAGAAATTTAATCCCTTTATTCTGTTTTTGGTTATTTTAGTATCTTCTTTGCCTCTTCTTAAGAAAAAATGAGATCGGTTTCCAAAAGATAAAAAGGCAAAGGGAAATATTAAAATTTAACATTTTCAAATGAGGAATTTGGGTTGTATCAGGCAACACGACTCGTGTGCACCAGTCACTATTCGTGAGCATGAGTTGGTTGCTAATTGAGATCATATCTTAATTTCATGTCAAGTGTACGGGGAAAAATCTGATTACCCGTGAAATAGGTAATCTCTGGGATTACCCTATTATAAGGCATGGCACGTGTCTAAAATGACCGCCACGAGAGGGTGATTAGCTCGGCACCACATAGAGAGTTCGTTAGTCCTTGTACCGAGCTGGATTGACCATGAATAGGGTCAGGAATTAAATTAAAGCAAATACAATAGAATGCACTAGCTCGGCGCAAGGCACAAGGGGATGCCCCTGATATGGCCGATCCATGGGAGCTACGGATATAGTTTGGCGAGCATTCTGGAATACATAGTTCAGCTCGACGTGATAAACTGAACTATGTACGAGTCACTCCGAGCTATGTGTAAGCTCGGCACCTCCACGAGAAGGGCGGTGGGACATTCCAGAATATTCTATAAGCGGTACCTTATGAGATAAGGAGCAATCCCGTGAAATAAGGGATTAATATGAACATTCCTAATGTGGTGGGAATAAACCACATAAAGGAATGAGTCCTACATGGAAAAAAAGACTACTGCTAGACGAGATCTAGCAATATATGGAAGCTGACCCTTGGAAGGAAAGTCCTATTGAGAGAAGGATTCCTAAAGAGTATAGGGAACAGTGGCACGAGATGCCTAATGTGAAGGACATCCACGCCTATAAATACAAGGCAATAACCATGACAAAAGGTACGCTGTGAGTTACTCTCATCGCATTGTGTTTTAAGCTTTCTATGCACGTGATACTAACTTAGGCATCGGAGGGCCTTTGCCAGCGAGAGGCAAAGGTGCTCTAACCCCTTCTTCGCCTTGCGCATTCAGGGGTTGATTCAAGGAAGCACGAGATCGAGTTATGCGGATTTATCCCCAGTACAATTGGCCATATCGTGGGAAAGCGGCGAAAAAACTTGATCCCCATGCAAAAAGATCAATCATGGTACATTGGGCCCCCTCTACATTGCACTCCACAGCTAAAAAGGATGTAGAAGACGATGGTACCACGCTTGTGTATACTACGAGAAAGAGCACAAAGGTGGACAAAGCTCCCTTGGTTCTCGGAGCGCCGCTGAAAAAACCATCAACCAGGAAGTTTAACCTAGGGGAGATCCCAGAGATCCCAAAATTTAAGGACACACGTTTAGAACTCCGCGGTTCCCCAAGGAGAAGACGCTCAAAAACACCACCGAAGAATGGAGAAGCCCCTACCCGACGTGAGCGGGGAAGGAGCCCTCCAAAGAGAGATGGTCACAGACACGCAAGGAATCGCGAAAGGGAAGATAGCCTCGGCGAGAAAGGAGCAAGAGGCAGAGGCCTGGCCCGTGAGGTCACTTTCGGCGAAAGCGAGAGATTAGGGACCTAAAAGCGACTCGGGGAATTAGCTCGTTGGAATCAGATCTTTCATATCTGTCCCTGGCGTGCTTCCTCCTTTCTCTTTTTTCAACAGAAATGCTCCTATCTCTCCTTTTTCGTGGAGAAGCTGCTCGGTCAGTGGAGGCGTTGTCGTGATGGTGACTTTTCTTTTCTTGGTCTTGTCGCACGGATCTCGTCCCGAGGCGTGGAGTCTCTTTCTTTTCGGAGTTTGCTTTTTAGGTCCCGAATCTCTCGTTCTCGTCGAGTGACCTCACGGGCCAGTTCCTCTGCCTCTTGCTCCTTTCTGTCGAGGCTATCTTCCCTTTCGCGATTCCTTGCGTGTTTGTGACCATCTCTCTTTGGAGGGCTCCTTCCCCGCTCATGTCGGGTAAGGGCTTCTCCATTCTTCGGTGGTGTTTTTGAGCGTCTTCTCCTTGGGGAACCGCGGAGTTCTAAATGTGTGTCCTTAAATTTTGGGATCTCACGGGATCTCCCTAGGTTAAACTTCCCTGGTTGATGGTTTTTTTGGTAGGGGGCCCGAGAACCAAGGGAGCTTTGTCCACCTTTGTGCTCTTTCTCGTAGTATACACAAGCGTGGTACCATCGTCTTCTACATCCTTTCGTTGTGGAGTGCACAGAAGGGGCTCCGAATGTACCATGATTGATCTTTGCTGTAGGGGATCAAGTTTTTCTGCCCGCTTTCCCACAGACGGCGCCAATTGTACGGGGATAAATCCGCATAACTCTGGATCTCGTGCTTCCTTGAATCAACCCTGAATCTGCAAGACAGAAAGAGGGTTAGAGCACCTTTGCCTCTCGTTGGCAAAGGCCCTCCGATGCCTAAGTTAGTATCACGTACTAGAAAGCTTAAAACACAATGCGTATGAGAGTAACTCACAGCGTACCTTTTGTCATGGTTATTGCCTTGTATTTATAGGCGTGGATGTCCTTCACATTAGGCATCTCGTGCCACTGTTCCCTATACTCTTTAGGAATCCTTCTCTCAATAGGACTTTCCTTCCAAGGGTCAGCTTCCATATATTGCTAGATCTCGTCTAGCAGTAGTCTTTCTTTCCATGTAGGACTCATTCCTTTATGTGGTTTATTCCCACCACATTAGGAATGTTCATATTAATCCCTTATTTCACGGGATTGCTCCTTATCTCATAAGGTACCGCTTATAGAATATTCTGGAATGTCCCACCGCCCTTCTTGTGGAGGTGCCGAGCTTACACATAGCTCGGAGTGACTCGTACATAGTTCAGTTTATCACGCCGAGCTGAACTATGTATTCCAGAATGCTCGCCAAACTATATCCGTAGCTCCCATAGATTGGCCATATCAGGGGCATCCCCTTGTGCCTTGCGCCGAGCTAGTGCATTCTATTGTATTTGCTTTAATTTGATTCCTGACCCTATTCATGGTCAATCCAGCTCGGTACAAGGACTAACGAACTCCCTATGTGGTGCCGAGCTAATCACCCTCTCGTGGCAGTCATTTTAGACACGTGCCATGCCTTATAATAGGGTAATCAGATTTTACCCTCTCCATCAAGTTCAAGCCCATAAATGCATGCTGCATTTTTGCGTTCATTAGCGATCCATATTATATGTTGTTTATCCATTTACCTTTATTTTGTTTTCTGCTCGATCTCCTAATGTGAACACACAACAATAACAAAACATAACCCATTTAGTCCCCAATAATTGGGGGTATGAGCGGGGGATGGATAAGAGACAGACCTAACCTTTGGCAATAAATGCACAAAGTGGCTGCTCTCAGAATACCACTGAAACGATGGATTTGAGACAAACCTAACCTTTGTCAATAAATGCACAAAGTGACTACTCACAGAATACCACTAAAACAGTGGTCCCCCTATACCGTCGAGTTTGTTGCGGAATCATGCCCTCAAATCAAGGCCAAAAGACATCAGAGAGGGCAGACCCAAGAATCATTTGGATTTATGTGCACATTATCATGCTTCTTTCATTCAGCATCCAGAGCATTGACGTTGCACAATGATCTCTTAATGTGAACAAAGTTTAGTAATGAAATATTTTTTATTAATCCCACGAACATTAAAGTAGAGATCCATCCTTGTGTCTCGTCGGGGTGGCGTAAAACCCTTCATCTCTCATAACGTGGCTCTGAATCCAAAATCTTTTTGGTTAGAATGATTAGTAATAAAGCCTTTTCCAAAACATGGTACATAAGTCACATTTTTTTCAAAAGGGTTTCTCAGGTGATTTTCCACAGACCCGGGTGGCAACTCCAAAACAAATCAAATTGGCAAAGTCGAAAGCCTTGTAGAATCCACATCATTATGGGCCACGCGGTTTAATAATGTCGTTTAGGCTAAATACGATCCAAACAATCTAAGAATGTGGACGCAATGCTCTGCATCACAAAGCCGTCAGACATCAAAAATAGATCGTTGCATTAGGGCCATACTTTATGTTCCTTCATCAACCAATTTTTATCCCATCAACAATCAAACAAGAAGAATTTGTTTGTGTGGATCGGGTAAGAGCATCGGTACATATCTGTTTTGAGAAGAGTTTATGGATAAAAAGTGGATGAAGTTCGAACTAAGTTTTTAAGAGCATCTCCAGTTCTCATCCTTTATATATTTTTTTCCTAAATTTGAGGAAAAAAATTAGGTTGATCTCTAATAGAAAAACCTATTTTTCACTTAAATTTATTTTTTTAAATTACAAATCAATGGCGTATATGTAAATTAGTGAGATGATAGAATCAACTCTGATGAGGTTTAGTAGGTTCTGCGAAGGTTTGGCGAACCTCCATCAGCTTCGGCGAAGCTTTTGCCTCAAATTGAAAAAGTCGGCGAAGCTCCAACATCAAATTGAAAGATTTGGCAGAGATTCGACATCGTATTGAGACGACCGGTGAACCAAGGTAAGCGTCGGAAAAATGTGTATAGGTTTAAGGTGTCCCCAAAAATGGGGAAAGAAATTGGTTAAACCCCAAAATGGGTAAGGGTTTGAGTAAAGATTTGAGATAACTTTTTTGATGATTTACGCAAATTATGAATTTGTCTTAAAATGGGTCAAGATTGGAGGAGAGAATCTCCAATGGACCTCTCTAAATTTGTGATGTTTGTTAAAATATTTCTTAATGTGAGCAATAGGACAAATGTGGGTCCCATTAAGTGCGTGTGTGAAAGTCAATGAGTAAATTGTGTCACTTTACTCTTTTACCCTTATCTTAAAAAATTTAATTAACAAATCCATCATGATTAAAGGGTAAAATTGAAAAGACAAGAATTATATAAAACAATTATGATGTTCTTTAAAAAATTGAAAATTTCAAAATGAACCAATAAATATGGATAGAAGGAGTATATAATAAGTACTCCAATGGATTTCGTTAAGCGTGTGTTATATTTTTACAATAAATTCTGAAAACTCTTTAAATCAGATTCCAGTTGGTTTAGTTTTCAAAAGAAAATAAAAAGGGCATTTACTTCTTCGGGTTGCAATTTTAATTTGAAAAGATGGGACCCACATAATGTATGGAATTTACATGGCCAAACTTGGAACACTTTCTAGCGCATGCACCTCAAGATTAGCACACAATAACACCCAAACTAATACAAGCCTTGTATCACCTGAAATATATTTTTATTTGCTACCTAGTTTTTAGTATACAACTAAAACACTAGATACCGAACTCATTGGTGATGCTCTAATTAGCGAGAAAATGTCCCTTAACAAGGGCACAAAATTGTCCACATATACTTCAAAGAGACTCTACGATGCAGAGATCTCATACATACAATTTGTTACATTGAGTGGGATTAAAGGACACAGTCTCCTTACCAAGATCATTTACAACCAAGAAATTCTGCTGCGCCAAGTTCCCTAATATTGACATCCCATTGCTTGATGGTGCCATTGCCAAGCACACCATTCCCGACGTCCCCAAATCCGATATCATATAATTCTCCTTTGGAAGCTCCAAATCCAACCCCTCAAAATGAAGCGTCAACTTCGGAACGGCAACGTTAGACAACACATTAGCCGGCGATTTGAAGCACAAATCGAGTCCAGCGGCGGGTGTTTCAGAAACTTGAAGTTTCGTCTGTGATGCGAACTCCTGCGCTAGCGCAGTGAAAGCGTTGCCGCTTAAGTATGTTAGGGTGGTTCCAGAGTCGAGGATCATTCCACCACTCCCATCTTTGTTCAGCTGGAGCGTCGACTGGGATATGGGAAGTCGGGTTTTGCCGACGGTGATCCCTTGCAATGACATGTAGTAAAGTGATGGTTGGGAAGGGTTCTGAAGCAAGGGAGTGCTAAGGGTCGAACCGTGAGTTATATTCTGATAAGATAATGCTCCAAACAAAATTTTACTGTCGCCCTTCGAGGTTAAACAATACGAAAACTTATCGACACCGAGTTGTGACACAAGTGACAATGGTCCACGCCCGAGTCCCACTAGTCCTGATCCCTGGCCTAACCCTGATCCCTGATTGTTACCTCCGCACCCGAATCTTATCTTGTGTGTGGTCACCATGTGCCCAAAAATAAATAAGTCCTTAGCCATGAATCCTTGGGTGGAGGATTGGTCCCCATAAGTATACAAGTACTTGCAACGATGGTCGCAAGTGACCGTACTCATGGCCTGGCAATACTTACTAGTGCATGAAATTATATGAAACGTAGATGATTTTACCGGGTTGAAAATTGGCG
Organism: Vaccinium macrocarpon; assembly: GCA_022606695.1. Taxonomy (NCBI): domain Eukaryota; kingdom Viridiplantae; phylum Streptophyta; class Magnoliopsida; order Ericales; family Ericaceae; genus Vaccinium; species Vaccinium macrocarpon. The sequence goes on along the minus strand of CM040170.1, from coordinate 23,905,319 downwards.
TCGGTTGGGTAAAGCAAGTTGTGCATGGCTGGCACTGAGTCCATATGAGGTCGCTACCCGTGTCCATGATCATGGAAACTGGCACGGCTGGGGATCCGATGGTGAACTTCATGAGGTACTCACCGTGCCCGGCGGAGACTGGGGCTTTCATGTTGTTGTCGGGGACGGTGGTTGCCAATACACGTCGGAATCTCTCCAGCCTGTGTCTTCCGCGGTAGATTGACCGTTGGATGAGTTGGACTTTGGTGAGATTCTGGCCATGATCAACGTGAGTTAGACCAACCCAAAACCCTACCGGCCGTGTTCGACGAAGATTGAGCGACTGGTGCGGTTTAGAAGATGATGCGTGAACGAGAAGAGATGAGACTATAATGAGAAGAAACAGTAGGGAAGGGATGGAGAAAAATGTAGCCATTCCGTGGAGTATAATGTGTTAAAACTCCAATGTAGGAAGATGTGTATATAACCTACAATTTGTACGTAGTACGTCAAAGTAAGAACATGCATGGCAGGGCTCGCCTTTGCTTTTCCCACAATAATGCCCTCTAGTGAACGTGGGACATCTCTCTCACACACAAACTTTTTCAACGATCGAGTAGGTAAATGTTAATCATCACTTGCGTCTTTCCATCCATTTTTCTAATAACAAGGTGTCCGAAACAACTAACTCACGGTCTCCACTAATCCCGGAGAGCCAATTACGTTGTCCATTATCGGAATCCCTTTAAAATTAAAACAAAATTCTGTGTGAACTAGCCCAAAGGATTGATAGCGCATAGTAAAGAGAGTTCATCTCTTTTGAACCTCACACCTTAACAATGAGCAAATCTCTAAGTGACGATCGAGAACACTATGCCAGCCCTTTTGGGTTAAGTATTCCCATTCACTTAACCCTTCTTTTGTTTTGATCAGATTCGCATAACCATTCACTTTCAGAGTTTTGAGTTCACATTGTTTTATTCTTTTTATAAGAAAAGGTTAAATTGTGTAATAACAGCAACATGATTGAGTTAGCGAAAAGGAATGCTTTATGCCAAGGATTATTTGCACCTACAATTATGTCATTGTTAAATTAGACACTTGTGACTGGTTTCAAATTTAGAATTGTGACTTCTTTTTTTTTTTTTTTTTTTTTTGTATTCAAGAAAAGCTGTATGATCAGCAGGAAAAAGACTTATTGCAATGCATGCAGTGTAATAATATGGGGAAAAAGATGGGGAATTGATTTTTGCACTAGCGTTTTTATCATACACACTCCTTTTTTTTCCTTTTTTTTTTTTTTTTTCTATTCATGTGAGTTTACTACATTACCCCTTGGTGTGGAAAAGTGAACTAAAGAAAGGGCAAAAAAGAAATTTCACCTTAAAAAAGTGCATATGATAAAATGGGATGTGCAAAAATCGCTTCAAAAATATGTTGACATAAATATAGCATCTTGATCGTGAAGAATATTTGGGTCCCTGTTCGTTTTTAGTTTAGTTTTGTTATAGTTTTGATGAAATCATCATTTTTCTCATTTCTCTCTCTATCTCTCTCCACTCATTACACATGATAACATCATCAAAACTAAACTAGACTATCTAACCAAACATAGCCTTGATCTTTTTTGTTTCGAATTTTTGTCCGATTTATGCCATATATTTTGGGCTCATTATTCGTCTCGACAAGAAAAGTCTAATAAGTAAAAATTATGATAAAAAAAAATAGTTCTCTAAAGTCAAAATAAATTTGAAACCTTTATTTTTTTATGGTCATTAGTGCCATTTATCTGAACGTTTTTCCATGTTTCATTTTTGTAATTTTTCAATTCCCTCATCGAAACAAATGATTGCTCCTAAATTTTCTGAAGAAAAGCTAAACGAAAGATAACAAAACTTCAAAATATACGAAAAAAACACCAAAACAATAACTTAACAATAACAAAGATACACCGATATTCCATACAAAACTTTCACCCTCCTCAATGTACAGAAATACTGTAGAAGCCTGGTATAAACAAGGAGGTACAAAATTATCATGCCCCATTGATGGTATTTTCTCCACTTTCCAACCAAGGCTTCCTGATTTCTTAAATAAAAAAATAGAAATTCACCAAGGATCTTTCGCTAGGCATGTTCTTAGTATTTGGTCATTCAAAAGGGAGTGTTATAAAATATATGGATGGCCTTGGGAAATGTGATTGTATTGAATAGAAGATAGAAGCCTTAAATTCGTTAGTTGTATTTGTAGCCTTTTGGCTATACAAGGCAATCAGCCAGAAAGGAAATGTATGAGCAAGAGAGAAAAAAAAGTAGAAAGCAAAATACCACTTCGAATAATATTTGAATAGTCCGGAAAACTAACTTTCTTTTTATATATTTGTGTTCAGTATCTCATTTATTTTTCAAATCTTATTATCCGCTTATTTTCATAACACGCTGACCTTATTACTAAAAGCTACAAAAAGATACTGAAGAACACATTGTGGTGATCAATGTTTTTATTCTTTCTTTTTTTTGTGCTTTGAAAGATTGATCAATGGTATTCAATGCAAGGGCAAAATGCAGTGAGATTTAAAATTAGTGCATACGAAAATAAGAAAGACCAAAGTCCATAATATACTATTTGGCGATACCAATCATGATAATTAACTCTAATGTATATTAAGTAGAACATATATAATCACTCTAAGAAAGACCAAAGTCCAAACTAATTTGCGATACCAATCATGCTAATAAACTCTAATATATATTAGAACATATATAATCACTGTAAGAAAGACCAAAGTACATAATATACTAAGGCCTGATTTGGCTAAATCCAAAAAATTGGTTTTTTGGTTTTTTTCGTTTTGTCCTTATTCAAAAAAAAAATTGCATTTTTTAGTTTTCGGCCGATTTTTTGTGATTTCTTGGCTTGTCTCGACGAGAGAAATCTAAAAAGTATAAATTTCTTAGCCAAACTTAAAATTTTGTGAATAAAGACGAAAAATAATCCAAAAAACCCATTTTGTCCTCATTCAAAAAAATTGCATTTTTTAGTTTTCGGCCAATTTTTTGTGATTTCTTGGCTTGTCTCGACTAGAGAAATCTAAAAAGTATAAATTTGTTAGCCAAACTTAAAATTTTGTGAATAAAGACGAAAAATTAATCAAAAAACCGATTTTTTGGATTATTTTTCGTCTTTATTCACAAAACTTTAAGTTTGGGTTATAATTTTAAACCATTTAGATTCCTCTCGTCGAAACAAGCCAAGAAACTACAAACAAATCGACCAAAAACTAACAAATGCAATTTTTTTAAATAAGGACAAAACAAAAAAAACCAAAAAATCAGTTTTTTGGATTTAGCCAAATCAGGCCTAATTTGCGATACCAATCATGCTAATAAACTCTCTCTCTCTCTCTCTCTCTCTCTCTCTCTCTCTATATATATATATATATATATATATATATATATATATATATATATATATATATTACAACATATATAATCACTCCTATAAAATCTATTTATTTTGCGGCGCTCCTACACCTTTGTTACCTTATCCACCTCACGTTTCTATGGGATCCAATACTAAGTGTATGAATCTCACAAAAATGTGTAATTAATAAACGAGTCGAGGATGTGTAATTAATAAACGAGTCGAGGAATCATATGGCGTTTCCCCTAGACCAATGGTGGAGCCAAGAATTTGGTACATCGGGGGCACAAATTACCTTCAATTTTTTTTATTTTTATAGTCAAACACAATATACTTATAAAGAAAGGAAATATTCTTCACTAAGTAAAAATTGTGTGGGGTATTTTCCAAGGACTACAGAAGACGAAGAAAATAGCTCATCCAGAGCTACCACGTGACATGCACGAGGAAAATGACACAGAATAGTATGTTGACGACCACCATGCCCATAATCCAGTAATAAACCAAATCAACCCGCTCGTTAGATGGTACGGCTTGAACGGCCCAATGCGGGATAAATCATAATAACAGACTTTCCTTATGAAGATAAGGAAAGGAAGAAATATTCGAAGATATCTCCTCAATCAGTTGAGCTTGCGAAGATAAGCGCAATCTTACTCGGAGATGGAAAACTAGTCAACATACTAAACAAGAAGTAAACTCCCATGTAGGGTAAAACTCCGAACGAGCAATATGCGGTTGTCTTGGCAAGAATCCTTATCAGGTAAGGAAAGAGAATCAAGTAGGCTACGCTACCCAATATGGGAGAATCCTAAGCTTGGAAGGATTCCATATAGAGAAGAATTCCCCAGGGAATGTGAGGGCAAATTAATTGCCAATATAAACATATGACTCCGAAACATGAGAGGTATGCTTAAACCTATTCTCATACTTACACACTCGTTTCAATTATCCTTCAGTTTGTCAATACTAACTTAGGCATCAGAGGGTCCTTGCCGCTTAGAGGTAGGGGTGCTCTGACAGTTTGCTCTTGTTGCAGGATCGAGGTTGCTCCATTAGAAGAGGATTTGATCTCATAAGGGCAAGGAAATAACTTCGTGAGTTTTTCCCCTCTTACAATTGGCGCCGTCTGTGGAAAAACAGGGAAAAAAACCCCCATTGAGATCATCCATGGATGATAGAGATCTACGCACACCGCAAAACAGTGGGGCCGGGATGGATCCATCCCTTGGACTGCCCGACACCCCTAAGAAGCCTCCCCTGTGAGGATGGCGAGCCAGGTGGAGAGTGTGGAACGTTCTCAGTCTGGTAGGACCCGGGAAAGAGATTCAGGAGCTTTTCGCGGATGGACCAACGGAGAAGTTCCCAGCCACGCCACACCTCAAAAAAGACAAACTTTAGGGTGGCGAGACAGTGAGTATGCAGAAAGCTTCGTGCGAAGGGAACAAGAGGTCTCAGACCTGGCGTGGCAGGTCGCTCGGGAAAAGGCTGCAATAAAAAACCTGAAGGATCGCTTGCAACAAATGGAGGAAAATTTGAAATCCAAATCCCAAGCCATGAATAAAGACACGAGATGATCGAGGAGAGAACCCACACTGAAAAAGGCCAACTCCATGACTAGGAAGGGCCCCCAGCGTAAGAGAAGGGCCACGAGTGAATCCCCGGATAGCAGGGGAAGAAGGAGGCATGGAAGGGACCGGTATGAGAGGTCTGATTCAAACAAACACTACGATGGGCACGAAAAGGCTTGGGAAGCTGCTAGAAAAGCCCTCAACCATGTGGTTGCTTCCCCACTTTCCAAGTGGATCCAACGGGCAGACCCACCTGCCAAGATCAAGCACAATCCATTCGTGCTGTATGAAACCACCGATGACCCGATAACTCACATCCAGTACTACCAACAGGTGATGTTTATGCATGTAAGGGACAATGCCCTGATGTTTAAGATGTTTCCATCAAACCTGGGTAAGGTGGCGCTGAGATGGTATCATCATAAGTTGGCACCAAACTCGATCAACAGATGGAAGTAGCTCTCTGACGAGTTCACGGCCCAATTCCTAACGAGTCGTTCGACACCAAAAACTTTTGATATCCTAACTGCTATGGGGCAGAAGGAAACAGAAAGTTTGAGGGAGTATTCAAAAAGATACTAAGAAACCTTTAACGAGATTGAGGACTGTAACAAAGAGTATGCTATAGCAACTTTCAAGACAAGCTTGCCTGTTAACTCAAATCTGAGGAAGTCTCTAACAATGAACCTAGTCAGGACCGTGGCGAAGCTCATGCAATGTATCGAGCAACATTTGCTCGTTGAGGACAACCTGGAGTGGGTAAAATCAGATTACCCAACTATTAGGCATAGCACGTGTCTAATATAACCGCCACGAGAGGGCGATTAGCTCGGCACCACATAGGGAGTTCGTCAGTCCCTGTACCGAGCTGGATTGACCATGAATGGGGTTAGAAATTAAATTAAATTAATACATCAGAATGCACTAGCTCGGCGTAAGGCATAAAGGGATGCCCCCGATATACCGAGCAAGGAAGGCTACGAATATAGCTCAAACGACATTCTGGAATACATAAATTAGCTCAGCGTGATGAGCTGAGTTATGTACGGGTTATTCCGAGCTATTTAGAAGCTCGGCACCGCCACGAGAAGGGCGGTGAGACATTCCAGAATATTCTATAAGCGGTTCCTTACGAGATAAGGAGCAATCCCGTCGTGTGAGGGATTAATATGAACATTCCTAATGTGGATGGGGATAAAACCCATATAGGAATGAGTTCTATATGGAAAGAAAGACTACTTCTAGACGAGATCTAGCAATATATGGAAGTTGTCCCTTGATAGGAAAGTCCTATTGAGAAAAGGACTCCTAAAGAGAATAGGAAACAATGGCACGAGATGCCTAATGCGAATGACATCTTCACCTATAAATACAAGGCAATAACCATGACAAAAGGTACGGTGTGAAACCTATTTTCATACGCATTGTGATTTGAGCTTTCAAGTACGTGATACTAACTTAGGCATCGGAGGGCCTTTGCCACCGAGAGGCAAAGGTGCTCTAACCCTTTTTCTGTCTTGCAGATCTAGGGTTGATTCAAGGAAGCACGTGATCCAGGGTTACGTGGATTTATCCCCGTACAATTGACGCCGTCTGTGGGAAACTCGGTCCCTCTCAATAGAGATCAACGATGGTGCATTCGGAGCCCCTTCAGTGCACTCCACGACGAAAGGATGTGGAAGACGATGGTACCACGCTTGTGTATACTACGAGAAAGAGCACAAGGGTGGACAAAACTCCCCTGGTTCTTAGGGCACCGCTGAAAAAACCAACAACCAAGAGGTTTGACATAGGGGATATCCCAGAGATTCCAAAATTCAGGGATACGCGCTTAATGCTCCGTGATTCTCCAAGTAGAAAACGCTCAAAGACGCCACCGAGAGGTGGAGAGATCTCCACCCGACGTGAGCGGGGAAGGAGCCCTCCGAGGAGGCATGGACACAGGCACATAAGGAATCGCGAGAGGGAAGATAGCCTTGACAGAAAGGAGCAAGAGGTAGAGGAACTGGCCCGTGAGGTCACTTTCGGCGAACGAGAGATTCGGGACGGGAAAAGCGGCCGGGAAAAAGAAAAGGACCTACGCTCACAGACGAGATCCATGTACCATGGGCAAGAAAAGAAAGGATGTCATCACGACAACGCCTCCACTGACTGAGCAGCCTCTCCACGAAAAAGGAGAGATAGGAGCGTTTCTGTTGAGAAAAGAGAAAGGAGGAAGCACACTAGGGATAGATATGAAAGATCTGGTTCCAACGAGCTTATTCCTGTGCAATATGAGAGAAAGAGGGACATTGACCGAGCTGAGGAAGGTCCTAAAGCTGCACGGGAGGCAGCTAAGGAAGCCCTAGGCCAGATCTCCAAATCACCTTTGGCTCACTGGATTCGAGCGGAGAAGACGCCGAGCAGGATAAAGCACTCAGCGTTCATCCCTTACGAAACCAGCACGGATCCTGTGGCCCACATTCAGCACTACTAGAAGGCCATGTTCATGCACGAGCAAGATGACGCACTGCTGTGTAAAATTTTTCCGTCCAGCTTAGGGAAGGTAGCACTAAGTTGGTACCATAAACTCCCAGAAGGGTCAATCTTATGCTGGACCAAACTGGCTGAGGAGTTCACCGCTCGGTTCCTAACAAGCCCAGCTACCCCAAAAACTTTTGACGCACTGACCTCTATGAGACAGAGGGACGATGAGACTCTGCGGCAGTACTTAAAACGTTATTGGGAAATTTTCAATGAGATTGAAAATTGCAGCGAAGAATATGCTTTGGCAACGTTCAAGACAAGTTTGCCTATGCACAGTAAGCTACGAGAATCGCTTACCATGCATCCGGTAAAAACTGTAGCTAAACTAATGGAGAGAATTCAGGAACATGCACGAGTGGAGGATGACATTCTGCAAGCTGGAGGGAAGATCATAGCTGGACAGCCTCAGCTCCCGGAGAAGAAGACGGTGGAGTCAAAGGTATACAAGAAGGACTTCACAACGGGAAGGAAGGATTACACCCAGCAGAGGAAGGACTACACCCAGCAGAGGAAGGACAAAGCAGAGCCAGACCCCAAATCATACTTCAGCGTTATGGCAACTTTCAACATCCCTATATATAAGATGTTGTACAGCATCAAGAATGAACAGTGGTTCAGGAGGCCCCCAAAGATGACTGGGAACCTAGAAAAAAGGAGGGCCACTAATCAGCATTGCAGCTACCACAAGGATTGGGGGCATATGACTGAGGATTGCGTGGAGTACAAGAAGTTCCTGGACGAAAAAGTGGCGGAGGGCCATCTGAAAGAATTCTTGGCAGATAGCAAGAATAATGCCGAGCTAGTAGAAGAGATGGACTACGAGAAAAGTCCAAAAGGGACAATCCATATGATACATGGATTGGTTGCTCCATACACGAACAACGAAATAAGGCACATCCAAAGGGTCAATAGGCAAGCAGAGCATGTCATGAAGCTCGGCATGAAGAGGCCGAAGGCAGGAGAGGTCTTGGAGACCCCGATCACTTTCACCGACGACGACCTGGAGGGGGTAACGGTACCCCATAATGACGCACTAGTTCTCACCCTTCGAATAGGGGAATACGACGTGGAAAAAATCCTGGTGGACTAGGGGGCCAGCACTGAAATTATGTACTACGACACCTTCAAAAAGATGGAACTCCCAGCAAGCTCACTACAAAAGTGCCTTGTCCCCCTGGTTGGCTTCAGCGCGCAGACAATATGGCCTATGGGGAAGGTCACACTACCTGTCTGAGCAGGATCTGTAGTATTAAAAATGGATTTTCTTGTGGTAGACATCCCCTCCTCCTATAACGTGATTATAGGAAGGACATGGATGCATAAAATGAGGGCGGTCCCATCAACTTACCACTAGAAGATCAAGTACCCCTGGAGAGATGGAATAGAGTGCATCAAAGGTAACCAGAAGGTGGCTGATCAATGCTTCACCATGGTCCTGAGAAAATCCCTAAAGGCCGAGCTGGTGCAGATAGTTGAAGTTGCAGACCAACCAACTTTAGAGGACGTTAGAGGTGATCCCACCAAGAAGATGGTGGAAGGACTGAAGAAAATACAAATTCAAGAGGACGATGCAGAGAGGTATTTCCTGATCGGCGAAACCCTCTCCGAGCTAGAGGAAAGAGATCTGGTCGCTTTTCTTAAAAGCCACATTAATGTATGTGCTTGGACCCCCCAGGAGATGCCTGGGATAGATCCTGAAGTCATCTGCCGCCACTTGAACGTGGACCCCCAACACAAGCCAGTTGTACAGAAGGCAAGGAGGTCGGCCCCACAGCACGCGGACGCTGTGATTGAGGAGGTAGAACGACTATTAGAAGCGGATGCCTATGAGAGGTGAGCTATCCAGACTGGCTGGCCAACACGGTTGTTGTCAAAAAGAAAAACGGTAAGTGGAGGGTTTGTGTGGATTTTACCAGCCTTAACAAGGCATGCCCTAAGGATAGCTTCCCACTGCCCAAAATTGATCAGCTTGTGGACGCCACGTCAGGCTATGAGAGGATGAGTTTCCTTGACGCATATCGAGGATACCATCAGATAGCAATGTACGAACCGGATCAGGAGAAGACGTCCTTCATCTCCCCGAGGGGGCTCTACTGCTACAAAGTTATGCCATTTGGGCTACGAAATGCTGGAGCAACCTACCAGAGGCTAGTTACTAAGATGTTCAAAGACCAGCTCGACAAGACTATGGAAGTCTACATCGACGACATGGTAGTCAAAAGCAAATTGAAGCCTGATCACCTTGCCGACCTAAAGGTAACTTTCAACATTTTGAGAAAATACAAGCTAAAGTTAAACGCCTCAAAATGCGCCTTTGGAGTCAGCTTGGGGAAGTTTCTTGGGAACTTAGTAACTAAGAGGGGGATTGAAGCCAATCCGGATCAGATTACGGCTCTGCAAGGCCTTCAAAGCCCAAAAACCATGAAGGAGGTTCAAAGACTGACAGGAATGGCAGCAGCTCTTAATTGCTTCATCAGCAAATCTTCAGACCGCTGTAGACCTTTCTTTCAACTTCTGAAGAAAAGAGAAGGCTATGAGTGGGGAGCCGAGTAGGAACGAGCTTTCAGGGAGTTAAAAGCTACCTATCATCACCACCATTACTCTCTACTCCAGAAGTTGGGGAGCGGTTGAAACTATACTTAGCAGTATCTGACCATGCGGTCAGCTCGGTCCTCCTATGAATAAAGGAAACCGAGCAGGCTCCAGTTTATTTCGTGAGCAAAACGTTGTTGGATGTTGAGACACGTTATCTACCACTGGAGAAATTGGTATACGCTCTTGTTGTGGCATCAAGAAAGTTGCCCCATTACTTCTTACAACATCCCATCACCATATTAACTGAATATCCACTGAGGGCCTTGCTCAGGAAGGCAGACTTCTCTGGAAGAATCTCCAAGTGGCCAATAGAACTGAGTCAGTTTGACCTCGATTATCAGCCTAGGGTAGCAATCGAAGGGCAGATTCTAGTAGATTTCATAGCTGAGTTTACTCCAATAGTGGCACCACCACCACCAATTCTCCATGAGGAAGAGCAAGTTGGTAAACCCGAACAGCCAACGAGTGTGGCCGATCTAGAACCAGATGAATGGAGACTTTACGTGGATGGGTCAGCATGCAACAAAGGATCTGGAGCAGGCATTGTGCTTTTCTCTCCAGAAGGATTGGTCCTGGAACAAGCACTACGGCTAGTGTTTAGCGCTACCAACAATGTGGCAGAATACGAAGCCTTGATAGCTGGATTGAAGAGTGCCCTAGAACTCAAGGTATGCAAATTAAGAATATTTTGTGACTCACAGTTAGTTGTTAACCAGCTTTCAGGGGAATATGCCACGAAGAGCGAAAAGATGGCCGCATATTCAGAGTCAGCCAAAGATTTGCTTGACAAATTTGACTTGGTCCACATCCGCCAGTCGGCTCGGGTCGGGAATGCACCGCGTGGACTCACCGGCTTGCACGGGATCAGCGTGATCAAAGCGTAATATCGCCGCCGCGGTGATGAAGAGATTATTTGGGCGAGCCAAGCATTGGCCGAGCGGTGGAAGTTGTGATGGAAACAGAGCTTGGGCCGAGCTGGATGGACCCAATAATGGCATACCTACGAGATGGGACCTTGTCAGAGGACAAGAGGGAGGCACACAAAATCAAGACCAAATCAGTACGCTTTTGGCTCTCTCTAGAAGGCTAGCTTTACAGAAAGTCTTTCCTTGGTCCATACCTGTTATGTGTACACCCAGCTCTGGTCTAGAAATTCCTTCATGAAATCCATGCTGGAACTTATGGGGGGCATACTGGTGGGAGGTCTATAGCCCACTGAGCATTATCCCAGGGGTATTGGTGGCCATACATGCAGGAGGATGCGAAGGCCTTTGTCAAAACTTGTGAAAAGTGTCAAAAGTTCTCCCCCCTGATCCGAGCACCAGCTGAGGATTTGCTACCTTTAACCAGTCCGTGGCCATTTGCCCAGTGGGGATTGGACATCGTGGGTCCTCTCCCTATGGCAACAGGGAAACGAAAGTTCCTACTTATTGGCACTAACTACTTCACAAAATGGATAGAGGGGGAAGCTCTTGCCAAAATCACAGAAGCAATGGTGGAAAGATTTGTGTGGAACAAGATAATCACAAGGTTTGGAGTACCCTACTCCATTATCTCAGATAATGGGTCCCAGTTCGGCAAGAAGTTCAAAGCCTTCTGCGCCCAGTATGGCATCAGGAATTATTACTCGACTCCAGCGTACCCGCAGAGTAACGGACAGGCAGAAGCCTTAAATAAAACGATCTTGAAGAGTCTTAAGAAAAGGCTGGAGAAGAAGAAAGGAAAGTGGCCTGACGAGCTCCCAGCCGTGCTTTGGGCACACAGGACTACCCCACGGTGATCTACGGGAGAGACGCCGTACTCCCTTGCTTATGGGACAGAAGCAGTGATTCCTTTGGAAGTTGGTTTGCCAACCATTTCGCATCTACCCTCGCGGGAATCGGGGAGGCAATGATGAAGCCCTCGCCGAGCAGCTCGATCTTGCTGAGGAAAGGAGGGAGCGTGCACTCATCACCTTAGTAGCTTATCAGGAACAGCCACGAAGGAGCTACAACAAGAAGGTACAGCCAAGGGAATTCAAAGTGGGGGATCTAGTCCTAAGGAAAGTCTTGGCCAACACCAAAGTAGCCACTGATGGGAAGCTTGGACCAAACTGGGAAGGCCCATACAAGATCGTAGGAATTGCTGGCATTTGGGCCTACCGTTTGGCCGACCTAGATGGAGACCTAGTTCCACGGCCGTGGAATATCCAAAACCTTAGAAGATTCTTCCAGTAACATGTGTGCGTGATTACGAATACAATCACACCTTTCTTTGGTGAATACGAATAAATTCACTTATTTTTAGTGCCTAGTTGGGATTACGAATAAAATCACGAACGTTAGTTATTCAGATTTCTTTTTTATATTTAATGACATTTTACTTTTTCTTGGCATAATTAATATGAACTGAAATTTCTACTTCGCAATTTGGATTCCTATTGGGGAGCAGAGAATATGTATACACCACAAAAAAAAAAAAATCACCAACGAAACTTAGATCTGCAACGAACATTGCAGAAAATTAATTATTAATTCTGAGTATGAAGAAACTTAGATCTGTAACGAACATTGCAGCAAAGTAATTCTAAGTATGAAGAGACTTAGATCTGCAACGAACATTGCAGCAAATTAATTCTAAGTATGAAGAGACTTAGATTTGCAACGAACATTGCAGCAAAGTAATTCTAAGTATGAAGAAACTTAGATCTGCAACGAATACTGCAAATCTGCAACGAATATTGCGGCGACTAAACAACAAAATGTGAAAAAGCTTGATTCAGCAGATAACACCACAGCAGTTCCTAAGTATGAAAACACTTAGGTTATAGGGGACTCAAGTAAGAAGATACTTGAGTCGCTTAGCATGCAAACAAACACATCAAGGATGAGACTTGATGAAAGATTGAATTAAAAGAAAGAGTACGAAAACACTTACAAAAGAGTACTTAACAAACTACCAGAGTTTTCAGAAAGGCCACATCCGGCCGAGCCAAGACCACGCAGGGTCAAAAGTTGAGATTCAACATAACAAAAGACAAATCTAGCAATAGGCGTTAAGCCTCTTCTTTGTCGACCAAAGATCGGTGGCAAGATTTGGGGATGGTTTCGTCATCCCGAAGACCACCAGCAAAGACGCCTTCTCTACAATGGTAAGATCGGTGATGGTTTCTTCCCGATGGATCTGCTCGTGCGAGAGATGAGTGTTGGACTTCGTGGTCAGCCGAGCTCAAAGACCGAGAGTTGGCTTGGGTAGCGGCCACCTCACTTGGGAGCTCCACGTCAGTCCAGTGAGGCAAAGATGGGTCCACACCAAGCTTGGTAAGGCACCTCTGCCAGGCTGCACCCCAGACGGCATCTTGAACAGCTGGCATCTGTGCCTTATAATTATCCGTAATCACGCCAACGGCATGATCATATTCAGCTTTGGCTTTGGCCTCTGCATCAGCAAGTTGTTGCCGAAGTTCACGCTCGACCTCCTCAGCCTTCCCCTTTAGCTCGGCATTAGCCCTTTGCAGTCCCTCGATCTCTTCCCGAGCATCTTTCAACATCTGAGCATGTTGGGCATTCTCTCTCTCGGCTCTCTCCGCCCTTTTCTGCTCCTTCTTCAGTTCCTTCTCGGCGTCCTTAGCTCTCTCCAGGCCAACTGACGCCTTTTGCATGATCTGCCAAGTAAGAAATGACCACTTAGTAGAGTAGTGGAAATACAAGAAGAAGTAGAAGGAAGATCCTTTTTACCTTAGCACTGGATTGAAATATAGACTTCATAAGGCTGTCGTAGGAGTTGCCTTTTTCCCTGTCCATGTCCAGGGGGAGAAGAGCAGCTCGGGAAACGCCGTAAGCGACATCCATGGAGGAAATTTTGTCGATCATGTTTATGGCGGTGCCATCGGGGCGAGCGAGCACTGGGGCCCAAGGTTGTACCAGAGGAGGGGAGTTGGAGAGGGGTTGGCTCGAGCTCATGTCCCCAGTCCTTCTCCTTTGCAGGGGGGTTGGGCGTGCTGAAGACTCTTTATCGGCCTCTTGTCTCTCTGATTCTCAGGGCGAGAAGGGGACAACTGTAGACACCCCGATTTTGAACCCGAGATGCGCTCGAGCACACCCAATGATGAAATGGACCAATCATGGCTACCCGGAACTTGTGGAAACAACTTGAACTTGATCAAAATCAACCAAACATCATCAAATAACCTGAACCAACTCAAGCATTGTCGAACCAAGCTAAACCAGCAGTCTGCCACTGAGCACCTTGAGCGCTCAAGCCTTAGGCCCAGTTTTCCAAAAGATTTTAGCACCCAGTTGCTAAAATCACCATATTTCAAATAAAAAAATGAAGTGATTTCGTGTATCATTTTTCGATTTTTTCGCACCAAATTAAAGTACTTGAGGAGTTCTTTAATTTGGCGCGAAAAAATTGAAAAATGATGCACGGAATCACTTCATTTTTTGGATTTGAAATATGGTAATTTTAGCAACTGGGTGCTAAAATCTTTTGAAAAAGTGGGCCTTAGACCTTTAGCGCTCAATCTGTGAGGAGCACCTTGAGCGCTCAAGCCCACGGCTTTGAGCGCTCAACTCTGAACCAGTTAGGAATCTGCAGAGTATCTCATCATGAGATTTCACGCAGAGTGGAGCGTCTAACCACCTCTATACACGTATAATACCCTCCACTACACCTAAACTACACCTAGACTACAAACCCACTTCCTCTCTCTCTCCTGCCTTCCCTCCACTCACTCTATATAAGCCCTCCACTATCTTCTTATTAAGGGTTCACCAATTCAGTTCCACAGCCCTCCCAATTCGTCCTCTCTCTCTCTCTCTCTCTCTACAAGCCCATTCTCCTCCCATACAAAACCACCTGAAAAATCACCTGTAAACACCAAATTCAGCCAGTGTTCAACAATCAACCTCATAATCTATACAATCCAGTCCATAAACTAACCAAAATCTCAACAATCTTTCACTTCCAAACCCACAATCCAGTTCAAGCTTCCAATCAAGTGTAAAAAGGTAGTTAAACAAGTAATTGTTGCTGTTTTGGTTCATCTGAGGGTGACCAGTGAGTTCAATAAAGTTCTTCATACTTGAATTGAACTCACAAAGGTCTAAAAGTTGTTTTAAAACACAATCAAAATTTGCAGTTGTAGCAGGGGTTGAGCGCTCAAGCCTAAGGCCTTGAGCGTTCAAGTCCAATTCTGGGCAGTTCCTATTTCACTGAACTTTGAGCTTTATCTGGGATTTTGATCATCATTTAACAGTTGATTCATGCTCATATAATCTTTAAACAGATTATTTTTATTTTAAAACCTCTTGCATGAGCTCAAATTAACTATTTTGTGATAATCAAGTCTCAAAATCCTTGAAAATGTTATATTCAAGTATAAGACAGTAGCTGAATGGTTCCATATGCTTTTATTTTGATCCTGAGAATCATCCAGATTCTGTTTTCAAGTCAAGAATCAGAAAGTCATGTAATGGCTTGAGCGCTCAATGCCACCCATTTAAGCACTCAAGCTGTTCTTGAGCAGATTGTTGATTTTTGGATATTTTGATGATGGATCATGGTTTATTGGAACTCAAGCGTGTGTGGGATTTTATTGTTCTGCATATGATCTGGATTCACTTCTTTCTCCTATTCCCAAGCATTTCTTTTGTTAAAACTTGATGATTTTCTTCTTTTTATCGTTATTTATGAGATCAATCTGCCTGTTTTCATTTGATTCTTCATTAAAAACATTTTACTGATGGTTGATCTTGTAAATAAAGAGCAAAGGAAGGATGAAAGTGTCAAAAATCACAGAAGCCAGAAACTGGTTTGAGCGCTCAAACTGGTTTGAAGGGTTTGAGCGCTCAAGCCCTCAACCTTGAGCGCTCAACCCCTATTTCAAAATTCAGATTATAGGTCAAATTAAGTCTCATGTTCATGATTTCTGGAGTTGTGGTACAATTTCTGTTGTGGTTAATTTCTGTAAATATTTGTTGTAATTTTTTTCTTTATTATTATCTCCCTTTTTCATGTAAATCATGTGCACAAGCATCCACGTTAAATTTTGCATTATTCATTATGTTTTTATTGTTTACATGGTTCCCATCCCTAATTCCCCATTTTCGTGATTAAATTAAATTTCAAACATTTTCGGAATCCCACGAAATATTGAGTAGAGACCGGTTCACGGACCGGGCAAGAGGGGTGCCGTAAAACCCTTCCCTTCTCGTAACCAAACCCCCGAATCCGAGAAATTTCTGGTTTCACAGTGATCAGTAAAATCTTTTCAATGGGAAAATGAGTCGTATTTTTATCGGTTTCTCGGATTTGGACCTCAAATCTGGGTGGCGACTCTAATAATCACAATCTTTTCAAACACAAACTTAAACTAAATTCAGTGGGCTGTCCACAATGACGTTATGACGCGGGCAGCTAGTGGAGCACGGGAAGCTCCGCCGAGGTTTAGCTCATCTAGCAGGTTGCTCGGCAAGAGAGCGGGTGATAACGCGACGATCTGGTGAAGGAGAATAACCTGGTGAGTCATCCGAATCAGCTAACAGGGCGGATTGCTCGGCAAAAGAGCGGGTGATAGCGCGATGATCGGGTTCACCTCTTCTTTCCCTCCCTTCTTCTAGATCTTGTTCCTCCTCTTCTACTATAATCCTTCCAGAACTGCTGGGCTCCTCGTCAATGCGGTTAAGGATAGGGATGGCTGTCAGGATCTCGGGAACGTAGGCAAAAGTAACCTGTTGCTAGAGATCTGTTGAAGCTCGGGAACGTTGGGATCCTCTCCTAGCTCGGCCTCTCCTGGATCGACCAGTCGTTAATTCCCCAGGGGGGCGTGTGGCAACCTGGGGAGCGGTTGGAGGCCACGGATGCCTTGTTCTTGGTTCACCTTTCCTTCTGATACCACCCCAATATGTGGGGGTGTAGTCCAACAGCAGGTGAGCTGTACGGCCGAGACCAACAGGGGTTGGTGCGAAGCCGTCAAAGTACAGAGCCCGAGCAATATCCTCGCGGTGGAGATTGCCGTGGATAAGGCGACCACCGTGGTTAAGGTTGTCCGCTGCAAAAACAAAAAACAAACATGAAGAAGAAACAATCAGTTACAGTTTCTAAAGGAAAGTAAAAAGTAAAATAATACAGGTATGAAGGTACTAACGCAGTCCGCCAGGAGTTGTGGGGCATGCAAAGCCGATGGTCCTCCCCTCGGCATCTCTGGGCTCCCAGTTGCCAGTGACTACGAGGTAGTCATCTGCCCCTCCCTTGGAGGAATTTGGTAGGTCGGTGATAAACTTCTGGTTGGGATCCCTGGCTTTGAAGTAGAAAGTATTGTCGATTGAAAGAACTACGCTGTAGAGGTAGTGTAAGTCCCACCAACCGAGATCAAGGCCGAGCAGCCTATTAAGGGCTACTGTGCCCATGACTACCCTAACGAAGTTGGGGCAGAGCTGCATAGGGTTTAACTGGCATCTACTGCAAACTTCCCTAAAAAAGGGGTGTAAGGGGAACCTAAGGCCCCCTTCAACTATGAATATCAAGGGGATGTGGATCTTATTTTCATCCTGACTGTGTTCTTTCATATCCCCGTGGTTGTCTATCCGGAATTGAACATCGGCGGGAATCTCATACTTCCTACGAAACTCTAACACTTTATCTGGTGTGCTTAGAAGATCCCTATGTCTACCCATTCTTGCTAAGAATCTAGGGTTTCGCAATTTGAAACCCAGGGAAGAAGATGAACAGTAAAAAGGGGAACAAATCAGGAAGGCTGCAAATGGAAAAGGTCACTTACGTGAAAAGATGGACCTAAGGATGACTCTCTCCAACGGTAATGGCGGATGGTCTCCGATGAGGGCTGGAGACAAAGGGGTTTTTGTTGCAGAAAGCTTGAATATCGCCGATGGTGAATGAAGTTTTCTTTCTCTCTCTCTTGCTCTTTCTTTCTTCTGAAAAAGTGAGGAATAGGAGAAGGGGAGGGGTTTTTAGGGAGAAAAATCGTTATCCCGCCCAAAACCCCATAAAGTAGGGTGTGACGTACGAGAATCATCACCCCAAATCGTCCTTTGGGCTTATTCGAGCCATCAACGGGTCATTTCGCATTGAATGCGATAACGACGTTGCCACCCACGTGGAGGGGGGAGGCGCGAGAGATGCATATGGAACCGTGGAAGCTCTGCGCACTGCTGATAAGTGACAGCAATAGCAGAGCTGGGGAGCAATTGGAGTGGGTAAAATCAGATTACCCAACTATTAGGCATAGCACGTGTCTAATATAACCGCCACGAGAGGGCGATTAGCTCGGAACCACATAGGGAGTTCGTCAGTCCCTATACCGAGCTGGATTGACCATGAATGGGGTCAGAAATTAAATTAAATTAATACATCAGAATGCACTAGCTCGGCGTAAGGCATAAAGGGATGCCCCCGATATACCGAGCAAGGAAGGCTACGAATATAGCTCAAACGGCATTCTGAAATACATAAATCAGCTCGGTGTGATGAGCTGAGTTATGTACGGGTTATTCCAAGCTATTTAAAAGCTCGGCACCGCCACAAGAAGGGCGGTGAGACATTCCAGAATATTCTATAAGCGGTTCCTTACGAGATAAGGAGCAATCCCGTCGTGTGAGGGATTAATATGAACATTCCTAATGTGGATGGGGATAAAACCCATATAGGAATGAGTTCTATATGGAAAGAAAGACTACTGCTAGACGAGATCTAGCAATATATGGAAGCTGTCCCTTGATAGGAAAGTCCTATTGAGAAAAGGACTCCTAAAGAGAATAGGAAACAGTGGCACGAGATGCCTAATGCGAAGGACATCTTCACCTATAAATACAAGGCAATAACCATGACAAAAGGTACGGTGTGAAACCTATTTTCATACGCATTGTGATTTGAGCTTTCAAGTACGTGATACTAACTTAGGCATCGGAGGGCCTTTGCCACCAAGAGGCAAAGGTACTCTAACCCTTTTTCTGTCTTGCAGATCTAGGGTTGATTCAAGGAAGCACGTGATCCAGGGTTACGTGGATTTATCCCCGTACACAACCGTATGAGAGAAAGAAAGAATGAGAACGCAAGGCGACCTGCTACTCCAAAAAAGAAGTTGGCAGAGCAAAAAAGTTATAAGAGGGAGTACCTAACCAGCAAGAAGGACAATTCGTCCAGCTAAAGGGATAAAGCTGCTGTGGAGACACGTTCTTTCCACAACGTTTACTCGGTTTTTAATGTGACAATTTACAAGATGTTGTACAAACTCAGGGACAAGCCATGGTTCCTTGACCCGCCAAAAATGACAGGAAACCCAAAAAGGCAAAGAGCAACGAACAAGAAATGCAGCTATCACCGAGACTGGGGACACATGACAAAGGACTGCTTTGAGTATAAGAAGTTCCTAGACGAGAAGGCAATTGAGGGCCTCCTCGATTAGTATGTTGCAGAAAGAAAGAAAGATCAAGCAACCCCAGTCGAGGAAGTGGACAATTTGGGAAAACCTAAGGGTCTGATCCAAATGATTCAGGGCCATGCATCCCCCTATACCGAAAATGAGATCAGATATGAACAAAGACAGAGCGAGCATGCGAGGCATGTGTACAAGCTAGGTGTGAAGAGACCTAGGGAAGGAGAGATCATGGCTCAGCCAATCACATTCACTGATGAGGACCTGGACAGAGTGACACTACCATACAATGACGATTTTGGTCATTACCTTACGTTTGGGGGAATATGACGTTGAGAAATATTAGTGGATCAGGGGAGCTACATAGAAATTCTGTATTACGGCACCTTTAAGAAGATGGAGTTACCCAAGACAAACTTAGAAAAAAGTCATACTCCCTTGATCGGGAGTGGGTCAAGCAAGTCTGGCCCATGGGTAAGGTGACAGTACCCACACGAGCAGGGTCTGTTGTGTTGAAAACAGAGTTCCTAGTTGTTAATGTCCCATCTTCCTACAACGCCATCATTGGTAGAACATGGCTGCACAAAATGAAGGCAATTTCATCAACTTACTACAAATGATAAAATTCTTAGGGGTAGATGTACGGGGAGTAAATCCATGTAAGCCTGGATCATGGGCTGCCTTGGTCAACCCTAGATTTGCAAGACAGCAAAAGGGTTAGAGCACCCTTGCCTCTCATCGGCAAAGGCCCTTCGATGCCAAAATCAGTATCTCGTACTCACAAATCACAATGCATGTGAAAAGGGTTTCACAGCGTACCTTTTGTCATGGTTACTGTCTTGTATTTATATTTATAGGTATGGATGCCTTATGAGTTTAGGCATCTCGTGCCTCCTGTTTCCAATTAAGTTTAGGAATCATTTTCCTAATAGGATTTTCCTATTAGAGACGAGCTTCCATACCCTGCTAGATTTTGTCTAGTAGTAATCTTTCTTTCCATATAGGACTTCTTCCTATATGGGACCTATTCCTAATCACATTAGGAATACTCATATTAATCCCTCATATGACGGGATTGCTCCTTATCTCATAAGGAGCCACTATAGAATATTCTGAAATGTCTCACCGCCCTACACGTGGCTGTGTTGTACTTTCATGTAGCTCAGAATAACCCGTACATAACTCAGCTTATCACGCCAAGCTAAATTATGTATTCCAGAATGCTTCTTTAAGCTATACACGTAGCCTACCTAGCTCGGCCATATCAGGGGCACCCTTTTATGTCTTACGCCGAGCTAGTGCATCCTTATTTGTTAGTTCACTATTATTATTCTAGCCTTATTCATGGCCAAACCAGCTCCACAAGAGGATTATGGACTCCCTATGCGGTGTTGAGCTATTCACCCTCTTATAGTGATTAATTAGGGCACGTGCTTTGCCCTTCATTAGGGTAATCATATTTTTACCCACTCCAATTGCTCCCCAGCTCTGCTACTGCTATTATTCATCAGGAGTGCGCAGAGCTTCAACGATTCTTGATGCATCCCTTGCATGCCTCCCCCTCACGTGGGGGGCAAGGTTGCTTTCGCATTAAATGCAACTTGACCCGTTGGGGGCTTGTTTAAGCCGAAAGGGCATTTTTGCTGACGTAACTATCTACGTCACAGCCTAACTTTTTGGGGTTTTGGGCGGGATAATCACTATCCCTACCCCTAGAACCCTTCAAAATTTTTAGCCTCTTCCCCTCCCATTACCTAAACAAAGAAATGCAGCGAGAGAGAAAGAGAAGGAACTTCTTGCTAACTGCATAAAACCTTTGATTGTGAGAAACGTGTTTTGTTTTTTTACCTAAGTTCTTCGTCGGAAATCCCTAGTTCCAGCTGGAAAATTTCATTCTAGAACCATCTATTTCCATGTAAGTACCTTTTTTCCCTTATCATTCCTCATTTTAGGTTATTGTTCATCGTCTTCTCCATTTCCATCCTTTGGGTTTCAACAGTGAAACCCTAACTATGGGGAAGCACAGAACCCTTGTCATGCCCTCAATTTTTAAACAATAAAAAGGTAAACATTTTTAGAAACAAAAGTGCAACATTTCATAAATTTTCTTCTTTTATCTCACCACGACGCTTCTTCTAAAAAGGGTGCCCGTATCCCTTTAGAAGACATGAATTGAAAAGATAAGTTGAATACATCCTTCCAAACAATTTTTTTTTAAAAAATAAGGTTACAAATCCATCTTAGTTTTAATAAAAATACATGATCTTCTCCCAAATGAGTACCTACTAAGTTTCAATAAGAAACAATGATCAATGATGCCTTCAAAATATTTCATACACTCCCAATGCACTTCATGCCATGCTCCTCATCGAATACCTGAAAATTTATAGGTTGAGCTGCACTAGCCCATTAGAAAATTCTCTAACACAAACTCTCTCTCTCTCTCTCTCTCTCTCTCTCTCTCTCTATATATATATATATATATATATATATATATATATATATATATATATATATATATATATATATATGCAGTACACCATGCTTGTGATGAACCTACAATGTATAAGCCCAATTTTAAAAGTCATTCTTTCACATCCATGTGTAAACAAGCACATACACACACATCCCGATACTTGTAAGCACACAAATACACTTTTTCAGGTTTCAAGTTCATCGAAGGTACCAATTCAACACCACCCTTGAGATCACACTAGGTCCTTCCCAGTCATTCTCAATCAATCCACTCTTTCTTCTTCATACAAGAGTAACCCTTCACAATACAGTACATCTTAACGCGCCATTTCAGTACCCCCAAATACACTATTCTTTCACATAACTGCGCATTTTGATTTCTTCAATAAATATTTCCTCAATATCAAGACACCTCTTGTAAGGACTCATAAATTTTTTTTTTAAAAAAAGGGGGCGTTACGAAAATAAAATAGGGGAAAAGTGTAAAGTGTTAATTTTACCCCCTTATTATTATTATTATTATTATTATTATTATTATTATTATTATTATTATTATTATTATATGTTAAATGGGATGGATGTGGACTTTGTCAAATTTGTCCAGCAGATTCTTAACCACCTCTGAATATGCAGCCATCTTCTCACTTTTTACAGCATATTCTCCTGAAATTTGATTAACAACTAGCTGTGAATTGCAAAATACCCAAAATTTACTGACCTTAAGTTCTATGGCACTCCTGAGTTCAGCAAGCAAGGCTTAATATTTTGCCACGTTGTTGGTAGCACTGAATCCTAATCTCAGTGGTTGCTCTAGCACCAATCTTTTCGGGGAGAAAAGTATCACTCCTGCTCCAAAACCTTTGTTGCAAGCTGACCCATCAACTTACAACCTCCATTCTTCCGGATCTTGCTCAGCCATTCTTGTTGGCTATTTGGAAATGATTCCTTGTTCCTTCTCGTGGAGAAATGGTGGTGGTGGGGCAACTCTTGGTGTGAACTCAGCTACAAAGTCAGCCAAGATTTGCCCTTTGATTGTCGTTCGGGGCTGGTAATCAAGGTCAAATTGGCTCAACTCTATCGACCATTTTGTGATCTTTCTAGAAAAATCTGCTTTTTGTAGCAGAGCCCTTAATGGATATTCTGTGAATAGCATGATAGGATGCTACAAAAAGTAGTGTGGTAACTTTCTTGATGCTACGACAAGAGCCTATACCAGTTTCTTCAATGGCAAGTAACGCGTCTCTGCATCTATCAAGGTTTTGCTCACAAATAGACTGGTGCCTACTCTATCCCCTTTATTCGTAGGAGAATCAAGCTAACTGCGTGCTCAGATACCGCTAAATACAATATTAACCGCTCCCCAGCTTCTGGAGTAGAGAGCAAGGGTGGTGATGATAAATAAATCTTCAACTCCTGAAAAGCCTGTTCCTATTCTGCTCCCCACTCATATCCTTCTCTCTTCTTTAGAATTTGAAAGAATGGTCTACAATGGTTTGAAGACTTACTGATAAAACAGTTAAAAGCTACTGACATCCCTATTAGTCTTTGGACCTCTTTCGTGGTCTTAGGGCTTTGGAGATTTTAAAGAGCGGTAATTTGGTCTAGGTTGGCCTCAATCCCCCTCTTGGTCACCAAGTATCCTAGAAATTTCCCTGAGCTTACCCCAAAGGCACACTTTGAGGCATTTAGTTTTAACTTGTATTTTCGTAAGATGTCGAAAGTCACCTTTAGGTCGGCAATATGATTAGGCTCCACTTTGCTTTTTACCACCATGCCATCTATATAAACCTCCATGGTCTTGCCGAGTTGATCTCTGAACATCTTAGTAACCAGTCTCTGATAAGTAGCTCCAACATTCCTTAGACCAAACAACATGACCTTGTAATAGTAGAAACCTCTCGGCAAGATGAAGGACGTTTTCTCCTGGTCAGGCTCGTACATAGCTATTTGATGATATCCTTGGTATGCGTCAAGGAAGTTCATCCTCTCATAGCCTAATGTTGCATCTACTAATTGATCAATCCTGGAAAGTGGAAAGCTGTCCTTGGGACATGCTTTGTTAAGGCTAGTGAAATCCACAAAGACTCTCCACTTCTTGTTTTCCTTCTTGAGCACAACAGTGTCCAGCCATCCTGGATAGTTCACCTCTCGTATGACATCCGCTTCGAGTAGCCAATCTACTTCTTTAATCACAGCGTCTGCGTGTTGTGGTGCCGACCTTCTCACCTTCTGCACAACTAGTTTGTGTTGAGGATCCACGTTTAAATGGTGGTAGATCACCTCAGGGTCTATCCCAGGCATCTCCTGGGGAGTCCATGCGAAGACGTCACTATGTTCATTCAAAAAGTAACTAAATCCCTTTCTTCATGTTTGGCAAGTGTTTCGCCGACCAAGAAATACATTTTTGCATTATCCTCTTTAATCTATATCTTATTCAAACCTTCCACCATCTTCTAGGTGGGATCACCTCCAACGTCCTCCAGAGTTGGCTGGTCTAGAACCTCAATTGTCTGGAAGAGCTTGGCCTTTGGGGATTTATTTAGGACCAAGTAAAACATTGGTCTGCCATCTTCTGGTTACCTTTGATGCACTCTATCTCGTCTGCACCTGGATATTTGATTTTCTGATGGTTAGTAGAGGGGATGGCGTTCATTTTGTACATCCGAGTCCTTCCTATAATCACGTTATAGGAGGATGGTAGGTCTACTACCAAGAAGTTAGTTTTAAGGACAACTGACCTTGCCCGAACAAGCAGTGTGGCCTTTCCCATAGGTCATATTATCTGCGCACTGAAGCCGATCAGAGGGACCAAACACTTCTCCAGTGAACGAACGGACAGTCTATCTCTGTAACCGAGGTAGGCTCACTCTGACAGGAAGGATTGTTGCATTCGGTTCCTTGCGGGGCAAGTTACACCCGGAGATAAAAGTGAACGAGCTCCTGCTTACAGGGAGGAATTCGATCTGCCGATTCTCTTCTTTAGTATCATTGTAGGGTACTGATACCCTATCTAGATCATTATTAGTGAAGGTAATGGGAAATTGCGCAACGCCAATACTCTAGATTCTGAATGAAAGAAGCATGGTAATGTGCACATAAATCAAAATGATTATTGGGTCTGCCCTCTCTGATGCCTTTTGGCTTTGATTTGAGGGCATGATTCCGCAGCAAACTCGATGGTATAAGGGGACTGCTGTTTCAATGGTATTCTATGAGCAGCCACTTCGTGCATTTATTGTCAAAGGTTAGGTCTGTCTCAAATCCATCTGTTTTAGTGGTATTCTGGGAGCAGCTACTTTGTGCATTTATTGCCAAAGGTTTGGTTAGTCTCCTATCCATCCCTCGCCCATACCCCAATTATTGGGGACTAAATGGGTTATGTTATTGTTGTTGTTGTAGTGAAGGTAATGGGAGTCTCCATTACTCCCTTAGTCCTCGGCCTCTTCGTGCCGAACTTCATGACTTGTTTCACCTACCCATTGATCCTTTGAATGTGCCTTATTTCATTGTTTGTGTATGGGTTGACTAATCCATGTATCATATGGATTGTTCCCTTTGGTCCTTTCTAATAGTCCATCTCTTCTATTAGCTCGGTATCATTCTTATCGTTGACTAAAAATTCCTTGAGATGGCCATCCACTACTTTCTCATCCAGGAATTTCTTGTACTCAACACAATCTTCAATCATGTGACCCCAATATCTATGGTAGTTGCAATGCTGGTTAGTGGCTTTTCTTTTTTCTGGACCTCCCGTCATCTTTGGGGGCCATCTGAACCATGGTTCATTCTTGATCCTATATAACATCTTGTAAATTGGGATGTTGAAAGTTGCCATGATGCTAAAGTATGATTTGGGGTCTAGGTCAGCTTTATCCTTCCTCTACAGTGTGTAATTCTTTTTCTCGTTCGTGTACTCCTTTTTGTACACCATTGGCTCTGCTACTTTCCTCTCTAGGAGCTGGGGTTGTCCACCCGTCAATTTTTCTTCTAGCTTGCAAGATATCATCCTCCACCCATGCATGTTCCTGGATTCTTTCCATAAGCTTGGCCACAGTTTTTACTAGATGCATGGTAAATGATTCTCGTAGCTTACTATGCATAGACAAGATCGTCTTGAATGTTGCCAAAACGTATTCTTCACTGTAATTTTCAATCTCATCGAAAATATGCCAATAACGTTTGGAGTATTGCCGCAGAGTCTCATCGTCCCTTTGTCTCATAGAGGTCAACGCATCAAAGGTTTTTGGGGCCGCTCGGCTTGTTAGGAACTGAGCAGTAAACTGCTCAACAAGTTAAGCCCAGCATAAGATAGACCCCTCTGGGAGTTTGCAGTACCAATTCAGGGCCACTTTTCCTAAGCTGGATGGGAACATCTTACATTGCAAGGCATCGTCTTGCTCATGCATGAACATGGTCTGTTGGTAGTGTTAAATGTGGGCCATGAGATTCATGCTAGTTTCATAAGGTATGAACGTTGAATGCTTCACCTCACTTAGTGTCTTCTCTGCTCGGATCTAGTGGGCCAGTGGTGACTTAAAGATTTGGCCTAGGGCTTCCTTAGCTGCCTCCCGTGAAGTTTTAGGTCCTCCCTCTGCTCGGCCAGTCTCCCTTCTTCTCACATCTGTTCAGGGGTGTGCTCATTGGAATCAGATCTCTCATATCTATCCCTAGCATGATTTCTCCTTCCCTTTTTTTCAATGGAAGAACTTCTCTCTCTCTTCTTTCATTGGGAGACCACTCTGCCAGTGGAGACATAGTCATGATGACGAACCCTTCTTTCTTTCTCGTACTGCACGAATCTCGTCCGCGAATGTAAATCTTTCTCCTTCTCTTAGAGTTGTTTCTTTAGGTCTTGAATCTCTCGTTCCCGTCGTGTGACTTCATGGGCCAGTTCTTCTGCCTCTTGTTTTTTAATGTCGAGGTTGTCCTCTTTCTCTCAATTTCTTGTTCGCCTATGACCCTCCTTACTCAGGGGGCTTCTCCTTTGTTCACGTCGGATGGAAGCTTCCCCACCTCTTGGTGGTGTCTTTGAGCGTCTTCACTGCTCGCCTAATCTTGGGGAGTCATGGTTCACCAGGTGTGTATCCCTGAACTTTAAAATCTCAGGGATATGCCCTATATTGAATCTTCTAGCAGCGGGCTTATTCTGAGGCGCTTTTAGAGCTGCAGGGGTCTTGGCCACCTTTGCACTCTTTCTCGTAGTGTACACAAGGGTGGTTCCACCATCGTCTTGCACATCCTCTCTTCATGGAGTGCATAAAACAGGTTCTGAAATCACCATTGTTGATCTTTGTTGAAAACAAGAGAGCTTTTCGTAAGTGTTTCCCACAGACAGCGCCAATTGTACAGGGAGTAAATCCACGTAAGCTTGGATCACGTGCTTCCTTGATCAACCCTAGATCTGTAAGATAGAAAAAGGGTTAGAGCACCTTTGCCTCTCGTCAGAAAAGGTCCTCCGATGCCAAAGTTAGTATCTCGTACTCACAAATCACAATGCGTGTGAAAAGGGTTTCATAGCGTGCCTTTTGTCATGGTTACTGTCTTGTATTTATAGGTGTGGATGCCTTATGATTTTAGGCATCTTGTACCACTGTAGAATATTCTGCAATGTCACACCACCCTACAAATGGCAGTGCCATGCTTCCACGTAGCTCGGAATAGCCCGTACATGACTCAGTTTGTCACGCCGAGCTGAATTATGTATTTTAGAATGTTGCTTTAAGCTATACACATAGCCTACCTAGCTCAGCCATATCAGGGGACCCTTTTATGTTTTACGCCAAGCTAGTGCATCCTTATTTGTTAGTTCACTCTTATTATTCCGTCTTATTCATGGCCAAACCAGCTCGGCACAGGGATTGTGGACTCCCTATGTGGTGCCGAGCTATTCACCCTCTCATAGTGATTAATTAGGGCACATGCTATGCCCTTCATTAGGGTAATCATGTTTTTACCCACTCCAGCAAAGAGCATTGAGCACATCAAAGGAAACCAAAAAATGGCAAATCGGTGCTTAGTATCAACAATCAATAGAGCCCATAAGGCACATCTTGTTCAGTCAGTATAGGTATCCGATCAGTCTACATTAGAAGACGTTGGAGGGAATTCAGCCCAGAGAACTATGGATGGACTGAAAAAGGTTCAACTCGACGACCAGGATCCGAAAAGGTACTTTCTGATAGGAGAGAAACTTAACAAACAGGAGGAAGAAGAGCTCATACATTTCCTTAAGCAGCACGTTGATGTGTTTGCCTGGACGCCCCAAGAGATGCCAGGCATTAATCCCAATATAATCTGTCATCATTTAAACATGGACCCCCAACACAAGCTAGTAGTCCAAAAGACCAGGAGGTCAGCCCCTCAGCATGCCGAAGCGGTCCTAGAAGCTAAAGCAATTAGGGAAGTAACCTACCCTGAGTGGCTGTCCAATACGGTCGTCGTCAAGAAAAAGAATGGGAAATGGAGAGTATGCGTGGATTTCACTAGTTTAAACGAGGCCAGTCCCAAAGACAGTTTTCCTCTGCCCAGAATTGATCAGCTTGTTGATGCAACATCTGGGTTCGAACGAATGAGTTTTCTAAATGCCTACAGGGGATACCACTAGATAGCAATTCACGGACCAGACGAAGAAAAGACATCGTTTATCACTCCACGAGGGTTGTACTGCTACAGGGTCATGCCATTCAGCCTCAGAAACACTGAGACCACGTACCAAAGACTCTCAACACTCATGTTTAAAGACTTGTTTGGGAAGACCAAGGAAGTCTACATAGACGACATGGTGGTGAAAAGTAAGGAGAAAACTAATCACATAGCTGATTTAGAGGTAACCTTTGACATCTTGCGACAATTTCAATTAAAATTTAATGCTTCAAAATGTGCATTTAGTGTAAGCTCGGGAAAGTTCTTGGGCCACTTGGTCACGGAGCGTGGCATTGAGGCCAATCCTAATCAAATTACAGCCCTCCAAAGACTTAAGAGCCCAAAGACAATCAAGGAAGTGCAAAAGTTAACAGGCATGGTGGCGACACTAAACAGGCTCATCAGTCGCTTGTTGGACAGGTGTAGGCCTTTCTTTTAGCTGTTGAAGAAAAGGAAAGGATATGAATGGGGACCGAAGCAAGAGGAAGCTTTCAAAGACCTCAAGAAGTATCTCAAAATACCCCTGTTATTGTCAAAACCAGAGAAAGAAGAATGGTTGTTCCTCTACCTAGTCGTCTCAAAGCATGCAATCAGTGCTAACTTCCTCCGACTAGAGTGCACAAAGCAAAAACCAATCTACTTCATAAGTGAAACTCTCATAAACGCACACACAAGGATACCTCCCCTAGATAAGCTTGTCAAAGCTTTAATCATGGATTCACAAAAATTGCCACACTATTTCCTGGAGCACCACGTCACTGTATACACTGAATTTCCTCTGAAAGCGCTGCTTCAAAAAGCAGACTTCTCTGGGAGAATCTTCACCTGGTTGATAGAGCTCAATCAATACAACATCGATTACCAACCAAAAACGGCCATCAAGGGCCAAGTGTTGGCAAACTTCGTAGCTGAGTTTACCCAGGTCGAGATTGAGCTTCCCGTGGTTCGCGAACATGAACCAAGTCCTCAAGATGACGATCAAAACACAGGAAGCTGGCAATTGTTCATTGATGGATCAACATGCAACAAAGGCTCAAGGTCAAGAATAGTGATGTTCACTCTAGAACGCCTAATGCTCGAACAATCAATTCATTTGGGCTTTAGCGCAACAAACAACGTGGCAGAATACGAGGCCCTCCTAATCGGGTTTAAGAGTGCAAGGACCCTTGGGGTCAAGAAGTTAAAAATCTTCTGTGATTCTCAACTTGTGGTAAATTAACTTATTGGGGAATATGCTCTAAGGAACGAAAAGATGGCGGCCTATGCAAAGGTCGTGCAGGATGTAATGGCAGATTTCGAGGAGACAAAGATAGAGCAAATCACTTTGGGACAAAACGCTCATGCAGACCCATTAGCTTGCTTGGCCTCAATGCTACCTACAGAGTACAAACACATTGTCTGTTGAATACCTAGCCCAGCCCAGCCCAGCATTGGGCAGGAAGGAGAAACTAATACGGATGTAGACTTGGGACCAAGCTGGATGGATCCAATCATCGCTTACTTAAAGGATGAAGTCCTACCAGAAGATAAAAAGGAGGCCTATAAGATCAAATTGAAGTCTGCTTGTTTTTTGCTCTCACCATAGGGAAAGCTGTACAAGAAGTCATACCATGGTCCCTACCTACTTTACGTACATCCCATGCTAGTGCAAAAGTTCTTACATGAAATACACGCCAAGACGTGCAGCGGACATGCGAGAGGGAGATCAACAACGCACAGGGCAATAACCCAGAGGTATTGGTGGCCATACATGCTGGAAGATGCAAAGGTGTTTGTCAAAAGTTATGAAAAGTGTCAACAGTTCAAGCCAATAATCTGGACACCGGCAGAAGACCTGCAACCCCTCACTAGCCCATGGCCATTCGCTCAATGGGGGCTCGATATCATAGGGCCCCTGCCCATGGCAACGGGCAAGATGAAGTTCTTGCTAATGGGGACAGATTATTTCACCAAATGGATTGAAGAAGAACCGCTTGCAAAGATCACTGAGAGTAATGTGGAGAAATTTTTCTGATAAAACATCATAACAAGGTTTGGGGTGCCCTATTGCATAATTTCGGACAACAGGCAATAGTTCGGGCCAAAATTCAAAGCTTTATGTGCCCAACATTGGTTATGGAACTACTACTTAACACCAACGTATCCTCAAAGTAACGGACAAGCAGAAGCCTCCAACAAAACAATCCTCAAAGGAATTAAACAAAGATTGGAGAAAAAGAAGGGAAGTTGGCCCAACGAGCTCCCAATAGTGCTATGGGCATTCAAGACCACACCAAGACATTCAACGAGAAAGACTCCATACTCCTTTGCTTACGGTACTGAGGCCATGATCCCCCTCGAAGTGGGGTTACCAATGAACAGAACGACATTGGTAGAAGCTGGTGGGAATGACCAAGCTTTGGAACCAAACATGGATCTCATAGAAGAACGACGAGAAAGGGCTTTGGTCACATTGGTGGCCTACCAACAACAACTTTACATGACTTACAACAAAAAATTCCACCCCCGCGAGTTCAAAATAAGAGGACTTTTGATGAGAAAAGTGGTAGGGAATACCGAAAAAGCATTGGACAAAAAGCTTGGGTCAAACTGGGAAGGACCCTACAAAGTGATTAGCATGGTGGGGGTTGGAGCTTATAGACTTGCAGATCTAGATGGGAATCCAGTCGCTCGCCTTTATAATATTTAGAACCTTATGAAGTTTTTCCTTAAATTCTCTTTCTTTTCCTTTGAATAATGCCTTGAAAGGCAAAGTAAGATTTTATGGTCAAAAGTATGATTTTCTACCTTTATTGAGAATAAAG
Organism: Vaccinium macrocarpon; assembly: GCA_022606695.1. NCBI lineage: Eukaryota > Viridiplantae > Streptophyta > Magnoliopsida > Ericales > Ericaceae > Vaccinium > Vaccinium macrocarpon. The sequence continues at coordinate 23,873,928 of CM040170.1, read as the reverse complement.
TAGCAAGACTATCACGGTTGCAAATAAAACCATTTACTTCTTCTTTTTTTGCAAATCTGTGCATTATTTTACTCTAAGTAAATATGGGTTTTGATCATACGAACAAATCCCATATTGGAGGAATTATACACTTAATCAATCAGAATGCAGCGAACATTGCATGTCCATGGCCTCGTCCATTATTAGGCGCAAATATGTCTAAACTCGTCGATGATTAGGCGCAAATATGCCTAAAATTGTTCATGGTTAGGTGCGAACATGCCTAGACCTTGCAGCGAATATTGCACCTTGTGGCCTCGTCATGGTTAGGCACGAATATGCCTAAAATTGTTCATGGTTAGGTGCGAACATGCCTAGACCTTGCAGCGAATATTGCACCTTGTGGCCTCGTCATGGTTAGGCACGAATATGCCTAAAATTGTCCACGATTAGGCGCGAACATGCCTAGACCTTGCAGCGAATATTGCACCCCGTGGCCTCATCCACGATTAGGCGTGAATATGCTTAAAATTGTTCATGGTTAGGCGCGAACATGCCTAGACCTTGCAGCGAATATTGCACCCCGTGGCCTCATCCACGGTTAGGAGCGAATAAGCCTAAAATTGTCCACGGTTATGTGCGAACATGCCTAGACCTTGCAGCGAATATTGCACCCTGTGGCCTCGTCCACGGTTAGGCGCGAATATGCCTAAAAATTGTCCATGGTTAGGCGCGAACATGCCTAAAAATTTTCCATGGTTAGGCGCGAACATGCCTAGACCTTGCAGCGAATATTGCACCCCGTGGCCTCGTCCACGGCTAGGCACGAATATGCCTAAAAATTAGTCCATGGTTAGGTGCTAATATGCCTTAAAAATCACTCATGGCCTTGTCCATTGTTAGGCACGAATATGCCTTAAAAATAACCCATGGCCTCGTCCATGGTTAAGCGCGAATATGCCTTAACAATCACTCACGGCCTCGTCCATGATTAGGCGTGAATATGCCTAAGCCTGCTTGTGGCCTCGTCCATAATTATCCAAGGTTAGATACAGCTTATGATGTATGCCCCATACAAATCTAACTAAATGCAGGAACATCTAGGTTCCAATGAACATCTAAGTTCCAAAATGTTTATCTTATTCAATTTTGACTAAGTGCAGGAACACCTGGGTTCCAAAGTGTTTGTCTTGTTTAATTCTAGCTAAATTTAGGAACATCTAGTTCCAAAATGTTTGTCTTATTCAATTATGACTTAGTACAGGAACATTTGGGTTCCAAAGTGTTCGTCCCATATAATTCTAACCAAATGTAGGAATGCCTGGGTCAAAAACTATTGGCTGTTGTAGAATTTCAATCAAATGCAGGAACATCTGAGTTCCAGAGTGCAAGATTCAATGGCTGGAAGTCCAAACAACCAATCAAGACACAGGGAAGGTCAAATGCAAACTCAAGTATCCATAACTTGCTAAACTACCATAGTAGAGTCAAAGTCATGACAAAGGGCTACCAAAACTTCAGCCCACCTAAATACAATGAAGGGCGTAATTACTGAAGTTTCAAAAACATGACCACGTAGGGTCAACACGTCCAAATTTCCACGGAGGGCATGGGATCAAAAATTGCGTTAAAATATCATAAAAAGTTAGGGAATGTCAAGGATTGTGATTAAATAAATCAAACAGGCCTTTTCATTGGGCCTCATGGACCACAGTGGTAGAAACATTACCTAAACCATCACCACCAGTGGAGGGGAGCTCAACCTGTTGCTCGTCAGGAACGGATGTGTTGTCACTAGCTTCCTTCTGGCTAGGGTTAACAACTGCACTCTGGTTTGGCACAACAACACTCTGGGGAGCAACATCCCTATGTCTGGGGTACTCAATCTCAGTCCAAATGGTATCTTGCCTATCAACGTTCTGCTTGGTCAGACATGCCTTCCAACCTCTGGCAAAAAACAAGTCTTCAAACTGTGGCTTCTGGGCTTTGAACTTCATCTTTGTGTCATTCGCTCCCTAATTGTAGACCTAGTCGGAGGATGCCTAAGCAACAACCAATTCCGCCTCCAGAGTTGCCTTACTCTTTTGAGCGTTGGATAGCTCTGTCTTTAAAAGCCCGAGTTTGGTCATGGCATCACTAAAGTTACATTCAAACTAACCCATACGATGCTTCAACAAAGCTAGCTCTTCCTTTATCTTCTCATTCTCATTGGTCATTAATTGGTTGTCTTTGATCAGACGGTTAGCATTGACATTCAGTTCGTCATTCTCAGTTTTCAACTGCATGTTGGCACTGGTAATTGCTCTGTTGTCCTTGGCAGCATGGTCACAAGCGACGTACATGAGTTGCATGGACTACAATTTATCACAAACCAATCAACATGTCAACCAGGGAAAATGGATCCAAAATAGAAAATGCCACAGGGATGTAACAACAAAATTCATACCTTGATATGGTGTTTGAAGCCATTCTTCAAAAGCTTGAGGTAATTGGACCCAGCCTCCCTCTCAACGTCCCCAGGAAGCAAAACAGCCCGTCCAACGGCCAAAGCAACTTCAACATTATTGCAACTGTCAGAGGCAAGGACAAGCTGAGTGCCATGGTGCAAAGGAGGGTTCCACACGCCCCTATTTAGGTTCAAGCTTGGGAGTTAGGGAAGGTGGCTGAGCAGAAGAACTCTTGGTAGTACGACGACGTTGTTGAGGAGGATTATGAGCAGGAACAGACTCTTCTCTAGGCATCTTCTCCAGAGCAACATCAAATCCTCTTTGCTCTGGAGGGGGAAGAGGAGGAGAATGGGGACGAGCAGAAGTAGAAGCTCCCAAAGGATCGAGGAACTGGACAGGGCACTCATCATCATCAAGGGTTATAAAGTCAGAAAAGTTAGGCACAACTCTTGGCATGGCTGAAACAGGTGATTGGTCTCTCACAGGAACACTGCTAATACTCTCTCCAGACAATTCACTCTGAATATTTTCACAAGAAAAGTCAATTCTAAGATAATTTTTCGTACGAGAAGTGTGAATAACTTGATTATGGAGAAAAAGCCTCTAAACAGAAGAACGTCTTACCCCAATATGACCTTTTCCCTTACGCAAAATTCCTAGCGAAGTAGAAACTTCTCATATACATACACCACCATGGTAGGAGGGATTGTACTTCAGTAAAACATGTGCAGCCCTACCTAGCCCTTTTGGATTGATTCCCCTGATGCCTGGAAACTTGAGCACTCTCTCAATATCGAGGAGATGGACACCGTCGTGCACCACCAAATGACCTTTGTTGATGTTCTCCACTGTAGGAACAAAAAGAATGGACGTGATAAGCACCACAAAAAAAGTTAATAAAGTGAAGAAATTAACAAAGGACAAAAAAGATTGCAACCCTCATCCCTAGGCAAGAAATTTCCCATCACAATAAAAAAAATCATTATTCTCTCCGCGATAAGAATTGGAAAGATCGGTCACTAGACGACACTCTTTGTCCCGGATCTTGAGATAGTAAGTCCCATGGGTAGTGGGGCAAATGCTGTAAATATGACGGATGTCGTACCATCCTAGATTAGTGCCCAAAAGTCTATTAAGGGCCACCACTCCCATAACCATACGATAAAAGTTAGGACAGAGTTAAAGAGGGGTCAGGCGATAGATATTACAAATCTCGACTAGAAAAGGGTGTAAAGGAAACCTAACACCTCCTTCTACAATGGCTAAAAAGGGAACATCAATCATATCCTTATTTTGGTTATGGGTATCAGTACCAGAAGGAGCCAAGGCTAGATTAACGTCATTAGGGACTTCGTAATGGTGGCAGAAGGCCTCCATATGAGCCTCATTATCGCAGACGCTCCTAAACCTACCCATGGCAAGAAAATTATACAGTACAAGAAAACCCTAAAGCAACTGTGCAAGAAGAACGAAAAAGGTTGCAAGAAACTTACAGGTAACCAACGACAGCCGGAGAAGATGTTTTTAGACAAAAGGAAAGTCTATGAAAGGAACAACTCAAAAGGCACAGGGGTAGTGGTGCTCTCAACAACTCTCTCTCAGAGTAACACAGATATGGAAAGGAAAAAGAAGGGGCTAAGGAAATGTCTTATACCTTCTTGAAATTCAAATAGTGTTTCATGACATCATCTCAAATGACGACGTTTAAAGGCTCTCACACCTTTCCAAGAAAGGGTTGGGAACATCAAATCAATAATTAAAAGGGTGTAATGATTCAAGCCACCCGGAGGATGAAAAGGTGCTTTAGAAGCTACGCACATGCCTATCGGCGCAGACTTATCGCTTGGACAAACTGCGCGAACGACTGACACGTGGCAAGTGCATCAGTACGAAGAATAGCGACGGTACGAAAAGATAAACATAGCAACAACTGCTCGTCAATAAGCTTCTGCTCATCATGCGCGAACATGCAAAGAGGACCAAAAGCTAGGGAGTAATTGTGTGGGGTATTTTCCAATTACTACAGAAAACGAACAGAATAGCTCGTCCAGAGCTACCACGTGACATGCACGAGGAAAGTGACACAGAATAATACATCGACGACTACGACGTCCATAATCCAGTAATAAACCAAATCAGTTCGCTCGTCAGATGGCATGGGTGGAATGGCCTAATGCGGTATAAATCCTAGTAACAGACTTTCCTTACAAAGATAAGGAAATGAGGAAATATTCAAAGATATCTCCTCAATCAGTTGAGCTTGCAAAGATAAGCCCAATCTTACTTGGAAATGGAAAGCTAGTCAACATACTAAACAAGGAGTAAACTCCCATGTAGGGCAAAGCTCTGAACGAGCAATATGCGGTCGTCTTGGCAAGAATCCTTATCAGGTAAGGAAAGAAAATCATGCAGGCTACGCTGCCCAATATGGGAGAATCCTAAGCTTGGAAGGATTCCATATAGAGAAGAATTTCACAGGGAATGTGAGGGCAAGTTAATTGCCTATGTAAACATATGACTCTGAAACACTAGAGGTATGCTTAAACTCATTCTCATACTTACACACTTGTTTTCTCTTGATAAATTCAAGTGTTAGATTTTATCAAATGTAGATATTATCATTTGGGAAACTTGGCCTAATTATTCCCAAGGGAAAGTGCCAATGAATAGTTGTACAATTTTTTTTCCCTTTAAAGGGTGAGTTTGGACAAAAAATTTAGGAGATTTTGTTTTTTTTTTTTTAAAAAAATAGAATTTGAGGAAAAGACAAATTGTTTGGGCTAACTTTTTTTGTTTTCTCTCTTTATGTTAAATTCAAAGTGTTTGTTTCCTCAAAGTTTGTCGAATTAAAACTGTTTTCTCTGATGTGATAGTTTCGGCCAAACTTGGCACTTGGCCCAATTGTGCCCTTCACGGAAAAGTTTTTGATTTGGCTAAAGGATGTAATTTTTGTGTATCTTTTTCGGCGTATTTGATAGCAAGTTTTAGGGTGGGATGGGATAGTGAAGGTGGTGGGGCACTTAAACATCTTGTTTGTTTTGGTTTTGACCGGCCGGACTGTTAGTCCAATGGGATTGTGAATCCCCCCACTTCACCGGATTAAGCATCTCTTGGGGGGTGCATTATTAGCAATCCCATCCCATGGGTTTGAATGTGGAAGGACAAATATCACCTCCCACCTTTTAGCTATTGACCCAATTGTCCTCAATTTATATACAACGTCATCATCCAAAAGAAAACCCACCAGTTCGGCCATCTCTTTCCTCACTGGGTTCTCCGGAAAAATCAGAAGGAATTCTAGAAAATTTGTTCCCTAAGAACTGTAAGGACCCGTAGTTTCAAATGATTTTCCAATAATAATGTTGAAAAAATGTGAGGAAATAAAAATAAGAGTAACATATGGTCACTGTGGGGTATGTATTTGCATTGGGGTTTCTTTATAGTGCATTAGAAACATGAAGGGTGTAGGTGCAAGTGTGAGAGTGTATATACAAATGCTAGGGTTAGATTTTTTTGAAACAAAACAAACTCCCTCTCTCTAGCTAAGGATGGCTCTCTCTTCCTCTCCTTTTCCTCTCATATTTTCTTCAAAACCCCACCATAAATTCACCTCCCACACCTCATCTCTTCAAGATTCAACCTCATATTCGTCATCTACATGTGATTTGGAATCCGGGCTTTCTTGGAATCACCTTGGAATAGCTTATTTCGGTTGGGTTAGAGTTTTGAAGCTAGGGCTTGCTTGATTCCTTGATTGAGAGCAAAATCCTTGAGGTAGAGGACTAGTTTCTACTCCTTCTAGCTGTATCTAGTTAATTTGTTGTGCATATTTTGGTGTTAGTCCCCAATTTACGGTTTTTGGTTTCCACCATAGAAATGGGTTTTCTCCTTGTTGTACTCTTAATCTATGATTTGGTTGTTAAATTGGTAGTTGATTTATCCTCCCTTTATTTTTACTTGTAGATTGGTATCTCAAAATTGTGCTTAAACTATCACAAATGGTCGTGGCTTGATCCTCCAACCGGTTGCGAGTTTTTTGCAAAATTTGGCTTGAATCTGTCTCGGCCCAACAGGTAGTGCAAAATCATCCAACCCGTTGGGAAATGTTGGAAAACTATATTTTCATCCTTTGTTCTCTCATTGATCATTTGAAGTTCCGAATTTCACTTCAACACCTCTTTTCATAATTTGTGCTAATTCGGGAAGTTGGTTTGACACTCATTAAAGATAGAGGCCAATAGGAGACACATACAAGTTTTTTTGTTGAATCTTATGAGCATAATTGAAAGGAATGGAACTGATGGATTAATTTGATAATGTGATTACTAGAGCCAACTTTTGGTGTGTCCCTGGGCATGGGTGAATGGAGCCTATGAAATCCGACAGAGGAATCTTTCACCATAAAATTTTACAGTGACTACGGTGCTCTTGTGATAAATGATAAAACGAATCTACCCTATTATAAAAAGAAAATAATATACTTGTTTGGAACTAGAGGAAAGTGAGGGAAAAGAAAAGAAAGCTAAAAAAATTTCCCTTCTCTTGTTTGGTTTTGGAGAGAAAGAAGAGAGAAAATAAAAAATCAAAGTATTGTAAATAGTGATATTTTCCTTCCACTTTTCTCTCACTTTCCTCTCATTTTATTTTCTCTCATTTTCCTTTCCCTTCCACATGTTCCAAACAAACCCTAAAGACAAAGAAAGAGGGAAAACTACACTCACATGCCCAGAAAGGCAAAAACCCTTCTAGCTTACAAATTCGAGAAAGACGAAGAAGCATGGAGAAACTCCGCAATTTCTCTTTTTGGTTTGAAGTTTGCTTGTTGATGCTTCATTTTATGCTCAGAGGCCGCCGAAAAATCGAGATCTAATATCCTCATAAGCTTGTGTCTCCATTTTTGGCCATTCTTTTTCTCTACTTTTCCATTTTCTCTGGTGGTTTCACCAACAGTATATACGGTCGGAACGCGTCGGTACAACCCCAATTGACCAGTACTTGTCGAAAAGTTGATCGGAACAAAATCAAGGTAGAAGATACCAGTTTTTCTCCAAAACGGGATGTACCAAACTTGCTTGATGCATATTTCAATTTTTTATTTCGTAGTTCTATTGAAAATTGAAGCATATCTTTAATAATAATAATTGTAATGACAAATTAGTTTGGATATTAATACACATTTTACAAATATTAATAAACTATCATAGATATTAATACATTTTTAGAATATCCATGCACTTTTCTACACATTATCATTATCATTAAGCTATTGGGTGGGATTTAGCATTCTCCAAATTTGGTGCGCAATCCTTTTGTTGTTTTGGGTAATAATTCATAATCGGATTATTGGATTATTTGTTTTGTCTTTATTCAATTTTTTTTTGCATTTGTTAGTTTTGCGTCAAGATTTTGTGGTTTCTAGATTTCTCTCGATGAGACGAATCTAACAAGTACAAAATTATAGTCAAAACTCAAATTTTTTTGAATAAAGCCAAAATACTTGGATTATTAGCCAATAATCCAAGTATTTCGGCTTTATTTAAAAAAATATTTGGTTTGATCATAATTTTATACTTGTTAGATTCGTCTCGTCGAGAGGAATTTAGAAACCACAAAATCTTGACGCAAACTAACAAATGCAAATTTTTTTAAAATAAAGACAAAAACAAATAATCTAATAATTTGATTATGGATTATTACGTCCAAGTCCAATTCCAGGACAACTCCGGTTTCCAAGAATTCCAATTTCCAACTGCGGGCTCGGATAAAAAATGCTACTATCACATACACATAATCACATAACTCTCGCATAGACACGTCATGAGTATGGATAGAAGAAAAGGGGCGGTGCCGTTTCTTACTTTTAAATTAAGGGGTGTTTCACTAACAAAAAATTGTTTTTTTCAAAAATCGAGAGAGGTCATTTTCTCACAATATATCACCTAAAAAACCGTGAAAAACTAATATTTTCAATTCTCGCCGGAGCACCGTCTCCCGTCGCCGCATTGGTCCACTAAGCAGCCGCTTGACAACACTGTAGGTCATTTCTCCATCTCTCCCCTTTCTTTCTTCACTCTCTTCGCCACCTCTCTGCTTCTCTCACCCTCTCTCTGAATTCCCTCCTGCTTTCTTTTGCTCTTTAAGCTTCTCTAGGTTATTGGATTTATTCGTCACGCAATTCTTTTTGGCTCTATAAATTGTGATTTGTTTTTTCGATAAAAAAAAATTGAACTTTTATTGGTTTTACTCCCTGAAATCTGAAATTTAAGTATAAATTGTGGGTTCTAAAATGGATTGGAATTTAACTTTTTTGTGAGCTGGTGGATTCAGACACTCCTTTAATGTGTTGAACAATATGCTTCTTGAGTTTTTTATTTGAATGTTGTGCTTCGATGGTTTGGTGAAAGATATTCTTGTTTTGTTAGGGTAACTGTTAGTGTAAGTTAATCTCATGGGAAGTTTGGGATTGATTACTTCTTAATGAAGAAAAAAATTGAAGTAATTGATGGTTTGCACTGGGCGAAAGCAATTTTAACTTTGAAGGGCATGGCGCCAATGCAAAAGAGAGGCTTTTCTTGGCGTGATATGAGTTATAAAATGGACGTTGTAGTTGTGCACATACTTACAAAACTTTCTTGAAGAAAAAAACTTGTTGACTGGTGGCGGTGGGGCCAGTTGATCATTGGCTCTATCCAATCCTTTCACATCCACCTCTCAACCTCCAGAAGTTGAGGATTTGTCCAGCGGAGGAGCAGAGCTACAGAGTAATGTCATCAGCTGATATTTGCCCTGTATATATTGGAGCTCTTCCGGTTTATTTTGTATCAGAAATTCAGAGAGGAACACGAGCGAGAGTGAGTGTGAGTGTGAGTGATTGTAGTCCTCCTCCTCCATGGACGTACCCGATATTGGGGAACCACGTATGTCTTTGTGTTGTGTTTGTTTGCATTTGGTTTGTGTTTGATTACGGTAGAAAAGGCACTGCAAAACTATAAGCACTCCTGCCCAACTTTAATAATCAGGTTTGATAAAATGAACAAAACATTTCATCTATATTGTGGAATTTATTTTCCTTCCATCAACCAAATCTCCATCCCATCAACAACCCAATAGAAGAGTTTGTTTATTTCGATAGTGCAAGAGCATGAGTACATAATCTGTTTGGGGAAGAGGTGGATGAAGCTCAAACCCATATCCTAAGCCTTAAAAAGTGTCCCTTGTCAGGGCATGTGCCTCTGACTTTATAGTTAATAATGTTTACTGGTTTGACATTGAATGTTTGTTCATGCGAGTGACACTAATCACTATTTTCTACAAAATGCATCTTAGGTTTTTGGAAGTGAAGGATTTTTCGATGCCCAGCGACCATTCTTTGTCCTAATATATTGGATTTAACCCACCAGCCAAACCAGAACCTGGAACTCCTAATCACCACATTGTGACGTGAATTCAGAATTCAGAATTCAGCTGATTTGGGAATCTCCAAGTATGACATCAGTCACACCGAAGCTCTCCACAGGTCTCCCCCTCGATCCATATTCAAGTTTTTTGTTTTTCATTTGAAAATGAAATTCATACATGCCTGTTTTTAATATTTGTCTCTGTAATTGCAGATGATGTTAGTCTTCTTATGGTCTTACTTGACACAAACCCTTTCTTCTGGAGCTCAGCAAATGACACCTCTCTCTCGTTCTCCAAATTTCTCTCACATGTAACTCTAAATTCGTAATTTCCTCTTTCTTGAAAGAAAGCTAACTAAAATATCCATCACAATTCTCATGTTCACAGCTCGATACAGGTCATCGCATTCTTGAACTCTATTCTCCTTCTTAACCAACTAAACCAAGTTGTGGTCATTGCCACTGGCATCAACACCTGTGACTATGTCTATGACTCGGCACCGGCAGGGGTGGTGCCGAATCAGCGGGCGGAGATTTTGTTGCAAAAGTTGGTGGAGTTTGTGGTTAAAGATGAGCAATTGGGCAAGGAAGACTTGGTTGAAGGGGTTGGGTCGTCACTTCTATCTGGTTCTTTGTCAATGGCCCTTTGCTGTATCCTTATCACTGTTGTTTGGCTTTGGTTTTTCACTTGTGGTACAAAATGAATGTTTAATTTAACTTCATGAGATAGATATACAGCGGGTGTTTCGTTCAGGGCCACTTCATCCCCAGCCTCGAGTGAGTGTTCATGGCTATATGCATAGTTGGACAAATATTCTGACTCACATTCATTTTTGGTATATCAAGTGACTGTTGATACTTGTATCCATAGTTTGAGGTGAAGTGACGGTACTTGTTTTGATTTGTCCATCAATGTCTAGTTGTGTTCTAGATGGTATTTTTATGTGGACCACGGCATATAATTTAAGCTGTCAATTGGATTTTCTTTGATGGCATTTCACAAGTTGACACTCAAAATTTGCATGGCCTATCACAGTACGGAGTGAAACATGCACACACACACATGCACATTTAGGTGACTTAACTTCTTACACCTTCAGTAATGTGTTATTAACCTAGTTACGTAATCATGAAGAGCACCTGCGTTTGTGTTATGAAAAGCTGCAAATTTGTTCATAAGGTCGAGGTTTGATGTTTCTGGTTGGGAACTGAGTCACTTATTTCATTACTATATGGTGGTAGAAACTAGAAAGCATCTTAATAGTGGAACATATAATTTAGCTCGCTGCAAATAATTGGTGTGGGGCTATGAGCTCTACTTGCAGTAGACCTGATCACCCAAGTGATATTGTTGAGTTAGAGTTGCTTTCAAATTCTCTCTATTTGCTTGTGTTTATGTCATTGATGTTTTCTCTGTGACTTCGGATGACAGAGTAATCTAATGAAATTACTGATATGGTGGCAGATATTGTGTTTGCATGGATCCCCTGATGGACCTGAACAGTATGTTTTTATTATCTTCTGTAATGTACACCATTTTTTTTCTTGCCATTGTACTGTGACAGGTTTTCTTTTTCACAGATATGTCGCAATCATGAATGCAATATTCTCAGCTCAGCGGTCGATGGTATTTTTTTAAACGGACTTGAAAATTTTCCTTCCCCAACTGTTACTTTACTTTTATCAATTCGTGTGTTTATAGTAACTTAAGTTTCGGCCAGTGCCAGTAATTACCTTAGCATTTGATTGTACCATCTCTTGTAACTTATTAGTTAAAGGTTATATCTTTCCAAAGTAGTACCCATAAAAATCTATATTCGGAGAACTCGACATACTAGAATTCTCTCCATAATTTTCTTTTCGTTCCTTGTGTTCCAAAATCCACCTTCCGTCCCAAATCGCTGGTCCTTCATTCCTTTTTTGGATGTCCCAAAAAGAATGTTCACTTTGAAAAATCAACATAAAAAGTTGTGCAACTTTACTCTTTTGCCCTTTCTTTTTACATTTAAGTGTCATGTCAATCAAGCATTAAATAGGGTTAAATTGAGAAAGTGAATCCCAATTAATTATCCCATCATTCTCCCCATAACTCACTTCCCCAAAAGGGGCAAGCAAATTGGGACAGAGGGAGTAATCTTTTATTGAAGTCTTAAGGAAAAAAAAATGGTCTGTAATATTGAAGACTAGATGTCAATTTACATAAATTAAGAACATGGGTTTCTAATTTGTAAAACACATGCTTGTGACAAAGAGGATAAGTCACAAAAATTCTGCTTTGAATTTTTATTCAAAAACTAGAGTTGTCTCCATAGTTTTCTTTTCTTCAGTACAGACCTGCTGCTATGGTTCCTCCCTATGTTATGTGGACTTGGATGCAGGTATTTGTGTGGCAGGCTCATCTAATTACCATGTTCAAAGGCATGAAATGAAGGAAAAATCATAGTTTATTCTTTCTTGATGTCCTTGGTCTATTTTCTAATTTGGAAGTTGCAAAATGGTGTTCATAAGGTTCCACAGTCTATTTTCTAGTTTAGGAGTACAGTCCATTTTCTAGTTTAGGAGTTGCACTATGGTTTTCATAAGGTTCATTCGACAATCTATTTTCTATTTTCTAGTTTAGAAGTTGCAAAATGGAGTTAATAAGGTTCCACGGAGCATATTATTCGAGTAATAGAAGTTTCATATCCAGATATGGTGCTACGCAAATTAGTACACATACTTTGTTTATTTGGAGGAGTTCATGTAAGTTGTAATTGGCTCCTACAATTATTTCATTAGGCTTGCAACTTGCAAGTATAGTTTTTTAGTAGTTATGTGATGGCACCATTACTGTTCTTCTAAAAATGTATAAAGTTTGTCGATTTAATATTTCTATTTCGGATTTAATTGTAAGGTTTGTTAGTTTTACAAGTCAATTCCAATTCGTTAGGCAAATCAAAATGCATCCAATGTCACCTAAGAATAGTGAAGGTTGCTTTGTTGTTTTCATGTTAACTTACTTTGTATTGGGATGTGGCAGACTCTAGATGCAAATTAACATGATATTTTCAACAAAGGTTTATGAGGCGTTATTAGGTAGTTGTCCATATGGCTTCATGTTGTTGTTGGCGCTTTTACAGGGTAGTCACTTTAAGGTTGTCTCTTGCTTGGTCCATGCGTATGATCTTATAATTCTTGGGCTTATAATTTGTTCAGGTTCTTGAAATTGTTTCTATTACCATAAATACACAGCGGTTCACAAAGAGTTCATGACCGTCTCAATCTAAGAATCACAGACACGTCTATCGGCCTCACGTATCCGTATCCAACACTTGTCGGTCAAACACGACATGACACTCTTTGGACACATTTCGGACATGCCTAGATACATATCCACTTTTGGTCTTATACTTCTTTTACTTAGACACATGGTTACTTTTTTACCTAGACACGTGGACGCTCTTGGAACATGGTGAGGACATGTTAAAAGGGTAAAATCTAATTTTTAAAACACAGCTCAGAGTAAAATTTCCACAGATGTATAATTCATGTGTGCTTATATGCGGATTGCTGATTTGTAACTTCATAGGATTGTTCTCAGTTTGTTAGAATAAATGTTATCCCGTTCTATATGAATTAGCAACATTCCTCTACGATACAAATACGTTTTACATTCGACATGTCCATGTCCTAATTTTCGGACAAATGACGTGTCTGTATCCCGTATCCATGTCCATGCTTCTTAGGTGTCAATAAATAATTTGCAACTTATCAATCCAACAAATAGTTAACTTGCGAGTATTTGTGATTTATTCCTGAGATGCATGTGGTCATTTCAATGATTCTGAAATATGCCCAGGTATATTCAGTTTGCTTCCTGTTGTAGGTACCCATAGATTCTTGCTTACTGGGAGCACAACATTCTGCTTTCCTGCAGCAGGTAGCATGTATTTGCCAAATTTATCCCATCCTTGAGAAGAGCTCCGCTTGATTTTGTTAATGGACAGTGTTGCATATTGGTGTTACAGGCTTCTTACATAACTGGGGGGATGTATCTGAAGCCCCAACAACTTGATGGCCTTTTTCAGTATCTGTCGGTAGGTTTTTTTAATTTTAACATTGCCATATGAAAGTTCCTCAGTGTTGTTTTCTTTTTCTTTTTTTTATCATCAGAGATTATATTAGAATTCGAACTGCATGCACTCAGTTCCCCTTATTTAGATTCTGAAAATTTTATTTTACGGGCCATGACAGTCTTTTTAAGCTGGGACTGAGGGTTTTCTTTTCATTGCGTGGCCTTTTCTTTTTTATTTTATTCTCTTTTTCCCCTTTCTGATATCATCGTGGGCCCAGCCTTAAAGACATAGTCCCTTTGGTGATGGCTTGGCCTGCCAAGTGGAGTGTCAGATGCACATGCATACAACTAGGTGAATGGAATTTGATTGATTTAACAGGGTGGGCGACAACATTGCTCTCGAATTCTGTTCCCAATTCTATTTCAAACAAGAACTCCCACCACTAGATAAAGAAAAAGGCCCTTTCACAATCCTCCCTCAACCCCGCACTGCCTAAAGCCCCCAAGAACTCCCATTCTACGAAGTATAAACCGCCCACTCCATACACTGCGCACAACCTCGAACCCCACCTCCTCCATTTTCATCTCTTGAATACAAACAATGTTTGCTTTCCAATCTCTTAAAAGAACCTTCACCAACACCTGTTTTTCATGGGAGCTAAGCCCCTTACATTCCATCTAATAATCTTCAGCTTAATTAATAAAAACAAGCAGACCCTACCCTTTCTTCCTTCCACTTACTGCCCCATCCTTATCTCTCCCTTTGTAATTAATGTTCCATACTAGATTCTTCAATTCCCGCAAGCTTTTTCTCTTTTCCCCCCGGCTTGACTTCTTCCTCTTATTGCTAGCAGAGGTACATCATCTCTCTTCTATAAGTTCAAATAAACTCATGTCTTCAGGCTCCAGCCCGTCAATAGATATCCCCACTGACTTACTAAGGGGGTGTTCCAATAAAAAAAACTAGTTTTAGTTTAAATGAAAAACTACTTCATTCCACTAAACAAAACCCCACAAAAAACCAATAAAAAAACCACTTCATTCCACTAACTTAAAAAAAACCAAATCATTGCACAATCAAGTACATGTACTTTAATCATGTAAAATTACAAATCTACCCTCCCTTCAAAAAAAAGAAAGCAATAGTTGTTTGGGTAGAAGGGTAGATTTGTAATTTCATAACACAACTAAAAAAACCAAAAAACCAAAAACTTGTTAGTGGAACAAGTGAGTTTTTTTTAAAAACTAAAGATCACAAAAAACCAAAAAACTAAAAAACTACTTATTGGAACACCCCCTAAATTTAATCATCCTTTTCAAAACCCACTCAGAAGTCAAAACCTTTTGATCGCTCCCAAAACCTTCCAAGCTATTAGTATCTTCTCTGGTTTCACTCTCTGGTGGTATAACAGACAGTGGTGTACATATTACAGGGCGGGCCAGAACATTGCCTTAGATTTCTGTTCCCAATTCTAGTTTCAAACACAAGTTACCTTCCACCACACTAAAATTTGGAGCAAATTCAAGCTCTGGGTGCTGGAGAGGGTGCTGGGACATTAACGAAGGAGGATGTAATTCATAGAAATCGTATGGAGGATTTCGGGGGACTAGCAAAGATTGAAGTTTTAAGCTGGAGATAAAAATCGAGGCAGTTGTGGCTGAAAGATGGCGATAGAAGTACCAAAATTTTCCATCGGGTAGCAAATGCTAATCGAACACGTAATTTTGTTGGTCATATTGCAATCAGGGGAAGCTTATTATCTACAAAGGAAGAGGTCAAAATGGGTGTTACTAGTTCTTATCAGGATCTTTATACGGAGCATAGGAGTTGGAGGCCGAGATTTGATGAGTTAGAGTTGGGGGCAGATTTCAAATGATGATGGGAATTGCCTAGAACAACCTTTTTCTGAGGAAGTTCTCGCAGCTGTAATAGCCCTCAACGGAGACAAGTCACCGGGACCTGATGGCATGACTCTCGCATTCTTTCAATAGTGTTGGAACACTGTCCGCGAGGAGTTAAGGGGGGTTTTATGTTCTTTACATGAAATAGGGCAGTTTGAGAGGAGTCTCAATGCTACGTTTATTACTTCAATCCCTAAGAAGGTCGGAGCAGAAGATATTAAGGATTTTCGTCCTATAAGTCTTCTTGGCGGCGTATAAAATATGTTAAAGCATCCAAATCAAAACCAATTGGCAATGAGTGGAGAGGTCCCCAGGCTCATATACTACCTCTGAAGGTTATAATTAACCACAGTGGGACAAAACTCTAACACTCTCCCGCACGTGCGACCCCTGACCTGCACGTGGAGAGGAAACAACAGATCCACAGCATTGGGATCATAACAAAATATGGTGCACTTATAGCACAAACAACGGGACAATATAACCAAGAGAGTCTTGTCCAAAATCTTTCGAAAGCCTAGCTTTGATTCCATGTTCAAGCATCCAACTCAAACCAATTGGGAATGAGTGGAGAGGCCACCAGGGCTCATGTACTAGCTTTTGAGGTTATAATTAATCAATGTGGGACAAACTAACAAAATATTAGCAAAGGTTCTTGCTTCTCGACTGAGAGTTCTGCCTAAGGTGGTGTCAGATTTTCAGAGTGCTTTTGTTGGAGGTTGGCAGATTTTAGATGCTGTTCTAGTTGCAAATGAGGCTGTTGATGCGCAAATTAGAAGTAGGACTAACAGTGTGGCATGTTAGTTAGACATCAAGAAAGCCTGTGATCATGTAAATTGGGATTTCGTGCTGTACTGCTTGGAGAAGATGGGTTCTAGTCTGAAATGGAGAAAGTGGATTTCGATTTTGCATCTCGAGTGAAAATATCCATCTTAATCAATGGATCCCTGAGTGGCTTCTTTCATTCATCTAGAGGTCTGAGCCAGGGAGATCATTTATCTCCTCTTCTTTTCATTATGGCGATGGAGGTATCGAGTAGATTGATTGAGAGAACAGTACAGGATGGCTACCTATAAGGGTCTAAGGTAGGCCAAGGCGGAGCATCTTTAACAATCTCTCATTTGCTCTATGCAGATGATACAATCATTTTCTGTGGGGCAGAATCACGGCAAATTGGCTACCTTTGTTGTCTTCTTTTGTGTTTTGAAGCAATTCCAGGTCTTAAGGCGAATCTTTTGAAGTCAAGCCTGATTCTGTCGGAAATGTGCCTAATATTATAAACTTGGCCAATATCTTGGGCTGCGTCGTGGAAGAGCTCTTGCTTCCTTTTTTGGATTACCTTTAGGAGCTTCATTTAAAAATAAAGCAATGTTGGATCCTGTAGTTGAGAGGTTTCAAAGGAAGCTAGCAGGATGGAAGAGGCAATACTTGTCAAAAGGTGGCAGACTTACATTGATCAAAAGCACCTTGTCTAGTTTGCCAACTTATTATGTCTTTGTTTACTATTCCAGTTTTGGTAGCCAAGAGGTTAGAAGAACTCCAGCGTGATTTTCTTTGGGGTGGCTTGGGTGATGAATTCAAGTACCACTTGGTGAGATGGAGACAAGTGTGCATGCCTATTAGGGAAGGCCGTTTGGGGATTAGAAAATTTGATAATTTCAACAAAGCTTTGTGGGGGAAGTGGCTTTGGAGATTCGCTTGTGATAGAATAATTTTCTGGAGGAGGGTGATTGAAGCTAAATATGTCAATGAAGAGTGTGTTATCTTATGGTGTAGGGGTTTGGAAAGCTATTCGAATAGGGTGGGACAACTTTCTGCCAAATTGTAGTTTGAAAGGGGGCATTGGAGATGGAGTTAATTTCTGGAGATATTGTTGGTGTAGGGAGGAGCCGGTGGAGGTCGCTTTTCCTGCTATTGCTAGAATTGCTAGAGATCGAGTAGTGCCCGTTAATGGATGTTTCAAGGTGGAGGTCTTCGCGTAGTGTGGGATATTGGGATTAGAAGGGAGGTAAACGATTGGGAGTTGATGAATTGTTGGACTTGTTTGAGCGTTGGCATGCTATCCCTCAGATGGATATAGGGAAGGAGAACTCATTGGTTTAGTTAAGGGAAATGTCCGGTAAGTTTGAGGTAAAGTCTCTATGCATTAGTGAACATAGAGATGTAAACTTTCCTCGGAAACAGATATGGGGAACTAAGGCCCCATCAAAGATTTGTTTTTTTGCTTGGACAATAGTTCATGTGAAA
Source organism: Vaccinium macrocarpon (assembly GCA_022606695.1). Lineage (NCBI taxonomy): Eukaryota > Viridiplantae > Streptophyta > Magnoliopsida > Ericales > Ericaceae > Vaccinium > Vaccinium macrocarpon. The sequence goes on along the minus strand of CM040170.1, from coordinate 23,855,902 downwards.
ATACTTACTATTGATAATTTGTTTTGTAGATGATGTAGTACAATTTAAGGTTACTATTGTCATTTATGGTGCATTTAGGGTTAGTAGGGTCTTGAGTCTAAATAGGGGTGTGTGTCTTTCATTTTGGTAGCTTTTTATCATTTTAAGAAATATTATCAAGAGTTTTCACTCTTTGAATCCTATTTTGGGAGTTTCTCTCTCTAGAATATCTATGGTATATTCCGGTATGCATCATTTGGTATTAGAGCACTGAGCTCAGATCTTGACCATCCTTCTCGCCTGAATATCTCGCGGGAAACTTGTCTCACCCAAAAACCTCGCTAGAACCCTAAAATGGCACCGGAAAACTCGCCATAAAATTCCATATCAACAGATCTCCCATGCTCAACCTATTTCAGCCTTAAATTGAAACCCAAAACTTCAAATCGAACCTGTACAGCTTGTTTTGAGCATCGATTGACCCTTACCGCTTCGAATCACTGCTGGAAACCCATTTTCAAAGGTTGTAAACCTATTTCGACGACTTTAAACCCATTTTCGAAGGCTGTCGACCCACTTCGAAGTCCATTTTTGCTGCTTTGTTACTCGAACCACAGATTAGAGCCATTTCGAAGGTTTATCTTCCAGATTTGAGGCATTTCGAGCTGTTTAAAGTTTGATTCAGTCATTTTTGAACTCGATTCTTGCTGTATGTTGCTCAAATCACCTGACCCAGTCTCGAAAAGCACTATACAGCACTCGACAGCACTGTTTACCCTCGATTAAGGTACGAATAGCACTTGATAGCACTTGAATCCTGCTGTTTGATACTCAAAATGGGGGTTTTGGCTCTTGAACTCCATGTTTGCTGCTCGAATCAGTGATTTCGAGTTGACCAAGTGAGTTAGGTTCGATTTCTTTGAGTTTTGCTGTGATTTTTGTTGCTGTTTATTGTGGGTTTATCGTTGTTTGGGATTATTCGTGTTGATTGACTAAGATTTGTTGAAGTTTGGGGTCCCAATTGATTGGGTGTTACTTGTTTGGGCTTGAATTGATTGTGGGGGTTGTTCATAGAGGAGCTAGAGGTAGGAGAGGAGGTAGAGATAAAGGATTCTTGGTGAATAAGGGTGAAGATGTTGAGTTTAGAAATCGAAACCATGAGATCGATGAGTTGAGTAAACAATTTACTACTTTGATTGAGGGAGTGCGTAATTTGCAACCTCCAACCAAAGGTAGTGATTATGTTAAGAATTCTCAAATTCCATTTGAGGATTCTTTGTTAGCTCCGCATTGGTGTAGGGCAAAGTTGGGTGATAATGAACTTCCCTAGTTTTGTGGGAGTCCACCGGAATTCGCTGATTGGTTGAACTCTATTGAGAGTATTTTCGAGTATTATCATGTTACCGAAGAAAAAAAGGTGAAATTGGTATCTAGTTGTCTTTAAAGGAAGAACTTCAGATTGGTGGACACAACACAAAGTTAGTTGACAAGGTAAAGGCAAAAAAAGGATTAGAGATTGGGATAGGATGCAGAAGAAGCTCAAGGAGGAATTATTCCCTCTCCATCATCATCCCAATGCCAATTCCTTGACTAGTTTTGGTAAGAGAAAGTCCTTAAGGGCTGGCCCAACTGAAAATCAACCTTTAATCGATACCTTGAAGGCTAGAAATCTGTCACCTAGTGGAATATTCGAATGCTTCAAGTATGGGGAACCAATTCTCGAGTGGCAAGTTGGTGAACAAGCTTGTGAGTGTGTTCTTAACTCCCTCTTTGTTGAGGAGGTGAGAGAATCAAACGTGAGTGAATCATGTTACATCGAAGAGTATGGGTATGATAGTGTTCCAATCTTTGATGATTTTCCAAGAGAAGCATTAAAGGAGTTTGAAGATGGATTTGAAGACTTTCCCATTTATGATGAGTGTTCAAATGAGGACATGGATGGTAACAATGAAGAAGAAGGATTTGAGGACATTGGTGGTAGTTAGGACTGTAAATGAGCCGTTTGCGAGCAGCTCAAGGCTCGGCTCGAGTTGTGCTCGTTCAAGCTCGACTCGTACCTCAAACGAATGAGCTCAAGCTAGATTTTTAAGCTCGTCAAATAAACGAGTTGAGCGCGAGCTATATGAAGCTCGGCTCGAGTAGGCTCGCGAGCCCGTAGAATATATATACATACAATAAATGCATATATATACTTGACTGTCAAATGGCAGTTTGAATGGGCAGGTGTGCATGGGTTGGGGGGTAGTGGTGTATTTATAGCCAAGGAATAGTTGGTGTGTTTGTAAATGGGCAATGTGGGATTTGTGGCAATGGGTTTTTCTCTTCTTTTTCTTGCTTCTCTATCCCATCAGTGCTGTGTGGAGAATCCCACATCGGTTCATAAAATTTCCTTGTGAAAAACTCTTATAAGTGCAGACCTCCCTCCCTCCTTCACCTGCTCATGGGCAACTCACGTGCATACCGAGCCAACACGAGCCAAGCTCGAGCCATTTAAAATTATTGGTGAGCCGAGCTCGAGCCGAGGAAAGTTGCCTCATTTCGAGCTCAAGCTGAGCTCGAGCTAACCCAGTTTTTAGCGAGCCGAGCTCGAGCACCTTAAAACTCGACTCGGCTCAGCTCGATTACAATCCTAGTGGTAGTCATGAAGAACAAGAAATGTCTAGTCTTTCGATGGATGAGCCTTCTACTGTTTGGGAAGATAGTGAGAAAGTCCTAGATGAGAGTTATGACAAGAAGATTGAAGATTGTGACTTCGAAATTGAAGATGACGCACAACCTTACGAGAATGATTTAGACACTCCATAACTTGATGAATTGTTGGATGAAGATGGTTTGGAAGTGTTGCCTCCCGAGTTTGCCCTGGATGTTCAAGTTTGTGTTGCCTTAGTACCCAATCTAGTTCAAGAGTTGCCAAAGAGGGGTAAAGAGTACTTGAGGCAACTTATTGATCATTTAGGCATGGTCTTCAATCAAACAAGCTTTGAATATAATGTGGAGATGTCTTCTTTACATTCTACAAGGAATTGTTTGAGGGATGCTTTGGGAGCATGTGTTGAGTGCTACTTCGAGGATATTGTGGCTCATAAGAGGCAAGCCAAATGGGTGACCTATTCGCACACGAGTATGGATGCGGTGAATGTTCATAAAATGAAACTCATATTGAAGATGGGTTATTGCATGAGGATGAAGTGGATCAAGGAAATGCAGCCACATGCCTACTTCGGAGCCGCATAACAAATACTTCTATAGTTCCATGTTTTCTTTATTTAGTTGTTTGAGTCGTGTTGTCCAACTTGAGGACAAGTTGTTTTCTTTAGAGGGAGAGTCCTGATGTAGTTCAATTTAAGGTTACTATTGTCATTTATAGTGCATTTAGGGTTTTGAGTCTATAAATAGGGGGGGTTGTCTTTCATTTTGGCAGCTTTTTATCATTTTAAGAAATATTATCAAGAGTTTTCACTCTTTGAATCCCATTTTGGGAGTTTCTCTCTCTAGAATATCTATGGTATGTTCCGGTTTGCATCAGTAGAAAGTAAATTCATGTTAATTGGTGTTGTAAGTGCAAGCATGATGAAGAAACAGTTAACCATCTTTTTCTTCACTATGATGTGGCAAGAGACTTGTGGTCTATGATCCTTCTTTTGTTTGTGATTTAGTGGGTGATCTCTTGGTCGGTAAAGGATGCGTTATGATCGTGGAGGGGAGCCAAAGTAAGTAAAAGGAGGAAGAAAGCTTTGCACCCTTGGCAGTGATGTGGATTGTTTGCAAAGAGCTTAATAGAAGAACTTTTGAAGGTATAGAGATACCTAATTTCAAATTCAAGAGCTATATTGTTAAGTTATGGGTGTAAATGTGTAGTTAGGTTATATATGCCTACTGTTGTAATTAAGATAGTAATTTAGGATCAAAGTGTAATTTATCTTTCTTACTCTTGTATAAGTACTACGTAATGAGAACAGAACCCTAAGTTTTTCCTCTCAATAAAATTGTTTGAGTTTACACGGTATCAAAGCGTAGATCCATCTAACGACTAACATTGGTGTCTGAGTTTTCCTTTCTCCACCATCGTTATTATCTTCCATCATCTTCTTTAATCAACAGAGGGATAATCACGTACCTTGTGTTTGTCACACTAACGTGGTTTCCGTTCTCCTTTTCTACTGACCATAGTCAGGACTAGAGAACAACTGGGTTTCCTCTGTTAGCTCTCGCCGGACACTGTATGACACTCGCCTAACTCCGGCGAACCCTAACAATCACCAACGATCACCAACAACAACGGTACGACTACTGTACGGCCTCTGTCGTGCTCAAAACAAGTTGGGTTTTCTCGAACCTTATTGGATTTTTTCGGGATGAGTTCGTGTCTCACTAGGTCACAGTTAATCTCCCTACTCAACCTCCAATGACCACTGTAGCCTTCCAACAAGTATTGCAGGCAGTGTGATTTGGTTGTGGTCTTGGTTGACAGGCTTTTTTTGCCTTTGATAGTTGTTAGAGAGGTACTAGGTTTGCTTTTTTGTCTTTAAAACCTTTGGGTTGACTCAATAAGTAGTTTGTTAAGCATTTTTTTTTGTCTCCAAATTGGGTGATTGATTTTCTGATTTGAATGTCTTTTGATTCAAAAAGTATTGAGACTGAAACTTCTGGGGCTAAGGATGGCCAATTCGAAAGAAAGTTGGAGAATCTTCCTTTGGATATTTGTCCAATCAAGATAGATGGTACAAATTATTTGCTTTGGTCTCACACTTTCACTTTGGCTATTGAAGCCAAGGAGATGTCAGAATTCATCGAGGGTCCTATTACTCAACCTACAGAGGCCATTGCCCTTAAGAAATTTAAGTCTCAAAGATCTTTGGTCATGACTTGGTTGTTTAAGTCTATGAAAGCTGAAATTCGTCATAACTTTCTGCTCCTTAATACTCCACATAAGATTTGGACTACTACAGCTCAAACCTATTCTCAGCAGGGTAATGATGCACAATGTTTTGAGTCGAGAAAGCGACTCCGTAATTTAGATCAACACCATCGGTCTGTAGCTGAGTATTTCGTGGAGTTGAGTGGATTGTGGCAGACATTCGATTTTTATCAGGGATTTTAGGCTGTTTGTATTTAGGATGCTACTAGTTGGTTGAAAAGGTTAGAGAAAGAGCGTATTTATGACTTTCTTGTTGGCCTTGACATGGAGTATGATCCAATTAGGGTGCAAGTGTTGGGTCGTGTTCTGTTTTCGTCTCTAGGTGAAGTTTATGCTATTGTTTAGCAGGAGGAGAGTAGGAGGGGAGCTATGGTGCATACTCCTATTTTTGATTGCTCTGCCTTGGTTGCTAGTCCACAGGGTCAGTTTGGTTCTAGCAGAGGGTTTACTCCTACATCACATAACGGCAAGTCACAGTCTAGTGCTAGGAGTGGGTCTACTGATCGTGAGTCACTTTAGTGTGATTATTTCCACAACACCAGTCATACTAGGGATTTTTTATGGAAGTTACATGGTCGCTCCCCAAGTGGGCGAGGGGGTGGTCGAGGTCAGGGTATCGTACGTTCTCAGGCCCAAGCTCATGTATCAGAATCTGCGGTTGCTACCTCGTCTGACCCTGGATATAGTATTAGGGCTTAGGTGACCAAAGAGCATACTGTTGGTTTTTCTCAGGGGGAGATGCAAGCTTTCAGGAGCCTTATGGCTCAGGCTGATTCTTCATCTATCACAGCTTCTGCTTCCACAATAGCTCCCACTTCATCTTATTTTGCTCACATAGGTATCCTATGAAATGCGTTCACTATCTCTTCTGCTATTCCTTGGATTATAGATTCTGGTGCTTCAGACCATATGACAGGTTGTTCCTCCGTAATTGATTCTTACTCTACTTGTTCTGGTAATGATAAGGTCAGAATAGCAGCTAGGTCGTTCTCTGCTATCACAGAGAAAGGTTCCATCCACTATTCCCCCTTTATTTCTCTTTCTTCTGTTCAACATATTCCAAATTTTGCCACTAATCTTTTGTCTGTTAGTAGTCTCTCTTGTTTTGCAAAATGTTCTGTGACCATTTTTCCTACTCATTGTGTTTTTCAGGAACTGGGCACAGGGAAGGTGATTGGTAGTGGTAAAGCACATGGTGACCTCTATTTTTTGGAATATGCATCTCGTCAACATCATCCATCTCTGTTATGTGGTCTCGCTTCGCAAGCAGATATGAGTTCAACTCTCTCTATTTTTTGAAATTTTAGAGAAACTTTTTCCTGATTTAAGTAAACATTGTTCTCAGTGTTAGTTTTTTTGTGAAGCTTGTGAGTTTGGGAAACATAAACGTTCTTCATATGCACTTATTAATAAAAGAAGCGATTCTTGGTTTATGATTATCCATTGTAATGTTTGGAGTCCTTCCTTGTTACTGCTCTAAAGGGTTATCGGTGGTTTGTAACTTTTATTGACTATTATTCCCGTGTTACTTGGGTGTATTTACTTAACTCGAAAAGTGAAGTATTTCCTTGTTTTCAATCTTTTCATTCAATGGTTCGCACTCAGTTTGATATGAGTATTAAAAATTCTTCAAAGGGACAATGGCACTAAGTATATAGATAAGAGCTTTCGGGCTTTTTTCGATGAAAATGGTATTCTTTTTCAGATGACTTGTGTTGACACTCCACAACAAAATGGAGTTGTTGAACGCAAAAATCGTCACCTAGCTGAGATCGCTCGCTCTCTGTTATTCACCATGAATGTTCCTAAATATTTGTGGGGAGAAGCCATTTTAACTGCAACTCATCTTATTAATCGCATGCCATCTAGTGTTCTTAACTTTAAAACTCCCCTTGAGTGTCTTCCTAGCAGTTTTTGTGCCACAACTCTTCCCCCACGTGTTTTTGGTTGTGTGGGTTTTGTTCATGCTACTCATCCCTCTGGTGGCAAGTTAGGTCACAAAGCCCATTAATGTGTTTTCATTGGGTACTCTCTTACCTAGAAAAGCTACAAATGTTATGATCCTCATTCTAGGAAATTTTTTGTCTCTATGGATGTCTCTTTTTGGGAGATAGTCTTTTTTTTTCTCCCTCCACTCCATCTCTTCAGGGGGAGCATAGGCAGGAGGAAGAGATGTTTTATGGTGAGGGGGAGCAGTTGTTGTATAATCATGGTGAGGGAGAGAGAAAATTCTAGAGAGGAACATATATTTGCCGAAAGAGCAACTCATGACACAGGTGGTGATGATGAAGAATATATACACCGGCTGCAAAGGTCTAATCTTAAGACCTACAGCAGAAAACATGGGAAGTCCTCGTGTGATGCCACCTCGTCAATCACAATCTCCTGATCCAGTTCCAGATTCCTCAGCTGACTCATCTGGTAATGACTCCTCTCATTGAACCTCCTCTTGATAATTCTGTTGATCTTCCTATTGTTCTCCGAAAAGGTGTTAGATCATGTACTCAACATCCCATCTCCCAGTTTGTCTCTTATGATCGTTTATCTCCTTCCTATCATGCATTTGTTTCGTCTTTTTTTCTATATCTATTCCACAAAATTGGCAGGATGCATTCATGATACCTAAGTGGAAAGGAGCTATGGTAGAGGAGATGACAGCTTTGAAAAAGAATGGCACTTGGGAGTTAGTATCATTTCTGGAAGGAAAGAAACTAGTGGGATGTAAATGGATTTTCACCGTTAAGCAAAATGCTAATGGTACAATTGAGCAATATAAGGCGAGGCTTGTTGCCAAGGGTTTCACTCAAACCTATGGTATTGACTACGAGGAGACATTTGCGCCAGTAGCAAAGATGAATTTTGTGGGAGCTCTACTCATGTGCTACCAATTTGAATTGCCTTCTCCAATAGTTTCATGTGAAGAATGCATTCCTCCATGGTGACTTGGAGGAGGAGGTGTATATGGCTATCCCACCTGATTTTTTGTCATCTCAAACTGAGGGAAAGGTGTGTCGTTTGAAAAAGGCTCTTTATGGGTTGAAGCAGTCACCTATAGCAGCCTGGTTTGGCAAATTTTCGAAGGCTATGTTGAGATTTGGATACAAACAAAGTCATGCAGATGATACTATGTTCATCAAGAAAGGTATTGGTAAGATTGTTGTCTTTATTGTTTATGTTGATGATATAATGACAGGCAATAATGTAGATGAGATCCTTAATCTCAAGTCTAGTTTGACCCAAGAATTTGAGATTAAAGATTTGAGATCACTGAGATACTTTCTTGGAATGGAGGTGGCAAGGTCTGATAGAGGTTTTTTTATCTCCCAACGGAAGTATATACTTGATTTATTGGAAGAAACATGTGTGTTGGTTTGTAGACTTGCAAATTCTCCTATTGAGGCAAATCATCAGCTTAGTGGAGATTCAGGGGAGCGCACTGATAAGGAGAGATATCAGAGACTAGTTGGTCGACTGATATACTTAGCCCACATGAGACCGGATGTCACTTCTGCAGTGGATGTTGTTAGTCAATTTATGCATGATCCTCGTACCTCCCACCTGGATGCAGTTTATCGTATTCTAAGATATCTCAAATCAGCTCCAAGAAAAGGAATTTTATTCTCTAATCACGGTCACTTGCGATTGAAGGCATCTACTGATGCTGATTGGGCTGGTTTTGTGGATAATAGACGCTCTACTTCTAGCTATTGCACTTTTCTTGGGGGCAATTTAGTTACTTGGCAAAGTAAGAAGCAGTCAGTGGTTGCCAGGTCAAGCGCCGAAGCAGAGTATAGAGCTATGACTCATAGTGTTTGTGAGCTCTTGTGGCTTCAAACTTTATTACATGATTTGAGAATTTTTGATAATGGTTTTATGAAACTCTACTGCAACAACAAAGCTGCCATAAATATTGCTCACAATCGTGTTCAACATGACAGAACAAAGCATATAAAGGTTGGCAGACACTTCATCAAGGAAAAGTTGAGCGAGGGGTTGATATGTAAGCCTTTTGTGCGATTTGAAAATCAATTAGCTGACATTTTCACAGAAGGGCTTGGCAGCAAGAGTTTTCACCCCATTGTGTTCAAGTTGGGCTTGATTGATATCTTTGCACCAACTTGAGGGGGAGTGTTAAGTTGTGGGTGTAAATGTGTAGTTAGGTTATATATGCCTACTGTTGTAATTAAGATAGTAGTTTAGGATCAAAGTGTAATTTATCTTACTCTTGTATAAGTACTACGTAATGAGAATAGAAGCCTAAGTTTTTCCTCTCAATAAAATTGTTTGAGTTTACATATATGGTTTCCCATTTCTACAGTTGGCAGAGATTTGAAAGGTGTTCTGGAGGTGCGTTTTGAGGCAAGGTGACCCTGAAATGCCTCTGGGCAAAGAAATGTGGGCGTTGAACCTCTTAGGCAATAGCCTTAGCAGCGACTGAGGCACATCTAGTCGACTGCCTATTTTGCTTGGACAAGTGTGGCATAAGCCTTAGAAGAGAAAGTCTCCTTTTCTGACTTGGTTCAAAAGAGTCCATACCTTTTAAATTACGGACTATTTATATGATCAAAGATTGTGGTTTTGGGAAGATTGCATCTCCTTCAGAAGCTTTGACTGCTGTTATGTGATCGACCCACAATTAGGGTTTCACCCTTCAGATATCCATCTGTGTTTTTGTGTGCGCGCGCGCACGCGATGCGTATAAAAGAAGGAAGACTTTCTGCTATGTTTTTTTCTTGGGTTTTTCAGTGCAAAGTCAAAGAAAAAGTTTAGTGCTCAGTTTTTTATGTGTGCAACAGTAAAGGCAAAGTATTTAGTGCATGAGTGTTTTAATCTTTGTTTTTTCAGCGATTAATAAAATTCTTTGCCGTTCAATAAAAAAAAATGTTTATTTAGTGTATCTAATGAAAGACTGCTGTACAGCTGTGATCAAGTTATGAACTTCTGTAGTGCTGGATTTGTGCAACATTTTTTTTTGTTATGAATTTTCTTTGTATTTTATGGTATTTTAATTAGTTATATTAAAAATCAAAAATCGAAATGCTCCACACCTCAGGGCTTAGGTGTCGCCTTGCCTTTTGTCACTGAAATCTTTGACAGTTGGTTTGATCCATCTTTAAACCAATTTTTTGATTCTGGTGAAGCTCTAAAGTGAGTTTTATTTTGCATGTAAATCTTTTTCTTTTGTATTCAGGTTGCACCCCTTTGGTGCTCCTTTAATATACTTGCTTAAGTATCAAAAAATAATAATAATAAGGGAAAGGTTGTTGTACAACATTGCATTCAGAGATAGCCAAATAGCAAAGAGGAGAAGCTGCAGAATAATTAAACAAGGAAAAATCGGTTGTGCAAACACTTCAATTTCATTGTTGGTTTGCTTTACAATCACTGTGGTAAATAAGCTCCTTGACAGATTATGCAAAATTTTGTAGCCCAAGTACTAGAGATGTAAAGAGGACTATTTAGGGTTTGTGATTTAGAGGGTGAATACTTTACATTGGGATGTCATTGAAGTTGATTTGACGTTTGGTTGTTGTCCGCATGGTGTTTTTTTTTTTTTTTTGTTATTTTGTGTACCAAATTTAAGTGTCTCGTTGCTTTGCTGATTTCATATGCATCTGCATCATCTTTTTGTTGCATCCTTTTCTAATGATAACATGCAGACACATATCTATCTTTTCATCTCATCGTTAGTGCTCCATGGCTTTCACATGGAACTTAATTATCTTGCTTCTGTTTATGTAATGTCAGATGCTTTGGAAGAATAGTAGATCCATTTTTCACTATAAAATCTACCATTGTTATCATAGAGAAATGGGAAATGTTATCTTTCAGTTCATATTCACTGTGTAATTCTTGGCAAATATCGTGACTGGGTGTGATATCCTGGGTTTATTTTTCCCATGTTTATCACTGTTCATACCAATAAGAGATTGTTGTACCACGCAGACAGTATTTGCAAGTGATTTGTATTCTCGGAACTTTTTACAACTACCTAAACCTGTGGGGGTGGATTTCCGTGCCTCGTAAGTGATCATATCCACTGTCTATTATGTTGTTTCTCCCCAGGATTGCACTTCTTTCTTTGTTGCTCATTCTAGCTGTCAAGTTTGCTCTTGCTAATTGTTAGTTCATTATTGATTTATGTCTGCACTTATTCTACATGAAGAGTAAGAACAAGTAGTTTTGAGAGTTTTCTTCCTTTAGCTAATTGGCTGTTGTTCTTGTGCCTTTATGGCTGGGCCCTTGAATTTTGCAGGATCGGTAAATTCACTTATCTCCGTTTTGGTTTTTGACTATGGGTACTAATTTCTGGCGTAGATACGTGCATCGGATTCACCTAATTTTCATGGAGAGGATACCGGGACAAGCCAGAAAATTTAAAATCTTTTGTATATAATATAGAGTTTTTTTTGCTTTTATACCCCTGAACTATCCACATTTTTTCTACTTAGTCCCTGAACTAAAAAATGCACCTATTTCCTCCCTAAATTTTCGAGTTCCACCCATTTGGTCAAATTAATAGCATTCCATCTCCTTCTGGATGGAAAAGCCATCACGTTTGACGTGGAGAAATAAGGAGTAAGCTCAAGCTTATGGGTGAAGTCGCATTTTTGCCCCTTTCATTTGGGGTATAAAGCACACATGGTAGGCACGTGATGCCTTTTCCGTCCAAAAGGAGACGGAATGTTATCAATTGGACCAAATGGGTGGGAATCGAAAAGTTTAGGGACAAAATAGATGCATTTTTTTAGTTTAGTTATTAAGTAGAAAAAGTGGGGAATAGTTTAGGGGATAAGAGAAAAAAAATCTCTATAATATTTATTTTCTTCTTTTTGTGGTGTTTATGAATTGTCTTGGATCATAATTGTCAGAATCGCATGATTCATGATTCGATTCGCGATTTAAGTAAAAACGATACGAATCTATAGGTGAATCAAGGTTTATCTAGAATCGGTAGTGAATCATACGATTCGCGGTTCGATTCACAATTCATGCAAAAACATACGAATCTATTAGTGAATCAAGGTTTTCCACAATTATTACATTCGACTAATGTGGAATCACTTTAGCGATTTTATCTAAATTTTGCCATGTAAACTAGTTTTGTACCTATTAGGCTACAAACTTTTATTGTTATTTGTTATAAGGCTAGGTTTCCATTTTTATAATGAATATTTATATCTATATGCATATATCCATTTTATTAAAGTATTTAGTTTCATGTACAAATATCTACTCTTTCCTATTAGATCATGTAATCATCAATTTATGGTAAAAAAAAAAACTTCAAAACTGATTTAAGCTTAAATTTGTCAATTTTACAATTTATCTTTATTATGAAAGTGCATAGACACATTTTTCAAGTATTTTTTAAGCTTAGACCGAATCGTTACGATTCACGATTTGGCTCATGATATAATTGAATTAGAAAATATGATTCATAAGTCATTGTCCAACTGATCATATCAGACACGGATCTGTATCCGAGTTTCGAGTGTCCAACAAGGGCAATTTATAGATTTTGAAGGATCCATGTAACATAGGTTTGGGCAAAAGACTTCTAGAAATGGAACCTTTGGTAAAAGACTTCTAGAAATGGAACCTTTGGCAAAATAGGCAAGGGAACTTCATTTTGGTTTAAACCATTAGTGGACTAGAGTGAGCTAGGAAACTCTTACACCTCTAAGGAGGTGGTGTATCCATGTTAGACACCGGCGCTTTAGTTTTTACACCTCCCAATCATTGGAAAATTGTCCAAACATGCCCATTTAGTTTTTGCATTACTGAACCAGATAAGTAGGGCTTTAAATGAGTCGAGCCGCTTGCAAGCAGCTCAGAGCTTGGCTCAAGAGTGGCTCGTTCGAACTCGGCTCGTACCTTAAATGAATGAGCTCAAGCTGCAAATCTCAGCTCGTTTCAGAAACAGAGCACGAGCCCCTTACAGCTTGGCTTGAGGTAGCTCGCAAGTCAATCCAATGTTATATATACATAGCATACAAATGTAAACATGTATGTATGTGCAGCTGCCAAGTGGCAGAACTTAGAGGCTGAGAAAAGTACTGAGAATTATGTTAGATGAGTACCTATTATTTCCTTCTCATTTAGACTCTTTTTTATTGCAGGACTACTAATCTCAAAACATTCATTTCTTTTGATGATAACTATTCTGGAATCAATATTGAGACTTTTGTTTACACGTCTTTTCTAGTGCATAGAGTTGGAAATTTTGTTCTTACCATCTGATAAATATTTAAATGAATATATATTCACTGAATTTGGGTTTCCAGACTACAGGGGTGAGGTTCGAGAAATCCTAACTGCCCAACATCTGTCCCAAATTGAAAGGGTTTAGTTTGTGCCAAAGTGGCAATTAGTTACCCCCTTTTCCGCTTTCCTATACGCATGCACACCTGCATATAAGATGTGTAAAAATGCTACAGCCAACCACTACCTTCACCCTCCCTCTCGCTCTCTAATGAAGACCCATGACATCTCAATTTCATGGCCTATTTTTGGCAATTCTTATCATCAAATTTAGCTATCTCCCACCCGGATTCAGTAGAACCACCTATTTAATCAAACACCACCACCCCCTCCTTCATTTCGCTTCTTGAATCTCAGCTGGACCCCATCATTGTCATCAGTACCCATCCACCACTACCTTTCCTTTTCCCCTATTTTTCTTCTCCTTAGTTATCTCTTAACTGCTGCCATCTATCTGTCACTACTTTTCCTATCTTTGACTCAACCAAAATCCATTTTGGTGCACACCATCCAGTGTTCTAAAAGGCAGCTGAGGCAGCCAATTAATCGGTGCCTAGAGGCTAGGCGGGGCAATTAATTGGCTAGGTGGGCTAGGCACAAATAATCAGTTAGGTGGAGAAAGGCAGCGATTAATCGGAGGACCATTAGTCTGGTAAATTATGCGATTTTAAAAAATTAAGGGCTTTAGTGTCATAATAGAATTTAAGGGGGTTTGGTGTAGTTATCTATATATATACTGTATACAAACAACAAAACATACCCAACACTTCATAGTTTATGCATTCAAAACTTTTACAACCCCTAGTTTTTCTCCTCTAGACACTTCAAGTCTTCAATTTCGATTTGGTAAAGCTCATGTCTCTCTCTGGCTCTGCTTGTCTCAATCTCTCTCTCTCTCTCTCTCTCTCTCTCTCTCTCTCTCTCTCTCTCTCTCTCTCTCTCTCTCTCTCTCTCTCTCTGTGTGTATTATTTCCACACACATATCACATATGAGAGTGCTGGGCCTGGGTATTTTTACTGTTCAAACCATTCGCTATTTTTTGAAGTTTGAACTTTGTAATTTGACTAGTTATTTGGTACTTTGTACTACTTCGTTTCATTTTGTTTGAACTTTGCATTATTACTTAGTTTCCATGTTATTCGATGTTTTGCTCTACATTTATTGATGTATTTGCTCTCAAAACTTGGGCCGTATAGGAGAATATTTTTTTTAAAATGGGAAATCCGCCTTATTGTCAAGGCGCCGATTAATCAGCTAAGGTGCAAGGTGGTGCCCGGCCACCTGACTAGTGCCTTGCGGCTTTTAGAACCCCTGACACCATATATTAACCCCAGTCAGTGTTACACGGTCTTGGGTAGAGCTCAACCCCAAAAGCTAGCTCATAAAGTGAGGGAGCCCTCACACTTATATACTTCATATTACTTTGGTATCCAAGAAATGTGAGACTTTGCTTCACACCCTCCCTCATGCGCAGTGTGCTCACTCGGCAGCACCTGCCGTGTACAGGCGAGAGACACGCACCCTACCCATCTCTAGTACCCAGTTCTGATACCATGTTACACGGTCTTGGGTAAAACTTAACCCCAAAAGCTATCTCATGAAGTGAGGGAGCCCCCACGCTTATATACTTCATATTACTTTGGTATCCAGGCAATGTGGGACTTCGCTTCACAGTGACTTCCAATGTACATGTTACAAACAGGACCAAACCAAATACAATGGTTATTGATCCATTTACTATAGAACAATCTCCAACTCAATTAGTATAAGAAACCTTGCCTACTACATCTTTTGTAATTTTTCCACTAAGAGAGCAAAAGAGAGATGGATAATGAGGTTGGTTGACTTGTGTATGCCTGTCGCATGGCAAGCCTCACCCAATCCAATTTACCACTAGCATTGAGACAGAGTCATCCTAGTGGTTTGCCATGAGGTCTTGGCAATGTGAACTCTGAAAGCTGAAGGAGTGAGCTTAACCTATGTGGGGTGCACTGACCACCAGTATGGGGCTAGTTTCTGCAAAAAAGAAATGTATGCTCTGAGAGTATCACCAAAAGATAGGTTTGCCTTGAGGCTAATCTTCATAGGAAATAAGAAGGAAAGACAACTGGGATTTCTGGGCTGAAATGAAACCAAGAATCTAGCTCTGAAATGACAGTGTAGCAAGGGACTTGAGCATCAGGGTTTGAAATGATAGTGTAGCAAGGGACTTAAGCATCAGGGTTTGAGGATTTCAGGTAGCTTTTCATGATTAAATTGGTGTTGGAGGGGCTGATTCTCCCTTTTATTCCTGTTTCTTATAATTGGAAAGAAGATGAATGAACATTACAATGCCATTGTCTTACACGCCATTTACTCTCTTTATCTCCATAAAGGTTTTTGAAGATTTCTTTTACCAGTTTACCTGCTTGAGCTTTCAATTCCCTTGGGACTGCCAAATCCACTTCCATTTAATACAGCCTTTTGATGACACTCTACTTTCTAGGAAATGTTGTTTGTGCTCATTATTAGTATATGAGCTTATATGGATATTCTACCATTGTTCCTGGCTATCTCCCATTTAGCCTTAGGTCTTGATCTATGTAGCACAGATACGGACACGGGACACGTGAACTCTAAAAAATGAACACGGATACAGTGGGGGACACGGCAAAAATAAACCAAACCAAACCAAACCTTATGTCCCAATCAATTGGGGTCGGCTACATGAATCTTTTTTCTCCATTGACCTCTGTCAAGTGTTGCTTCATCGCTTAAATCTTGTATACTCAGATCTTTGCGTACTACCGCATCTAATGTCAATTTGGGTCTTCTCCTCCCTTGTGCATTTCTACCCAAAGTTATCCTAAACATTCTCTTAACTACTGCATCCGCTGGCCTACGATAGACATGCCCAAACCACCTTAGCCTATTTTCCCTTAACTTCTCCTCTATAGGTGCTACACCTACCACCTCGCGAATTCTTTCATTTCTAATCCTATCTCGTCTAGTCTTACCACACATCTACCTCAACATTCTCATTTCCGCTACACTTATCTTGTTCACTTGTTTCTTCTTAATAGGCCAGCATTCTGTCCCGTGAAACATCACTGGTTTAATGGCTGTTGTATAAAATTTTCCTTTCAATTTTGTTGGTACCCTCTTGTCACACAATACACCAGTAACGCTTCTCCACTTGAGTCACCCCACTTGGATCCTATGAGTCACATCATCTGCAATCTCTCCATCTTGACTAATAATAGGCTCCATCTTGACTAATAATAGAGCCTAAATACCTAAAATAGTCCCTCTTTGGAAACATATATACTCGTATACACATACTACTGTGAGATAAACACCCTCAATGGAAATATATGTACCAGTACATATATGCATATATATACATATACACAACGAGCGAGAGTGTGTATATGGGAGATGCGTGTCCATGCCGTGTCCCCTGAGTGCCCCCCTCCAAAAAATAATTTAATTTAAGAGACATGCCACATGGTGTGTCCAATACATGTCCCCGCGTGGGACACGCGTGTCGCCGTTTCCAATACGTGGACACGGCTAACTCGAGGTCGGTGCTTCATCTTGATGTTTAATAGAGGTTTGTGCCCTCTGTCAGATAACGTTATTATCTGCAGCCCCTGTGCATCTTTTATATGAACAAATGTAAATTCTCTCTCTCTCTCTTTCTCTCTCTCTCTCTCTCTCTCTCTCTCTCTCTCTCTGTGTCTGTGTGTGTGTGTGTGCCCACGCGCGCTTGCATTGTCTATTTCTTTCTTAACATATTTGCAGCATTCTTCTTTTGATCAGTTTCTTGTGGTTTTTTTTTTAAATCTTGAAATCATATTCATACACGCATATTGTTCGTTGTGATTCTGTTTTTTCAATTGTTGCTTTTAGTAACTTTTTTTTTTTGAAATTTGCAGCTGCTTTTGCCACAAAAACACGATTGACATGGGCTACATATGTTCTGTTTGTTTGTCTATATTTTGTAAGCATCACAAGAACTGTTCAACCTGTGGGTGAGCACCTCTTACTTTTGCTTCTGCATTATTCAATATTGTTATGTTGTGAAATAGAGTTTAGGTCCAGTTTTTCCCTTTATATGCTCCATTAATTGTGAAGTGTAGTTGAAGTAACTTCTCATCCTTGTTTATTGTTCGTGTTGTTTGTACTGTTGACTAATTATATAGGAAAATCTAGTTAAAGATATGATGTATATTAACAAATTGTTTGTTAAGGGGTCATATATTCAAAGTTGAAGATATAATGTAGTATCACAATTCACAAACATATTTGGATACTTCACAAGTTGAAACTGTTGCCGTGGCATCATTGAACGTTATGCGGGGCTCAAATTTTTCCACTGGCCTTAAGAATCTGCACATCATGACAGCCTACTAGGCTGTCAACAATCCCAAGGTTATTGTCGCGTTTATTTGTTGTTCTTTCTCTAAAATGACAAAGGGTTTCTGTGTTCCAAAATATTGTTCTAAATGCTTATTCTTTTGGGGTAGTAGCTCTTTTGTATTGGCCATGACACATTGAAATGCAGGTCAGTTTTTGGTTAGGCTCAAAGTCAAACGAATGCTCCGTCAACGTCAAATCAGAAGAGAAAGACTCCCGAGACTTAGAAGTCTTAACCCTCCTGAAAATGTATCTGATGAATGAAACAAGGACTATTAAGTTTCTTTGTGGTTATTTTGCATGTTCAGCTGATTGGAAAATGGAAACTTCTAACACAAAAAGGGTTGGTTGCTGATATTTTGATACATGAATGGAGAAAATCAGTGTTCTTTTTCCCCTTTTCCCCATTGCGGTGGCATTACGTTGATGAAGAAAAAACTGAGACAACTTAATGTTCTTTCACCCTATACAATCAGACCGCGGTCGGTTGATCGAGACTTATGCTTATCAGTTCTTGATGTATTATGTATTTCCTCCGAAAGAGAACATGGTTGTTGAGAATAAGTGATTCTCATCAATAGGTGCTTGAAGATGAAACCATACCAAACTAGGCCGTGTGTTGATTGACCATAAATTTTGAGGTAGAAAGATGGTCATAAATTACGCGATGTTCTAGCTCCAGAATGATGAATGAAATCGATCGTCCCACTAACGACCTATCCCATAAAATTCTTCATCCTATTCCAGGGCTGGAGATTTTGAGATGACTAATAGAAGGCCCAGATTTTATTTCATAGTTCTGTATTTTTCCTATCAGTAAGAGGGTATGGCAGATGACCCCTTGTCTCATTTGTTACACTCAACTTGGCATAGACAATTCCAATTAAATGAAATTTGATCACCATTACTTTGCAAAGCATATATAGGTTAGGGCCCATGACTGAGAAACTTCGACCACCTGCATCCTCTCTGTTTAGATGTAACATGGAGAGTTACTGAGTTACTATCGAGATATTTGAATGTTTTAGTTTTGATGTGATTCTCATAATCTATATTAATTTTCCACTTGACTAGAAAGATAAAGTCTAATTTTCAATGATACCAAATATATAGTAGAAAAGTTAATACATTGAGCGCTATACTCTCCCTTCATTCCTTTTTATGGGCCAGTATTTTATTTTAGATTGTTTCTTAATAAGTGCTCATTTTGAAAAATTAGTGCTAAAAGCTTTGTATGTTTTTCTTTTACCATTATGGTGGATTATACCCTCTCTTTTTTTGTGCCAAGTTCTCATTTTGAAATATTAGTGGGTAAAAGTATGCATGTTTTTGTTTTGTCCTTGTACGTAGAATCCATTTTTAAAAGTTAGTGGGTAAAAAATGTAGTAATGACATCTCCGTAAAAGTTATG
The DNA here is from genome assembly GCA_022606695.1 of Vaccinium macrocarpon. Lineage (NCBI taxonomy): Eukaryota > Viridiplantae > Streptophyta > Magnoliopsida > Ericales > Ericaceae > Vaccinium > Vaccinium macrocarpon. Next base: position 23,836,930 of record CM040170.1, on the reverse strand, counting down.
GACCGTTGTGGATAGTTAGAATGTTTAAAGGGTAAGGATGATGGGAATGGAAAATTGCGGTAAAATGGTGGTAGTGGCAAATATTTGCCATTTCATGGTACACTTTAGAAATTGTTCAAAACATGAAACACACTATTTTAACTGCACATAGATGGTACCCATAATAATGTTGCCGAAATACCACCTTGATCTGTGATTTCAAGTGTAATGAATATGTTGAAAAGTGCAACTGTTGTCAATGTAGAGTGCAACAAAAGTAGATAAAGGGTGCAATGATCAAAAAATCTTTCCACTGCGACTTGAACACACCCCTTTCTTGAATTTGGATAAAGGAAATTTGATTTTCACTTGAGTAAAAAACGTGCAATATGGGTGCAAAACAACTGTTGAGGAGTGCAATAGTCCTCCATTAAAGGTTCAACAAAAATAGAAGAAGAATGCAATAGTCAGTAAAAATATTTTCAAAAAGTTTGAATTGAGTAAAAAAACGTGCAATATGGGTGTGGGTTCAAAGCAGCTATTGAGGAGTGCAACAGTCCTTCATTAAGAATTCAGCAAAAGTGGAATGAAGAGTGCAATAATCAGTAAAAATATTTCCAAAAAGTTTAACTTGAGTAAAAAAATGTGCAACATGAGTGCAAAGCAATGTTAATGAGTGCAACAATTCTCCATTAAAAGTTAAGCAAAAGTGAAAGAAGAGTTCAACAAATTCATTGCACCCACGTTGGTAAAAATTCAAAAGGGTGTGTTCAAGTGACACTGGGAAGATTTTCTTACCATTACACCCTTGATCCACATTTGTTGCACTCAACATTGACAACGGTTGCACTCTTCAACAAAATGCATTGCACCCACATTGTCCAAATTCAAGAAGAGGGTATTTCGGTCAATGTTATTATGGGTACTATGTATATGCAATTAAAATAGTACGTTTCATGTTTTGAGCAATTTCTTATAAGTGTTACATGAAATTGCAAATATCTACCCCTATCACCATTTTACCGCAATTTCCCCTAATGGGCAAACACGCACCCTTCTTTGCTCAGTACCTATTTGGTTATTTTACTTCTTTGCAATGGAAAATGATTGTGTGCGAGCGTGTTAGAGAGAGTTTCAATCTCCTCCCTCAGATTAACTTTGGAAAAACCAAATCTAATTAGGAGATTGTGTTTTATTGGTTCAATTACCTCAATTAGGAGGATTTTTCTTAAAAGTGAAGAAATGCAAACCAACAAACTTAGGAAATCAAAGAACAATAAAGAACACAAGATACTTCAATTTATGAATCAAAGATAAACTTACTTCGAAATCGTCTCCAACTTCAAATACATAGTAACAGAACTTCGAACGGGTGATTGTTACAAGAACAACCGAGATAAAGGTGATTGTTACAAGAACAATCGAGATAAACTACTTTGCCAATGAACAAACCAAGCATCAGTTCTTTGATAGTTGTTTGTTGAAGATTTGTCCGGGGGTTTTTCACTCTTCAATTTCTTCTATTTATAGACGCTGCTTGTAGTTTGAACTTCCCACTCAATGAATTTGAATCTGGCTTGCTTCGAACTCTAACTTCTACTCTTTGAGTTGGCAGTTTCTTCTTCTCTCCACGTCTGAATTTGAATTCTTCTATATCTTCCTTGATAAGCTTTGATTTTAAATCTGCACAATTATTCCAAATAACTAAAATGGTTACAAGTTATGGACATAACTGCCTTTCAAGATGTATTCCACGTGTTCTAACTGCCAATTGTCTTGTTTCACAAGTTTACACGTGGAGTTTATGTGTTTAGCAGTTAATATTATGGCTTCGAAACCAATCTTTACTTTTGCAATGGCTTGTAACTGCCAATAACTGCCTTTCCAACTTTAGAAATAATACGACATCGTATTTACTCAATTTTATCTCTTTAATCCAGTGCATCTCAATCAACATGTAATTGCCAACGTTTGACACTTTTAATTACGTGTCAATTAATTATTGGATTTGTTTATTTTATATGTAAACAAGTACCCACACCAAAAATCTTAAGACGGCACATGGAGTGCATGTTAGACTCACCTTAATTATCCAAACCGTCTATTTTAATAAACTAATATGTAGATCATTCTTCCAAAAAAAATTAAGTTAATTGGATATTAGTAAGTGTTTGATTTATCTTGAAAACAATAGACGGTTAAAAAATTTAACCGTACTTTGTTTTCAATAGAAATGAGGACTGATATCCGATTAACTTGATTCTTTGTAAAAATGATATATACATCATTATTTACAAAATAAATGGTGCGAAAAGAATTTTTCAATGATAATGTATCTATAAAAAGTTGGATTCATAAAATTGGGCATTTAAAGAGGGACAAATGGAGTAATCATTACAAGTGCCTCTTAAAATTTAAATTGAAAATTTTCTAAAAACTACGTCGCCTTATGCTTATTTTAGGAAATATCCATGCCTAACGATACAACACAACATAATTTGACCTCAACCTAATGAACGACCATTCTGTCACGCCCTCGATTTTCAACATATTTAAACATACTTTTCTCAAAATAATAAATCTAATTTCATTTATAAATATTGGAATTCAACATTTATTGTCTAATTGAATTCTTGTATCCCATATGAAAACAATTACCTAATACATGAAGTTATTACATTTTACAAAATCAAAAGATGATAGAAAAGAATAGAACTACAACTTTATCTTCCAAAATAAATTCATGAGATAAAATGATAACTCTTCCAATGTGTGCCTTCAAAAGATTTCATGCACTCTCAATGCACTTCATGCCATGCTCTTCATTGAATATCTGAAACTTGATAGGTTGAGCTACACTAGCCCAGTGAGAAAATCTTTAACACAAACTCTATATATGTATGCAGTGCACTATACTTGTGAGTGAACATACAATGTATAAGCCTAATTTTAGAAGTCTTTCATTTACAACCACGTCTCAACACACACACACACACATGCACACTCGACACCCCATAGGCACACAAATACACTATAAAAGTTTCAAGTTCATCGGAAGTACTCTTATCATTTGATTTCCATCTTAACATCACTATTGGGATCAAACTAGGCCTTTCATAGTCATTCTCAAACAATCCGCTCTTTCGTCTTCATACAAAATCAACTCGTCATAGTACAATACCATTTCAACACCCCAAGTACACTATTCTTTCACATAACTACGCATTTTGATTTCTTTGAGGGATATTTCCTCAACATCGAGATACCTCTTATAAGATGTACAACGAATACCACCCAATTTTCAACTCCAAAATCATAATCAAAATAATCAAGGAATGTAAAGAACAACACACAACAAAAAAACACCCCATAGACAACACACAACAAGCAACATAACATGTCCAACTCTACAAATCAACAACCCAATTACAGAATGAGGGGGAGAGAGTAAAGCATTAGACACTCATAACATCCCACCAACAGTCACATTTATCAAGAACTCAACTTGTCAAGCCTTTCCACACTCATTCGGTCAAGGGCATTTTTGTGATTTCATCATGGGTCAAACCCGTAAGTATGTTCCATTAATCCATACCTCAAATACACTTAGAAATATCCCAATTTCATTAGTAGGAAAGCAAGTTGACATATAAACATAAATATCACAAAAGCCTCAAATCTTACTGAAGCCATAAACCCTAACCTCAACCAAATCATGATTTTCTTCCACCAATCAGCAAGATTCAAGATTTATATAGTTAAACATTCTAGAGCAATCAAACATTCAACCCTTACTCCGAAATTTTACCAAAAATCCCGAATTTATAAGCCAAAGGCCAGAAACTTCACAATCCATCACATATATGAGAAATCATGTGTAGAAATCAAGGGTTTATGATCTAAACACATAGATATATATAGAGAGTAGAGAGAAATCCCTACCAAAATGAGTTTTGAGCAAAACCCTAGAGTACACAACTAATTTTGACCCCAAACTCCAAGAATGACCTCCACCCAAGCTCTACTACGCATTCATGAGATAAGATCAAGCCCAAAACAAGTTACAAGAGTGAGGTTACATTCACAATCAAAGAGAGAGAGAGAGGGAAAAACGTGGGTGGAGCAAGAACAAGACCCAAATCAAGAGTTCTTACCTCCTTGAGTGCAAAACCCGAAATTGAAGTGAGATTCATGAACCCAATGTTTAGATGTTGAAGTTTGAGGTGGATTGAGATTAAAATTACAAGATTTGAGGTAAGGGTGAATAGAGAAGGTAGAGGGGTGATTTTAGGGTTTGTTTTGTGGTTTTTAGAGTGAAAAAATGAGTCCAAGACCCTATTTTATAGAGGGCTGCAATGAGCTCAAAATTCGCAGAAAAATGCAGTTGGATACCGGTATCTAGAGTTTTTGATGGCTCAAAAGTTGCAAAAAATATAAGTGGATACCGGTATCAAGAAAAAGCCATATCGGTATCTAGAGTGAAAAATTCTAAATTTTTGCCATCTTCACCAATTTGAACCCTGATCATTTCTAACACATTTTCAACATCTCCAAACACTCACACAATATTGCAACACGCATTCCTACCATTTATTTAACCCCCGATACACCAAGACATACATCCTCATACACTACTTAGAAAGAAAGTACATTTTAAAATATTAATCAACTCATTCGTGCTATTAAAAATGAATAAAAGATAAAAAGAATTGCATTGAATTCCGGGTCTTTACACATTCCACTATTTATCATTCTAAATTAAATTTTCCCAAAGAAAGTATTCAGAGGTGAAACTATGCGTGCACACATAACGCCCCTCACTCTCCGGCTTCGTGTCGCTTAAATGAAGGCCCAACCTTTTTGTTTTTTTTTTTTTGTTTTGGGAACTAAAAATTAGAGCCCAACTTATTCTAATTGATTTCCACCTTATTCCACCTGTTAATCAATATCTAGTGCCATGCATCACTGTCATGTTACTAAACTTCATTTTCTTGCACACCAACTCCTAACATTCCAAAATTCTAAACATGCTTAAATGAAATATCATTCAATACCATAGAGCAATTCAACATGCCAAGAAATTAGAAATGTAAATGCATAATCTAAACTAACATGATATCCCAACAATGCACAATGTAGAGAGTAGCTAAAGACTCGCCTAAGAATTTCGCTCAATAACTAAACCAAGAGTTGGAGTAAGAATTCTCTCGACTGAACTTCATCTTAATGAATCTAAAAGATAAAAGATAAAACACAAACCAAATTATATACATGCTCTTTCACGATTAGACTCCCCCTTGCCCTTTGGTAAACCTTGATGTACATAGAATCACAAGTAGATCATCCCTGAGTTCATGTAGATATCATTGTGTATCTTGCAATTTGAGCATTTTGCAAACAAAAAATTGCATGTTAGTAAACCAATTTGTAGACAAATGCCTATAGAGCTACCAATATTATTTCCTCAAATAATGGAAAAAGCTAATACTAATGGAAGCCAATAATGGAGAGGTTTATACCAAGAAATAGACTCAATTCTCATTGCCCGGAAAAAGGAAAAAAAGAAAAAAAAAAAAAAAAACTCATTGCACATCAAGCAAAGTGAAACATAGAATCCTATTGCCTCAACCTTTAAATGGAAAGATTGCTAACAAACAAACTAATTTTCCATTTTTCAAAGAAAGGTAATTTTGTGTTATGATTAAAAACAACTCTTTTAAACTCATATCTCAAATACCGATCAAAATAATATTAAAAAAATCATATTTCAAATCAGGTTGATCCTTTATAAACGTGGAAAAGTTCAAATCATATTTCAAAATACAACTAGAACTACACCTGGGAGTGATAGGAACTTAACGGCCACGGCTACAAATCTACACCAGAATACAAAAAAGTCTGTCTCAGTGCTTGAGACAAACGACAGGCAGATCTTCATTGTGCAAGAACTAAGAATTTTATGATTTTCCAAAGAAGTTTCTCCGATGTAGAAAAATTTAGAAAAATGAAGTACCACCAAATTTCCAAAACGATGGTGATGGAGTGTGTTACTGAGTTTATTCTCACCCATATTTCAAATCAGGGTGCTCATACATGATACATAAATGTGGAATAAAATTGAAAACAAACTAGAGTTGAAATATTGGTGACGGTGTAGAAAAGTAAAATGAACAGCTTATCAATTTTAAAAAAAAACGGTGATCAAAATTATAAAAAATACTAAAGAAAAAAGTATTATAAAGACTCAGACTATTTAGATTGTTTTTATCTCTATTCAAAAAAGTTTTAGTTTGGTTCATATCATTATATTTTTCCGAATCCCTCTCATCCAAAGGAAACAATAATCCACTTAAATTAATGCAAAGCCAATAAGTATAAGGCAAATTTATTTTGAATAAAGATAAAAAAAATTACACAGAAGATTATTTAGCCATAATAGAGTTTTATTATCTTTAAAAAAAACGAAAAGGAGAAATCTGAAAAAATACACGTCATTCTCCATTCGAATCCATTTATCCAAGACACATACCTAGCGAGAGAGAGTCTTTCATTGTTCTAAATTTTTTATGATGCCCATTAGAGCACCTATGCCCCCATAAATATGGACCTTTAAATTTAAAAATGGGTAAATCTCATCCATTAAATTAAAAACATTGACTGATAAAACAGACCAATTTGTGAAACAAACCCATCAAATACCAAGACCCATAAACGAAACGAAAATACCCAATCGCAATTAACCTGAGAGTATATATAGATGAGAAACTCACGCGAAGTCAAACCCAATCGCCGAAATCGAAAGTCTCAGAATTGAGGAAGAACTCCAATGGGGCGAGACATGGGTTCTATTGGCAAGCTGGATTAGCATATTTAGGTACAAAGGGTGGAATTCCTTATTAGGAATAGAAAATGGATGGAGCTGCCTCGGTGAAATGGAAGAAACACTATGGGAAAGCCGGATGGGAGAGCGAGATTTGAGTTTGAAATGCTTGGGCGTGTCAAACACGCTGAGATCAAATGGGAGTTAAGGCCCAATTTTTCAAAAGATTTTAGCACTCAGGTGTTAAAATCATGATATTTCAAATCAAAAAATAAAATGGTTCCGTGTATCGTTTTTCAAATTTTTTTCACACCAAATTAAAGTACTCGTTGTGTACTATAATTTGGTGCGAAAAAAATCAAAAAACGATACACATAACTACTTCATTTTTTTATTTGAAATATCATGATTTTAGTACCTGGGTGCTAAAATCTTTTGAAAAACTGGGCTTTAGGGATTTGACGCTTTTGAGCGGTCTTCTTCCGCAGTGCAAATCAATCTGCACCTTTGAACCAAAATCTATAATCAATCCCAACCATTGAAAGCCTCAAAAAGTTTATGGATGGGAATGGACGGTCAGGATTTATAGATGGAATATAAGATTCAAAAACCTTGCGCTTCCTTATTATAGAGATTAGAGCCGTGCAAAATGTTGAATGGAAGTTTGAGTATAACCCCTACCCTTCCAAACTAACAATTCTTTTTTACTTTGTATAATAACATCTTAATAAAAATAGAGAGAACTAATGGATCATTGGATTAAATAGAATGCTTTACAGTACCTATACACCGTCCCGTCCTGAGTTACACAGACGAGGATTTAGTCGTCGGTCCAGCCCATGCCAATTAACCGGCCACCTGGGTTTTTCCAAACGGTTTCGGCAATTTGGACACCGGCAATGTCACGCCCCGTCCCGAAACAGCATCTGTGTGGGCCCGTGTCGGCACGGCCCCATGGCATTCCAACACAAAATCAAACAACACTTGTTCAGAAATATCCGAATAAAAACACAGAGAAAGACTTCTAGCATATAAATAAAAATGTACACAACAAACCACAACACAAATGCCAAACAACCGACGGCTTATTTACAATACATGTAGTTCAAGTACTCAAAGTTCTCTCAGTCAATACAAACCACTACTAGTTCAACTAAAAACAAACTAACTTGGCTAGCTACGTCACTCGAGGCTAGCCCAAAAAGAAACTCCAAAACGACCACCGGTAGTGGACCCACCCAAAAACCACCTGCTATCTGGCAATCAAAGGAAAACCAGGAGTGTGTGAGATATAGAATAAATTCAATAAAACATAGCTGAAGTATCCAATCAATCAACAACAATTATATATTCACAACACATGCAGTGACACGTCTACCACACTCTACGTATCCTAGGTCACTATGGGAGCACACCTCGCTCGCTGTCACCGGTAATTAGGCGGTACAACGTACTCGCGGTGTTACCCAATCCACAACCCCTTCGCAGATACCATCTTTCAGACACACATATGCACATCAAAAGCTAAATCATTAACTAGCATGATACACCAACACTACCACAAGCATATCCTATTGAAGATAGTCATATCAAACACACTCACCTGAGAATCGACCGAAGTATGCCAAACTATGGTTTTGGCACCTCCTGATTGACCGGCTCTTTACCTAGCCACAAACCAACCAACGTCAGTCTATAAACTTTCACGGATGTCTCACATATAATCAAAGAGATAGCAATGTAACATAAACAACTTATAAGGTCATCACAATTGAAGACAAGTCAAGATACCTCGACACTCCAAAACTAGTATGAAATCTAATAACCAGCCCATCGTATCTGGCTATCATTTCTTACGAGTTCTGAATTAGGATATGAGACCACCACCACTAGAAAGAAGAATTTTGGTACATCAATATCGATATAAAATTTTCCCTAATCGGAGCCTGGATGACCAAAATATGCTTGTTTGAAGTTACACAAAAAGAAACACAAAATTGCAGGTTCAGCAAGTACACAAACTTCGAATAAAAAACTACTATTTCCTAGAACAAATCAAGGCACAAACTATACATATTCTCGAAGGTATAGGAGTCTAGTTTCATAATCAAAAGATGGATTAAGATTTAAATCTTCCTACACAAAGTTATGGCATTTCCCGTAAGATGCGACAGTGCTGCCTGCACTGCGAATTTCACTACCATAGTCTGGTAAACCATTTTTCATATTTTCTGTATTTTGAATTAAGCTCTGAAATTTTTACACAATACAATAGACTCATGAAAAAATAAATTGTAAAAATATAAAAAATTAACAAGCCATTTAAGTACCCGAAACAAGTTCGTGAAAACAGGTCTGAACCCAGATTTATAAACTCAATCAGTGGGTTATAACCAAAACCCACGAACTCAAGAGTTCTAAAGCTCCAACAACTGAACCCAAAGCCTTAAACCAACTGAAAATAATCCATCTAGGGCATGCAATCAACAACAAATTAAGGGATTGAAGTACAAAGTAGTGTGATTTTACTTAGTTTAAACTTCAAATCAAATCAAACATGAAGCCCTAAGTGGTTTCTTCTCCCTCTCCTTTCTCCTCTTCCCCCCCCTCTCTCTCTCTCTCTCTCTCTCTCTCTCTGATGTTCAAGATTAGAACAAGGGAAGAAAAATAAACGCAGATATTTTTTGTATCTTCCCTAATTACATACCCCTCAAACTTAACACCCCTAATGGTTTTAGCCCATAACAGCTAATCAACTTAACAATGCGAACTAGATGTTATTTATCCAGGACGGGTATTACAGGCAGAGTTGAAGATCCGTAGCTAACAAAGTGCAGATTTAGTGTATAGCTGGACTATCTTCGAATCGCCACGAATTACAACGATTGGGCAGCTAAACGGGGCGCAAGCGACCTTTTTGCATCTGAGATTGACCTTGTTCTTCCATTGCATTGACAAACAGGGAGTTTGCGTTAGGTGTTGGTGCAAAGTCTTGGGTTACTTGATGAACTATGATACTTAGAAATTCGTTCTCCAACTATTCATTTTCTTTTTGTAGTCTTTTGATTTTATCTGTTGTGGCTTGCTGCATGACCTGATGGACTTTTCTTTCAGTTTCAATACTATAGTTTTGGGTAATCTGATGAACTTCGTAGTCCTCAATTTTTGCCTCAAACTCCTTGTTCAATTCTTCAAGGATTTGCATCTTCTTGCGCAAAGTGTCTATGTAGACATCTTTTTTGTTTCGTGCAACAATTTCACCTAGCTTTGTCCCTTGTGCTTCTTCAAGTTTGCTCTTGAGCATTTCAATCTCATCCTTATGGGATTGTAGCGCCTCCTCATTTTATTGTCGTATCTCCATGTTCTCAATCTCTAACTTCTTCTTTTCGATCTTGCTCCAAGGTTTCAATCTGCCTCTTCAGTTTGTCAATAACTTCCATTGCATGATCATTTGGTAGCTCAATTTCAGTTGACAAGGTGTTTGGAACCAATGTTGTTCCTGAATTTGTCTCCTTTGTTGTATGGAAAGAATTAGGTTCCAATGACGGGTAACTTGAACTATTGAAGTCATCTTGTCCCCATAGATTTGACAAATGTTCTTCCACCTCATCCTTTTTTTGCTCTGTAGAGATTTCCACTTCATTCTACTTTTGCTCTGTAGATGCTAGCACTTCATCCCTGTGATGTCCACAAATTTCATCTTCTTCACCCACATGAATTTCATCCTTTCGTTCTTCCTCTTGACAAACTTCATCTTCTTTCTTCCCCAAAAGCACAAGGCACAAGTGCAGTTGTTACTTTTGTGTCCTTATCTATAACCATTGGTTGAACTTCTTCATCCTGTTGCTGTTCAGAAAATTCCCCCTTACCGCCATCAATTTCACAAAGTTCACCAAAAATCTTTTTCTTTTCGGCTATTTCTTCTAAATTGGTATTGTCTACCTATTCAACTAGAAAAGAAAAAAAAACTCATCAATACTATAATAAGTAATAGCAACTAAACAAAGCAGCAACAATCGAAGTGAGCAACATATAACTACACTAGAGTCATTTTAGAATGAATCAAGCTAGATACAATGAAAGTCAGAAGTTTATTGAAGAAAATTTTCCGCTGCCAACTGATGTATATCAAAAGAATAATTCATATCCCATTTGTATGTCACATCTAAAACGTTGACTTTATTACTTTATCGCCTATAAGTTGATTTAGATGATTGAAATCCTTGAGACTTTTTCGAAGATCTGATATTTTCCATTTTAAGAGTCTTGGAACTCCATTTGCAGTCTTCACTTCCACGAGTTTTGTGAGCTCACAAAGAAAGTACTTCACAAACAAATTACAAAGTCAAAAAAAAAGTCATAGAGTAAGTAAAAAAGTTACAAGAATTGTTTAAGGTAATTACCAATAATAGTATTGAACTTCCTTTCAGTTGTTTGATATCTCTATGATTTTTGTGAATGGAATCCAGCAAGTACTTTGAAATAGCCGACACCCAGTCATATTCCTTAACTTTCTCAAGATCTTCCATGTAATGTTCATACGACCAATTGACTGAATTCGCTTTGTTGGAGAAAAGCAACATGACACAAAAGTACAAACACCAAAAGTCTAACAACATCATTAATATCTTGTTACTTCATGCTTTTTTGCAGTTCTTTAATCGTTCTCTCAAATGTTGTAGTGCATAACCTTGATTCTTTAATGTCCAATCTTTTCACCAAAGTAGTTGATTCTTTTTTTTTTTATTTTTGTTTCTGTCATCACTTTGTTTCCACAAGAAATACCAAAAACCAACCTTACATGTTTGCTTGTGAACTTTATGTTTTTGTTGCCGACTGTAAATGCTTCAGTATCTTCTTCATATGATTGAACAATCTTCAAAACCACCTCATCAAAGTTTCTACACTGATCACTTTGTAGCTTCTTGCTGATAATTGCATCAAACAATAGCCAAAATGGTGTTCTCTTGAGGGAGGCTATGTGTTGGTCATTCAACTCCGTATCATTCACAATTCTAATCATGGATAGCAAGCTACACCTATTTGCATTTACTTCCCTTTGTGTCTTGTCACGCCCTCAAAATTTAAAAGGATAATTCATTAAGATAGTCCACGTGGACGAATCAACAAGTCCACAGCCACGTCAAAATCTAAATAGAATAGTCAAAGTTTACGTCCAGGTATACAAAGGTCAATAGATACCCGTACCCCAAAATGAGGAAAGACAAATGTATAATTATTACAACTCCAATGTCAAAAACGAGAAAATTTGGTTAAGTTACAAAATCATCTTAACAATGTACAAATTCTAATATGATAGTATAACTCTTCCATTGGCTTTCAAAACAATGCATGCATGCACTCCAAGCACTCCATATCATGCTCCTTGGGAGGTACCTGAAATTTGTAAGGTTGAGCTCACTAGCCCAGTAGAGAAATTTCTAACAATTCTAAATGAAATGAAATATACATGGGTGATAGACAAGATAGCAAAAGTCATGTAACAAGTATAAAAAGGGTGTTTAAATAGTCAAAGGACTTGAAAGAAGCACATAGTCGATTAGATTTCATTTACTCCCATCATTCGTGCCCAACTAGTGCCTAACGCGCACACAACATGCCTTATATGTTTTACACAATATCCATATCCATCTCATTCCTTTCCAAACATTTGATCATTTTCCAGGCATGCCATATACGCCCCGTGTCACTCCGGGCATACCATAAAGGCCCCGTGTCACTCCGGGCATACCCTTTCGGGCCCCGTGTCATTATTACCACATTTATACTTTGTTCCATGCTCAATAATATCATTACAGTTTCCATATGTCTCATCACCTTACTATCATGTGTTAATTTCACGTAAAACTCATGTTTCCAGTTACCCGAACGTGTCCATAAAAGAGATTTTGACCCGAGTGTCAAAGATGTCAAAGTGACCCTCCCGGACCCTAACATGTGACCAACAACTTAAACAAATGAGCCACAAACAACGGATCACGATTCATGAAGTTTTTCAAAAAATATAAGGTGTCCTATCGATAGGAGGTTAAGTCTTATCGATAGAAGAGAGATCAGATTGGCCGCTACTGAAGCGTCAGAAAGTCCTATTGATAGGGCGTCAGGGGCTCCTATCGATAGGAGATAAAGTCCTATCGATAGGGCAACCATCAGAATGGCCAGAACGAAAAAATGTAATGCTCCTATCGATAGGGGATGAAGTCCTATCAATAGGACAGCACCAGACCCAAAATTTTACAACTCAAGGGGTGATCAATGGGGCTTCTCTATTGGCATTTCTTGGTTCCAATTGAACATATTAAGAGGACAAAGAGGTTCAAACAACAAATTAACACAATACATTACCAATCTACAAGATTTGCCATTTCCCCAAATTCAACAAATTGATAAAAGATGGGTTTCAAGTAATTCACAAACATCTCCATGAAATCAAGTAACAATGGGATATGTTAACACCCAAATCAAGAGAAGAACAACATAGGAGCTAATGGATGGTGAGTTAAAATACCAAATATAGTTTTCCCTCAAGCAAAACAATAAGACATGAAATGTTTAGCAATCAATTGACTATACATTACACACACATACACTACATTTACACTTAGAAGAGCAAGAAATTTCCCTACCTCAAGTGTGGAAGCTTGAAACCCAAATCAAAAATCAAAACCCTAGTTTTCACACCAAGCTCCAAGCCAAAACCCACCTCCTGGAACGAATTGAGCACCACCCTAGCTTCCTAACGCGTAGAGGAGGTGATTTTGTAAAGGGGTGTGAAGGAACTTTGAGGATTGAGTGAGATTTGGAGGTGTGAGGAGATGAAAATGGAGAAGGAGAGGGAGAGAGAGAGTGACGGCTGGGGAAAGGGGAGAGGAAATGATTTTCTCTCCTCTCTCACACACCACACATATATTAACTTAAGAAAAATTACACCCCCGGTCCCTATATTTACTTGTGTATAGCACTAAGGCTCAAACCAATTAACTACACCCAACAATTCACCACTTAAACATTTTATTCAATTTCTCACATCTCCCCAACTTTATTTTTTGAAAAAATTAATTAAAAACGCGGGTCCTTACATGTCTGATTTTGTGTCTCTGGTTGTGTTTCTGGTTCAATTTTTCTTAGCCTCTTTCTAAATGGTTGGGATCGTGATGTTTCTTCCATCTTGCTCTCATGTTGTCTTTTCCTTAACTCATATTGACTCTGGGCTATTGGCTTGATCTTGATCTTAACTAGTGGGAGTTTTGTTTTCTCAACTATCTCAAGTGATTGAGCAAATTTTTTTGTTGTTGGCTCAATCACCGGCTGTGCATCAGTCACTGTTGGTGGGGTATAAATCAGTTTCTCCTGTTCAATATTTTGAACTAAATGCACAGAATCGTTTATTTCTGGTTGAATTTCATTGACTTGCTGAATCATTGGCAAAGCTGTTTCAGTTTCAATATCTGACAGATTTAATGGTCTTTTACCTTTTTGTACACGAACTACAAAAAATTTAAAAGATCAATTGTGAGCATATCAAATTGCTAAAAATAAACACAAATAAAGACAAAGCTAATTGATATTAGACATTAGTTCAATTCTGATGTAAAACAGTACTAGCATCGACATCAAATAAATGGTCATCTAATATGGGTTGACGAGGTAATCAGTTTGCACCTAAGTGGACACACATTCAAGACAAGGCGTCTAAAAATTTGTTAGTAAATTAGACCTTCATACCACATGATTCCAGCATATGCAAACTTCAACAGACGTTTTGATCAAAGTAAAAAAATATTAAAATTATCACTGCAAGAAAATAAGATTACATCCATTACTCAAGAGCAAAATCAACACCGGGAATTAGAATTTTGTTGTACATACCTTTCATTCTCTTTTTTTGTAGGATGTGAGCTTTTTGTAACTATATGTTTATCTTCTTGTTATGTTGCATAGTTTTAAACCCAATCTTGTTAGCATATGATAGAGTTAATCACTAAGATAAAAAAGAGAACTCAAAATGTACATTTTAACACTCAAAATGTACAGTATAAAGACACTGAAAATGTACACTATTCACTGAAAATCAATATATAGACTTTGAAATCCACATATACAATTCTTACAAGTTAGACCATACATTTCATAATTTAGATTTTAGACTTAGAAATTAGACCATAGATTTTAGAATTTGCAATGTACACACTTTGGAATGAGTCACTTAGGATTGAAGATCAGACCATACATTTAGGCACTTTGAGAGTTTAGACCATAGACTTAGAATTTTGATGTGAATATGCACTTAAAAGTTAAACCATACATTTAGATTTTAGAAGTTAGATCATACATTTATATATGCACTGTGACTTTGTTTAGTAATGGACTCAAAATGTATATTCTAAAAGTCAAAATCTACATTCTAATAAAATGGCCATTATAAATTGAAAATGTGCAATGTACAGTATAAATGAAATCAAAATATACACTGAAAATCAACATCTACACTTGCAAATCGACAACTGCAATTCTAAGAACTATATTCAAATGTGTGCAATTATAGGTATATAATATGCAACTAATGGTTCATAATCGAGCAAGATAATTAGGATCATGTATTACGTACTTTCAATTGCTCTGTTTGTTTTGTTGAGTGATGGAGTTGAGGTTACGCCATCAACTTTTTTTTTGCTGTGAATCTTCTTCGGAACTATGATTGAACCTATATGTTGGTGCTTTTGTAGTAGCTATAAGTCGATGAATTACATTATATATATTAGCGAAGTTTATTAACAATGAATTAACAATAAGGATAAATAACGATTTGCAAACTTTACCTTCTTTCTTCATTATTGTGCTAATTTAGGGTTTTAATGAAGTACACCGATACTGGAACTGCTAAGAAGGAATCGATGTACTGATAACGTATCGATCAATTGCAAATGTATCAATGAATTGAGAATGTATCAGATAGAGATTGAGTGCAGAGTTCTCCGAGGTTGAGCAATGATTGTATCAATACAGTGTAGAGTCGACGAGGGTGAGAAGCGATTGTAGAGATAGACTGTATTGTTCACCGGTTTTCAATAAGATTATAGTAGCCACATTTTCATAAAATAGAATTTATGAAAATAATAATAAAATTTTCTTTGTAACATATATATATATATATATATATATATATTATATTCTGAGTTATTTTGATTTCATTCAATTAGCAAATTTCGAGGACGAAATTATTTTAAGGGCACAAATCTCAGAATATATGGGCACAAATCTCCATACCAGGATAGGGGAAATAGGTGGTTTGGGAACGGTGGAAGGTCCAGCAATTTGTTCTTTAGAGGGATTTTGGTGGGAGGGATGGTTGGGATTTTGGTTTGATAGGTCAGTGGTGGTCTGGTTTTTTTAAAAATAAAAAATAGCATTTCTATTTATAAAATTTATTTCATGTAATTAGGACATTTTTATTTTGGCTTCTATACACTCTCGTAAAATTCGTACGCGTTCGAACGTGTGAGTGCATGAGTGAGTGTCGTGTGCGCACTTCATCTTAACTACTTAACCCTCCCAGCCATGATCCAAATATAGGTGTGTATATATTCACATACTACAGTTGTCTATCCATGTCACAATCCAATTATCCTAACCAAATCCTAACTAAACACCCTATTATCCCTAAGCATTCTTTTATCCAGTGAACCACCACCTACGCCCATCAATCTTTCAAACCTATCATCCAATGTTTAACTATTTTTGCTCTTCTTCAAAATCAGCTAATGAGATGTGCACACACAACCTCAAGGCCTTCCCTTAACCTCCAAACAAAACCCCTCCTCTAAGCGTTCTATTATCCTACGGTTGCCTAAACCACTTCCCCTTTATCCCCCTCTCCTCCACTCTGAAAATCACACACAACCCACTCATTTTTTGCTGCAAGTATAGGGGAGAGAGAGAGAGAGAGAGAGAGAGAGAGAGAGAGAGAGAGAGAGAGAGAGAGAGAGAGAGAGAGAGAGAGAGATAAATCAAGTGGGTTATCACTATACATACACTCCCACTTAAAGCTGACTCATACACATTATCATATACTCTTTAGCACCACAAATTTAAGAATTTTGAGTAGGTTTTACCCCACACAAATAGAGATTTTAAGAATTTTTTTCACTCAGGGACTTGCAGGGGCCAATCCCATGAAAATTTTAAAGTAACCTAAACAATTAGTATAATACACGAGGGTATTTGGAATTGTGTGGAGGCCGGAATCCCCCCTTGCACCCCTTTAGTACTGCCCCTGGATAGAACCCTCCTTACTAATAAGCAATAGACATGGTGGATGTCTTTGCTATGCACCTTTGATATCCTACAAAAAGAAAATTTTGATATCTTCTTTCTGAGGTTGCACAACAAAAAAAAGTAAGTATTTGTATGATGTCCATCATTCTTCCGTTCAATCTAACTGATAGCATTAAAACGATTAGTAAAAATAGACTACAGTGAAATGATAATGCCAAGACTATTTTTTTCTTTGTTGAAAGCTGTATAAAACATGTGGACCGGCATTTTGGCACATTTTCTTTGTTTTTGGAGGGAAATTTGCTGCTAATCAGTTTGGCACCCTTTTTTCTGTTAGTTTTAAACATACTAGGGTGTGTGGAAGTAAAACATGGTGAAAGTAAAAGGCATTGCCAATGTACTTTATTTTTCAAACTATTTGTAAAAATACTCCTTAACGCAATTTCAAATTGCGCTACCCTCGTAAAATGTCAATCGAAATTGCACTAAGTGTGCTGCGTTGACACACCGCCCCGTAATATGCCCCATAAGTGGAAAGCGTGATTTGGAATTGAGCTTCCTCACCTTTTTTTTCCCATCAAACAAAAAATGCAAATGAATTATTTTTTGAGAAAGACAATTTCAAATTGCGCTTTCTGCTTACATGGCAGTGTGCTAGCACGGCCACTTAGCGCAATTTCAATTGACGCCTTATGAGGGTAACAAATAGTTTGAAAAGTAAAATACATTGACAATTAGTTTGGAAAAATAGACTATTTAGCCAAAAATTCCGAAAGTAAAAGGGTTAGAGCATCCTCATTTGGCTTTCTATTTTAACTTTTGAGTTAAAGTAGAGAGCCAAACCCCTTAAAGAAGCCAAAATCAGGCTCACCAAATGGTTGATCAAATTGGTTAAGCTTCTAACTTTGCTACAGTACCACATCAAATTTGGTGCGCCACTGTTCACTCACCAAGACACTATTCACATACTGTTTATTTTTTTAATATTACTTTTGGGAAATAAAAGTAGAAAGAAATAATATTTTAATGCAGTAAAATTAGAATAGAGAGCCTGATTCTTTGAAATTTTATAAAAATGACTTGCTAAATTATAAAAGGTGTTTTTAAAATTAAATTTCGTGCTCTTGATAAAGATGCTCTAACGAAAGTTCCCTAAGAAGCAGTACTATGGCTTGGTTTGGGTAAATTGAAAAAATTGGTTTTTTAGTTTTTTTAGTTTTGTCTTTATTCAATTTTTTTTGCATTTGTTAGTTTTCAGTCGATTTTTTTTGTTTCTTGGCTTGTCTCGACGAGAGAAATCTAAAAAGTATAAAATTATTAACCAAACTTAAAGTTTTTTGAATAAAGATAAAGGTGACATCCAAAAAACCATCGAGACAAGCCAAGAAACCACAAAAAATCGATCAAAACTAACGAATATATATATATTTTTGAATAAGAACAAAACTAAAAAATTAGTTTTTTCAATTTATCCAAACCATCCCTACGCGTCATTCTCGGTCCGAATCCGTTACCGGTCCAGTACCCGAATTTAATTTGCAATAATTCGTTGTACGAGAAACACTCGGTACTCTAGAGAGAGAGAGAGAGACTCATCTTCGGGTCTCGAACTGACTTCACTGACGCATAGAGAGAGAGAGAGAGAGGGAGGGAGGGAGGTTCGACGAAAACAAAAATGGCGGAAGTAGAGGAGGCCAGAGATACGAAAGACGCAGAGGTAAAAGATATGGAGTCCCAGATACAGCGCGCCTTGCGCTCCCGTATTCAACATTTCGAGCAACAAGCCGAGTATGCCCTACCCTCTCTCTCTCTCTCTACGATTACGCAATTATGTCAATCGTATACGTACACTTGGTCCTGAACATCAGTACTCGCGTCTCTTTCGGTGTACAGAGAGCGCCCTAGGATTTACGTATCTGTTTTTTCCTTCTCCGTGCGTGTAATCGCTGTATTTGAGGTTTAATAGGTTTTATGTACTCGGACAGTATTGAACTTATTTGTGGTTGGATTAGTAGAGACTATCAATCCGTATGTATGAAGCGGCTTCTGCTGTGTGCTAGAGATAGAATCCTAGAAAGAGAGCATAATTTGACTATGTGATTGAGTTGTTCACGCCGAATTAGGGAGCACATATAGGTACATCATTGGGCTGATAGATGAACAAAACCGATCGAGTTTGAACTTCTGTTTGTTCGTTAAAAGCTCGTATCAGATGGGTTTGTTAAACAAATAAACCGAGCATTGAAGCTTTCATACCAAGCTCGAACAAGCAATATTGCTGGCTTGTTTGATGTATGATGTTTAAAGAATTCAAGCTACTTGAGATTGGCTCTTAGATTGACTTGATTGAAGCTTGTTTGAGATCTATCGCCTCATGAACAAGCCAGGCTTGAATATGTGATTGACTTAGAGTTCTTAGTTTCTAATTCTTCGGCCTTTGGGCATCTTTCCGCCCAAGTAACACTTTTGAAGACACGTAGTTGAACTTTTACCCGAATTTGAAGGACTATGCTTAAGATAAATCTCTAAAAAATGTCCTTATGATGTTAGGCTATCAATGTCGGCGGCAATCAAGGTTTAAACTTGATATCAATTGGGGCTTCATTGGGTTTCATCTTTGCTTGCCTGTTCTATACTCAAGCTTCAGTTTTGGAACTAGATGTTCCTGTGGAGTGTGCAAGTCCTCTGTAGTTTGTGCCATGGAAAGGATAAAAAGAATTTCTAGTGTGTTCTGCTTCCTAGCATCCCTTCATGTCTTCTTTCTGTTTCCTCATCAACATGATTTTCTCCCCTGTAGGATAATGTGTTCTCTTTTCCTTTTTTATTTTTTTTGACCATTGGGAAAATTTTGGCCATCATCCACTAAAGCTTTTGGTGTTTTTTCCCTTAAAAATGACTCTGGTATGTGTTGTTGCTTGTTCAATTATTATCCATTAGCTTTCTTGTTGGTGCTTTGGCAATTACCCATGCCTAAAGGCACTGACCGATTAACAAAGTAAGAAACGGCTTTGTAAATGAACAACAATCTTGTACTATTGACCACCACCATAAGTTGGTGATATCTAATGTTGTTCATTTCAAATAATCTAATTCTACAAAATGGTTTTTGAACTCCTGATCTCAATATTCCAATCCTTTGTGATAAATGTAAGTAAACTGAGAGGGAGGAAAGTCGATATTTGTTTTTTCTAGGAGAGGAAAGTAAATCAATTCTAGCAATCATTCCCCGCATTTTCTCTCACGTAACATAACGCCCCGTTGGATTTAGTCATAAAAAGTAATCTCTACATGGTTTAAATTTTGAATTCATATTTCATCCCTATTTATTTGGTTGATTGCCCAGATTAAATGTAATCTCTTTTGGTCTGATTAAATGTAATCTCGGGATGAAGATTTGATAGATATTTTTATTTTTAATAAATCTAAATTGGGGAGACAATTTGAGCCATTAGATTGGATATTGAAAATAGTGGTTCAATCTTAGCTCTCTAATCTGCCATGTAGGACATTTTTGCAAAACCGCTCCCTGTTGTAATATAGCTTTGTTCTCTTTTTCCTTGTTTGTTTTGGCTTTTTTTTTTTTTTCAATTTAGTTGTTTGTCTGTGGAAAGCCTTGGGAAAACTTTGGCCATCGTCCACTGAAGCTTTTGGTGTTTTTTCCTTTAAAAATGACCAAGGTATCAGGTATGTGTTGGTGCTTGTTCATTTATTATCCATAAGCTTTCTTGTTTCCAACCTCTTTGTCTTCTAAATCCGATTTGTACATCAAATACTGTTCTTTATCTTCTAGATCCGTATTTTTGAATCTCTTGATCCGATTTCCAATATTCCAATCCGTTATATTGTATTATGCTCCTTGTTTTTCCTTTTTAATTTTTTATGCTTCTTTAATTTGAACGTACTCATTTAATTTGGTATGTTTAAACCAATTGTTAGTTTATGGAGTGAAGGTTCTGACTCTGTCAGTAGTTGACTGATTACTGTTTGATATTTTGGTATGTTTGTGGGTGCAGTTCCTTGACATTTGAAGGTGTGAGGAGGTTGTTAGAGGAGGACTTGGGATTAGAGACATATGCATTGGATATACATAGGAGATTTGTTAAGCAATGTTTGTTGAAGGTACTTCCTTGGAGTTAACTTCTTGTCTGCCTTTCTTTTTAATTTTTATAAATCAATAGATTTTATAAGTTCAACTTGTTTGTTACACGGTCTTGGGTAGAACTCAACCCCAAAAGCTAGCTATTGAAGTGAGGAATTCAGTTCATATTACTTCAGTTCCTGGTCGTTGTGGGAATTCACTTCACACCCTTTCCTCACGCGCATCGTGCTCACTCGGCAGCACCTCCTACATGCAGACCAGAGACACACACCCCATCTCTGGTACCCAACTCTGATGCCATGTTACATGGTCTTGGGTAGAACGCCTCCCCAAAAGCTAGCTATTGAAATGAGGGTGCTCTCATGCATATATACTTCATATTACTGGCATTTTGGGACTTCGCTTCATAGTTTCACATATGCTATTTTTCTACTGTCTAAAGGTTGATTTTGTCTAATAGATATTAAGATATATGGGTATTGGAACTTGAGTCACTTCTTCAAGAGTATGGGGCCCAATGGCCACTATGATGTCCTATTATGAATACATTGAGTGTTTTAATACCCATAGTTGTCAAAGGCGAAAGGCGCGCCAAGGTGCAAAATCCTGTGGGGACTAAGGCGAGAGGCGAGGCATGCACCTTTTTGAAGCGAGGTGCACCTGTGTAAAAAAAATTAGAAAAAATAGCATATGGCAATACTGATTAAAAAATTTATAAACGTTGACTATTTGTAAAAAAAAACATATAAACATTGACTATACTTTGTAAAAAAAAAAAAATATAAACTGATTGTAATTTGTTCACTATATAATATAAATGAACTTTAGTAGTATAATTAATTAGTTTATGTATACAATTAGTCTATACTTTTGTAAAAGAAAAAAAAAAAAGATTAACACATTACACTTGTGATATATGTGGCCATGGCCACAGGCCATTGTACAGAACATGTTTCAATTAATAAATAAATTAAAAAAATTATACAAGTGATAAAAGTTATTCACTTGTTCTCCACTTCTCCTATAGATAGAGTCATACAGATGACATACATGAGACGTACAAAATTATACAGAGAGAGAGAGAGAGAGAGTGAGAGAGCATACGATCACGCCGACTATTGAAGACCATGCCGACTACTAAAGACGACGACGTTGACGATCATGCCGATGGTGATTGGTGCAGCAGTGGTGACTCCAATCAGACCGATCGACTCAACGACGGCGATAGTCAGAGGTGACTGGTGACATAGTTGTCAAAGGCGCGCCTAGGCGAGAGGTGCAGTGAGGCGCACCCTTTGCGCCTGGGGTACACCCAGGCGAGGCGACTGAAAAGAGGCGACAAAAAGGAGCAAAGGCGAGAGGCACAAAAAAAGTGCGCTTCTTTCAAATTTAATAACAGCCCTAGATTTTTGTGACTTAGCTTAAAAATCTCACCTTGGCCGTTGATTTTGGATCTCAGAAATGTAGTCCTTAGCCGTCCAAGGTTGTAATTTTTTCTTCCGAGACCATTGCTGCTTCTCCTCTTCTTCTCCTCCAGTCCTCCTTAACACAGTCATGCCCATCGTCTTCGATCTCGTCACCAACTCACGCCGTCACCTTTGATCGTCTACCTTCAGGCATCAGTCACCGTTGGTGTGATCGTTAGTGTCATCGTCTTCTTTCAATCGTAAATCGTAAGCTCTCGATCTCTATCACTCTCTCAAGTCTCGACTCTCTCTATCTCTGTTTGTATTTGTATAAGTATGTTGTCTGTATCTACAGACCAAAGGAGGAGAAGAAGTGACTAATTTAGACTTGTGTATTTTTTATTTTTTTAATTGATACGTGTATTATATGTATAAAGACCAGTGGCAGTGGCCATGGCCACATATCTGACGTGTAATGTTAAAACATTGTTTATATTCTCTTTTTTTTTTACAAAGTATAGACTAATTTATTATAGTTCATTTATATTATTTAGTTAACTAATTACAATCAGTTTATATGTTTCTTTTTTTTACGAAGTATAGTCAATGTTTATATGTTTTTTTTTTATACAAAGTATAGTTTATATGTATACAATGTACATAAATGAACTAAGTATATTTTTTTTCTCTAATTATATTACTCATTATTTGGATGGTATGTTATCTAAAATTCATTGGCTTAGTGTTATTAGTTAAAGTATTGCTATATGCTATTTTTTCTAATTTTTTTTAGATAGGTGCGCCTCGCTTCAAAAAGGCGCACGCCTCGCCTCTCGCCTTAGTCCCCACAGGATTTTGCGCCTCGGTGCGCCTTTCGCCTTTGACAACTATGACTGGTGAGTCTATTTCACGCTAATCGAAAGCTGATCGTCTGTCTTCTTTCACTTTGATCGTCTTCTTTCGCACTGATCGAAAGACTTGATTGACTTCTTTCATGCCGGAAGACTTTGTCTGTCTTCGTTCTTGCTGAGAGAGAGAGAGAGATGGAGGACGACTGCTGAGGCTTTTATTTCTGAGATAAAAAACCAACGGCCAAGATCAGATTTTGAACCTAAGTCACAAAATCAAGGGCTGTTATTAAACTTTAAAAAGGTGAACTTTTTTTGCGCCTCTCGCCTTTTGCACCTTTGCGCGCCTTTTCGTCGCCTTTTTCAAGTTGCCTCGCCTGGGTGTACCCCATGCGCAAAGGGTGCGCCTCGCTGCGCCTCTCCCCTAGGCGCGCCTTTGACAACTATGTTAATACCCACTTATTGCGTTTGTCATATTTGGCATTTGATGTAGTATGAGTGAGGAATTGAAACTCTACTGTTGATAGTAGACTTGAATAAATGCTGGAGTCATTGTTCAAATACCATGGCCCAAGGGGCAAAAACCAATCCTTTGTATGAAGAGAAAAGAAGAGCAACGAAGAAAAGTAAAATCTAATTTTTGTACACTTCCCTTAGGTGTGCACTAAGAAGCAAGCGTCTGGACATGGGAGTTAGACATGACACGATAAGGTCACGAGGACAGATAATTTGTCCAAAAAATTAGGAAACTTGTATGTAGGTACAGGTTGAATCTGAAAAACATATATAGCATAGGTATCTATTATGAATTCGTCGAAACAAGTAAATATATAATTTCTTCCGGAATTGCTCTAAGAAAACATAGAAGACATACTGAACACAACCGCTCAATAAGTATTTAAGATCTAAGCAACCATTCACGTGTAAGTAGTTGTATGAAACTGTCTCCGTGCAAGATATCTTGTTTTTTTTTTTTTTTGCAAGTAATCATCCCATTTGTATGTACAGCTTTAGACTGAAGAAATCATTATGTAACAGTACCTTGCTGTGCAGTATGTGAGTGCTTCATTCCCAAAGACACACGCTTAACCGGCCTTAGTTAATAGGTGGTAGCCTCATGTGTAGCTACTAGTTAGAGGGCTGGAGGCACAATTCACAGTGGCAACTATAACTTGTATGTTCTTATATGCTTTAGTTGCAAGTACTATGCCGGCCAAAGTTATGCAGAATCATTGTATTATCCACAAAGTGCATTTTGTGGGGAGAAGAGAATGGGAATGCGGGCTATGATGTGGCTTACTTGGTGAGCCAGGAAAAACAACATTTCGATGGTTTGGAAAGCCGTTTGTATAGGCTTTAAAGCTCTTTTGTTAGTAGCTTGTATATTTTGGATGTGGAAGAGTATAATCCTTCCCTCGACCAATTTATTGGTAGATCTGTAGGATACTCACGGATATGTATCAGGGCCTTTTTGTCTTGGCCTTAGTGAATACTCTGGTAGCAACCCCTTTATGCCTTCTTTTGAATTATCAGGTAGTTATTGGGAAAAATGATTATATAAATTTTATGTCGCTTTAGTAATTATGGTTACTCTTACTTCTGCTTCTTTTGAGTCCTTCATGTTTCAAGAAGTTGAAGACTTCGAGGTTATTTGTCCATATCTTTTTTCCTTTTTTGTCCTTCCATATTTGAATCAGCCAAATTTGAAATTTACTAGCTCTCTAGTTGGTCTGATGGACAATAGCTAGTTGTAATATTTAGTTAATCATTTGTATGAAAATTAGGAGGGATTTAATTACTGTTTTTCTTGATCTAATTCTAGTGCTTGAAAGGTGGTGATGGTGAGAATGACTCTAAGAGCTCAGCTGAGACAGTGGAGAAACATGTTGATACAGGTAAAGGTGAAATGGCGGAGTCACTTGAAAAAGAACAATTAAGGGAAGATGTGAAGGTACCCAGCTCTGAAGACGAAGAGAAAATGGAAGACTCTCCAGTAATGGGCCTTCTAACGGGAAATAAGAAAACCAAAGTCCAAACCAAGGAAACTCAAGGTGTTGGAAAGAAAGTTCCTACTGAGAGCACCATAAAAGAGGCCATTAAGAAAAGAGCTTCTTATCTCAAAGCTAATTCTCAGTATGTTATCATTCTTTGATATGGTTTGCCTGTCAACAAGTACGACTTTTGGTTGTTAGTGTTTACTTTTGTGTTGTGGCGGTGGTTATTGTTGTTGTTGCTGCTGTTGCAGCTGCTGTGGGTTCTTTAGTTCTATTTCAGCAGTACTATACTATCTGTATGTTCTACATGCGTCTTCTTTGTTAACAGAGTACTAGTTCCTTCCCTTGGGATGCAAGTTTCGTATAAACTTCTTTAGTTGGGTATCAAGTAAACGGAACGAATAGTCAGCATCTTTTTATTTTTTTTCTTTCCTCAGTACTGTTACGATGGCTGGATTTCGGCGACTTTTGGAGGAAGATCTTGACCTTGATAAAGACACTCTTTTTCCCTTCAAGAAGATTATTAGTGAACAAGTAGACAAGGTGAGCAAAACTTTTTCAGGTAGTACTCGTTGTGGTTGAATTTGTCAGGAAAATGAGAATGTGCTAATTTAATTATCTCAGGTATTAAATTCTCCAAAAGTTTCTGAACCTGCAAGTGGTGGGAAGAAGAAAACTCCCGTAAAAAATACTGGTAGCAAAGCATCAAAGAAAATCTCTAGTGAAGGAAGTTCTGATTCTTTAACTAGTGAAAGTGAGGAGATAGAAGATGAAAGAAAATCGAAAAAGAAAGTTGCTTCGGGAAAAAAGATTCCAAAATCAGAAGAGCTCAGGAAGCGGAAAAGACCTGTGAAGGAGACCAAGGAGTCTAGCAAGAAGCGGAGTAAGCTTGCAGAAGGATCAGGGGAAATTAATGACGCAGAAGCAGGTGGAAATGCTTCTGAAGATGATCAATCTCTATCCTCTGCTGAAAAGCCTGGGAAGGTGATACGTCCTTTTTTTAAATTTCCATTGTTAATTGTGTTTGACAAAATTTAGTTATTTGTGACTGATCATTTCCTTGGAATGCAGACAAAAGAGGCGGCAACTCCTGCATATGGGAAACGCGTGGAACATTTAAAATCAATAATCAAATCTTGTGGGATGAGGTCTTCCTTTGACTAGTCACTTACCAGCCTGGATCTTTGTATTTGGTTCTGTCTTAACATGTTTTTCTGTATTTTCTGCAGTGTTCCACCTGTTGTTTATAAGAAAGTCAAACAGGTTTCTGAGAATGAACGGGAGGGCTTTCTGGTAAAAGAGCTCAAGGATATACTCTCAAGAGAGGGGTTGTCCACAGATCCTTCTGAGAAAGGTGTGCATTACTATGACATTGGTTTTGGCAGTGATCCCTGTTACTTATTGCCGTGTTTGTTTACTAGAGAAAACAATTTTTTCTGTTGATGCAAAGAAGAGGTTCAGTATTCATGGACGAGAGACAAAACTTTACGTGGATTGTCATTTTACTACTGTATTGATTACTGCCCCTTTGTTTTTTACATTGTTTCCTTTGTAGTATTATAAATAGGGTTTTGAGTTTCGTATTTTTGTTTGGTGACTAGCCTGTGAATAAGATGCATTGCATTGTATTCGTTAGGCTTGAATTAGTAGAATTCAGAATTTAAGGTTGTGGCCGTTAGGGCTGTGATCCTTAGGTGTTTCCTCCCACTTTATCTCTCCCTCTGCTGTATTAGCCATTGATCTTTTAATGAGGACAAAAACTTCAAATCTTATGGCCTGGTCATCATTAGAATTTCTTTGCCTTCCTATTTTAATTTGGGAATAAATCAAGAGATGGTTTTTGGTGGGGGATCAACATCCACTCCAACACACTCGTCTTGTTATCAGTTGTGCCCTTAGTAGCAGGATCCTTCTAAAATGGGTGCGCTCCCTAGACGGGAGCTCGATTCCGCGCTCCCGAGACTGGAGCTTGACGGGAGCTCGCTCCCATTTAGGCGGGAACTCGCTCCTAAATAGGATGGGAGCTTCCACACTAATCTTAAGGACAAAATTCTCACTTCTCTTTCCAAATATATGCAAGGAAGAAGGAAAAGAAAAAAAGAAGTAAGAAAAATTTAAGACTCTCTTTCTCATCTCATATTCTATTACTTATCTACGTGTTTAATCCATATATTTGGAACAAAAGAATCTATTGGGATGTCATTTCTCACTCATGTTTATACATATATAGAATGCTCATGTACGAGCTCCCTTTGCAACTATAAAACATATGTACAATACATATAAATATATATAAGTTTATTCATATACATATACATATTTATTTAGTATTAAATATTCCCTCGCCGCTCCCAACCTAGGGAGCTTCTACATACCCTCGCTCCCCCGCACCCGCCCCCGCTCCCGCCCCCGTCCCCGCTCCCGCTTCGTGCAACTAAGGTTGTGCCTACATGACCTCAGACAGAGGGAAAAAAACATGGAACTCGATTGGTTAACTTCGTTTTAGTATGAGTTTTGCATGACATGTCACTAAACTCTGATCTCTGATAAAGCAGTAACTATCTGACTGATAATCGACATCCTATGTGGGGAACCATGATAGAATTTGCGTATCTTGAGATCCACTTGTTCGTATGTTGTAAGAGAAGTTTGCTTCTGTTTTTTAGAATCCATGCCATGGATTTTCTCAATAAATGGGTAATTGAGACGAGGGTCCTAAGATGGCTGGATGAAAAGACCAAGAAGTACAAATTTCAAAAGGAAACTGTTCGCTAAAGGGTAAGGTTGTAACAGTAGTGCCAATGGAGGAATAGTTGAGAATGGAGGAATAGTTGAGAGAGAAATGACTAAGGTGGTTTGGGCGTAGATGCATTAGGCAACAATGAGAGAGCAATGTCAATGTAATGCTAGGAGAAGAGGAAATTAAATTATATTTGTTAAATATATAGTATTAGATATTTTGTGCAACGCCAATGCTTTGGATTCTAAATGAAAGAAGCATGGTAATGTGCACATAAATCAAAATGATTCTTGGGTCTGCCTTCTCTGATGCCTTTTGGCTTTGATTTGAGGGCATGATTCCGCAGCAAACGTGACGGTATAGGGGGACCACTGTTTCATTAGTATTCTGTGAGCAACCACTTTGTGCATTTATTGCCAAAGGTTAAGTCTGTCTCCAATCCATCTATTTCAGTGGTATTCTGGGAGCAGCCACTTTGTGCATTTTTTGCCAAAGGTAAGGTCTGTCTGCTATCCATCCCCCGCCCATACCGCCAATTATTGGGGATTAAATGGGTTATGTTGTTGTTGTTGTATATAGTATTAGATATATGCCAAGGGGAAACAACATTATCATCGTATAAGAAAATAAAGGGTGGGAACTGTTAAAGCATCCAACTCAAAACCAATTGGCAATGAGTGGAGAGGCCGCCCAAGTTCATGTACTAGTTTTCGATGTGATAATTAACCGATGTGGGACGAATTCCAACACTCCCCTGCATGTGGAGTGTGGTGTGTGCCGAAATTTGGCCTGTTTACTATGGTAAACATTTGGGTAATTAACTTTTATGGCTCTTTCCCTTCTAGTAAGTTACAATAATTATGGTGATTTTGGCGTATTGATACTGTATTTACATGAATATCATTCAGGTAATTAACTTCTATGGTTCTACGTCTACCGTTACTTGTAAGTTGCAATCAATGTGGTGATGTTGGTGCATTGATGCTGTATTTACTTGAACAATATGTCATATTATCAATTTTGGGAAGGCCCTGGTCATAATTGCAATTGATTACCATGCATAGTGTGCATTTTTATATATCTAACTATGTATTCAATGGTATGTATACGTATACATATAACTAGTTGTTGACAGGACATCTGTCAGTGCGTGAATGCTATATACAGAACATGATGAAACTCTTCTTCATAACAAAGCTACTAACACCTTATATATTTTGTCAGTAAATAAAGTTTATTGCCATCATGTTCTTGGCCGATTCGTGAAATTTTTTTATATAGCTAAATTAGACCAATTAATGGAAGCTACATGTTGATGACAGCTTTTGCAGTTTTAAGATAAGCAACGTAAGTAGAGCTCAGAGGTATAAAAAGGTAAGCCTATAGTTGTAGCAGCGATGGCTGTGCCGACGGAGTTGGTCATATGGTGTGCATTAAGTTCGGGTTGAGTGGGTAGACTTGGTTCCATCACAGAAATGGTGCCTAACATGAAAAGAAAATATAACCTATTCTTGGTGAAGAGATTGCTTTGTTGACAAGGCCACTGTACAGGCTGCTTTTCACTCATTCCTCTTACTTAAAACCAATACTTGGAACAGGCAGTTCCTTTCCAGCTACCTCCACAATTCCGGTGTCATGTTAGAATGTTGAACTCAACAGTGTTCATGTGCGTATGTGGTCTACTTCTGCGATAAGTTATGTCAAAACAATATTTGGCCATTACACAAAATTCTTCATGGAAGTTGTAGCAGCTGTACCTTTAGTCATGTAATGGTGGTTTTTCTGGTGATTACATTTACAACATGAATGTTTGTCTAATACTTCAATGTAATGGAGATAATGACAATTTTACCTACTGATTGATGCTGTGTGATTTATTTAGAAATCAAAGAAGTCAAAAAGAGGAAGGACAGAGCAAAAGAACTTGAAGGCATTGACATGAGCAACATTGTCTCAAGCACACGCAGAAGGTCCACAACTAGTTTTTCCACTAGTTTTGTACCCCCTCCGAGACCCGAGGTAACTCTTAAAATTAATAGTGAGAATGCGGAAGATACCAAAAGCAGTAATGACGAGGGCGGCACTGACGATGACGGCGATGATGAAGATGGTGATGACAGCCAGAGTGAAGAGCTTAATGAAGGTAAAAGTTCAGGGTTCCTTTTTTAGCATGGTTGACTAATTAATGAGCTTCAAGATACTGACGTCCATTAGGGTGTACGATCCTTGTGATTGACAATGCTCAAGGCATGTTTAGTTTACTCTCAATGGACTATGGTGATAGTTTCGAACAATATGAATACCTAATCCCAAAATTGAGTGCAACTAGGTCTAACCTAATAGTGTAACCTCTTTTAGTAGGATCTATTTGATGTTTTCTTTGACTGACCTCAATTTTTGGGTAACTTCCATGACCTTCAGTATTATATTATTGCCATAATTTCTGATGAATTCTTTCCTTTTGGTTCAGTTTTGAACTTCCACTCACTTATGTTCAAAAGACTACAAACAGCTGTCTTACAGATTTGGAACTACACATTGCACCATTATGGACGGATTAGAAACTTCTAATGCTTTAATAGTGCACTTGGCTTCCACTGGCAATCAAATGGTGCAATTTGATTTCTTAGCATTTCGGAGTGCAAAATTTTCTGGTTATAATGCTTGTACTCTCTTTGTCACTTGGAAATGATACTTGATGAAAAGTAAGTCCACTTATAGAGCACTGTATAATTACTATAAAACCAATCATTTCGCAGTATATTCATCCAGGATATGCTGTTTCTGTTCTTTCCATTTACGTGTACATTTTGTTGCAAATATCGCTGTTGCTATTCTGTCAGTTCAACGGCACATTTGTTTGTTCCAACTTGAATATGTTACGTACATCTTTGCTTGGTCTGGTTATTCTTCAGGTTGCTACCATTTTAGGTTCATTACAGGTGATTGACTGTTCCTCCTATTTTGCAGATGAGGATGAGGATAGTGATTAAATCCTGCAGAAGCTGATTTAAGGTGACAGGAATAGCTTCAGTTATTGTAGAATAATGTACTTTGTGAGTTCTTTTTGTCCTTTTTATTTTACTTGGAGGGTTCGCAATTGGGAGTCAGTAACGCGCGTTATGATCAAGGCTTGAACAAATTAGTCAGTAGTTAGTTGGAGCCTGTAGGCACAAGTTTCTGTTTTGCTATGAAGTGTTAGTATAGAATGTGGATGCTCTTATTTTTCTAAAATAGTTCTTGGTATGTGCGAAATAACGGGAAATCACTGTATCTGAATGTGCATTTTTGGTTTTGAATGTTTTCAGATAATTTTCCTTTAATTTTTAGGAAAATTGATTATAAATTCAGCTTCTCCCCTCCATCTCTTCGTTCTCACCTCTATCGTTTCGTTTTTTAGTATATTGCCATCCCCTAATATGTTATTCAACCACGACTGTTTTGGGGATTCTAAGGGATAATGGTTGTAAACACTAATTCACAGGAGCCTTCAAGCAATGTTCATGAATATCAGCTTATTACCGTCTTACTTTTAGAACAGCTACTTTTCCTTTAATTTTTAGGAGTAATTAGCAACAAGAAAGATATCCTCTCATAGTAATGCGTGCAGATCGTAGTTCTTTTTCCGGACCCTACAGAAGCTAGGGGAGCGGGACGCTTGTAGCAAGCAAGAGGTTCTGCAACGTGTAGCTACCCTAAATGATATCGTTTGGAGAGTAAGTCAAGTATTGCGTTCCACATTGATTGTGTGGGGGTCACCTCGGTGCCTCCACAAACGATCCAAACCGGTCAATAATATCAAAATCATTTTTGTGTGATGCTGGGTAAAATTAGCCTAATCAAAGATTTGTACCTAATTGATCTAATTAGTTTAATTTTTTTTTTCAAAATTCAAGCCCTAAAATTTGAAATAAGAAAATTTAAAGAATTGTGTGCTTAGTATTCTCTTGATCTGAATCGCAAATATTGTAGGTTTTGTTGAGAAGTGTATTTATTAAAAAAATAATTTTAATCGAACATCAATTCGTGCCAAAACTGTTTATATCTATAAAATAATCTTTGCGATGCAACCCCTCTTGCTCCCTACAGGCTCCTCGCCCTTCTTGCTCGGTACCCCGCTCCCCTGTAGCCGGGGCTTTGTGCTCTTGGTACTTTTTCTTGTGTTCATTTTGTTTTTCTGTGGGAGTTTGAGAAGGAGAATCTTGTTTGCGGCAGGCCTTGAATTCCTTAGGATTGCAAGGCAAGCCTGAATTTGCGCAAAAAAATCTTGATTGTGACTTCTTTCGGTGAGGTGAAAAAGTATCACAATATGGGGCTATCTCAAGTTGGATCATTACAAAGGCTATACCCAAGGAAGCATGAGTTTATATTGAGATGTTCGTTAGAACCAAAAATACACTCTCTTTTTTCCCAAAAAATTATGTGGCGAATAGATTGACACGGATCTTTTTAAACATATCCTCTTATTTTTAGAGATAAGAGTTTATTTTTGTTGTGAGATAAATTGCACAACGATGCTAATAGATACTTTTTTCTCTCTGTTTTAAAATATTCATCGTCAAGAAGTGACAGCCATGGGAAAAAAGAAAAGAAAAGATGTGTACCTTGTTTTAAGCTAGTAACGTATTAGGTGTTCAATTGTGAATAACCTGGATTGCCGGATGCTTTGTTCAAGGTATATGACTAAGAATTCGAACAAAATCTAAGATAATATTACTGCATATAATATAACAATAAAAACAATTGCAGTGTTCAATTTGTTTTCTGGAGAAGTGTTCATGTGACCATCCACCTTAAGCTGTGGAGAGCCACCAGTGATCTGAATAAATAAAATGTAGTTGAAAATGTAAAGTATAAACCAATGCAGTTGCTAATATAATTGGGCATATGTTAACCCAAATGATTAAATTTCATGTGATAAATATATGAGAATAGGGATTCTATGCATGACCACAAGGTTCACACATTTGAGTCCCAACAATAGGTTCCAAGCATTAGCACTTTCCAACCATACATCACAAGAAAGCTGGAGTAGGTAAGAATTTCAGGCCTCATTTCCTGGGGTCATGAAATAAAAACCTCATCCTCTGAAAGGATGCGCCTTACTTCCTTCGCGAGATCCACTACATGCTTATCCTTGAATCCTATATGAAATTGGAAAAAACAAAAAGTTGATGAGAGAGAGAGAGAGAGAGAGAGAGAGAGAGAGAGAGAGAGAGAGAGAAGCAAAAGGTTCTGGAGAAACAGGAATACCAAATTGAATGAGGGCCTTCTCAAGCTGGAAAATATAGTCTCTGTTTGGTCCTGAGGGGCCTTCTGCAAGTATAATTTGTCTGCAGAATGGGTAAAAGAAAATAGAAATGATATGCTACAAAGAAAATATGGAAACGTAGAAATAAAATCAAAGAAGAGACTAATTGATGTCTAATAGAAGATGCAATGGCCTACGATTGAAAAAAAAAAAAAAAAACACCCTCATAGTTTTCATGTCTAAGTACTATCTAAGGTAAATGGCTTTTGACAATACAGAAACCTCTTTTCCGTAGACAAACCACAAAATGAAGCAAGAAAAAAAAAAATGAGGGCTGTGGTTAAGAATCATCCCTCATCAACCTAGCTGATCAGCCAGTACACAAAATCTTAGACCATATAAAGTAAAACTGCAGCATATCGGTAGAAAATGCATACTTGGCAATCTCTTCAAGTGATGCGGGGCCAAGGTAGTTTGGGTTCAGCTTCCTGTCTGGAGATGCTATATATCTAAACAGTGGTAGTATCAGTCTTGGTCTTGTTGAATTTTGATAATGGATATGTAGAAATCATGCAAATGACTTGGGTATCATCCACTTACACCATAACACCGGAAACAGCTGGGGTCAAGGCCAATGGGTCCTGAAACAAATGTAAGTTAGTCCCTACGTTTAACTGCTACTGAAAATGTAAAGAGAAGAAATAAGACAACAGTAGATCAATATAATGTTACGTTGAGCACGATATTTGTAACTTACAGTGAAAAAATCAACATAAGCCTTCTCGTCATATTGCTTCTCTCTCACTTCTAGATACTGTGTCAAAACATTGAAGAACTTTGTAAATCATCACATGTTTGAGCAAGTAGTAAAAGAAATACATAGTGCATGTACTGTGTCCGTGAGTTTGCCTGTAAAATAGAGTAGACTTCATCTTCACATTTATCGACAAACAACAACAATACAACAATAACATAACCCATTTAGTTCCCAATAATTGGGGGTATGGATAGGAGATAAACCTAACCTTTGGCAATAAATGCACAAAGTGGTTGCTCCCCAGAATACCATGAAACAGATGGATTGGAGATAGACCTAACCTTTGGCAATAAATGCACAAAGTGGCTGCTCACAGAATACCACTGAAACAGTGGTCCCCCTATACTGTCGCGTTTGTTGCGGAATCATGCCCTCAAATCAAAGCCAAAAGGCATTAGAGAGGATAGACCAATGAATCATTTTGATTTATGTGCACATTACCATGCTTCTTTCATTTAGCATCCAGAGCATTAGTCACATTTATTGACAAACGGAAACATAAAATTGGATAAAGAAAAATTTAAGGTGTTTATAACCGGAAAGATGATGTACTACATGTAAAAGGATCGGAAAGTTGGGTATGGAAATGTTGGGACTTTTACCATAAAAGAGGGTTAAAGGATTTAAGAAATAACCTTACCGTTAAAGCAATCTGTTCGTCTTCCGTCCCAGATATCTTGTAAGCAACTCCCCACTACGAGCTCACACAAAATAGATCAATAAACTTCACATGACTGATTGATGATAAAAAAAACTTCACACAATTGAGATTTGATAAAATTCAAAGGAGAAGAACATAAGTTAACTTTGTTTAGTGATACCATTAAGCTAATAATAACAAGAGGAGAGATGAGATACAAAAGGAAAAAAAGAAGGTAATGATATATCGTAGCTTGATCATCCATTACAAACAACCAGGGGCAATTAACTTTTGATTGCAATAGAAAAACTAGTCATTTTGATATTGTTCATTTCTGGAAATAACTGTAAGGGATCACAATAATGTGAATGAATACGAGAAAAAGCCTGCTTGATTTGGAACAGCCACTTCATACTACAATAAAACTACAGGTTAGATTGGCACCTATCGATCCCACAAGCTCCTTAAGTCGATCAGACAAGCATTGGAGAATAGTTCCCTTGAAAAAATTTGGTGAAATGAAGCAGGCGAATTACAAACTACGACCATGTTTGTTTGTCCAGACTCCGGACTAAAGCATCAAATCAGGTTGTAAAAATCCAACAGGACCACAAATCTTCCGCCTAGCTGGAACTTTTCAAGCTAGGACAAAATTATTGCCAGAAAATATATCCCATGAAACAAAAGATATGCAATGCCATGGCAGATGTGGTATTTGATCCTGTCACCACAAATCTTACTGGATTATTAATGATCCCTTTGCTATAAACCCAGCCGAACAAACACGGCACAATTGTAATAAACTAGTAGCCCATCCTGCAGAAATCTTTGTGAGATAAATCAAGATCGCAACATCAAAACTCTGATAATCAGATTTGCACTTTTCAAATGCATTGGCTTTACAATATTGCAAACAATCTTTAGGAATCATCCAAGGAAATTCTGCTAACCATTCAGTTTCAGTTAGCCAATCTATAGTGGCTACGAAACTAAATGCGCCTACACACCGAACAACCTCTGTAATCTGGACCAAACTTGGATTTCACTCACTCGTAAAAATCCATGCAGGCGAGAAGGGGTTAATTATTTCCACTTAACCATCAAGTATCAGCTAGGTTACAAATGAGCCTTAATTGAAAATAGCGCAAATGTAGAAAACCAATATACATTTTTGCAAAATTATGTACAACTAACCACCCCAAACGGTTGGCCTTTGACCTTTGGGATAGGGATTAGCTCTCTCTCAAGTATCAGGATCGAAAAATCTAAGGTGCTATCGACTCGTACAGAGTCCATCCACACGGGGCTTTGATTCTCCTAGTGGACACTGAGATTGGTCATCCTGAGACTAGTCGAGGTGCGCGCAAGCTAGCCAGACACTTTGAGCTATCAAGAAAACACATCCCTGTTTGATACCAGGGTTGGAGGATGGGATTGGATTGGGAATCCTGTGGGACCTCTAATACTTTGTTTGGTGTTGAAAAAAATGGGAGGATTGCTAATACCATGGGATTGTGAATCCCACAAAAACATGGGATTACCCATCCCAAGGGGGGTCGGGTATTGGCAATCCTATCCCATGGGATTGGAAGGATTCCTCTCCTGTGCAAACCCCTCCCAGCTGTGCAAACCACCAAACCCCAT
Organism: Vaccinium macrocarpon; assembly: GCA_022606695.1. Taxonomy (NCBI): domain Eukaryota; kingdom Viridiplantae; phylum Streptophyta; class Magnoliopsida; order Ericales; family Ericaceae; genus Vaccinium; species Vaccinium macrocarpon. The sequence goes on along the minus strand of CM040170.1, from coordinate 23,800,396 downwards.
GATCTAATCCTATCCTAGACAAAACAAACATGTTATTAACAATCCCATGATCTAATCCTGTGTAAAAACAAACATGGGAAAGGATTTGTCTCCTCATTAATAATCCCACCTTATAACCAATCCCAATTCTAATCCTATCTCATTACCAATCCCCCAAAAATGAATCCTCGTATCAAATGGAGTCATGACTACGAAAAATTGTCATTGAGTACCTAACTCAGAGAAATGGAGTCATGACTATCAATAAAATGATATGCAACCTGAACTATCCAATTCCACGATTCTCCCCAAAAAATTAAAACTGACAAAGAACTTTTGACGGCAAAACCAATATTATGCACTGAAAACTAGAGAGGATGATTAAGAGCGAAAATCAGGGAATGGGTTCTTGGGGTGGTAAGAGTGGGGGACTTACACAAACTTCTCCCTCTACATGCTCCAATGTGACTACTCTTCCTGGGTAATCTGGAGTCCCTCTGTGGTCAGTACTTCCTGCCAAGAAAAATCCACCAGATCATTTAACTATCAACCAAAAAACAAGGCTTCGTTTGGATAGATAGGGGTCGGTCTCCTACAGAAAGATTTTAGAATACTACAATATAAGTGAGAAGAACTCAAATTTAGGTTTGATCATTGCGTTGGGGAAAGAAATTTCATTCATCACAAGAATTAAAAAATGAAATCAGCACATAAAAAAGAAAAGCATTGAGAGAGCCTCGACGGTTGCAACATACCCTCCACTGCTACTCGCAAATTGTCGACCAACATACCCTCCGCCAAGGTTCTGAATACCGTATCGGCACGAGTACCGGTTTTTCTATTGGTACGGTACGGTACTGGCACGGGTCAATACCGGGTATATATATATATATATATATATATATATATATATATATATATATATATATATATATAGGATCACGATCTATTGAGGACTCCCTCAAACAAAAATTCCGTGCGGACTTGACCATTTTTCGACTTTTTGAATCAAATTTTGACGATCCGAATTGCTCAATGTTTTTAAAATGCATTTTTAAGGGTCCATGCGGAAAATCTTCAAAAAAAAAAACCCGGAAGGGCTTGATCGGATCAGTTTTTGTTAAAAACGCTACCGCATGGACCCTTAAAAATGCATTTTAAAAACATTGAGCTGTTCGGATCGTCAAAATTCGATCTGGAAGGGTGAGGTCCGTAAACTGTTATCCTAAGGGAGTCCTTAGTAGATCATTATCATATATATAGAGTAAACTTCTAATCCGGACTTTTAATTTCCGGACTTTTTATACAATTTTTTTTTTGACGATCCGATTCGGTCCAATGTGTTCAGAAAGTGTTTGCAAGGGCCCTCGCGGAAAATCTTCAAAAAACACGGGAAGGGCTTGATCCAAGCGGTTGCAAAAACCGCTTGGATCAAGCCCTTCCCGGTATTTTTTTTGAAGATTTCTCGCGTGCGAAAACTGCTTGGATCAAGCCCTTCCCGGTATTTTTTTTGAAGATTTATCGCGTGGACCCTAGAAAACACCTTCTGAACACATTGGACGGATCGAATTTTCCAAAAAAAATTTGCAACACAAAAAAATCCCATTTTTTCCTTAAATCCGGGAGTGTGGACTAGAAAATCCACCTATATATATATATATTGAGAGAGAGGGTTCAAGAGACAAAATTTGTCACAGAATATGACATTTTCAATCCCATTTTCTTAAATCCACTTAATCTACGTATATTTAGTACATACTTGTTGTATTTAATGTTTGGTAGTGATAGAAGTTGAACCCATGCATCACAAACCATTTTTAAAAAACATACCCTATTTTTTTATAATCTCCCTGTTCAGAAATCATAGTTTTTGGGTCACACCGATACCAAATTAGAAAAAATGTGTAACTACAATGTTGTAGATCTTGAAATTCTCTCAAATTTTGATGTGTAACTTGCTTGGATCGGAGTTCGGAGTAAAAAGTTATGGCCGAAATATGATGGCAGTTTTGTTCGTCCTAGTATTTGCCGGTATTTTTCGATTACGGTTGGTATTCTGGTATTTTCCAAGATAAAGGTATCCGCCGACTTGCCGGTATTGAACATGGTACGGTATTGAGGGTCCTTGGTACCGTTTTTATAGAAAACCGGCACATACCGGCCGGTACGACACGGTATTGATAACCTTGCCCTCCACCTCTTGAATTTGAGATCCTTCTTAAATTCTAGGTGTACAGCTAACCAACATACATGTCTTCTACCTTACATCTGTCCTATAATCTATTTTCACAAGTCACCCACAACTAAAGCTCTCCCATATTCGTTAAAATTGAGCATCAAATCCCATTAATTTGGGGGCATGGTTTCCCCATAATGTCTCTCGAGTCCCTTGATGTGTCGTTAAAATTGAGCATCAAATCCCATTAATTTGGGGGCATGGTTTCCCCATAATGTCTCTCGAGTCCCTTGATGTGTCGAGGTATAAGGGTTCCGGTAATTTAGTAGTAAAACTTTATTAGATCACCCAATCTGTGCATATATGGGCAAAAGTCTGAGAGCACCCATATCCTCCATTGGGGATTACATGTCTAGTATTATTACTGATAAGGTATTTGAGTTACTGAATCTCTTTAATTGACATCAACATCGGTTCAGACGGAGTCTAAGTACGATGCAATTACTAATACCAACATATACAAATACTGTACATATATATATATATATATATATATATATATATATATATATATATATATATATATATATATATATATAGATAGAGAGAGAGAGAGAGAGAGAGAGAGAGAGAGAGAGAGAGAGAGAGAACCCTGGTAGAAGACGCGGCGATAGCCTTTGATGAAGCCGACGAGGCGATCATCATAGTTGAAACCTGCCTTCCAAATCAGAGAACCATAACCAAATACCCACATCACCATCTTTCCAACACCCAGTTAGCGTCTTCTTTCTACCTCACAGACCCTACCTCACCAGTCAATAAACAGAATTACCAGTTTCCCTCTCCCTCTCTGTAAACAAACACCAGATAGAGAGAGAGAGAGAGAGAGAGAGAGATAGAGAGAGAGATTGAGATTACGATTTTGGGATTCAAATCAGTTAGAAATTGAAAACTTGAGGGTTAGGTTCTTGATTGGCCTGAATAAAACAGGAGCCTTTTCTTCGGGTATTTTTTTTTCTCTGGAAGGTCAGAATGTCCAGTTAGGCCATCTGTGGTGGTAGGAGTTAAATTTGTATTGTTATATGACACAAAAGTATAAAAAATAGGTCTTATTTATGTGTTGTTATGATAAAATATGTTGTGAAGTTAAAAAAATGTTGTAATGGTGTTGTTAGAGTATTGTTAAAAGGTAAAAAAAGTACACAAACCTCCCTTTTCTCTCTCTTGCTTTTTCCCCTCTCTCCCCTACTTTTCCGCCCCACTCTCTTGCATGTCTGGCATCCCACACCTTTCCTCCGTCCCTCTCTCCTCTCTCCTCCCTCTTCTTGCAATTTGCTCAGATTGGATCCAATTGGGGTGTTACTCCTGTTGGTATGAATTGTAACCTCTGAGCTAATTCATTTTCATTTCTTACACAAGTTAGCTACACCACTATGTACCGAAAACAAAATATTTTGTTGCTAACTGTGAGTTTCTTACACTAATCTGTCTTTTAACTCCATCACTATGGATGACCTTAGCTTATGTGCACGACCATTCCACATATTTTCTTTGCTAAGCTCCAATTGTAGAAGAGAAAATTTTATGAGCCTTGATATGGGTACACCATTTGATGCACACCAATGTATACTGTGTTATGTGAGACTCATACTGTCATTCCATACAAATTATTGGAGCTGCTCAAATTTTTCAAAAGAAGTTATTAAAGATCCCTGTAAAAAAAATCAGTTCAATTACACCAAATGCACACCGCATTATGTGAGACTCATATCGAGATTTCACACAAATATCGGAGCCGCTCAACTTATTCAAAATATGTTCTTAAAGATCGTTGTAAAAATAATCAACTCAGTTATATATATTTGTCTTTTCAAAAAAAGTTATATATATCTGTAAGAGCTTGATCAATTATTCGCTAAATTTCTTGTAAGAAAATTGAGCAAAGAACTGATCAAATCTCTATTGATATCCAATGGAACTGATTTTTTTACAGGGATCCTTAAGAATACATTTTAAACAAAATTGAGTGGCTTCGATCATTGTGTGGAACCCCAAGATAAGCTTCACACAACACGGTGTGCATTTGGTGCACACCAAATGATGTACTCACGATTTTATTGAAAAATTATTGTCTTGGGCACCACAACGCTTTTCCGCTAGAAGGTGTGGCGATAGAATGATGTTGGAGCACCATGAAGTCATGATTAGGTAGGAAACTAAGAATAAAATGAAGCCAAGTGAGCAACACGTGGGACTATCCTCATGAATTGACCGGAGCGGAGATCTTGCAGTGCTTTCTCTGCACTGCACCATGAAGTGTGACCAAATAGCGCTGTTTTGGGCCATGCCAAGTGCTTCGCCAAATGAGGTCTTGTGGGGCCCTCTTTCGGGTCCCACACAAACGATTCAAACCATTAAACCAATTTAAAAGATTAAATTTCATTTGCCTCTCCTGAGGTTTCCAAAAACCCCAGATGTCTCCCCTCCCTTGGAAAAAATTGCATTGTCCTCCATTGAGGTTAAGGTTTGAATTTCAAAAAAAATTCTATTGTTAGTTCTCTATCCAGTTCATTAATAGTTTTTGCTGATGTCATTAAAAATTGCACCACATTCCCCATTTTACCTCTTGGTACTCAATTTTAAATTAGGGTTTTGTGTATAAAAGAAGGCATTCAACCATTTCTTTGAAACCCCAAAGTCCCAAACATTAAGGGGACCCTTAGCAAAAACTATACGGGTTTTTTTTTTTGTGTATTAGATTTGGGTTTTATAAAGGGTCATGATCTAGTCCACACCCTTATGTCCACAACTTATGTCTAAACCTTCATTTCCCGGCCAAACCGTCCAATGTGTTTAGAAGGTGTTTTTAAGGGTTAATGCGAGAAATTAGCAAAAAAAATAAAATTGACACATTGGACGGTTGATTTTTTTGGCTGATTTCTTGCATTAACCCTTAAAACAGCTTCTAAACACATTGGATGGTTCAGATCATGAAAATTTGGTCAGAAAATAAAGGTTTGGACGTAAGGTATGGACAGGATCTTGGTCGTATATGTATATATATAGAGTCCCGATCTAATCCGGGAATCCCGGATGCGGGACTCAACCTTCCCGATATTTTTTTTGAAAATCCAAGCCTTGCAATGTGTTCAAAAGGTGTTTTCGTGACTCCACGCGAGAAATCTTCAAAAAAAATACCGGGAAGGGCTTGATCCGAGCAGTTTTTCGCAAAATTGCAAATATACAGTTTTTGCGAAAAACTGCTTGGATCAAGCTTTTCCCGATATTTTTTTTAAAGTTTTTGCGAAAAACTGCTTGGATCGTAAAGATTTCCGATCAAGCCTTTTCCAGTCTTTTTTTTTTGTGAATCCTCACATGGGCCCTTAAAAACAATTTTAAACACATTGAACTATTTAGATTATCAAAATATGGTTGGGAACTACAAGGCCCGCGTTTTAGCAAAATAAGGGATCCCTCTTTTGAACGGGAATAATACACACACACACACACTCAAAACCCTAATACCTTCAAAGAAATGGTCCCCAACCCACAAAGAAATGTGTCCCTTAATATATATATATATATATATATATGAAGGGACACATTTTGAGAGTTCTATATTTTAACAAAATGAGGGATCCCTCATTAGATCATTGGTGTGTATATATACCCACACACAATTATATATATAGTCCACACCTCCCGTAAATAAGAAAAACATGGCTTTTTTTGCGTTGCAAATTATTTTTGGAAAATCCAAGCTGTCCAATGTGTTCAGAAGGTGTTTTCAAGGGTCCCCGCGAGAAATCTTCAAAAAAAAAATACCGGGAAGGGCTTGATCCAAGCAGTTTTCGCAAAAACTGTAAATATAAAATTTTTGCGAAAACTGCTTGGATCAAGCCCTTCCCGGTATTTTTCTTTGATGATTTCTCGCGTGGACCCTTGAAAACACCTTCTGAACACATTGGACGGCTCGGATCATCAAAAAAATTTTTGGATCATGGAGGTCCCGAAGTCCGGAGTCCGGACTAGAAGCTTACCCTATATATATATATATATATATATATATATATATATATAGGAAACACTTCTAGTCCAGTCTTCCCGTTTCCGGACCTCACGATCCAAATATTTTTTTGACGATCCGATCCGTCCAATGTGTTCAGAAGTTGTTTTCAAGGGTACTCGCGAGAAATCTTAAAAAAAAAATGCCGGGAAGGGCTTGATCCTAACAGTTTTTGCAAATTTTTATATTTACAGTTTTTACAAAAATTGCTTGGATCAAGTGCTTCGCGGTATTTTTTTTTTTTTTGAAGATTTCTCGCGTGGACCCTTGAAAACACCTTCTAAACACATTGGACGGCTCAGATTTTCCAAAAATAATTTGCAACACAAAAAAACCCATTTTTTTCTTATTTTCGGGAGGTGTGGACTAGAAGTTTTGGGTATATATATATATAGGATCTTCAAGTCAGGGATCATTGACTGGAGGTTTTTGGATGTTTTCAAGCTTTTAAAAATTATTTTTGCGAAATCCAAACTGTCCAATGTGTTTTTAAGGGTCCCCGCTAGAAATCATCAAAAAAAAAAAAAAAATACCGGGAAGGGCTTAATCCGAGCAGTTTTTCACAACAATTGTAAATACGATTTAGATCATAAAAAAATATCGGGAAAGTTGAGCTCTAGAATCCCGGACTAGAAGTTCTTCCTCTCCTCTCTCTCTCTCTCTCTCTCTCTCTCTCTCTATATATATATATATATATATATATATATATATATATATATATATTTATATAAGCGTATATATATTCCTATGAGGCCTCACAAAAAAAAGTGCGGGAAAACAGTTGTGGGCCATAAGATCCTACGCCCTCCATGCGATCCAACCGCTCACAACTGTTTTTCCGCACTTTTTTTTTGCGAGGGAGCCCTCATAGGAAACTTCTTGTGTATATATATATATACACATAGAGAGAGAGAGAGAGAGAGAGAGAGAGAGAGAGAGAGAGAGAGAGAGAGAGAGGATCAAGTCAAGACTCCTTAACTTTGTTAAAATACATACCTCCCCTCTTCCGGCCAAATGGCCAGGATCCGAACCGTTAGATGTGTTTAAAATGTGTTTTCAAGGGCCTATGCGAAAATTTGGCAAAACAAAGACCCAAAAGGGCTTCATCCGAGCACTTTTTCAAGAAATATATACCTACGGGTTGTATGAAAAATTGCTCGGATAAAGCCCTTTGTGGTCAATTTTTTTTGCTGAATCTTTGCATAAGCCCTTGAAAACACATTTTAAATACATCCAATGGTGCGGATCCCAACCATTTGGCGGGAAATGCCTAGGAGAGGGGAGGTCCGAATTTTAACAAAGTCAAAGAGTCCTGACTGGATCTTGTCCCTATATATATATATAGGAGGATGATCTAACGAGGACTCATTAAAATTATGTGAGGACCTCATGGATCGAGGTTGAATCTTAATGATCCGAACTGCTCAATGTGCTTAAAACGTATTTTTAAGAGTCACTGTGAGGAATCATGCAAAAAAAAAAAAAAAAAAAACCTGGAAGGGCTTCATTCGATCATTTTTTGATAAACTATATATGTACGGTTATTATAAAAAACTACTCGGATGAAGCCCTTTCAGAGATTTTTCTTTTGTGATTCCTCGCTTTGGCCTTGGAAAACATGTCTTAAACACATGAGCGGCGCGGATCGTCGTAATTTGGTTTGAAAAATCAAAAAAAGGTGGTCCTCACGGAGGAGATCTGTGAGGGAGTCCTTAGTAGATCATGATTGGATAGGTATATGTGTATATATATAGACAAATTTTCTAATAAGGACCTCCCGAATTTAAGAAAAAATGTAATTTTTTTCACTTTAAAAATTGTTTTTGGGAAACCGAACCGGCCCAATCTGTTTAAAATTTGTTTTCAAGGGTTCACACGAGAAATCTTCAAAAAAAAAGAAATCGGGAAGGGCTTGATCCAAGCAATTTTTTGTGAAACTGCATAACAGATTGGACGGTTTGGATCGTCAAAAAAATGCTCGGATCATAGGGGTCTGCAAGTCCGGAGTCCAATGTGTTTAAAACGTGTTTTTAAGGGTCCCCACGAGAAATCATCTAAAAGAATTGCAAAAATTGCTCGGATCAAGCCCTTCCTAGTAGGGTTGGCAATGAGGACGGGGCGGGGCCGGAGACTACTATCCCTGTCCCCGATCCCCTCTCCCATCCCTGTCCCCGACCCTCTCCCCAATGGGGATTATTTTTCCCCTTCCATCCCAGCCCCAAACGGGGAACGGGGATCCAAACCGGGGATTTGGGGATATTCCAAACAACAACAAAATAACCTATCAAAAAAAAAAAGTAGTAGCACAAATAAGAGAGAGAGAGAGAGAGAGAGAGAGAGAGAGAGAGAGATCTTGGAAAACCCAATCTTGGAAATAAACAGTAGCAACACAATCTTGGAAATCTTGGAAAACTCCAACGAAAAGCCATTTATGATCTTGGAAAACTCCATTCTTTCACCCTATTAACTCTGGCGAAAACTCCTTTTTAACAACAGAAAGCCAAAACTTTGATCTCATCGTCAGTCATTTCTTCACAAACCCACGAATTTCAGGCAATCTTGTTGTCGAAATATGGTTAGGATCTCCAAAACCTCAAACTTTGAACTGAAATAGAACAGAGGGAGATCAGAGATGAGTGTCGGTGTCGTTTAGGGCGAGGTAGGTCCATGGTGGTGATTGAAAACAGAGCAACGAATTGTATAGGAGAGAGATTTTGGACTTTGGCAGAGAGAGAGAGAGAGAGAGAGAGAGGTGTTTTGAAAAAGAGGTGAGAGTGAAAAACTTTTGATATCTCAGATAAGAGAAAAAGAAAGGACATGAGAAAAAGAAAGAAAGAATACGCATGGCTTGCATGGGAGAAAGGTGATTGTGTACACCTATATATAGTGGTAATTACACTTTACCCCAATAAAATGTATATAAGTTGAAATGGGGATTCGGGGACGGATCGGATCAGATTTGGAGCGGGGACACACCTATCCCCGCCTCCGATCCGATCCCCAAAATTTTTCAAAAAAAATCCCCAAATCCAACCCAATCTCTAAACAGATCTCCAAAACACCGATCCATTCGGATTAGGGAATGGATCGGATTCAAACGGATTGGTGGAAATTGCCATCCCTACTTCCCGGTTGTTTTTTTATATTTTTTTATTTTATGATTTCTCGCGGGGACCCTTGAAAACATGTTTTAAACACATTGGACGGTTTGGATTATGCAAAAACACATTTTAAACCCTTAAAAATAGCCATTTTCCGTCAATCTGGGATCATTGACTGGATAATTTGTGATACACACACACGCACACACAGGAGGACTATCTATTGAGGACTCCCTCATTAAAATTCCATGAGGACCTCATGAATCGAGGTCGAATCTCAACGATCTAAACCACTCAATGTGTTTAAAACGTATTTTCAAGGGTTTCTGCGAGGAATCGCCAAATATATATATATATATATATATATATATATATATATATATATATATATATATATATATATATATATTTATATATATATTTATATAAGGGCTTCATTTGAGCATTTTTTTTTATAAATTGTATATGTACGGTTATTATGAAAAATTGCTCTGATGAAGCCCTTTTGTGTATTGTTTTTCTTTTGATTCCTTGCATTGGCCTTGGAAAACATGTTTTAAACACATTGAGTGGTTTGGATTGTCAAAATTTGGTTCGGAAAATTAATGAAAGGGTGGACCTCACGGAGGAGATCAATAAGGGAGTCCTTAGTAGATTGTGTATATATACCGAGAGCTTCTAATCCGGGATCCCGGATTAGAGGCTTTTAGGTAATTTTTTTTTGTGTTGCCAATTGTTTAGGAAAAATCCGATCCGTCTAATGTGTTTAGAAGGTCTCGTCCAATGTATTCAGAAGGTGTTTGTCCAACCCTTAAACTACGTTGCAGCCCACCATAGCCCACCCGTACCTCCTCCCTTGGTTGCGAGTGAATTTGGGGAGGAATAATGCAGGGTTTATGGTTTTTGAAGTGACTGTTTGAAATTTGAAATATATGGTCGATGTAGCTTTGTGATTAAGTGGTATGGCTTTTGTATTGGCTTGTATTGCAATTGTTAAGACAATGTAAGTTTTGGTATAGGTAATTGTGGCATCTAATCAGTGTTATGAGGTCTTGGAATTGTAAAAGATTTTATAAGCTTGTCACGCTCCCAATTTCAAAGACAATAAATAAATCCTTTTCTTGAATAATAATAATAATACAAACTTAATAAGTTCACTTCCAAAGTCTCACCACAAGGTTCAAAATTCATAACGTATTACCAATGTCTAATTCAGATACCCCTATCCCATAATATGACATGAATGAAAATATTAAGCTTTTAAATTTGTCAAAGTCAAAAGAGTTAAAATGTATTACAAGTTCACCTATGCAAAATACATTTCATGAGTTAGTCAAATGATTCTTTTTCATATATGCTTTCAAAAGATGCCACACATCCCATGCACTCCACTTGATTCTCCTTGACAAGTAACTGAAAATGATAAGGTGAGCTACACTAACCCAGTAGGAAAAACCTTCTATTGTCGCTAAATGCAAATAGAATAAAATGAACACATGGATGTAACAAGGTACAAGACGAGAAATGAACAAGTAATGCCAACTCATGACCAAGTAGGAGTCCAAGTGTCCACATTCTTATAAAGCTTCTTTTCGTCAATGAAAACCCTTTTTAAAGTTGACATGTCCGTATAACATTTTTCATCATAAACCCTTATTATCATATCCATTATGTCAACAAACATTTTATTAAGGAATCATTGTGTGTGTATACATGCGTGCATAACTCTACAACAAGAACTTTCTTCACATCATTCTAAAAAATTCACAATTCTTTCATCATTCATCTATCTCAATAATATAATTTTATATTCTCGCAATTATACTTGGGAATTTTGGGACTCTTATTCCCCTGTCAAGATTCACGAGCCTTGATCCCTATCAGGATTCACGGATCCTTTTACTCATATTCAAGAATACACTGATTGGCATGCTATAAACCGATATTCACGGGCCTCATCACCCATGCCCAGTAACACGCCTAATGGTGGTGCTAGTAATTATATTCAAAAATTGTTAAAACATATTCATTCCTTCTAAGACTTTGAATGTCATTTAGTCAATCTCAAAACATATCCAAGTGTTACTCACTCACACACCCTTGACATATAATGACTCCTCCTTTCTCACATGACCATGTGTCCTCTCGTTTATTTCAAAACATGTCCATAAGACAAACATAAGTATTTACAAGAGCCGCTTATTTCCCTTCTCAAGTAGTGTCCATATACATCATACGGTATCAACCAAACAATTTAGAAATCTTTTTGTACATCACTCAAAACTTATAATCAATAATACAAATTTACATATTCGTCAAGCAAATGTTAAAGTTTCACAAAAAATGGAATCTCAAGTGTCACTCCATGTGTCTGACCAATACATAAACTCAAAGGACCTTTCTACTACGTTATCATGTATCAAATTTATGCGGATACTCGTGTCATCGTGTATGGGAGTTTATCTATGACAAGAGTTTTGGGCTAGCTAGATACGATAATCCAAACAAAGTGGGAAGTACAAACTAAAGATACAACAAGGGTACGATCAAACAAATCAACTAGAGTCCAAAAGGTAACCAACAAGTAGTTAGATCAACAAAATAGGGGAAGGGCAGTAATATGACAAAATCATCTGAATAGAAAATCCAGGGAGACCTTAGCTCGAACATTTTTGTAGATTTTCAATGATATTCACCCAAACTCAACATGTAATGCCCAAACTTAGAATTTTATGCTACATGTGATCAAATACATATAAGTATCCAATAACCAATTTCAAGACCTAGTAGAGATTCAAGTCCAAAACCGCTAGAAAATTGTTGGTTTTCTACACCAATAAAAAATGGCAAGATCAAAGTAGAAATTATGGCTCCTTTGTTCATGGATCTTGATTTTGGTGCTTCTCAGACCAACAATGTAGAGGACTTGCTGTTGGGACTTTTTTTTGGTGGCAATAGTCCGGCACTTAAGGATAATGGAAAGGGAGACACAAGGGTCGATGATTCGATGGAGGTTTTGTTTGAGAAGAAAATGGTGCTAAGGGGAATGAGGCTCTTTAAACCCATAATGACATCCCCCAGTTTGTTAAAACAGTGACAATTCCAACTCCAGAAAATGAAGATCAAGAGTCAAGCTAGAGTGAACTACCATTTCACAAGGAATGGTTATGCCCTCTAAAGAAAAAGGTGGTTAAGAAAAAACATAAGAGATTTAATAGGTCTTTAAAAGCCGGATGATGCAGGACAAGATAAACACCCTTATCACTTATGGAAACATTATTTTTGTAACAATTTTTACTGACGACTATTCTTAGAAGATTTTATTTGTGCTACTTGTTTTGCACATTCCTAGTTTAATTTTTATTTTATTTCCTTTTAGCTAATAGTCTAGGTTTCCAAGTAATGCTTTGCTTGATCGCCGCTCTAAGTAATTTCCTTTTAGTTAGGACTCCTACTAGTATAAGTAAGGATGTAGCCTATGGGCATATTCAATTTTTATTCAATCAATACAACTTCGAGATTTTTCTCTCATTCTCTTGTGGATTCAAGAACAACTCATGGATTCAAGTACTATCTTCATTTGGAATAGTATGGTAACTATTCTTTCATGAATTCTGCTGCGTTAAGTGGTATCAGAGCAAGATCATTTCTGACTTGATGACACTGAACAAAGTTGAAAACACACCCCTCGACGTTGCTCAAGGGCTTGCTGATCAAAAGGTGATGGTAGAAGAACGACGAACCCAGTTGGCAGAACTTCGTGAATTTTTTGAAGATACACGAACTCAGATAATGGACATTCAAGAAACACTGCGTCAACTGCAGTTGACTCTTCGCCTCAACCAGGAACCAGCAAGTGATTTGCCCAACGCCGTCCTCTTAACTAGGTTCAGGAACGCGTGGTGGGATTCGCCCAATGCCAACCTGGTAACCAGATTGTAGTTGCAAGACATGCAACTAATCGTAAAGATTTCAGGTATTATGACAACTTACCAAAATTCAAGGGAAATGAATATTTTGAGGATATTTTAGATTGGATTTTAGACATTGAAGATTTTTTTGAGTATGTAAGATTGCCGACTAAAAAAAGGTGAAAATATTGGTTGTTAAAACTTACAGGGCTAGCCCTACAATGGTGGTTAGATGTGCAAGATTTAAGAGAGCAATTGGGAAAGCATACTATTCACGCATGGTCAAGAATTAAAAAACTTATGATGGAGAGTTTTTGCCTTAGCATTATGAACAATTACTGAAGGAAATATATAAGTCAAAGAAACATATTACAATCAACTCATTTTCCAATAATGTTGTTGAAAAAGCTTTAAAAGAGGAGGTAATTCAAGTTGATGGGAAGAAAAACAATATGGATTTGGGTGATAAGCAAAAAATTGATATGGGTGTTTGTGATCAAGTTGTTGAGGACCCAATTGACTTTTCAGTGGAATAAATTGATGTTGCTACCTTATCTGATGACTTTATGGTCAAGCCAGTCTAATCTTAATGAGCCAATTGTTGATGTGTCAATGAATACCAAGATGAAACAAGGTCAAGAGTACCCACAATGTTAAGTTAGTGTTGTTGATTTTCTTGGAGTGCAACCTGTAAAGACCCGAATTTCATGAAATTCTTTTCTATTTTTTATTCATTTTAAGTAATGTGAATGAGTTGATTAATGTTTTAAAGTGTGTTTCTTTCTAAGTATTGTATGAGTATGTATATCTTGGTGTACTGGGGGTTAAGTAAATGGTAGGAATATGTGTGACGATGTTGTGTGGGTGTTTGACGATGTTGAAAATGTGTTAGAAATGATCAGGTTTCTAATTGGTGAAGGTGGTAAAAATTTAAAATTTTTCATTCTAGATACCGGTATGGCTTTTTTCTTGATACCAATATGACTTAACAGAAACTCTAGATACCGGTATGACTTTTTCTTGATATCGGTATCCAGCTGCATTTTCTACAAATTTTCAACTCGTCACAGACTTCTATAAAAGGGATCCTTGGCTCATTTTTTCATTCCAAAATCACGAACCAAGCCCTAAAATCACCACTCTACCTTCTCTCTTCGCCCCTATCTCAAATCTTGTGATTTTAACCTCAATCTATCACAAATCTTCAAGATCTACACATTGGAAAAATCAATCTCTCTTGGATTTTGGGTTTTGCTATTCTAGAGGTAAGAACTTGCATTTTGAGTTTGTTCTTTCTCTCTCCATGTTTTCTCTCTCTATCCCTTGAGTTGTGAGTGAGACCTCACTCTTCTACCTTGTTTTTTACTTGATCTAGTTCCTTCATCACATAATGGAGCTCAGGTGGAGTTCAGTCATGGAGTTTGGAGTCTAAATCAAATGGGGTAAGGGTTTTGCTCAAAACTCTTTATGGTAGGGACTTCTCTCCACTATTTCTAAGTGTTTTTGGATGGATTGTAGCATATATCTTGTTTCTTGTCATGTTCTTCTTGAAAATCTAGTAAACTCACTTGTTTTTGGGGTTTGACCTTTAATCCTTTTTGATCTATGAAATCGATTGTTAAAATCTATGATTAGTTGATTTTTCTAACGTTACTCATGCATATTTGTTGATTGTTAAATAAAAAATTTGGGTTTGAGCTTTAACTTTGAGTTTTGGGTTGAAATTCCATCCTTAGGGAAAGATCTGAAAGTTTGTCAAAAACTTATGTTTCTAGAATTTTCGTCTGGGGAGATTTTAACAATTTGTAACTCCATCTTTATTTTGGTTTTGGCTTTTCCTTGGTACATGTTTGGTCCTTGTTGCCCTATTTTGTGTCGGACACCTGTAACTATACTTGGACCTCCTTCGTCACTCGAATGGTTTTGAAAATAAACATTAAGTTATTAAGTTGATCAATCGTGGTTACAGTTGGGCACAAGTCATGGGTACAAGTTAAAATGAGGACATGTCGAGTTGATTAAAATGAGTCTTGGGAATATAAGGACACTCATGGCCACGAACATAAGTCAGACATATGAGAATGGGTTATGGGGCCACGTCATCGAGTTTAATGAATTGTACCTTTATGGACACCATGGGAGCACGTGACATTGCTCTTTAAGTAATTCATGTCATTTTCGAAGTAGGTGAATGAGATGCTAATGATCTCTTAATATATGGAATGACGCTTGGTTGTTGAGTAAGAATAAAGTTTGATATGTTAAGGGTGCACGTGTGATTATTGATCCGCTAGGAATTGAGATTTGAATACTTTATAGATTTTTGGATAGATTGAGCCACGTTATAAGAATGTTGTTTATATGGATACCAAGGACCACCATTAGGTGTGTTGCTGGGAATGATTGTATGGATACCAAGGATCACTAGTAGGTGTGTTGCTGGGAATACTGTTATTCAGTGTGGATAAAAGTACAGTAGATCTGTGACATTGTGAATACAATTATAGGGAACTATGAGTTTTGGTTGGGGAATACGGGTCCCCAAACTCCCGAGTACGAGATGAGAATATAAAAGGATTCTATTTAATTCCATTTGCATTTAGCGATAGTAGAAAGATTTTCCTAATGGCTAATGTAGCTCACCCTATCAATTTCAGGTACGCATCAAAGAGCATGAGGTGGAACGCATGTAATGAGTTGCATCTTTGAAAGCATACATGAAAGGGTCATTTGACTACCAAATCTTTTTTATATGGATAAATGTAATAACTTTTGAATACTTTTCACTTATACATTTGGGGTGCAGGTACCCGTTGACTAGAATTCATGTTTAACTTTGATCCGTAAGGAGATTTTGGAACTTTGACTAATGAATACATTGATTATTATTTTGAAAGAATGTTGTTTATTCATGTTCTAAATTTGAGGGTGTGACAACAACAGTATGATTGGATTCTCAATAATCATATAATGGATCTTATTAATCAATTGAAGCATACCGAGAAGATAACATTGCAAGTATTGTTTTATGTCGTGGTTTTTTTGTAAGAAAATCAACGGGATGAAGTATTCAAAATATTTATTTATTTGGCGTGGAAGATGGCAGTTTCCTAATGAGAACTCGAGGACGAGTTCTTTTGAAGAAAAGGAGAATGATGTAGGACAAGATATACACTCCTATCACTTATGGAAACATTATTTTTGTACCAATTTTTATTTATGATTATTCTTAGAATATTTTATTTGTGCTTCTTGTTTCGCACATTTCTAGTTTGATTTTCGTTAGATTTTATTTTACTTTCTTTTAACTAATAGTCTAGGTTTCCAAGTAATGCTTTGCTTGGTCGCCACTCTAAGTAATATCCATTTAGTTAGGACTCTTACTAGTATAAATAAAGATGTAGCCAATGAGCATATTCAACTTTTATTCAATCAATACAACTTTGAGATTTTTCTCTCATTCTCTTATGGATTCAAGAACAACTCGTGGATTCAAGTACTATCTTTGTTTGGAGTAGTACGCTAACTATTCTTTCGCGAATTCCGTTGCGTCATCGGAAAAGGAAGGAAAAGGAGGGAAAAGGAGGAACAAATCTGTTTTGGTCAGGTCAGCCATAGCTATAGCAGCACTTTCTATCTCTTCGGAAGGGATTAAAAATAGAAATAGGGTCATTCTCAATGAAGAAGAAACCGCAAGGACAATCTCAAAGATCATGAGTGAAGATTTCATAGGCAATGATGAGGAGGTGTTAAGCAATTTCATGGCTTTGGAGTAATCAAAGGTAGTGTTTCTTGTCTAGTCTCGGGTTTTGGAGCAACTTGGGTTGCTCAATAGTATGGGATATTGATCATTTGGGTTGCTGCTTTAGGAGCTAGTGGTAGGTGGTTGCTTCGGATCATCCTTTGTTTTTGAAAAGTTGTGCTTTTCTGGGAGTGGTTTTGTTTTTTTTGGGGGCTTTTGACCCTTTAGGTGTTGGGCTTCGGCCTTTTAGGTGGGCTTTGTCCCAGTGGTTTCTCGTTTGGCTCATTGCCAACCGTTTAGGGTTTGATGTGGTTTGTTCCATCTAGTAGTTGAAGTTCCTTCTCTCGTTGTAGTTTGGATGCAATTTTCCCTTATTCCCTTTTAATCTTTGTACTCGTTTTAGAGATTAAATTTCTATGCTGCTCAAAAAAAAAGAAAAGAAAAGAAAACGAAGAAATTGATGCTACAATCAACCATTTAAACTTAAAATAGGAAAATGAAGTCCCTACCTCAATGCTCAAGCTACAAAAGAAAACGCTAGCTCTTCCCAACCAAAACCTAACTGAAATGCTCTCTCTCTAAGCTACAAAATAAATTTCTATGAAAGATTTATGAAGGATCTATGTGGGTTTGAGTGTTGGGTGAAGATTTGGTGTGGGGGTTTGAGAGAGATTTGAGAGACAGGAGGGAGTAGAGGGCCAGCTACTAAAAGAGAGGGAGAAGTGATTTTCTCTCCCCTCACTTGGTATTTATAGACCAATCACACTCACCCCTCCAAGTTTTAAAGTGTTTCAATTAAGACCCAAGTCAAACTAAATTTCACATCCAACTCTTAAATGCAATTTCATAAAATCCTTAACTAAATTCAAAAAGTTTTTTTTTGTGAAATTCCAAGTCTGTACAAAGCTTATGCAAGTGTATGCAATATATGATTGAAATGCTAGATTTTTTACATCGCAACTATGTTTCTGTAAATATGGGATTACTTGAAATACGAACTTCCATTGATCACTGAAATTTCATTCATGGCAGCCAATAGTCACATTGGACAATTACAAAAGAGTTAAATGAGCAAGCTACAAAAGGCTAAGTGCTTGCCTTTTAACTACTTGACTACTAATCTAATAGCAGCTCACCCAAGAAAACAAAAGTGGGTATGAGCATTACAACTTCCTAATAGCAGATTAACCAACAAAGTAAAAGTGTGAGCATTTACTACTTCCTAATTCGGCCACCCAGCAACAAACAAAAGGCGTGACCACAAACATACACACCTTAGTGTTACTACACAAAATAGGACTTCATAGTCAACTACACTTCAAAGATTCACCTATTGTGAAGGTCAGCTTAGTAAAGTGGTGTAGAACCTATTGAAGGAAAAAAAAGTTAGTCTCATTTGTTGAGTACTAAAAAAATCCACAATTTCATGGAACCACCAAAGACATCCAGGCGCAAAATTCTTTGAAAAAATTCACATGCAAATGAAATTACATAGAATCAAGATTAGTAATTGCTAACTGTATAATAGATGGAACCCTAGTTGTGTAAAATAACTCACATATCCTTACCTCTATAATTTCACTTTGCTTGCTGAATCTTCCAATGAAATTAACACATTTCTTTCACACCTTTTGAAGATCTTACCCACACACACTTATATAGAGCACCACTGAAGCAACTACCCATGGATTTCCTACCATATTTGCATCTCACCTTCTCGCCATTTCACCCTCCTCTGATGATCTTCCCACCATTTCACCAACATCTTCTCCGATTAGACATGTTCACAATAATGAGTGAAGGAGAAGCACCCACATGTTTGCCTTCTGTGATTACTGATCTCGAAGGGTTGTGTTTGAAATTTTATCTCAGAGTTTAGAAAATGTTATAGGTAATAGAAAGGAGTGTGAGGTTGAATTAGCTCTTTTACTCCTTTCCGTTAACCTCGTCTAACAACTGGGGGCCATAAAAATGCAATTTTTTTTAAATGGAGGGGAGGCATCTGGGGTTGTCGGAAAGCTCTGGGGTGGCAGATGAAATTTACCCATTTTAAAATAATAATTCAATTGGTCTTGGAGAAATTCAGGCCCATCGGATATTTTAAGTAAATTGATCTACTTCGTTCGAATTTCATTCATAATTCAGTATCCTATAATTCGAAAGAATCTTCAAGAAATGTCATACAATTGTGTACTTGGTAACCCATTGATTTGAACTATAGGTGTCGTAGGGCTCGTTGAGAAGAGCATTCAGCAAAAAAAATTATCTTGCTCTTTCACTCCCTCGAATTTCAACAGACAAATGAACATTTCTTATAAAGAAATTACATAGACATAGATACCACTCCTTCATTTACAAAATATCTCACCACAACTGTTCAAAGTTCATACACACAGTGAAGTCTAAAGGGTACCCTTAATCCATAAGAAAACATAAATCGAAGTGTTGAGTTTTTACAATTATCGAAGTCAAAAGGGGGAGAAGAATTAGAGTTACATTTTCATCTACCAAAATAATGTTTCATGAGATGATAAAATAACTCCTCAATGTATGTCTTTCAAAAGAACAAGCACTTCAAACACTCCAAATTATGCTCCTTGGTTCGTACCTGAAAATGATAGGGTCAGCTACACTAGCCTAGTAGAGAAATCTTCTACAATTTCTATATGCAGTGATATGAGTACATGGACATCAAGAGATAAAAGAGAAATAACAATGGAAGCCTTAGTGAAAAATATAATCATATGCGAAGTCAAAATGTTCTCATAATCAACGGTGTGTCCCATAAGAGTCAGTGTATCCCACAAGTGTTCGTGTCTTTACACCTACTCATTTTATGTTCCCATTCATTCATTAGATTGATCACCAAGTACTTAAGAATTTGGAATCCTCTTTCGAGTCTTTTAGGCCTCGTTGAACCCTTCATTCTGAGTCTTTTGAGCCTCATGGAACCCTTCCTAGTGACACACCGATTGGTGGTACTAGTGACTTACATTATCTCCCTATCATTTGACTTCACATATCTTTCGGTTTACCAAGTGTCCATTCACATCGTTTCAATTGTATCAATTATGTCCATTGCACTACCCTGCTACTTGTCCACCAATGTCCATCAAGTGTTCTTTCATTATATTACCTTAACAATCAACAATGCAAGTTAAAAGTGCGTTTAACAAGTCCAAAGTTGGAATCACACGTGTTACAGTGAAATGTGTTAATGGGGGCTAGATGAGTGTCCTGGGAAGGGATTGCAAAGAACAATGATACATGTACAACAAAAGTTTCCAACAAATCTCCCACACACTCACATGGTGTGTGGAGCCCACACACACTTAAGTGTGAAATATGTGTGGGCTCCACACACCATGTGAGTGTGTTGGAGATGGTTGTTGTACAATTATAATTTTTGGATTGCAAAACAAGGACAAAGGAGTATGCATCAAAAACTGTCCGGACAGTTGGCCCCACTGTCTAGACAAAAATTTCTGCAAGTAGCCCTCATGATAGAAAACTGCAGCTTTTGGTGGTGTTCACCCAATTCAACAAGACAAGTTCCAAACTCAAAATTTCATGCTACCAATAGCTAAAATACAACTAGAGAAATGATAGTCATCAATGGGTAACAACAATTTCAAAGGATCAAGACTAGATTTCAACTTACAAACCCTAGATTTATAGATTTTCAATCAAATTCAAAAGGGGTAGGATCCAAACAAGAAAAATCACTAAATACCTCCATAAACATGTAGAAAACCCTAACCTCCTCCAAGTTGAACCCATCGAAAATCAACCTCCTAGATTGAATACCTGAGACACCTGAGCTCCAATAGCAAAGAGATTATGGATCTACGTTGGGCTTGAGTGGAATTCTGGTGTGGGTGAGTGATTTGGGGAGAGGGGAAGAAAATTGTCAATGGAGGAAAAGAGAGAGGGCCGGCTAGATGAAGGAGGGACAGAGTGAAAATTTTCTCTCCCTCAAGCCTTTTATAGTGTCAACCACACAATGCACCTCTCAATTATCAAAATGCTACCAACAAGTCCCAAACAAGTGACTCGTTCACATTGAACCCACACATAAACACTTAAAATGCAATTTCATAGTGTTCCCCAATTTAAATTCAAAAGGTTTTTTGGTGAAATTCCGGGCCTTTACATGTTTGGACATTGATAGGTATCATAATACAAAAAATATGAATTGATCTATATCCCCAATTGTATCCATGTCGGTGATCTTGAAAAGAAACCATATTTGTCTCAGGGACTTGTGTGGCACAAGTCAGGCGAATTTGGTGATTTTTTAGTAAAACATCATTGTTTTGCTTAGCTACCAGAAGGTAAGTTATCAGTCCAAAAAACTATGTAAAATTATGTACTCTGCATTGTAATTGAAGGAGCTAATTAGAGGCATGAAAAGTAATAAACTTTTTTTTTCTTTCTAAAAGTTGATTATTAGTAATCGTATTTCCACACAACCGTAAAGTTTAAACAATTATAAATGGAGCGGAAAAATAGTCTTGAACAATTTTAAAATCTTGAAGTCTTATATGCTTCCAATCGAAATGTGCTTTTGGAACACTCATAATTTTTTGATGTTTGAATCTGCCTTTTAAATCTTTCCATAACATTTTTGGGTCTCAAAGCTTTAGATGTTCATATAATAAATTCTCGTGGATATGGCGAGGGATGAAAATCATTGCCTCGGCAGTGTCTTCCAAAGATGCTATATTGTTCTCCTCAATTGTATGACCAAGATTCATCCCATCTAGATGGATATTTATATCCTGAACCTATGGTAGATAATTCTTGCCCAACATATCAAGAACAGTGAATTCCAAAATTTTAATGTTTGACATATGCTATAAAAGAAACTTGACTGTAGATAAGCATTTAATAATGAACAATTAAATAAACAATACAAGAAGGTAAACATCAACAAAAATTTTAGAGGACCAAAATATAATAGCTATAAATATGTAAACTAAATGATGTTTTGTCAAGACTTCAAGTGGGTAACTGCAATAATCATTGCTAAAAGTCAAATTTGGCAACTTAGCCAGTATCAGTTGTTTGAAAAGTTATTTGAATTAGTAATAAAAACGATTTGTTTGTTGTTCGGTCCAACCTAAATTTGATAACTAATAACTAATAACTAATAGTATATGCAAATGTATCTAACAACTAGATTCGACTATTTTAGCAGAACATTAATGCCCCATTTGGCGACCGAAGATGAATTTGGGTGGATTTGCAACGAGGGTGGATTTCGAGGTGGATTTGTAATGAGGGTGGCCCCACCTCATAAGAAGGGTGAATTTGTTAGTGAGGTGTTTGGATGGTATTTTGAGAAGGGGAATTTGGAATGTGGATTTGATAGGATAAGAGAGCAAATGACCCATTTGCCCCCGGACCGAATATTTTAATAAACTACAAATGCATTAAATCGATTATAATAAATAAATACATAATAATTATGAAAAATAAACATTAAATAAAATAAAAATATCACAACCATGTTTTGGAGAAAAAAATTCCTTGAAAAAAAATAATTACAAAGTGAAAATTTGAAAAATTAATTAATTTGGAAGTGAACATGTGATAAAATAATAACTAACAAATTTTATCCTTCATTTGAATGGTGGGTAAAATATAATTTAATTCTTTTTTCTTGGTTAAATTGTTTCCATATTTAAGTCTCTTAATTAATTTATTTGATGATAATATATGTTTTTGTTTTCGTTTTCTGCTTTTGGTTTTCGTTTTTTTTTTTTTTGTGGAAAAAGAGAGAAATTTCATAGTTAACAGCATGATACAAAGTATCAGTATGTTTTTGTTTTTGTATAGGTCCATCCATTTGCTAATGCCATAAATAACGTTACTCTTAATAATAAAGTCATTGTTTGAATAAATCCAACCCATTGACATAAGAAACATACGTACAAGTTAATTCGGAATAAAAAAAAATTGCCGACTAAATAGAAGCTAGAAAACCTAATAAGAAAATTACAATGAAGGACATTTTATTGTCACTTGCAGATGTCGAAACCCCGTCTACTTTCCTTTGTGCTGATTGCATGTCTTTTACACGAAAACTCTCCGCATGAAATTTTTGCAATGCAATTTCAGTGTTGTCCAGTGTGTTGTGCCTTTTCTTCAAACTCCTCGGGTATCCATTTACTTGGACTTCAACTTCCTCCCAATTGTTGTAGATCCCCGAACGATGTCCAACAAACGCCACTCAATATGAATCTCTATTTTGACCTGCCATTCTATAAAATATTTGAAAAGAAGTAGTGATCACATAATAATGGGAAGAAATTGTGAAAACGTGTTTGGCTCAAATATTGAATGGCACAGGCACACATTGCACACGGCGATCTACAAATTATGTTGCCAAATGGTGAATCAACCATTGGCCCTCAAAATTTGTTTGCGAAGACGAGTGTTTTGCCTTTGTCTAAAAATATCATCATAGCCATTTCAACTTCATAACTTCGAACTAAAAACACGTAAGGCGACAACATTTGTTGCCATTTGACCTTTAAATGTTGCCCTTCCTTAATGTCAGCCAAACCATAATTAGATAGTAAAGAAAGATGCAGTTTTCTGGGTTTTATAGCAAAAGGCAAATGATGCCTTAAAGGCACCAAATTGCAGTCACACACACACACACACACATACACACACAAAATCTTCGCTTAGAAATATGTTTCTCTGCACACAAACCATCGGTTGGCTGCAACTTATGTTGCCAACAGGTTTTAAGGCCTGTAGCCATCATAAGTAGTCCTGCCAAAGCAAAAGGGTTGCGTTCATTGTTCTCCCATAATTCATCATAGCGAAGACCATTCACAGAAAACTTTATTTATAAGCCTAGAAAACTGCATCTCAAAAACCTAGAAAACTAGATCTTACACACCCCAGAAAACTGCACTTTAGAAGCCCAAAAAACTGAGTCTCTAAAACCCAGAAAACTAGATCTTACACATCCCAGAAAATTGTACTTTAGCAGCCCAGAAAATTGCATCTCTAAAACCTAGAAAACTGGATCATACAAACATAGAAAATGACATTTTAGAAGCCAAGAAAACTGCAGTTTACAAGCCCAGAAAACTGCATCTCAGAAACCCAAAAAACTGATATCTCACAAGCCCAGAAAATTGCATTTCACAACCCCAGAAAACTGATATCTCACAAGCCCAGAAAACTGTAATTTTTGTCATCACCACATACTAAACTATTCAGTGTGTTAACTTGGTTTTGATAAACATTAGGGTTCGTACGAATACGGGGCCTTCGTCGAACCCTCATCAAATCATTAATTATTCACTCCTTTCATGATACATAACATTGCTACCACAGCCTTATGGATTAACTTCCTCCATCGTTCATGAACCATTAGTCTTGCCATCTGTTTGCAAAACAAAAATTCCTTCCAAATTAGGCAACCTCAGATGATTTCGTCTGAAATAATGTGTTCAATAGGCTGTGGTCAAACTCTGATTCTCTAGGGAAAAATCATAAACTACAAGGTCCATAATAATTGGATGAAATTATGCAAAACTAGGGCACATTCATGTATCAATTTTTTTAAAATGAAAGCTGTGATATTAGGGAAATATTACGCCACAATGAAATGTCACAAACATTGCTCAAATTAGGGCAAAAACACCTCACAATTTAGGGCTTCAATCTGTCAAAATTAGGGTCAAACTGGATTCACAAGTTAGGGCACAATCCATCACAAATAGGCCAAACACCTCACAAATTAGGGCATAATATATCACAAATCTGTCACAAACAGCGCAAAAGAGAAACTACATTCAGATAAGGGCACAATCTGTAAGGACCCGTGCTTTTATATAATTTTCTAGAAATAATGTTGGGGAGGTGTGAGGAAATGAAAATAGAGTAATATAGGGTCAATGTGAAGTTAGTGTTGCATTTGGAGTCTTTGTGAGATGCATTATGAACATGAGGGGTGTAAGTGCATAAGAGGGGTGTATATATATGTAATGTATGACTGATTTTGGTAAAAAAAAATACACTTCTCCCTCTCTCAAAAATTAGACGTCTCTCCTCCTCTTCTCCTCCTCTCAAACTTTCTTCAATACTCTTCACCAAATCCACCCTCCACACTCAAATACTTCAACACCCAACCAAATATTCATCATCTACGCGCAATTTGGAGTCCGGGTTTCATTGAAATTGCTTGGTGAGGTCTCACTTTGTTTGGAGTTGCAAGAACAAGAGCTAGGCCTTTCACTCTCTCATCCTTGGAGCTACACCATTGAGGTAGGGAACAATATTCTACCCTCTCTAAGTGTATATTGGCTGAATAATGGCATTGTTGGTGTTATTGTTCCCAAAATTCTTGTTTAAACTTGTTTTCACCATGGAAGTGAGCTTGGTTTTTGATTGAGTTTGGGTTTTGTATGTTTAGTTGATCAACCCATGAATTGATTGTTGATATGTCCTTCTCCCTTGATTAGTTGTGTTTTGGAACCCCAATTTGGACTTGGAATGAAGCCCCCATCCATTTGAGCAAGGTTGTTAATTTTCCACCCGAAACCCAGGTGGATCGATCCACTCTCAACAGTGGATCGATCCAAAACCCTCTGTTCCACTTTTGGTACGTAGCGTATCAATCCACTCTCAACAGTGGATCGATCCGGAATGGCTTATTCTTGGATTTCACTAGAGTGGATCGATCCAGAATGGTCTGCTCGCTGATTTCACTAGAGTGGATCGATCCACTCCTTGCATGGATCGATCCGGATTCCTTTGTTCAGACATATTTTTTTTCCAACTTCGCAAGCACGCCCCGGCTTCGTCCGAACTCCGAGTGAGGTGATTCTTGAACCGTTGGAAAGCTCTACGAGTCTACTTTCAAACCCAATTGGTTTCATATTCATATCCTTTGTATTTTGAGAGAAATGTCCTTTTAGCTATCAGTGTGTCATATTTTCTCGAAGTTTATAACTCCGTTTTCATGTTTCATTACTCCGGACCCTCATTGGTCCTTTCAAAGCTTCTCTAATTGACCTTTAAGCTTTGGTAAACTATCTTGGTACATTTTATGCTTTGTCTTGGTTGTCTTGGTTTCTCACGCGCTTGGACACGTGCCAATTTGACTATCATCGACACGTTTTGAGTTTTTGAACTAAGTGAACTACATGGATGTTTTAGACACTTGTGAAAGGGTATTGTGATACATTAATTGACTTGTGACACTAAGTTAACTTATTAATTGATAAGTGGAAATGTAAATGTGAAATGCATGACACGGGGCCCGAAAGGGTATGCCCGGAGTGACACGGGGCCTTTAATGGTATGCCCGGAGTGACACGGGGCCTATATAGCATGCCCAGAGAATAAATGAATGATTCAAAAGAATAAGATACATATGATAAATGTAAATGATACTTGGGTTATTTTTAGACATTTTGGGTGTTTGTGAAGTATTGTGAATGAAATGTTCGTGTAAATGACTGTGTTTTGAGGGGAATGAATTCACGACACGAAATGTAATGGTTATAAGGAATCTTATGGATATTTTGGTTCCACTAGATCTTTGTGGTATCTCCTAGACACCTCGTCATCGAATTCATTTATCTCGGTCCATCTTAGCTTATTCATTCACGTGCATCTTTCAATCTCTATACCCTTAGTGTTGGTAGAAATGTTTCCTACGAGCTAGTGAGCTCACCCTATCTTTCCCAGGTACCCAGCATGGAGCATGAGATCGGATGCTTGGAGTGTGATTGCATGCCCTGAAGATTTTACAATTTCGAAGTTATTTTCTCATCTTCATACTAAGTACATTTTTGGAAGATGATATTGTAACTCTAATTCCTCCAGACTTTTTGACTATTTCAACTTGTGTAATAACTTTAAAACTTTTGTTATTTTTGCATTGGTAGGGATACCCTTGAGTAGAAGCTCATTGTACTTCGACTTTGACTTCCTATGGGAAATTGTTTGACTTTTATTGATCCTACATGGATTTTAATTGTATTTAGCTTATTGAAATTGAGGGCGTGACACAATCCCTCACAAATTAGGGCACAATCTCTCACAAAAAACTCGAAAGAGAAAGTAGATTTAGATTAGGGCACAATCCCTCACAAATTAGGGCATAATCTGTCACAAACCCAGCGAAAAATAAACTAGATTCACAACTTAGGGCAAAATCTGTCACAAACAAGCCAAAAAGACATCGAACTAGGAAACAATCTATCGCAACCATGGCGATCCGAAGGTCAGCCGGAAATGAAACCAACATATGAAATATAGAAGATGATTTACAAGTTCTTGAACCATACCGTGGGTTGCGAAAGCTTCAAACGGGATCAACAATGGAGTCAAAACGATCGAAAACCCTCCTCTTCTCTCTCTTCTATTTCGTCGGCCCAGAAAAAAGTGAGAGATGTGAGATGGTGATTAACGACCCCACCCCTTTCACCTGGATTTGGAGGGGTAAAAGAGGGAGAGAAAATATGAAATCGGGGTGGATTTGCCACCGACGGGGTAGAGGCTAGCGTTGGCTAACGAGGGTGAAGGGGGAGTCCATCTCCCAATAGTGATTTATATCAGGGTAAAAAATGCCTTCCCAAATGCCGGTTTGGGGTCGGCCCAGGATTACAAATCCGGGTGACCCCAAATTCGGCTCCTACTCCGATCACCAAACAAGGTGTAAAAGACAACCAAATTGATAATACTAAGCCGACTAGTGCCGCACGCCTGCACCTATATATGCAGATGTATATTATTGTATGCATGTTGTATTTTAACAACCAAATTGTTTTAGCGTATGATGTTTTCAACTAAGTGAAATTTTAAAGATTGAGCAAAAAAAAAAAGAGTGAAATTATTAAGAAAGCCTTTTTGTTTTTCTGGCTAAAGAGAGAGAATTTCATTTATAGAGAAATGCTATTACAAATTACTGGAAAACAAAGACAACAAAATAATAACAACATACAGACAAGAAGAACATAAAATAGAGCCAAATCAAATGAATGATATATCTCCAGCGAGGGCTTGCTTCGGTCGTTAGATGTTCGTGATCAATGTATGTCGTCAGTGGAAAGGATCGAAAACTGTTGCGGAGAGTCCTTTTACATCTACGGTGATCTCCCTTAACTTATTGGCACCTAATTGCAGCAAAAACAAGAAACTCCCCTCCCACACCATTATCGCCCAAGTAGCCATTATCAAACCACTAAACCATTCCAGACATCAAACCTAGTCCGCTACAATAAACGTTCCACGAAGCACCCCTCAAAGAAGCAATGTGATGTCTAATAACCCAGATAAGAAAACCACCGCCACTATTGGTTCCGACTGATAACCAAAGGTTCCGTGGAGCACAACAAAACACCATTGTAACACCCAAAATAGCCTGAGTTGAACTAAAAGATAACCCTCAAAGCTACTGAATGGACCGACACAATAAAACAGTGTGCATATGTGTGAAAGAAATACTATTAAGAGCCCCGCGACAAGCATGCATGCGTGATGAAAGATAGAAAAATATTCATGCAAAAAAATCTTCCAAATTTTTAAAGTACTACGAAAGGGCATACGGAAATGTGCAAACAAGTATTACCTCAACCACAATCGTGAAACAATCGCAACGGACACAGTGACCGTTCCAATTGTATGAAGCCTCTATTCCATAAAACCTATTACACGGGTCAATAAACAAATAGTATAAAACCTCTATTCCATAAATAAATCAATATGTTAAAATAAAAGTAACTATTGGGGCTAGCCTAGTGGTTAAACTCAGTACCCTCGAGTGGCGAATCCATGAGGGGCCGGGTGGGCAAGTGACCCCCTGGATTTTTGGTAATTACTAGAACACCCCTAGATATTAGATAGTTTATCATTCATGACTCTTATAAATTAATGCTAGTGCCTTCAATAATCTAAAAATCACTTTCAAACTATCTTATACATATGAAAAGCAAGACAACATAGAACAATTTGCGTATTGAATCAACCCCGGCCGCATTATGTTTAGAATTTTTTATGGTTAGGATTTTTATGCTTTTTATTTCATCCATTGATAAATGGATCAAGTTAGAACATTAGAGACTTACTTAAAATCATGGATGAAAAATTTTAGGGACGAAATTATTTTTTTGTCCTTCATTCATCCTTTAAGTATAGCTTATAGATTTTGGGCTTAGTGATAAATATTTGAGTTTTGTATTACCATATAAATACACTCAATTTGTACCCCCTCTGTATCAATTTCATGGATCAGCTACTGGTACCCTCACTTAAGGAGGTTCCGAGTTCGAGACGGCGCGGTGATTCTCAAGTGAAGACTCGCCAATCACCTTTTTCCAAAGTTTTTAGCGGGTATATACTAATACTATGTAACAGTTAAAACGATAAGAATTGGAAAGACAGTAACTAATTGTTTTATACAATACCTCGGGTCGTGTAGATAAATGCTTCAGACATTCATATTTTTTTTCTTGAAATAAAATACTGCAGGTATCTCTGAATTATATATATTTGAGGTACTTTTTAATGATAATTAAAATACTTTAGATATTAGGGGTACACTACTAATTCCAGCAGTAGGACACCATTTCTATCAAAGCTTGGTGCCAATAATGGCGTTATACAACTAATTAAGACATATAGTAAAAGAACTATGCATCAGGTAAAACAAATATTGAACGCAACATGTGTATGAAATTAGTTCTTCAAGAACCATTGTATCGATCTTCCAGACACTTAATATTCTCATTACCTTAAACTTTCTGTATCTCACTTTATTTTCTTTTCTTTTTATTTCTTTATGTATGTTTTTCTTATTACTTTGTTTGCAAACTAAGGGCCATACATGTAGCTAAATGATAAAGCTTGGACATTTATTATGCTACTCCTAATTGTCATCCACTTTTTGTGGCTATAAGAAAGTCCAAATAGATATGTATTTGCCTCCCATTTCGCTCTATGTTTCACTTCAATTCTCTGATTTAGAAATAGGTGGTGGTAATTGTTTTTCTCTTAAGTTTGGGCACATCAAGCGGGTTTTTTTGGCTAGTACAAATATATTTCAATTGGCAATCATTTCGATTTAAACAAAGCAATTATTGATGCGCTTAGAATTTCCATAAATAATAGTGGCATTTCCATTTTTTTTGTAATTTGAAGCCGGATATAAAGGCTCCGAAACTTGGATGTCAAAATTAAACCACCCTCCAGGGGATTATAGTACTTCTTCGGCCAAAATTATATCCCCTCCAAACTTGAAAAGGATATCTCTCACCCCATTTTCTATATCCGGTTACTTTTTATATTTAGGGGGTGCCCCTGCCAATCAAGGCCCTTGGCGTAAGCAACATGACAAGCAAATAACCTAACGTGTCAATTTTTCCCTGTCCAACCATTATGGAAGATGATGTATATGACTTTTGCCATTACTTTCTGAACAACAATAATTGAGAAAAGAGGGCCACTGATAAAAGTCATGTTGATTTGCTCAAGCCAAAGTAGAACACTGAAGTACATGTAATGGGTAAATCACAACTATATACGTAAACATATTTCAAAAGATAGAAAGAACATAGGGATATTGTGTAGAGGAGTAGTAGGATTCAGGAAAACTTTTCCCGAAAACATTCAGGAAAAGAGAAATGGATGGTTCAGATTTATATTTTATGGATATGAGCCGTCCATTTCTCTTTTCCTTGATGTTTCGGAGAAAGTTTTCATGGACCCTAACATTTTTCGATATCGTGCGTTCTCTCCCATTTAATTTATGGCTCCTGGGATGACACATCATTTTTCATTGGAACCTTGATGAACTTGATGGCAGCCGCAGGGACATGATGATCAGTCTCATCATATTCAACAATGGTTGATTTCTTGTCACAATCAATTACTGGCAATTCATATGGTTTGTCTTTCTCACAGCATGTCAATGCTTCTTCCGAGTCTAATGGGTCTTTGCTTTTCCCCCACACCACCGAGTACAGACCCAACACTATGATGAAGGCCCCAATTAAACTGAGAGATGTATCACGACAAAACAAGCAAACAACGTGTGAATTAGCTTTACTTTTAGGCCAAATCATTTTGTCTCGTACTAAAATGAAAAAGTGTCGAGAAAATATAGTATACCTTCCAAGGTGGATTTTCTCGGCCAAGATGATGGCGCCAAGAACGGCGGTGATGATCATGCAAAGAGGGCTGAATGCGGTCACAAACACGGGACCTCTGACCTTGTTCACCACACTTTGCACGTAATATGCTATTCCAGAGCAAACCACCCCCTTTTCACGTAATTTAGAAAGGAATAGTAATGAGTACTCGGTGCGTGAATTATGTGCAATGCTGGTGGAGCAATGCTCCAAGTACTCCTCTCGCTAGATTCCATACTAACGTGCGATAGGAAGAGCTCCGGGAGCATTGCTCCACGAGCAGTGAATAACGAATAATCTCTCGTGTTATATGAATTGACATTAGGCTCATATGAATTGAATGAATCACATAACCGCACTTGAGACTCACACAAAGTGGTACTTACAGAATAAACTGCAGCAAGAAGCCTGGAATCGAAACCAATGGCCCAAGCACTCATGTCGCGTTCCATTATAAGCGCCGCTATTGCACCTCCCACCATCCCAAAGAAGCATACCAACGCGGTCAAAGACAGCTCTGCCGGATATTGCTTCAATGTAATGGACTGACCAAAAGAATTAATCCAATTAAAACTAGCTCTTAAAAAACATTTGGAATAAACTAACTTTGTTCATTTAATTTGCCCAAATGCAGAAAAATTGGAAGCTGAGTTCTTCTATAATTCCTTGAATACAATAGAAATTGGGGGCAGGTTTCTTGCAGCCAAGGTTTTAAATATCTTCGGATTTCTCCAACACCGATGTTTCTCAATATATCAATCGATACAGATTGGTACTTGAAACATTGTTCGAAACTCGAACTTGGAAACATCAAAGGCAGGCTTTGGAATTCATATAGGAGTAGAATCATTCTTTCACAATATGTTTGAGAGAGAGAGAGAGAGAGAGAGAGAGAGAGAGAGAATCTGACTTGGAGTATGAAGAAACTAGACCAGCCAGCAGTGCAAGAAAGGAGCATAATCGTGCCGGTGACCCAATGCTGATCAGCAGAAGAATTGCTGGTACTAATATGGTGGCTACTTGCTGTGGAATACCACAAGATGTCAACAATGGGGCCTTTATATAGTGTCATCAGCATTGCCCCGGTTAACGTGATTGTCGTTCCGATCACCTTTGCTAGACTGTGCTTCTTCCCGAAGTTCACTTTCTCCAACCTAATGACATGCAGAAATCATTGACTCTTATGACATTGATGAAGAAGCAGAGTAAAAAAATTAAATATCTCCCGAATTTCCTCAGTTGAGGCTATACTATGTAGTATTTATTTTTATGAGAAAAATAATTTATTAACTTGAGTAAATTGAAGAGAAGATATCGAATGCTTCTCAAAAATCAAAATGTTGTTTTATTGTTGGAAATGCTGATAACCTTTTGCTACCGATTGACTATGACATTTAAGGGTTAGACAATTAAGAAAACAAAAAGGGTTGTTGTCCTTTGAGAGAGAGAGGAAAGATAGGTGCGTGTAGTGCATAACTTCAAAAATAAAATCTTGTGGTGCTCTCGAGGAGTAGGCA
This sequence comes from Vaccinium macrocarpon, assembly GCA_022606695.1. Lineage (NCBI taxonomy): Eukaryota > Viridiplantae > Streptophyta > Magnoliopsida > Ericales > Ericaceae > Vaccinium > Vaccinium macrocarpon. The sequence goes on along the minus strand of CM040170.1, from coordinate 23,767,742 downwards.
AGTTACCAAATCTCGTATATGTGTGTGTTTTATGTGTGTCTATTCGTTCTTCTCTTATTGTGTGATTTTTGTGATCCATAGCTAGAAGGATTAGAGGATTGAACGCGTTTTTAATCTTAGCAGGTAAGAAGAAATCACAAAAGCCCAATGAATTGAAACCTCTGTAACACCATGAGAAACCATTTGAAAGAGCCCAATTAGTTTCCATAATTAACATTCCAATCTTCCTATTTTCCACCTTCTCATCTCTACCATCCAACTCTGTATTTTTTTCATGACTTATTTTTTTCTGAAGTCTAGAGTTGAATTTCTGGGTATTTAAATGCAAATAGAAACTATACAAAGTTCAATTTTTTTTAACCTTTTTAAGCTTTCTAGTCTCCTCATATTATCATGCACCAATGATACTGAAGATGATGATCATGATAATCATGGTGCTTCAAAATTGTAAAATTTACATGAGTGGCTTTTTGTAGAGACCTGTACCAACAGGTCGCGAGCTGATGTGATGCATATCTTATCAACTAGTAGTTCGTATTATGGTTCGTATTAAACAAATCTTCGTATTCAATCTATAAAAGCAAGAGGGCTAACTTTTTTTTTTTGTGATATTAAAATCTCGTATCATGTCAAAGTAAAGTCCACTGTAAGATCACGAAAACTTGAAAATGACATCCTCAAGACTGTAAACCAAGGATTATGGAGAGATTTGACAAGGAAAAGAAAGAAACTTGAGAATCAAATATAGAAAATTTTCTTCTTATTCTACAATTTTCCTATCTTTTAATATTTCCTTTCATGAATCCTTTCGGGGAAATTTCCACCCAAACACAGCCCAAGTATCCCTGTTTCTTGCCCAAAAGGATGGCATTCTTCCACTGAACTTTTTAATTGTGGCCATCTTGTCAATCATCTTTGTGTTATAAAGAATCTATCTGGCGAATGTGACAATATTGCTTTTCAGGTAGTTGGCCACTACAACAAGATACTGCTTTGATGGAACAGTGAACTCCTAAAAAGACAAGATTGCGTGGAAAATTATGTAATATATTTTCCAATTTTAGGGAATTTCCTATTTTCTTTTCTTATATGAATTACAACCCCAACAGGTTTGCCGGTGATCAAGGACTTGGACTTAATAGTTACCTATCAATTCTTGTGAGGGCTTTGTTCTAGCTTTGAATGAACCTTTGCTAGTGAACAGTGAGATTAGTGATTTGTCGAGATGGGGATAAGACATCCCGAACTATCACAAAAATAAGCATATGAACTATTGATGTCCCTTTTCATTCCCCTCGATGTATTCTGTATGGACTTAAAATCTTTTCGAGCAAAAAAAAGAAAGTTTTACCTGAAAATGATGGCCATAATGAAGGTTAGGGCAGGGAGGACATTGACAGTTGCAGATGCATATGTTGCAGATGTGTACTTCATTCCCAAGACGTATAAGTTCTGATCTAACACTGGCCTGATCATAATCCAATGGGAAAAAAAACACATTAGCTACTTCTATTAGTGTTAAAATTTTGCAGAACCTTTCAAATATGTCAAAGAACAACCACACAGAGAGAGAGAGAGAGAGAGAGAGAGAGAGAAACTAACTAGGAGTAGGAAAAAACCAATTTCCTTCATCCAATAGGAGGTTTGAATGAAAGATTTGGAAAGAAACACATGGAAATCTTTTATAACAGGGCGCTCTGCATGAGAATTTCTGCAGCATGGTAGGAGTATTTAATTTCATGCTATCTCATTTCCTGTTCGTTCATCTGTCCCATTTTTTTTTAGGGGAATAGGAAAAAAACAAAAAGAACATTCCAAAAAATAGACGGAGGATAGAAGAGCGGTGAGCCGGTGAAGTATGCGAAAAAAATTTGTTCACCCTCACCAAAAAGAGGTGGACAAAACCCTCACTCTAATAGATTGAAATGGTGTGGGATCCACTAAAAATGATGTGAATCTCAACACAAAGTGATGTCATCCTTATGAAAAAGTGTATTGATTCCGTGGGACCTACACTAGTTCAACCAATCAGAGTGAGGGTTTTGTTCACCCTCTTTTGGTGAAGGTGAACAATTTTTTTCTCGAAGTATGCCCAAGGTGTTAGAAACTGTCTAATAAACATATCTGTGCCTGAATCTATGCACACACATCTATGCAACTTTTTAAACTCTTGTACGTCAAAGTTAACTTATACGTAAAGGGTGTTCATTGAGTTAGAGAATTACTCCAAAAATGCCAGAGCCAGTATCTTTAGGATGACACTGAGCGTCAACTTTGGCCTTATTTTCCTGTAAAACAGAACACAAATGATGTGTTTTAAGTTAGAACATCCACAATACAGTTATTAGGAAATAAAGAATGCATTCGATACATTTGAAAACTGTCCATAACAATTGCAAGTTTTACTGATCTTCAAAGAGATCAAAACTAGTTTTGTCGCGGAAAGGTTATGTAATGGTAACCAACGGAAGAGTTGTAGTGCCCAAAATACTATGATAAGAGTGTGATGTTGTATACGGGTTGAGAGAGAAAGACCTTTCGAGAACAAGCGCGAATGGAGCGATAACAATTGTGGCAACCACATGACGGTACACCACGAATATCCAATGGCTCATACCGCCCTTCAAAGAAACCATGGTGATGATGTACATTCCAGCATACCCAACTTGCAGGCACACCATAGCCAAGTATGGTTTTACCTTAGTGAACAATAGGGACAACATTCCATTTTCACCCATTTTCCCTTTATTTCTCTCTCTCCAAACACTAGTAGTGCTTATTGATTTGTGAATGTGTAATGTGATCAAATGCCTATGGACCTTTATATAGACAAAGAAAGCAAATTAAGAGAAATAGCTTTACCAAATTAACGTGACCTATGCAATTATCCTTTAGCAAAAAACAAAAACCAAGCCATTTTCCTAATAACAGGAATCTTTTTTTCTTTTTGTGATTTGTATCCAATATAAGATAGAATTTTCGTGTGGAACTCTTTATGGAAACTATTGTTTTCTTTTTTTCTCTTTTTGGAAGTGGGGAATAACCCCAAGCAAGGGTGGAGGTACATATAGGTATAAGTGGGGTCACTTGAATCGACTCACTTTGTTTCCCCACATAAATATTTGATAGTTTTGTAGCCAAAATTTTGCTTTTTGACCCTACAAAAAATTTAAAATTGCCCCAGTTTACTCGAAATGCATACGAACTCCAAGCATTCTCTTTTTCTTAGAGTTGATAGTTTTACGAACGAGACTATCACATATCTTTTTCAAAATATAACAAGTCTTTGAGACCAATTGCAACGCAAATATACATTTATCATTATATATCTTTCTTGTAATTAACCTTTAATTTAGTTTTAACAAATTAAAATATTACTCAAATATGGATCTAATTTTTGACACCAATAACTAAAAATTATACCTCCGCCCTAGATCCCAAGGGGGAAGTTTAGTGGGAGCATGACATGCCTTATATTCCGAGTTTACATTTTTTATTCTCACCACAAGCAAAAAATTCTTGGGGCCACTGCAAGTTTGCTTAGTCGTTAACTTTAGAATACCAGAATAACTCAAGATGCGTGCATGCATATGTTATAAAAAAAAATAAAATTAAGGTGGGATTTGACCACCGAATGGTTTTAGGGGTAAGTGCTTTGGGATCATGCCAAAGAGGAGCGAGTGGTAAGCATAATGGACACCATCTTTTAAGTTGTGGTTTGGTGACTCCACAAGTTTTTTATTAACACACAGTTTTTTAGTATCAATAATGAAGGTGTTGTTAGTTCAAGTGATGTCTTATAATAATACATCATCATAAATGATGGCTTTTCTTTACTTCTACTTAATTACACTCCTCTCAAACACACCACGTAATAAAGTATGCTCTACAATATATTTTGACAATTCAAACCATTTATTTTATAGGTCTCGATGTTCACATTATTCAGGAAAACAACCAAATTGATCGGACATTGAGAACAATATTAAAAGTTACATTTTTCTCAAGAAAATTAAATCTTTAAAGTTATTTTTGTTAATCAATCGATTTAAATTATGCACTTGTCCAATTGATCTGATGATTTTTAGTATAAATCCTTTACACGTTTGGCGCTACAAAAATGGACGCCTCGAATTCTCAAAAAGGGTTGTGGGACCACACCCTATTAAGTGATGTATATAAAACGTTTCTTCCTTGTTTGTATTTAACTTATTTATTATTATTATTATTATTATTATTATTATTATTATTATTATTATTATTATTATTATTATTGGTAATTCGGAGGTATTGTGAACCTTGTTATTAACACACGGATGTAAAGCTTTGGCAAAAAGGCGAAATATGCGGCGCAAATTCATTCTGGGGGTAAATTATAATATACAGACGAATATGAGTTTAAATTCTTTCTGCCACAGTGGAAACCGTGGGGTTCCGTTTAGGGGTGTACATCGTTTCTGTAGAAATGTAGAAACGTAATCATATTTAACGGTTTGAAAAGATTGAGAATCATAGAACCAAACCACATTAGACCAATTAGATTGGTCTGGTTTGATTCGGTTCCAATTCTAAACCATGTTAGTATTCAAAAATTGCAAAAAACAAATAAAATAATAACATACCGCTAACATAATACTTTAATAGGCTTTCTGGGAAGTGGGAGTGTTTTGGGAAGTGGAAGAGTTTCTTGACAAAGTTTGGTGAGAGTTGGATAATGGGATGTACTATTATATATCATTACTAGCAGAAAAACCCGTGCTATGCATGGAACGAATTCATGTACATTGGGTTGATGCAAATGCAAAAGTGAAAGATATATATGCTTAATTTAATTGTCAAAAACAAAAATACTCACTCTGTCCTAATTGTTGATCGTTTTGGTTTTTAATAAATATGACATTCTTAGAATAAAAAATAAAATACTTTCGTGTTAATTTTTTTTTGTAATATGCCAAAGCAAAATTGTACTAATTTGTAGATGGTTTTCTTCTTGCTGTTGCTGGCTCTTCAGGAGTTAGCTTGTTGTGTTGCTTTTCTTCCCTTGATTGGCCTTTTGTCAATTGAGGTTTGGGTCTCGGTCTAGGCTTTTGATTCTTTGAATTTGAAGCTTTTTCCTTGCTCTTTTAGTCATTGTTCTCTTTCCGTGATTAATAAAATCATTTTTGCCATACAAAAAAATAAGATTGACCAGGTTTACCTATTCTAATTATATGTTCCATTATTGGCATGGGAATCGGTGTTTGAAAGTTCCAAAAATTTTCCTCTATATAGAAAAAATTTAGGGTACTAATAAGTTACCACATGGTACCCCTTGGACACATTCGAGTTGTCCAACGAATGCATCTGATTTTAAAATGTTTAATTGCCAAACAAATTTAGACCATCGGATCCATTTTTGGATGACCCGAATGTACATGAATGGTGCATGCCACATCAACCATACCCTATTTGCACCCAAAATCTTCTCAAATCCTCTGATGCACATAATTTACAATAACTATAAATAAAAACTATTGACAAACAATTTAGCTTTCAATGATTATCTAAGTGGCGCACCAATAATGACGGTCGTTCTTATAGAAAAACTTGTAATGGAATATGGAATGTCAAAAAGAGCACATCCTGTTAGATCAGCATCATTACATTAAGACTAAACTTGATGAGAGAAATTTACTACTGCTATGATAAATATAGACAGAGATATATAGATTTTGTCAGAAGGATCATTGGCACCCTCGAGAGTTCATTGGTATTAAGTCATTGATAAACGTCCAAACAATTTTTTGAATAGTACAGGCTTCATGGGAAACACGTACAACCATTTTTACAAATATTTTCAGATTTTACACTTTACATTTTGTACTAAATTAGTGTTTTATTGGGCTCTGGCATTTTATCTTTTAGAGGTAAGTAAATAATCATCCCATTTTTGGGAGCCCTGTACATTTTAATCCCAGTCACTATTCATACTTATGTTTCCATCCTCTTGTGTGATTTACCGAATTTGCCCTTGTGATGACATACATAATCAAAATAATGTTGTATTCCTGGAAGTTAGGGAGTTTTCAAAAGGTAGGGATAATTTTGTTCCAATGTATAATTGATTTCTTAATTTTGGATAATTAGAGATTTCAAAACGATATGATTTGATTTTCATTTTTAAATGATTCCTTGATTATTGCAAACATGAAAATTAATGATTAGTAGGGTGGAAATTCAAAATTTGTGGGGATGATTTCTATCCACACTAATTTGATTATGATAAAAATAACCAATAACAAATAAAAAATGGTAAAATCCTTTTCCATAGCAGTAACATGGTTAATTCAAACAACTTTTTACATGACTCCATGGTAAAAAACTTGTTTGACTTGTTTACCACAAATTTCAATGATCATGGTAAAATCTCAGCATCTTTCAAAGTGAATAATGAACCAAAACTTGTTTTTTGGACAAATTTTTATAAAAGCCACCATTTAAAACCAATGGTATATTCCATTACAAACAAAGATGAAAATGAATGAGATTGAATGGCAAAATGAATGAGTCTGAACTTGGTTGTTTGTTATTGTTTTTTTTTTCCCATAATTTCAATAACGCAGATGATTCATTTATATGACTTGTTAAATCAAATCATGGTAAAGACTTCTTCAAAACATGTTGTAATGATTATGGTGAAAATTAAACAATTAAATAGAGAAAATGGTAAAATCTGATTCCTATATTTGTAACATGGTTAATTCGTAGGACTTCTTATAGTATTGGATACCATGGGAAAAAACTTTTCAGTGATTATGGTAAAAATAACCAATAACTAATAAAATATGGTAAGATGCGAATGTATAGCAGTAACATGGTTAATTCAAATGTCTTTTTACATGACTCCATGGTAAAAAACTTGTTTCAATGATGATGGTAGATTCTCTACAACTTTCAAAGTGAATGATGAACCAAAACTTGTTTTCTGGATCAATTTTATCAAAGCTGCCATTTAAATTCAATGGTATATTTTTTTATTATGAACCAAGATGAAAATGAATGAGACTAATGGCAAAACAGTAACGACAATTGGATAATGCACGTTTATACCACACCAATATTACACCCTAACTCAAAATCCATTGATCAAACATAATTGGGAAAAAACAAGGAAACTGTACGACGACATGGATACGAAAATAAAAGGCAAAATTAAACATGTCAAGCATTGGGTAATAGAGTGACTAAAGATCACATCGTTGCGTACTGTGACTGTAGAATCGGCAAAAAAATGTATAGTGCAGTTGTAACAGTTACATCAAGAAACAAAAAACATGGTGTATAATTCTCAATACACACTTATGATGTCGTACCATTATACCCCACCGGTGTATTCTATTTCCAATTCTCCAAACAAATTGAGTAGGTTGGAAAGGCGACAAATACGGGACCCAATTGGAACGTCAACGAAGAATTTATGGAGCAAGTCAACGACGCCTCGTTCACTTGGAAAAAGGACTGTTGATGGCGATGTTGGTCTGCAATGGTGAAGGTTTCGATCGGCGATTTGGAACTGCCTGAAGTTGAAGTTTTCTGGTGGTGGGTGAAGCTTTTCGAACAGAGATTTTTCAAGACTTAAAAGAACTATCGATGGATGAAAAGGTTTTTGATCAGAGAATTTTTCCGGAATGAAAAAGTACCGCTGATTGATATCTTCTTCTATGGTTAAAATAAGGAGGCAGAACGATGCCTAAATTATAGGGATTTTGATCTATCCCAAATTCCTAAATTATCGCTTCAATCCTCTGGAGTTTTGAATTCAGTCCTAGATTGAGGATGGTGGACTAACGAGATATTAGGGATTGGGGCCCCAATCCCATAATTGCACCAAAGGATCTCATAATTTTGAAAATGTTCCACTATTTACCGCTCCATATATACAACTTTTAATTTAGTTCTCAATCCCTTAATATGTTACAATTATATAATTATATATAAAGGGAATTTTAGGGTTTATTTGAATCTCGGGATGGAAACATAACTCCTAAATAGACTCAGGATGATTTTCTAATTTCAAGTGACTAAAAGGATGATTATTTAAGCACCCCTATCTTTTAAGAGTTCAAGACATGCAACTTTCTTCCAAAAAAAAACAAACAAACAAACTATTTTTAATGCATGCAGAACCACCGATACTATTTTCAATTTTAAAAAAATGTTTTGCCTTCAAATCTAATCCAATCTACTAAAAAAAAATTCCAAAAATATAATCCAAATGGATTGGGTAAATATATGATCACATGCAACACTAAGATCGCATACCAACAAAGTAAAAGTACCTTACATATATATAGAGGTGTAACCGCAAATACATTAGAATTGTTGATGCCTCATAAATGTCATCTTCAGAAATAAGTAGACAGATCTCTATATTCCTCACACTTTTATTCCCCTTTTTCCCGCAAAAACAAAAAGGGGGAAAAGAATAAAGAAACTCAGTAGTTCGTACCATTATTTCATGAATTGTACAAATTGATGGATAAAGGTTTATGGTCGGTGTTTAAAATTTCCATGTCTAAATACCAAGATTCAGTGGATAAAATCTATAGTTTCAATTTTTTATTGTCAATTGAATATTTTTTATTCTTTAAAAATGAAAAAATTTAAGGAATTATCAATATAATATGCAATTATTGACTTTTTGCTTACCGCTTGAGTCATAGATGGTGTTGACTTGGTGCCACCATTCCATCAATTTTTGTGCTCCTAAAAATTTCATTCTTTTTAGGGTCGACATCTCATGTGTGTGTTACTGTAAAATTGAAATTGTTTTACTTCAAAGTGCCAACAAATAAAAATTAGTTGATTCATCCAAAACTCGACAAACATAATTAACTTGATTAAAAACACATTAAGAAAATCAATAATGGAAAAAACAACAATACCCAATTCAATTTTTTTGTAGGCATTGATGATGAGATGTAGCCTATTCAATCAATACACACCCACCACGTTAATGGCCAAATTTGAAATATAATGAGAACAAAACATAAAGAAAAATTCAAATACCTGATATAGGAAAGATTAGGAATCCAATTAATATACGAGAGAACCAAACATTGAAATATTAGACAACAATAATTTTAATTTTAAACTTCTAGATATGGCTTTGAAGAAAAAGGACTCGAACACTAACAACAGATGGTTGCTGGAACTGATACCGAGAGATGCAATAAGGAGATAGTTAAAGAAAGTGAGAATGCATGGCATGTACCCTCATGAGGCCATTTTAATTTCCATAAGTGTTTTGATGTTTTTTGAATTTATAATTTAAAAATCTCGATTGATTCGTTAACTTATCCAACTTGTTTGAGATCTCAACTACCTAGTAACAGGAAATTGTTTTCTTTATTGTCAATTCTAAATTTATCTAAAAGTTTACTGGTAACTATCGAAATGTTAAATTAGGTTTCCTTCATTTGCACAAATCTTGCCCCAATTAATATGATCCTTTTAAATATTTTCCATTTTTGTAACAGTTATCCCATACATTAAGGATTTGATAACCTAAAAGAATTCAAACATTTAAAAAAAGATTTGATTAATTGTATTGGCCAATCAAGTGTAGCCACTTGTTGCGACAGTAGCCCTCCTCGTGAAAACCCATCTTGAAATACTATATTAGATTTATTATCTATATTTATATAGATGGAAGATGCATGATGTAGCGTTAAAAATTACAAAATAAATATATTTATATATATATTTTTTATTTTCACGGACCAATTCAGTTCAAATCATGAATTCTAATTATGAAACAGGAGACTGAACCAAAATATCTAGTTCTCATTTTTTTTGGAACCAGAACCAATCCAATAAATCGTAGAACCAATCCAAATACACCGGTTTGGTCCGGTTTTGTAATTTTTGGTTTTCTTGTATACTGCCTCCATCACCGCATGTTGGCTGTTAGTAGGGATGGGCATGGGGAGGGTAGGGGGTGGATACCACTACCACCATCCCCGATCCCCGAACCTATATCAATCCCGATCCCCTCCCCGATCCCCACCGGAGATTTTATTTTAACCTCCATCCCTGCCCCGATGCGGGGAACGGGGATCCCCATGGGGATTCGGGGATTCAAAATGAAATGCACTTGTCATATGTAAATATATGAAATAGGTACATATTTTCGTGCGGGGAAACGTCATGAACCAATTTTATGGTTCAACCACAAAATCACAGACATCAACCTCTGTCAACGTAGCATACACGGGAAAAATCCTCACAGGCATTAACTCATGAAAACGAAAATGAAACTTCTAGATCCACACTTTCGATCGAGGCAATATGATAGCATAGATGAATAGAAAAGAGACGTATGTAAACTGTAAGTGTAGATTAAGAATGCTTCAATACATACCTGAAAAAGCTTATGTATTCACCGGAAAGAGAATGGAGAGAGGAGATTTTAGATCGAAGTAGAAACACGTAGAGAGAGAGAGAGAGAGATTAAGGACCGTGAAAAAAGCTCGAAATTTTGTTGGTGGCGTGAACAACTTAAGAGTTGAGATCAATGAGATGACCTGGGTTTTGGGTGAGAGACGAGAGTTAAGAGATGAAGTGTGGGGCGGCAGTAATTGTGAACGTGTGAAGTGTGAAGAAAAAAAAAAGAATATTTACCTGGAAAAAAAAAAGTAACCCTAACTCTAAGTTATAAATATCTGGAAAAAGAATATTTTATGTATTTATAATATAAATATATATTATACACACACACAGACACACACACACACATATATAATAATAATAATAATAATAATAATAATAATAATAATAATAATAATAAATGAATATATATGAGTGAACGGGGATGCGGGGAGGGTCGGGGAGGTGTGGGGAATGGGGAGGGGCGGGGATCGGGGAGGGGATCAGGTAGGGGACTAACAATACCATCCCCTACACGATCCCCGAATTTTTTTAAAAATAATCCTCATCCCCTACCCGATCCCCGAAAAAATCCCCGAATCCCCTCCCTGAATGGGTAGGGGACGGGTTGGATAGGGGCGGATCGGCCGAGATGACCATCCCTAGCTGTCAGACATAGAGTATTATATTCATTCAAAAAAATCAAATTCATCATATATCAATATGTGTATAAAAAATTGAATTTGGGTTCATAAAATAGACGGTCATAAATAAATTAAGAAAATAACTATTGACAGAATCCATTTCACAATCAAAGTTCAATTTTTGATATCTCAATAGATGTCTAATCGAGCTGATTTTTTGTGAAGTTATACTACTCTCTACAGGCCCTACAAGGTAAACAATTTAGATTACCACAACAAACACATGATCGGGCCTAAAACGGTGGCAGAAACTCCACAGTTTCCACTTGTGCCGAACATATATAATTTAATCCCGATGAATATATGTCACAAATTTCACTTTTTTTGCACATTCCGTGTGGAAAAGAGGAGATTGTTTGTTCAACTTTAGCAGTTATCAATTAATGCACAACCATACAAATTTGCGAATTTTAAACGTGTGTTAATACTTCCAAGGTAGTACTATATAAAGATCAGACACAGTTGTATGGTGTTAAAACTGAAAATATAAAGATAGGGTTCAAATACTGTACGTCGAAGGAAGAAATCATGGGTTTTCTGCCACCACCTTGTAGGCCCCAACATACATTTATTATAGTGATTTGAATCGTTTACAGTATTTTGTAAGATTTATAGACTAATATATCTACTCAAAATATTCAGCTTTATCCAACATCATTAGGAATATCAAAAATTAAATTTTGTTTGCCAATTGGACGGTCATGAACAGTGTAACTTTAAAATTGTCAACACAATTCAGACCATCCATTTTGTAATCGAAAATACAATTTTTGATGTATCTTTCAATGTTCGAGTAAGCTGATGTTTTGATTAGATATAATACTTGTTACGCCGTGACTTTTCTTTTCCTAATAAAGATATTTCACATAGAAATTTAGCTTTTATGTTTGGGTCCGAGTGAATTATTTTTGGCACGCCCTACAAATGCTGCTGGCATTATTGGAATTTTGGATATGTAAGAATACATTTTGAGTAATATTCTGGAATTAAGCTAATTAGATTAATTTTTCCATTTTCAAATTTTCCCTACGTTATTCTAGGTAACAGTTGGTTATTGTAAAGACTCGCGTTTTAAAATAATTTTTCGGAAATAATGTTGGGTAAATGTGAAAAAATAAAAAATAGAGTGATGTTGGGTCAATGTGATGGGAGTATGTGCATTGGGGCATCTTTAAAACACCCTAGAAACACAAAGGGTGCTAGTGTAATTAGTGGTGTGTATATATGTGTGTATGTGGCTGATTTTGGGCAAAAAAATCAGCCATCTCTCCCTCTCTAAAAATCACCAGCCCTCTCTCCCTCTTCTTCTCCTCTCAAATTCTCTTCAAATCCCACCAAAAACTCACCCTCCACACTTAAATCCTTCACCATCCAACCATAGATTCGTCATTTGCGCTTGTTTTGGAGTCCGACACTCCGTGATTTTTGCTTGGAGCTTAGAGGACGAGTTGGGGTTTTGCTCATTGGTGGGTTTCAAGCTTCTAAACTTTGAGGTAGGGGGATTTCTACTATTACTAAGTGTTTTGAAGTGTGTGGTGTGTAGATGATACCAATTATTTGATCAATCCTCCATGATTTCTTGAAAATCCATATATTTCCTAGTTTTAAGTTGGTTATAGTTTGATGTATGTTGTGGTTGATGTTCTATGTAATTTAGTTGAAGTTGATATTGGCCTTGGTTGGGTTGGTTTTGGAAGCCATGAAATCCCCTAGTTGCTGTCAAAAATTTGTTCGTGAGGTTTTTGGATCGATCCACTTTGGGGTTGGATCGATCCAGAACCATCTGATGAAGTTGCGGATCATAGTGGATCGATCCACTCTCGTTCTGGATCGATCCACTCACAGTGGATCGTGGATCGATCCACTCATCACTCGGATCGATTCACAACCTTCTGTTTTACTCTGGACCAAGGTGGATTGATCCACTCTTGTTCTAGATCGATCCACTCTCGTTTTGGATCGATCCACTCTCACAGTGGATCAATCCACTCCCCCCTTCACTTCATCAAAACTTGTTTTCGTCGATTTCGGTCGCTTGTTCGTGTTATTACTTGGCGTAATCATCTCCTATACCTCAAAACTCGTTGAATAACTCGTTCCTAGCCTATCCTAGTATAATTGGTGACTCAGTTTGATTTTTGCACGACCCCTACGTGGTCATACACTTGTTATATATGAATTGAAGTTTTTTTTTATGAAATGCGTGAACTTGGGTGACGATCCGAGGTATGAGTGATATGATGACACTTGTGCGAAACCAATGAACGTGAATTGAAATGAAAACTTGAAACTCTTGATACGGGGTCGAAAGGTAGCCCGGAATGATACTCGGGCCACTCTATGGGTGTGTCGCGAGGAATTATGCCTTGGCCAAGGGGAAGATTATACGGGGTTGAAAGATAGCCCGGAATGATACTTGGGCTGTCCTATGGACGTGTCGCGAGGAATTTCTAAAGATCCAATTTAAATACAATGGTTGATGCGACACAACGGACGAATTTGACACTTATGAGAGATGACGCATATGAGGAATACATCGGGTACACTTGGGTGATAACAAGGGATTTATAAACTTATATTTGATTCGTTGGACTCTTGTAAAATCTTGCTTATCTTGTTTAGCTTTCATCCTCATGTCTCATCTCGCATCTGCATTTCATTGTGTTTAGTTTTGGTAGACGTTTCTCTACTGGGCTAGTGTAGCTCAACCTATCATTTTCAGGTACATGCTCAAGGAACATATGTTGGATGCTTTGGAATGTGGATGCATAGCATGAAGCTTTTTGATCATGAAGTTATTTTATCTTCCCATCTTTAGTATATTATTGGGAGACGATTATGTAACTTTAGTTTTCTCATTCATTGGACAGTATTCAATGTATGTAATAACTTTAAATCTTTTTGGTATTTGTGTATTTGGGTTTGGGTACCCTTTAGAGATAGAAATGAGAAATTTTTATTTGAATTTGTACTATTGACTTGACTTTTCAACGACGACTTTAATCTATCCTATGTGGATTTTATATGAATTTCGGTTACTAAAAATGAGGGCGTCACAGTTATAATTTAGGGTGTGTGATTAGTGGGTAGTTTTAATAGTTTTACTTAGTCATATATTTAAGAGAGGGTTAGGGTTAACATTTACAGAACTCCTGACTTTTGGAAGAGAGTCGCAGCAGCCGAAGTGGAATGGTTCTGGGTGGTTTCCTCGGAAGTAAGTTTTTTATTTTGCTCATCTTTTTCGTTCCCTTTTGATCTCTGTACACATAGGTGTCAGAGAAGGACCTAATTTTATATTGAACCTAGTTTTGTCTTGGTCGATTTGGGAGGAGGAGAGGTCACGTATGTGGGGGTCAGATGGAGTACAAATCAAATGGGAGTTGGAGACTAATTTGAGTTTTTGATTAGTTGTGGCATGAATTGTACATGGAATTATGGATACAGATTAGTTTGACCATTGAGATTGGAATTTTTCTTTGAAGAAGTGGGATTATGGCGGCTGGTGGTGATTATATACTAATTGGGGGTTAGCCATAGTTCGGGTGCTTAAATAGCAAAAGACTATCCTAGCTTTATGTATCAAGTGTTATATTATTCGAATAGTTAGTTACTCCGTATTTTGTATTCTCTATTTTTGTACAGGTTAGTCTGTTTTCACATGTTTGAGTTGCATTGTCTTTGGACTCAGGTGAGTGGTTAAGCATGTTACGTATTTTCGAACTCGCTGTGTCCCTTAAATTATTCTTTTGAAAAAATTACCATTTGATTATTGAAAACTTGAATTGCTTATATTTGATCTTTTAATTGGCACGCGATAAAAAAATATTCTTTTGGTGAGAACTTGGTGGATATGGATGAGAACATTTATTGTTGAAAGTCCAAGGAAATTAATCCTCTGTGTGCGGGTGACTCTGACCATTAGGGAAGAGACCGTGTCCTGGCGGTGACCCTATTGCTCAATGGCTGACTTTTGCCAGATCGTTTTTAGGGAAAAGTTCCACGGGATGCCTACTCGTGGTGACTCTAAGTTTCGATATTGGATCCAATTATTATGAGATTTTTGTTCACTGGCACTTGGTACTAATTGGTTTTGGTTGTGGTTCCCCACCGTTGTTGGATATCGTATTGTGATCACCAAAAAGACTTGTTATTAGTAAAAATATTTATTGATACAATTTGTTGTTTTGTGATACACCTCGTATGCCAAATTATATTTACATGTTAAAATGTTTTATCCCTGCTTTAGAACTTTATTTATTATACATGATTTGCAATTCACTGAGCTTGTCATTTGACGGATTTAATCCACCATTATTTTCATGGACATCGAGTCAGTAGATGAGAACTCTGGAGGCGTCTTGGGGAGTTATTGTGTCGACCTCCATAGGATATTGCATTCAAGATTTATTATTTTATTTATTCACTTCTGCACTTATTAAAACTTTTTGATACATTGCATTTTTGTTTTCATTGGTTAAGAATTTTTATTGATTGGTTCATGGGATGGTGTTCCCCATGCTTATGTTGAGACATATATGATTTGATTTTGTTAATAAAAAAAAATGATCGTTTAGTGGTCTATGACTTATTTTATTTTAGGCTTCATGTCCACATGTTAGCCTTGTGGTTCACGGCCGGTTATTTTCCATTTTGGGGTGTGACAATACTCCTCTGCAGGCCTTATAAGAGGCCATATATGATGAACGATTCAGATTACTACTATAAATACAAAATACAGCCCACAATGAAGGTGATGGAGAACCCATAGTTTCCACCATAAGCGGAAACAATTTTAACTTGTAAAGATGATAGAAAAAAGTATGACGTTAAAACATACTCCCTCCATCCCAATTGATTGTGTCTGTTTCCTTTTTAGAACTTCTAAAAAAATTGTCTATATTTCATAATTTATAATATTTTTTACGATTTTGAAATCTTTGTTTTAAAAGATTAATTGAGATCTATTAAACAAGATCTATATTGACTATAGAAAACATTATAGATTGAAAGAAATAGATGATTTTTTGAGACGTCCAAAAAAGGAAATAGACACAATAAATTGGGAGGGGGAGAGTAATATTTAAACAACATTAATGTGGACAACATCAATGCATGGGGCAGAGCCACATCACCATGTGGTGCGATAATGTTTTGTGGTGATATACATTTTTGAAAGATAACTATTTGCAAAAGTATTTGCCAACTGTGTTTTGTACGCAAACTAAATTACCCACGCCTAAAGGCACTCCCACATTTATTTTGCAATCTAATATCGCTTTAATTTCCTTATACTTATAAATCTCTAAATCAAAATTTCCCCTAGCCCAACGAAAAATCTAGTACATAAAAACTCACCAATATTACTTTCCAATTTAGGATAGTAATAATGTCAATCCTAATTTTGTCAATGCTAAAACTCGTTTGTAGAAAATGCTTATACCATTCACATGATTGATGATACAAGCATTTTGTGCAATTGAATTTTGCCATTAATAAAAACAGCTTTGGCATTAGTATTTTTTTTAATGCAAATTTATGACCATAAATGTCAAATAAGTACTTGGTGTCAAAAGGGTAGTGCGGAAAAAGTGAGAGAAATATAACATGTGTTGATACTTGATAGGTATATTAATTTAGCCAGAGAAATATTTTCAACGTGTTGTAATTTTTTTATAGAAAAAAAAGTGTAGAAGTAACCATTTAAAGGTGATAAGTGAGAAAAGAGGCCCGGGCGGGCTTGGCCACTGCTCTCCTTGAGGGACAACAGACCCTGCCAACTCTATAGTGCACATCTAGCCTGTCTGTCTAGGCAATTAATGGTTTAAATTTTAAAAAAAAAAAAATTTCCAGAAGATTTTTTTTTTATCAACCCGAACCATTCATAATATTTTTAAATGGTTCGAATAAAAAATTGGCAGAGCTTGCCATCCCTCAAGAACATCAGTCCCCTATTCCTAAAATTTGGCGGGTTTGATTACACTCCTGTCGGACCGCTTTTCCACAAACTCTCCTAAAACCAATTGGTGTTAGGTAGGGTTTCAATTAAGTCTTTTATGACATTGGACATCACACCGCAAGTCTGTTTTTAGAGCAGTCACAGGGAGTGACATTGTGTAACCAAATCCATGGGGGCACTCCGGGCCCAACAATCCCTCCCTCACGATGATGCTCCCGCGACTCGAACCCATGACCTCCTGGCTCTAATACCACTTGTCAGACCGCTTTTCCACCAACTCTCCTAAAACTAATTGGTGTTAGGAAGGGTTTCAATTAAGTCTTTTATGACATTCGACATCACACCCGCAAGTCTGTTTTTAGAGCGGTCGCAGGGAGTGGTATTATGTAACCAAATCCATGGGGGCACTCTGGGCCCAACAACTCCATTGTCCAAATCCCAACTCATTTGTTACATAGGGTATTGATCTTTGACTCAAGTATGGTTCAGTCTTATCCCACACGTCCCCTCCACCTTGATTTTTGTGGACACATCACAAGCTCACAATAATGATTGAGACCATTAATTTTTGGGTAAATTACACTAACCTCCACTGAGATTTTTGACTTGTACACTAACCACCTCTACTTTATCTAAATAGCACTGACCTACCCTGAGTTTTATATTTTAGTATCAAAAGCACCCTTCGACAGTACCGACAGCGCCGAGGAACCCTTGTGGATCCCCAACGGTCGATCCGAGTCGGCCGTTCATTCCAAAATCGAATTCCGAGTGAGTCTACGCAAGAATCACCTCAATCGGATAGTTCTAAGTGCTCAATCCAAAATTTTTGAACGAAATGGGGTGATTTTGGATCGAGCACTTAGGATCATCCAATTGAGGTGATTCCCGCAGAAGCCCACTCGGAATTCGATTCTGGAATGAATGGACGGCTCAGATCGACCGTTGGAGACCCACAAGGGGGTCCCCGGTGCCGTCGGTACGGTTGAAGGGTGCTTTTGATACTAAAATATAAAACTCAGGGGAGGTCATTGTTGTTTCAGATAAAGTAGGGGTAGTCAGTGTACAAGTCAGAAACCTCAGGGAAGGTCAGTGTAATTTACCCTTAATTTTTTGGAACTTGTCGAGTTCTCCAAGCGTGTGAAAAATCATGTTGAAGGAATATCGATCAATCAATAACTTTTTGAAACACATTTCTCTCGAAATAAATTATGGGTCCACTTGTGACCTCAGTGTCCTAAGTGCAACCACGTAAGCGTTGGTTCGATTGTCCCGATTCTATTTTTAAGATGTTGGAATAAAGGAAAATAACCCGATTCCTTTATATTATTTCAAAATGGACAGCTATCCTGTATATATCCTTCAAAAAAATTAAGCTAAAATGAACTGAATAGATGCAAAAGCAATTGGGGAGACAATGCCCGACCAAAGAAAAGTTGGTGCTTTCATCAATGGATTTCCAATTAATTCTGAAATCAGGTAGAATCCCACCTCAACAGAAAACAGGAATCTCTAACGACTTGTCAAGCAAAAGCTAGGCCGACAAAATAGATGAGTTGTAAATTCAGA
Source organism: Vaccinium macrocarpon (assembly GCA_022606695.1). Taxonomy (NCBI): domain Eukaryota; kingdom Viridiplantae; phylum Streptophyta; class Magnoliopsida; order Ericales; family Ericaceae; genus Vaccinium; species Vaccinium macrocarpon. The sequence goes on along the minus strand of CM040170.1, from coordinate 23,749,106 downwards.
TATTCTGAGTTCGAAATTTGACAATCTCTTGGAGACCAGGCTAAAAGAGAGAAATCTTTTGTTAATCTCCTAGTTCGGCGTGGATGGTTTGCCTTTGAGCGGACCAGGGAGGGAAATAGTCAATGTGCGCTTAAGATGACCCAAACATATCACCGTGAAAAAAAAAAAGAAAAAGAAAAACCAGGCTGATAGAGTCCATTATTTTGTTATTCAAACAAATCATCTGGAAACACTGTATCAAATGGAGATGTGTGGCTGAGAACAAAATCTCAACCAAATAGAAGGAAGAAAGAAGTTCGTGTTGATCCTTGCATTATTGGGCATCTGTGTGTGCATACTCACGCCCACCGAGCTTTGTCCGTTGATAATTTTGATAATTTCGACTAGAATATTTTGACAAAAAATTTAATTTTATTGATAAGGGTGTGTTTCGGAAATGGTTTGGGTACACCACCAAGTGTACCCCAAATGCGCCCCACCTCATCTGGGCCGTCCAAACTCTTTTTTCAACGTTCCAGATTGAAAGTGCTTTACGTAGTGATACGTAAAGCACTTTCAATATGGAACGTTGAAAAAAGCGTTTGGACGGCCCAGATGAGGTGGGGTGCATTTGGGGTACCCATATGTGGTGTACTCATTCCACTATTGGGTATATTTTGACATTTTAACGCGGTGAAGATTGGGGTTAACGGGTTGGCAAGACTAGAATGTGAATTATGTTCAGATTTTGATGGGAAATTCCAGGCAGTATATTCTGTATTTGAAATGACAACGTAGTAGGAGAATATGATTCCTTTTGGTGGGTTCAGAACTTCAGACCAAATTTTAATTCTCTTTTGTATGATATCCGGAATAGGAATAAGGATATGAGAGGGCTTGAGAATCTCTAGATAAAGGAGTAGTGGAGTACTAATCTGGAGCTTCTGGCGTGAAGTACCTTAACTGAACGGTATTTTTAGTTGTAACTTTTAGATTCATATCAATTATCAAACTACTATATTATATTGTATATTGTACTTCTCGATAAGGAATTGAAAAAATATAATAATATAGACCAAATTTGTAAGTATTATATTGCATATTGAGTAAGAAAAAAACGATTTTTTGTTTCTTGTCTCTTGTCTTATTAAGAACATTCTTTTGTTAAGCCAAACGATGTGATGTAAAAATAATACTCAATTCTGCTAAAAATTAAGAGAAAACTACCAGAAAAACTAGAAAAATGAAAAAGTTCCTTAAAAATTAGTTCAAACTCACCTAAGCTGAGCCTTTTAGCACATTAAGTATCCTAATATAAGGAATTTATGTAGTAACACACGGGGAGGTATTTTTCAGTCGGTCCCTTTGGAATTATTTTTCTCTTTATCAACGATCAAAGCAAATTTTCATCCTTTATTCATCTCATTCTTTATCCCACCCAATTCAAATTTCGTACAACTACTCACATTACATACATTTTTATTTATCATTACAGAACCCACATGTTATCCTCATCATTAATCAATCCCCCCTTCTTTAATCTTTGTATGGCTTTTTGGTTTTTGAGATTCTTAATGATGTATGCAAGGAGAAGGAGAATGATCGGTCTCGAAAAGCATGAAAGGTCCAAAAAGCTCAAAATCCGGAGATTGTAATGGAGTACTGAAGCGTGAGTATTTTGTGCAATCCGTCTTGACTAAAAACTACCGCACTTGAATAAAATACATAAAGAGATGATTCCTTTCCACACCTAAATAGACACTCTAAAAATTAAAATTACAACTCGATGTAAATGTGAGTTTTGTCAAACGGAATTGCCAAAACAAAGAACTCCGGAACTTGGTCCTTAATCAAAGATTTTAGCAAATGGTCACCATGTTCTTCATACTAGAGGTCGGGGCATACCCAATGCATGAACAAGTTGAACTTTGACAAAAAAAAAAAAAAAACGTGCACAAAAATATCCGGTATATCATTTGATCGTGTGTGCATTGCATACTTCTTTTTGGATAAATGAATTATATGGACAGAGGAATATAACTTGCTATAAGTTTCTTTGAGACTTTCCGCATGTACCACATAATTTTTCTACACCACTAAAATCTACTAGACACTAGGGAAAATAATTAAGGTCGAACCTACATCAAAGCTACTCAATTTGAATAGGGAACTGTTGGTGCTTCTAAATTAGCGTCCCGGACTTCCTAAGCTCTGTTTGTACGTTTTACATTATGTCTATTATTTTGATGTCAACAACAAATAAGGCAACCTTGGTTACATTCAAGACTAGATCATTTACCATTGTAGCATCCACTCTTGTCCTTAAGAGGGGGTTCCTTGACATGGTGCTTACTCTTGGAATTAATGAGTGGTTGTTTCATCATGTAAGCAGCAAAGGAATGAGGTGCCCCAAAACTTCAAGAGGTTGTTGAGTTCTAGACTAAGAAGGCTTGTTGCACAAGACAAACTTGAAAGGTGACTCGTGAACTCTTTTGCTGAAGCTTTTCCACTCCTTATATCTATTGATCATTTACTTCTTGTTGAAGTTCTAATTATGCTTTGTTTGAACATACGTTGAGTATTGCTTGCTTTTGATTTCAAGGTGTCTCAGTTAGGACGCTGTTAATCAACTTCTGAGAGTGCCTTGATAATCTTGCAAACTTGGCATTTTCTCCCCTTATGAGGGAATCTTTTATGTGGTTGACAAATCCCATTTGCTTCATGGCATCATGAAGTGGTTTTGTGGTTCTCTGCTTTTTTCCCCCCTTCATGTTCTTGTAACTAGTAAGGATATACGATGGTGGAAAGTAAAAAGTCACACCTTAATCCACCTATTACTATTTTTTAGAAACTAAAAGTAACTTATAGTTTGGAGTTTGCACAATATACATCCTAGGCAGCTTCAAAAGATGTGGAATGGGAAAAGAATTTGAAGACCGTTGGATTATTTGCTATATTTGTCGAGAACACCTCTAAAGAGGACGCTATGATAATTCCACTCGAGAAGGACATATTTGGCAATGAGGTTGAAGCTCATTTGAAAAAAGTTGATATGGGGTACATAAGTCTAATGAAAGTAGTATCTGGTACATGCATAACGCTATACATAAGGTAACAGTTATTAAATACATCTTTTAATGGCTGTATTAGTATGTAGAGGTTATTAATATAGTTTCCTTCATTGCTAGACAACTCTATAGGGGCATCAAGGCTTCCAATACGGATAGAAGATATGTATTTGTTAACCTGTGCCTTCTTAGTGGAAGAATGGTTGCTGAAAACTTAAAGCCCGAATTGCTTGCAAAGAGACTAGAAGATGTCAAGGAAGAACAATTACTTTTCGTTCCTTGCAATTTTGCATAATTTTTCTAGCTCTATACATTTCCTGCCTGGTAGTGTTAATTATTTTTGATAATTTAGGCATTATGGTCATGCTAATTATGTCTTGTTTCATATTAGGTTCCATTGGGTGTTGTACATCATTGATTTGTATTTTGACTCTTCTCCAATGGTGTACCTCATGGATTCAATTAATAAGGATTTCTCCTTATCCCTTAAACTTATGATTACCACGTAAGTTTTTAGACATTGAGAATTATTATTTTAGCCATTTTCTTACGATATTATCGTGTCTAAAAATTACATGTATTGCCTCCTTGAAGAGCATTCTCAATCTATGACAAAGCCAAGGGAAGAAGGATTCCTATTATTCTAGTTTTGAAAGTAGTCAAGGTATAAATGTAGTCCCCTTCTTTTTGGGTCTTTATGAAGTTGCTTTTATGTTATTTTCTAATCGAAATTGTTGTATTTGCCTATAGTGCCCGAAACAACCTACCAATGTGGAATGTAGGTTCTATGTAATGAAGTGCATGAAAGACGTGATTAAAGACGAGAAGAGGTGATTAAAGACGAGAAGAAGTGAAAATGTGAGACTTACTTTTTAGCTTTCATTGTTATATATTGCTTTATGAGTAGAATGGTTACATTATAAGAACCATTTCTCAAATCTATTGCAGTTCAAAGGCAAAAGAACTTACACGTAAGTTGAAATTAATAAAGTGCGAGTTGAATGGATAAATTATCTTGCGAACTAAGAATAATTTGCTCATACAGGCAAGTTAACTCATCTTTTCTTTTGACTCCTCATAATGCTACTCTATTGCTATTAGATAGAATTTGTACATTTGAGGCTCTATGGAGAACTTGGACTAGGAAACTCTTCGTTTATGTAGGTTGCTGTGAAACTGTCTTTTCTGTTGGTTGTTTAGTGTGAGCAACCTACTCATATTTGTGTGATTATCTTGTGAGATGTGTGCTTGAACCACTACCTTTTTTTTAGAGAGGAGGTAATAGCTAGAGGGAGCATCATGTAAGGATTCAGGGAAAGGAGTTCAAGATCCTTGGTCCCATTGTGATAAAAGAGAAAAGTAGAGTTGGAGGGCGAGTCTTATGAGGGTGATAGTAGTGAGTACGAATAATCCAATGGGGCCAATTGATACTTTCTTACGATATTTTGGAGGTGTTTGCGGGGCACCAACTCTGAATGTGTTACTGACTGCCTTCTATTTTTTGGATTTGCCCCACTAGTTTAGTTTCTATGTTCTGAAAATTCTTAAATCTTCGATTCCATAGTGATTGTTGTGTTGGTAACTGCACTTGGTGTTGATCATTTAATCACAATGTTCTCATTAGTGTGAAAGTCTAATGTGATAGTTCAAATTAGCCATTATTCTGTTTGGTATTTGAGCTACCACAATTTCTAGATTTCAGCAGCCCAAGTCAGGTCCCAAAGCACCTTATTGTTAAGGTTAGGTACAACATCACAAACAAGATGTTTTCCAAGTTGACATCAATTTTGGAGGTGTCCTATTGGCTTTACATTGTGTGCTAGTATAGATTCAGTCGGAGCTCGATTTTCATTGGGTTTTATTCAGAGAGCTGTCATGATAGAGCCCAGATTTCACTTTGTTCTGATGAAGCCCATATTTTAGTAGTATTGAAATATAGATGCTTGAATTGCATCCAAGAGTTTATGAGATTCTGGCATCTTGGTCTGAATACTAAGCTGCATTCTACCAAGCATCTCTTCCACTGGCACTCCCACCAAACAGATAAAAAGGGACTCTTGCATGGACACTTACTTTTTTGTAGTGTATGTTTTGCTTTCAGGCATCGTCAGTTACATAATATTACAAGCACTAGAAGTAGGATTACCATAACTTGCATCTGAGTTTTTTGGCCGTGATGCGTTGTCGTCTAGTTGTCTGAATCGTGTAGTGGTTTACAGGATTTTATTGGACCATTTTTAACCTGTCCAAATTCACATAGTTATGTCCTTCATGTCTGTAGTTGTTTTCTTGCTTGCTATATATTTGCTACTTGCTGGAAACTTTGGCTATAAACTCTTCACAAGTTTTTTTTTTTTTTATATTTGGGCTCATTACTTTATGGATTGCTATTGCCTTGATGATGCTGGAAATCTGGAATGGTTTCCATAGTGTACTTCGTTCTTTCTATTGCTCTAATCGGGAATTATTATTTTCTTTACTTGTAAGTGATGTTACTTTTTTGAGTGACCATAGTGGAACTCACCCGCCTTGGAATGTCTACATTTGAAGCCATATAGCTGGAAATCAAGTTAGGCATGAATGGCATCTAAAGCGAAGAGGTTTTTCAAAAGTTGCAATTTTTTGTTTGAACATTGACAATAGCACTTGGTGCCGTTGAACAAAGAGAGAATAGATGTTAAGAATTTGACTTATTTTTCTCTTTCGTGTATTTATAGTCTCTTTTGAACAATTTATTGAATCAATTAAGTATTAAGTATGAATCATGCATGATTTTGCTCTTTTACTTGTGTTGGATGTTATGTGTAATGGTTTTGTTCGTGTGTAATGCTAGCACAGATAAAGATTTTAGGTTACCACATGATTGAGATGTGAAATAGAGAATATATAGATCTTGTAGCCTTTGGGCATTTTAGCGATTTCAAAAAAAAAAAAGTTGCATTTTTCAATCACATTTTTTTGTTTTTGTGTGATGGTTATGAAATTTAATCACGCTTTTAGAAAAAATTGAGATCTAAAACCAATAAAAGCCACACTAAATGATTTTTCATCTCAGTTTCAAATATAAATGATGTCAAGTAAAAAGCGTGATTGTTATCTACATTTAATCATGGTTTTAGATTAAAAAAAACCGAGATAGAAAATAGGGGAAAATGTATGGATTTAGATTTCATGTCAATTTTTACAAGGAACGATCTTAGGTAAAAAGTGTGATTGTTTTCTATATTTAATCACTGTTTTAGATAAAAACCGAGATAGAAAACTGGGGGAAAATGCGTGGATTTAGTTTTTCATGTCAATTTTACAAGAAATCATCATGCTTTTTGACCGTGATCGTTTTTATCTTTCGATCACGCTTATAAAGCGTGATGAAAAAGAGTGATTTACCATATCACCCGGATCCATCACGCTTTTGTGAGTGACATAAAAAGTGTTTATGGTTTTTTGTAGTTGTGATTGTTATTCAATAATTGGGAACAAGAGGTTTGATGAGTAACATTTGTTAGTTGTGTTGTGGGAGTTACTTCTTAAATTTTGTCTTTTACCATGTCTGCAAATCATTTTTGTTTGTATTATGCACACACTATAATGCATATATTTATATGTTAGGTTCCATACGTGTATTCTCCATTCATGTCAGTAGCTCCCTCATTGTAAACTTTCCACATGTTTGTTTTCTCGACTCTCATCCCAAAACACTCAACCAAATTCCAGCAAGCCCTCCCCTCCCCCGGTGTCCCAGGAAATCGATAAATGGTCCAAGCAGGAATTTACAATTTGCGCATCAAAATATACATTGGTTACATGATTCATTTTCTTAATATTTTGCGATGCAAAACCCTCTGAAGTTTAGAAAATAGACATCTGTACGGAAGCGTCATAATGCATAGTAAGCATAACTTGTGATGGTGATATTTTAAAGATAATCGTGGAATTGATCTCCAAAGAAAGAAAATGGAAATGATTATGTGGGTACTGTGCCATCTGGGTGTTGAGATTTGGCGCCCAAACGAGGGGATATAGCCGACTATCCCAAAGACTTGATATCATTTCCCAATGGAGGGATGCTCCCTAGATTATTGCCAGTGTTCCACCCATGGAAAATGTCTCTCTCTCTCTCTCACACACACACACACACACACACACACAAACAAACACACATTTTTGATAAATTGTTATGAAAGTGCTATATTTTTATCTACTTAATTGTGTAACCTTTGTCTATTGTAACACTCACTGGAATGGTTTTGTTTTTGTGAGACCATTTCAGGACATAGGGAGTAAAAGCAGACTCTATGGATATTGTGTGGTTATTAGTTAATGGCTGCTACTACTGCTATTTTATGTAATTAAATTAATTTGTTATAAAATTGTGGTTGTACACCCCAAAATGGGAAGGACCGGCCGTGAACCACAAGGATAACACGTGGACACGAAACCTAAAATAAAATAAGCCATAGACCACTAAACGATCTTTTTTTTTTATTATTATTAACACAATCAAATCAAATATGTCTCAACATAAGCATGGGGAACACCATCCCATGAACCAATCAATAAAAATTATTAATCAGTGATAACAAAAATCCAATGTGTCATAAAGGTTTAATGAGTGAGGAAGCGAATAAACAAAATAATAAATCTTGAATGCAACATCCTAAAGAGGTCGACACGATAATCCCCAAGATGCCACCAGAGTCCTTATTTATCGACTCGATTTCCCTGAAAATGATGGTGGATTAAATCCGTCAGCTGACAAGCTCAGTGAATGGCAAAACATGTATAATAAATACAGTTCTAAAACAGGGATAAAAATATATTAATATGTAAACATAATTTAGCATACGAGGTGTACCACAAACCGCAATTTATATCAATAAACCTTTTTACCAGTAACAAGTCTTGTTTTGGTGATCACAGTACGATATCCAACAACAATGGGGAACCACAAACAATACCAAATTGTACCAAGTGCCAGTGAGCAAATATCTCAGAAATTGGATCCAATATTGAAACTTAGAGTCACCACGAGTAGGTAGCCCGTGGAACTTTTCCCTAAGAACGATCCGGCGAAATTCAGCCGTTGAGCATTCGGGTCACCAGCCAGAACACGGTCTCTTCCCTAATGGCCAGAGTCACCCGCACACAGAGGATTAATTTCCCTGGACTTTCAATAATAAATGTTCCCATCAATATCCACCAAGTTCTCACCAAAATATTATTTTCCTTGCATGCCAATAAAAGTTCAAATACAAACAATTCACGTTTTCAATAACCAAATGATAATTTTCCCAAAAGAATAAATCGAGGGACACGACGAGTTCAAAAATACGTAACATGCTTAACCACTCACCTGAGTCTGAAAATAATGCAACTCGAACACGTCAAAGCGAGACTAACCTGTACAAAATGGGAAATACAAAATAACTAACTAGTTGAAATATAACCTAAGTAGTCTAGGAATTATCATATCCTATTAAAACTAAAATTAACCTAGTCTAATCACCTAGTACTAAGCCACCAGTACCCATCATATATGTGTATTTTATTCCTAAAAGCACTCAGCACATGGCACCAAAATCTTGTACGGCCAATACGTGTAATATGATTCTAAAGTCACCAAGCCTCCATTAAATAAACAAGAACAAGGTTAACTTCTGTAAATGCTGACCCAGCCTTCATTCGGTCCAATCTCACAAATGCACAAAATCACCCCAAGTTCCCATAGGCTAAAGGATGAAAAGAACATGATTCTTGTCAGTGAAAAACTGTGCAAAACTCAAGCCAAGCCCCCACTATCCTGCCACCAATTCCACTTATTTACCTCATCCACGAAATTTAACCTAAGTCTAGGGCTAGCAAATACGTGAGAAAAGGTAGAGAATGGAAAGAGAAATAGGGCTAGCAACAGAAAACTTACCCGATTACCAGCACCATAGAATCACCGCTTGCGGCTTCTCTCTTTCTCAAGGTTCTCTCCAATAATAACCTAAGTCTAGTATATATTTATATATACTAACCCACGTTCCCCTCTAACCCTAATAATAGTTCACGTATTCTAAATAGAAAATAGGTAACTGATTAATTAGAGTATTAAAAGTAACATACACATCTATAATAAAAATCACCTAATAAATGTTATCAACTATAATTAGGCTTATACCCTCTAACTGTGACAATGCCAATAATACTCGCAAAAATAATTAAATAGAACCCGACCACAATTTCCAATTGTAAATAGCAACATAATTAAATAAATAAAAATAAACTAGGATGTAACAGTGGTGTTCTTAAATTGTAACTCTATTTGTATTGGTGTTGCCAATAGTTATGGGCCACAAGGTTGTAATATAATACCGATTGGTTACTAGTAATCTTCTTGCACATTAGGTCAGCTCTGAATATTGTTTTTTTCAATTTAATGATTCAGCTTTGCAATTATTTAGATTTGATTATTTTAGAAAAGCTATACAAATGTGATTTTTATAGAGGCCTACGGTGGTGATTTGGAATCATTGGCTGGTCATGATTTCTAACCCTCCGAATTGGGTCGTGACAATACCAATTTGTACCAATCTAGATCGTTGACACCCTTAATCATCATAGCCAAAGGTAAATAAGCTTATGAGCAAGCAAAGAGGAACAAATAATTTGCCCACATTATGTTGTAGGTACAGGTCAATTCATACATTGACACACCCCAAAACGGGAAATGACCGTCCGTGAACCACAAAGCGAACTTATGGAACACGCAGCCTAAAAAAATAAAAATAAAAGTAAAAAGAAGCCAATGAATACTAAGAGACCATTATTTATTTTTAAGTAAAATGAAACCAAATTGTCTCAACAAAGCATGGGGCACACCATCCCATGAACCAAATGATAAAAATGATCACCAATAATAAAATGAATCCAATCTTTTACCAAAAAGGTTTAACCATGTGCAGAAGCAAAAAATTAAAATAACGACACTAGAATGCAACATCTTATGGAGGTCGACACAATAACTCCCCAAGATGTTGCTAGAGTCCTCACCTACCGATTTGATTTTCCTAAAAATGGTGTTGGAAGAAATCCGTCAGCTGACAAGCTCAGTGAATGACAAACATGTATAATAAATAAAATTCTAAAACATGGATGAAATTAAATTACCATATCATCATAATTTGGCACAGACGATATAAGATAAAATAATAATAAATCATAATGGTGATCACAAAAAGATATCCAATAGTGGGGAACCACAACCAAATAGTACCATGGCCAACAAATAATAATCTCAAAATTTGATCCAATATTGAACTTAGAGTAACCAGGTGTTGGCAAAACGTGGTACTCTTCCCTAAGTCGATCCGGCGAAAAGACAACCGTTGAGCAAAAGGGACACTGGCCTAACCCGGGTCTTTTCCCTTATGGCCAGGGTCACCTATACAAAGGAATAATATTCCTGGACTTCCAATAATAAAAGCTCCTAATAGTATCTATAAAGTTCTCACCAAAAGAGTACTTTTTATTGCATGCCAATTTAAAGAACCAATTATAAATAATTTGATCTTCCAATTAACAATTCTAAATTTTTCAACAAATAATTTAAGGGTCATGGGGAAGTTTCAAAAGTACATAACATACTTAACCACTCACCTGAGTCGAAAGACAAAGCAACTCAAACACACAAAAATAGACTAACCTGTATAAAATATGAACCGAAAATAAATTACAATTGAATTAGTCTCTCAGTAACATAATTTATAATAGTTCAGAAGAAAATTAACTAACTACCTAAGCCTAAACTAAAACATCCTCCAAACACTAAACAAGTACTACTCCACAGCATAACATAGGGCTGCCACTACACCAAACCATAAACCAATTCCATTCTCCTACAAGCATGATCAGCATGCATGTATGGCATGAACCCATCCATAGTTCAATTCCATATAATAAATAATTCTTATTGGATTGTGCAAAACCCAAACCAAATCTCCACTATTTTGTCACCAAACCCACTGATCCACACCATCCAACCAAACTCAAGATCTTACCCATACAGCCAAAGCGTGAGAAAAGAAGAGACTGAAAAGATAAGGAAGAATAGGAATAGCAAGAGAAAACTTACTAGATCACCAAATAACAAAATCGCCTACTGCGGCTTCTCTCTTTCTGTCCCTTTCTGAACATGTTATCGCTAAAAACAATAAATCACTAGTTAATGAACCTATTTAGATGTAACTCAGCAACTGCCCATTAAGCCACGAGACCTTAAAAATAGCTAATAGAAAAATTAAATTTACGTAAGTAAGTAGGATTATTTACCTATAATCTGACCCAATATAAAATCCTATGGTAAACTACGTGCCACCAATTTATCCATACTCAAAAAAATTACACTTATGCCAATAACATGTGTCGGGCACCAAACTAATTAATTAGAATCCGACCATAACACCCAATTATAAATGGCAATATAATAAAAAAAATGAAATAAAAATGTTAGGGTGTAACATCTTTCCCCCCTTAAAATAAATTTTATCCTCGAAATTGCATACTTACCTCATTAATACAAATGTGGATACTTCTCGGGCTTCTCCACATCAAGCTCCTAAGTGGTTTCTTCAACCGCATGATTGCGCCACAATATTTTGACCAATGGAATTGTTTTGTTGCGAAGTACCTTATCCTTCATATAGAGAATCTCAACTGGTCACTCATCATAGCTTAAATCATCAAGAACATGAAGTGGCTCATAATCGATCATGTGGGATGGGCTATGTATATACTTCCTCAACATCGATACATGAAAAAGATTATGAAACCAAGCCAAACAAGGTGGCAACGCCAAATGATAAGCCACCTCACCTATCCTTTCCAAAACCTCCAAAGGCCCAATGTAGCGAGGACTCAACTTTCCCTTTTTACCAAACAAATAACACCTTTCCAAGGGGACACCTTAAGAAACACCATATCTCCTATTGCAAACTATAAATCCCTTCTATGATTATCTGCATAGATTTTCTACCTACTCTGAGCCGTTACAGGTCTTTACCAAATAGTGGCAATCTTTTCGGTCACATTCTCCACCAAATGTGGTCCCAAAAGTTGCCTCTTTCAACCTCATACCAACATATGGGTGATCTACACTTCCAGCCGTACAAAGCCTCATATGGAGCAAGTCCCAGACTCGAATGATAACTATTATTATATGTAAATTCCATTAACGACAATTGATTATCCCAATTTTCTTTCCACTCTAGGCTACACGCTCTCAACAAATCCTGCAATGTTTGTATAGTCCTCTCAATCTGACCATCAGTTTGCGGATGGTAAGCAGAACTGAAAAGTAAGCAATTACCCATTGCTGATTGTAATACACCCCAAAACTTAGACACAAAACGACGATCATAGTTTGACACAATCGACACAGGTGCTCCATGGAGTCTAACAATCTCCCTCACATACAACTGTGCTAACTGGTCCAATGTGAAATACTAAAGTATATAATTTTTAATTTTTTTTCTATACCGAATTAAAGATCTCTATTGGAAAGTTTAATTTGTTGCAAAAATAAATAAAACAATTATGTGCGGAAGTACTTTATTTATTTACTCGAAGAAAATTGCAAAGGGGTAGAACTGTAATCGGCACACCCAGACTAAACATGGATAGGGTTGACCTTGTCCATATTGCCGACCCCTCCAAATATTTGGCTAGGCAAAATTATGAAGGGTGCCCTAAATCCCTCATAAACCATGGCAATGGTGGGCCTGGGATTAATTAATCCGCGCCCAAATTTTATCTGGAGGCTTTCCCCTCATCCAAATGGGCTCTTAGTGGAATGGCGCCTAATCCTGCAATCAAATAATTTAAGGAGTTTGATAGTAGTGTCATTGCCAAACTCTACATGCACTTTTTGAAGAATTTCATTAGGCCTACTATTGCCTTGAGAGAGACTTTCTCTCTCTAAAAATTATATCTCCTTAGGGTTCTTCCTTTCTTTGCTGGCTCCGTCCTTCCAGCCTCTCTCTCTCTCTCTCTCTCTCTCTCTCTCTCCTTCTTCTTTGTTTGTTTCTGCCTTCTTCCTCTCCCTCCTCTCTTTCCTCTATTTCGTTTTTGGGGGTGAAGCTATCGCCTCCATGCCCCACCCCCCACTAGTTTCCTCCCTCTGCTGACCACCCATTTTCAACCCCTTTCTGTTCTCCTATAACATTTGCATTCTCAACCCTCCTACACCACCATCTATGTCACGTCCTCAAAATTTAAAGGAACGTACATTAAATAATTCCATATGGACGATCAACAAGTCCAGGTCCATGTCAAAGCCCAAGTTCAATACCTAAAGTCAACATCAATGAAATACAATAATCTACGGGTACCCATACCCCAAATTGAAATTAACAAGTTTTATACTTATATTACAAATCCGAAGTCAAAAGATTTACTATGAATAAGTTACAAAATCATCTCTTCAAGATTTATAAGTTCAAGATGATGAGGTAACTCCTCTTAAAGCTTTCAAAAGATGCATGCAATCATTCCACGCAAATCCATGTTGTGCTCTGTGCTGGGTACTTGAAATTATTAGGGTGAGCTCTCTAGCCCAGTGGAGAAAAGTCTACCAAAACTAAACGCAATGAAATCTAGATGTGAGATGATAGTGAAAACTACATAATGATACCAAAGAGTTTACGAGAGCCCAATGAAATAAACACATGTAAATCCCTAGGTTCCCTTGTTATCACCCAACTGTATCCAAAATGTACCCGACATGTACCCTATTTCTCATGTGTCCCACTCGTTTGATTTGTTGTATCATCAATTTATTCAAGTTAGACAATTTAAAAATTTCTAGCGACACGTCCATAGAACGACCCTAGTATCATTTCGGGCTAACTTTCGACCCCATATAATCTTCCCCTTGTCCAAGGCATAATTCCTCGTGACACGTCCATAGGAAGGCTCGAGTATCATTCAGGGCTACCTTTCGGCCCCATTCACATGTTTCAAATTTTCATTTCAATTCACATTTGTTAGTTTCGCAATGGTGTCATCGTATCACTCACATCTTAAATCGTCATTCAAGTTCACACCTTTCATCAATATAAACTAAATCACGCGTGTCAAGTGTATAACCATGTATGTGTCGCGTTAGAAATCAAACAAAGTCATTAACCATGCAAGGATAGGCTAGGAACAAGCCATTCCACAAGTTTTGAGCTTTAAAGAAAGGATATGCCAAGTATTCAACTAGACAAGCAACCAAAATCAAACATAAACAAAGTTTTGGGAGTTAAGGGGGTTTGGATTGATCCAACTCTAGGAGTGGATCTGATGCAGAGCGCCTTATGAACTACAGAAAAGACGTGCAACAATCAAACACAAACAAGAAAGTTTAGAGAAAACGCTCTCTAGACTCTTTTATTATTCAATAATACTTAAAAACCGTCCTGCCCTTAAGGCTTACAACTTATTATATAAGAAACTGGAAACCCTAATTGATTTTGCTCCAAAAAGGAAGCCAAATCAATAAAAACGCAAAATTACCAAAAATAGAAAATTCGAAAATAATAGCAAAATAAAAAACTAGAGAATTTTCTAGAATGTTTCCCAAAAGCGCAGCTTAATTCGGATTTTCCTTGCCCAAGTAATTGACAAGTCAAATCTTTCCTTAAACTACAAATTTGGCCATTCGGAGCCCTAAACAGCGTCAAAAGCCTGAAAAACGACGTACGCCATGGCCACAGGGGATAGGTCTTGATCGTTGGGCTGTTTCGGGTTTGACTCAAGTGGGCCCAACACAAAATTCCACAACAGCATAATTACGATTTTGCCACCCAAGGCTTAAAACGTCAAAAATACTCTTCCTCCATGGCTACTGCATCAGGATCGATCTAGTTAGCTTAAGAAATGACCAGACTGATTGGGATCAATCCACTAAGGCTTAAAAATGAATAAGAGGGTTTTGGATCGGTCCAGAGGTCATTATGAGCAGATTTTTGATAGAATGTCAAGAGGATTCCAATGGGCTCCAAACCAAACATGTTTATGATCAAATATCAACACAACAAGCTACAAGAGAGCATTGCAAATGCTAACTTACGTAGGAAATCAGCAAAAAAACATATATCAACCTCTAATCAACTCGATGGATTGAGAAAAAATGGATTTTCAATGGACTTCAAAAAACTAAGAAGGATTATTCAAATGTGGGCATAATCCACACACCAAACATTTCAAAACACTTAGTAATAAGTAGAAATCTCCCTACCTCACGGTATAGAAGCTTTTGATCAAAGGATGAGCAAAACTCTAGCTTTTTCTCCAATGCTCCAACTGAATCTCCACCTTCCGGAGTGAAATGAACAACACCCGAGCTTCCAAACATGTCTAGGAGTCTAGTTTGAACAAGAATCTTGAAATAACTTGCGATTTTGGAGTGTAATTTGGAGAAAGGTTGAAGAAGATGGAAGAGGGAGTAGTGAGGAAGTGAACCGACTGATGAGGAGGGGGTGGGGGGTTGGGGGGTATGTCTCTCTCCTCTCATACACCACACACTCAGATAACTAAAAGAATTACACTCCAAGTCCTTATAGTGGTTTGTGTCATGCAATGAGGTCCCAACTCACTCATATCATTAATTAATCCAACATTTAAACATTTCAAACAATTCCTCACATTTTTCTAACTTTATTTCCAGAAAAATATTTAAAAACATAGGTCTTTATAATTTACCATCACCCACTTTCTCTGCCCCCCTTTTTTAGCAACTACCCACCGTCACTCACCATCTCTGATCCCAGCACCACCATTTCTGCCAACTGATATGGATTTTATGAAGAAATATGGCTTTGGGTTGAATCTGGGGTGGTTTTGGCCCCTTCGATGCAATAAAGTTTTCAGATTTGTAGGCGGCCGGACATGGAACTTGGTTCTCAACCCGGAGAAGCGACTTTTTTGTCAACTCGGTTCAACTCGATGCTTCTGATCTGACTTAGTGGTGTGACTCAGGGAGGTGAATCAGTTGCACTAGTTTCTAAGTCCAGATTAGTTGGGGGTTTTTTTTTTTAAATTTTTATTTGCTTTTGGGTGTTGGTTTGTGTTTTGATTACATTGTCACTGTATTGTTTAAGCTAAGCTGAGTACCCGTTGGGTTCTCTATTGCTAACTTTTGATAGGATTCATCATCCCGTCCTGAAGGTATTGGGTTTGGTTCAGCAGGTCCGGTGGACTTGAAAGCCTTACTAAGCCAGCTCATGTCAATAGTTTGTGGTTTTTGGTTTCATTCCTGTTTTTGGATGTAATGATTACCAGATGGCATTTATAATGAAATTCTTGACCTTATTTCAAAAATACATGCACTTTTTGAAAATTTGAAAAAATAAATAAATGCTTGCAGTGGCTGTGGCATACCCTCTATTTATTGAAGTGGAATATATTTGTTGGGAACAAAAAATTGCTGTAAGGGCGGCAAATAAGAGTAATATGTCTAACCACCTTCTCATACTAGTTTCCAAATGGAATAGCAAAGATTTGAACCTAAAAAGAAATACTTTTTCATAATTGGATCAATCAGGTTTTCTGTTTTTTTAAAACATGTCATATTTGAAGAAAGGCAAGCCATTTTTTAGTGGAATTTTCCTTAAAATGGGCTTATTTTCATTTTTTGGTAGTCTTATTTCCAATTTCATATAATATATATATTTTTTCGAGTTTTATAGTGAATAAACCATTAAAGCAAATGCGGTAGGATAGACAACAGGTATAAAAATCACCTAAGACACCAAATTAGGAATGAGAAAGTAATTTCACAAACTCTTCTGTGACAGCATTTAATCTCCAAGCCTTTATCATACATTTTTCTTGCTAGAAAGAGCAAGAACTTTATTAGATAAATAACTGCTTACTAGATTATTATACGAAGAAATTCACGAGGAATCTGAAAAAAAAAGGAAAGAAAGAAGAAATGACAAGACAAGCTACTTGTGTAACTTGAGAACGAGCACTTGACCATCCGAGGCTTCAACAAGTTTGTCAATTTTGATCCGGTCTTCAGCCGATATAGTTATATCTGCTGCAGAAATTGGCAATTCCCCTGCACCGGCATTTTTCTCTTCGGTCATTGGCACGGGACTGAGATGATCCTTGCCTTTGCCCCAAACGACAGCGTACAGGCCGATCGCGATTATGATGGCTCCAATAATACTGAAAAGTGAAATGTTGAGGGGAAAAATGCTATAATATACGGTGTCTATGCTCTGTATCCTTTAAATTCACAACATTTGCACATAAATTCATTATATCAACCTGAATACATAATATTTGTATGCTATGGATATTTTTATTGCAATTTTTTGACAATTTAAAATGAATTCAAAGGGTGTGTACCATAGCACTTTCTCGAAATTTGAAAGATCGGAAGAGTTAGTGCATAATAACGTACCTTCCGAGGTGGATTTTTTCAGCTAAAATGATGGAACCCAAGACAGAAACAATGATCATGCAAAGTGGGTTAAAGGCAGTAACAAACACTGGTCCTCTTGTGTTCATCACGAGCCCTTGAACATAATACGTGATTCCAGAGCTAATTATCCCCTGAAAAAAAAAAAAAATTTAATCACAGGATTAATTATCTCTCTGTTTTAACCATTTCAAGATGAGAAATGGCAAAGCATAAGGAGGAGTAATTGGTACAAACCGTATAAACAGCAGCGAGGAGTCTAGAGTTCCAGCCGATCGCCCAAATGCCAGGACGATGATCCGCCATTAGGGTTAGCGCTGCGCTCTGTACTGCACCCATCAAGCATATCCAAAAAGCCAAAGAAAGCACTGCCGGATAATTCTTTACCGTTATCGACTGCCAGCATAAACAAGAGTTCCAATCACCGTATAAATTGTTAACAGTACTCTATATGCAATACATCATCGGCGACCACTTGGTACTTTTTTTTTTTTTTTTAAGTAACGAGACTCGCTATCAATTTTTGTGGGGCCAATTCATATGGATATTTTGGTCAGCTATTGGATTGTGACGGTGATCTCTCAAAAACTAACCGATATGCACATCAACTGACATGAACACTTAAAATTATGGAAAAACGAAGCAGGAATATTAGAGGACTCACTTGCAAAATGAAGAAAGAGGCCCATGCAAAACAGCCAACAAGAATGAAGAGGGTCCCAGTGAGCCAGTGCTTGCCCGAGGAGTCGTTGCTCTGTACAAAATGGCTTGATTTTTGGGACCAAATGAAATTAATGATTGGGCCTTTGTATGTAGTCATGATTAGAGCTCCTGCAAATGTTACTAGGGTTCCTATCATCTTTGCTTGGCTCCTCACTTCTTTGATCTTCACTTGCTCTAAGCTGATAACAAATTAAATTAAATTTCATAATCTGATAACAATTTCATAGTCATTTTGAGGATGAAATTGTAATTTGATTTCATCCTATCGCGAGTTCACAACACACTTTCTTTTTGTCACTTAAATGAATTGCAGAAACAAAAAGACAGCAGGGACATTGTATTTCAAGAAAACTAGTCAAGGAATCTAAGAGTCTTTTTCTGTTTCTTTTTAATAGGATAATCTTTCAATATCTTTTTTTCGTCTTTTAAAAATAATAAAAGTTAACACGTTTCCTTTTGAGTCCATCTTTTTTCAGACTACTCATTCTGTAACACCAGTCTCCACCTTTACTCCGGCATATAGGCATACAGAAGTTACTGAAAAACTTTTAATTGCAAAGACATAGTCAAAAGACCGATGATTTTTAAATCGTGACGGAAAAAAACACTTAAAATGGACAAAACTTTCCCAGAATTTAAGCTGTCAAAACTTGTAAAGGTAATTTGCACTAATTAAGATAAAAGGAAAAATATTAGCACCCTGCAGTCATGCAACTTCATGATTAGAAGCACGTGAACTCATTTTATCTTTTTCCTTTTCAAATTCGATCTGCCTTTTGCTTTATATCTTTTTTCTGATAGTTTAGTTTCTGTTTTTCAATAGAATTATTATCTAGTGGAAGTGGTACTCCAAAAATAAATTCATAGGCCATTCATCACATAATTCAACTTTTCTCCTGTCCTCTCATCATTCATCCACATATATATGGAGTTTGTTTTTTCAACTGTTACACTCCTACTAATACGTACGTACGTACATACATACATACATTTATTTATGCCAAGATCCTTCTGAGATGGAGGAGGTGTTTGGGTGTTTCTTTCTTGTGGTCCCAATTGTTTTGGTTGCCGTCTTTGGTTTCTTTTTTTGTGTCTTGGGTGGCATTTGCCATTGTGCCATTAGTCTCTTCTTTAAAAGTATAACAAATTTGTTTTTCCGAGGAAAAAAAAAAAAGAAATCGTGATAACTAAATAAGTACTGTCAAGAATATAAATAGTAATTAAGTTTTGCAAAAAAAAAACACACCAATTCACATGGGCTTACCCGAGAATAACTGCAATGACAAAGGTAACAGCAGGAACAGCGTTCATTATGGCAGAAGCATATGATGCCGAAGTCAAATTCATCCCCAAATATGTTAAGTTCTGATCAAGAATTGGCCTGCAGATGTAATCACATGTACAACAATTTCAATTACCTTTTCCATAAGGAGATAATTGTACATAAGTGTAGATTATAAACGAAGTGTCAACCTTGGAGCTTTTTTTGTTGTTTTACAAGTTTTGATTTCACAGTATCCCATCAAAAGGGAACTCTCTTGGTTGAAATTTTAGCCAGAATCTCATTTCTCTATGCTTTTTCTCACCCTTAGGGATAGGTAATCACATGTACAATTTAGCACTCCCTCCGTCAATATTGTTTGTCCGCTTTTTGACTTCTTTATGTCCCATTTTGTTTTGTACATGTAAAAATATCAATATACCAATTTTTATGACTTTCCTCTTTTACCCTTCTTTCAAGAGTCGAAATAACAAGTTTAATTTGCAGGGAATGGCATTTTTTAAAGTGTAATAATTATGGTCTCTCAATAAATTGGATTTCTTTAGATAGACAAAAGAGGATAGGGGCAGTAATATAACTACAATTGTCTGAGATAATATGGTGAAAAAGATAGTACTCTAGAGTCTGGTTATATATGAAGAACATTACTCGAGAATGGCCAGAACCATGATCTTTAAGAAGATTGAGACTGTCATCTTTGGCCTTATTTTCCTGTGAAAAAGAGGAAACACAAGCAAAACAAAAATATGAGAATGAGATATCACTGGAAGATACTCCCTCCGTCTTAATTTTTTTGTGTTGTTTCTTATTTTGGACGTCTCAACAAAATTGTCTATATCTTTTAATTTATAGTAATATTTTTTATATTTAATATGAACCTTTTTTGATATATATCTCGATTTATTTTGTGAAGCAAAAATTTAGAAAAAATATAGATTAGAAACATAGACAATTTTTGAAAAATCCCAAAAAATAAACAGACACAACAAATTTGGCAAGATGAGGTACAGTATTAGATATCAGTAGAAGATATTGTTGTAGCATAACATCAGCTGTCCCCACACCATGTCATGTACTTTCGATGACTTTTAAAATTAAAAACAAAGTACTTCAATAATTTGTCGGTAAGAGGTGCGGGGAAGGGTAGAGACAAAGGCAGGATTTGTCGAAATTTTTTTACCATACAAACTATAAAGTACTACGAAAAATATTATTGTATGCTTTTGGATAAGCCTATTCAATTATAAATAATTGTTCAAACTGTTGTTCTGCAAACGAACTTATCAACTTTCAATTTTTGAGAAAAATACTTCTATAATTCTAATAAAAATCTAAAACGTGGCCACGATGGTCACCTTGGCTCATTCGGCCCTCAATTTGGCCTTGAAAAAGGGCATAAGACAAGTAGGGACTAGGAATTGGGAACGAAAGCACTTTCAGTCTTAGTGACCATATATTTTTGGAAGGGAAAGTATGTTCATCCTTATAGCTCACACTTTTATTTATTTATGTTGTGGAGTCCACTGCACAAGTTGCAGTCCATTTCTAATAATAATAATAAACTCCATAACAAGAACCTTGGAGTGGCGGATAAAGTTCATCCTACTTTAAAGTAGGTGGTCACCAATTTTGAACTCAATTGGATGATTTTGTGTTTGTCTACCGTGTAACTTCTTTTCTCTCTCTCTCTCTCTCTCTCTCTCTCTCTAACAGCGAAGAAAGTAATATTTCATTAAAGGTAATAAAATATTATAAGAATAAAGAAAGGAAAAAAAAATTCTAGTTGGCAAGATACCAAACTTGAAACATGTTTGAACACGGAACTTGAGTTCTTTGAAGTTTGAAATGAAAACTGGAGGGGTGTATCATCCTGAAAGAACTCAAATTGCTAAATGGAGTGTTCCAAATTAATAACGATATCTATAATAGGCTATGGATCGCCAATATCTTATAAGGATGTTGGCCAAAATGTTAGTAAACACAAATATTGCACATCCAATATCTCAAAACGCGTAGCAATAAGGAATAAAGGACCTTTCAAAGAAAAATGCGAAGGGCGCGAGAGCAATTGCAGCAATCGCGTTGCGGTAAACGATGAGTACGTAGCGGCTCATCCCTTGTTTGAGAGTAACATCACATATTATGTACATCCCAGCAGAACCACACTGCAATCCCACCATTAGCAAAAATGGCATGGCCTTTTTGAACCCTAGTTGTATCATCCCAAAACTTGTTTGATCCGCCATCTCTCTCTCTCTCTCTCAGTAGTTCTAGACCATTTACAGTGAGAGATCAAGAAGCTACGAGGCCTACGTATATATACACAGGAAAAGGTAAAATTAAAGATGAATCCAATTCATGGTATATATGCTAAATAAGATTATATTCTTATCCGCAGCCACACCAGACACTTCATTTTTGTACGAAAAAATGTTTGCTTTTATGATGATGCATGCAAAACTCTGAGTGGTAATATAATTTATGTTACACATATGCATATGTAAAAGTAAGAAATCAAATTTCTCTTGGTTTCTTGCACTCTTTTTTGGAAAGTGGAATGTAATGCGGCAAATTAAATGAGGGTGTAACTGTGTGCATGATAATGGAATCAAAATCAGCAAAGTTCCCAACTTCCGATTGACCATCAATGAACTAGTGGGGATTCCATGAAAATGCACCAACATTCTTGTAGACACCCCGATTTTGACCCAAGATACTTACCAAGCACTCCCAATGATGAGAAAACCACCCGTGAAAACCTTAAGGTTGAGAAAAAGGCTTGAACTCACGCCAAACCATCATGAACCAGCCCAAACCATTCCCAACTAACCTAAACCAACGCAAATGACCAAACTACCCTTCAAAATATCAAAATATACCAACCCTTGTGCTCAAAAGGGTTTGAGCGCTCAAGCTCTGCCTAGTCTGTCGGTGGTAGAGCATCTAATGATGAGATTCCAACCGAATGGCAACCACCTAGCCATTTTTCTGCTGCACGAATGAGTACAATAGACCCCAAGGTGAGTCTATATCACTTCATTAGACCCCCCACTTCAAATAAACCCACTTCATCCACCCCTTTTCACTTTATAAATGCCACCCATATAAACCATTTAGAGAGGCTAGACACACTCTCATATTATGAGCTATCACTCTCTCTCTCTCTCTCTCTCTCTCTCCAAAAACTACATTTCCAGTAATCATCAACTCATTTTCATACATCACTTGAAGCCTGATCCTCTTCCATTCATGAAACCCACTTGATCATCAAAACCTCTCACTAGAATCCACCATCATCTACTCAAAATCAGTTCAAGCCAACCTACACCCATCATAATTTGTCCAAAATAACCCACATTACACTTGCGAACACAACCACAATCCAGCCCTCCATCAAAATCTCAAGTTGAAGCCTTAAATCAAAATTTAGAGGTAGAAATCTATGTGAAGTTATGGGTTGGTACTCCTAAGGTAGACTAGTGGGTTCATGGAGGTCCTCTATACCTCTAATTGATTCACAAGGTCTTAAAAATGCAAGAAAACAACTTTTGAAAAACCCTGCTTCAAACAGCTTGAGCACTCAATGTTGGGACAATGAGCGCTCAAATGGCTTGAGTGCTCTTTATGTTTTTGTGGTTTCTGATCACGTCTCATCTTGGTAATATCATTGTTATGGCTATTGGTTGGTTCAAAGACTCTCAAGTTAGTTTATGTTGTCTTTGATCATTGATCAATGAACCCAAAAATCATAAAAGCGATGTTTGGTAACATTAAACCATGGATGACCTCATCTTATTAAATAAACAACATGTTTCACTCCTTTTAACCATGATCAGGAAGTTTCAAATCCATAACAACACCAAAGAATGATCAGAAATCACAAAAGCTCACAACCCTTGAACGGGGCTTAAGCGCTCAATGCAAGGTTTGTGAGCGCTCAAGCTCTGTTCAATTTTTAGCACTTGATCTCATTTACTCTAACTCTGCGTTCTGTTTCCAGTTTATGAGTTGCGTGTGTTGATGTTTGGCTAAGCCAACCTAATCTCAAGGTGTGCGTGTTAATGTTTGGCTAAGCCAACCTAATCTCAAAGTTTGTGTGTTGATGTTTGGCTAGGCCAACCTGATCTCGTCTCCCTCTCCCTCTAGTCATGCTTGTGTGGTCCAATGCTTCCTCTCCACTCATGTGGACACCTCAAGTTTATTTTATTTATGGTTGATGAAGTTTCAATACCTTGTGCATCATCATATATCATGTTGAATGGATTTG
The DNA here is from genome assembly GCA_022606695.1 of Vaccinium macrocarpon. Taxonomy (NCBI): domain Eukaryota; kingdom Viridiplantae; phylum Streptophyta; class Magnoliopsida; order Ericales; family Ericaceae; genus Vaccinium; species Vaccinium macrocarpon. Next base: position 23,725,335 of record CM040170.1, on the reverse strand, counting down.
TGGTCTACATGAGGGCTAAATGCTGCAGAAACACTCAAACCTAGGAGATGGATTGAGCGCTCAATGCATCCCTTTGAGCGCTCAAACTATCTTTTGGTCCAATCAATCATTATCTTATTTCAGCTTGTTTTTGGTATTCTAAACATTCTGCAATGCTTCAAAGCATTGAGCCTTCATTCCTTCTCTACTGTTTGCCTCATTTTGGTCCATAAATGGGTTTTAACTCATGATTATGTGATTATGCCAATTTGTTTAGTGATTCAAACGTTGTTTTCTTATCAAACCTGTCAGTCCTTGATGGCATATCATTAGAAGTTAGTGTCTACCTCTACCATTCTTGATACTCTGAAGACAAAGTACCAAGTAGAGGTGAAGAAAAGGAGGGAGACTGAGACCGCGCTGGCAACCAAGACCTCTGAGTTAACTGTTGCCAAGTCACAGCTAGTCTAGTTGAAGGAATTACAAAGAAAGATTTCCGAGATGGAGATGAAAAAGTAGAAGACCGTGGAGGATGCTCATAAGCTTTTTAGGAACGGCTGGTGGAATGTTATGCTAGACTGTTTGTGGTAGTTGAAACAATCTCTCTTTCTCCCCCTAAACAATTTCTTTTCTTGTTTTAATCACGGCTCGATGGAATTTTATGCTGAGCTGTTTATGGAAACTTTTTGAATGTATGGTTGAATGCATGGATATTTCCTGTTTCTGTCTCGTTATGTTTGAATGGTTATTTTCCGAGACAACGTCTCTACTCATATAGGAATACCCCCATTCATCTCGGCTTAGGGCAACAAAATACTCTTGGCCTAAGTTGGGATGAATGTGAAAAATTTTCTAAGGCATGAAAGCCTATCTGAAGCAAATTTGTGGATCTTCTCAAATGTATTGTTGAGTCAACTTAAAATACGTGAATGCTTCAAAATAAGACTTGAAAAATTAAGGAAATTTTCACAAGTGTTGGAATCCGAGAATGATATCAGTGGTTCGGATTAAAATGTGGAACATGTCTCAGAATGATTGTTTAAATATCTTCAATACCCCTGGTAAGAGGCTTATTTGCTCGGTAATCTAAGGCAATCATAAGTTAATATTGAAACAATACCCCTAATAAAGGTGCTCTTAGCTTTGTTTGGCTCTCGAGATTGAATCAATTTGGAAAACTCACAAAAAAACGAGTTATGCATTTTGGAGTGGGTAAAACATGATTACCCTAAAGAAAGGCGTAGCACGTGCTCTAGTCGATTACCACGAAATGGTGAATAGTTCAGCACCACATAGGGAGTCCATAATCCTTGTGTCAATCTGGTTTTGCCATGAATAAAGTCAAAAGAGTAAGAATGAATTGACAAATAGGGATGCACTAGCTCAACGAAGGCATAAAGCAATGCCCTTAACATGGCCCGAGCTAGGTAGGCTACTTATATAGCTTAAAACAACATTCTAGAATACATAATTCAGCTCAGCGTGATAAGCTGAGTTATGTACGGGGTATTCCGAGCTACGTGGAAGCATAGCACCACCACGTGCAGGGCGGTGAGTCATTCTAGAATACTCTATGACAGTTCCTTATGGGATAGGGGACAATCCTGCAGAATATGGGATCAGTATGGGTATTCTTAACGTGATAAGGAGATGGCCTCATATGGGAAAGAGTCTTATATGGAAAGGAAGACCTCTGCTAAACGAGATCTAGTAGAGTATGGAAGTACATCCCTAAATAAGAAAGTCTTATTGGGAGAAGGATTCCTAAAGAGAATAGGAAATAGGGGTCACAAGATGCTTAAATTGAACAAACCATCTACACCTATAAATACAAGATTATACCCATGGAGAAAGGTACGTTGTAACACCCAGTTATACGTATTGTATTCTTTGCTTCATTAGTAACCTAGTACTAACTTAAGCATTGGAGGGCCTTTGCTGGTGAGAGGCAAAGATGCTCTTGCTTTCAGGGCCCTCGAAATATTTCTTACATCATTCGTTTTTCCCTCGTTGAAAAATGAGGTGTCAGCTTTTCGTGACAGCCCCGACGAACCACGATTGGTCTGACCCTCACAAACGAGGTACGTAGGAAGCTCCAAGCTTGATTGAATTTACTATTTTTCTTGTTTTCTTCACGGTTGTTCAAATTGGGATATTTGAATCTTCTAGCACGACTTGCACCAACATGATGGTGATCAAACCGTGTCAAAGAGGGGCAATTCTAGTTACCCCAATTTTGATGACTTGTGCATCCCTGATGATGAAAAAGAAGAACGTGTGAAATATAACTTGGAACGGATACTTGAGTCGGATGGATCAAAAGACCCAAAAACCCAAACCCACCTGAATCGTACGACCTGAATCTCATAACCGTATGGCTTAAAACTCCATTTGCACCATGCAGTGTTACAATGTGCACCGTACGTCATACCTTTGACACCGTACGACACCCATGTCCCATCAACGGGATTCCCGGGCTCCTCCAGCAGCTCAGATCAACGATTATATTCGTCCAATGATGATAATCGGCAATGATGCAAGCTCACTTTCTTCTATAAAAACCGACGCCATCCGATGGTTTCGAAGAGTTCGATCAGAGAGAGCTGTAACAAATCATATGAAAACAAAACCTGAATTCACTTCATACAAATCAGTTGGAAATTACCTAGCAGAATTACCCTTCTTCCAAAATCCCGTTACTCTATACTCCACTCCTCTAAATCCAGAAGGCCAAAAGTCTTGTTTCAATCCATTCGGTTCATTTCAATGTATAAACTTTCGAATTCAAATTGCAACAATCTTCTGAGGGGAGTTTTCATCAGACTTGAGGAGAGCTTTGTGGCTCTTTCTTGAGTCCAAACGAAGACATTTCAATGAAGCTTAAGCCCCTCGGGTAGGTATCGCACGACATTATCAATTGTCGCGGGATGCCGTCCCTAAAGTGAGGTACATTCATTCACTAAAACCATATTTCAAACCTGTTTTTATTAGCAAATAGTGTGGTTTTCACACCAAAAACAAAGTTGGTTTTAATTGGATAGAAATGAGAATTTTTCTTTGAAAATACATTGCACAGAGACGCCTACGGTATCCTTGTGGCATTGTGCGGTGTAAGTGTAAACACTGTACAGTGTTACTAGTAAATGCTCTATTTTTTGAAATCCGACGCTTTGTTTTTTGGGGAAAACCAGTGGGGTATATTGCACTTGACCCACTTTACTTCATGTTTTTGCATTTACACCCCTTCTTAGTTAATTCTCTCGCATTTATCTGCTTGATTGTGTGTTATTTGTTTTGTGATCGTTATATATTTATTTTAAAAGCATGATATTACTTGATATATTGTTCATGTGAAACAAAGTTTTCAATAAAAAAATTTCAAAGAATAATCTCACAAAGATTTAGTAGAGACCGGGAAGTTTCGGGCACGTGGGGTGCATTTTTTGAACAAAATCTTCCCCGTGGGTAACCTGGCTCCCGAACACAAATCTCTTTGCCCATTTGCACAACTACTAAAACGCGTGGGCCTCCCGCGATGGACGTCCACACTAGATATAGCCTAACACAAACAACGGCACTTACAAGAATCATACTTAGAATCAGCATCTCTCAAGAGACTAAGTGCTAGTTAAAGATAAAAAACAAAGAATACTCAGACGATCGGATGCCCTCCAACCAAACATGCTCGCACCAATGAACTTCCAAAACTACAGATCTTCAAAGTCACCACGAGTTGCCCTGCCAGCAATATAATGTAGGGTAAGAACATTGTTGGCATAAATACCATTGTAAAGCAACCACGCCTGAAAGTACCTGATCTGTAAACGAAAATTTGTCCAAAGACGAAACTAACAATTCTCACAAAGTGAGAGACATAACCCTGTCAGATCAGACGACAAGTTGTTGATCTAGAGAGACAAAAGAAAAAGAAAGAACGAAGGAAGAAAATAAATAGTACAATGGCCCTCCCCTCACACCACCATGGGTATTGAAACCATAGGAGGAGGAGAAGGAGGAAGAGTAATATTAGTGGTGGCTAGGGTTTTCAGAGAGGAGAGAGAGAGAGAGAGAGAGAGAGTGTCTTTGTCAAGAGTAATTCTGGTTGAATCCTTATCAAATCAACTTAAAGACTTCTTTTTTAATAGGTAAATTCCAACTTAATGACTTAGTCAATAGATTCAGTTTTAAATGCTGGATTGGGTTATCGAACACTATTGATTAACTTAATCTGAATCTATTTTGATTAACTTAGTTATCTTCTTATTTATATTACGCATCCGAAAATCAGCGCATTACAGATCAATTAACTCCCATAGTCGACTTTCTGTAAAAACAAAGAGACTCGTCCTATGAGAAAGGTTATAAAACAGACTCGTCCCTGTGTGACAAACAGACTCATCCTTGGGGGTCGTGACTCAAACCGACCTCTGCCTATTATTTCATCACAAAACCATACTAGGGGAACATTCATTAAAGTCATCGTTAATTTTGCACGTCATATTATTATGTCATCAACTATTTATTGAGACCAGAATTTCTGGCAATGCATGGCAAGATAAGATTGACTTTAAAGTTGACTAATTGAATGGGTGCTTCTTGGTTGGTTTCCGACGTGGATGCAAGATTCAGGTCGATTCTAGCTAACCCTGTAAAGAATGTTTCCCATGATGCAAAGAAAGCTTTTGCATAAAAAATTTAGGTCACTAACCCACCTAGATTTTGTATGATTTGTTCATTAGCACTAACTGAACTTTTTGTGCATACATCATTGGCATCATTTTTAAGGCTTAAATTTTCCAATATCTCTACCTCTGCGCCGCTTCCGTAAAATCAACTTAGACAATCTCCCGGGACGTAGTATTTACGAGTAGCAGCTTTAAAATAGCACAATTCACTACTAATTATAGGGGTGCAAGGAACCAAACAAAGTCGAGTTTTCGTGTGTTTGAGCTCGGCTCCTTTAGTAGAAACAAGTCAAAAAATCGAGCTCAATCTCAACTTGCCTTTTTTACTGAACAAGTTGAGCCCTTAACGAGCCAAACCCAATTCATTTAATGCAAGAGCCTTTATAAATGAGTTGGGCCTATATACATGGTCGAGCCAGGCTATGATGTGTTGAGCTTGGCTCGTATATTAAACGAGCCTAGTTTAAACTCAAACTTGGTTTAATAACTAAACGAGTCCAGTCAAGCGCACTAACAAGCTAAGCCTCGAGCTACTGGCATTCATTTGCAGTTTTAACCTCTAAAACTCGCTCTAACAGGCTAGTATTTCTAGCCTTAAAAGAGCACAACTTTATTTTTTGTGATAAATTTGGCACATGGAATCGAGTACACAGTAATAATCCGTATAACACTTTTCAAAATAACACACTATGAACACAAACTTTTGTAAAATGTACTTTTGTTGGATTAAATTAGCAAGAAGTTCAGTTTCATATAAAAAATTCCAATCAGTGGGCTCACTGAAATTTTACAGTGACAAATCGAAACACAAATTGCATACGATTTGTGCTTTGTTTTCGTCACGTCCACTAAGGTGGTATTTAACTACTTAGAAATATTACGTAAGAACTAAAGTTGCTTTAACTCTAGTGGGTGTTATTGTCTTTGTTTTTCTGTTATGTTGTTCGGTATTTTAACTTCAGGTGCTTGCCATTCAGAATCCATGAGTCCCATAAGTCTCATCCTACCCCCTACTGTAACGCCCCTAGCTAAAATTTGGGCACGCCAATTATTTATTACAGACTAATAAAGTTTAAATATAAACTTAAATATAAATAATGATGACTCCATCTAGTACATAAATAACTACTGGGGTGGTTCTAGGTCTTCTTCTACCCTTGCGCTGGGTCATTCCCCAATCTGGCAACACTGCCTACTCCAAAAGACTGATCTCCGTAGAATCGATTAGAGTTGTACAAGCAACATTGTGGTATTATGTCAGAATTACACAAGTGCAACATCGTGAGCAACAGGGCCCAATAGTTTACGATACCAAATCATAACTAGCAATTCTAGAACAATAAGTTTAAAAACGGTATATGATACTTGTGAACAGTAAAACCATGCAATGCACCATGCGTGTCTATGTGGATTAGAGTAAACATGCGCAGAAATCAATATCTCATTTTTAGTATCTCAAACTGTGTCATGTGTAAGTTTCTCAAAACAGTTTCTCAAAAAATGCATCTCTATTTTCATCAGTTTCCCAAAATTGATCATTTTCTCATATCAGTACCTCTTTCCGCATTCTTCTTCAAATTTCATACATCTTCCACCTCTCGAAAGTTATTGGTCCGCTTAACTCTCCTTTCAACTGGCGGCACCAACCTTTTCGCTCGAGGCCCCGGCCGTCGTGCATCACCGAACTTAACAGCCTCTTTGAACAGTCCGTCCACCCCGCGACTCACACGACACATTCTCAGCCATCTCATATCATTAACCTTAACCAATCTGTTTATGAAGTCCGTTCACCGTGTGTTATGCACGCTTAGCGCAGTCCTCCAAGTTCTCCCTGCGGAACTTGAGGTGGCATAATTCTCATTTCATCACATTTCATTTCCCAAAAAAAATGTCTTTCTCATTTCACAAAAAAAAAAACCATTTTCATTCACATCCCTATTTTTCTCATTAACAACTATTCAAATTTTTTTCTCATTTCTCGTGACATAGTGTATCGTGTACGTGCTCAATGTCATATGCTCAAAAAAAAACCCATGCAATATTTCCAAAATCTTTTCAAAATATATTTTTTTGCTTTTCTCTTATGAAAAACACAACATAAAATCATGTACTTTAATGCCCTAACTTTCCAAAAATAATCATTTCTCTCCATAAACTTTATTTCTTACCAAAATTTCAATTCTCTCTTTTCCTTTTAAAAACTCCACTTATTTCTTCTCTAAAAGAAATAAAATTAGTAAACTTTCTTTTCTAGCAATTTCTTTAGAAAGATCTTTTTCTAGAAATCTCATGTCGAAAAGATTTAACCCACTTTTGTCACCAAAACATTTAAGTAATAAAACTCTTCTTCTTAGAAAATCTAATTTTTCTAAAATGATACTTCCTAAATTTCTAGAAACTTTCATTTCCAAGAAGCTTTAAGCAAGCTTTCTCTTTTCAAAAAAAACCTTTCTAGCACAACAACAACTTTCTTTTTATTATTTAGGAGAAAAATTTAAGCAATTCTTTAAAATTTTCTTTTCATCACATACTTGTTTTTAAAGAAATATTGCTACTAATTATTTAGTAAAAAAAAATAATTACTAATTCATTTTCCACATACTTACTATTTTAAAACTTCTAGTTTTCACAAAACAAGCTAGACTAACGAGTCATGTGTAAACTTTGTTAGTAAAAGTAAGGGAAAATTATCGAAATGGTCCATGTAGTTTCATCCGAGTCTCGATTTAGTCCATCTAGTTTCAATTGTACTCCAACAAACCCTATAGTGCCAATTTTGGTCGGATTTGGTGCAATCGATAATGGACGTTATCAAAATTGACAAAACTCCCAATTCAGGAATTTTTTTAAGGGCAAACACGACTTTTTGCCCACTTCTTCTTCCCCAACCTGAAACCTAACCCTAACCCTAATCCTCTCTCTCTCTCTCTCTCCACTCATTTTGAGAGAGAGAGAGAGAAAAATTCGAGTCATCAGACATATCCACCTGAATGAACATACTTATTTGAGTAGCCTCTCAAGTTGTAGCATACAACAACCAAGCTCAAAACCATTAACCAAACTGTAGTTGAAAGTTGAAACTGATGCTAAGGGTAGGGTTTTGGGTCGGACAAGAACTAGCCTTGACAAGCCATGAAACTATAGGAATCAATATTGTTTGTTCGGTTTGACCCATAAGAAAAGTTGATGTAATCCAGGTGTATAAACTTGGTTTTTTCGGTCAGCGGAATATTCCTCTCGCATCCTCCATTGAAGTCACCAAAGAGTGGACGGAATCTCAAATTGCTTCCCACCCGATTACCGACTGACATGAGCCCGGTTCGAAACTGTAAATTTTGTGAATCCCATCGTTGTGTAGAGTCAATCTCCCATAGCTGATTAACACTGAAATCCAAAGAAAACAACAAACTATTTGTTGAGGAGAGAGGGAGAGAAAGGATAGAAACCCAAAACCCACATCAGAAACCCACTTTTGGCCAAATGGTTAGCTGCAGTACTCTCTGTGGCCACTAGAAAACCAAGACCCACATCAGAACCCACTTCATAGGCTTAATTGGCATACCCCATCAGAGAACCGAACCCATTGTATGATTTTGGAATAGCTAGCCATCTGTTCTTGTTTGATGAAAATCCAATCGCTTTTGATGGTGCATTTTTCGATCATAAAGTGAGTGGTATAATTACAGAGAGAGATAGAGAGAGGATGGGGTTAGAGTTAGGGTTTCGGGTTAGGGAAGAAGAAGGGTGGGCGAAAAGTCATGTTTGCCCCTAAAAAATCCCCAAATTGGGAGTTCCGTCAATTTTGATAATGTCAATTATTGATTGGATTAAATTTGACCAAAATTGAAACTATAGGGTTCATTGGAGTGCAATTGAAACTAAAGGGACTAAATCGAGACTCGGGTGAAACTACAAGTGTTGCGCCCTCGAAATTTAAAGAATATTTCATTAATAAATCCACGTGGACAGTGAACAAGTCCACGTGCCATGTCATGGTCCAAATAGAATAGTCAAAGTCAACATCCAAATACACATAGGTCTATGGGTACTTGAACCCCAAATAGAGAAAAGATTAGTGTATAGTTATTACTCCCTCTGTCCCCATTTATTTGTCCCTTTTGGGAGTTCATGCCACTTTTCAATTGATTATATCTCATAATATACATTGTTTTATATGATTTCGAAAACATTGTTTAATAGAATTAATTGAGATCTATCAAACAAGGTCCATATTGAATATAAAATTCATTACCGATTAAAAGTTATAGCTTGTTTTTTATCCGGTTAGAATTGGATGAGGGACCAAAATTTGGGGACGGAGGGAGTACAATCCCAATGTCAAAAGAAGAAACTTAATTAAGTTACAAAATCATCTTACCAAAATACAAGTTCTAACATGATTAAATAACTTCTCTCTTTAGCTTTCAAAACATATGCACGCAAGCACTCCACATGCTCTTTGATGTGTACCTCAAATTTTGTAAGGTTGAGCTCACTAGCCCAATAGAGAAATGTCTAACAATCCTAAATGCAATGATATGTACAAGAGTGATAAATAAGAAGGCATAGGGCATATACAAGGCTTAAGAAAGAGTTTAAATGGGAAAAGGGCTTGAAAGTAACTCATGAACACTTAGATTTCTTTTACTCTCATCCCTCGAACACAACTAGTACCCGACATGCCATATGTGTCCAATAGGTTCATTATAAGTATCTCATTCCTTTTAAACATTAATTATTTTTCGAGCATACCATGTAGGCCCCTGTTTGGTTCTTTTTACTTCTTTGCAATGGAAAATAATTGTGTGCGGGCGTGCCAGAGAGAGTTTCAATCTCCTCCCTCAGATTAACTTTGGAAAACCAAACTTAATCAGGCGATTGTGTTTTGTTGGTTCAATTACCTCAATTAAGAGGATTTTTCTTAATAAGTGAAAAAATGCAAACCAATAAACTTAGGAAATCAAAGAACAATAAAGAAACAAGACACTTCGATTAACAAATCAAAGATAAACTTACTTCGAAATTGTCTCCAACTTCAAATACAGAGTAACAAAACTTCGAACAAGTGATTATTGCAAGAACAATCGAGATAAGGGTGATTGTCACAAGAACAATCGAGGTAAATCCTAATCTACTTCCTAATCTACTTCGAACTGTGTTCGAGATCCTAAACTACTTCGAACTGAGTTCGAAATCCTAAACTACTTTGCCAATGAACAAACCAAGCATCAGTTTTTTGATAGCTGTTTGTTGAAGATTTGTCCGGGGGTTTTCACTCTTCAATTTCTTCTATTTATAGACGTTGCTTGTAGTTCAAACTTCCCGCTCCATGGATTTGAATCTAGCTTGCTTCGAACTCCAACTTCCACTCTGATAGTTGGCAGTTATTCCCCTTCCATGTTTGAATTTGAATTCTCCCTTCTCCCAGAAGCTTTAAATCTGCATGTTGGCTTAACAAACTCAAATGATAATGTGTTTAGGGAAATAACTGCTTCCCAGAAGCATTCCACGTGTTCTAACTGCCAATCGCCTTGTTTCTTAAGTTTACACGTGGAGCTTGTGCGTTCAGCAGTTGATATCATGGCTTCGAGGCCAGTCTTTATTTTAGTAATGGCTTGTAACTGCCAATAACTACCTTTCTAAATTGAGAAGCTATATGACATCGTATTCGGTGCGTTTTATCTTATTAATCCAGTGTATCTTCATTGACAAGTAACTGCCAACGTTTGGCATTTTTTATTACGTGTCAATTAATCATTGGATTGGTTAATTTTATATGTAAACATACCCCCCACATTAACATCTTTGTTCAAAGGATTTGAATAAGTGTTAATGTGTCTTTTACCACTTCAAATTCCTGTAAGCTTCCAAAGCAGAAGTTATTGGCAGTTCTAATCACATCCCACGATGCAGTTATCAATAAATCTCTTCGTTCTTATGAGAGATTCATGGATAGTGGGCAGTTAACCCCACGTTTTCCATTTTGCCAGAATTTGAATCGTTTTAAACTAAAAATTCTACTTATAAAAAGACTTAATCACTTGTAAAAATCCATTACCAACTTTCTTTGCAAACTGATCTTCATCTGAATTCAACCATGGCTGATATTTCTATCACTCAAAATGCCTTTGAAAATTTGGTTCTAAATGACCCAATTTCTGCTGACACTAACAACATTGTGACGCCCATTGTTGGTGAGATTCGAAGAGATCGATCTTATACAGTGGCTCAAGTAGAAACTTTTGAGCCCATTGACCCATGGAATCCTCCATCTCCCCCTGCTCATAAACCCTTTCTATGGGGTTTACCATCTGAGATAGTGGTGGTAAGAATGGATGACCCTGCTAGCTATAAAGGCTGGAGCCACTATCGCTCATTAGCTATGAGCAAATATTTATCCCCTTTCATCAAACGAGATCCCAACATAATGCTGCTTGACAGCCTCATTGCCACTTGTTTAACTCCTGGCTTCTTTAAAGTCCATGAAGATGAAAGGTCAGGCTTTGCTGGGTATGGAGAGCTTAAGCAAAAGGCCAATACTCAATTTATATACTGGTTGCATGAGGTTCGAAGGCCTCATTTCGAAGGAGACTTCATTGATCCTGCCAATCTTTCTCTTCGAGACCTTCCCGAGAATACGGATTGGTTCGAAGAGTTAAGGAATATCAAGTTTGATCCTACTCCTTATCATGCTAACCTTTCTTATTCTTTTTATCCCCATTCTGATTCCCTCAAAGCCAAAGAATTATTGGCTGCTTTTGCATTTTTGGATATAGGCATTCTTGAAGAGGATATACCTTTTAAGAACTTTTTATGGGCTTGCAAAACTCTCCAATGTAGTATTCAAGCTAGCCCTTTCTTTCACTCTTTTCTGAGTCAGCTTCCTCTGCTTCGAATGTAGATGAAGAATAACACTGCTTCGTTTGGGTTTAATCAAGACCTTCGTGATTATGAAGTGCTTCATGATCAGATCTCCAAACTTCATAAAAAGGTGGAAAACCTGACAGAGCGTTCCTTCGAAATGCCCACTGACGTTTCTAAGAGGCTTCGAAGGAGGTTTAAAATCACATGAAAAGAAATGCTCTCAAATTGGCCAAGTTTGAAGTCAAAGCCAAAACTCTGGTTTTGAAAATCAGGCCATTGATTGAGAAGAAGATCAAAATTGATGAAGAAAACAGAGTGAGAATGATGGAAAAGGAATTTTTTAGCTTTACTTGGGCAAGATTCCATGCCTTAGTGACTTGGAGCTTTCCTCATTATTTCCAAATCATTCCTGCTCCAACATCTGCTTCATCACCAGCAGATGCTTAGTTTTCTTTGTGTAATAGGATTTTGTAGCATGTACTTTCCTTATATCTTAAGTTTCAATGAAATATTAGTTCTTTCAATGGCTTGTTATGCACTCTTAAATGCTTTTCGAAGCACTTAATTATGCTTTAAACCAACTCGAACTCTTAAGAATAAGATACATTTCATGAGAATAAACCAAAAAGTGGTTCGAAGTATGAAACGATTTATTAATTTGAAGGTAATTATCAACCAAAAGTTGAAAACAAGCGTGGGCCGAAAAATAATCATAGGCCCAATAATTTTAAAATGGATACTTGGCCCGAAACGCTGCACCGCTTCCTCGTAACGTAGAAATCTAGGGCTTGAAACATTCTCATTACGCGTTCAAACTTTCAAACACTTTGCTCTCCCTCTCTTTCTCTCTCACCCCTGCATCCATGGCTTCTGAAAGTGCTATCCAAATGGGTACCCCTTCACTCGTTCTTCGAAAATATGTTGAGGAAGAAATGTCAAACTCACGTAGTGATCTGAATAATCAAGTCTTCATAACGAATCCCGATAGAACTGATACTCATATTCTAGGGCCTGCATTCTTCGATCTTCCTCTCAAGTTTACATCATGCTACCCTATCTTAGAAGAAGGTAGGCTTATAAAGGATCAAGAGTTAAACTTTGCAGAGTGGCCTACAAGAAACTTTGTATGCTGGCCAGTTCAAGATAATGATTGGGGTGAATGGACTGATCATATTTCGAAGTATAAGAGGACTGATTTGGAGGAGATTGGACTCTGGCACATTATCGCTCTGCTTCGAAATGGTATTCCACAAAACCCTGCACTTTTACATGCTGCCCTAGCTTTTTGGGATTCGTCATTTAATTATTTCTGATTTAACTGCGGTATGATGGCTCCCATAGTTTTAGACGTGTCATTTCTCACTGGACTTCCCCCATTTGGTCCAATGGTTGATATTTCCAAATCCATCGATGTCCCGCCTTTGGCAGTTATGAAAACCTCAGGCTCACACACCTCATATGGAAGCTTTCTTAGAAATGAGGCCAAATTCGAAGATGGAGTATCTGATAGGGAGTTTTTTGCATATCTTTTGTACACCTTCTGTAAAATGATCTTCTGTCATAGTGGTAAGAAGATTATGCTTGAATTTGCCCCTTTGGCATATTGCCTTTCTCAGGGTCAGAAGTTTGATTTGGGTTCACACTTCTTGGGATATGTTTATAAAATAGGATCTGACAGCCAATCTAAACCACTTATGTTCAACATAGGGGGCCCTCTTTGGTTCTTACAACTGTGGATTCTGGCGTATTTTCCAATATTCAAAGTTGCTATTTCAAAACCTATTAATGTCTATGGGGATAAATTCAGAGTTATGGCTTCCAAACCCTTAGCATTGGTTGGATATCTGTAATATTTTTACAGAATGAGGGACGATAAGGAGGAATTAGAATTCACTCCTTTTGTTGATTGGAGTATTAGACCTGTCTGGATAAAAGATGTGATGGAAAACAGGGGCTCCAATACTTTTGCTGCTGCTTGGGGCAGTATTCTACTTTCAAGGGAAATTTTTATAGGTGGGATTGTTGGGGGCTGCAAACAAACTCACGCTGAAATCTATTGTCGCCCGGATTTGTTGCATAATTTGGCATGGTACAAGCTATTCCATGCCCTTACCCTGGAGAAGTCAATGTTCCCTTGTATATTAGAAAGAAGGTTGATAAGAATGTGCTTTCACGTCTCAATGTGGAGTTCAGAAGATGTAGGGCAAACTTCAAACCCTGCCACTTTACCATGGACAGTCCAATATTCACAAGATTTACCAATTGGTGGCATAACCTTCTTAATCTGTACAATCAAACCGACATAGCTCAAGGTTTTGCAACCCATATCGGTTGTCCTATTCTAGCTAGTGGTGAAGCACGCTCTAGTTCCTTATCCATGTCAGATGATGGATTTGGTCCTGACAGGAGAGACGAGCCTCAATCAGTACCAAGAGAAGCAACATCAGATGTACACTCTTCTGCTTTGGTACCTGTTGCTTTACATGTTAAACCACTCCAGTCTGTTCCACAGAGAGTGACTAGGTCTCAACAACAAAGATCCCCTCCTTCTCCATCAGGTAATTCTTGATGATTCTGAGTATTAGTTATAATTTCAACCCCTTTCTATTTTCTTACTTTAAAATTCAATATACAGAGTCTGCCTCTAAGAAGAGGATGAAGAAAGAAACAGGAATTGCACAAACCTCTACTTCGTCAGGTTTGAACTCCAGTAATCCTCTTATCCATTCTTGATAACTTTCTAATTTTCACATAACTAATCAATAGTTCCTTTTACCATTTCAAAAGCCAAGAAGGACCAAGAAACTTCAGTATCAAAAGAAGGATCTAGCCAAGAGAAGGCTAAGTTTGCTAAAGTTTATGAGGCTTCAAAACGGAGAAGGATAATACTAAATGAAGAGCCAAAAGAAGAAGACACAAGAAATGTCACTATGAGCCAATTTGTAAAAGGTAAGTTATTTCAAACTCAATCTTATCCAGGCCTTTATAAACTCATGAGTAATATCCTTATTCTAATGAGTAATATCCTTTCAGAGAAAAAGTCACAACCTAAGTCTGCCAAGACTTCGAAGGCTTTTTTGGAGTCATCTGGGCATACAAAAGAATTTCCTAAAGTTCAAGCACAAGCTTTAGTACAAGATATGTCTCCCCCTATCATTAACATTGTTGCAAGAGCTCTGGCCTCAGAAAGCATTTGAAGTGAACCTATCAAAAAATCCACAGAGGCAAGCTTTATTGCAGAGGTCACTACTGAGCAGGCTGACGCCATAGTTGGGCAAACTATTCCCCGATCGCCTTCCGTAAAACCATTATGCCCTAATGAACAATTCCACGGGAACCATCTCATCCAATTGAGGTAATTTGGTTCATTATGTTCATGCCTGCATTAATCATATCTTACTTCGAAGACTTAAGCCTAATTACGCTTATATACTCTTTTGACAGGAAACTGGTGCTTCTGCTAGCACCATTGTTGGTGATTCTCTTCCCCTGGAACAGTTTAAACTGAAAGTGAGTGATTTCTGCAATAGAATCACCAATCCCAAAGCTCCAATCTCTTCTCCAGAATCTCCTATCATCCAACTCAAGGTTGAACAAGGCTCATCTGTATCTGAGTTGGTCAAGCCTACCTTCTTACCAGAAGAGATTCAGGAATTGAGGGAGATTCTCCAACAATTTTCAAAATTAAACTTTGAAACCATTGCTGAAGGGGATTTGAAGATGTATTTGAGCATTTGCTGTCAAGCTGCTTGGGTTTTGAAGCCTGCCTCTCAAGAGCTACATGCACAACTTTTGACCAAGGCTTCTGAATTTCAAGTAAAAGCCGTTCAACTCTGTGAAGTCCAAGAGAGGCATCTTCAAAGACAGAGTTGGAAGGCATCTTTGGCCAATACAAAGGATGAAGCACAGACTGTAATTTCCTCCTATGATCAAGATGCTGCTAAGCTACATCAGTTGAAAGAAGAAGAGGCTCGACTTGAAGAGGCTTTGTTTGCAGTCAGAGGGGAGATTGCTCAAACCACTTCCCACATGCAAACTTACATGAACAAGGCTTCTTCAACAGTTGAGACTATAAGAGAACTTAAGAATCAGCTGCAAAGAACAACTGATCTAGGAGATGTATATGAGTTTGTGGGTGCTTCTGTACTAGTTAGCTTAACGGACATAATTGTACAGCTTATGAATTAATCAATGAAATACTTTTGTTTACCAATCTCATAGCTGTTCATTTGCTTGGAAAGTTAATCTCATTGTTCGAACTAATGAGTTCCAACCAATACTGATCTGCTTGTGCTTAATGCTTACCTTGATCAGCACAAGCAATGAGAGATGAACTACTTTATATTTTTTATCTTTTGTTAAAGGACTCCCATATAGTTGGGATGTAGGCCTTTAATTATCTCCCATTAATCTTTTTCCTATGGACATAACCATTCAAATCCTTTAAATGATATGCCCCTTTTCTAAGGACTCTATGAATTTGGAAAGGTCCCTCCCAGTTTAGAGCCCATTTTCCAAGTCCTTGCTTTCTTTCTTTGATAGGCAACACTACTTTCCATACTAGGTCCCCTATATCAAAGTTTCGAACAGCCACTTTCTTATTGTAACTTCTGGCTACTCTTAATTTTTGTACCAAGATCTGATTTAAAGCTTTAATTCTTTCTTCATCTATCCCTTTGAGCTCCATATGCATGGCTTGGTGGTATGCTCCCATATCTAGTTCATTCTGGGAAGCAACTCTTTGCGACTTCACCACAATCTCCATTGGTAACACAGCATCATGGCCATAAGTTAGAGCAAAAGGAGTAGCTCCAGTACTGGTTCTTTTAGTGGTTCGATACGCCCATAACACATTTAACAGTAAATTTGGCCATTCCTCTGGGTTCCTATCAACCATTCTTTGGATGCCTCTTTTGATAATCTTGTTGGTTGATTCAGCCTGACCATTGGATTGAGCATAATAGGGTGTAGATCTAGAGTTAATTAAGGACACTCCATGAGAGGCTGCAAAAGCCTTCACTGTTCTACCTTCGAAAATGGATCCATTATCTACTGTTATAGTTTCTGGAGATCCAAACCTATAAATGATATTCTTAATGAATTCAATTACTTGCTCTTGAGAGACACTTTCAAAGGCTTGAGCCTCCACCCATTTGGTGAAATAATCAGTAGAAACTAGTATAAATTTATCCCCATTCCTAGATGGAGGGTAAATCATACCAATCATATCCATTGCCCAACCCCTAAATGGCCAAGGTTTAACTACATACTGCAATTCAGTGACTGGCAATTTTTTAAGAGGTCCTGTCTTTTGACAAGCTTCACACCCTTTTGCATAGTCAATGCAATCCTTTAAGATAGTAGGCCAGTAATATTCATACGTTCGAATCAACCATCTCATCTTGATTCCTGCTTGATGAGCTCCACAGATACCTTCATGAACTTCTGCCATAACCCTAAAAGCATCAACTTTGTTTAAACACTTAAGCAGCAATCCATCTGCTCCTCTCTTAAACAATTCCCCATTATACATGATGTAGTTGACAGATCTTAGCCTTGTTGCTCTATCTGTTTTGGCATCAGGTCTTGTTAAATAGTCAATTAATGACTGCCTCCAGTCATTTGAACTAGGAGAAGAAGTGATCTCACATACTTCGAAGTTCATGTTTCTGTCTTTAAGCATTGGCAAAGATTTTCTTAGAGTTAATTGACAAAACTCTCTACTGTACGTCATCCGGGATAAACTTGAATCTTGATGCTCTTTGAGCCAATGCATCAGCTTCTTCATTGAGGAACCTTGGAACATATGTAAAAGAAATCATGTGAAATTGCTGAATTAACGACTTCACATGTTCATGGTACAATTTTAAACCAACATTGTGGCAACCAAATTCTCCATTTACTTGGTTTATAATCAACTGAGAATCTCCAAACACTTCTGCTATATCACCTTTCAAAGTAAGCAAGAGTTCTAAACCAGTGATTAGAGTTTCATATTCTGCTTGATTATTAGTAGATTTCCCTTCATTTATTCGAAATCCAAACTTGGTTTTCGAACCTTGAGGAGATTCCAAAACAACTCCAATTCCAGCCATCTGAGATGTTTTCGAACCATCGAACCACATTTTCCATGGTTTTACTATTATTGCATTAACATCTGCTATCTCAGGAGTTTCTATTTCATTTGGGTGATCAGCCAAAAAGTTAGCCAGAGCTTGCCCTTTGACTGATTTTTGAGGAATATATTCTAGACTAAATTCAATTAAGGATATAATCCACTTCCAATTCTACCACTGAGTACAGGTTGGGATAACATATACTTCATAACATTAGTCTGAGAAATTACATAAGTTACTCTAGGCATCATATAGTACCTGAGTTTCTTCGAAGCAAAGAACAAAGTTAAGCATAACTTTTGTACTGCAGAATATCTAATTTCACAATCATTAAGAAATCTACTTAGATAATAGATAGCTTGTTCCTTCCCGTCCTCATTGTCTTGAGCCAATAAAACTCCTATTGAGTCATGGTTTGCTGCCAAATATAGTTTAACTGGCTCTCCCCTCCTAGGTGGGACAAGAACTGGTGGATTGATCTGGTACTCCTTGATGGCCTTGAAAGCATCATCATGCTCCTTTGTCCATTCGAAGTCCTCTCCATCCTTCAATTTCAATAGAGAAGAAAAAACTTTAGTTTTCCCCTCAGAAAGATAGATATAAATCTTGAAGAAAATTCAATTGACCAAGAAATTTCTGTAGTTCTTTCTTGTTTGAGGGAGGTTTTGCTTCAATAATAGCTTTAGCTTTATTTTTATCAACTTGAATACCTTTGCTATGA
The DNA here is from genome assembly GCA_022606695.1 of Vaccinium macrocarpon. Taxonomy (NCBI): domain Eukaryota; kingdom Viridiplantae; phylum Streptophyta; class Magnoliopsida; order Ericales; family Ericaceae; genus Vaccinium; species Vaccinium macrocarpon. Next base: position 23,706,970 of record CM040170.1, on the reverse strand, counting down.
ACTAGATATCCCAAAAAGTTACCTGCCATTGCTCCAAAAGCACATTTAGCAGGATTCAACTTTAGTTGATAATGCTTCATCTTTGAAAAAGCTATTTTCAGGTGCTCTACATGATCATCAATAGATCTTGACTTGACAATTATGTCATCTATGTAGCATTCTAGAAAACCCCCTATTATTTCATGAAAGATAGTGTTCATAGCTCTTTGATAAGTAGCACCAGCATTCTTAAGCCCAAAAGGCATCTTGACCCACTCAAAGGTCCCAAGGTTGCCAAGGGCTCTAAATGCAGTCTTATGAACATCTTCCTCAGCTATGCAAATCTGATTGTACCTTGAATGTCCATCCATAATAGACATGATTTTGTGGCTCAAGCGAGAACTATCCACAAGCATGTCTACTACAGGCATTGGGTATTCATCTTTAGGGGTTGCAGTGTTCAAGTTTCTAAAATCAATGCACACCCTAATTTTCCCATTTTTCTTGACAACAGGAACAATATTTGATAGCCATTCTACATATCTTGCTGTTCTAATAAAACCAGCATTTAAAAGATTTTGAACTTCCTTTTAACCAAGAAAATGGTTTCAGGAGACATTTTTCTTGGTAGTTGTTTGAAAGGTTTGCAATTAGGTTTGATAGGTAATCTATGCTCAACCAAGTTTCTACTCAAACCTGTTAACTCTTTATAACTCCAAGCAAAGCATTCTTTGTTCTCTTTAAGTACTGTGATCAACTTGGCCTTCGAAGCAATATCAAGCCCCTTATTGATTTGCACAGTGTTTGGAACAATTCCTCTCCCAATTCTACTTCTTCCACAGGATCTTGAGATTCGACATGACCTATAAAGGCCTCTTCGAACTCAACTGGCTTCAACCCCCAGTCAGATTTCTCAGCCAACAATTCCTCCCAATCATTTGTTTCTTGTAATCTCTGCTCTATTTCAAGAGCCATAAACTTAACTAAGGCCAAAGAGTTGGCTTCTTCGAACTCTGTCTTGGACTCACATCCAAGCAGCTTCATCCGGTGGATTGTCTAATTCATAATCAACTGCTTGTTTGAGTTTGGATTTCAGTTCTGCCAATTCTCCTATTTCCAATACATTGGATGGAGGGGTGGCAGTTTGTGCAATTTCACTCAGAGGGATGATTTCAGGCTTATACATCTCTGCCTCTGCATAATTTGCTGAAGTACTAAAGGGGTGTGGGTCTGTTTTCACCTCTTCGACCCCCACTTCTTTCCCATTTTCATATTTCACAATCATCAGGGCTTGGTGCATTAAGGATGGAATGCAGCCATTGACATGAATCCAATCCCTACCAAGTAAAGCATTATACTTACTTGTAAAAGTGTCCACCACAAAGAAATCTGTATCAGTTTCTACTTGGCCAACTTTCAGGCGTATGGAAACAATTCCTTTGGGATTCTTACTTTCACCAGTGAACCCAGCAATGGATGTGCTTGTTGGGATCAGTCGAACTTTTTCTTTTCCCAACTTCTTCAGAGTCCTAGAAGGTAAAATGTTCATTGTTGCACCATTATCAACCAAAATTCTGTTTAACAAAATGCCATCAAACAAAGCAGATATGTATAATGGTTTTAAATGGTGCCTCATATCATTCGAAGGTGATTTGAAAGGATAAGAAAGATCAGGACAATCCAAATCAACAATCAAAGGATACTTGGATCCCCAACTGTCATTCCAACCATTATCATAAGTGAGATTATATTCTTCATCACTTGAAACATCAATAACCTCCATAGGAGCAACTGTTGGTTGTAATGCCCTTCGAACTGGTGAACAATCTGGTCCAAAAGGTCCAAAGTTAATAAATGAAGGAGTTACCATATTAATCACGGACTTCGTGTAGAGTCCCAAATTGATGGTACTTTTTTCCCGTGACCGGTGGCCCCGATCCAACTAGCTGCGTTCATTTTTCTCAAAAACTCTACTACAGAAGTTTCCATAGGGGAAAATGTTCCAACAGGAGACGAATTTGTTTCCCCTCCTTCTTCCTGTTCCACTATCATGGCTTCTAACAAGCTAGATTGATAGCTTGCCAAGGAATTTGGAGAAGTTGGATTGTCTTGAGGTACTCCATTGTCCATCCTTGTAGCCAGTTTTTCCAGAGTTTCTCTTTCTGATTGAGAAAATCCCCTTTGAAGAGATTCCTCAGAATCTTCCCTTCGAAGTCTATTAAACCTTGGGTTGAACTCATCACCCCCATTAGGTTTCTCCTTGGAAGCATATTCTTCCATTTGGAAGCTAGTATACCTCCTTTGCAACTTCCTTTTCTGAGTTCTTGTCAACATAGGAATCATTTGAGGTGCCTTGGTCTTTGGATCTCTAATAACTACCCATTGACCAGTAGGAGCACTAGGAGGTTTAACCATTTTGTTCCCTATTTTAGCAGAGGTTCTACATTCTTGAAAGAGTTCTGGTTTAATCTTTTTCAGAAACCAATCAGGAACCCCTTTCACCAAAGTAAATTGCTCCTCTTCTCCTCCATTTCTTTGGCCCATTGGGGCCTTCCCAGTGTTAACCTTTTTCGAAGGAGGATAATCCCTCTTCGAAGCTGGTGGGACTGGACTAGAAGGTACATTTCTCTTTGAAACAGACCAAGGCCTCTCATTTCTTCCATGATTTGGATTAATCCAAGGTCTTCTTTCATTGTTTTGATCCAAGGCTTTTCTTTCCATCCTCTTTGGAAAGAAATCAACCCCCTGTCTATCCAAATCCTTGAAGATCAAATAGTTGGCCCTGCATTCCATGCACAAACATTTCAAAAAGGATGCCTCGAGCATGGGAAGATGGGATTGCTTAAAGCCCTTGCTAGAAGGACTTCCTGGTGAAATATTTTGACGGTAGGTCTTCCCATCACTATTTCAAGGTTGACCAACTTTTGGCTTTCCTTTGCTAAACTGCACTGAGTTCATTTCCACTTGCAGCTGGTTGTTCTGCCACATTTCCTTGACAGTTTTAGCCAGAGATGATGGCACATTAGTGTTGGCAGTTACTTCTTCAATTTTTGGAAATAGATCAGTATCAATTCCCATAGCCTTTTGTGGAAACATGATCCTTCCTTTCTTGATCTGCTCCTGAATCCTATCACGGAAAACATTACAATTTTTAGTGGAATGAGTCCAAGAAGCATGCCATTTGCAATAACTTTTCCTTTTTGTTTCTTCCAAAGTTGGAAGTTTAACATTTTCAGGAAGTTTGATAAACTTTTTCTTCAAAAGGTAATCAAAAATTTCATCTGCCTTTGAAATATCAAATGAATAAACCTTACTAACTGCTTTCTTGTTAGTTCTTGGTACTATAGAAGAATCCTTTCGAACTAGACAGTCACACACACAAGGTTCATGCTCAATAATTTTAGCAGCATGAATCTCATAAATGGGTTCTTTGTAATAGGTTGAATAAGAAGAGTTATTTCTATCAACATCCTCTTCTAACAAAGACTCATATCTTGATGCTTTGTAAGTTAAATCAACCAAATCTCTAACCCAAGAGAATCAACTTCTTCCTAAGTTCTCTACTTAAGCCATCTTGTGCTATTCTTACAAACTCAACCTCTGGTAATTGAAGTTTACACTTATTTCTGGCCCTTTTAAACCTAGCAATAAATTGAGCAGCCTTCTCATCAGGCCTCTGCTTTAATCTTGCTAAATCAGCCATAGTAACTTCAGGCTCAGTTTGATAAAATTGTGCATGAAATAATTCTTCCATCCTTTGCCAATTTGGAACTGACTTTGGTGTCAAGTTAGAATACCATTCGAAGGTCGTCCCTGTTAAAGAATTAGAAAATAATTTCAACTTAATGAACCCATTATTGCCTAGTTCTCTCTAATCGAAAGCAAAGATGAATCTAGCAATATGTTCAGTTGTGGATTGTTTTCCATCTCCATGGAACAAAGTGAAATCTGGGATTTTAAACCCCCTAGGGACTTCGAACTGTTTATCTATCCATTCTGGATAGGATTTTCTATAAATTTGAGTTTGTACCCCCCGGTTCAAAGGTCCATAAACTTCTTGCATAAGACCCAATATTTCATCTCGAAGGGTTGGATGTTCTCCCAAAGGTACCCTTGAACTAACAGGTGGTTCCCAAGTGACATTTCTAGGCATGTGGTCTTCTGGAATCCTTTGATAAGGATCATCAAAAGGCCTAGGTTGCTTGAAACCTCCTTCCTGCTTCACAAAAGGTTCATAAAGATAGTTCGAATGTACCCTTCCCATTTCTGGTATCCCTGAATACTTAGGAATTCCAACCTCTGGATTAGGCCTTTTTGCACTAGTCCTATCCTTTTCATTAATATGATTTCTAGGAGTATACATATACTCATCAAATCCATAATCATAATTCCTGAAACCTTTCTCCTCATGTACACCATCATAGTTAGGTTCGAATGAGACATTAGTGTTTTGCTTGAACACTTTCTTAGGTTTAGGGATTTGATAATCATAATTTTTTGCAGGCTCATACCAAGATTCTGGTATGTCTTCTACATTTATAGGCTCTTTTCCAGGTCTTGACCTGAATTTGCTTGTACTAGCCTCTCCTTTATCCTTCTCAAGTGAAGGCAAAGGATCACTTTTACGCCCTGATTGCTCTTCCAATTTTTGTAATATAAGCTTTTGGGTCTGAGCCAATTCTTTAAACGTAGCAATCATTTCAATAAAGTGGTTGGATGACACATTCCCTTCAATAAAGTGGATGGAGCTTGTGCGTTCAGCAGTTGATATCATGGCTTCGAGGCCAGTCTTTATTTTAGTAATGGCTTGTAACTGCCAATAACTACCTTTCAAAATTGAGAAGCTATACGACATCGTATTCGGTGCGTTTTATCTTATTAATCCAGTGTATCTTCATTGATGAGTAACTACCAACGTTTGACATTTTTTATTACGTGTCAATTAATCATTGGATTGGTTAATTTTATATGTAAACAGCCCCATGTCACTTCAAGCATGCCATAAAGGCCCGTGTCACTCCGAGCATACCGTATTGGGTCCCATGTCACTCCGGGCATACCCCTTCTGGCCCCGTGTCAATCATCTTACAATCATATCATCACTTATAAAAATATAGTTTCAACCCTTGTCCCATATATATAACTCACATGTCACATTATCCATTTACATGTATCCTGAAATCTCCATGCTTGCGACCTAGCTTTGTTGTAGAATAGGACGCCCCAAGCGTAGGGCTAGGTTGTCGTCAGCATAGTAAACCGGCAAGACCGGGGTCGATTTCCACAGAGACCAAATGTGACCGGCATGAAGTTCAACTCGCGATGAGATTCTTGGCGTTAAGACGGCCAACTTATGGGGTGGATGTGTTTGGTGGTTATCTTTTGACTTCTAGAATGACTCGGAGATTTGAAAAGCTAATTAAAAGCTAGGCTAGGTCTAGGAGATTTAAACAAACCACAACCAAAGTCCACCCATTCCTCTCTCGATAACCGGCTCGGGTCATCCTTAGGTGGCCCCGAACGGAAGATTTAAAGTTTAAGACCATTTCACTAGAAGATGTGTTTCACAAAAGTTGGGATTCTTGTGCCATTTAGACAAACCTTTAGGTTGCCATAGCCCGAAGCATCACACGTACCAAGTGGTCAAGCCCCTTGGCGACATATGATCAAGGGGGTTAACAAACCCGAATTTCGATACATAAAATCTATCCCAATAATTTGGAAAACAAACGGTGTATGCCTTTTTGTCGAGAGGAACGAATGAACTCGAGTCATGGAGTGTTAATCACCCCATGACCAAACCTAAGTGCACTACTCAATCATCTTTAAGTAAACCATGGCTGTTTTTATGAAGAAAGTTAACAACATAACCAATGACCTTAAAAGTTAATTTTTATAAAAGCTAACAACTAAGACTACAACATTAATACTTAAGAAAACAGAAAACAAGCATATAAAACTAGAGTTTAAGTGTAAGGGGAGCTAGAACATGTAAACAAGATTTCACCGGTAAAAACGTATAAAAACTAGATTTATAGAACGATCATTCGATTACAAGAATTATTATATCATGACAAAATACTGTAAACCAAACACTTACATGAGTTCCTAGAGAGAGAAAGCTTCACAAACACCATTCATGGAGATAAGGCTAAAAACTTAAAAGCTAACCAAAAAAATATCTAGTGTTAAAGTCTGGTCTTAATGAGAGAGAAGGTGAGATATTTATACAAAATATCACCTTCTCTCTCAACCATCTAGAAGCTTTCTAAAGATAGTAAAATTTCGCACAAAAGGTGGTCCATAAAGTAGCTTGTGTGCTGTCAAAAAGTGGCCAGAACACCTCCTTGGATCGATCCTTCCACACCTTGGATCGATCCATCTATTATTTTCTTTGAGATTTTCCTTCATTGGATCGATCCATCTATTAGCATGGATCGATCCATGCCTTACTGACGAGCTTCAGCCTCTGTTGGATCGATCCAACAAATTCCATGGATCGATCCATGTCCTTCTGGTGGCATGGGTTCCTCTGTTGGATCGATCCATTGATTAGCATGGATCGATCCAATTCCTTCTGGAATTGGTTTGTGGCCTTTCTCAAACCCCGAGCCTTGCCGGATCTTCGTTGCTTAGCCCTCCGAGGCTCGGGGTTTCCATGCCATGGGGCACGCTTCCCTTAATTGGTTGAGATACTTCCCGAGGTTCTTCAAAACCCGTTATTAGCTCGGTTTTTCCCTGTAACTCACGAGACACACTTTGCGCAACATTAAACATATAAAGCGCCAAAACGCGCGTGTGCGTGATCAAAAAGAGGTAGATAAGCCCGTGTACCTACACTATTAGGGGCTTATCACACCCCCCAACTTAACCTTTGCTAGTCCCGAGCAAACTACACTTATAAAATTTAAACTCAAGCATTTGAACTAAATAAAACTTAATCAAACTAATTAAAACTACCCGGCGTACCCGATACGTGTCCGATACGAAAGCTATGCTCAATCCACAGGAAGTCTAAGCAGAGTACCAGTTATCCGTCTCATCCAATCAAAAGTAACTCACGCACGCGCATGCCATGCTAAGCTATGAAATAGCTAGGCCTCAACCATAGGCTAATAACATGTACCACAAAAAGCTTTGAATCCAACGAGGCACGAATAATTTATTCCACAATGCCATAACACACACGCGATAAGTGTACACATCCCATAATAAGCGCTTAGCACGATACGCGATACCGAGACAAAAAGGGTACAAGGCTAAACAAAATAGCGCTGGTAATGAAAAGGACTAGATAACCTGGATCATTCAAGATAAAAGACATAACCATTGTTACGTATGCATGCACCAAAGTTACCTACGTGCTAGAAATAAAATCAAGCATTAATAAGCTTATAATGACTTGGTTAATCAAAAAGGAGAGACACACAAAAAGGACGGCAGCCATATACTAGTTTGGGTCATCTACCTCGAGGCCGCCGCCGACCCTTGACTTCCCAAAATATGCCAAAACACGGCACCCAACTTGCAATTCAAAAACGTTAATCCTACTTACGAAAGTTTAAAATCAACAACTAGGAATTTAAAAGAGTTCGACTCCACCGACTCACTACCAACTACTATGTACACAAAAGATACCACAGTAAGAGAGCACCCTCTACCACCATCACTCATCATAATCACATCCCTCATCAACCACCTCCGGTTCAAGGCATTACTGGGGGGGAACATCTTGAACACCTGGGACGATCTTTGAGACTTATTTGAACCAACCGGGCCGGACTTGTCTTTGCTCCCCTTTTCCTATGCCGCTCATTCTTTTCTGACTCCACCACCATACATTTGAACAATTTTTTGACCCATGCCTTCAATGACGCCCCTTTTGGAGGGGGCGAGTGCAAACGAGATCTCGAGGTGGTGGCAGGTGGTGGTGCCTGGGAAGAAGAAGCCTCAACCATAGTACTCGAACCTTTCTTTCTCTGTAACTTCGTCCTTGTCTGACCCAAACTCTGATTCACCTTTCCCATATCGATCACCCCGGGCTCAAGTGGCTCCATGTTTGAGTATGTAGCGCCCCGCATTCCTTGCATATGACATAATGCCGTAATCATACAAGGGTACCACATGCTCTGGTTCTTCCTGGTATTCTCGGTAAAATCAATCATCTGGGTGAAGATAAAAAGTGCCCAATCCGCTACCGTACCCGGATCCACAAAAGAAGCAATCAACTCAAGTGATGTCTTGGTGGGTTTCGAGTCTTTGCCTTTGGGATAGAGGTTTGCATGGATGGCTTTGTTAAGGACTCGGATGTCATCTTTAAAGCGGCTCGGGAGAATTGGATCCATACCAGTGCCCGGATTGGTGTAAATGATATCATGGAGGGCCGTTTCGGGAAATTCCTCACCACCGGGGTAATTCGTGTCCTCCAGATGGGGCCTCTCATATTGCAAGTACTCGGCAATGGTATCAGGGGTTACCACAATAGTCTTGTTGCCCACCTTGGTTCTAATCTTGGTAGGCAAGTTCGAATCCCCGCTTCGCACCACATCCAAGTTCTTGTAAAACTCGCGCACACATTTTAGATTATAACCACGAAGCGGGACCAACCATTGTGCCATCCCCGTGTCGCGTATCTCCTTCACACCATATTTACCTTCCAAACTCACCGCATCTACCTGCCTTTCATTTTTCGCCGGCCTATCCGTCAAACTTTCCAACCATTCTTTTTTCTTCCTATCCTTTTTACCCTTTGCCTGCTTCTTTTTAACCGCTTTAGAACTCCTGGCCTTTGCCTGGGGTGATTCCTCCTCCGACTCCTCATCACTCTCACTGCTCGTCTCACTCTCGGATTCCTCCCTCACCGGCCCTGTTTTCCGCTTCTTAGGAGCCGGCCCCCTCTCACGGATAACTATCCCTTTGGCGGCCCTGGCTGCAATGCCATCCTCCTCACTCTCCGATTCACTAAAGGTATGGGGGGATTCAGATGCTTCCCTATCGGGTGCTTTCTCAATTGCAGCCTTTGCCTTGCCTTTCGTCTTAGCCATTTCAACTAGTCAATTCCCAATCAACAACCAATTTAATCAGAGCAATTCAAACCTCCTTTCGTTCACCAACTGACCCCCTTGCTTCAATTCAGTTTCAATCAACACAATCAACAATGGCAGTTTAATATAGCAATTATGGCCCAAAATGCAATCTATTAACAGATAGAATTATCCACAGAGAGACTGAAATTCGGCCCAAAAGTAAACCGTGAGATACCTTGCTTGAAACCCAGTTGATGTGTGAAATACCCTTGATTCCTCAGATCTTGACCAAAAACCAAATGTTCTCAACCCTCAGTGCACCCAATCTTAGAGCTTTCGGTCTGCCATGGAGGAAGAGAAGAAGATTTCGATGGTTAAGGCTTGGGATTTTGGGATTAAGATTTTCAGGGGTGTTGTGGTTTTCGGTGGTAGGGGTAAAGGCTTTGATATGGGGGAGAGAGAGAAGAGGTTTCGGTGGTGGTGGTGAGAGAGAGAGACGATGGTGGTTATTTTGGTGAGGAAGAAGATGATAGAGAGGAGAGAGAGAGAGAGAGTCGATCGGGTTAGAGAGAGAGAGAGTGGGTTGGAACAAATGAGGGATTAACCCTCTTAAAATCTGCTGAAATACACAGATGGATCGATCCAACATATTCCATGGATCGATCCATTCCTCTCTGATCCCAAAATTTTTAAACCATGGATCGATCCATCAAAGTCCATGGATCGATCCATTCTCTTCTGATTTCCAATTTTCAACCTTGGATCGATCCAACGAAATCCATGGATCGATCCATTCTTGTCTGTTTGGCCAAAAATAAAGGTGAATCCTTTGCTCCCAATTTCATACACTGTGTTGGTTCAAGCTATTCAAGATACCCCGACGCAGCCCGTTGCAAACCAAACTCATACCCCACTTGAGATGTATCGCCCATCTCCACTTCCAACCTATCCTCCCAACATCCGGTCTCACTTTTTTTACCGTTTGATTTTTTTTTTATTATTATTTTTTTTTTAAATTTCGATTGGCATGCCCCTTATCTCACCTCCTAATTCCAACCAAACGACCGGTTCCCTAGGCATTACAATAGAACGGAGACGGACTAGGCACAAAAATATGGTGCAATGGGACTCATATGTGGTTTATTAACACAAAGAACCTGCTTGATTCATTTCATAAGCACGCTAAAAACTTTGATAACATGCACGAGTGACAATAGCTAGCTTATACTTGAATCAAAATTTTATGTACACGAGTAGGAATTGACAACAAGAAAAATATGGGATGCTTGGAAAGATGATTCTCCACTCTACGTGACACACGCTACTCAACTACGCTTGCGGTCTAACACATTCACAAAATGCATGTATATGCGTAAACTCAAGTTAACTCCTAACCGAATTCACCGGAATGCCATACTCTGCCTTTAAAGAACGATTGAGCATATCTACCGTATCGGATTATGAGATTTCCCTAAAACAGGAAGTTGTATCACAAAAATTTTGAAAATTTTTGACAGAAAATTTTTGACAGGAATTGAAAAACAACAACGAAATATGTACAAGCAACTACACTATTCCCTCCCCCCAACTTAAAATTTGCGGTGTCCTCAACGCAAGAGAACAAAAGTAAAGAGAGATAGGGAACAAAAATTGTACCGACGGGAGGCATGTCAACCTCCAAGACCTCGACCAAGTGTGAGGAATTTTGGCTATCCTTACTCCGTTCGTCATCGGCAATGCTTCCAAGGCTTCCTCCTTCGGCCCCTCCCCGGGACCACAGCTAGTCATACAGGTCCATCCTCGACGACTTTATAGGACTTACAACCGCGACGTTTCATCGCACCCATGCTTTGAGCTCCTGAATGCCGCACTCGCCGCCAAGTTAGGACCAAACTACCAAGGCTGGTACGGTAGCATGGTCACCCTGCAAAAGACTTAATTGCCGACTACCTACTAAGAGAAATGATATGAGAACCGCCCGGCTCGTGTTATCCGGGCTCAACAATAAGAAATATGTACAATCTATACAAAGAAAAATGAAAAGCCACCTTGATCTTCACGCGATCGCACGGGTACTACTTTTCTTCCCAAGCTCAAGGCTGTGGCTAGGCCATACGTAGCTCAAGCTCGGGTGGCTATACCGGACCGTCCATACACCGTTCGAGCACGGTAAACACTAGAGCTCTCTCAAACTCCAATGTGATTTTACTTCTCCTAGAAATTTGTTACGCCGTAACTTCGGGAGGCCCAAGTCGCGCACACAATACCCCGTCGGACAATGAAGTCCAACGTCCCAAGCGAACTCCATGGCGGAGCACAAGATAGAGCTTTCGTGCCGCGTGCGTAAGCATGGGAATATTCGAGCGCTCCCACCCATTCACGGAAACTCACTCTCTGCCAGGGGCTGATCTAAAGAGCGCGAGCGTTTAGTTGCGAATTACTCCTATCAGAAGGACTATATTAACAAGCCCTATGTCACTGACGCGTTAGTGTTATCTTATCCTCATGTGTGGGGTCTCCAAGATTTTATTAAAAAGAATAAAGAATGGCCCTTCTAACCGGAGCTGGGCACACGCGCATTGTAGGCTAGCCGGCGTGCAAGCTAGTCCCAAGTCAATGATGGGAAACCCAATGCAAGAAGAAGCAAAGGGTCGGGCCCTCCAAACAATAAAGTTCAGAGGTACGCGTTAGCTCCCCGTAAAATGTGTGAAGTCACGAAGACTTCACGGGCAAATCACAAAAGAAAACTAAACCGGAGGGTCATCCGAGTAAACAGGATCGACCAACGTTTCAACCACCTCCTCTTCATTAAAATTTTCCAAAAATGGTTTTAACCTTTGACCGTTCACCTTGAAAATTTTACCATCCTTTGGATTAAAAACATCGATTGCCCCATGAGGATACACGTGATGCACAACGTACGGCCCAACCCAACGTGAGCGCAATTTTCCCGTAAAGAGATGAAGTCTAGAGTTGTAAAGCAACACCTTTTGACCCACATGAAAATTTTTCCTTTGAATGTTCGTGTCATGAAACTCTTTGACTTTCGATTTATAAATTGACATGCTCTCATAAGCATCTCTTCGGATTTCCTCAAGCTCATCGAGTTGGAGCTTCCTATGTCTACCGGCCTCGGGCATACGGTAATTCAATTGTTTAATGGCCCAATAGGCCTTGTGTTCAAGTTCCACCGGCAAATGACACGCCTTCCCATAAACCAAACGATAAGGGGACATCCCCAAAACAGTTTTGTATGCGGTTCGATAGGCCCACAAGGCATCAGTCAAACGAGTCGACCAATCCTTCCGATTAGGATTCACAGTCTTTTCGAGAATGTGCTTTATTTCCCTATTTGCAAGTTCGGCTTGACCATTGGTTTGAGGGTGATAGGCCGTGGAGACCTTGTGAGTGACACCATATTTACGCATTAATGTTTCAAAGGGCCTATTACAAAAATGGGTCCCTTGGTCACTGATTATCGCGCGTGGTGCTCCAAACCTAGATAAAATGTGCTCTCTCAAGAATTCAATGACCACCTTGTGGTCATTCGCTCGAGTGGGGATAGCCTCAACCCACTTGGACACGTAGTCCACCGCTAAAAGTATGTAAAGATAGCCAAACGACATCGGAAACGGACCCATGAAGTCAATGCCCCAACAATCGGAAACCTCAACTACAAGAATGTTAGTGAGGGGCATCATATTCCTCCGGGTGACACTACCTAGTTGTTGACACCGTTCACATGTTTTGCAAAATTCAAACGCATCTTTAAAAAGTGTCGGCCAATAAAAGCCGCATTGAAGGATTTTGGCAGCGGTTTTCTTGGCGGAAAAGTGGCCGCCACAAGCTTTGGTGTGGCAAAAAGCAAGAATGCCTTGTTGATCAACATTGGGCACACACCGCCGGATAATTTGATCCGGACAATACTTGAAAAGATAAGGATCATCAAAGAAGAATCTTTTCACCTCACTTAAGAAACGCCTCCTCTCTTGGGGAGTCCAAATGGTAGGGAGTTGACCCGTGGCTAAATAATTCACAATATCCGCAAACCACGGGCAAGAAGAGACACCAAATAGTTGCTCGTCAGGAAATGTGTCAATGATAGGGAGATTTGAGGAGCGATCCTCAAACTCAAGACGAGACAAATGGTCCGCAACAACATTCTCAACCCCCTTTTTATCCTTTATTATTAGATTGAATTCTTGGAGGAGAAGGACCCACCTAATCAACCTTGCTTTTGCATCTTGTTTGGTCATTAAATATTTCAAGGCGGCGTGGTCCGTGAAGACCACAATAGGGGATCCTATCAAATAAGACCTAAACTTGTCAAGAGCAAAGACAACCGCAAGCAACTCTTTCTCCGTGGTGGAGTAGTTCATTTGAGCATCATTGAGAGTCTTACTCGCGTACGAAATCACACACGGCTCTTTCCCTCTCCTTTGGCCAAGAACGGCCCCTATCGCATAGTCGCTCGCATCACACATCAATTCAAACGGGAGGTCCCAATCGGGAGCACGCACAATCGGTGGGGAGGTGAGACTCGCTTTCAACTTGGAAAAGGCCTCCTCACACTCAGGTGTCCAAATAAATGGTGCGTCTTTTGAGAGGAGGTGACACAAGGGGCGTGAAATGGCACTAAAATCCTTAATGAACCGACGGTAAAAACCCGCATGACCAAGAAACGACCGGATGTCTTTCACACACTTAGGGGTAGGGAGGTTCGCAATCAATTCAATTTTGGCTTTATCTACCTCTATCCCCTTAGATGAAACAATGTGGCCTAAGACAATCCCATGTGTCACCATGAAGTGACACTTCTCCCAATTTAAAACAAGATGCTTCGCCTCACATCTCTCCAACACCCGCTCTAGATTCGCTAGACATGACTCAAATGAGTCCCCGAACACCGAGAAGTCGTCCATGAAGACTTCGACGATTTTCTCCACCATGTCACTAAAAATGCCCATCATGCACCTTGAAAAGGTTCCGGGCGCGTTACACAACCCAAAAGGCATGCGCTTATACGCGAAAGTACCGAACGAACACGTGAAGGTAGTCTTCTCTTGATCCTCAAGAGCGACTTCAATTTGGTTATATCCGGAGTAACCATCGAGAAAGCAATAGAAAGCATGACCGGCTACCCTCTCCAAGATTTGATCAATGAAGGGAAGAGGGAAGTGGTCCTTGTGCGTGCTAGCGTTCAACTTCCAATAATCTATGCACACTCTCCATCCGGTGGTCACCCTTTGAGGTATCAACTCATCATTGGCATTTTTGACCACCGTAATGCCGGACTTCTTAGGGACCACTTGGATGGGACTCACCCACTTACTATCGGCAATGGGATAGATAATCCCGACATCTAACAACTTTAAAACTTCCGCCCTTACCACGTCTTTCATGATAGGATTCAAACGACGCTGGGGTTGGCGGGATGGCTTCACATCCTCCTCTAGATATATGTGGTGTGTGCATACTGAGGGATCAATCCCGTGAATGTCGGCGATGGACCAACCAATGGCCTTAGTGTGTCGCCTCAAGACCTCAAGGAGCTTGGACTCTTGGAGTCCTCCTAGTGAAGAAGAAATCACCACGAGGAATGTTTCACCAATGCCAAGGAAGGCATACTTTAAAGTGTCCGGAAGGGTTTTCAATTCAAGCTTAGGTGGTTGCACACTAGATGGGAGAGCTTTGCTCTCAATGGGGGGCAACTCCTCAAACTTCGGGGACCACACTTCCGCCCCACACACGTCCTCAACATCTAAAAGAGAGTATAAATACTCTACCTCCGGTGAATCTAGAAACGTCGCCTCCTCGGCGGTAAGACAAACCTCAAGGGGGTCCATACACAGAATGGTGTCCACGTGCTCTTGCACGAGTGTGTCAATAAGGCTCACCTCGTGGACATCATCATCATCCCCCATTTGGGTACCTATGTTAAACACATTCATCTCCACCTTCATGTTCCCAAACGTCATGTTTAATAACCCATTCCTACAGTGAATAACCGCGTCGGATGTCGCCAAGAAAGGGCGTCCGAGAATGATGGGCGTTTGTGCTTGTGAAGCATTCGTGACAGGGCAAGTGTCTAAAACTACAAAGTCCACAGGGTAGACAAAGTTGTCTACTTGGACCAAGACATCTTCTACCAAACCCTTAGGAACTCGGACACTCCGGTCCGCCAATTGAAGCGTGACTCTCGTGGGTTTCATCTCTCCCAAACCTAATTGCTCGTACACCGAATACGGAAGCAAATTGACACTCGCTCCCAAATCAAGTAACGCTCTCTCGACCTTCTTACCCCCTATGACAATAGAAATAGTCGGACAACCGGAGTCTTTGTACTTAGGAGCGATGGCGGTTTGGATGATTGAGCTCACTTGCTCGGTAAGAAAGACCTTCTTTTGCACGTTGAGTTTGCGCTTGACCGTGCATAGGTCCTTGAGAAATTTAGCGTACGAGGGTATTTGCTTGATTGCATCCAAAAGAGGGATGTTAATTTTTACTTGTTTGAAAAGTTCATACACCTCAGCTTCTGAAGACGGCTTTTTTGGCACCCTCAACCTATGGGGATAAGGGGCCGACATGGGAGAGATAGGAGCACTTGGCTCCTCCACTTGAGTAGGCTCGGATTCCAAAGGGGTGGACTCGGGAGCCTTGAAAACGGGAGTGGGAATTGAAGGAGTGACCGGCTTGGGAGAAATAGTTTTATCTATCTCTTTGCCACTCCTCAAAGTGGTGATAGACTTTTCTTGCTCATGAGTGTTCGGGTCTTGGCCCGACGAGGCGCTTGCAAAGTGTAGGCCTTGGGGGTTTGCTTGTGGTTAAGAGGGAAACTTTCCCTTTTCTTGTTGAAGCACCCCCACGGACGTGGTTAACCTGGAGACTTGGCCTTGAATCTCCCTCAAAGAATGCGAATTTTGCTCGTTGACAACCGATTGAGTTTGAATGAATGTTTGGAGGGCTTCCTCCAATGAGCGCTTTTGAGGGGGTTGGTACAAATTAGAGCTATGACCTGGTTGTTGGTAATTCTGAGGGTATTGATTTGGAGGGTATCGGGCTTGCCCTTGGTTTTGGTTTTGACCTTGGAAAGGTCGATAACCTTGGTTTTGAGCAGGGGGCGGCCTTTGAGACGGCCCTTGATTAGGTTCTCTCCATTTAAGCAAAGGGTTATCTCTCGTGCCCAGGTTGTATGTGTTAGAGAAAGGATCGTACCTCTGACTGACTGCATTCACCTCCGCCTGATCGGGCCCATGTAGGGCCTCTTTGAAAGCGGCGAAGGCGGGACACTCCTTCGACATGTGCCCTCCCAACTCACAATAGTGACAAACCTCCTCTACTTGGGCCACCGCGGCCAAATCAGAAACTTTGTTCAATTCCAAATTATCCAATTTCTTAGCAAGCAAATCGACCCTACGATGTAGGTCGGTTTGCTCATTCAATGTGAATTTGCCAAAAGCACTTGGTCCGGAAGTATTCGAACTTTGGGCCGGCTGGGACCTCTCGGAAGGTTTCGAGTAATCCCAGGCTCGATTGTTCTCGGCCAATTGGTCCAAATACTCCCAAGCCCCATCGGGATATTTATCAAGAAATTCTCCGTTGCACATCATGTCAATCAATTTTCGGCTCTCGTGAGAAAGTCCGCGATAAAAAGTGATTACTTGCTCTTGTTCTTCCAAACCATGATGTGGCACAGATATCAAAAAATCTTTAAAACGTTCCCAGCATGCATAGAAAGTCTCGTCATTTTCTTGTTGAAAACCTTGAATTTGTTGCATCATATGACGAGTTCTATGCTCTGGGAAGAATTTCTTGAAAAACTCCCTTTGTAGATCAAGCCAAGCCCGCACAGACTCAGGTTTTAAAGCATTGAACCAATCCTTGGACTTGCCTTTTAGAGAGAATGGAAAAAGTTTGAGCCGTGCGGACTCCTTTTGACCGGTTTGACTCACAATGGTGTTCACAATCTCATCAAAATCCCTCATGTGAGAGTAAGGACTCTCATGTTCAAGCCCATAAAAATGAGGTACCAAGTTTATATGGTGAGTTTTAACCGTGAAAGTATTTGCGGGTGTAGTGTTGGGAAGGACTATGCACGGTATGCGGATGCGTTAGGGGGTTCAAGTAATCCCGAATAGTCCTCTGACGTGGTGGTGGATTCCCTCGAGGAGCCTCGTCGTCAGCCATTTCAGCGACAAGAGGGGAGTCTATGCTAACTAAGCGGCGATTAAGGGGGTCCCGAAAGTAACCACGATGCCCGTGCATACACTACAACTAGCAGACTGGAGGGGTTATTCAACCACCTCACCACAAACAGTTCCGAGGGGCTAGGCCGCCGCCTCGATATATAAAGATAACAGAAATTAAAAAACTAATACACTTCCTCGAGCTTCGTTAAACCTCAACTTTAACAATCAACCGTTAGGTTAGAGGTATCCGCTCTTAGAACTATACTAGTTAAACTAAGTTAAACTAAGAGATGTGTACTGATGGAACGGAATACTCACAGTGGCGTGGCGCGAGGCAAACTCACGCGGAGCGGACCATTGGGTCCCCGGCAACGGCGCCAAAAATGCTTGCGACCTAGCTTTGTTGTAGAATAGGACGCCCCAAGCGTAGGGCTAGGTTGTCGTCAGCATAGTAAACCGGCAAGACCGGGGTCGATTTCCACAGAGACCAAATGTGACTGGCATGAAGTTCAACTCGCGATGAGATTCTTGGCGTTAAGACGGCCAACTTATGGGGTGGATGTGTTTGGTGGTTATCTTTTGACTTCTAGAATGACTCGGAGATTTGAAAAGCTAATTAAAAGCTAGGCTAGGTCTAGGAGATTTAAACAAACCACAAACAAAGTCCACCCGTTCCTCTCTCGATAACCGGCTCGGGTCATCCTTAGGTGGCCCCGAACGGAAGATTTAAAGTTTAAGACCATTTCACTAGAAGATGTGTTTCACAAAAGTTGGGATTCTTGTGCCATTTAGACAAACCTTTGGGTTGCCATAGCCCGAAGCATCACACGTACCAAGTGGTCAAGCCCCTTGGCGACATATGATCAAGGGGGTTAACAAACCCGAATTTCGATACATAAAATCTATCCCAATAATTTGGAAAACAAACGGTGTATGCCTTTTTGTCGAGAGGAACGAATGAACTCGAGTCATGGAGTGTTAATCACCCCATGACCAAACCTAAGTGCACTACTCAATCATCTTTAAGTAAACCATGGCTGTTTTTATGAAGAAAGTTAACAACATAACCAATGACCTTAAAAGTTAATTTTTATAAAAGCTAACAACTAAGACTACAACATTAATATTTAAGAAAACAGAAAACAAGCATATAAAACTAGAGTTTAAGTGTAAGGGGAGCTAGAACATGTAAACAAGATTTCACCGGTAAAAACGTATGAAAACTAGATTTATAGAACGATCATTCGATTACAAGAATTATTATATCATGACAAAATACTGTAAACCAAACACTTACATGAGTTCCTAGAGAGAGAAAGCTTCACAAACTCCATTCATGGAGATAAGGCTAAAAACTTAAAAGCTAACCAAAAAAATATCTAGTGTTAAAGTCTGGTCTTAATGAGAGAGAAGGTGAGATATTTATACAAAATATCACCTTCTCTCTCAACCATCTAGAAGCTTTCTAAAGATAGTAAAATTTCGCACAAAAGGTGGTCCATAAAGTAGCTTGTGTGCTGTCAAAAAGTGGCCAGAACACCTCCTTGGATCGATCCTTCCACACCTTGGATCGATCCATCTATTATTTTCTTTGAGATTTTCCTTCATTGGATCGATCCATCTATTAGCATGGATCGATCCATGCCTTATCGACGAAGCCGGCCCTCGTTGGATCGATCCAACAAATTCCATGGATCGATCCATGTCCTTCTGGTGGCATGGGTTCCTCTGTTGGATCGATCCATTGATTAGCATGGATCGATCCATGTCCTTCTGGTGGCATGGGTTCCTCTGTTGGATCGATCCATTGATTAGCATGGATCGATCCAATTCCTTATGGAATTGGTTTGTGGCCTTTCTCAAACCCCGAGCCTTGCCGGATCTTCGTTGCTTAGCCCTCCGAGGCTCGGGGTTTCCATGCCATGGGGCACGCTTCCCTTAATTGGTTGAGATACTTCCCGAGGTTCTTCAAAACCCGTTATTAGCTCGGTTTTTCCCTGTAACTCACGAGACACACTTTGCGCAACATTAAACATATAAAGCGCCAAAACGCGTGTGTGCGTGATCAAAAAGAGGTAGATAAGCCCGTGTACCTACACTATTAGGGGCTTATCACTCCACTCAACCCAAATGAACGCCAAGTGTTAATAAGTGCACCGAGAAATCACCAAATCCATTAAATAGAAAAAACCAAGAGACACCAAGCTATCCCCATTATCATTTGATTCCAAAGTGCTACCAAGGTGGGAAATGTCTTAATACAAGTGAATTGCATGTTTTGAGGCCAAACAACCCTACCAGAGGTCAAAGGATAGTCAAGCAAACTATCTGATCAACTAAGTGGTTGGTAATAAGTAATATTTTGAGTGAACGAAACATTTCAAGGTGTCCCAAGACGTCTAAGAGTCAAGGAAAGGTCTAAACAAAAAATAGGGTTTGGAGTTGTCTGGTATCAATACCCTAGAATGGGGTATCAATACCAATCGACTAGAAGAAAGCCAAAACATGCTGGTATCGATACGAGATTGCAGGGTTATCGATACCAGCAGGCTTCGCACAGAATTTTGACAATTTTTCAAGCTTGATGGGGGCTTTCATCCAACACAAATGGGAGGTTCCAAAACACAACAAATCATAAAATGAACATGTCTAAGTACTAATTCAAGATCAATCCAACAAAAATGTGGAGAATCAAGCATTTACTCATTCAAGAATGACTAGAAATGCCTTATTCATAAGATTTCAACCAAACAAGAAGAAGATTAAGTGTAGGAGGATATTCACACACACATACACAACAAATACACTTAGAAGAGTTATAAATCTCCCTACCTCAAGAAAAGATCACGCTTACAAGAGAACAATTTGCAAAACCCTCAGCCTTTCTCCAAGTTCGAAGCAAAACCAACCTTCTGGAGTAAAATTAGTGCAAACCAAGCTTCCTAACGCGTAGAGGAGTTGATTTTGAGCAAGGGTTGCGAAGGGACTAGAGTGATTGGGTGAGATTTGGTGGAGGAAGAAGAAGAAGAAAATGGAGGAGAAAGAAGAGAGAGAGAGAGAGAGAGAGAGAGAGAGAGAGAGAGAGAGAGAGAGAGAGAGAGAGAGAGAGAGAGAGAGAGATGGCTGGATAAGGGGGAGGAAAGAGTGTGCTCTCTCTCTTCTCCTGTAAGAACCTGTGTTTTTAATTATATATATATATATATATATATATATATTTATTTCCGAAAATAAATTTGGGGAAAATGTAAGAAAACGAGAAAAATGATTAAATGTTGGAAGATTTTTGTGTTAAGTGTTGATTGGGGCTTGTTTGGTTTACACAAGCCACTATTGGGTTAGGGGTATAATTATTTGATAGTATATGTGTATGGTGTGTGAGAAGAGAGAGAGAGAACACTCCCCTCTCCCAATATACCTAGCCCTCTCTTTCTTTCTTCTTCCTCCTCCGTTTTCTTCTTCTTCCTCCACCAAATCTCACCCAATCACTCTAGTCCCTTCACAACCCTTGCTCAAAATCAACTCATCTATACGTTAAGAGGCTTGGTTTGCTCTCTTTTCACTCCGAAAGGTCGGATTTTGCTTGGAGCTTGGAGAAAGGGTTAGGGTTTTGCACATCATTCTCTTGGAAGTTTGACCTTTGCTTGAGGTAGGGAAATTTCTAACTCTTCTAAGTGTAAATGTGGTGTATATGTGTGTGTAGTCTTTTGATTGCTAAGTTCTCATTTGGCTTGTTGATTTCTTTGAGCATACCCCATTTTCTAGCCAAGCTTGTGTTAGAACTCATCATCTCCTAGCTCCTTTGTAAATCTCCTATGGATTTGGTTAATAAATCAACACATTGTTGCTTAATTTCATGGTGATACTTGTAATTTACATGAAACCCATCTTTTGTCGATTTCTTGAATTTGGAAAAAACTAGCAAATTGTGTAAATTGGTAGTATGTTGTATGACTTTGTTGTTTGAACCTCTTTTGCTTCTTAATATATCCATTTGGAACCAAGAAATGCCCATAGAGAAGCTCCATTGATCATCTCTTGAGTTGTAAAATTTTGGATCTAGTGTTGTCCTATCGATAGGACTTCATTCTCTATTGATAGGAGTCTTTCACTTTTCGTTCTGGCCAATCTGATGGTTGCCCTATCGATAGGAGCCTCTGATGCCCTATCAATAGGACTCTTTAATGCTTCAATAGTGGCCAATCTAATCTTTCTCCTATTAATAGGACCTAACCTCCTATCAATAGACACCTATATTTTTTGAAAAATTTCATGAATCATGATCCGTTGTTTGTTGCTTGTTTGTGTAAGTTGTTGGTCACATGTTAGGGTCCGGGAGGGTCATTTTGACATCTTCGACACTCGGGTCAAAATCTCCTTTATGTGCACGTTCGGGTATCACAAAACATGAGTTTTGCGTGAAATTAACACATGCTTATAAGGTAATGAGACATATGGACACCGTAATGATATTATTGAGCATGAAATAAAGTATGAATGTGGTAATGGTCACACAGGGCCCAAGAAGGTATGCCGGGAGTGAAACCGGGCCCTAAAGAGGTATGCCCGGAGTGACACAGGGCCAATATGGCATGCCCAGAGAATAATCAAATGTTTGAAAGGAATAAGATGCATGTGGTTAACGTGTGGAATACATGTGGTCTATTGGGTACAAGAGGCGAAAGTAAGTGAAATCTAGTTGATTGTGTCATTTTCAAGCCCTTAAACCATTCGAACTCTTTCTTAATTCTTGTTACATGACTTGTGCTATCTTGTCTATCATCCATATGCATTTCATTTCACTTAGGTTTGTTAGACATTTCTCTACTGGGCTAGTGAGCTCAACCTTACAAATTTTAGGTATCCGCCAAAAGCATGATATGGAGTGCTTGGAGTGCATACATGCATTGTTTTGAAAGCTAATGGAGGAGTTATGTCATCATCCTAGAACTTGTATTTTGTTAAGATGATTTTGTAACTCAATTAAGTTTCTTCTTTTGACATTGGACTTGTAATAACTATACGTTTATTCAATCTCATTTTGGGGTATGGTTACCCATAGACTGTGGTGTATTTTAATGTTGACTTTGACTATTCTATTTAGACTTTGACGTGGCTCGTGGACTTGTTGACTGTCCACATGGATTATCCTAATGAATTATCCCTTTAAATTTTGAGGGCGTGACATCTCCCACACCACAAATACACATACTTTAAAATAATTACACCCCCAACCCTTGTATTGGCTTGTGCGTTACAAAAAGGCCCCAAACTTACTCACCACACTAAATAATCACACTTTAACATTTTAATCAATTCCTCACATTTTTCCAACATTATTTCTAAAAAATAATTTAAAACACGGGTCTTTACATTTTAACCTCCTTACAAAAAATTTACCCTCAAAATTTGCACAACATACCATACAAATGATCACATATCTATCTGCGCATGATATGCAACATGTAACCGACACTATGATAAATAAAATGCAATATCTAAATCACGTACTCACATAGTTCATACAGTAAATAATTCTAGGTGTTTCTCTTTCATCTCGTCTTCCCTTTCCCACGTGGATTCCTCACTACCAAAGTTATTCCACAAGACCCTCACCAATTGAATCATTTTACCCCTTAGTGTTTTCTCTCGTCAATCTATCACCTGAATCGGTTTCTCCCCATAAGATGCGTCATCTTCAAGTTCAAGTTCGGACCACTCTAATACGTGTGATGGATCCGGCTCATATTTCTTTAACATGGAAATGTGGAAGACATCGTGGATTCTCAATAATCGTGGCGGAAATGCCAAGCGATAAGCGATCTCTCCAATCTTCTCGATGATATCAAATGGCCCAATATAACGTGGTGATAGCTTACCCCCTCGCCCGAAACGTGGCAAGCCCCGACACGGTGATATTTTGAGAAACACATAATCTCCCACTTCAAAAGATAATGGATGTCTCTAGCGGTCGGCATAACTCTTTTGGCGACTTTGAGCGGTTAACAAGCATTGACGAATCACCTTAACCTTCTCAGTTATTGCTTCTTGTGCGACCTTAAGCCTTTGGTGAATCAATCTCATGTTCTCGTTGGTTTCATTTACTAAATTGGGCTCCACTAATGTTACTTCCCTCAATTCGGTCCAACACACCAGTGATTTACGCAGTCTACCACATAAAGCCTCATCCATCTCGATGCTCAATTGGTAACTATTTTTATAGGTGAACTCGACTAACGGTAAGTGATCCTCCCAACTATCCCGAAAGTCTAACACACAAGCTCGTAGCATATCTTCCAATATTTGAATCGTCCTCTCGGATTGCCCGTCGGTTTGTGGATGACACGCAGTGTTAAATAAAAAATTCGTTTCAAGTCTGGCTTGCATGATTTGCCAAAAACGAGTGGTAAAATGTGGATCTCTATCGGACACAATCGATATGGAATCCCATGAAGCCGAATAATCTCCCGGATATACAAGTGACTAAGTGTCTCAACTGAATCGGTGACTTGAATCAGTAAAAAGTGAGCGCTTTTGGTGAATTGGTCGACTATAACCCATATGGCGTCATGCCCCCTCGGCGACCTCGGTAAACCCATCACAAAATCCATGGTCACATTCTCCCACTTCCACACGGCCACTGGTAATGGTTGTAACTCTCCCACAGGTCGCTGATGTTTTGCCTTTACTTGTTGGCACATAAGACACCCCGAACAAAAATAGGAACGCGTCCGTTTCATCCATGGCCACCAAAATTGCCTATGTAAGTCATGATACATTTTTGTCCCACCCAGATGCATGGCCAATGGCGAATGGTGAAACTCTTGTAAAATCTCATCCCGATACACAATAGGTATGAATAGCTTCCCTTTGAAACCTAAACTTTGATTGGCGTGAATCATCCACCCATTTGGTGCTTCCCCGCTAAGAAATTTGACTCAAAAATTGCTTGCTTCCTCATCCGCTTGCTAAATCTCAATAACCCGAGTAGATAAAGTCAATTGAACTGTCAAATTACATAGAGTTACCTTCTCATGGACCTCCTCACAATGAGACGTGTAAAATCCCAAGTCCTTTATCATTTTCCACTGGTCAATCACTAAACTCACCAATAGAGCCAGTTTCCGAGTTAGTGCATCTGCTACCACATTTGCTTTCCCCAGGTGATATTGCAACTCAAAATCATAATCTTCCATGTGTTCCATCCAATGGCGTTGACACAAATTAAGCTCTTTTTGTGAAAATAAGTACTTTAAGCTTTTTTTATCTGAAAACACTTCAAAATTTTCACCATAGAGGTAATACCTCCAACCTTTTAAAGCAAAAATAACTGCCGCAAGTTCTAAGTCGTGAGTCAGGTAATTACGTTTGTGACCCTTCAATTGTCATGAACCATACGCTACCACTTTCCCATTTTGCAACAAAACGCACCTAAGTCCTTCCCACGAGGCATCACGATAAACAGAGTAGCCAACTACACTCTCGGGCACAATCAAAATCAGTGCAGTAGTTAGACGCTTCTTCAATTCGTTAAATGCCACCTCATACTTGTCATCCCACACAAATTTAGTCCTTTTCGGAGTTAATCTAGTCATCGGAGCCACCAATCAAGAGAAGTCTAGCACAAAATGATGGTAATACCCGGCCAAACCCAAGAAACTTCAAATCTTGAAGACACTCTTTGGACGCTCCCAATTCAATACCGACTCAATCTTTCCCAGATCCACGGACACCTTATCTTTCAAAACTACATGGCCCAAAAACTTCACCTTGGATAACCAAAATTTGCACTTACTAAGCTTAGCGTATTGACAATTTTCTCTCCAAAGTTCAAGAATGATAGAAAGGTGGGATTGATGGTCCTCCTCGGAAGGTGAATAAACAAGAATGTTATCAAGAAACACAACCACAAACCGATCAAGATAGGCACAAAAGATGCAGTTCATGAGATCCATAAAAGTAGCGGGAGCATTGGTTAAGCCAAATGGCATGACCATGAACTCATAATGACCATAACAGGTACGAAAAACGGTTTTTAGGGATGACTTCTTGCCGAACTCTCAATTGATGATACTCAGATCTTAAATCAATTTTAGAAAAGCACGTGGTACCCCGGAGTTGGTCAAATAAGTCATCAATCCAAGGCATTGGGTACTTGTTCTTAATTGTGACTCAATTCAACTTACAGTAATCAATACATAGGCGAAGCGACCCATCCTTCTTTTGCGCAAATAGAGCCGATGCTCCCCACGGTGAAGTACTTGGTCAAATAAAGCCTAAATCTTGCAATTCTTGAAGTTGTGTTTTGAGTTCTCTTAACTCGGCTGGTGCAAAGCGATATGGGGGCATAGAAATCGGTGCGGTACCCGGTAACAAGTCTGTCGTGAATTAGATTTCCCTATGGGTGGCAAGCCCGGTAACTCCTCCGGAAACACATCTGGGAAATCACAAACTACCCTTGGCAATTCCCCACACAAAGATAAATCCTCATCTAGTGTTAAACTAGCCAATAAACATGCAATAGATTCCCTTTCCCACGGATCACACAAATACTACTCAATTGGTTCCCGACGCTCCCCAAAGAATTCAAAACAACCTCCCTCCGGTGTACAAATGCGGACCCAACGCTTATAA
Source organism: Vaccinium macrocarpon (assembly GCA_022606695.1). Taxonomy (NCBI): domain Eukaryota; kingdom Viridiplantae; phylum Streptophyta; class Magnoliopsida; order Ericales; family Ericaceae; genus Vaccinium; species Vaccinium macrocarpon. The sequence continues at coordinate 23,681,145 of CM040170.1, read as the reverse complement.
CAATCGATGGTAGCATTATATGTGGATAACCAACTCATACCTAAAATGATATCAAACCCAGACATGTCTAGCACAATAAAATCAAACACAAACCGGCGATCAAGAATAACCAACTCACAACCCCGACAAACGCGATGAAGTGGTATCCTACCGCCCAATAGTGTGTCAACAAACAAAGGAGGATGCAAATTATCCGTTTCTAACTCCAACAAATATACAAATGAAGAAGCAATGAATGAATGTGATGCACACGAATCAAATAAGACCTTAACAAAGGACTTGAAGAGGAGAAACGTACCCCTCACAACCGAAGTCTCCGAAACCAGAGAAGTCGTAGGTGGTGGTGGTGGTGGTGTGGAAGCAGTGATATGATAGGCTCACCCTGGAACTGTCTGGCTCTGTGTGTGCCCACCTCTCTAAACAGAACCCTGACTCGGTGCTGAAGAACTCGCACCCCGCTCAATAAACTGCTGACCCTACCAGTAGAACCCTGCCTATATTGAGACTGCCCGTGTGAACCCCGATTAAAACTATGACCACCCCTCGGCTGCTGGACCAACCCAGACTCACTGTGTGTTCCACCTCCCCGTGTACAACTCCTCGCTATATGTCCCATTTTCCCACAAGAAAAGCAAGTACCCAAAAACTGAGAGCCCTAAGAATGAGGATTCGGAAGAAAAGGACAATAGGCACGAATGTGATTGGCATGGTTACATTGGTGGCACACCAACGGTTGCTCAAACCGAACCACCCGAGAGCTCAAAGAAGAAGGTACTTAGAAACCCGACTGCTATGCGAAGTTTGGAATTGATCTCAAGACCTTTTATGCCATTGCCCCCAATAATGGCCCAACGGTGCACTAATGGTGGTTTGTGTCAGCCTAGCTACTTCTTTCTTTGCCCCACTTAATGCCCCACTCGAAACTTCAAGCGTCCTAGCCGTCTCTACCATCTCAGCAAAAGTCTTGCTATGCAATGCAATCACTAGGCTCCTAAGTGGATCCTCCAGCCCTTTCAAGAATCTCTTACACTTTCCCTCCTCAGTGTTTAAGCAATTCCGGCGTGAAACAAGATAATTGTTGGAATCTCATGGAGTACTCCGAAGTAGGCATGTCTGCTTTCTTTAAGTTCTCAAATTGGTCCCTAAGTTGGCCCTTGAGTGATTCCGAAAAGTATTGCGCCTCAAAGATTGCCTCAAATTCGGCCCACATCATGTTCTCGACATCCGGTTCCTCTACACCCCGCGCTAACCTATCCAATTTCCATGTATCCTTTCTAAGCGCCAAAACCAAATCCCACCACTCATTTACATCCTTGGTTAATTGACAAGCTACAAGATTTACCGGAGTTGTGTCATCATTGATCCCGAGTGTGGTAAAAAGTTTACGGATATCAGCAAGCCAATGGTTCGACCTAAGTGGGTCATTGGTATCCCCATCAAACGTTGGTGCATCTGTACAACGAAAATCTTTCATGCATTCCCTAGCATCCGAACCCGTAGATGGTGTTTTCAAAAGGTTTTGGGCCGCAAGGGCCGCCACAATTTCAGCCGCTAATTGGCCGGTTTGATTGACTTCTTTCTCACATCTATCGTTTGTCGCTCATCCCGGTTTTCGAAACCATTCCCTGGTTGAGTCATCTCATTTTCTGCCCTTTCCTCATGAATACTAGCCTCATCGTGCGCCCTAGCGCCCCGACCACGCCTAGTGTTTCTTCCCCCGGTTGCACCCCTAGCACATGAAACTCCTCTCTTTGGTGTCGTTTCTCTAATGAGAATATAAGAAAGAAAGATTTATCGTTAAGCCCAACACAATCTCACAAGAGGTGCAACCCTCTAATGCTTCACAACAGGGGTACATGTGAAGCTCCTCTCTTTGGTGTCATTTCTCTAATAACAATATAAGAAAAAAAGATTTATCGTTAAGCCCAACACAATCTCACAAGAGGTCCAACCCTCTAACGCTTTGCAACAGGGGTACACAACACCACAAGATGCTAATTTTACACTATCAAGATGCAACATAATGCTACACGCTCATGAATGTCACACAAGCACACACAATGTATGAAAAAAAAAATGCAACTTAGTACAAATTTTACACAATGGTTTTAAACCTCGAGACTTATAGTCTCCCCATGGTTCCTAGGTTTTCGAACCTACAGCTCTGATACCAAGTTGTCGTGCCCTCACAATTTAAAGAATATTTCATTAATAAATCCATGTGAATGGACAACAAGTCCACGTGCCATGTCATGGTCCAAATAGAATAGTCAAAGTCTGTACGGGGAAAAAATCCACGTAGCCCTAGATCACATGTTTCCTTAACTCAACCTTAAATCTACAAGACAGAAAAAGGGTTAGAGCACCTTTGCCTCTCGTCGGCAAAGGCCCTCTGATGCCTAAGTTAGTATCTCGTACTGTAAACTCTCAAATCACAGTGCGTATGAAAGGGTTTCATAGCGTACCTTTTGTCATGGTTCTTTGTCTTGCTTTAATAGGTGTAGATGTTCTTCATATTTAGGCATCTCGTGCCCCTGTTTCCTATTCTTTTTAGGAATCCTTTTCCTAATAGGACTTTCTTATTAAGGACAAGTCTCCATGTCCTGCTAGATCTCGTCCAGCAGGGGTCTTCCTTTCCATATAGGATTCTTTCCCATATTAATTCCTTTCTTTATGGGATTGCTCCTTATCTCATGAGGAGCCACTGTAGAATATACTAGAATGCCTCACTGCCTTATTCGTGGCAGTGCCGTGCTTCCACATAACTCGGACTAACCTGTACATAGCTCAGCTCATCACGCTAAGCTGAACTATGTATTCTAGAATGCTATTTTAAGCTATACATGTGGCCTCCTAGCTCAGCCATATCAGGGGCATCCTTTTATGCCTTACGCGAGCTAGTGCATCCTAATGTATTAACTTACTTAATTATTCTGACCTTATTGATGGCCAAACCAGCTCGACACAGGTCTCATGGACTCCCTATGTGGTGTCGAGCCATTCACCCTCTCGTGTTGACTGCTATAGACACGTGCTATGCCTAGTGGTAGGGTAATCAAATTTTCCCACTCCAATTGCTCCCCAGCTTTGCCATTGCAGTCATTCGTTAGCGGTGTACAAAGCTTCAATGATTCCTGATGCATCTCTTGCATGCCTCCCTCTCACGTGGGGAGCAGGGTTTACCTTTGCATTAAATGCGAAGGGACCCGTTGGTCACCAGATAAGCCCAAAGGATAGCTTTGCTGACGTTTTAGACGCGTCATGCCCCACTTTCATGGGATTTTGAGCAGGGTAATGATCACTTTTCCTCCCTAAACCTTTCAAGTCTTTAAAACCTCCTTCCTTCCTCTTCATTTTGTTAGTTCACCAAAAGCAACACATACACACACACACACACACAGAAACAGAAGAGTTTTCGTCCGCCATTTATACCATTTTTAGAACTCATATTTCCATTGCTCCGTCCCTGTTTTCCATTGGATACCCTCCATTCTTCGTCGGAGAGCCTCATCCTACGTTTATCTCATCACGTAAGTTTCCTATCTTTTTGCCCTCTTTTCCGACGAAATCCCTCTTTCTCCAACTTTTGTTCTTCGTCATCTTCTCCCTCCTTGGGTTTCAACGGGAAAACCCCAACTATGGGGAAACATAAAGCCCTTCTTAGTAATGCCCATAAAATAGCTGAATTTTGTAGGACATATGGAATTCCAAACGACATCCATTTTAGATTGAATGATCGTAATGACTTGAGAGAGGTAGGCTTGGATGAAAACAAAATTCTCGTCCCCTTGATCTTTGTAATGGAAGGTGGCCTTAGATTCCCTCTACATCCTTTGTTTAGAGAGGTTTTCTCTAGGTGTAAGTTAAACCCTATGCAGCTCTGCCCTAATTTTGTTAGGGTAGTTGTGGGCACAGTTCCCTTAAACAGGCTGCTCGGCGTGCATCTAGATTGGTGGGACTTGCACTACCTTTATAGCGTAATCCCTATAGCAGATCATAATTATTACTTCAAGGCCAGAGAACTCGAGCAAAAGCTCATCACAAACTTGCCCAATTCCTCGAAGGACGAGAGGGGGATGACTTTGTCGTAGTCACCAGTAATTAGGAGCCAAAGGATGCTGAAGGAAACATCATTAGCTTCTCCTGCCCTATAGTTACAGGCCAACCACGTTAGTATTTGATCCCTGCACTTATTTTTTATTCTTTGTCCTTCCATGAACTGCGTTTGATCATTTTTCCCTTCTTACTTTCCAACCTCTTCTTAAGACCCTTAAGGATGGTCTTGTTTGAAGCTTCTACTTACCATTACTCTGCGGGTAAGCTGGGGTTGAATAGTAGTTTTTGATGTTGTACTGAGCACAAAATGCTTTGAACTTTCTGCCGAACTGGGACCCATTAGAGGACACTCTGAAAGAAGGGCTCCCCGACCCCATAGAGGACACTCTGAAAGAAGGTCCAGGCGCTCTCGGGCCTCCAAAGATCTTCAGCAGCAAATCATGTTTCCTAATGTTCCCGAGATCCCAACAGCCATCTTGATCATTGTTTGAGCTGACCAAGAACCGAGCACATCCAGGAGGGTGATAGAATGTGGGCTTGACCATCATGTGATCGTTCGCTCTCTTGCCGAGCAATCCGCCTTCCTAGCTGATTCGGATTCATCGAATTACTCACCCTCTCTTGTGTGAGAAGAAATGCCTCTCCAGCCAATCAATTTGCTCTATGAGTTGAATCTCAGTGGGCAAGCTCCTCATGCCCAACCGGTCGTTCATGTTTCAACCCTTCTGAAGCACCTGATGTCTCTCTCCCTAAGCAACAGAGGGATAAGGGGGTAGCAGAGAGCCCCCAAAACGCTTAGCCTCCCCCTTAGAGGAGGAGGACTGGAAGCTCAAGCTCAAGCCAGCCTCTCCGTAATTTGCCACCTCTTGTGTAGCCTTTGGCTCCAGTCTTGGCTCGCCTCGATGGCACCCCCTTTTCTATGATTGACAAAATTTCTTCCACGGATGTGGCGTATGCCATTTCCAGGGCTGCTCTTCTCCCAAATGATATATAGAGAGAGAGAAAAAAAAAGTAGCTCCTATGATGTGCTTATGAAATCAATCTTCCAGTCGAGCGCTAAGGTAAACAAATTTTTCTTTCATTTTTCCACTTTGAGCACTAAAATACCTATTTTCTGCTTCCTAACCATATTTGTTTTCACAAATTATGTAAAAAGCATCCATTGGTCTGGAGAGAGCAAAAGATGCTGAGAAGGTGCTAAAAAAGGAGCAAAAGATGCTGAGAAGGTGCTAAAAAAGGAGCAAAAGAGAGCAGAGAAGGCAGAGAAGGAGAGTGCTCATTTTGCTCAAGCTCTAAAAGATGCTCAGGAAGAGGCGGAGGCACTGAAGGCGGAGAACGCCGATCTGAAGGGGAAAGTTGAGGAGGTTGAGCATGAGCTTCATCAATAGCTAGTGATTACAGAGGCTAAGGCAGAAGTTGAATACGACCGTGTTGTTATTGTGATCATGGACAACTATAGAGCACAAATACTAGCAGTTCAGGATGTCGTCTAGAGTGCGGCCTGGCAGAGGTGCCTTTCTAAGCTCGGGGTGGACCTGTCTTCCCCTTATTGGACTGACATGGAACTCCCAAGTGAGGCAGCTACTACCAGGCCAATCTTTGACGCTCAAGCTTAGCCTAATTCTAATGCTCAACTTGATACCATTGCCCAACTTGAGACCTTTTCCGAACAGACCCAAATGGATGAAACTCACTGATCTTACCATTCCAGAAAGTGGTGTTGCTGAGGGTAATGATGTTGACCCCAACCTTGCCATTGATGCTGGTCAGCACGGTGAAGAGGATTGATGCCTGTTATTAATCCTGCCTTTAATCATTTGAACCCTACTCTTGACCCTGCGTGGTCTTTTTCGGCCATCTGTGGCTTGTTGATACTTTGGTACCTTTGTTGTTTGCTGCTGGTACTTTTTAAATATTTTCGTGCTCGTTATGTCATGCACTCTTTATTTCTACAAGTATTTCTACGTATGTTGTAAGTTATAAGCTTCTTCGTGCTTATGCTGAGTGTTCAAGTGTCTTCATACTTGATACTTTTACAACCTAAGTGTTTTCATACTTAGGAATTTGTTGTAGTTTGTTGCTGCACATCTAAGTTTCTTCGTACTCAAGATTTACTGCAATATTCGTTGCCAATCTAAGTTTATTCATACTTAGCGTTTTATTGCAATATTCGTTGCACATCTAAGTTTCTTCCTACTTAGGGGATTTATTGTTGCAATATTCGTTGCTCATTGCAATAAGAGTTGCAAATCCTAAGTGTTTTCATACTTAGAGATTTATTGCAATGTTCGTTGCAAATCTAAGTTTATTCATACTTAGAATTTCATTGCAATATTCATTGCACATCTAAGTTTTTCGTACTTAGAATTTCCAAGTGTCCTCGTACTTGGGTTTATACACATACTTCCTGCTCCCCAATAAGAATCCAAATTTTGATTCTTATTAATCAAAACCATAATAAGAAAAATGAAATCTCATTAATGCTTGAAATATTAGGAACATATCTAAATAGCAGATGTTGGTGATTTTATTCGTAATCCAAACCAGATACTAAAAAGCCATGTGAATTTATTCATATTCACTAAAAAAGGATGTGATCGTATTCATAATCACATGTGCAAGTTTCTGGTAGAATTTTCTCAGGTTCTGGACGTTCCATGGCCGTGGTACTGGGTCTCCATCCAGGTTGGCCAAACGATGGAGCCCAATTCCAGCAATCCCCACAATCTTATATGGGCCTTCCCAGTTCGGCCCAAGTTTCCCATCAATGGATACTTTGGTGTTTGCCAAGACTTTCCTCAGAACCAAATCCCCAATCTTGAACTCTCTTGGCTGCACCTTCTTGTTGTAACTTCTTCGCAACTGCTCTTGGTATGCTGCCAATGTGATAAGTGCATGTTCTCTCTTTTCCTTGGCAAGATCGAGCTGCTCGGCCAAGGCTTTATCGTTGCCCCTGACTCCACAAGAGTAGTGCGAATCGTCGGCAAGCCTATCTCTAGTGGGATCACTGCCTCTATGCCATATGCAAGGGAATATGGTGTCTCTCCTGTAGATCGCCATGGGGTGGTCCTGTATGCCCAAAGCATGGCTAGTAGCTCATCTGGCCATTTCCCCTTTTTACTCTCCAACCTTTTCTTAAGATTCTTAAGGATGGTCTTGTTTGAAGCTTATGCTTGCCCATTACTCTGTTGGTAAGCTAGGGTTGAATAGGAGTTTCTGATACCATACTAAGCACAAAATACTTTGAACTTTCTACCGAACTAGGACCCATAGTCTGAGGTGATGGAGTAAGGTACTCTGAATCGTGTAATGATCTTGTTCCATACTAACTTCTCCACCATAGCTTCTGTAATCTTGGCCAAAGCTTCTCCCTTCCATTTAGTGAAGTAGTCCGTAGTCCGTGCTAATAAGTAGGAATTTCTATTTCCCTGTTGCCATAGGGAGAGGCCCCACGATGTCCAGTTCCCATTGGCAAATGGCCACGGTCTGGTTAGAGGTAACAAATCCTCAGCTGGCGCTTAGATTAGACGAGAGAACCTCTGACACTTCTCACAAGTCTTGACAAAGGCCTTTTCATCCTCTTGCATATGAGGCCACCAATACCCCTGGGATATTGCTCAGTGGGCTATAGACCTCCCACCCATGTGTCCTCCACATATTCCAGCATGGATCTCGTGGAGGAATTTCTGTACTAGAGTTGGGTGCACACACAATAAATATGGGCCCAAAAAAGACTTTCTATAAAGCTTACCTTCTGGAGAGAGCCAAAAGCGTATTGACTTGGTTTTGATCTTGTGAGCTTCCCTCTTCTCTTCTGGCAAGGTCCCTTCTCGTAGGTATACCACTATTGGGTCCATCCAGCTCAGCCCAAACTCTGTTTCCATCACAGTTTCCACTACTCGGCCAATGTTCAGTTCGCTCAAATAGTCCACACCCACTGTGCAGTGATACTCTGTTTTGATTGCTGACCCTAAATAAGCTAGTGAGTCAGCATTTGCATTCTGGCCTGAGCTGATTTGTTGAATGTGGGCTTTGCCAAATTTGTCTAGTAAATCCTTGGTTGTTTCTGAATATGTGGCCATCTTCTTGCTTTTCATAGCATATTCTTCTGAAAGCTGGTTAACAACTAATTGGGAGTCACAAAATATGCGTAATTTATTTACCTTGAGTTTCAGGGCACTCCTTAGTCCAGCGAGCAAGGCCTCATATTCTGCCTCGTTGTTAGTGGCACTAAACCCCAGCTGTAGTGCTTGCTCCAGTACCAACACTTCTTGAGAGAACAACACCACCCCTGCTCCAGTTCTTTTGTTACAAGCTGACCCATCAACATAAAGCCTCCATTCTTCTGGATCTAGATCAGCCATTCTCATTGGCTGTTCGAGATGACCGATTTGCTCCTTCTTGTGGAGAGTTAGTGGTGGTAGAACTACTGTTGGACTGAACTCAGCAACAAAGTCAGCCAAAATTTTCCCTTTGATTGCCATCCTGGGCTGATAATCGAAGTTGAATTCGCTCAACTCTATTGACCACTTAGATATTCTACCAAAAAGATTCTCCTTTTTAAGTGGATATTCAGTAAATACAGTGATGGGATGCTGTAAGAAATAATGCGACAACTTTCTTGAAGCAGTGACGAGAGCATATACTAATTTCTCCAATGGTAAATATCGTGTTTTTCTGTCTAACAGGGTCTTGCTTATGAAATACACCAGAGCCTACTCTATCCCCTTTATTTGTAGGAGAACTAAACTGATTACATGCTCGGATACTGCTAGATATAATATCAACCGCTCCCCATCTTCTGGAGTAGAGAGCAAGGGAGGTGATGATATATAAACCTTTAACCCCTGGAAAGCCTGCTCTTGCTCGGCTCCCCACCCATATCCTTCTCTCTTCTTTAGAAGTTGAAAGAAAAGCCTGCAATGATCTGAGGACTTACTGATAAAATGGTTAAGGGCTACTGCCATCCCCGTTAGCCTTTGGACCTCCTTCGTTGTCCTTGGACTTTGAAGGTTTTACAGAGCCACAATCTGATCTGGATTTGCTTCGATCCCTCTTAGTCACCCAGATGTCCCAGAAATTTTTTTGAGCTAACCCCAAAGGCGCACTTTGAAGTGTTTAGCTTTAACTTGTATTCTCTCAAAATACTGAAAGTTACCTTCAGGTCGGCAAGATGATCAAGCTTCAACTTGTTTTTTACCACCATATCATCGATGTAGACTTCCATGGTCTTGCCGAGCTGTTCCTTGAACATCTTGGTAACCAATCTTTGATATGTTGCTCCAGCATTCCTTAGCCCAAATGGCATGACCTTGTAACAGTAGAGTCCTCTTGGTGAAATGAAGGATATTCTCTTCTGATCTGGCTCGTACATAGCTATTTGATGGTATCCTCGATATGTGTCAAGGAAGCTCATCCTTTCATAGCCAGACATGGCATCTACAAGTTGATCTATCCTGGGGAGTGGGAAGTAATCCTTGGGGCATGCTTTGTTGAGGCTGGTAAAGTCCACATAGATTCTCCACTTTCTGTTTTTCTTTTTGACCATAACAGTGTTGGCCAACCACTCCGAATAGATCACTTCTCGTATGGCATCCGTTTCAAGTAGCCGATCTACTTCTTCTATCATAGCGTCTGCGTGCTGTGGTGCCGATCTTCATGCCTTTTGCACAACTAGTTTGTGCTGAGGATCCACATTTAAATGGTGACAAATCACTTCGAAGTCTATCACAGGCATCTCCTGGGGAGTCCATGCAAAAATATCAATATGGTTGATAGGCACGTGGAAAGCATGTTTTTAAGCGCCTAAGTAAGGTAATCTAGCATGTTAGACGTGCGGTTTAAGCCTCATTTTCCATTTAATGTGTGCACATGGTTGGATTTTGTGCTTGTGCTTAAGTGCAGGAATTTAAGGTGTTTTGGTGCCAATCGGAGTTGTTGAGAAGGCATGCACGCAAACCAAGGGTGAGAAAGGCTAAGGAGGTTAAAGGTTGAAGTGGATTTTGTATGGAAGTGATCGTAATCCATCGGGAGCGCTACCCTATTTCTCTGGAGCGCTCAAGATTGGCACAAAAGGGCACAGAATATGAACAGAAGGTTTTGAAGAGCTACACCTAAAGTGGTGTAGCGCTACCGATATGGTCAACGGTCAATGGTCAATGGTCAACATTGTACGGAGCAGAGGAGATAGCAAAGCGGTAGCGCTACACTAAAAGTGTGGTAGCGCTACCAAGGCCCTTTCAATGGCTATCAAACGGCAGCGTTTCAGACTTCGCGTCAGAGTTTTGTCGTTTTAATTAAAACTACGGGGATTAGTATAAATACTTATCTCTTAACTCGAATTAGGGTTCCAGACTTTAATTTTAGGTATTATTGTTCTAAGTTTTTCGGCTACAATTTTTAGCATTCAATTTCAGCAGTCTATATTCGAGTTTACTTCATATTTTCAGCTTGACAGCTCTTGGATTGGCATTTCCGTATTGATAATCAAGTTTGTTTTCCCTTGCAATCTGCGGTATTGTTTTCTATTTTTATTTTAATTCTTAAAAGTATGTTCAGATCTAGGTTTCATAAAATTTCTGCAATTATTATAACCATGAGCGAGTAGTCGTATAGATTGCAACTACGGGCGAAAGCGCTTCGCACCTAGGCTGATTGTTGTTCTACCTCGGGATAGAATTAACTTTATTTTTTAGAAATTTTAGGAAACGAAAACTTTCTTAACAAACAAAACCCAGGCATCGCCGGAATTTGGATGTGCACAGAATCTGGTGATAGGTGGTGCGCATTTGCTAGGGAGCCTTTCTCTTATTCTAAAATCAGTAAAAAGAGTAATTGTGGCCTGAGTAAACATCGGTTAGGCTAGTCATGGACGCTGGGTTCCCTCAGCTGTACTCTCATTTTTAATTCGCATTTAGTGAATCCGTCGGTAAATTAATTGATCAATCTCATTGAACAAGGGGTGGCTACCTAAGAGCCAGGTTAAACTATAACTCTGCACTTTTGAGTCAAACACCATTAGTCGTCTCTGTGGTTCGACTCCGGTACTTTCGGATATTGTGTTGTATTGGTCAAGAGACCTACGCTTGGGACGCGTCTTTATTTTTAGTCACCTGGTCGGTCAAGCATTTTTGGCGCCGTTGCCGGGGACGGCGATGAGTGTTCAAAGTTGTAGAGTCGTAGTTTCTTCTTGTTTTTAAGTCACCATAGGTAGAGGGAAGAAGGGTTCTCCTAAGCAAGACCCTTTTTTTTTTCGTGACCCTATGCACCGGTTAGTTCGAAAAGAATTAGGGTCGAGTCAGCCTTTGTCTTCCAGTTTTTCATCTTCTAGTTCAGAGTCAGACTTAGCTGAATTCCAGTTTGAGTCTATTCCCATTAGTGGTCTTTATATAGAATTAACTTGTGAGTCAGTAAGTGTCAGTAATCCACTTTTCTAGTTAGAGTTAGAGATAGGTGATATGGCAGACCAGCGAGTAGCTCAACAGCCGTCCTTGAGGCAGCACCTTCATCCCAAGAGGACCACTCCTCTCCGGACCCATTGTGTCCGCCCTCAAATTTATTAAACCAAATACAAATAAAATCCACGTAAGATCAACCCAAGTCAAACATCTTCCCATAGAAAAGTCAAGTCAAAGTACAATGAGTCCCTAGTTGAGGTACCCGTACCCATGCAAAGTATTCAAGAGTTAAGAGTTATTACATAATCAAATTTAGTCAAAACATTGTAGGAATTAAAGTTACAAGATCATCTCCCCAAAATATATTAACGATAGAGAGGATAAAATAACTTCATGTCAAATGAGCTTCGTGATATGCATCCACACAACAAGCACTCCAATCACGTGCCTTGCCAAGTACTTGAAAAATGATAGGTTGAGCTCACTAGTCCAGTAGGAAAACTTTTATACCATCGCTAAGGGTATAAAAGATGAAACATGCACATGAAGATGTGATACACATGAATGAATAGGCTAACATAGACCAAAAAGATTGACTTGATGATAAAGTACCCAATGGGTGCCCCAAAGATTGAATCAAACCCAAGTGTTCACGGATTTTCTCAAAAACGTCACATTTCATGTCGTAGGTTCAATCCTTTCAAAACCTCGTCATTTTTGTAAGACATTTCATTTTTCACATCTTCACAAATAACCATTTATTTAAATAGGGAATGAATCCCTCTGCCGGATTTCGTGGGCTCCGAACACCCCTGCCGGATTTTGTGGGCTCCGTACACCCCTGCCGGATTTCGTGGGCTCCGAACACCCATGGCTAGGGACACACCAAAAGGTGGCCCTATAATAAGAAAATTATCCCTTTCAAAAGTTTATCAAACAATCAAGTGTCCAAAAACATCCATGTAATTCATTTAGTTCGAAAGCTCGTAGTGTGTTGGTTATGGCAAAGTTAATATGTGTCCAAGAACGTGTGAAATCGTGACAAAATATTATTCATACCACGATAGATTACCAAAGCTTAAAATTCAAGTTGAGAAGCTTAGAAAAGACCAATAAAGGCCCGGAGCATAGGAACATAAGAATGGAGTTATGAACCTCGAGAAAACCTAACACCTTGATAGGAAAAAGCACATTTCTCTCACATCCAGTTTGAAAATAACTATTTTGCCCTTGTTTTGAAAAAAGCTATTACCGGCACATCGTTACCAAGATTTCTCAGGTCCGCAAGATAAGTTACGAGGGGGGAAGGCTTTTAAGGCACCCCCCCTTGCCCGGTTGTGAAAACCGGTCTCTACTAACTAAATAAGGGATTCTTTAGAAAACACTTGCTTCTTAAACTCAAATCACATAAACAAGATAACAGTGTAAAGATCATCACAATTAATCATATGAAAGTGGATGCTTGTGATCATGTAAATGTCATGGCTTGATAGTAGAATGACATGAATATTGATAATAGTGACTATAAACTGTGAATAAAATGACACAAAAGCTTTTTGGAATCCTTTTTGCAAGATTAAATCAACCCTTTTGTTTTCTTTCAAGCACTTGAAGGAATACTTCAAATGCCTGAAGCTGAGAGGATAAGGCGCCTGAAAAGGAGCTTCAAGCGCCTGAAGCTACTGCTTCAGGTGTTAGGGGCCATTGCTTTAGGTGCTTACTCAAAACTCATTTTTTCCACTATTTTGACTTTGAAACTGGTTGCATAAACCATTTGAGACCATTTTTGGAAAATACAACCTAATATTTCAACTTTTCTTCATGCACCTAAAGATGTATTTCAAAGGCCTGAAGCTGAGAAGATCAAACCTAAAGCTATGGCTTCAGGTGCTTGATCAAACCAACTTTCACCTTTGTTTTGCTACTAGAACAATAAAATAATTACGTAAACTATGTTGAGAGGCAAACAAACTGGAAAGCTTCATCTAAGAACTCATTTGTACCATAAAACACCATTTATTTCTCATAAAAACATGTTTTTTTCATCCATCCAAATAGCAAAACAGAGAATTTCCACTCTTGCATGCAAAGAAAATGACCTTTAATAGAAATTTTGTGATAAATACATAGTTTTGGCTATATTGATGGTCATTTTCCCCCTTTAAAAGTATGATTTTCACCTATTTGAGTGGAAAATAGAAAGTAAACAGTTTGCTCCTGGGATTTAATCCACCATCAATATAACTATAGACCAAGATAAAGCATTTTGAGATGAAAATGAGTGAAATGAACTGAGCCTGAAGCAACTGCTGCAGGTGGCTGAAGCAACTGCTGCAGGTGCCTGAAGATGCTGCTTCAGGTGTTGAACGAAAAATACTCTTTTGATATATTTGAGTCATTGTAAACCCATTGTTGATATTGAGAACCAACATGAGCCTATTGACTTCCCTCAAAAAGAACTTTTCCACATTATTTTGGTAAAATCACTACCTTTCAAGCTTGAAATGAATGATTTGAATGGTGAAAAAGGGCTTTGGATGGATGATGGAAGTTCGGATGAGGCTTTTCTGTGGTTTTTGGATGTTTTCTAGGAGAGTGAGGTGGTTGAATATGGCTGATTTCTTCAGAAAAATGGTGGAATCCTTTCAAATGAGGGGTGTGGAGGTTTTTATAAGCCTTTAAAGGTTGGTTTAGGCCTCCTAGGGGTCAATTTAGGGGTTCAATTAGTGCCTAGACGCTCCTTCTCTGCAGAATCAACAAAAATCGCATCATAATCATTACATCCAATTTTCCCACTCAAAATTTAAAAATTCTAGAAAAATGCTTCAGGCGCCTGAAGGGGCCCTTCAAGCGCCTAAAGGATGGTTCAGGCGCCTAAAGGGAGTGCTTCAGGTGCAAGAAAAAGGTTCAGGCACCTGAAGGGATGTGCTTAGGTGCCTTAAGGATGGTTCAGGTGCATGAAATAGGTTAGACAGTTTCTTTTGGTTTTTGGTTTGGAAGTGTTTGGTAGGTTTTGATTAAATTTCAAACATCCTTTCTAAGCGTGTTTGAAAGTTCACTTTCATCATCGGGAACGCTACGGATTTTCGTAGGCCCAAATTGGGGTGTCTACCTACGTACCCTGTTGTAGGGATCAAACCAGCGTAGTTCTTGGGGGCAAATGAATAGATTGATGATTCACTTGACAATGAATGATGAATGATGATGCACACAGTAGATGATTGATGATTGATGTGTGATTGAGTGTTTGATTGAAAAAATGAGTGATGATTGATTGGATGCACCAGCTAGGCGGCTTTTGAAAGATGACTGGTTGATTAGATGCGCCAGCTAGGCGGCTTTTGAATGATGATTGGATGCGTCGGTTAGGCGGCTTTTGAATGATGATTGGATGATTGAATGATGATTGGATGCGCCGGTTAGGTGGCTTTTGAATGATGATTGGATGCGCCGGTTAGGCGGCTTTTGAATGATGATTGAATGATGATTGGATGCGTCGGTTAGGTGGCCTTTGAATGATGATTTGATGTGCTGAATAGGTGGTTTTTATTAGGGTGCGCCAACTAGGCAGCTACAACATGTAATGAATCTATTTTTAAATTGAATGTAAAGATTATCCTAAATGACATTATTAAAAAGGTGACAAATTAAATTTGAAATTACCATCTCTGGTCTTGAAATTGACTAAAAAAAAAGTTGTCCCGCAGGACGATTGACTTGGTCCTTTAGGATGATTGATTTAAAAAGTTTGGTCCATCAGGACGATTGATTAAAAGTTGTCTCTCGGGACGATTGATTTAAAAAGTTTGGTCCTTCAGGACGATTGATTTAAAAAGTTTGGTCCCTCAGGACGATTGATTTAAAAATTTGCCAGGGTGTTTGCAAACAAACGAAATCGTGTGAATCGACGAGCCTTCCCGGGCTGTGAAACGCCAAACAAACGAATCATGCGAATCAACGAGCCTTCCCGGGTCATGAAACGCCAAACAACACCAACGAAATTATGTGAATCATCGAGCCTTCCCAGGTCGTAAACGCCAAACAAACGAATCAAAATCATGCAGATCAACGAGCCTTCCCGGGTCATGAAATGCCAAACAATCAAATCATGCGAATCAACGAGCCTTCCCGAGTCGTGAAACGCCAAACAACACCAATGAAATTATGCGAATCAACGAGCCTTCCCAGGTCGTGAAACGCCAAACAACACCAACGAGATTATGCGAATCAACGAGCCTTCCTAGGTCGTGAAACGCCATACAAACGAATCATAATCATGCAGATCAATGAGCCTTCCCGGGTCATGAAATGCCAAACAATCAAATCATGCAAATCATCGAGGCCTTCCCGGTCGTGAAATGCCAAACAATCAAATCATGCGAATCAACGAGCCTTCCTGTGTCGTGAAACGCCAAACAACACCAATGAAATTATGCGAATCAACGAGCCTTCCCGGGTCGTGAAACGCCAAACAAACTAATCAATTAAATGCAACCAACTACTCATTCAACAAGCCTTCCCGGGCCGTGAAACGCCAAACAAACTAATCAATTAAATGCAACCAACTACTCATTCAAACGTATGCACTAGCTAGGTGGCTAACACAACTCATACTGTGACATGATTAAATGGAGCTACCCTCTGAGCAACGGGGAGGCTAAATCTGACGGTGGCTACCCCTTGAGCAAAAAGATGGCCAATGATAAGATGATTGTCTACTAAGCAACGAGACAATCGAGGAAATGTGATTGCTTATTGAGCAAAGGGGCAATCAAAATGCTACTGAACCAAACACATTTATGTGGTGGACTTAGCGACATGATGGTTCATTAACAACAAATACTCAGAACAACTGATTAAAAGCACTAGCTGAGTGATTGTCAACTAACAACTTGATATGATTGATTCACCAGATAGAAGGCTAAAATGATTAGGGTGCACCAGCTAGGCTGCTAAAATGATTGGGGTGCGCCATCTAGGCGGCTAAAATGATTGAATGCACCATCTTGGTGGCTACATCATGTAATGAATCTATTTTTAAATTGAATGTAAAGATTATCCTAAATGACTTTATTGAAAATGTGGCCATTTCTGGTCTTGAAATTAATTTTGATTGAAATTGAAGTAACCATCTCTGGTCTTGAAATTAATTTTGAAGATGACCATTTCTGGTCTTGAAATTAATTGTTTGTCCCAAAGGAAAATTGATTGAAACATTTGGTCCCTCAGGACGATTGATTTAAAAGTTTTCCCTCAGGACGATTGATTTAAAAGTTTGTCCCTTAGGACGATTGATTTAAAAGTTTGGTCCCTTAGGACAATTAACCATGTACCCTAACATGAGTTTTTTTTTGAACGGCAAAAAAACTTTATTAATCAAGTGTAACAGATACAAGAGATAAAAAGGACAAGAGAAAAGACATCAAACCAAGAGAGAAGCAACCAACGAAGTTGGAGTGCAAGACTCTCGAAAATCATATGCCACTCGAGCCCTAAAAGAAGCAAGGTTGGTAAGTGATCAACCAAGCTCCAATAACGGGAAAGAAACACATGCCAAAGGGATAGAATCCCATTAACAATCCCATAAGAGAAAAACCCAATGAAATTCAAGAATCTGATAAAAAATAAATAAACCACCCTAAAGCAAACCAAGCCAATATCCACCAAAGAGACACCATCAAACAGCTGCAGATGAGAATATTCGGTAGGCACAGCCATATACAACCCTTTTAAGAATTGTCGGATTCCTTGAGAAAATATGAAGCAACAGCAAGCTAGCAGCCCAAAATACTCCCCAGGAAGCATAGAATCGCCCTGAAATTCCTTCTCTCGGAGCAGCTTTCGCAGCATAACAAAAGAGAATTTTCTCCATAGGCAAGCTTTCACCCAATATGATCCACAAGCTTCAATAAATTTGAAGGAGATTGCTTTCCAGAATCGAGATGCATAGACGTCCCCCCATAAATTTATGTAGGAAGGCATTAGAATTGACAATCAGCTCGGTCTAAATTTTGAACTTCCAATTCTACTATTTTGCTGATCACTTCCTCCTCGTCTCCTTCGTAACCAATTCCCATGATTTTGTTCATGGCCAGATTGTTTGAGCTTCATCCAATAGAATTTTGTTTCTATTGATTATCCCTCCTGATGACATAGATGCGGATAGAGCAGCGGCAGCTACTGCAGACCTTAAAACCACACATTTATTTTTAGTTCTTCCTCCTTTATGATCACGGGTGTTTATTTTTTAAAAGCCTAGAATATCATCAATATTTTTCCTTTTCTTCTTCCCTTTTAAGCTTTTGACTGCAACTTGGATTAAGTTTTGATTAACTTCAATGGGGTCGATGTTGTTCACTTCCTCATTGATTTCGTTTCTCTGTTCCTCTGAATTCTTATCTTCATTTATGGCCTTGTCTCCTGAGCCAGCAGAATTTCCAAATCCTTGAAGGCCTAATGCATTAATGTAACTATTTTTTTGTGTTTCGGAAAAAGCTAAACAATTAGGCCTTAGTAAGCTGCCACCTGATTGGTTAGAATTCAAATACTCATCAAAGCTATCTGGGACTATCCCACTTCCCATCACTGAATCTTCAACCCCCAAAGCCGAGTTCTTAAATTCATTGTTCTTTTCGTTGATGCTTTTCACGTTTGAAGATGACTGGACAATGATTGTATCTCCATCCACAGAGGATGACACTGTGGATGCCACTGGGAATGCCAACTCAGCCCTCATAATGTCCTCCTTATCCCCTTTCCCCAAATCAACATGTTTCTCCATCTCATCCCTAATCTTTGCCACGTCATCATCTTCTCCAGATTCCTCTTCAAAGACCGCATCTAGATCAGAACAAACATGAAATTTACTTTGTTTAAATAATCTGAATGATTCTACTTCTTCAACTCTAACCAAGTATTTTTCTTGTCCAATTTCCAGCTGAGGGGTGTGGAGGTTTTTATAAGCCTTTAAAGGTTGGTTTAGGCCTCCTAGGGGTCAATTTAGGGGTTCAATTAGTGCCTAGACGCTCCTCCTCTGCAGAATCAACAAAAATCGCTTCATAATCATTACATCCAATTTTCCCACTCAAAATTTAAAAATTCTAGAAAAATGCTTCAGGCGCCTAAAGGGACCCTTCAGGTGCCTTAGGGATGGTTCAGGCACCTAAAGGGAGTGCTTCAAGTGCAAGAAGAAGGTTCAAGCACCTGAAGGGATGTGCTTCAGGTGCCTTAAGGATGGTTCAGGTGCATGAAATAGGTTAGACGGTTTCTTTTGGTTTTTGGTTTGGAAGTGTTTGGTAGGTTTTGGTTAAATTTCAATCAACCTTTCTAAGCTCTAAGCGTGTTTGAAAGTTCACTTTCATCATTGGGAACGCTACGGATTTTCGTAGGCCCAAATTGGGGTGTCTACACAAGGGTTAAGAAAGAGTTTAAATGGCAAAAGGACTTGAAAGTAACACATGAACACTTAGATTTCTTTTACTCTCGTCCCTCGAACCCAACTAGTACCCGACACACCATATGTGTCCAACACATTCATTATAAGTATCCCATTCCTTTTACACATTAAATTATTCTCTGGGCATGCCATGTAGGCCCTGTGTCACTCCGAGCATGCAAAAAAGGCCCCGTGTCACTCTGGCATACCCTATTGGGTCCCGTGTCACTCTGGGCATACCCTTTTGGGCACCGTGTCAATCATCTTACAATCATATCATCACTTATAAAAATATATTTTCAACATAGTCCCATATACTCACATGTCACATTATCCATTTACATGTATCCCGAAATCTCCACTCAACCCAAATGAACGCCAAGTGTTAATAAATGCACCGAGAACTCACCAAATCCATTAAATAGCAGAAAACAAGAGACACCAAGCTATCCCCATTATCATTTTATTCCAAAGTGCTACCAAGGTGGAAAATGTCTTAATATAAGTGAATTGCATGTTTTGAGACCAAACAACCCTACCAGAGGTCAAAGGATAGCCAAGCAAACAATCCGATCAACTAAGTGGTTGGTAATAACTAATATTTTGAGTGAACGAAACATTTGAAGGTGTCCCAAGACGTCCAAAAGTCAAGGAAAGGTCTAAACAAAAACTAAGGTTTGGAGCTGCCTAGTATAAATACCCCAGAATGGGGTATCAATACTAGTCGACTAGAAAAAAACATAACCAATAGGCTTTGCACAAGAGTTTTGCAGCTTTTCAAGCTTAATGGGGGCTTCAATCCAACACAAATGGGAGGTTCCCAAACACAATAAATCATCAAATGAACATGTCTAAGTACTAATTCAAGATCAATCCATATAAATGTGGAGAATCAAGCATTTGCTCATTAAAAAATGACTAGAAATGACTTATTCATAAGATTTCAACCAAACAAGAAGAGGATTAAGTGTAGGAGGAGATTTACACACACATACACAACAAATACACTTAGAAGTGTTAGATATCTCCTTACCTCAAGAAAAGATCACGCTTCCAAGAGAATGATTTGCAAAACCCTAACCCTTTCTCCATGTTTGAAGCAAAACCCAACCTTCTGGAGTGAAACGAGTGCAAACCAAGCTTCCTAACGCATAGAGGAGTTGATTTTCAGCAAGGGTTGTAAAGGGACTAAAGTGATTGGGTGAGATTTGGTGGAGGAAGAAGAAGAAAATGGACGAGAAAGAAGTGAGAGAGAGAGAGAGGGAAGTGTGCTTTCTCTCTTCTCTCACACCACAAATATGTACATACTTTAAAATAATTACACCCCGACCCTTGTATTGGTTTGTGTGTTACAAAAAGGCCCCAAACTTACTCACCACACTAAATAATCCAACTCTTTAACATTTTAATCAATTCCTCACATTTTTCCAACTTTATTTCTGAAAAATAATTTAAAACACAGGTCTTTACAACAAGGACCATTTTGATAATTTTCCCAATTTTTTAATAAAGCCGAAATTAAACAAGCTTTATGCAAAAAAAAAAAAATTCGACCATAATTTTAACTCTTTGGATTCATCTCGTCAAGACGAATCCATAAATCACGAAAACTTGACGCAAAGCTAAAAATGCAATTTTCTTTTTCATAAAAACAACGAAAAAACCAAAAACTCAGTTTTTACTTTTTTGCCAAGTCACCCTAAAGATACAATGTTTCAAAAAGAAAAAGGACAAGGACCAGGTGAAAGTGGGAGCCTAGTAGAAAACTTCTCTATTGGTTTTTATCATACACCTATTAGACAATGACACAAAAATTCCTTTTTCGTTCTTTTTTCAGGCAAATTTAGGAAAAGCAGAATAATATAAATTTTGAAATACCCAAAATACCCCAACCATTTAAACCTTGCCATGCCAAAGGGAGAAGGGCATTTTGGTCTGAAATTGACAAAAAGTGGCATACATATATGCCTAAATTTCTAGTCCACACTCCCGTAAATAAGGGAAAAAGGGAGTTTTTTGTGTTACAAATTATTTTTGGAAAATCCGATCCGTCCAATGTGTTACATTTTTTTGCGAAAACTATTTGGATCAAGCCCTTCCCGGTATTTTTCTTTGAAGATTTTCCGTGATGACCCTTGAAAATACCTTCTGAGCAGATTGGACGGATCAGATTGTCAAAAAAAAATTTGGATAATGAGGTGCGGAAATTAAAAGTCTGGATGTGAAGCAAACCCATATATATATATATATATATATATATATATATATATATATATATATATATATATATATTTGAGGAACCTACCTATCTGAATAGTATTAACAAGGTTACACATCAAAAATGGTATATCCAGATTAATCTTGTAATAAATCGAGAATATACGATTCAGGATATAGTGGCACTAGTAGATAGTGGTGCGGACATGAATTGTATTCAGGAAGGATTAGTTCCTACTAAGTATTTTGAAAAAACTGTTCAGTCCTTAATTGCAGCAGGAGGAAATAGAATGCACATTCAGTATAAATTATCTGATGTTTTGATCTGTAACGATGGTACTTGTTTACCAACTATGTTTTTGCTTGTTAAAAATCTACAACAACAGGTAATTCTAGGAACACCCTTTTTTGAATATGATCATGCCAATTAGAAAAATTGATCCTTCTGGTATATACTGTCGTATACAGGATCACAATATTTCTCATCCTTTTTTTACTGATCCTGAAACCAGGATTATTCAGAAATTACAAGGATTTCTCCAGAATAAAGAAAAACAGTTAAATTTTCTTCAAAAGGAGATCCAGATTATGAATATAAATCAGAAACTTCAATCTCCTGGTTTACAAGAAAAAATCAAAGAGATTGAAAATCAATTTTTTAAAAGAAGTTTGCAGTGATTTACCAAACGCTTTCTAGGAAAGGAAACGTCATATTGTTTCTCTTCCTTATAATCAGGATTTTGATGAAAAGCGTATTCCAACCAAAGCTCGACCGAGCCAGATGAAATCCGATTATTTGGAGCTTTGTAAGAAGGAGATTCAAACTCTTCTTGATAAGAAATTAATCAGAAAAAGCTATTCTCCTTGGAGCTGTACTGCTTTTTATGTTTTCAACAATGTTGAAAAAGAGCAGGGTGTTCCTCATCTTGTTATTAATTATAAACTATTAAATGATGTTTTAAAATGGATTAGATATCCTATTCCAAACAAAAAAGATTTGTTAGATAGATTACAATCCGCAGTCATTTTCTCAAAGTTTGATCTAAAATCTGGATATTGGTAGATCCAGGTTGAGGAGAAAGATCGGTATAAAACTACATTTGTTGTTCCATTTGGTCACTACGAATGGAATGTTATGCCATTCGGTTTAAAAAATGCCCCATCAGAATTTCAGAATATTATGAATGAATATTTTCACCCTATTCTGATTATTGTATTGTTTACATAGATGATATTCTTATTTTCTCATCATCTATTGATTAGCACTTTAAGCATCTTAGAACTTTAAAAGATGCCATTAAACGAAATGGTTTGGTTATATCTGCACCCAAAATGAAATTATTTCAAACAACTGTACAATTCTTAGGTCATAATATAAATCAGGGAACTATTATTCCTATTGACCATAGTATTGAATTTGCTTCTAAATTTCTAGATGAAATTAGGGAGAAAACTCAACTTCAAAGATTTTTGGGTAGTTTAAATTATATAGCAGATTATTATCAGAATCTAGCCCAAGCTACTGCTATTTTATATCAACGCTTGCAGAAGACTCCTCCTCCTTGGACAGATGAACATACCAAAGCGGTAAGAAAGATTAACCTTAAGGCAAAACAATTACCTTGTTTATGCTTAGCAAACCCTACTTGGCGTAAGACAGTAGAAACAGATGCCTCCAATATTGGTTATGGGGGAATTCTTAAGCAACAGAATCCTCATTCTCAGAAGGAAAAATTGGTAAGATTTACATCAGGATCATGGAAAAAAGCTCAGCTTAATTATTCCACTATCAAAAAAGAAATGTTTTCTATTGTAAAATGTGTTTCTAAATCCCAGGATGATTTATTAAACTTAACTTTCTTACTCCATATTGATTGTAGCTCTGGTAAATTTATTTTAGCAAAAGATGTTAAAAATCTTGTTTCTAAGCAAATATTTGCTCAATGGCAATCGGAATTATCTGCCTTTGATTTTGAAATCGAATATATCAAAGGCGAACATAACTCCCTACCTGACTTTCTAACTAGGGAATTTTTGCAGCATGGATGACGTGGAACGAGATCGAATAAGAGCTGAAATGAACCGTATTTGGATTCAATCCGTAATATGACCATATACAAAGGCCAATCTCCGATATTGGATTTATGAGCTTAAAAAACAAATTAAAAGGCTCAGAGACAATGGCCATCCAGATGATGAATATCTTTGCCAATATATGGGCATTACATTCATCAAACTAAATAGGGCACTGGAAGTTTTATCTCGTGCTTAATCCGAATTTGTTTCCTTGCAGAATGGAACCTCCTGACCGAGGTCGTGGCCGTGGTAGAAAATCAGGATCTCATCAGTATGGAAGAGGTAGAACGTCTCTCTTTTTATTAGTATTTCCGACTCTGGGAGAATCTTTCAGTTAGTCAAAACAGAAAACAGCAAAAGAGGCTTTTGAGCAGGGACCTCAATATGTTAAAAAAAGTATATCATAACCTTTGATCACATTATCAGAAGGTGATCTCAATTTACATCCGAAGGATCCTTGGTGCCTTAAAGAAAGGTATCTTCAACACCAGCAGTAGACCGTCCAAGAAGGGAAATCTCGTTATATTTATGAGGCTATCCTTTCAGAGACATCATCAGTACAATTTACACATCATTATCTAGAAGATGGTAATAGCAGGACACCCATCACCTATTCAAAATGTTATATTGTCAGGGTAATGCATCCTCAAGAGTGGGGTCTTTCAACTTTTGCAACCAGAACATTAAAAATTAATGAGCAGAAATATAATTATTGGGACTATGCAAGGGCATGGACCTATGCATTCTATTATCAGAATCCAGTAAGAACCCATTCATGGTTCTTTATTCTAAACCCAGAGATTGTGCAGAAAGAAACTGGATTTCCATCTTGGATTCTCCATTGGTGGGAATACCATGCACCAGAAATTGAAATTTTTCCAGAATCAATCCAGAAACAATTCCCTATTTGGTACAACTTTCATCCGAAGTTAAAGGGAATAATAGCAGTAAATCCACCAAAAGGACAAGACCTCTTATGGTTTTGTACTGAATTCAGAATTAACTGGATTTGGCAATGGGATTATGAAATTACCGAAGATCATCTTCGTATCTCGGGAGTTCAAAGAACCTTTTTTGTAAAATGGTGGTCTCGGTTTGAGACTGATAAATGTTTAACATTTATCAAAGAAATAGTAGAGTAGTATCAGGCTGACTATAAGAAACAAGCCTCAAGCAGTAACCTGTCTCAGGGACAAGTAAATTTTATCTAACAGATCAAATTGATGATTCAGAATCAGTATCAAAATTTATCTGAACATGAGCAAGATATTAAGCTCATGGAAATTATTAAAGATTAGTATTTAGCTCTGCAAGAACCTAATTCTTGCCAAGCAGACTCCAAGAGTGATGTTTCTATGTCCTCTCAAGATTAGAATTCGAGGCAATTAGCCTGTCTAGCCGGTGAATCTCAAGATCCCAACGACGACACTGAAGTATATCCAGAAGAAGCAGATCTTTGGGACTCCATGATTGAATTAAAAATGCTAAAGGCCAAAGAAAAGAAGAAGCATCGGTAAAGCGTCATCTATGACGACAACAACAGTAATCGTCGGCACAAAACGACAACAGCAACAAGAATGTCATCCATGACGTCAGCAACAGTACTAGATATTTTATGTAACGTCATCAGTGATGTCATCTACAGTAATTGCTATAGTAGGTTGTAGCGTTTATAAATAGTTGTATCCTAAACCTTCGAAGGTAGACTTTGAAGGACTCTCTCTCTCTCTCTCTCTCTCTCTCTCTCTCTCTTTGTGACCTCTTCCTACATTACCCTTCCACTGTAAATTACTTCAATCTTCCACCATCTATAAAATCAAACCAATACTTTTCAGTAAGTTCTTTCTTCTCTGTTTTACGATTTTATTTACGATCCTTTATATATTTGGTATCAGAGTATGGCTTGCTAAATCTGTTGTTAATTCATATATGAAGGGGAAAGCTTGAGGTTGATAGACCTTTAATATATCACATATCTTTTTGTTTGATATGTTTTATATGATTCTGTAATGGATCTAAGGTATATGTCCCTCACTCAAGTCGCGTAGAGGTTTTGTGTGCCTTTTGGTCCCGAGAGGGAATTGATGGCCTTGACTCGTAAGTCGTTGACAGAGGGGTATATCTGAGATCCATTATATGTCTCTGATGTAAACATAACAAACAACAATGATACGAGATTTAATATATGTGTCTACCCCATTCTATCCTCATTCATATATGAATTAACATCTGTATCATGTCTGTTCTATCTTTAGATAGATCTTCCATATCTGTAAAAAAAATGAAGAAATTATTGAGTACTCTCAGGCTCAACTGCTTAATCAATGGACCATACCCGAAGTTGAACCCAAAAGAATATATAAATTGGGTGTTTTTTATTTTATTAGTAAAAATGTTGTAAAGACATCAGAACAAACTATTTGTCTCGATACGAATGATAAAACAATTAAGTTATTATGTGTTAAAGATATTCAGTGGTACATGCATAAGTATAAATATTTGCATATTGGGTTAATTCAAATTGCCTTTAAACCTTTGACTTTACCAGGATTAAATTCCAGTATTCAAGCTGATTTGCGTGATGCTAGATGTAATGATTAGAAATCCTCTCTTATGGGGATTGTTCAAACTAGCTTATGTCATGGACCAGTATATTTTAATGTTTATCCTAACCTGGCTCTATCTTTAACCAATAGAAATTTATTTGAAGCTGTAAGTTTACATATCCAAACTCAGGGATATAATTTTCTGCCAGGATCTGAAACTGTTGCGGTAATTTATCGTATTCATTACAAGGTTATTAATACTATGTGTCCTAACGCTATTTTGCAAAGTGATCCAGGAAAAACCGTAGTGGTGGAAAGCAACCTTTTAACCACCAACGTGGCAGTACCAAGGTTAATAGATTGGGAGGAAGTTACTTTTCCACAAACTGGTCTATACCTAATGCCGTACAACCTCAACCAATTATTAGTAGTCAAGTCGATCAAATTATCCAAACAGCTGAAGGTGATGTAGAAATTAGGTTTACTCCTAAAAATATCAGTAGTATATCATTAACCAGAAGCTTATCATCCAGACATAGCTATACACCTGATAGGGTATCTCACCCAACCACTTCAAGACACTCTGTGTCTGAAATCTAGGAACAAACCCCAACAGAAGTTCCTTCAGAACCTTTAGAAACTCATATTGAGGGTATTCACATATCTGAACAACAAATTCCTCATGGAATTTACAGTAGTAGTGCGAGTAAGAAACTTGACTCGCCAACAGTGTCTGAAATGGCCTTTCATATTTGAGTTTTTATGGATTATACACCTAACTCACCTATACGATTGTTAATCAATAAAGAATTTATGTCACCTAAACATCAAGAGTTTAGGAGCTGGTATTTTTCCAAGTTTGACAAATCAGAACAAGCTTTTATTAAAGATCATTTTTATAAAGATTTAGAAAATCGCCAAACTTTGATACCTTTTAAAAAATAGTTTTTAAATTGGTATTCAAATCAATATCATATAGCAGTTATCTAGGATTTTCAAAAAGTCTGGAGTAAAACTGATGGTACTATAATTAAATCTGTTCATCCTCCTCTAGAACCAATTAAAATGGAAAACAGTAAAAATGATAAAGCAAAATAATTTTACTAATATGAGTTTGCAGACTATTGGTCAACAACTAATCCGTATTGAGCACGATGTTCAAGCTGTTATTGATAATCAAAAGGTTATTTCTAAGCCATCCTCTTCTATTTCCTTAGCTAAAGCTTTAGAAGGAAAATATACTATGCCAGATATTAAGCCTCTCATACCTTTAGAAAATTTTAAATTTTCTAATCAGAAAGAAAATTCTGAATTTATTGACCAACTTATCGGAAGAATGGATAGTAAGTTGCATATCAGTACTCTTAGTCAAACTAATTTAGGATATTCAGACTCAGATTTAGATCCTCAGCAAATCCATGAGATACAGTATTCACTGCAAAATATGCAGGAACATACTATTAATAGGACCAGGGGGACCAGGAAATGAAAACGTTCGTAGAACGTATTATAAAAGACCAATGCCTCAAGATCTTCTTTGGGAAGAAGAATTTTTTCATTCTCAACAAGCTTATAGTGCTAGAACCATTTATGAATGGAATATAGATGGATTCTCGGAATATCAAATTTATGGAGTCATTCAAAAGATGCTTATGTACTCCAGTGTCTGTAGAGCTGCGGACAACAGGGTTAGAGATATCACTATTCTCATTATTAACGGCTTCACTGGCAGTCTCAAAGGCTGGTGGGATAATTACCTCTCTATTGCCCGACAATCTGAGATATTGGGTGCCGTTAAAACAGAACTTGTCACAGATATGGTTATTGATCAATCAACCAATCAACCCATACCCAGAGTTAGAGAACAGCCAGTTCAAGACGCTGTTTATACTCTTATTCAAGCTATAATTTTACATTTTATAGGAGCCCTAGAACAACGTCAAGAGCATGGGAGAGAATTGTTGCAGAATTTAAGATGTCCATCTTTAACACATTTTAGATGGTACAAGGATGTTTTTATCACTAAAGTTATGCAACGCAAAGACACGAATTCTAAACATTGGAAAGCCAAATTCATTGATGGTCTACCCCCCTTATTTGCTCAAAAGGTTCGTCAAAAATTGATGGATCTTAGTGTTGAAAATATTATTCAATGGACTAGCTGTACTTATGGACACCTTATTAGTGTTTGTGTCCAAGTAGGATTAGCTATTTGTAATGATATGAAGCTGCAATATCAGCTTAAGAAACAGAATCTCATAGGAAAGAGGGAAATTGGAGAGTTTTGTCAACAATTTGCTTTTGGCATGCCCCTGAACCACGCTAAGTAGCACCATAGAAAAACTATTTCGATGTCCTCCAAACCATGTAGGAAGAAGTCTTATAGACGAAAGTCTTATGACAAAGATTATTTGTATGTATATATATATATATATATATATATATATATATATATATATATATATATATATATGGTTAGATAGATTATCGTAGATGCATTCATTTCCCAAGCCTTTTTTCTTTGACTTTATTTTTCATCTATCCTTGAATTTGTAGGGTACATATTGTTGGTTTCGAAAAAACCATAGCGGAAAAATACGGTTTCAAAAAAAAATCAGATCTACTTCTTACATACGTGTAGAGTTTCATAAATAAGGATTAGGGTTCTACCTTTGTAGTTCAAAGAACTGGAGCCTCCAGCACACCAAAGATCTTCAACCCTATGCCCCTAGAGAACAATAGCCAAAGGGTTTGTGGGAACCCTAGATATTTCCTCGCTCTTTCCTCTCTCAACTCACTCTAGACTTTTAGAGAAAAGTTGTCTACACTTTTGTTGTGTTGTTGTCCCACTTCCAAGAGAGAAAGAGACGAATATACAGAGGAGGAAAACTTGGCCAATAATTCAACTTAAAAATAAATTGAATATTATCTCTAATATTAGGGCTAGGGTTGGGACCAATGGGCTTTTTGAGCACTAGCTAAAATTGGGCTTACGCTCCCTCATCTCTATGAGTGGTAGCCCAATTAAACCACAATTAATTCCACTATATAATTATGGCTGAACTCTAGGTCTCAAGAATTAATATATTATAACCCGTTAAATGCTAATACCATAATATCGAACCCCTTCACTACGTAATGTCCATAAGCAGCAATTGGTCATAATAAATTACTGTCAAACCAAAGCATACTTATATTTTAATTCCGTTGAATACTAGTTCACTCACTTTTAGTCTAGAAAAACATTCTAATGAACTCTTCATTAAAATGACTAGTACTAGATTCCAAAGACTAATCCAGTGAACTAACTCAAGGGGACATTATACTCTATAATAAAATAGAGAGTGAATTCCATCTTGAAAATAATGTTCTCACAGTCCTAAAATAAATCACCCAACTCACCGAGGTGTTGATCAAGCAAGACCTCACTCATTGGTGAATCAAAGTGACATACGATAGAAACTTGAGTTCATTAACTTTCTCAGGATTAAGGGTGAATTACAATTAGCAAATAAAATTCACACTAATATTGACAGTCATTAAAATAATGTGACTCTTATAGTGGTCCTTCAATGTATATCGAATACACCAACATATTAACTTGAAGTCTCTCACTTCAATGATTGAGATGAATCATTCTATCTTATAGAAGTTAATCATGTTGCAGTTGACCTAATAGATAGTCCATTCTATTAGCAATTGTGAATAATTTAAATTACAAGCAATTATAATTTATATCTCCCGTATGGAAATCACATTTACATACATAAATCATATTCAATATAATTTAGGACTTTTATATTCATCTCATGAATTATATCCAAACGTATGAAATAAAAGATTTTATAACAATAAAGTGAAGCTCTAATTAATAACCAAAAATAACAAATTAATTGGTTCTGAGGGCATTAATCCCAACACATATTTGTTGGTTTCATTGGCATTTCGTACTTCTTTTTTTGGGGCGGCAAGTCCGCATTGATCTCCATCAGTTTGATAGTTGAAAATCAAACCAAATCTTTAGTCTCGAGTCAACTAATTAAGGTCAACAACACAAATTTATCTTTTCATTTAACTGTGTGATGGATATCGTGCTCAATTATGTAGTTTAATTTTTTTTTAGTACCTCAAGATGTTGTACTTTGTGTCTGCATTTAAGAGAATTAGTGGCAAACCTGTGCTATGCATTTAAGAGAATTAGTGGCAAACCTGTGCTATGCATAGGAATCGAAACACGAAAATAAATAAAGTTTAATTTCTAGTTTCAATCGTAAAAAAATTGTTATTTCGTGTACTTCTAATACCAATGCGTTATTATGTTGGAATTTTGCCTTTTGCATAATTATGTTATAGGAGCTAGGTTACGTAAATGGCTATTGTTAAAAAGCACATTATCAAATGTGTAATCCGTATCCCCAAATGAGTTTGATTATAATGTGTTATTTCAACAGTTATCATTATTTTTAGTAGCACACCCGTGCTATACACAGATTAAAGTTTTTTTTTTTTTGATAATTGTGATAATTGGATGTCCGGACCAGCTTGTGCATACCTTGACTAATTCCGGGTCCCTGCAGGTAACAACTAGGCATGACCCCTAGTGGCTCCAAGAGTTTGTTGGCAAGGCCAGGGAAATCGAACCTAAGACTTTAGGTGGGAGTCCCTAAGTCCCAATGCAAGACCACTTTCCAAACTCTAATGGATCGCAAATTAAAAGTTACAAAAATATAAAATTTATGAGATGGACGTGATTTTGTTTTTGTTAGGCTATATCCTGCCACTTTGATAATAAAATTTTTCTATGTATAAGATCATACACTTACTGTAGGGAGCAACTAAGAAAGAGAGAAACTCACAATGTCTAAAAAATCAATTTCCTAAAACATCCAGAATATTCAAAACTGACAAATGCTTCAACTTATCCATATAGTAACAAACTCGTGCTAAGCATGGCAATTTAAAAAAAAAAACATGTCAATACCAAAGATAATCACACATTTCCAAATTTAAAAAAGAATGATATTATTGGATGGGTCTCAGCCTCTCTCACGTCCTTGCTTTCAAAATATTTCCTAAAACAGTATATAGATATCATACATACCTAAAGTATGAGTTTTGAAACAAATTTTACAGCATAAAATTGTAAGATTTGTAATGTAACAGCAAGATAAAATTGTACGACCACAAGAAACAAATTGTGCAAAATATAAAAAGTAGGTGGTTCTATTTTTAATGTTTTCAAAAAAAGAGAAACCCACTACATATATTTGTAGGTGGTACTGCATATCTTACAATATACAAAAGGGGATTATTTCACTGTATTAGAAATGTAACATGAAACATGAGAAATTTTCAACTTTGAACTTCAAATTTCAACATAACAAATTCTCATAAATTATTGACAATTGAGAGTTTATTTATTTGCTCCTCCAACGTTACATGCTTCAGTCGCAAATGCAAGTCATGGCGACAGAGAAAAAATTCTCCCTCTATTACACCCCATCCAAACATTGTACTGCATGCAAATATTACAAAAGAAAAATAACGAATGGTAAAATAGATGATTGTTGTTACGAAAAAAATTCTTCAGAATTTTGCGAGATTTAACAACAATTAAAGCTTGAATGAGCAATTAAAGGCTTCAATTCATTTACCAAAAAGAGGAAAAAAAAATCCCTTCAAGAAGTTTTATAGATAAATATTAAGATGAAAGAAAAACGATAAATGTAAAAGATCATAATAGAATGACAAAATATATAGTTCCATACCATTTTTCTTAACTTTAGTGGGTCTCCCATAGATCCATGAACGGGTTTTCAACCTAGCAAAAACTTGTGCTATGCACAGGACAATTTCAAGTGCACAAGTTAAAAAAAATAAATTCATATCCAACAAATCTCGACTTAGTGTAAAATGTCAAAACTTATAAATCATTCATCACATCTACTAAAACTCAAGAAACTTAAAACAAATATATTTGAAACTTAACCAAATAATTAAAACTATCATTATGAAATTCTTAATGCCTTTCATTGTGAAATCAAAAATTTAAGCATAATTGCTTGCACATAAAAAATTAGAGTATAAACTGATCGCATATGAAAAACAATGAATGTAGAGACCCGTAGATTGTAATTAATTTATTTATTATTTAAATAATAATAATTTTTTAAAAAAAAGAGTTGAGGAATTGAAATTAGAGTAAAGTGGGCCAATTTGATGGTAGTTTATGTTTATGGGCGTTTTTAAAATGCATTTGAAACTTAAGGGGGTGTAGTGCATCCAAGGGGGTGTATATACATAGTAAATGACTGATTTTTGTTCATAACACACACACACCTCTCTCTTCCTCCACAGCGTTTCTTTCTCCCTCTCTACTCCTTCCATTTTCTCCATCTTCTCCACAAATTTCACCCAAAAACCTCTAATTCCTTCAAAACCTTCACCAATACTAGACTCCTAGGCGTGTTTGGAAGCCCGAGTTTGGTTCATTTCACTGCGGAAGGAGGAGATTCGGTTGGAGTATTGGAGAGAAAGCAAAGGTTTTGCTCATCCTTCATACACAAAGCTTCTAAACCTTGAGGTAGGGAGATTTCTACCATTACTAACTGTTTTGAAATGTGTGAAGTGTAGGTTATACTCATCTTTGTTCAATCCCTCTTATTTTCTTGAAAAATCCATTTTCTAGCTCCATGGATTTCATTGGATGTTGATTAATGCTTGTTGTTGTTGTTTGATGTAAACTAGTTCTTGCAATACCCTCTTGTAGCTTGTGGTGTTGATTTTTGATCATAAACATGTTTAGTTTGGTTTGGAACCCATTGAAATCCCCTTGTTGCTGTCAAAAATCTATTCGTGAGGTCTTTGGATCGATCCACTTTGGGGTTGGATCAATCCAGAACTTTCTGATGGAGTTATGGATCATAGTGGATCGATCCACTATTGTTCTGGATCGATCCACTCACAGTAGATCGATCCACTCATCACCCAGATCAATCCACAACCTTCTGTTTTGCTCCGGACCAAAGTGGATCGATCGACTCTTGTTCTGGATCGATCCATTCTCGTTCTGGATCGATTCACTCCCACAGTGGATCGATCCACTCTCACAGTGGATCAGTCCACTCTCCCCTTCACTTCACAAAAACTTATTTTCATCGATTTCGGTCGCTTGTTCGTGTTATTACTTGGCGTAATCATCTCTTATACCTCAAAACTCGTTGAATAACTTGTCCCTAGCCTATCCTAGTATAATTGGTGACTTGGTTTGATTTTTGCATTACACCTATGTGGTCATACACTTGTTATATGAATTAAAGATTTTTGATGAAATGCGTGAACTTGGGTGACAATCCAAGGTATGAGTGACACTTGTGCAAAACCAATGAACGTGAATTGAAATGAGAACTTGAAACTCTTGATACGGGCCCAAAAGGTAGCCCGGAATGATACTCGGGCCGTTTTATGAGCGTGTCACGAGGAATTATGCATTGGCCAAGGGGAAGATTATACGGGGTCGAAAGATAGCCCGGAATGATACTTGGGCCGTCCTATGGACATGTCGCGAGGAATTTCTTAAGATCTAACTTAAATATAATGGTTGACGCGACACAACAGACGAATTAGACACTTATAAGAGAGGACACATATCGGGTATACTGCGAGTACACTTGGGTGATAAAAAGGGATTTATAGACTTATATGTGCTTCGTTGGACTCTTGTAAAATCTTGGTTATTGATGCAGATTGGAAAATATAATGTTTTAAGTTTTCCTTATTTTTATTTTTATTAATTTTGTTAGGAAGTCTCCAATTTTAGAAATAAGTGTTCTAGAGTATTTGTTTCCTAGTTGGATTAGAATTTCTTTTTGTTATTTGTTTCCTAGTTGGATTAAGGTTTTTAGGGGGGCAAGATTGTAATTTTGCTCATAGTTAGGCTTTCGGTATCGATACTACGTTTGTGCTGTATCGATACCGGGGTGCTAGTTGGCGAACAGAAGCCACCCGTATCGATACAGGATTCTTCCCGTATCGATACCGAGTGTCCTAAATTCGTCCGATTGGCTTGTTACGTTATTTTTCCTTTTTTTTGGTAAGTTTGCGTTTTACATTGATTTGACTTCCTTTTTCGGAGCAAATCAATTAGGGTTTCTAGTTTCCTATATAATAAGTTGTAAGCCTAAGCGGCTGGGTGGTTGATTGATAGTGAATTATAGAAAACGATTCTTTACTCATATTTTGATCGTTTAAGGAGGGAGTACCTCTGGGTCGATCTTTCGTTCGTGTCTCTCTTGCACGTTTGTTTTCATTTCCATAGTTTGCGCGGCATCAATTGGTATCAGAGCTGCAAGTTCCAATCCTGAGATGGCTGCCAGAGGACGTGCTGGAGGTCGGGGTGGACGAAGCAACCGTACGGCTGATCTTGACGAAGTCTATGAGCAGGATGAAGTCGCTCGAGAAGCTCAGATTGAGGACGGATTTCATCGGATGGAGTTAACACTCGAGGCAATCATGCAGCGCCTTGAGGCCCTAGAAGTTGGGAATCCGACTCGCCGTCATCCTATTAGACCTAACCCTCTGATCGAGGATGGTTTTTCAGACGATGAAGATTTCAAACCTTTTGGTGGCGGAAACTACCAAGTGGGGCGGTATAGAGACGTTGCGGCTAGAACCCGTGGCTCTCATTATTGTGAGTCTAGTATGAAGATTGAGATTCCAAAAAAAATTGGGCTTCCACAATTCCATGGAGGAAGAAAAGATGTCATAGAAGAAATTTTGGTTGAGGGAGATGTGGGAGATTCTATCGATGATATATTAGAGGAAGAATCCGATAAAATATTTTTGGACACAAATCCATCGTTGTTGCAATTTGAAATTGATTGGGATTCACCTCCAAAATTTGATGAGTACTCAGATGAGGAGGAAACTGTCTTTCATAAAGTAGAAGAGAATGTGAAGGATGAATTTGTGAAAATTGAGAAGAAGTTTGTTGCTATCCTTGACAAAGTTGACGGTTTGGATTCAATCGATGGCGTCTTGAACGTTGGAAAAAAGGCGATCAACGTATGCCCATCGTTAGGATTCGAAGTATCACAATTTTTCGATCCTTTTTTGGAATTTATTGAAGACTTTACAAGCAGCAAATCGTGTGTTTCATATCTAACAATGGAAATTGTTCCTCTAATTTTTGAAGATTTCTTTTTGGAAATTGGCTTCGGAAAAATCAATTTGAAGTTCAAGATGAAGGCAGACAAGGTTCGACGAATTCAACTGTATAAACTCGAGGACGAGTTTCTTCAAGCAGAGGAGAATGATGCAGATTGGAAATTTATATTACTTACAAATATAATGTTTTAAGTTTTTCTTATTTTTATTTTATTAATTTTGTTAGGAAGTCTCCAATTTTAGAAATAAGTGTTCTAGAGTATTTTGATTCCTAGTTGGATTAGGATTTCATTTTTGTTATTTGTTTCCTAGTTGGATTAAGATTTCTTTTTGTTATTTGTTTCCTAGTTGAATTAGGGTTTTGAGTACTATAAGTATCGTTGTAAGCCTATTGGCAAGGGATGGTTGTTGATTAATTAAAGAAAACGAGTTTATACTCATATCTTGGTCGTTTAAGGAGGGAGTACCTCTGGGTCGATCTTATTGTTCATGTTCCTCTTGCATGATCAGTTTCGTTTCCATAGCCTGCGCTGCATCAGTTATCTTGTTTAACTTTCATCCTCATGTCTCATCTCGCATCTACGTTTCATTGTGTTTAGTTTTGGTAGACGTTTCTCTACTGGGCTTGAAGCTCAACCTATCATTTTTCAGTTACCCAGCACGGAGCATGACTTGGGTGTGCATGAAGTGATTGCATACATCTTTTGAAAGCTTAAAGAGGAGTTACCTCATCATCTTGAGTTTAAAATTTTGAAAAGATGATTTTGTAACTTATTTGTATTAAATCTTTTGACATTGATTTGTAATAACTTTAAGACTTGTGTATTTTGATTTGAGGAATGGGTAACCATAGACTATTGTACCTTTTCTTATGTTGACTCTGATTAATTGATAACTTGAAATTTGACGTGGCTCGTGGACTTGTTGACCATCTATGTGGAATTTCTTATTGTTATATTCATTGAATTTCGAGGGCGTGACAATGAAGATGTACTCAAGACTTGAGCTACACACCTGCAACGAATAAAAACTAACGTACGTTATAAAAGTTAAGAACATGAACGGTTTGTTGTTGCACTCATGTATTTGTAGACTTAATAGTAGTTATTTTATTTTATTTTTTTGAAAACACAAATCAAAACTAATTGCTAGTATATAAAGATTTTTAAATTTGAACTTCCAATTTTATTAGATAACTTTCGCTCCATTATGGGAATGAATTGAAGTGTTTGACGTGGGAAAGATTGAGATTTTTGGAATTGAAAATTCGAATATGATTTTTAGGATGTGTGTAATCAAAGCTCACATGTGTTGCTTGAAAACCTCAATTACAATCCAACTAACTCATGTCATTTATCACGACCACGTTCCTCCTCGCAGAAATCCATCCTACAATAATATATAAGATCATAGAGTGCTGATTTGTCAAGAAGTGATGGTCTCGTAGGCGGGTTTTTTTTTGGTCATGATAAAGGTTACAAGAATCATAAAGATGTGTTTTGTTTTTTTTTTTTTTCAATACCCATTCTTCCAGGGGAATCGAGCAATATGTAACGTCTAGAATGTCCCCTATGAGCTGCTTTTCTTGCCCTGTGTAACTATCTCCTTTATGTAACTATCTCCTTTTTGGGCAAATATGTAACTATCTTGCTTACTCTAAGTTGGTGATTGTCTGGTTTGCTTGTATAGTTTTGTTTTGCTTTTGTTTTCTGCTTAGGTTTCCTTGACACTCTAGACTATCATTTGTTCTATGTTTGAGCTTCAATGAAAGTGTAAATTTTACTAAAAAAAAAAAAAAAGAAAGAAAGAAAAACACATTCTTCCTAAATTTTTGTTCCGTTTTGCTATTTATTTTTTGCATTTATGTTAGATTCACTTTACACTTTTTAGACCGGCCATTCGTCTCGACAAGAGGAGTCTAAAAGGTTTATACCCCAAAGCAATATATATATATATATACATGGATTTTCTAGTCCACACCTCCCGTAAATAAGAAAAAAATGATTTTTTTGTGTTGCAAATTATTTTTGGAAAGCTTCTAGTCCAGACTCCGGACTTCCGGACCTCCATAATCCAAATTTTTTTTTGATAATCCGATCCGTCCAATGTGTTCAAAAGGTGTCTTCAAGGGTCCATGCAAGAAATCTTCAAAAAAAAAATACCGGGAAGGGCTTGATCCAAACAGTTTTTGCGAAAACTGCTTAGATCAAATCCTTCCCGGTATTTTTTTTGAAGATTTCTCGTGGGAACCCTTGAAAACACCTTCGAAACACATTGGACGGCTCGGATTTTCCAAAAATAATTTGCAACACAAAAAAAAATCATTTTTTCCTTATTTACGGGAGGTGTGGACTAGAAAATCCATGCATATATATATATATATATATATATATATATATATATATATATATATTTTGGCTAAAGATGAAAAAATAACCAAATCGTTGTCCTTTTTTTGTCTTTAGTGTCATCATATATGAATTGTTTTTCAATTTTGGTCTCTAATTTTATACTTTTTTCATTCATCTTGTTGAGACAAATGATTAGCCAAACATTACGAAAAATTACAAAAAATAAATAATATCGAATGAAATACTATAGCAAAAGTTTAAATTAACTTGGTCCATGCCATATGATCTTCAAATGAACCCCTTTTTTTTTCAAGCTTCAAACGTACTCCTTGCCGACTTTAATATGGTAGCAATGAAAACCAAAATATTTCAATCATCATTGTGGGCATGGTAGAGGCCAAAAAGACTGAAAATTGTATCAGTAGCTAAAAAAACTGGATAAGACCAATACCTTGAATAGCTGCAATAAATATGGACCAAGGGGCCTATGGTTAGTGGCAGAGCCACATTGAGGCCACTTTGGGCCCGTGACCATGATATTTTTTATTTTATTTTATAGATTTAAAAATAATTTGGGTAAATTAAAAAAATTGGTTTTTTGATTTTTTTGGTTTTGTCCTTATTCAAAAAAATTTTGCATTTGTTAATTTTTGGTTGATTTTTTTATAGTTTCTTGCTTGTCTCGACGAGAGGAATCTAAAAAGTATAAAATTATTAGCCAA
Source organism: Vaccinium macrocarpon (assembly GCA_022606695.1). NCBI lineage: Eukaryota > Viridiplantae > Streptophyta > Magnoliopsida > Ericales > Ericaceae > Vaccinium > Vaccinium macrocarpon. The sequence continues at coordinate 23,643,180 of CM040170.1, read as the reverse complement.
ACTTAAAGTTTTTTGAATAAAGACAAAAAAAATCCAAAAAACCGATTTTTTGGATGCAACCTTCGTCTTTATTCACAAAATTTTAAATTTGGCTAATAATTTTATACTTTTTAGATTCCTCTCATTGAGACAAGCAAAGAAATCACAAAAAAATGACTAAAAACTAACAAATGCAAAAAAAATTTGAAAAAGGACAAAAGCAAAAAAAAAAAAAACCAAAAAATCAATTTTTTCAATTTACCCAAACCACCCCTTAAGTAACAATTAATTAAATAGGATCGTTAACTATAGTTTACATTACTTAAAAGATTAAGTGCCTCTTAAAAAGTAAGCTTAAAAGTTGATAAAAGAAGTAGGTTTAAGCTACTTAATTTTGGCTTAATTTGTTTGTGCTTTCGTTCTACCATTTTCTCTTCCACCACTACTACACTTTACACAATTGCTACTATAATTGTCTTCGCCACTGCTGCCACTTTACCTTTGCCGGCGCCACCACTATCACTAATACTAAAGACACACCATTAACGTACTACCATCACCACTACCACACATTCTTTTGCCGGCTCCACCACCACTCCTATGACCACACCACCACTACCACCGCTATCCCGCAACCACTCTGTCACTCAATCACCATTACCACCATTAATCACGTCACCACCACCACTCTGTCACTCCACCACCATTTCCACCATTCCCACCACATACAACATCTATCAAAAAAGGAGTATGGTAAAGGAAACATGGGAAAATAGAACACATACCAGGATGCATAAAAAATATCTTGTTTTGAAATGCACTGCCCATGAACACTGTCATGAACTTGTGTGTTAGACGGTTAGAGAATTGCGAAATCTATCTACATTAGAAATCAAGTGGAAACGAAAATTCCTACCTACGCAGGCATGATGATGGACAAAGATCATCAAAAAGCTCCATTGATCCCGATAGTTCGAGGTTGAGGACGAAGAAGTCGGGCGATGATTGCACCAAGATATTGAGGGAGCAATAGGGCTAAAAATCAAAAGAAAAGACAGGTGTTATCACGGGAGTATAAATATGGCTTTAATCTTTATTGATAGAGAAGATAAAGAAAGGAAAAGGACAATATGTCGTTGTTTGGATGACGGTTTCGACCCCGACTAACTCATCCGACCTCCCCTCATCCGAGTCTCTCTCCTCATCCGTTGTTTGGAAGCACCGAAACCACTCCCCGACTAAACCATCCGGCCTCCCCTCATCCCCTTTCCCCCAACTAAATACAAGTAGTCAGGTGCTTAGGTTTAATCCGGGCTCTCATCCGGGACCAAATGACCCACGTTCCCCCTTGGTTCAAGCACATCCACAACCACAACCACCATTAATTTTCTAACAAGTTTGAAGAAAGAAATCCAAAAATTTTCAGATCTAGGAATTTTGATGAACACAAACGATTAGGGGGAAAAAAACATATTTAGGTTAGATTTGCTGACCACCGTTGCCGACGGATTGGCCGCCGTCGATTGTTCTGGGTTCTCCAGATTGCAGAAAAAAGAAAAAAGAAGAAAGAAGAGAAAGAGAAGGAAGGAAGAAGAAAAAAAGGACACGTCTCTATCTCCTGCATGGGGCTTTATTTTAGTTCTAAAATTACAGTTTATCCCCCTCTATTTTATTAGGCAATTTCCTCAGGCCTTAAACTATGACCCATATAATAAAACTAGTAGCTATAATAAAATTAATTTTTTATTTATTAGAAACAAAAATATATATACTTGTAATATTTAATATTGTTCATTTACATAAAATAATTAAATCAAGTATTATATAATTATTTTTTTGTATTTATATAATTATTTAAAAGTAAAATTTAAAATGGGAGGACAAAATAGTCATTTAACTGATTTTTATATCATCTACCCTTTCCGTCCTTTTTTTTATCTCTTATCTAAATCATGTACTATTTAATCTTTCATTCTTAATTGTCACATCAATATGAGTTTGCTTTTCTTATTTAATCACTCTTACTATTTTATCCTCTTTACTATTTAATCCCTCTCAAACTAATACATCATCCAAAAAAGCTGTATATGTGGAGAGCCCACCTGCGCACAAAATGTAGTAAATATAATCAGATTCTACATCACAGCCGCACCAATAATATCCCGCCGCACCAATAGTTAACGTCAAGCAGAGATAAAAATGCATGTACTGGATTTGCAAACTCTAACAGAGATTTCAAGAACATTGGGTTGCCGCCTGTCGCACCACCATCTTCATAGCAATGGTTTCTTACTTTCTTAGACATATTGAGACATGAAGTGAAAAGCCAAACTCTTAATCAAGAGAAAAAGAACAAACAACATGTCACGTTGTCAACATCCATAGTTAATGTACACAATTACGTTACGAGATAAAAGTGGGTGAGCCAAACACAAAAAAAAAAAAAAACCATTAAATCCATTTAACTCAACCCCATCATTCTTATGTAACAGAATCTGGACCTTTTACATATATTGTGAGAAATTACTCAATCATGAGCGAACCGACACAAGAATAAAATGGAATGTAATTTGTGAGAATATGTTACATGTGATAAAAATAAATAAAAAAGAAAATAACTGTTTCGCACATGTTTTGTGCTCATTACAAATAAGTACATGGGGAAGGCCTTCATGCCCCAAAACTAATTGTTATGATAACAAACATGTCTAACAGAAACACATCAAAAGAGAACAAAGCACACCGAGAACCAACGGACAAACAATATATAAACTTGCTTGCATTAGGCAAAAAATACCATACCATGAACATAAAAAACTCAGCAGACACATTAAGGCCATGAATTCATACCCCTATAAGTCAAAATCAATCTCAAATTAACACCATCCACCCCCCTCAAGACTTCCCTCGATAGTTTACACTTGCCGTGAGTTGGTTTCCCGTAAGCGCACTTATGTCAAAGGACTATCAAGAAGAAAGGAGTTGACACTTGTCATCACATTGGTCTGAAAGAACGCTAGTAATGTATACAAGGAGTTCCACACTTACCATGCTCTCTCAGGAACACAAGAAATAATCTGTAAACATGCAAAATTTGCAACAGTTTCCGTGGAGCAGCCTTAGTGAACATAATATCATAGCGGCTGGGTCCATCCTTCTTAAATGGCATGGAAATTTCTCTAATTCGATATGAATATGTAACCAAGAAATGTGTTGGAAACCCAAATAGAAGAAAATTGCATATATGAATTTAAAGCATATAATGTTGTATAAGAAAGAAAGAAAAAAACGCCGGCTTTAAAGTAATATTGGTCTCTATAAGCTTCATTGATGCAAAAAAAAAAGATAGCAAAAGAGCAGAGGAGAAAATTCGGTAAGTTTGTAGGCAAACTAATAAAATAGTTACCATCACGCCTTAATGCCTAATAACCAAGGCCACCAGGAGAATGCTCTCATCAAACATATTTAAGGTATTTGTATTCCATGCACAAGATTTCATAATGATTCGACATTATAGGTTGATTAATACATGTTGTATCCACCTCTACTTAAAAATTCTGAGAATGTCTCTCTCAATTGAAGCAAACTAAAAGATGGAACATTGAAGTAATAAATCATGATAATAGACGAAAGAGAAACTGTATCTTCCCTGTGTAGTTGATGGTTCTTGCTAACGTGATAAGCTGGAAAGGTATGGATAGTTAACAGTAAAGACACAGAAAGAAGAGAATAGAGTGGTCTAGAGAAAGGGTGAAGAACAGAGCAGGTGTGTGTACAGAAAGAACTAAGGCAGTGGATTGCTCTCAGTCTAATCCGTGAAAGAACCCTTGGTGATCTAGGAGATGGGGCTGGAATCAATCAGAGGGAATGTTCTTCACTCAATGATCGCCCTTTTCTCTCTCTAGAATGACAAAATGCTTCTGCCAAGATTTCACCAACCTCCTGGGTATGAAAGGGAATGTCACATATTTATAGGCACCTTGGACCAATCATAAGGTGCCAGGCTGTCATCCTATAATATGATAACATGTGTCCTTTAGGTACATAACCCGAATGACGGGTGACGCGTCACCTGCCAGCTTGGTGTGACGCGATGCTTGGCGGCGAAGCCATTCCCCCGCGCAGCAATCCTCTTGTTCTTAGCCACCAAGCCACTAGATCTCCCTTATTCCCGTAAGGGCAAGGTCGTGACTTGTTCGGTCGCGCCTATACCGCAGCCAAGCCTCAGGGGGCGCCCGGGGTCCTGCCTTTAGACCGCAGCAGGTATTATTACCTGGGCTAACTGGTGATGGCTTTTTGCGTACTTGCTCATGTTCTGAGCCGCGCCAATCACTTGAGCTATGGGTTGCTCTCCTGTTCGGATGACCCATAACTGCTTGAGCACGCATACGGCGAGCATGTGGTGCTTGGCGCCACCTGGGCCCCGTGGGCGCAAGAGGATCCCGCCATGATGATTCCCCGGCCTTGTGGACCGCCCGTCCCGCGCCGGGCCCTCCTTCACGCAATGGATGCTTCGGTACCCGAGGCCGCCACGCGGTCACGCCGGACGCCGCACCACCTGGATGACACTTGTCATGATTTTATTAGTTGGTCAATATTGACCTCGGTCAACAGGGGGGTGTTGCGCTGACCTCCCCTACAATGACCCCCACACGCGTCTGGAACACGCGAGGCGCGTGGCGTGATATTCACGCGCTTTCCCACGCGCGCGTGATGTCAGCGACTTGTCCATTTTCTGACAACTTTTCGGCTTGACTGATGCGACCGTTTGGGGGCGCCATTTCTGCTGTCCGAGGTCATCATTATGGATGACGTTTCTAGCAGTCATGACGGCTTGATTGCGACTGTTCGGGGCCTATCCTCTCCTTATAAATATCTCATCCCCCTCCACTTCGTCTCCTTCACTTGTTTACGAATCCCTCAGAGCCTCTCTCTCTAAAAACGCCTTCTTCTTCTTCTTCTTCTTCTTCTTCTTCTTCTTCTTCTTCTTCTTCTTCTTCTTCTTCTTCTTCCTCCGAAAACCAGAGCCCCTTAGGCCCTCACATTCTGGAACTCCCGTTCTTCTATACCCAGATCTATACCCTCCTTGTGTCAGAATGACTCGTGGTGAGCAAGTGGTAGGTGGGAGACCCACAGTTCCGGGTGGTCCAGTTCCTTCAGCGGATCAATGGCGTAGGGCCCCTTACTTTCATGGCAAGGGTGACCCTTTCTGGCAGAAGATAGAGTCCTACAGTCCAGTGGGTAATGAGTTGGACACAGTTTTATGCATTCATCCGGAGGCACCGCTGGAAGATGGGGACATGGTGCCGCCATCATCCGTTCTTCGCCTTCGACTGGAGAGGGGGGATTTCCCCATCTCCGCTGTTCAGTACTTCGCCCTTTCTGCCCCTCCTGCTGGCTGGAGTGAATGGGTCGCAGAGGTGATTGAGGATGGCTCGTACAAGCAGATCTTGGAGCGTACTCATCTCCTGGAACCTATTAAGATTTCCCAGGTCCTTACTCTGAGCCGGAGGAACGAGAACCTCGATTTTTTGATATCGAGGTGGAGCACCGATACTCACACCTTTGTGTTCCCATGGGGTGAGTTTGGGCCCACCCTCCAAGACACCAGCGCGCTTCTACACCTCTCTCTTCGCGGCAGACAAGAGCTTGAGCCCACGAAAGCGAGTCGCGCGGACCAAGAGTTAGTGGCTAGACTCAAGTTGGCCTATAAAGCCTTGGTCATGGGGGGCTCGGTGGACGTAAATGGGGAGCTTGCAGGCCATACGACCCAAAGAAGACCTCTTGGGGATCTTGGATTCGGCACTTCTTCAAGGATCTCCAGCCCGCATTGGCTGGAAGTGCGGCGCGTCAGGTCATCGAAGATCCAGAATATAAAGGTGATCTGTATTTGCCTGCTTTCATCGCGTTTTTCCTTTCATTCTTCGTACTGCCGGACTTCCCTATCGACGCGCCCAGTGATTTCACATTTCACCTTGCGGTGCGGATGGCTCAGGGAGACAGACTCCCTTTGGGCCCTTTGTTTCTCAGGCATCTCTATCAGCAACTGGACTGCCTTTCCGCGGATTTTGAGCGCTCAATCGGCCGCTATGACATCACTTCTATGGTTCATACTCAGTTCTTGATGGACATTTTGGTACATGCTATTGAGAATTTGGTGAGCACTTGAGCTTTTGATGGACATTTAGGCTATTTTCAAACATATCAGTATTTCCTTGGACACATGGATCCTTGTTGGAGGAAGTGGAAGATCGCACTATGGTTTTGTGAAAATGAGAGAAGGCTGGACAGTAAAGAATAGATGAGACGTTACAAATTTAGGATGAGTGTGTGTGGTTGATGAGTGGATATACTTTAAGCTAAAGTGAGTCACGTTGTAATAACGGTGGTATACCATTATATTGTTATTACAAGCAAAGCTGTGCATGGTGAACGTGACCTATAAAACACAAAATATTGTTATTATTACTACCAGCAGAGCTGGGCATGGTGCATGTGGCCTGTGAAACATGAAATATTGTTATTATTATTAGTAGTAGAGTTGGGCATGGTGAACGTGGCCTGTGAAATATGAAATATACAATTCTTATAGGCTAGATAAGTGTATTTGGGACGTATATACTCTAGTACGAATTACCGGACCTGAAACTTTCCGATATATGTAGAGATAAAGTTCATAGAGGAGTTGAAGTGAAAAAGGGAGTTTAAGTACTTATCACGTATTGTACGGGGATAAAATCCATGTAGGTCTAGATCACGTGGCTCTTTGACCCAACCCCAAATCTATATGATAGAAAAAGGATTAGAGCACCTTTACCTCTTGTCGGCAAAGGCCCTCCATGCCTAAGTTAGTATTTCACACTAAAAACTCACAAATCACAATGCGTATGAAAAGGGTTTCACAGCCTACCTTTTGTCATTGTTATTGCCTTGTATTTATAGGTGTTGATGCCTTATGAGTTTAGGCATCTCATGCTTCCTGTTTCCTACTAGGTTTAGGAATCATTTTCCTAATAGAACTTTCCTATTAGGCACATGCTTCCAAGTGTTGCAAGATCTCGTCGTGCAGTAGTACTTCCTTCCATATAGGATTCTTTCCTATATGAGGACACTCCTAATCACATTAGGACTTCCCATATCAAACCTATATTTTACAAGATTGCTCCTTAGCTCGTAAGGAGCCGCTGTAGAATATTCTGGAATGTCCCACTGCCTAATTCGTGGCGGTGCCGTGCTTCCACATAGCTCAGAATAACCCGTACATAACTCAGCTCATCTTGCTGAGCTAAACTATGTATTCCAGAATGTTGTTCAAGCTATATACGTAACCTACCTAGCTCGGCCATACCAGGGGCAACCCTTCATGTCTCATGCCGAGCTAGTACATCCTGATGTATTAATTTTACTTTTACTAATCTGGTTTTATTTGTGACCAAATACAGCTCAGCACAGGGCTTAAAGACTCCCTACGTGGTGCTGAGCTTATTCACCCTCTCGTGGCCACTGATCAAGGCACGTGTTATGCCCTTTACTAGGGTAATCATGTTTAACCCACTCCACGTACAAAACATTCAAGATTTAATAAAAGAAGTTTTCTTGAACCAAGATGACAAGTTTATAAATGTTAAGACATGGACTTTTAACTTGATTCAGGTATCATTCATAAGTCATCACTTTTCAACATGAAACATGGTATTTGTCGAACCATCATGCTTGTCTCATGCTCATCTCACATGCAGTTATCATCTTTATACGCCTAGTGTTAGTAGAATGGTTTTCCTACTGGGTTAGTGTAGCTCAACCTATCAATTTTCAGGTACCCATCAAGGAGCATGACATGTAATGGTTGGAGTGCATGCATACATTGGTTTTGAAAGCTAAATGGAGGAGTTACTCATTAAGTTTTCTCTTTCGACATTGGATTGTAAACACAATTGAAACTTATGTAATTACATATAGGGGTTTGTAGGTACCCTTAGACTACTCTAACTGTTGATCATTATATTTCTATGTCTTACTTGGAATTTGACATGGCTTGTGGACTTGTTGACCATCCACGTAGAATTTTCTTTGTGAATTATCCTTTAAATTTTTGAGGGCATGACAGTGTGGGCAGTTGCGGCTGATATGTCTGTATCTGGAACAATTATAACAACACACCAATAGCTTCACATCCCATACTTGACGGTCCTTGCCGGTTGTCATTCCTCCTCCAGTTCTAGTTCTAAGGTTGGTTGGGGTATTTCCTAGTTGGATAGGGTCCATGGTTGTTGCTGGTGTACGGGGATAAAATCCACGTAGGGTCTTGATCACGCGACTCCTTGTTGGTTACCTTGAATTTGCAAAACAGACAAGCATTAGAGCACATTTGCCTCTTGTTGGCAAAGGCCCTCCAATGCCTAAGTTAGTATCTCGTACTATAAACTCTCAAATCACAATGCATATGAAAAGGGTTTCACAACGTACCTTTTGTCATGTTTAGTGTCTTGTATTTATAGGTGTGAATGCCTTATGAGTTCAGGCATCTCGTGCATTCTGTTTCCTATTAACCTTAGGAATCCTTCTCTTAATAGAACTTTCCTATCAAGAGACGGTTCCTATATCCTGCTGGATCTAGTCTAGTAGTAGTCTTTCTTTCCATATAGGACTCTTTCCTATATGGGGTTTGTTCCCAACCACATTAGGAATGCTCATATTTATCCTTCACATTACAGGATTGCTTTTTATCTCATAAGGATCCATTCATCTTCTCCCTTTTTCCCCGTGTTTTAATCGTAAAACCCTAACTTAGTAAAAATGGGAAGACATAGGGCCCTTCTTAGTACCCGTAAGAAAGTATGAAATTCCCGCGGATGTTCAATTTCAACTGAACATGCGTAATGACCTGGGCGAGGAAGGTCAAGATGAAAATCAAATTCACATCCCCCTTATTTTCATCGTAAAGGGAGGCCTTAGATTCCCCATGCATCCCTTCTTCAAGGAGATCTACAGCAGGTGTAGATTGATCCCTAGGCAACTGTGCCCTAACTTTGTTAGGGTAGTCATGGGCATGGTTGCTCTGAATAGACTGCTCAGCCTACACCTAGATTGGTGGGACTTGCACTATTTGTATAGTGTAATCCCTACTACAGATAATAATTACTATTTCAAAGCTAGGGACCCTGAGTAGAAGCTTATCACAGACCTGCCCAACTCTTCAAAAGTGGAGGCAGCTGAATATCTCATAGTCAAAGGCAACTGGGAGCCTAGGGACACTAAGGGGAACACCATCAGCTTTGCTTGCCCCACCACTGCAAGCCAACCACATTAGTATTCGATCCAAGAATACTTCTCTGTTCCTCATAACTTGTGGTCTCGTTTCATTGACTTTTGTTCTAAATGTATTGGTCCCTTTGTTTGTAGCAAGCAATCTCAACCACGGTGGTCGGCTAATTCACGGAAGACTCCAACGAGAGGAGATAGCACTTGTTCTTTACTTCGACGGATTTGAACCGACTCTTGTTGGTCTCGGCCGTGCATCCCACTTGCTACTGGATTACACCCCCCGTACTGGGGTGGTATCAAAAGAGTGGGTGAACCATGCTCTCGACACCCGTGGCCCCTTGCAACTCCACTCATCGCCCATGTTGTACCGGCTGAGTAGAGAAGTACCAAGTCCTGTAGAGGCCGTTTTGGAAGAGGGGCTAGACGCTCCCGAGCCCTAGGGGATCTACAAAAACTAATAACATTTGCCCACATCCCCGAAGTCCCCACTGTAGTCCCAATCCTTAGCCATACTGATCAAGAGGCGAGTACATAAAGCCGAGCACAAGTAGAAGAGGAAGAAGAAGAAGGACTCCTTGACCATCTCTCAGTTGTCCGTTCCTTAGCTGAGCAATCCACCCTTCTAGCTGACTTAGACTCGTCGGGCTACTCACCTTCCCCAGACCGAGAATAAATGCCCCTTCAGCCCATTAATCTCCTTGACGAGCTGAATCTTAGTGGCCTCCCACCTTGAGCCCCTGTTGTTCCTTTGGTCATTCCTCCCACCTTTGTTGTCGATCAAAGAGAAAAAAAAGGCCCATTGAGGGTCCTCAGGAGGTCCAACCGCCCCCCTCAAAGGCACCGAACTAGGGAGGCAAGCTTTAACTGCACAATGACTAGCTCCTCTCTGCTCATGCAGCCACAGGCCCCAATACTGGCTCGGCCAGATGGGACGCCACTGACCATGATCGACAAGTCCAACTTGGTGGATGTGACTTACGACCTCATGCCGCCCTTCTTCCTCTCGACATGGAGAGAGAAAAGAACAGCTCCTATGATGCGCTGATGAAATCCATCTTTCAGTCTAGCGTAAAGGTATGAAAATCCATATCCCTTCCTTTCCATTATTGCTATCTATTGTTTGCTAAAACACAATTCCTCCACAAATCATGCAAAAGGCCTCAACTCACCTTGAAAAAGCTAAGGATGCTGAGAAGGAATACAAGAAAGAAACGTCCTCTCTTTCGAAAAGAGCTTAACGAGCAAAAAAGGAAAGCGCTGATAACGCCCAACTGCTGAAGGAGGCCAAGGAGCTTTGGGACAAACTTGCTGATTAGAAGAGACTAGCAAGAGAGACTGAGCAAAGCTTGCGATAGGAACTGGCTATTGCTCAAGCCCAAGTTGAAGCTGAGTATGATCGTACTGTAGTTGAGATTAATACTAATTACCGAGCTCAGATGCCCGCAGTCAGGGATGCCCTCTGAGAGGCTAGCTGGAAACGTTGTTGAATGAAATTGGGGCTCCCTGAAGATTCCCTAATGTAGACTAACATGGAATTGCCTAGCCAGATGGATGCCTTTGCTACTCAGGCTCAGCCCAATGCCCAACCTGAATTTTCTCCTGAACATGCTCAAGCTCAAGATGATGTGGTTGATTTGACCAACCAGGACAGTGATGGCACCACTATTAAGGCTACTATTGAAGGTGAAACCCTGAACCCCAATCTTGCCACTGATACTACCGAGCATGGTGAGGAGGCTTGATGCCTAGTTTACTTTCTGACAAACTAAATCTTAGCTTTGTTGATTAACCCTGCGTGGTCCATTCTGCCATGTGTGGCTTTCGATATTTTTTTAAATTGTGCTCGTACTAAGTTGATTCGTACTTAGCCTTGGTCCTGCGTATGATTGAGTATCTCTTTTCTCAAAAACACTCCTTGTTGTTTATTAGTTTATGGCTGTCTTAAGATTCTTCGTGTTCAAAATTGTTGCCAGTGTTTCTCATACATTAAAAATTTATTGCAATAGTCGTTACAAACCTGAGTGTGCTTACACTTAGAAACTCACTGCAATATGTGTTGCATATCTAAGTTTCTTCATGCTTTAGAAATTTATTGCAATATTCGTTGCAAATCTAAGTTTCTTAATACTTAGAAATTTATTGCAATATTCATTGCATCTAAGTTTCTTCATACTTAGAAATTTATTGCAATATTCATTGCAAATCTAAGTTTCTTTCATACTTAATAATTTATTGCAATATTTGTTGCGTCTAAATTTCTTCATACTTAGAATTTTATTGCAATATTCGTTGCGTCTAAGTTTCTTCATACATTTATTGCAATATTCGTTGCAAATCTAAGTTTTTTCATACTTAGAAATTTATTTCAATATTCATTGCGTATAAGTTTCTTCATACTTAGAACTTTATTGCAATATTCGTTGCAAATCTAATTTTCTTCATACTTAGAAATATTGGCATGATTTAAAATGTACATACTCTCTACTCCCCAATAGGAATCCAAATTTGAGACATATTTTGGTTCATATTAATCAAAACCACAATAAGGAAAGATGAAACTTCATTATCGCTTGAAATATCAATGAATATACAAACCTAAATAATTGATGTTGGTGATTTTATTCATAGTCCCAACTAGGTACTAAAAACAGAAGTGAATTTATCCGTATTCACTAAAAAAAAAGAAGAAGAAAGGATGTGATTGTATTCGTAATCACATGAATTACTGGTAAAATTTTCGTAAGTTCTGGACATTCCATGGCCATGGTATTGGGTCTCCATCCAGGTCAGCCAAACGATAGGCCCCAATGACAGCAATCCAAATGATCTTATATGGGCCTTCCTAGTTCGGCCCAAGCTTTCCGTCAATAGGTATTTTGGTGTTGGCCAAGACTTTCCTCAAGACTAGATCCCCAATCTTCAACTCTCTTGGCAACGCCTTCTTGTTGTAACTTCTCCGCAGCAGCTCCTGATATGCTGCCAATGTAATTAGTGCACGGTCTCGTTTTTCCTCGGCAAGGTCGAGCTGCTCGGCCAAGGCTTTGTCGTTGCCAACTGACTCCACAAGGTAGTACGAATGGTCGGCATGCCAATTTCTAGTGGAATCACGGCCTCTGTCCCAATTTCTAGTGGAATCACTATCTTTGCCTCTCGTTGGCAAAGGCCCTCCAATGCCTAAGTTAGTATCTTGTACTATAAACTCTCAAATCACAATGCGTATGAAAAGGGTTTCACAGTGTACCTTTCGTCATGGTTAGTGTCTTGTATTTATAAGTGTGGATGCCTTATGAGTTTAGGCTTCTTGTGCCTTTCGTTTGCTATTAGTCTTAGTCTTTCTTTCAATATAGGACTCTTTCCTATATGGGGCCTATTCCCAACCACATTAGGAATGCTCATATTAATCCCTCACATGACGGGATTGCTCCTTATCTAGTAAGGAAGCGCCATAGACTATTCTGGAATGTCTCACTGCCCTATACGTGATGGTGTTGTGCTTCCACATAGTGTGGAATAACCCGTACATAGGTTAGCTCATCACGCCGAGTTGAACTATGTATTCCAGAATGCTATTCAGGCTATATACGTAGCCTACACAGCTCAGCTATGTCGGGGTCATCCCCTCATGACTTACACCGAGCTTAATGCATCCTGATTTATTAGTTTACTTTTACAGCTCAGCACAGGGCTAAGGCTCCCCTATGTGGTGCCGAGCTACTCATCCCTCTCGTGGTGACTGTGAAAGGCACGTGTTATGCCCTTTATTAGGGTAGTCATTTTTTTTACTCACTCCAGTTGGTATTGTTGTTCTGGATGGTCCAAATCAGTCCTCCAATTCTGTGGACGCCCCTCCATGGTACTATTGATTCAGAGTCACCACCCGGGTTTTAACGAATTATCCTCGAGGAACCGAACTCAATTGACTTGCACCTTTTTCAACTGATAAGGATTACTGGCTTGTCATCACCATACTATCTTAGGTTCGAGAGTTCAGTTACGAGAGGGGAAGGGTTTTGCGACACCCCCCTCACCCAGTTCGAAGACCGATCTCTACTAGGATTTTGTGGGATGATATGAGAAATGTATGCAACTCAACTTTGAACAAGTACGGGAATGAGGGATGGGAACCATGTATCAATGCTAGCACATTGATAGATTACGGTGTATGCATGTTGTAGACACCCCAATCCGGACCCTTAGGATCCCAGAGCTTCCCCGATGATGAAAATGCCTAATGAGGACGCCCAAGGTTTGGTCAAAAACTTGAAAAAACTCTCCATTAACCTCACATCAAATCACCAAAATATCCCTAAGAGCTTTGGAATGTCCCAAAACTTTGAAATACATGCACCTGGATTGGCCATTTAGGCACCTGGATTGGTCAAGTCCAGGTGCCTGGAAGGGGTTCAGGCACCTGGATCACTTGGTTCAGGCGCCTGGATTCAGTTCAGGTGCCTGGAGATGCACAATCCAGGCGCCTAGATATCAGTCCAGGTTGAGTGTGCTTTAAGTTTGCTAGTGGGCGGGAACGAAATCTTGGGGGATTTTGCTGCAGAAATCAGTTAGAGAGAATATGAGGGAGATCATTACACCTATTCCTTACCCCCTAGGTGAACCCTTACCCTTTCGAAAGGCTCAAGTGGCCCTCTTTGGACCCTTGTTGGCCTATAAATAGAGCCCTTCACTCACATTTGTAGGAGGCTGAAAAATCCCACATTACTCTACTGTTACTCTGCTCAAATTCCTCCAGAAAATCCAATCCATCCTTTACCCTTCAAACACAACCCATTTCAACTCCAAAAATCACTCCTTTGCTCCAAAAAATCCAACTCATACCTACTTCCTTCAACTGAACTCCACTGATTTATCCATAAACCATTAGTTTAGTTCCATATATTTCAGTTCCAAAAACCACATTCTCAAAACCCATTCCAAAGATCCATTTCAAGCCTTTGATCAAGCTAAAAAGGTAGTTATTCTACCAAGTGGTCCAAGTTGGCCCTGAGGGGGACTCATTCAAGTTCTTTCTGGTCATCCATACCATTAGAGAGCTTGAGAGTGGTCTAGAAATCATCAAAACAGAAAAACATTTTGAGTATTAGATTCTGGTTCGGGCGCCTGGATCACCACCTTCTAGGTGCCTGCATCAGGTCCAGGCGCCTGGATCCCCTCCATGCAGGCGCCTGAACCCCCTTCTTTTTCTTTGTCATATTTTCTGATTTCCCTCACATTTTGATCATTTTTGCTATATCACTTGCATGTTTGGATTCGTGGTTCTTACATCATATGCTTGAAATCCTCTTTGTTTATTCATTTTATGCATTTTGAGCTCACATTCTTATTTAAAATGAGGGGTTTTCAAAAGAAAGAATTATCTAAATAGGTACATGCATTATTTTGGAGTTCATTAGTTTAAGGATTTCACTTTGATGATTCAAAAGGTACTCATGCATATTCTTTCATTAGTGTTCAAAGTGTGCATCATTATGTTATTGTTATTGCATTTTGAGTATTAATTCATTGTGTATGAGTCATATTTAAGTTTTAAGCATGTTACTGCATTGCTATAACATTTTCAGAATGCATGAGAGTTGCTTAGAACATTGAATTTGTTGGTTTCTGTCAGAAAAGTGATTCTAAAGTTTCTGTCTGGATAGTGATTCAGGCGCCTGGATTTACCCCTTCCAGGCGCCTGGACCCTATTCTGATGTTCATTTTCTAATCAATTTCTGGGTTATTTTAAGACATTTTGGTGGCATTTTAGTATAAATTCAGCATTTCCAGTGTATAAATCAATCATCCATAGCATTTTGCATAATCATGTACTCATCTTTCATTGACATTCTTGATGTATTTATTGTGCTCTCACATGAATTTGAATTAAAAGTCCATCTAAACAACGTTTTCGAGATCTTTTAAACATTTAGTAGAGACCGGCAAATATGTCGGGCGCGAGGGGTGCTTTGAATTCCTTCCCCTCGCGTAACCTAGCTTCCGGACCCGAGAAATCTCATTTTAAAGACCGGTAAAGCATTTTTTTTTCATTTCAAGGGCAAAAGAGTCATTTTTTTTTCAAAAGGCTTCTCGGGTAAGGTCCTTAAATCCGGGTGGCGACTCTATTCAACCAATCAAATCATTTTCCGGAACCAAACAATCATTTTCGTAGACATTTCGTGCCTCCGCGGGGTGTTCACAAGCTGGCGACTCTGCTGGGGACGATGATTAATATATATTTTAGTATTATTACACTTATGTGTGATTTTATTAAAATGTGTATTAATTATTGAGAGCTAAGCTTGAAAAATGTTTGAAAGATTTTGAAAATATTGTTTTTATGGACTTTTTGCATTGCACGTGCATGGTTACTAGCCTCCGCTGGCGTGTTTCGGCAATCCCGCCCGGCTTGCCGGTGATGCGGAATCCCGAAATGCCCAGCACCCCCCAACCGTGATAAGTCACAATTGTCGTTATTACCATCGCCTTGTGGGATCCTTGGCGGTGGGAGACAGCTTTGGCTTTGAGTCCGGGGTACCCTTTCAAACCAAAACCAGCTTGTGCATATAGATAACCATAGAACCCCACGTTAGTTAACCAACCCATGTGTTAGGATTATGTGCTCCATCCTGTTTCGTGCTATGTGTTACCGTCTTTCTAAGCATGCCATACTGCATACATGCATACACTTGCATCTGTACATATTCACGTTATTAGTATAGCATAGGTTAGATTCCCGGCCGTTAGTAGAAGGTCGCCTTGGTCCGACGATGAGTTGTGTATCCCACATACGCGTTGTTCTTACGAGTTGGTCTTTAGGACAACCGGACGTGGGAAAATTTGAATCAACAGTTTCCTAACAACGATTTAAACGGGTTTAAGGGACCTTGACTCGAAAGTGGGTCAATCGCCCTTAGGCATCTGATTCTAGATCTTTGTCAGAATTCGTGTGAATCATGATTTCCTAAATCCGACCATCCAATATCAAGGACATGTTGCTTAAAAGAAAACTTGAGGATCGGGGCAGCCTTCCATAACAGTCATGTGAAGTCTAGGAGACTTTAAATCCACGGAGCTTGAGGTACCTCCGGTGTTGGTCGTGCCCGAATGGCCACCGTGATTCAAACTAGCCTTGAGATCATTAGTATCTGGATTACAACACCCAAATTGCTCTGTCTCGGATGGCCCAAAAAAGCGATTGGCTCTGATTTCAACAAGCTTGGAATTTAGCCTGCTAAGTAATGGCCTACCCGAAGTGTTGGAAAATCATCTGTGCAATGGTCTTAAGTGAGATCTGGATCCGGTAGACTAACCCTAGGTTATACATGAAGTCTAGGAGACTCTAAATCCATGGAGTTTGAGATACCTCCGGTGTTGATCGTGCCCGAACGGTCACCCGTGTTTCAGACTAACCTTGGAACTGATTGTATCTGGATGGCGACACCTCATTGCTTTGTCTCGGATGGTCAGGAAAAGCACTACGGCGTCAACATTTAGGCTTTAGGTTGAAACGCCGTATTTGTCGAGTAATGACCTACCCGTGGTGTTGATACAATCTTCTGTGCGAACGGTTCCAAGTGAGTTCCGAAACCGGTAGCTTAATCCCTAGGCCTAGAAGTAGGACTAACTTTGGGCGAGGAAGTGACACGCGCATCATATGCACCCTTTTGTTTGTACTTGGTAATCAAAGGCTATGAACTGAGTCCGACTTTTGCTTCATGATTCAGTTTAAAACCATTGGGCCTGCAAAGAAGAAGAAGACCTTACCTGTTTGGACTCGACCTCCAGGACAGAGACTGTCTCGATCTTTATCACCAAAGTCAGAAACAAGTATGGCGGCTGAATAGGAACAAGGTCCCCCAAATGAGATTGAACAAATAAGGAAAGAAATGCACGACGAGAGGGTCCGAAATGACGCCCGAATCGCCCAACTCATGGCGATTATGGTAAATATCCAAAGTCGGTTGCCTCCACCTCAGCAGCGAATGCCCGAGGGTGAAGCTCGGGATCAAGAGGTCCCCCATGATGAACAGCCAGAACACCCCCCTGAAAATCCCCAATTGGCTGAAATGCTAGCTAAGATACTCAAGTTGGAAGAGTCTATTGCCAAAAGTGAGAAGCGAGCCATCATCGGCTTTGATATGAATAAACTTTGCATCTTCCCAGGTGCTAAGCTCCCCAAAAAGTTCAAACATGTGGACTTTGAGAAATTTGATGGGACTGGAGATCCGAGAGGACATGTTCAGGCGTATGTAAGTTCCCTCTCGCTACAAGAAGTGGATGAGCCTGCCATGGCACAGATGTTTCATGAAACTCTCACCGGGCCCGCACTCCAGTGGCTCTTGTCTCTCGACATCTCGAAGAGACAGACTTGGGAAGAAATGGTGGCTGCTTTCATTAAGCAGTATGAGTACAATGCACAGCTCAAGGTCACTAATCGTGAACTCGAAAGTACATGGTGATGGCTCAAGCACATGACTTTGCGACTTACTTTGAGACAGGCTTGTCAATTGAAGAAGCCTTGCAAAGTGGGGTGTTGAAGAAAGGTGATTCAATCCCTAAGCCGAAGCGCAATTACATTGGGAACACCTCGTCCCTGTATGCAAACCCCAGTTACTCAGCCGGCACCTCATCCAGCTCCATGAACCACCAAACCCATAAAGCCGAACCTATAAATGCTATCTTGTCCCAATCAACCCAACCAAATCAACCACCACAGAACCAAAGACCCCGGCGTATCTTCACCCCTCTCCCTTTACCTCTACCAATTGTCTTTGAACGGCTTGTACAACAAGGAAAAATCAAACCTCTCCAACCAACTCCACCCCCACAAAATCCCCCACCAACTTATAACCCGAATACCTTCTGTGTTTTCCACCAAACACCGGGTCACCCCACTGAAAGATGCCAACGGCTGCGTCATGAGATTCAAGATCTCATTGACAATAAACAAATCCGAGACCCTTCTGAAAAACCCAATGTTGTCACCAACCCTTTGCCCGCACACAGAAGGAACAGCGATATAGGTCAGATTACCTTCAGCTCCACTCAAAAAGACTTAAATCCCACTCCATTTGACCCAAGCCAGTTCATTGTACCAGAGACAAATCCTAAGCCCATTGTATCTATACCAGCTGAATCCGATGTGTGCTTTCTTAAGGCACATCTAGACCCCACTATTTGGCAAGAATGGGGCGATTGGAAGCATGAGAGTATGAGCAAATGGTGGCCAACAATGTGGTAAATGAAGAAATGTGGCCGCAAAATGAACAGTTGAATGAAGAACCTCCACTTGGTGCTTTGATTAATCTGCTTTGGGATCCAATGTTTGCAGATCCACTTGATGGATTTGCACTTCCTAATCTGTTTGAGCCATTGCCAGTGGAAGAAGGACAAGGACAGAATTGGCAAGAACAGATCATGGCACCCGATGATATGCAGGAAGCTGAATGGGATCCCACACCGAATGAGTGGCAGCTTATGGATCCTAATGATCCTTTGGATGGGTCCACACTGCCCATGTTTTTCGAAGAAGAATATTTCCCAATGCCTCCGCTGTGGGAAGGTCGTCCAGATTTCTCCATGATGAGTGAGCATGCGATAAATCGAATGACAGAGGGGATAGAGTTTACACCGTAGGATTTCATTATTGATGAAAATCTTCCGGCACCCCAAGTGCAAATTCTTGAGAATTGCAATGTCATGGTGTTGAACGGTGGTTTACCCGATGTTTGGGGACAACAGATGGAGGAAAATGTTGCGGCAAATGTGTGGGCCAATCAAAACGCAGATATAGCACTCTCACCACTGTGGGTTGGAAATGACGAAGTCTGGGCCCTTAACAAAGCAGCAATGGAAGTTAGAGATGTATGGAGTGAAGCGACTGTGGAAGGAATTACTAAGGGCTTAGAAGGGGCTAGTATTGAAAAAGGGAAGAGAAAGGCAGAAGGGGATCTTGTTGACCTTTACACGGATTACACTGATCTATGGGGGGACGATATTGATTCAGTACTTCACCTGCTTCGGAGCGGACGGTTTTATCAACCGCCTCAGATGTACACTGGAGAAACCTCTAGCCCACTTCCCAATACCCTAAACCAGCCACCTTTTAACTCAGCTTTGCAAAGTAACCCAACTCCACAAAATAACTCAGCTCCACCACATTTCCCAAACAATCCCAATGATCCGATCACCGATCCTGTTGATTTCCAAAGCCTTTTCAGCCCACCAACCAATCAATCACGCAGCGCTACTTTTCGCGACCAACAAATCGAGCGCCTGCGTGCAAAACCGCCACTAACAACTGAAGAAAATCCCATCCAAAAGCAACTTGAGAAAACTCCAGCCGCTCTAACCATTTGGGGACTACTCATGAGTTCTAGTGAACATCGTCAGAAGCTCGCCCATGCGTTGTCTTGCATGGAGATCCCACCTGATATTACCCCAGAAGCCATGATGGCAGCCATCGTTACCAAACCCACCATCGCCACCAAACCTACCAAGCATGTTGTAACCTTTACCGAGGCTGATCTACCGCTCGAAGGGACTGATCACAACAAGCCATTGCATGTCACCATGAAACGCATGGGGAAGTGGGTCCCAGTAGTACTGATAGATAATGGTTCTGCACTCAATGTTTGTCCACTCCGAATAGCTTTATGCTTGGGACTTTAGCCGAAGGATTTCACGCCATCTGATCTCACTGTTCGGGCTTACGATAACACCCGTCGCAGTGTGCTTGGAACTGTAGAAATGGAGATTGCTGCGGAAGGATTTAAGTCGACAGTGGAGTTTCATGTGCTTGAGATTCCAGCTTCATTCAACTTGCTGTTGGGTCGCCCTTGGATGCATCGACCCGATATTATGGCAGTCCCATCCACTCTGCATCAGAAAGTCTTACTTGGGTTGGAAGGCGGAACGGTGGCTCTTTATGGAGACACAGGCATTCGTCCTCATTCTGAAGACAATGCTCCCCTGTTAGAGATTATGCATGATGAGAATGACGTTCAACTTGGGGGGTTCGCTTTTGATACATCCGGTGGTGTGTTCACACTTCGTATTGATGATGATTTCTTCATCAGCACCACCGTTCTTGAAATGATGAGGAAAATGTCTTATCTGCCAGGCACTGGCTTAGGGCGAACTCACCAAGGGGTGGCTCGATTTCCAGATTTTCCTTCCCAGTGAAGCTGTTTTGGATTGGGATATGAACCTGCATTGAAGGATAAGCAAAAGGGAAAAACCAATGAGGCAGAAAGCAGTGCCAATCGCCAGATTCGCTTTGTCAAAGAAGGGTCAAATGCACCATATCATGGCCAGCCTGAGCTGTTTGTAAATGAAATAAGTGGAGTGGTGCACCCTGGTTTTGAAATCTTTGCTAATGATGCTTGGATAGTGAAGACGAACATGAAAAGGTCGAGAAATTGGTGAAAGACCTTAAAGCAGACTGGATGGAGGCTTTGGATGGTGCGGTCTTGATGTCAATGTTCGACGAGGTTAGTCTAACAGGTAAGGATAAAGAGGAGCCAGCAGTGATGATGCTCGGGCAGGAGGCCTTTGAAGACCCTAGCGTGCTGATTGTGGATGCTGTAGGAGGATATAAGAATTGCACTTTCACACCTGTTGTAAAATTCACAGGCACTTTCACCGAGTCCGAGTCTAATCCCGAGTCTGAGTCTGTACTTGTCTTTGAGTTGGAGATCGCGCTTCGTGCCACTCCAGGTTATTGCTTTTCTTTTAAGTTTGAGTCCAATGCTATGTACCGCACCTTTGAGGGTTTCATGAATGAAATGGATTGTGATTTCGCTTACTTTGCTGTTCCCGAAATAAATTGTGTTGACCCTGACGATGATGAGACCGAGTTCGAGGGAGAAATACCTAAAGAACTTAAATCTCTAATCGAAAGGGAAAATGAAAGGCATGCTCAGCCAATAAAAGAAGAAGTAATTTCAATTAAATTGAGAGATGAGGAAAATCCTCGCATGGTTCAAATCGGTTCCGGGTTATCTTCGGAGGAACAAGAATCACTCACTGATTTACTCAAAGAATTTGAAGATGTTTTCGCTTGGTCCCACGCCGATATGCCCGGAATCGATCCTGAAATTGTGCAACACCGAATTCCCCTATATCCCGATGCCAAACCAGTAAAACAGAAATTGAGAAAAATCAGGCCAGATTGGGTTGAGAAGGTCAAAGAGAAAGTTACTAAGCAGTTCAACGCCGGTTTTCTGATGGTAACTGAATATCCGCAATGGGTTGCAAATATTGTGCCGGTGCCCAAGAAAGACGGAAGAGTCAGGGTCTGTGTAGACTTCAGAGATTTGAACAAAGCCAGTCCAAAGGACGACTTTCCCTTGCCACACATTGATGTACTGGTGGATAATACGGCGGGGCATGCACTGCTGTCATTCATGGATGGATTCTCAGGATACAACCAGATTCTGATGGCACCAGAAGATCGTGAGAAAACAACTTTCACCACTGAATGGGGAACGTTCTGTTATCGGGTCATGCCGTTCGGATTGAAGAATGCTTGGTCAACCTACCAACGAGCCGCTACAACCTTGTTACATGACATGATGCACAAAGAGGTCGAGGTTTATGTGGATGATATGATTGTAAAAGCAAAAGAGAGAGAAGGACATCTCCCGGCATTACGTAAATTCTTTGAAAGGATTCGAAAGTATCGAATGCGCCTCAATCCGTAGAAGTGCACGTTTGGAGTCACTGCCAGAAAAATGTTGGGATTCATGATCACTACCAGGGGAATCGAGGTTGATCCATCAAAAATCAAAGCAATATTGGAAATGGAGTCACCGAAGACAGAAAAAGAGGTTCGGAGTTTCCTCGGGAAGATTCAGTTCATCAGTAGATTCATCGCCAAGTTGACTTCAACTTGCGAGCCGATGTTTCACCTGCTTAAGAAAGGGGTGCCATTCAGATGGGATGATAGATGTCAGAAGGCGTTTGAGGCAATTCGAAAATACCTCCAAAATTCACCAGTGCTGATGCCGCCAATACCTGGTAAGCCATTGATCCTGTACCTATCCGTGTCAGAGTCGGCAATGGGGTGCATGTTGGCACAAGAAGGAGAAGCTGGGGTAGAAAAAGTTGTTTATTATTTAAGTAAGAAGATGGTGGGAGTTGAAGAAAGATATACCCCGTTGGAAAAGACATGTTGGGCTCTCGTTTGGGCCTCCAAAAAGTTGAGGCACTACATGCTGGCTTATTCAGTGACGTTAATCTCTCGGATGGACCCTCTCAAATATCTGTTCGAGAAACCAGCGCTCACTGGAAAACTGGCACGATGGTTGCTTTTATTGGCCGAATTCGAACTCAAATATGTGACACGAAAATCAGTAAAAGGCAGGGCCGTGGCAAAATTCTTGGCAGATCATCCAATTTAGGGACCAGAAGATATGGAATTTCAATTTCCCGATGAACATGTTATGGCAGTATCAGAAGATGTGTGGAAGTTGTATTTTGATGGAGCTGCAAATCAGAGAGGGTTCGGAATTGGTATACTGTTAGTTTCGCCAGAAGGACCGCACATTCCCCTCTCTTTTAAGTTAAACTTTGAAGTGACCAATAACCAGGCAGAGTATGAGGCGTGCATTGTTGGAATGGAAGCCGCCTTTGAAATCGGAGTGAAAAAGCTGGAGGTGGTAGGAGATTCAAATTTGGTGGTCTCTCAAGCCAATGGTGATTGGAAAGTACAAGAAGAGAAATTGAAGCCATATCACAAGGATCTTGACGATCTGATTCATCAATTTGAGCAAGTCACCTTTACTCATACACCGAGAATGAAGAATCAGTTTGTCGATGCTCTTGCTACTCTGGCATCCATGGTAGAATTGCCTGTTGGGGTACGAATGAGACCAATCATGATCGAACAGAGGAATAGGCCAGCCTATGAATATGTAATGAACATTGGAGAGATTGACGATGGTCTGCCTTGGTTCCATGATATTTGGAATTTGGTTGAGAAAGAAAAGTATCCAGAAGGAGCAAACAAGAAAGATCAGATAGCATTACAAAGGTTGGCATCACAGTACATCATCTGTGGAGGAAGGTTGTATAAAAGGTCATATTGTGGCATGCACAAGCTGTGTATTCATGGTGATGACACGAAAAGGGTAATGGAGGAAATTCATGAAGGTATTTGTGGCCCTCACATGAGCGGATTGATGATGGCAAAGAAGATCCTGAGGCAAGGGTATTTCTGGCTGACTATGGAAACAGCAGTGCTCAAGAGATGTGCGGAGATGTCACAAGTGTCAAGTTCATGCTAATCTCATGCATGTTCCTCCAATTGAGCTTCATACGATGGCAATGCCTTGGCCTTTCTCAGTGTGGGGCATAGATGTGATTGGGAAAATCACGCCGTCAGCATCGAATGGACACAAATTCATATTGGTGGCGATTGATTATTTCACAAAATGGGTGGAGGCAACTTCATATGCTACTTTAACTGCAGTGCAAGTTGCCCATTTTATTAAGCAGAACATCATCTACCGATATGGGGTCCCCAATGCTTTTGTGTCAGACAATGGTGTGCATTTTAAAGGAAGAGTAGCAGAAGTACTGGAGAAGTTCAATGTTCAGGTACACAAGTCAACAGTGTACATACCACAAACTAACGGAGCAGTGGAAGCGGCAAACAAGTCAATCAAGAATATCTTGGAGAAAACCATTGAATCGTCTAGGGATTGGCATGAGAAGTTACCATTAGCATTATGGGGGTATCGCACTTCTATCCGAACTCTGACAGGGGCAACGCCCTATTCATTGGTCTATGGTATGGAGGCAGTGCTTCCTATTGAACTTGAAGTGCCATCTTTGAGAGTATTGATAGAAAATGAAATCGATGAAGCTGATTGGTTAAGCGACAGGTTTGCGGAGCTGATGTTGTTTGATGAAAGGCGGTTGCAGGCGTTGTACCACATTCAAGGATATCAGAGAAGAATTGCTCGAGCATTCAACAAAAAGGTGAAATCCAGGGATTTGATTGAAGGAGATATGGTGGTGAAGGAAATTCGGGCACTGATATTCGATCCACGGGGGAAGTTCAGACCAAAATGGGCACGACCGTACATCATCAAAACTATCCTCGATGGTGGAGCAGCAGTGATTCTCGATTTGGATGGAAACGAGTTCAACAATCTTGTCAATCTGGATCAACTCAGCGCGTTACCCCCGAGAGATGCTTGTTAAGGAAAATCGCAAAGGGCGGTACCCAAGCAAAAAATTAGAAGCGTGCCCGCTAGGTCGAAAACCCACACCGAGGCGGTCTAGGCGGGAATCTAAGGCAAATATTCAAAAAGAGCTCGCTGGACCGAAAACCTGGAAAGGCGGTACCAGGCAAAATTCAGAGCGCAAAAGGAGAGTGTTAATACCCGAGTGAACCCTTGCCTGAACTACGCCATGACCTGATTCCTTGAAAAAGGATATGTAGGCAACCCTATCCTGGGGTTCGGTCTAAATCTGTTGAGTTGGTTTGCATTCATGCAATATCCAAGGAGATAGTATATGGAACCAAATGAACCAAGAGGGGGAAACCCTTCCTCGTTCAATTTTATTCAAATCACTTCTTCGATTACATAAGCTGAGCAAACATTCCAAAAAAAAAAAACTACATGGATGCACCATTTATTTTGGGAAACAGCTTAGTAAGTCGAGAGAGTCAGTCCACGTTGTTGCCAAATCTTGCTTCTAATTCCCCTCTAAGCCATTGGTGGTACCTTCCTCGCAGATGAATACTTGGATACTGGTCTCGGACCAAGTCACTCTTCCTCCCCAATCACGATGATAAGCCTCGATTACTGAATGTTTGAATTCAGGGAGATGGAAATCAGCAGGATATGGAAACTTCACGTCTTGACGAATTCCAAACTGACAAAGGATGCGCTGAGGAAAGTAGAAGGTGAAGCCAGTGAGCCCAGCCAAAACCACCCATGAGTGTCCCATATGCTTGGCTGTCATGTCTAGAAAAGGCAGCCAATGACACCTCCAAATGACATGTTCCTCTTCCACAGCCATAAAGAAATCCAACCATTCCTCCACATTGTGGCGAATCTCCACAAAACCCCTGCTTCTCCAACCCCTAGCCTGATAAACCCAATCATTTGCCGGATCTGCAACCAATTTCATTTTATCACATAGCCACATCTGCCAAACCAAAGCCAAAAACCATAAGCCCAAAACCAAGTCCCAAAAGAACAACAAGCCAAAAGTCCAAAACCAAATCCAAACACCCAAAAAAAAAACCAAAATTCAAACCTGAAGCAAAAGAGGGCTCCCGACAAAAACATCAGTCCTTCCGGATCTCACTGCATCCAAGCCCATAAGAGTCTCTGCTAAAACCATAGGAACAACATCCCTTCGTTGCTAAATTTGTGCGGCGACTGAAATGATTGAGGGATTGGGGTTGCCGTCATTTGGAACCAACAAATAAGTGGCAAGGAGGCACATGCACAAGGCAAACAGGCGGCGATTCTGAACTGAGTAGTCCAACGGGTTGCCACGAGGACTGAAATTGGCAAAGAGGCGAAGAATGTCAAGCGAACTTCCTCGAATCAAATGCCTTGCAAGACCATCATTCACGCCAAGTTTTTCCTTGAGTATCTTGACCAAGTTGGCACGGAGTGATGAGACCACTAGTTTGGTCTCGGGACTAGTTTTGAGGTATGCATGGAATTCCTCAACAGTGGGACAGAGCTCTTGAAGACCAAAACGGAACACATGAAACTCGGGATCCCAAAATTGGACAGCGGCATGCAAAAGCTCGGGACGAATGGGAATAGAGTGGATATGGCATAGGGAATTGAGATGGTGGCCTCGAAAGTTGAACCAATCAATGTTTTCGAAGTTTGCAATCCATGGTTGAAGCACGGCGGACGCAAGCATGGCCATGGTATGAGGTTGAAAGAGAAAGAAGTGGAGAATGAAGGTGTAAAGAGTGGGATAATGAAAATTGGTGTGGAGAAAATGCTTGGCAAGGCATGGTATTTATAGTGGAAGTGTGATGAATAGAAACAATCTTACATGCAAAAGAGAGTGAGAAAATTCGAGTTTCAATGAATTCAAAGTTCATTTTCAAGAAATTTGCATGGGAAATCATAAGAAAACTTTGGAAAAAGATGGCATCTATTGGAAAATGGAGGAGAAAACTTTGGAAAAGTGTATGAGAGGCTTGGGAAGGAAATTTGGGCAGTTTACATGCAGTTTGGGGCAGAAGAACGCCATGCAATGGGCAAGAAAATGTCTCGGGAAGAACAAAATCTTTGCCAGATTGAGTCCAGCGCTGGACTACCCCCTTCCAGCGCTACACCCAATCAGCGCTGGACCCCTTCTTCAGCACGGAAACCGATATCAAAGCAATCCCACTATTGATCCCCGAATTCATTTCCATGCATTTTTGGCAGGTTCCATTGATTCCAACATGTTCTAATGGACATTTATGACTTACGGGGAAGTTCCATTCATGGAAGGTCTAGAAAATGAGATGTTTAGGCCAAGTTTTCCACGAAATGAACATGGTTTAACGTCTCAAAATCATGATTGAAGGTTACAAGCGGATTTTATCAAGCTTAAATGGTTGGGTCGGTCAAGAACGACATTGCGAAGGCAGTGGGATGTTCGTTCTCAGAGAAGAGCATGTGGCATTGGAGGGCCGTCTTTTCAAACATGCCCTATGGACGCCAAATTCCATCCTAGGGTCGTTTATGTCATTTCATACATCTAAATGAGTTGAATATACATTTCCAGGTCGGGTGAAAGTGTCAATAACGTTTGTTGTCATGTCTATTGTATATTCGAGTCGTTCATGTCAATATTTGGTCGTTTTAATGTGTTTCAGACAAATTCACGAACACTTGCGTCAATAACCATGTTTTTTTTTTTTCTGTTTTGCTTGAATATACTTGTTCATTACAGTCAATAGAAATCTTTTGCTTGTTTTTCGTGAGTTTTACAACTGGGGCTTTGTTATGGTCACAATAATGAAACGTGTGGACAACCTGTAAAGTGCAAAGTGCAAATCATATATCAGAACATGGCATCCATGAAAAGTCAATGCAAGTCAACATGAATCAAATATCAAGTCATAATCCATGAGCACTGAGGCAAACACATGCCCAAATAAGCAAAACAGGCGCGCAGGCCCGATCCAAAGAGCTACTTGGGCACATGAGCCGAAATTGTAAAAAGAAAAGCCGATCTAAAAGCAAAAAAGACTCAAATAACCTAAGATAATAACCTAGACTCCTGCTGTCGCGCAATATACGTTTGGTATGGGTGAACGATCGCGCGTGGGCCTGTACGCGTGAAGCGACAGCGACCTGCGGCGGACGGTCGTCCAGATCCGCGCCATCCTCGTCCTCGGACTCTCTCATCGGCGTGGCCACCTGCGCTACATACGGCGGAATAAAGCGGATGGTCGTCGATCCAGGACCTGCGACGCCACCTCTCTCGCGTCTCCGGGGGCACTGCGGCAGGCAAACTTCCGCGAGCGCGGTATTACGCAAATCAAGCGCCAATACCCGGGCAAATTCCGAGAAACTAAGAATCTTGGGATACTCACATTTAGAGAGGCAGGAGCAGCGGAAGGCGGGAACCAGCACGGCCCGTCATCTTTACCACATCGGCACGGCCACATGAAACCAAAAGTCCGCAGACCGCGGAGTCTCGCTTCGTAGAAGCGCCAAGGGTAAGTCCTAGGAAAAACTGCGAACAAAAAGGCAACAGCCAAAAAAGAAATTCAAAATCAAGCAAAGTTGAGGGAGTAATGGAACTCTATACGGGCGATGCTAGGAAGTGCAAGGCCTGGCCACGGCCGAGGAATTCGATGTATCCTCTCTCTCTCAGCCTTCGAGTCTGCACGTGGCTTGCCACAACCTGCTAGCCTCGTAAAAGACCTGCCGAGATGGCTCGTAATCCCCTCTTTCTAGCACTACCCCATCTCTCTCGGACCGCAAATCGGCATCGGCCCAGGTCCGCGGCCTCCTCCTCTCTCCTCCTCTTGGGCACTTCCGCTCTCTCGTGAGGGAACGTCCTCCATCTGCTGCGCTCACTCTCTCTCTCTCTCTCTCTCTCACCCTCTCTCTCTCACCACCAGCAGAAGATCCACCTCTCTCTCTCACAATAGAGGGACCGGCCTCCACTCTCACCTCGGTATCACCACCAGCCTGCCCCTCCGCTCTAGCCCTCTCAGCCTGCTCAGTGACCAAAGCCTCAGTAGCCTCTAGCGCGGCAGCCTCCCGTCCAGCTCTAGCTCTCTCTTTGAATCCTGCCACGTCAAGAGGACCGGCAAGGTATCAGCGCCTGTACTCCTCGTAGTCCTCTGTCGGTCGGAGATACTGGTCCAAGGCCGTGTCCAGAATGGTGTATCGCTCAATCTCCGCCAGAGTGTGTAGTTCTCGGCCCTCGTAACCGCCGGGCGAAGAGGTCCAGTGCACCACTGCGTCGGGCGCCAGATAGATTGATGCAAGACTGGCTCTCCAAGATACCACTACCAACCGTGAAAACAGACTCCAACAAAGACTCTCCCTCGAGACGCTTCGCCAAGAAGGTACTCGACATGGACCCCATCCCATACTTGCCAGTGAACCTGCACAGCAAATAAGAGATTCATAAGATGAAAAGCAGTAAAGGTATGATAAAAAAAATGGAAATGATATTCGAAGCATGCATATACCTCGGCATAAGTAATCTGGTCAAGCTCTCCATGAAAGAAGTCTAACTAGCCACGCGCGGCGCTCTTTCCTCTATATCCCTTCCCCCAGCGATGAGCTCGAGGGATCACGCGTGGGTCCTATTAAGAGGACTCTGGGGACATCAGTCTCAGTACCTCGTAAGCCCTGTTAAGCAGCATTGTAAATGGTTAGTAAGTTAACGATGTGCAGGCAAATAGAAATTCAATGAAGACATGATTGCAAAATGTGAAGTTATTTGGTTTACCTCCCAAGCAGACCACAGTCCTCCTATGCTCGATACCACGCCTCGAGAAACGGATCCCATGAAAGCATAGCATGAGGCCAGGGCCCAGCCTCCCCAGTCATATCGGGCAATCCGGTCGAAGTCTCTCAATGCTGCCAGATAACCCAAGTGCACATGATGACGTCGGTTCGCGAACAGGGTCGCACCGAACATGTAAAGCAAGTAGCACCGGGCCTTCTGCTCTGCAGCAAGTCGAGACGTGGGTCTCCCGAGACAATGATCAGCAAACTGACCATAACCAGCGAAATCTGCTCCGTGATTGGGCTTCCAGCCCAAATAATGTCGTAATGCATCGTCGTCCTGGGCAATCCCTGAATTGAAAGGCAAAGGCTCTCCACCAACTCGCAGGCCTGAAATCACTGAAAAGTCTAAAGGTGTCATCGTCGCCTTGCCGAACTGCAGGTGAAAGGTATTGGTGGAATCCCTCCACCTCTCTGCAAGAGCTGTCACCACGGTATGATCGCGCATCGTCTTCGTCTGCGTCTCAATGAATGGCTCAAAGCCTGTAAGCACCACCAAATCTCTCACATCGTGATGAAGGTCCACGAAGAGAGACAGTGTCCTCCCAGATGAGCCGTTCACGCTCAGGCATCTGTTCACCTGTTGGAACAGAAAAACATTTCAACAGTATCGAATGGTTCGGGAAGTTAATACATTCACGGTGCGCGGTATATGGTGAAATTCATGAATGTAGATCATGGTAAATCGAATCTGTACCTCTAAGCAGTCACGAGAGAGGTGCCTCCCAGCGTCGAGCAGAACCTCCTCGCCATCATAACTCTCCTGCAACGAGGTATATTTGTCTATCGCTGAGGGAATAATGTGATGAACGGGAGCAACATAGGTGTCGGCGTGGAATATCGGCCTCGCCAGCAATGCCTGTCGGGCCATCTCCACTATAGAAACTCTCGAGGCCGGTCACTCTCTCTCTCTCCTCGACCTCGACCTCTCTCAATACCTCAGAGGCGGTCTCCTCAGTCACCGAAGGAACATTTGCTGCCTCTGTAACAATCCCCTTCCCCTTGTCCGGCCTACTCGTCCCCACCCCAGAATCTCTGAGAGGGTCCTGGGGCCCGAACCGTCACCCAAACCACCACCAGCACCAGTATCAATACCTCTGATATCCTCACCTCCCTGTCTCGAACCCCCTAAACCTCCACCAGCAGCATCTCTGCCCATCAAAGCACTCTCACTACCACCGCTGCCACCGATGATACTACCACCAATATCCCTCCCCTCACCAACAACACCTATACCCCCTAAACCTTCTCCGACAGCATCTCCGCTCACCAAATCACTCTCACTGCCTCCACTATCGCCAACACCACCAACATCTCCACCCGAACCACCCACAACCACCAAATCAACAGCAGGCATAACAGATAAAGTACTACCACTAACAGGCATATCAACAACAGTATGTAAATCACTCGCAGTGCTCAGAATGGTCGCGGTTTCACTCACCCGTTCCGGATCTGAAATTTCAGCAGGGTTTTGGGCCGGCATGGGGTCCGCTTCCCCCTCTCTTGTACCGCCGGTGGCCATGGTGGCCGGTTGGGCCTCATCTACTCCGGCCATGGCTTCCCCGACGCCGTAGGTCTCATCCACGGCTGCCTCTGCCACAACAACATCACCCACGGTGGTCTCCACCACCGGTGAGACCACCTCGGCCCCCTCCACCGTGCCGCCGATATCAGATGGATTCGTGGTGGGGTTGTGAGAATTTGAATCCGCCATAGGTATGTGATTTGCGAACCGAAAACAAGCAAAACCAAATGGATCAAGGGTTTCGGTTTGAGAGATTGATTATTTGATGTTGATTTGCTTGGCAAACCGTGGGTTTGAGAATAAGAAAGATGAAGAAGGAGAGAGTTGCGATTGGTTTGAGTCGGAGAAGAAGAAGAGAAATGACCGAAACAATGCACCTGGACTGATTTTATCACGCTCGAACGGTCGCGACTGTTCACGTTTTTTTTTTAGTCCAGGCGCCTGAAGTGATTCCAGGCGCCTGCATTGAGTTGGTTCAGGCGCCTGAAGTGATTCCAGGCGCCTGGATTGCATTGAAACGGGTGGCTTCCAGATGATCCAGGTGCGATATGGCACTATCCAATCAACGTTGTTTGGAATTTTTGAGTATTCCCGAGACTCTTTTTTGGAACATTTCAAGAGAAATTTTAGTTCAAATCATTATCCTAAGAAAACGTTTAAATCATTTCCTGAGGATTAATTGATAATCCGTTTAAATCATTTCCTGAGGATTATTTTTAAAACATTTAAATCATTTCCTGAGGATTAATTGATAATCCGTTTAAATCATTTCCTGAGGATTATTTTTAATCCGTTTTAATCATTTTCTAAGGATTATTTTTAATCCGATTAAATCATTTCCTGAGGATTAATTGTTAATCCGCTTAAATCATTTTCTGAGGATTATTTTTAATCCGTTTAAATCATTTTTTATGAGGATTAATTGATAATCCGTTTAAATCATTTCCTGAGGATTAATTGTTAATACGCTTAAATCATTTTTTGAGGATTATTTTTAATCCGTTTAAATCATTTTTTTATGAGGATTAATTGATAATCCGTTTAAATCATTTCCTGAGGATTAATTTTAATCCGTTTAAATCATTTCCTGAGGATTATTATTTTAATCTGTTTTAAGCACGATCGAATTCTCAATATTTTTGCGTATTCTGGAAATTCCAAGACAATTGATTGGGGTCGTCTTTACCTTTGACAGAACTTACATCAAATCAATGATGTCAAGTCGTGTCAAAGGGGGGCAACTGTAGACACCCCAATCCGGACCCTTAGGATTCCAGAGCTTCCCGGATGATGAAAATGCCTGATGAGGACGCCCAAGGTTTGGTCAAAAACTTGAAAAAACTCTCCATTAACCTCACATCAAATCACCAAAATATCCCTAAGAGCTCCGGAATGTCCCAAAACTTTGAAATACATGCACCTGGATTGGCCATTTAGGCACCTAGATTGGTCGAGTCCAGGCGCCTGGATCACTTGGTTCAGGCGCCTAGATTCAGTTCAGGCACCTAGATATCAGTCCAGGTTGAGTGTGCTTTAAGTTTGCTAGTGGGCGGGGACGAAATCTTGGGGGATTTTGCTGCAGAAATCAGTTAGAGAGAATATGAGGGAGATCATTGCACCTATTCCTTACCCCCTAGGTGAACCCTTACCCTTTTGAAAGGCTCAAGTGGCCCTCTTTGGACCCTTGTTGGCCTATAAATAGAGCCCTTCACTCACATTTGCAGGAGGCTTAAAAATCCCACATTACTCTACTGTTACTCTGCTCAAATTCCTCCAGAAAATCCAATCCATCCTTTACCCTTCAAACACAACCCATTTCAACTCCAAAAATCACTCCTTTGCTCCAAAAAATCCAACTCATACCTACTTCCTTCAACTAAACTCCACTAATTTATCCATAAACCATCAGTTTAGTTCCATATATTTCAGTTCCACAAACCACATTCTCAAAACCCATTCCAAAGATCCATTTCAAGCCTTTGATCAAGCTAAAAAGGTAGTTATTCTACCAAGTGGTCCAAGTTGGCCCTAAGGGGGACTCATTCAAGTTCTTTCTGGTCATCCATACCAGTAGAGAGCTTGAGAGTGGTCTAGAAATCATCAAAACAAAAAAAAAATTTGAGTATCAGATTCTGGTCTGGGAGCCTAGATCACCACCTTCCAGGCGCCTGTATCAGGTCCAGGCACTTGGATCCCCTCCATGCAGGCGCCTGAACCCTTCTTTTTCTTTGTCATATTTTCTTATTTCCCTCACATTCTGATCATTTTTGCTATATCACTTGCATGTTTGGATTCGTGGTTCTTACATCATATGCTTGAAAACCTCTTTGTTTATTCATTTTATGCATTTTGAGCTCACATTCTTATTTAAAATGAGGGGATTTCAAAAGAAAGAATTATCTAAATAGGTACATGCATTATTTTGGAGTTCATTAGTTTAAGGATTTCACTTTGATGATTCAAAAGGTACTCAAGCATATTCTTTCATTAGTTTTCAAAGTGTGCATCATTATGTTATTGTTATTGCATTTTGAGTATTAATTCATTGTGTATGAGTCATATTTAAGTTTTAAGCATGTTACTGCATTGCTATAACATTTTCAGAATGCATGAGAGTTGATTAGAACATTGAATTTGTTGGTTTCTGTCAGAAAAGTGATTCTAAAGTTTCTGTCTGGATAGTGATCCAGGCGCCTGGATTTACCCCTCCAGGCGCCTGGATCCCCATTTCCAGGCGCCTAGACCCTATTTTGATGTTCATTTTCTAACCAATTTCTGGGTTATTTTAAGACATTTTGGTGGCATTTTAGTATAAATTCAGCATTTCCAATGTATAAATCAATCATCCATAGCATTTTGCATAATCATGTACTCATCTTTCATTGACATTCTTGATGTATTTATTATGCTCTCACATGAATTTGAATTAAAAGTCCATCTAAACAACGTTTTCGAGATCTTTTAAACATTTAGTAGAGACCGGCAAATATGTCGGGCGCGAGGGGTGCTTTGAATTCCTTCCCCTCGTGTAACCTAGCTTCCGGACCCGAGAAATCTCATTTTAAAGACCGGTAAAGCATTTTTTTTCATTTCAAGGGCAAAAGAGTCATTTTTTTTTCAAAAGGTTTCTCGGGTAAGGTCCTTAAATCCGGGTGGCGACTCTATTCAACCAATCAAATCATTTTCCGGAACCAAACAATCATTTTCGTAGACATTTCGCGCCTCCGCGGGGTGTTCACACATGTGCATTATGAACTATTTGAGTGATGATGGTGGTGGATAAACATGAACTATAAGCAACAAAGACTCAAAACTGGGAATAGCGTGAATAATATCCAAAACAAACTAAACCAATTTGATCCCCTGATGGAGGTTTGAGTGCTTTAACCCCTGCTCCCTCATACATGCTTATGATGCCTTTGATGATTCTGACTTGATGAAAACATCATTTGATCTATGTTGTTTACTCAGAAACAATACTGGAATGATTGAACAGAATTACATAGCCATGTATGCATGATTTAAAACCTACTTATAACCCAAATGAGATGAATAACACAGAAGAAATGCATATCTGACATTAAAAGACAGTATTTCAGAGTATTCAATGCTCAAAAACCAAGCTTGTGGGAGAATAACACTTGATGGACTAAAAGGCAGTTTGAGCGCTCAAAGAGGAACTTTGAGCACTCAAACCATTTGCTGGATTTAAGTCATGAGTGAATTAATAATTGATGCATGATAGTACTCCTATGCTAGAAACTACCATAAATATGGATAAAATAAACTTGAGGTGTCCAAATAAGTAAGAAATGAGCATTGGGCCATGCATAAGCATGATTAGAGTGAGAGGGAGGGAGAATTAGGTTGGCTTAGCCAAACAACAACACACATGCATTGAACCAGAAATAGAACACAAACTTGAAATAAACAAGAAAACAAATTCAAACCACGATAGAGTTTGAGCACTCAATGAGGGAGGTATGAGCGCTCAAACCCGGATCCATGGGTTGTGGGTTTTTGGAGCTTCTGGCCACTCTTTGGTGTTACATGCATCCTAAAATCATCTGATCATTGTGCAAAAGTACATGATCTTTCTGTTTATTTCATAAAACAACACTAATGTGGGTTGATGATGATCAACATCATCCTTATGACTTTTAGGGTCTTTGATCATTGATCAAAAACAAAACAGACAGATTTGCAAGCATTTTGACCTATTAAAAACCATAAGGAAGAAGGTACCATAATCAAAGAAGACCAGAAGCTACAAAACATGAAAGAAGTTTAGACTGTTTGAGCGTGATAGGCACGCAATATCTCAAGATATAAGCGCCTAAGTAGGACAAATTAGCGCATTAGAGGCGCGATTTATTCCGTTTTCCACTTGATGCGGTGTTGTCTTTTGTTTTTGGTATTTTTGTTTGTTTTGTAGGAAACAGGCCGGAGGAGCAAGTAAAGTGGACACAAGACATCAGACATGTTGGGAACCGGAGGGACCCAAAAAGGGCGAGCAAACAAGCTTGAAAAGCATTTTAGAAGTGTTTGTATCGATACAGGGATTTTCCTGTATCGATACCGATGTGCTTATAGGCGAACAGAAGCTATCTGTATCGATACAAGCATTTACCTGTATCGATACCGGATGGCTTAAAACCAGCGTTTGACTTTGGTCACGTGTTTGACTTCGGGTGGTTATAAATAGTCCGATTTTAGGTCGAATTAGGAGTTGAACTTAGCATTAATTTTTCTTCTAGTTTTCGCAGCCGTTTTTCCTTTGAAGTTATTACTTTTCGGAGCTTGTTCCATTGAGTTTTTGAAGTTTTGTTTGCTGATTCTTGCTTGTTACGGTAACGTTTCTTTTTATCTACATTAATCTTAGTTCGCGAGAGTTTGTCCGCGTTCTGAGACTCGAATCTTCGTTTTAATTCTTATTCAAGTTCAATAGCATGTTTTATTCCGGAATTTTGGTATTCGTTTTAGTCAATATGAGTGAGTAGATTCGTAAGTATGGTTGCGGGGTGATTAACACGCCGTGGCTAGGTCTGGATCTGTTCTGCTCTTATTCCCAAACTCGATAATTGGAAAAGCAATTTTAGGTTATTAAAGTACTTCTGTTAGACGTATCCGGGCATTGTCGGAGCCCATGTAACACGGGGAACGGGGGACCAAAACTTGTTCTTCGTTGTACATGGTTAAACGGCGACCACGAGGATTCGCATCTTTCAGGGTATCTTTCTCTCTCTAAAATCAAATGTTTGCAGAACATCGAACGGAGCGGAACTATCTAGATCTGGTCATTGTGTTAAGAATCCTATGACCGTACTCCCTTTTAATTAATTTAAATAAAATCAAATTCTCTTAGTGTGGGTAGCTTCATCAATCAAACCATAAAGGGTGGCTACCTAAGAGCCGTTTCAAACATTACAACCCGAGTTTCTAGTACGCACTTCACGCCTTCTCACGTGGATTCGATTCGGTCTTCCGGGTATTATGCTACACCGGTCTCAAAATTTCTACAGCAGGGCAACCCACTAATTTAGGTCTAGGATTTCGGTCAAGCATTTTTGGCGCCGTTGCCGGGGAAGGCAAGAGGTGTTAAAAATTCGGGTCGTTAGTGTCTTGTGAATTTTAGTTTTAATTTTATCTTTCTTAATTCAAAAAAAAAAAAACTTGGTGAACGAGGTGAGAATGGAAGAATTCTGTGAGATGTGTGAGTGCTGGGGGCATTCTGTTTATACATGCTTCGCTTTTTATGCACTCAAGGAAGCTTACCGTAATAATGAGGCTAGGGTTAGTGTTGTTAATCAGAATTGGGATCCATATCCAAGTACCTACAATTTAGGGTGGTCCCACCACCCATCTTGTTCATCGTGGTATTCCAAACCTCCAGTGCCACAAGCAGTAATCGCCTTTGCCTCTCGGGGAAATACTGATCGTTGAACACCTTCAGCACCATATGACCCAATTTGGCTCTCTTTTTCAAGACCCGCAATGGTTTGATCCTTATTCTACTGGCCCATCCCTAGAGCTGACTTATCCCCCTCATGACGACGAGTTTGAGGAGATGGTACAGACTATTGTGCAATCGCAAATGACCTTCACTGCGGAAACCACCCAAGCAATCGAAGACCTTAGGTCCCAGTTGACTCAACTCACAGAGGCAGTGGGACAAATCCACCAGGAGTGGGAGACATTCCCTTCTCCGCCACAAGTCAATAGAAGTGAGAAAGTCGACCCACTTCTCATCGAGGGACGGGTTGATGATCGTTTGGATGAACTTTCCGAGTTTGGAGGGAATGAGGAGTTTACCCTTAAGGAAGAGGAAGTAGGTTTATCTAATGATGTAGAGGAGGTTGACTTGAGCTTACAACAGTTCTCTGAGTTTAGAGTGAATGAGGGGCTCACTGCCCAGTGTTC
The DNA here is from genome assembly GCA_022606695.1 of Vaccinium macrocarpon. Taxonomy (NCBI): domain Eukaryota; kingdom Viridiplantae; phylum Streptophyta; class Magnoliopsida; order Ericales; family Ericaceae; genus Vaccinium; species Vaccinium macrocarpon. The sequence goes on along the minus strand of CM040170.1, from coordinate 23,605,983 downwards.
CCCACTTAAGCCCAAGGAGAAAAACGACTCTCCTCCAATGTATCTTTTACTGCTGATTCGGGCCGCCTACATTTTTGTTTTTCGCTCCTGTGAGTCTAGAGATAGAGGAGTTGACCGGCCTTTATGTGCTGAACACTTTTCAAAGTCTGTAGAGGGTGGCGAGTTCCATGGCGAACGTTTCGCCCTTGAGTCTTCCCCTCCTCGTGATGATATGTTAAAGGACAATTCTCCTGATGGGGTTGAGTTAGTTGAACAACCAAATTTGGAGGGAGTGCAATTATTAATGGAACCAAAGTCAGGGGTTAATGTTTACAATGAGAATACTCGCAGCACGAATGATGAAGAGGAGTCTGCGGTATGTTTGGTCGACACGCTTGTTAAGGAGCATGTCGACAATGTGTTGTTTAAAGATCCTCTAGAAGTTGCTTTTACCGCTGAAGAGGCTTTATTCTTAGATTCTCTAGAGATTGGTAGTTTGATGGATTTGTTAGCAACAGGAGAGTTGTGCGGAGTCGCCTGGGACCCGGGCCCTGAGCCATTGTTGGTCCAACTGCCTAAGTTAGAGTTAGAGTTAGAGCCACTATCGGACTTGTTTAAATCTGCTTGTTTTCTGAGTGATGATACTTATGCGGTAAAGGTTCCCTCGTCCCTCGGGGTGGATCAAGAGAGAGAATTGTTAGACATGTGGACAGAACATATACGAGCAACAAGCTGGACCACATCTGATTATGTTGTAGAAGAGGCAATCAAGTGGGAAGGAAGCAACGAGCTTCTTATTGAATGTCTTCCCTTTGAGTCTTCCCCTTCTAGGCAACCTGACTCTGTTGGGGTGAGCTCACTTGAACAACTAGTCTTAAAGGAAGTGCAACATGTTGACTTCCTCGGTGTTGACAAGTTTGATTTTGTTTATCATCCGTCTATTATAAAATTTGTCAACTGTCTAAAACTTGATTTGGTCTTACGTGGAGCATTCAGAGATGCTTCCATTTTTAAGACGAACTCGACAATTGCTTTACTCAAAGTATCTTTTCTTGTGGTCTGGTCGAGTTCAATTGTTAGTGCAGAACTTAGCGTGGGGTGGTGCATTCATGGGATTCATCTTTGTGGGTTTGATTAATTGTCGCATTCCACATTTCAAAGATCTCTCTCTCTCTCCCAATTAAAATTAATTCAAAATAATAATAACAATAATAATTTATGGTCCGGTATAGCCACCTAATTTCTAGCCTTGAATTTGTGTATCTGGGTTTCTAACAATCTTATTGCCGTGTCTCGGATAGTCATAAAAGACGATTGGCTCTGATTTCTTTAAGGAACAACCTTGAGTGATTTAACCTGTTGAGTCATGACTTACCCGGGATTGTTAAGATGACCTTCTCTACACAAATTTAAGTGAGAACATTAGGGAGAAAAGTAGTACCCGTACCTTTCACGTGATGAAAGTGGTGGTGTTTTGGCCTTTTGGTGTGTTTGTGATTTTCTTTTCTGTTTGTTATTTCTGGTTGTGGCCCGGCTTCCCCTAGCAGGCGGTACTGATGTCATTTGTTGCCTAGTAGGTAGTTGGTTCTTCAGTCTTTTGCAGGACGAGCATGCTACCACACCAGCCTTGGTAGTTTGGGCCTCACCGCCGGAGTGAGTGCGGCATTCAGGAGCCTCGAGCTGGGGTGCCACGAAATGTGGCGGTTGTAATTCCTATAAAGTTTCGGCGCAGCTCTGTGTGACTAGCTGTGGATCTTTTAAGGTCCGAAGGAGTGGATCCTGGAAGCAGTTCTGATGACGAAATGCAACGGTGACAGCAAATTCCCCATACAGCGGCCGGGGTCATGATGGTTGGCTGCCATCCGACGGTCCATCTCTTTTCCTTGTTTTACCATTCTTATGTTTATCTTCATGCTCTGAGGACAGAGCACATTTCAAGTTGGGGGGAGGGTGTATTTCGTACATGTTTTTGATTTTAAAAAAAAAACACAAAAAAAAAAAACTAAAAATAAAAAAGAAAAAGAAAGGGATTTGGATGCTTGGGTGTAACTATTCTTGGTTGATGACTGTTAATTAGCACTATAGGGGTTGTTGTGCTAGTCGAAATCTCGATATGATTTCATGGATAGACTTAAGCTCGTGAAACATGATGTTTAGGAAGCCTTTAGTTAGCCTGTTTCGTCTATAGTCGGATAGCGTTTGGTCATTTGGAAACATCCTCACACACACACTGTTCCACGTAAGTATTTGCCGGTCTCGAGTTTGGTTCATGAGTCGTTGGTAATCTTGTATTTGTTAACTTGTTGATGATTCTTGTGGAACTCCTTCTTAAAAAAAAAAAAGGAAAAAAAGAAAAAAAAGTTATGTGTGCTATATTGTTAATGCTTATCCGGGCGTCCATTGAGTAGTAACTGGACAATCGGGGTATGCTCCCACCGTGTTGTTCACGTCAAAAGATGTATAGACCTTGTGAAAGTATCGCTAAGTTTGGTTAGCTTGGTTCTCAATAAAGCCTTTTTGACTTGAGCAATTAGGTCCGTAGGGGTCCCTTAAAACCTGATGCTCTAAGGCCGTTTGGCTTGGGGATAGCCGACCCAAAGCTCGTTAAAGAGTCAACTAGAAAGCCCGAGAGATCCGGCATTGCACGACCACACAAAGAGGAAAAAGAAAAAAAAAAGAAAAGAAAAAAAAAAGGAAGGAGTGTGCTTAAAGTGATATTGGGCTACCAACGGTGTGTGAACTATTCTCAATGATTGGTGAATTTCTATATGTGGTTTTCCCATACATGCATGCCATTTGAAAAGTCTCTATCCGATCGTAGGTGAGAGGTTTAATTTTTGTGCTAAGATTGCTGCGAAGTTCACTTGTTTAACTTTGTCCATGGATGAAATATCTTGCCTTTGACTTGTCTGATAGTCACTGTAGTGGTTCAAGAAGCTATTGATTGGGTTGAGTTACATTCAAATGTTTGAGTCCTTTGTGTTTTGTGGGTTATCACTACTGAAAACCCTCACGAGACTTCACTCGTCCGACCGGGGCCGCCCGGGGGTTTAAAAGATCTATCCTTTCATTTATTTTTATTCTTTCCGTTGCTCGGGACTAGCAACCTTCAAGTTGGGGGGTGTGATAGGCGCGCAATATCTCAAGATATAAGCGCCTAAGTAGGACGAATTAGCGCATTAGAGGCGCGATTTATTCCGTTTTCCACTTGATGCGGTGTTGTCTTTTGTTTTTGGTATTTTTGTTTGTTTTGTAGGAAACAGGCCGGAGGAGCAAGTAAAGTGGACACAAGACATCGGACATGTTGGGAACTGGAGGGACCCAAAAAGGGCGAGCAAACAAGCTTGAAAAGCATTTTAGAGGTGTTTGTATCGATACAGGGATTTTCCTGTATCGATACCGATGTGCTTATAGGCGAACAGAAGCTATCTGTATCGATACAAGCATTTACCTGTATCGATACCGGATGGCTTAAAACCAGCGTTTGACTTTGGTCACGTGTTTGACTTCGGGTGGTTATAAATAGTCCGATTTTAGGTCGAATTAGGAGTTGAACTTAGCATTAATTTTTCTTCTAGTTTTCGCAGCCGTTTTTCCTTTGAAGTTATTACTTTTCGGAGCTTGTTCCATTGAGTTTTTGAAGTTTTGTTTGCTGATTCTTGCTTGTTACGGTAACGTTTCTTTTTATCTACATTAATCTTAGTTCGCGAGAGTTTGTCCGCGTTCTGAGACTCGAATCTTCGTTTTAATTCTTATTCAAGTTCAATAGCATGTTTTATTCCGGAATTTTGGTATTCATTTTAGTCAATATGAGTGAGTAGATTCGTAAGTATGGTTGCGGGGTGATTAACATGCCGTGGCCAGGTCTGGATCTGTTCTGCTCTTATTCCCAAACTCGATAATTGGAAAAGCAATTTTAGGTTATCAAAGTACTTACGTTAGGCGTATAGGGCATTGTCCTGAGCCCATGTAACGCGGGGAACGGGGGACCAAAACTTGTTCTTCGTTGTACATGGTTAAACGGCGACCACGAGGATTCGCATCTTTCAGGGTATCTTTCTCTCTCTAAAATCAAATGTTTGCAGAACATCGAATGGAGCGGAACTATCTAGATCTGGTCATTGTGTTAAGAATCCTACGACCGTACTCCCTTTTGATTAATTTAAATAAAATCAAATTCTCTTAGTGTGGGTAGCTTCATCAATCAAACCATAAAGGGTGGCTACCTAAGAGCCGTTTCAAACATTACAACCCGAGTTTCTAGTACGCACTTCACGCCTTCTCTGTGGATTCGATTCCGGTCTTACCGGGTATTATGCTACACCGGTCTCAGCCCTACGCTTGGGGCAACCCACTAATTTAGGTCTAGGATTTCGGTCAAGCAGAGCGCTCAATGTACGGTCATTGAGCGCTTAAGCTATCTTGAGTTGAGATCTTTGCAAATTGTTTTCTAAACATTTATGACCTTGCGAGCTCATAGAAGGTATGTAAGACCTCCATGAACTCATTGGTCCCCCTTAGGAGCACCAACCCATAACTTTCACATGGATTTCTACCCTTTTGGCTTTGTTTCTAGCTTGAACTTGTGGTTTTGATAGATGGATGTGTGTTGACTAGGTTTGTGGATACAATATGTGTAGTTTAGGACAGATTGAGATGAATATGGGTTGGTTTAGATTGATTTTGAGTGGATGATGATGTATTCTAGTGAGGGGATTTGAGAATCAAGTGGGTTTGATGGATGGATGGTGGTTAAGCTTCAACTAATGGGTGAAATAGGTTAAGGGTTGCTGGAAATATAGTTTGAGAGAAAGAGAGAGAGTGATGGTTCAAAGCATGAAAGAGTGTCTAACCTCTACAAATGGTGTAGATAGGTGGTTTTTATAGAGAGAAATGGGGGGAAAGTGGATTAGTTTGAAATGGGGGACCTAATGAGACAATATAGACTCACCCTGGGGCCTATTACGTGGATGCAAGCAATAGAAAAATGGCTGAGTGGCTGTCATCCCGTCAGAATCTCATCATTAGATACTCTGCCAGTAACAAACTAGACAGAGCTTGAGCGCTCAAATAGGGGGTTTGAGCGCTTAACCCCCTTTGAGCTCAAGGTTGATTTTGAGTTGTTTTGATACCTTGAGGGGTATTTTGGTCATTTAGGTTGGTTTTGGTTGTTTAGGAATGGTTTGGGTGGTTTGTGATGGTTTAGGGCAAATTCAAGCCTTGCTCTCAACCTCGAGGTATTCACGGGTGGTTTTCTCATCATCGGGAATGCTTGGCAAGTATCCCAGGTCAAAATTGGGGTGTCGATAGTTACCCCTCTTGGATGAAACTCCATACCACTTCTTGGTATGAGTTGCATTCAAGATAGAGACATCCCTATCCTTTCCCGAGCCTTTCTCAAGCTGCAAAGGAAAACATTAAAATCACGGTTGCGCTACTTGGGCTACCTACATACCCCATTGTAGGGATCAGACCGGTGTAGTTCTTGGGGGCATATGCAAACAAACTCAATAGGTTTTCCTGGACCGTGAGGTAAAAGATTATGCGAATTGACACGGCTTCCCGAGTCGAAGATGTTAAAACATACAAATGATTATGATTTTACATGGATCAATAGGCCTTCGCGAGTTAAAACACTAAAAGCAAATGATTATGATTACGTGAATTGACATGCCCTCGCGAGTCGAATCACTAAAATAGAGACAAATGATTATGATTGCGATCTCACATCATGATTCATGCAGATGATACTAAAAATGGATTTATTCGTATGCATCAGCTTGCCAGCTAAAGCAATTCACATCGTTTTATGATTAAACGTCGCTATCCTTTGAACAATGAGACAACTAAATATGAAGGGGCTATCCCTTGAGCAACAAGATGGCCAAATGATAAGGTTATCGTTCCTTGAGCAACAAGACAAACAAAAACATGTGACTACTTGCTGAACAATGAGATAATCGATACTCTATCAATCCAATCATAATAATATGATGGTCTTAGCGACGCAATGATTGATTGACTACCATGATCGAATGATTGAGCACGGATTGGCTCCCTCCAGAGGAGTATGCATTGATTTACCAAGCTTCATTTGGTTAGCTTCGAGAGGCCAGTCACTGAGAATCAGACTCTTAAGCCTATCTTCAGTGTACAAGCATGGGTTAACAATCCAAAATGCGCGTGATTTGATTTGAACAAGTCAAAAGTAGACCTAGTATCGTTCTAAATAACTTAGTGGGGTCAACACAATGTCAAAACACCTCAAAAAGTGCCAAAAACCAAAACACTACAAGGGGTTCGAGCGTTCAATGTATGGACATTGAGCGCTCAAAGGGTGTTTGAGCGCTCGGCCCTCTAGCTTGAGTGCTTGAACCCTTTGGCTGGAGAAAGGGTCATGACAATTCAGTTGCTTAAAAATAGTCCGTTCACATCTGTTCAACTCCATAACTTTCGATTACGGTTAGAAACTCACTCCTCACTCTCTCTCTCTCTCTCTCTCTCCCTAAATTGAGTTCATCTCTCTCAATTTCTCTCTACTTTAAGCACAAATTTCAAAATTCAAACACAAATTTTGATTCCAGGGTTTCGGTTTTCAACCACCGAGCAAAATTTCTCACACTCGGCGGCCTTAATTTGACTATTCCAATGGAGATCATTCTCCTACGCCCTCACTGAAGGCTGACAACGTGGGTGGGGCCACGGCGGTAGTCCCACCACAAGCTGAGCTGAGTGCTCAAACCCCTACAGCGAAGGGTGGTGATGCCACAATGGTTATGGCTACTGGGGGTGTTGAAGAGACCATGAGGGTGGCCCATGGTGATGATTCCGGTGTTATGGAGGGCGAAGATGAGGTCGTGGGTGATGGTGGAGCAACGGGTGATGGTGATGGTGGTGATTTGGTGCCGTTGGGCAGTGACAATGGTGGTTTAAAGACTCCTGGGGTTTCAATTGTTGGTGGCGATGGCAGTGGTTGGGTTTTTGGTAACGGTGGAGTGATGAGGAGTGATGGGGGTGGTGAGAAGGTGGTGGAGAGTAATGATAATGGTGGTGTTGGGGCTGCCAGAGTCCCCACAACAAACCCTAGCGCTTGAACCACCACTGTGGCTTGTGGTGGTGACACGGTTGCTCCTCTAGGGGCTACCGAGAGGGTTAAGGGTGGTTCTAGCGGTGGTGGGAGTGAGCTTGGTGGTGATAGGGTGGCGGCTAACAGTAGTGGTGCGGCCTCGAGCAGTGGCAAAAGAGATGGTGGTGCCAGGAGTTGGGACGAGGGTCAGATGGTTGGCATAGCAACTATAGGGAGATAGGCATTCACTTTGGAGGAGGTGAGATACCAAGTGAGGGTGCCGTTTAGTGCTAGGAGCATGGTGGAGGATGTGCGGAAGGGTAGGAGGAGTAGCTGGGCGCTAAGGAGTGCGACGGGTAGTGACGCGCCCAGTGGGAGTTGAGGGACGGAAACGAGTGACATTCCTAGTAGCAGTAAGGGTGCTACAAGTAGGAGTATGCCTAGTAGCATTTTGGGGGCTATTGGTGCTATGAGGAGGAGCATTAGGGTAGCAGCTAGTGATAGGAGTATGGCTCCATCGAATGGGGCGATGGCTAGCACTCCGGAAGCTAGTTCATCGATCCCGTGGGTTATAGACGAGCCTATTGAGGCTCCAGTGACAGCGGTACCACCGGTAACACACAGGCTGGTGTCATTGTAAGACAGTGAGCCTCGGGGCAAGGAGGTTATGGTTGAGGAGACCTTAGTAGTGGAGCAGGGGCTGGTGGGCATCTCGAGAGAGGATTACACAAAGTTTGCTTCACCAGAGGTCATGATGGCGGCAGGGGGGGAGAACCCGCAGGTGTTGGAAGAGGTGTGGGAGGCTATAAGGGAGAGACGAGTGGTTGAAGCCAGGGCTAGGGCTAGCATAGAGAAGCAGGAGAGATTGGTTGCTGAGAATTATGCCACAAAGTTAAAGAAGGAGCTTAAAGAGGAGGAGGAGGCTCAGGCTCGTGCTGCCATGGAGAGGGAGGCAGCAGCCTAGCCTAGAGTTACTGTGGTAGACGAGGCTCGTGCGTCGTTGGCAGTGAGGCCAGCTTTTGACCCTGCCACCTACGACCCACCGACACACCTGTTCATTCCCTCAAGGGCGAACACCTACGTCTCACAGCGGGAGGAGTACTTTGGAGAGAAGGTGCTACTTGACCCCGATGTCCACTTGTCACGGGGTAACCTAAGGGTATGTATTTTCATTGATTTCCCTTTAATGTACTTTCAATTACTTATACATGATTGATTGCTGGATAGATGATTGATCGATCTATTTGATTTGATTTGATTGATTGATTGAATGATTAAGTTAATCCAGTTAGTTGATTGATTGATTGATTGGTGATTGATAGACTGATTGACTGATCGATTGGTTGATTGATTGATAAACTGATTGACTGATTGATTCGTTGATTGATTTATTGATTGATTGATAACATGCATACACTGACATACCACGCTTTATTGTTTTGAACAGGAGAATTAGAGGATACTAGCTCATGGTAGTTTTGCTTGCAGTTTGGAGCTTTACAATGAGTTGCACGAGAACGGGAGGAGGCTGGTTGACTTGATAGGGTTCAGACCGTTCATCTTTACTCTCATGAGGACTCAGTATGATCACAATGTGCTGATGACTATAGCGGAAAGGTGGAGGGATTCTATGAATACCTTCCACCTGACGTTAGGGGAGGCTACTATGACCTCACTAGACTTCTCAACACTGACAGGTTTGAGAGTGGGTGGCGAGCCAATACCTTACGACTGCGGGCTAGGGTATGATAAGGTGGGACTGACTTGGTTTCTGGGGTTCATACCCCACAGGGAGAGGGAGATGGCCCATTATGGCCAATTTGGGCAGCAGTGTACTGAAGCACCGGTGTCACGAACAGAGGCTAAGCAGAAGGCTCGATGCTACTTGTTATATGTCTTCGGGGCATCCTTGTACGCCAATAGGTGTTGCAAGATACACTTCTCTTTTTTGCCGGCGCTGAGGGACTTTGAGAAGGTTGCTTAGTATGACTGGGAGGCCCAACGCTCGCTGCTTGCTACTCCTTTATGGGGGCAGTCTCGAGGAGGAGAGGGACGAGCTTGGCAAGTTTGTGGGAGGTATGTAGCTTGCACCCTTTTATTTCATTAATGCACTTCTGATTCTATCATGTCTCTTTGTACTTGCTGTACAGGGATAAAATCCAGGTAGCCCTGGATCTTGTGTTTCCTTCACTCAACCTGTAATCTGCAAGAGAGAAAAAATGTTAAAGCACCTTTGCCTCTCGTCGGCAAAGGCCCTCCGATGCCTAAATTAGTATCTCGTACTCAAACTCTCAAATAACAATGCATATGAAAAGGGTTCCACCGCGTACCTTTTGTCATGGTTATTGTCTTGTATTTATAGGTGTAGATGTTCTTCATATCAGGCATCTCATGCCTCTGTTTCCTATTCTCTTTAGGAATCCTTTTCCTAATAGGACTTTCCATATGCTTCCAAATCCTGCAAGAACTCAGCTTGTAGCAATTTTTCTTTCCATATAGGATTCTTTCCTATATGGGATACACTCCTAATCACATTAGGACTTTCCATATTAATTCCATATTTCATGGGATTGCTCCATATCTCATAAGGAACCGCCTTTAGATTATTCTGGAATGTCTCACCGCCTTACTTGTGGCGGTGCTGTGCTTCCACGTAGCTCGAAATAACCCGTACATAGTTCAGTTTACTACGCCGAGCTGAACTATGCATTCCAGAATGCTTTTAAGCTATATGCATAGGCTCTCCAGGTTGGCCATACCAGGGGCACCCCCCTGGCAGCTTATACCAAAATGGCACATCTTGGTGTGTATTAATTTTACTCATTATCATTCTAGCCTTATTCATGGTCAAAACTAGCTCGGCACATGCTCTAGGACTCCCTATGTGGTGCTGAGCTATTCACCTTCTCGGGGTGATCAACTAAGTCACGTGCTATGCCCTTTACTAGCAGTAATCAAGGTTTACCCACTCCAGGTCCCAGAAAGCAAAAGCGGCATGAATAAGAGTGGGGTTCTGTAAGATACCATGTTGAAGCAAGGAGATGATATGAGCTAGCCCATCATCTTCCAACGTTTCTTTTCTGACCTTGAATATACGAGTAGTCCATTCTTCCCATTTTTCATCATAATTTGGCCAACATACAATTTTTCTTGGCCCATTTAGAAAATTTTACTCCCCTCGAGAATTGGATGACATGTCGTAAATTCCAAGGGAAGATCAAGAAATGCAGGCCCAAGAATTTGGGTATTGGGTGCAATGGGATGCTCAACGAAAGCACAATTTTGCTACTTACCAGTACCAGATTTGGATTTTAGAATTTCTTTGGTAACTAAACTTCTAAGCACGAAAGGAGTACCTTTTAACGATTCACTCTCAGAAGCCATTATTATGGGATGAACGCAAGAGGGAATACAAAGTGTTTGAAAATTTGAACGCACAAATGAAAACATTCTAGGCCCTAGATTTATATGTTGCGATGAAACGATGTATCGGTTCAGGTCAAATGTTAATTAGAGGGTAATTAGGCCTATATTACTTTTGGGCCCAATTTTGAATTTTCAAATAATTTCTAAGTTCAATTTTAGAATTATCATTTGTCGAAATCATTTTATTGGCTTAATGTTGTAAATTGTACTATGTGATGTTTTGTTTACCATGAGTTCGAATTGGTTTAAAGCATCTTTAAGTGTTTCGAAAAACATAAGGAAGTGCAAATTAAACCACAGAAAGAACTAAGATTACATTAACATAAAGACATTACATGCTACAAGAGAAAATCCTATTACATCAAAGAAAATCAAGCATCTACTGGTGGTGGAGTAGCTGTTGCAGTAGAAATGACTTGGAAATAGTGAAGAAAGCTCCAAGTCACTAAGTCATGAAACGTTGCCCAAGTGAAACTAAAAAATTCCCTTTCCTTCATCTTAATCCTATTTTCTTCATCCAGCTTAAGTTATTTCTCAATCAATGGTTTGGTTTTCAAAACCAGGGTTTTGGCTTTGATTTTGAGCTTAGCCAATTTATGAGCTTTCCTCTTCATGTGGTTTTTAAACTTCTTTCGAAGTCTCTTGGAAATTCCAGATGGGACTTCGAAGGAGTCTCCCTTCAAGTTTTCTATCTTATTATGGAGTTTGATGACTTGATCATGTGTAATCTCATAATCGCAAAGGTCTTGATTAAACCCAAAAGCAACACTATTGTTCTTCATCCACAGTCAAAGAAGAGGAAGTTGATTCAGAAAAGAATGAAGGAAAAAGACAGTTTGCTCAAAGATGGCACATTGAAGGGTCTCACAGGCCCATAAGAAATTTTTATAAGGGATATCTTCTTCAAGAATCCCCATATCTAGAAAAGCAAAAACAGCCAATAATTCCTTGGCCTTAACATATTCAAATTGTGGATAAAGAGTGTAAGAAATATCATCATGAACAATGGTAGGGTCAAACTTGATATTCTTCAACTTTTCAAACCAATTTGGGTTCTCTGGAAGGGTTCAAAGAGGAGGATTAGCAGGATCAATAAAGTTTGCACCAAATTGAGGCCTTCGAACTTCATTTAACCAATACATGTATTGTTTAGTGGCCTGATGCTTGAGTTCACCATAACCAACAAAGCCTGATCTCTCTTCCTTGCAAACTTTAAAGAATAAAAGAGTAAGACAAGTGGCAATAAGATGGTCGAGCATCATTATATTGGGATCATCTCTGATGAAAGGAGATAAATACCTGCTCATAACTAATGAGCGATATTTGCTCCTGCCTCTGAAACCAGCAAGATCACCCATCTTTACCACCACTATTTCAGATGGTAAGCCCCATAGAAATTGTTCAGGAGTAGAGGAGATTGGAGAGTTCCATGGATCAATCGGTTCTGGCTCTTCTACTTGAACCACTATATAGCAGTGATCCCTTCGAATTTCACCAATAATTGGTGTAACAACATTTTTGGTTTCAATAGGTTTGTGACCATTAAGGTTCATGTTTTCGAAGGCATTTTGAGTAGTAGTAACATTACCCATGGTTGGATTAAGTGTAAAGAGAAAAGTGAAGTTTAGAACGAAAATTGGTGATTGATTTTACCAGTAATTGAGTTCTTTTATAGGCAAAGTTTTAAGTTTGAAACAATTCAAATTCTCGAAGGTGGAGGACATGCATATTAATTGCCCATTATCCATAAATTTCTCATTGGAAATGCGCAAACTACTCATGATCATTTTGCTTGAAGTAAACGGCCAATAACTTCCACATTGGAAGTCGAAGCGGTAAAGGCACATTAACACTTATTCAAATTCCATGAATAATGATGTTAATGCGGGGGTATGTTTACATATAAAATTAACAAATCGAATAATTAATTGATATGTAATCAATTATGCCAAACATTGGCAAATATGTATCAATGAAGATGCACTGGATTAATGAAATAAAGTAGAATGAATACAATGTCGCATAGCTAAAAAATAGTTATTGGTAGTTACGGGTCAAAGCTAATATGGAGATCGATTTTGAAGTCATAATATTAACTGCTAAACACTTGAACTCCACGTGTAAACTTGTAAAACAAGGCAATTGGCAGTTAGAGCACGTGGAGTACATCATAAAAGGCAGTTATCTCTTTAACATGTAATCATTAAAGTTATTTGAGTAACCATGCAGATACAAATTAAAGCTTCTGGAAGAAGATTAAAGGAATTCAAATTCAGACATGAAGGAGGGAAAAAATTGCCAATTCAAAGTGTGAAGATAGAGTTTGAAGCAAGCCAAGTTCAAATGTTTTTGAGCGGGAAGTTCAAACTACAAGCAACATCTATAAATAGAAGAGATTGAAGAGTGAGAAGTCTGGACAAATCTTCAACAAACAGCTATCAAAGAAAATGATGCTTGGTTTGTTCATTGGCAAGTAGAATTAGGATTTCGACTCAGTTTGAAGTAGATTAGGAAATAGATTTCATATTGTTCTTATAACAATCCATTGTTCGAAGTATTTGTTATCTTTTGTGGTGAAGTTGGAGACAATTTCAAAGTAATTCGATCTTTGATTTTGTTAATCAAAGTATCTTGTTTCTCTATTGTTCTTTAATTGTCTTAAGTATATTGGTTTATATTTCTTCACTTTAAAAGAAAAATCCTCTTAATTGAGGTAATAGAACCATTAAATACAATCGCCTGATTAAATTTGGTTTGTTCCAAAGTTAATCTTAGGGAGGAGATTGAAACTCTCTGGCATGCTCACACACAATTATTTTTCATTACAAAGAAGTAAAAGAACCAAACACTGCCACAAGCCTTTTGTTGTTATGTTCAAGTACTAATATTCTAGCCCTACCTAGTAGAAGTTATATTTATTTTTCCATCAAAAGAGACAAAAAATATGTTAGTACAAAGAGTTGTCGTATTAAGTCACACTTAACCAACAATCTTTCTATGTACCTGGAACACGTTATAATTCTAGCACCGCCACTAACTATGATGTCACAACGTTATAAATTTTTTTTATAGTGAATGATGTCAACAGGTTACTAAAAGAAAAAGGAAAAATAATATAACAAAAGTAATAAATATTCATGTAAGGACCAAGTTCCAAAGTCCTTTGTTTTGACAATTCTGTTTGACAAAACACATATTTACATTGAGTTTTAATTTTAATTTTTAGAGTGTGTTTAGGTGTAGAAGGAAATCAATATGTAATTTTTTTTATTGTGGTCTTTATTTTGATGTAATTCAAGAAACTTGATCAAGCAACATAAAAGCTACACATCAAGCAAATGGGTTACTTTTAGCAACTCGCTCGAGCAACATGTCTAGCAACTCTTCTGCCAAGAATCTTCAAGCAACTTGTCGAGCAAGTTGGGCATACACAGGTAGCTATAAATACCGATATGTTGGAGTTTTCTCATTATCTCTCATAACTTATAGGAGCCGCACTACTTGGAAAAAGATAGAAAAAGGTTTCTTGATATCTTTAGTGTTAACCTTGGAGTTTAAACACAATCGAACAATCGTACAACTACATGTTCATCTCCAAGAAGTTCTTTACAAACTTGAAGTGATTTCTAGGGAATACATTTGGTGAGACTTCGAAAGTATCCAAGGAAGGCTTGTGCTATTCAAGGCATTGGCGATCAAGATCACTGAATACAGTGTACGTGTGACTCGGCAGGTGATACTTAGAACATTGTGAAGATTTATATTGTTTGGATAGGTATATCTATAACAACACAATGATTATAGTGATTTGATTTCTTCCCGCGTTCTTTTACCCATTTAGGGGTTTTCCAAGTATACCCTAATGTTCTCTGATTGATTGATTGCGTGGCTTGTGCTGAGAGTTTAAATTAGTGATTCACATTCATTCTATTAGGGTTTTTTTTTATGAATTATTAGAGAACCTTGTTTTTTCATTTGGTATCAAAGCAAGGTGCTCCTTCTGTTAGGATTTTTTTTCTTAGAGCAGATCAATCATGAGTACGAACATGAATCACGTGTCCAGAAATTTGCTTGTACTTGATGTTGATAATTTAGATTACATTAGCCGAAAAAAATGGCATTCATGTGTTGTGGGGTACACTTGGCCCATCAAAACCCATCAAAACTGTAGAGGAAAATAGGTTAAAAAAACCCATTCTAAGTTGTAAGTCGTTGAAAAGGCATTACAGGAAGCTAATAACCGTGCACTTGATATTTTATTTTCTGCTGTTTATATTAATGAGCACAGGAAAATAGCTAACTGTGAAATTGAGAAAGAGGCATGGGACAATTTGGTTACTTGTCATGAGGGGATAGACGTGGTTAAGCAGTCTAAGCTGCAAAAGCTTAGTACGGAGTTCGAGACCATTAGAATGGAGGAGGAGGAGACCTTCAATCAATTTTACTCCAAGCTCATCGCCATCGTCAGTAGCTATGAGAACTTGGGTGAATCAATTCTGTCCTTTGATATTATTAAAAAAAATTATGCTCCTTACGTCTTAGATTTAAAACTCAAGTAACTATGCTAGAGGGTAAGAGAAAATTAAAAGAAAAATCTGTTCAAGAAATAGATGAGATTCTTCAAACTTTTGAGGGGGACCTATTGCAATTTGAACCTGTTCAGCCTAAAGTAAAACATTCAAAGTCTTCAATTGCTTTTAAAAGTACTCAAAAAAATAAGAAAGTTTCAGTTAGTGATAGTGATGTCAATTTTGAGGAGATGAAATCTTTTTTCAAACAATTTAAAAATAGTATGAAAAAGAAAAAAGATAATGAAAAAGGAGAATTTTCTAGAAAAAATAAAAACGAGGGAAAATGACCACCTAAAGGACCACAGTGTTTTGAGTGCCATGGCTTTGGTCACTATGCCTTAGATTGTGCTAATAAAAAGAAAACGAAGATTTTTGTTGCTCAAACATAGGATGATAGCAATTCTGATGAATCAAATGAAGAAAATGGCTGCGATGAAAATTATGATAGAAACTTTTTGGCTTTTAGAGTATCCTTAAATCCTTAGTTTTTCCCAATCGACTGATTCTAAGACTGATAATAGTGAGCCAGAAAGCTATGATGATTTAGATGAGATTAGAGGGGAGTATAACAAAACTTTGTGCTTTTGTCAAAAAAAATGATGAGGGTGTATGGTAAACATTCTGATAAGGTCAAGAAATCAGAGAATATTTTGAATGAACACACTCAAGAGAAGGATGAGAGAAATAAAAAAATTGAGCTTCTTCTCAAGACAAACAAAATTTTGACTTGCTTCAAGTCTAAGGAGAAAGTAGAGGATGATACAAAGACAGGGACCCAAGTGTTGGATCATATTCTTGTGATCCAATAGTATCCTAACGATCATTCAGGGATTGGTTATCATGTAACATCTTCAACTCCGCCAATTGGGAGAGAAGGGACCAATCGTAAAGTTAAGAAGATGAATGGTAATGACATGCGAAACAGGCTCAATTCTTGCACGCCAAAGAAGCAAAAGACAACATTGGGAGACACACATCCCAAACGCAAGGAGGTATTAACTAAAGTTATTAATAATGCTAAGTCTCAAGTTTTTATTCCTGTCATTATGTTTGTTCCTACTTGTCATTATTGCGGTATGACTGGCCATATTAGACTGAACTATAGGAGGTTTCATGAGTCATACACTTCACATGATGCATATGTAGCTCATTCTTATGCTCATAATAATTTTGTACCCACTTGCCATCATTGTGGAATTGGAGGCCATATTCTTCTTGACTGTTTTGCCCTTCATGGCTATCATAGGACTCCTCCCCGTTACCATAACATGAACAATCATCGGGAGTATTTTCAAAGGTCTTAGACATATGACACCTTCACATGCTAATTTTATTAAGATAAATTCCACGCTCATAACCCTTGTGTTGACAGGGAAAAGCCTAGACAGATTTGGGTTCGTAAAATTGATTTGGTCTCTGATGTTGATTATGATCCTAACACTCTAGATGACTATAGTTCATTTGGAGAGGTTGGCCTTGCCTTTTGAGGCTAGTTCGTGATTCCATAATCTAGGTTTATTTTATCTTGCATTTCTTGATACCTAGAGTTATGTAGTTGCATAGTTTGTTTCATTTTTTTAATTAAATAATAAAAAATAATATTTTTTTGTGTGTCTATTTTATTAGTTGTTTCCTTGGATTGAGCATATAGTCTTTTGTGCATAGTTGAATATCATTAAATTTTATGAACATGTTCATCCTTATTTTTATTGCACTTTTTTTTTTTGGTATTCTCCCTGCAAGAACATTCAAATGCCAATAAACTATGACGATCCGACTTTATGTACACTTGTTCATGGTTATTATGGATGGTGGATAGTTAAGGGTCTTAGTTCTCATGAATTCCAAATGTGATGTTGAAATCCATCCACCACCATTTTTCTTTCTCTCCATCTCCCCCTCCAAAATTGAGAGAATGACTTGAGGAAAGGGCTTACCTATATAACAAAAGTCCTAGTAGTGTGAAAACTGCTAATGATAGTGCAAAATACATTAGGAAAAGTTAATTCCATCGGTGAGCTTATTTAAAAAAAATGAGAGTTTATGGAAAAGGGGAAAATACACAATAAGGTTGCATTATTATTGAACTACTTGCTTAGTAACCGGTTACATTCGGCTCTATCTAGTCCAACGGGCGCGTCAAATGCCATGTGGGGTAAAAGAACATACATTGTAAAAAAATATAAATTAGAAGTTGAGAGGGACATCCGCAAGTACTTATTAAGAAAAAAAAAATCATTGAGGACCTAGCTTGGTTTGACTTCTTGAGGGGGAGTTTTTTTTTTTTTTTGCAAGGCGAAAAAAGAAATTTCATTAAACTGGATAAAATAGATACAACATAAGAGGAGCATTTAGAAGGCATCAAAACAAGAGGGAAACATTCCAAATAGGTTGGCACCTAACCATCTTAACAATCATATGCCTCTAGAACTCCCTAAAAGAGACAAGGTTGATTAGATATCAATCTTTCACAAGGATCTCTCAAACAAAAAGGATTACAACCATAATATTAAGCATAGTAATGTAAAGTATGCTAGGACTCCAAACTGAGCTATCTAAAAGGCAAAACAATCCTCTTACAGCAAAATATCCAGACTTTTTAGGAGGCATTTGCAAGTCCAGCAACTCCCTCAAAATGTAGCAACTCTAGATAATTCAATAGCAGGAGGATAAGAATAACATCATGTCAAGATAAATGCATCGACACCAGATAAATCCAGTTGTAGAACAATAAGATAAGAGCAGCATCTGAGGGAGTCCAGAAGCAGAATCGAACATCCAAAATTGAACATAAGATAATTGCATCAATTGAAACATCCAAATGTAGGACTAATCCTAAATTTGACTAGTATCATATCAAATCAAGAGGTAGAAGAAACAACATCAGCTCTGAGATTTTGGAAACAGCTCAAAGAATCCAAAACATGATAGCACAGAGAATCCATTGGTTAAGTCATCAATAGAAGCAACAAATCATGAAGATAAATGAAGCAGCAGTGAAAACCAAATGTAGCATATCAGGGAGAAGGGCTATGACAGACATGCTTATTATCATAAGCATCCAATGAGCATTCAAAAAATACTCTAGGAGCATAAGAAGAGCTATGATAGACATGCTTCCAATAGGCATCCAGAAAATACTCCAGCAAACTCCGGACTTTGAGCAAGATGAAATTTCTGGTACCGCAGGCTTCCGTCATTGTGAATGTTTTTGGATTCCAAATGCATAGAAGGCCTCCAGCTAAACCAATTGCCTCCCCATCTTGGTTTTCAAATTTAGAATCCCACCAAAGTGACTTAACAAAATCTTGTGATATGGCCCCTTGCTTTGTTTCTTGGGAAAAAAAGTACATCAACCCTTTTTTCTTTAAGCAACTTTTTGATCCTACATTTCTTCTCCCTATTATTCAGACCCCTAACATTCCATGATAAGAATTTCATACTTATCAAATGTTAGGGCCTGCAAAAGTACGTATATATTATTGGTTGTTGTTAGCCCTTTCCTGATTCAGGGTTTCCATTTTTTGCGATTTTACTGATAACCTCATTTTCATCCCCATTGTAGGTAATTCCAAAGAGCTTGTCTGCTGTCCACATGGCTTGAGCTTCAGCTAACAGAATTCTATTTTTGTTATTTATTTCTCTCGAAGAGATAGATGCAGAGAGTGCAGCGGATGCCACAGCTAACCTTAAAACCACACACTTTTTTCTTGTTTCTCTTTGAAACGCCCCGAAAATTTGGGTACGTTAATAAATAAATTGTAAAATTATTTAAATAAAATTCCAACTTCATAAAAAAAAAAACCAAAGAATTAGTTAATAAATTGTTTTGCTAAAAATATAAGTAAACTAACATATTACAATTGAAATAAATTGAATCAGAACATTGTCTAAAAAACTTAAACATTTATTTAAAAATCCAACGGAAATAAAATGACATAGCCATCTAGCTAACTTTACTAATAAAGTCATGGGTCCGCCACTTGATTCCCATCTAGCTACTCCATCGCCTCATAATCAGCAGGCGGCTCCTCATCTCCTTCTGTACCTGGCGTTGGGGACACCAGGGCCACAAAAAGTAGTACCGTGAGTGGTAAAATTACACTCAGCAGGGCGCCCTAAGCCACCCGTTTACTAAAGTTACTCATGCAACAATTACACACATAACCAAAATTTTATTTCATATGAAGTACTCAATTTTCATATCATTCCTCAACACAAAGAATTCACAAAATTCTATTGATCTCATTTCAACTTCAAGCACACTTTTCTGTCATAGGCTTCCATCCACAATACACCTCAGGTGCTCGATCACACAGCAAAGCCACCTCGGGGTATACTGCGCACAATCCACGATTGATCACCCGTTGATCAATCTCTATCCGGCATCGGTTCCCACCCACAGTATACTTCCGGCGCCTGATCACACAACAAAGCTACCAAAAAGTATAAACTGCGCATGGCTCAAGACCCATACCGGACACGTCCCAACCCCAAATATCACGATTAAATCCAGTCATTTTTAAACTTTAACATTTCGATCAATAAGTACTTAAAAATTGGGTTCATGCATCACGTGGGTCATTAATCACATAAGTCCAACATAACGACAAAAATAAAATAATCACAAAAATAGATAATTAACGTAACATGTAAAACAAAACATTATCAATCTACTAAAAATAGCAAATTAACTCCATAAATCACGAGACTTTACAAACACATTAATCTTTACATTACAAACAGATTCCGTGTTTTACCTGGGTTCTAAATCCTTCCTTAAAGAGGTCGAAATTGGATTTGAAAAATAGTCTGCAATCTGTCTCGTATTACACTACAGCAGAAACTTTGAAAAATCGTATAAAATTCTACGTAACTTAGATCGAGACAAGTTCTATATCAAAGTTGCTTAACTTTTCAAGATCTACAACTTTTCAGTTTTGAGATTTTCCCAAATCGACTTGGAAAAGACCCGAAAATGACGAACAGAATACAGTACCCAGAAAACCCGATTTTTCAACATTAAACTTTCACTACCCATTCGATAATGATCTAGTTTTCGGTGTATAAATTTTCTACACTTATCCCCATACACACTAACTATAAGAACAGTAACTAAAGTAATGGTTAGGTTTAGAATTCCCTACCTTTCCTCCGACAAATTTAGCACGCACAAATGAAACGGTAAGATTGAAGAATCACGACTCCGGAGAAAAATCTATAGAAATGATAATTAAGTATTTTCGTGAGTAAAAGAAAAATATAATCCGCAAGATAAAGAGAGAAACTTATCAATGGTGAAAGAAAAGAGTGAATTTGTATGAGAGAAAAATGAGAAGAGACAAAGAAAGAAAAGAAAGAAGAAAAAGAAAGATTACCTGGGGATTGAGAGATTGACGAGAGAGTGAGGGATTGAATTAGGAGTACTAATTAGTTTAAATATAGTAGATTAGAGATAATGATGGAGGAAAAGTTTAAGGGAAATGGGAGAGTAGAATTAGATAAGGATAGGGTAGTTAGGTTAGGATAATTACGATGGGTTTTAAAAATATAAATATATATTTTTACACACTAATATATATGCATGTAAATACATATCCCTCAACAAGATAATTATCTCATTGTGAGGATGATTAACCCTATAACTATAACTATTTATATTTATAAATATAAATATATTATAAAAAAAAACGATCCGTTACACTCTTTCCCTTGATTTCACTTTTGTTAACTTCAGAGAATCCTAGAATTTCATTTAAGCTCTTTCTGTTTGTTTTCCCCTTTATTCCCTTGATTGTTGCTTGAATAGGAATATGATTACCCTCAAAGAGATCAATGTGTTCTTCACTAGTGTTGCAATCAAGCTTTTCTTGAGGGAGTTCCACATCCTTGTTTACTTCATCATTTATTGTCTCTTTCTCTATTCCAGTCTCCATCATCAATTCCGAATCTTGATTTAGCAGACAGTTGAGTTTGTTGTTTTGTGATTGGATTTCCTTTGAGATCTTTTCAAAACTATTAGCTACTATCTCATTTCCAACTACAGAATTTTCCATTCTCAAGGGGGAGCTAGCCGCCTCATTAATTGCAGAAGCCACACCCATTCCATTATTTGAATTTTCCATTTCATCAGAAATTAAGATACCTGGCGCCCCATACTTAGACCCCCACATCATCTAAGTTATCCACATCATCCTTCTGCTCTGCCACGTCATCTTCCTTCGCTGGACCAGATTTCTTCTCCATGAATGATTCTAGAGGTTCATTTTGCATGATGATTCTGAATGAATCTTCTTCTATAACTCTAACTGGATATTTTATCCCATCAACGTTCAGATCAACACAACCTTGTAGCTTTTGAATGAGATTTGTCACTCCCAAAATCCTTAATTTGACATAAGAAAGCTCTTTCGAGGTGTCTTCATATGTTTCCATAAATTGTCCCCAATTCTCACCAATTTCTTTAAAAGTAGGGTTTGACCATGCATTGAGATGCATTCCATAGCTTCTTAACCATACGAATCTTTCTTCCATCGCTTGTTCTCCTTTCCATGGTCTTACCTCTTCAAACCCGGTTAACCACTTTTCTTTGGGGAGTTATCTTGACACTCCTATTGTTCATGAGAATATGAGTCCTAAATTAAGCTAACCTGATATCTAGGCCATGGATGCGCGCACACACACTTTCCTTACATGTCGTTGATCATGGTGTTTCATATTTCTTCTGCCTTGCATGATATCATGATATTATATAATCAAGTTGTGTCTTAAAGTTTGGATGTCTTGTTCATCTCATCTCATGATACAATACTTGCGCTAAAACATTCTTATGCTTGTATCTTCAAATTTTTCATTATCTTTTAGCATTTGGTTTTGTTTAGTTTTATTAAGCTTTGTGTGCTTTTAGTTCTTTGTCTACTTTTGAGTTTAGGCATCATGCTATTTGTGTTAGTGTTTCCTTCTCTCTTAAATATCTCACTTGACTGCTTCTCTTGGACTTTAATTGTTCAATGCTCTCCTTTGTTCACATTTATTGCTTTATTATTTTCCTATTCGCCCTTTGTCATTCCATGTCAAAAATGGGGAGAATGATGAAAGAGGGAGTAAGTTGCCTGCTATTCTAATCTGTTTGAATGTTGAGCTTTGTTTGTAGTCTCTTTACAACTCGTTCATATAGAACCTTTGTAGTGTGTTTTGTTTTGGAAGTTCCAAAGGGGGAGATTGTTTAGGACCAAGTTCTAAAGTCCTTTGTTTTGGCAATTCCGTTTGACAAAACACACATTTACATCAAGTTGTAATTTTAATTTTTAGAGTGTCTATTTAGGTGTGGTATGAAATCAATATGTAATTCTTTTTATTGCGGTCTTTATTTTGAAGCAACTCTTCTGCCAAGAATCTATAGACAACTTTTCAGCAAACTTCGGGACTTGCTCGAGCAAGTTAGGCGTGCACTGTCACGCCCTCATTTTTTTTTTCAAAACATTGATAAAAGAATCTCAAACAATAAGTAAGTTAAAAGATAAAGATTTTCATAAATTATAAAGATTTCCATAAATTATAGTACGTCCTTAGCCCAACGGCTATCAAATGTTTGGGCACCCTTGCCCCAAAGGTGTAATCAAATAATAAAGTTTGGGCACCCTTGCCCCAAAGGTGTAATCAAGATAACATCCCATAAGTTATTACAAATCTATAGTCAAAAGATAAGAAAAGATTAGAGTTACAATATCATCTCCCCAAAAGAAATGTTTGATGCCAAAAAGATGAATAAAATAACTCCATGCCGGTATGCTCTTCATCTATGTCATGCACTCCACACTATGCACGGTCAAGCTGAGTACCTGAAAATGATAGGGTGAGCACACTTGCTCGTAGGAGAACTAATCTACTAGCGCTAGGCATATGAATATGATGCATGCACATGAGAGCTAGACATGTCAAACGAGGGCTCATGCATGGATTCACGAGGCTAAGGCATGGAAGAGAACTTAGGAAATTTCGACGTACTCAAGTAGTTCCAAGGATCCACCCAACACCCAAGCTCATCACCCAAGTCAAAATTAAGTTTATATAACAAGTTCCGACGAAATGTTAGGGATAGACCAAAACTTTGTTTCCCGTTTCTTTTGTTGAAGAAAATCATCAAGTTTATAAAGTGCTAGGGATTTAATCCCTCTGCCGGGTTCCATAGGCCCCGCGTGCCTCTGCCGGGTTCCGTAGGCCCCGCGTGCCTCTGCCGGGTTCCATAGGCCCCGCGAGCCTTTATCAAATACTTTTTATCCAACGAGGGTATCGATTTAATAATATCTCATCATTCCCCAAACATTTCATCAAAACTTCTATAAGTAGTCCGTCTTTCAAAACTTCACTTCATTTTCCGCATCTTTCATTAAAATTCGTTACCCACACACACACATCCGAACTTTCAAAAACCATTAACTTTCATGGAATGTAAAAGCGACTCATTTGCTTGAAAAACCAAAGTTCTCGGGTTAAATCGTCCGAAAGTGGTGCCAAAAGGCGGTTTTATCAAAGTACAAGCGATCGGGGATCAAACGGACATCAAAAGGGTGACCGAGACTACCTAAAAACAGGGGCAGTCGCTGAATTTTTACAGGGGCAGCAGCATGAACAGTACACAGAGCAGATTTTCACCTTAAGGGTGTGGAATTTCAACCCAATCACACTAAGGATAGCAAATGCTCAAATTGGAAGTGCAAGGCAACAATTGGATATGGAGGGAAGTCAATTTCACCCCCAATTTCATCAAATGATAAGCCAAAGAGTAGATCAAGAAATTAATTGAGAAACCCACCCCAATTTGGGGAAAACATGAAATCCAATGAAATAGAAGCTAAAATCCAAGTATGTGCAATAAATCACCAACATATAACTAGAGAGAGTAGAAAATTGTTCCCCTACCTCAAGGATTTGCTTGAAAAATGTGGGTGAATGAAGCCCTAAGCTTGGATTTCCCACAAACCCGAAATTGGTGCTCCCGGTGTGATTCCAAGGTGACCCGAACTCCCCACGGTGCGTAGAACGTGAAAATGGCCTTGGTTCTTGAAGAGGTTGAGTGAGGAGGGCAAGGTTTGAGCTTGGAGTGAGTAAAAAATAGAGGAGAAGAGAGAGAGAGAGAGCCCGATCGGTGGAGGAGAGAGGAGGAATGAGATATTTTGTTTTCTTTCAAATTTGCCCCACACTACTTATTATAATTCCCTTATTACACTACACCCCCAAATGTCACTTGTGTATATAGTATGTGACCACAATACTTATTTTCATAAACCAAAACCAAACTTAAGTAAAGACTATAATTTTGAGTTTTCTTTACTTTAATTTATTTATGAAAATAAGGAAGTACCCCCCATTTGGAAACAATGACATTTCTAAAATTTTAAAATTCTAATCACATCAAAATCTCATCCCCCCACTTTTAGTACAAAACTGAAAAACGGCAGATTTTTCTCCGAACAAAATAGGCGAAAGATGACTTTGCCTTACTCAAAAATAACTTCCAATTATACCATTGTGATTAGAAAAATCCAAGGAACAATTACCGCCATTTTTTATCGGCCAAATCGAA
This sequence comes from Vaccinium macrocarpon, assembly GCA_022606695.1. Classification (NCBI taxonomy): domain Eukaryota; kingdom Viridiplantae; phylum Streptophyta; class Magnoliopsida; order Ericales; family Ericaceae; genus Vaccinium; species Vaccinium macrocarpon. Next base: position 23,581,355 of record CM040170.1, on the reverse strand, counting down.
ACTTCTCCAAAAATTGATTTTTCATGCGGGTTCTTACATGCACAACCAACTATAAATACCGATCTGTTAGGGTTTTCGCATTACCTCTCATAACTTACAGCAGCCGCACTTTTTGGAAAAAAGAGAGAAAAATGTTTCTTGATCTTTTGAGTGTTAACCTTGGAATTTCAACACAATTGAATAATCGTTCAACTACATGTTCATCTCTAGGAAGTTCTCTACAAACTAGAAGTGATTTCAAGGGAATACTTTTGGTGGGACTCCGAAAGTATCCAAGGAAGGTTTGTGCAATTCAAGGCGTTGGCGATCAAGATCACGGGGTGCGTGTACGTGTGACTCGGTAGACGATACTTAGAACTTTGTGAGGATTTATATTGTTTGGATAAGTATATCTATAACTGCTCAATGATTATAGTGATTTGATTCATTTCTGTGGTTTTTTACCCATTTAGGATTTTTCCACGTATTCCCTGGTGTTCTTTGATTGATTGATTGCGTGGTTTGTGCTGGGAGTTTAAATTAGTGATTCACTATAAAGACCCGAAATTTCATGAAAATTCTTTTCTATCTTCTATTCATTTTAAGTAATGTGAATGAGTTGATTAATGTTTTAAAATATGTTTCTTTCTTAGTATTATATCTGTGTGTATATCTCGGTGTACCGAGGGTCTAGTGAATGGTACGAATACATGTTATGATATTGTGTGGATGTTTGGAGGTGTTGAAAATGTGTTAGATATGATCAGGGTTCAAATTGGTAAAGCTTGTAAAAATTTTGAATTTTTTACTCGTGAAACTAGTATGGCTTTTTCTTGATACCGGTATCTAGTTATATTTTTTGCAGATTTTAAGCCATCAGAAAGTCTAGATACTGGTATACCTTTTTCTTGATACCGGTATCCAATTATATCCAGTTATATTTTCTTGATACCGGTATGGGTTTTTCTTGATAACGGTATCCAGCTGCATTTTTTTGCAAATTTTGAGTCCAACATAGCTTTCTATAAATAGGGTCTTAGACTCATTTCTTCACTCCAAAACCATTAAACAAACCCTAAAACCACCTCTCTACCTTCTCTCTTCACCCCCACCTCAAATCTTGTGATTCTAACCTCAATCCACCACAAATCTTCAAAATCTACAGATTGGAAACATCAAGCTCCCTTGGATTTCGAGATTTGAAGTTTCTACACCTAGTGTTTCACTCATCTTCAATTTTCAAGCAAAACCTTGAGGTAGGGGAACAATGTCTACTCTCTCTAGTTGTATGCTTATGATTTGTTGCACATAATTGATTCTTGGCCTCAACTTTATTGAAAATCATGTTTTCCCCATTTGTGTCGGTTTTTCCCACTTTGATTCTTTGATCTATGAAATTACTTGTTGTTTGGTGAAATTGGGAGTAAAATTGACCTCCCTCAATGTTTAATTAACAACCTAGCACTTCTATTTTGAGTCTAAACTATCTTATTTGTGATTGAGTTGAAATTCCACAACTTAGAGGTGGAAATCTACACTGTGTACTATCCATAGGCTGTTGTCCATAATTTTCCAGCTGCTGCCCTTGTCATTTGGGTGGAATTCAACCATCCTTTCATGTCTGTTTGCTCCCCGATCGCTTATTCCTTCATATATTTTACATTTGGTATTATTTTCACCCATGTTTTGACTCAAAGGATAAGGTTTTATCAATAAATATGCCATTTTATGTCACAAGAATGCTTTGTTGATTTTTAGAAAGCATGCGTAAATGTGTGTGTAACTCTTTTGTTCAAAAGGGGGGTGCTTTGGTGAAATGAAATTGGGGAAGTGGACTTGATATAATAATTTTAATGAAATGTTTGTGATGATGAGGTGTTTTAAACTAATGTCAATTTTGGTGAGATTTTGGTAAAGGCACGCCGGGGCCTACAGAACCCAGTAGGGGCTCGCGGGGCCCACAAAATCCCGCAGAGGCACGTGGGGCCTACAGAACCCAGCAGAGGCACACGGAGTCTATGGAATTCACCAAAGGGATTTGAATCACTGGTATTAATGAAATGATGGTTTTTCTTCAATGAAAGAAATGAGAATTTAGATTTTCAAACTATCAAGTATGTTTTGTTGAAATTCAACGTGTGAACTTGGATTTAGACTTTTGTGAAAAACGTGGCAAATTAGGTGTAATAAAATGGATATTTTGGGTGGTGTTTGGGTACTTAGGAAATATTTTGAACTTATGGTTTGTTGGTGGATACTTGGCAATTATTTGGGTACTGTGGCGTCTCTAAATTCTTTCCCTAAAAATTTGGTCACCGTTACTCTCATTGGTACACCCATTTGTCACCTTATGGTTACATGTGCATATATCACATTCATACACCTAGCATTAGTAGAATAGTTCTCCTATGAGCGGTATTCTCACCCTATCCCTTTTTAGGTACCAAGCTTTGATCGTTCATGGTTTGGAGTGCATGACATGGATAAAGAGCATACATGGCATGAAGTTATTTTATTCATCTTCTATGCATTAAATATTCTTTTAGGAGATGATAATGTAACTCTAATCTTTTCTCTATCTTTTGACATGGAACTTGTAATAACCTATGAGATATTCTTTGATTTCACATTTGGGCAATGGTGCCCGAATATTTGATAGCCTATAGGCTAAGGATGTACTTTATTTTTATGGAACTCGATTGGGATGGATTTATGGAAATTTTAACATTTGACTTATTATTTGCTGAAACTCATTTATTTATGTTTTGTAAAAATGACAGTGTGACATTCACATTCATACTATTAGGGTTTTTATGAATTATTAGATAATCCTATTTTTTTCACCTTGGTATCGAGTGAGCTGCTCCTTCCATTAGGATTTATTTTCCTAGAGCAGATCCATCATGAGTACGAACATGAATCATGTGTCTAGAAATTTGCCTGTACTTGATACTGATAATTTTAATTACTGGAAATCTAGAATAAAGGCTATAATAAGATCAACCGGTGAAGAAATTTGGGATTCATGTGTTGTGGGGTACACTTGACCCATGAAAACTATAGAGGACAAACAGGTTCAAAAAATCTAGTTTGAGTTATCAATCGCTGAAAAAGCATTACTTGAAGCTAATAACCGTGCACTTGATATTTTATTTTATGTTGTTGAAATTAATGAGCACAGCAAAATAGTTAACTGTGAAATTGAGAAAGAGGCATGAGACATTTTGGTTACTTTTCATGAGGGGACAGACGTGGTTAAGCAATCTAAGCTACAAAAGCTTACTACGGAGTTTGAGACCATTAGAATGGAGTAGGAGACCTTCAATCAATTTTACTCCAAGCTCATTGCCATCATCAGCAGATGCAAGAACTCGGGTGAGCCAATCTTTCCTTTTGTATTATTAAAAAAAATTTACGCTACTTACCTCCTAGATTTAAAACTCAAGTAACTATGCTAGATGGTAAGAGAAAATTAAAAGAAAAATCTATTCAAGAAATAGATGAGATTCTTCAAACTTTTGAGGGTGACCTATTGCAATTTGAACCTGTTCAACCTAAAGTAAAACATTCAAAGTCTTCAATTGCATTTAAAAGTACTCAAAAAAATAAGAAAGGTTTAGGTAGTGATAGTGATGTTGATTTTGAGGAGATGAAAGCTTTTTTCAAACAATTTAAAAATAGTATGAAATAGAAATATGATAATGGAAAAGGAGAATTTTGTAGAAAAAAATAAAAAGGTGGGAAAAAGACCACCTAAAGGACCACAGTGTTTTGAGTGCCATGGCTTTAGTCATTATGCCTTAGATTGTGCTAATAAAAAAAAAGAAGGTTTTTGTTGCTCAAACATGGGATGATAGCAACTCTGATGAATCAAATGAAGAAAATGGCTACGACAAAATTATGATAGAAACTTTTTGGCTTTCGGAGTATCCATAAATCCTCAGAGTCTTTCCAAATCAAGTGGTTCTGAGATTGATAATAGCGAGCCGAAAAGTTGTTATGATTTAGATGAGATCAGAGAGGAGTGTGGACGCACCGCCGGAGGGATCCAGTGAATTGATTCGGAGTCACCACCCGGGTTTTAGCGGATTGTCCCTGAGGAACTAAACTCAATTGACTCATGCCTCATTCAATGGATAAGGATTACTAGCCCGTCATCACCATACTATCTTAGGTTCCGGAGCTCAGTTACAAGAGGGGAAGGGTTTCACGGCACCCGCCTCGCCCGGATCGAAAACCGGTCTCTACTTGACTTTTGTGGGATTATACAAGAAATGTATGCAACTCAATTTTGATCAAGTACGGGGGATGAGGGATGGGAAGCCAAGCAATGATGATAAACATAACGATAAGCTACAGTGTATGCTTGTGATCCGTGAATCTACATGAATGGTGATGATATGCAAGTATGAACAAACAAGAACATCAAACAGCAAGTAACAACATTATACTATACAGAATGATAACAAAGTAACAAAAAATGACACCACAAACCACCACAAGACTAAACCAATCTGATCTACCGTCAAGGGTTCGAGCGCTCAACTTGGGGGTTTGAGCACTAAACCTCCAGCTCGCCCTTATATGCTCATGATGCTTCTGATTTGATGAAAACATGACTCAACCACCATTGTTTACTCAAAAACAGCATTTGAATTGCTAAACAAAATGACATAATCACATAATCATGGGTTCAAACTCATCCATGGACCAAAATGAGGCAAGCATTACACAGAGAATGAAAACTCAATGCTTTGAAACTTTGCAGAACACTCAAAAAGCCAAAAACAAGCTGAAATAAGTGAATGATTTGATTGGACCAGAAGATAGTTTGAGCGCTCGAAGGCATGCATTGAGCGCTTAAGCCATCACCTGGATTTGAGTGTTTTTGTAGCATTCAGCCCTCATCTGGACAACAAACTAGTTCAACATGATATATGATGATGCATAACGTATTGAAATTTCACCAACATGAGTAAAATACACTTTAGGTGTCCACATGAGTGGAGAGTTAGCATTGGACCACACATAAGCATGATTAGAGTGAGAGAGGGAGAAGAGGTTAGGTTGGCCTAGCCAAACATCAACACACACACACACACACACACACACAAACACACACACATTTTGAGATTAGGTTGGCTTAGCCAAACATCAACACACACACACGTCGAGATTAGGTTGGCCTAGCCAAACATCAACACACACACACACCATAAACTGAAAACAGAACACGAACTAAAGTAGACAACATTCAAACTTCAAAACTAAGCAAGGTCTGAGTGCTCATAGTGCTAGCCTTGAGTGCTCAAGCCCCATTCAATAGTTGTGAGTTTCTATGATTTCTGATCATTCTTTGATGTTGGCATGAACTTGAAACCTGGTGATCATGGTTAAAAGGAGAAAAACACACTACTTGTTTCATAGAATAGGATCATCCATGGTTTGATAATAATGAAACATCACTTTTATGGCTTTTGGGTTCATTGATCAATGATCAAAGGCAAAATAAACTGATTTGAGAGTTGTTGAACCATCGAAAAGCCATAATAATGATGTTACCAACATAAGATATGATCAAAAACCACAAAAACATGAAAAGGGCCAAAATAGTTTGAGAGCTCAAATTGTGACATCATCAAAGTTTGAGCGCTCAAGCTGTGATACCAGCACAGTTTGAGTGCTTGAACCATTTTGAGTTTAGATTTTTGAAGTCAATTTTTCTTGATATCTAAGACCTTGTGAGCTCATGGAAGGTATGTGGAAACTCTAAGAACTCACTGGTCTCCCTCAGGATGACCAAAATGTGATTTTATGCATGATTTTCTACTTTTTCGGCTATGATCAAGGCTTGAACTTGTGGTTTGATGAATGGATGGGTAGTGGTTGTGTTTTATGGGATATAGATGAAGTATTTTGGATAGAGAGTGTGAGTGTAGGGCTGATTGGATGATTCATTGAGTGGATGGGGGTGTATTGAAGGTTAGATGACCATTTTTGGCATGATCAAGTGGGTTTAATTGATCTTGGATGATGGAGCTACAATTGATGGATGATTATAGTAAAGAGGGGCTGACTATGGAGTTTTAGAGTGAGAAAGGGGTCAGGATCAATTGGTATCTTAAATACCCATGTGTATTTGGTCTTAAAGATGGGATTTTTGGGTGTTTTGAAGGTTGAGGATGTTGGAAATGGATGAAAGAGAGAGTAAAACATGATTGAAGGATAAGAGAGAGTGGTTTTGGTCTAATGAAGGGTGTGAAAGTGTAAGAGATTAGCCAAGGGTGGGGGTTGTGGTTTATATAGAGGGAAATGGGGGGGAAAATGAATTGACTTTGAAATGGAGGGCCTACTAAGATGATTTAGGCCTTTCCTGAGGGCTACTGTATGTATGTGAGCAGTAATACGACGGTTAGATGCTCCCATGTCAGAAGAATCTCATGATTAGATGCTCTGCCAAAAACAAACTGGACAGAGATTGAGCGCTCAATGTGTGACGTCATCAGGGTTTGAGCGCTCAGTGTGTGATGTCATGGTTTGAGTGCTCAAACTAAGGGCTTGAGCACTCAAAGTGTTTTGAGCATAGAGGTTTTTCTTGGTTTATTTGAGTAATTCGAGAGGTATTTTGGTTATTTTGGGAGGCTTAGGTTGTTTGGTAAGAGTTTAGGGTAATTTAGGGTGTTCAAGCCTCGTTCTTAGCCTTAAGGTATGCACGATTGGTCTATATCATCATCGGGAACGCTTGATATGTTTCTCAGGTTAAAATCGGGGTGTCTACAGTTGCCCCTCTTAGATGAAACTCCTTACCACTTCTTTGTATGAGTTGCATTCAAAATAGAAACTCCTTACCATTTTGCGCAAATCGACGGCTTCCCAAGTCGAGCCGCTAAAGTAAACAAATGATTTCACGTGAATCGATGGCTTCCTGAGTCAAGACGCTAAAGCAATCAAACGATTTCAAACAAATGATTTCATGTGGATCGACAAGCCTTCGCAAGTCGAAATGCTAAAACAAAGATAAATTATTGTGATTGTGATCATGATTGTGATTGGGATTGGGATTGGGATTGGGATTGGGATTGGGATTGGATTGGATTCATTCATATGCACAAGCTAGGTGGCTAAAGCGATTAAGCTTAACTACCCTCTGAACAATGGGGAGGCTAAATTTGATGGGGCCATTCCTTGCGAAACGTGATGGCCAAATGATAGGATGAGTGTCTCTTGAACAACAGGACAATCGAGAAAATGTGACCACCTACTGAACAACGAGGTAATCGATACGCTAATGATCGAATCATAATAATATGATGGTCTTAACGACACAATGATTCATCAACAACAAATGTTCAAATCAACTAATTAAATGCATTGATTGGTTTATTAAGATGACTAACAGCTTGATATGATTGATGCACCAGCTAGGTGGCTGAAATGATTGGGGTGCGCCAGCTAGGCAACTACACAATGATTATCCCAAATGACTTGATTGAAAATGACCATTGCTGGTCTTGAAATTGATTTTGAAGTGACCATTTTTGGTCTTGAAATTGATTTCGAAGGTGATCATTTCTGGTCTTGAAATTGATTTTGAAAGTGACCATTGCTGGTCTTGAAATTGATTTTGAAGCGACCATTGCTGGTCTTGAAATTGATTTTGAAGTGACCATTTCTGGTTTTGAAATTGATTTTGAAGTGACCATTTTTTATCTTGAAATTGAATTTGAAGTAACCATTTCTCGTCTTGAAATTGATTTTGAAGTGACCATTTATGGTCTAGAAATTGATTTTGAAGGCGACCATTTCTGGTCTTGAAATTGATTGAGGACGTTTGAAAAGATGTTGTCCCGTAGGACGGTAGATTGATTGATTGAAAGACTGTACTGTAGAACGGTCGAATTAAAAAATGTTGTCCTGTAGGACGGTTATGTGAGATTCATGCTTTGACGCTTGACAACAACATGGGCACCATTTCTTGTTTAAAGAGTAGGTTACACAACAGGGGTGCCTCTTTGTTTTTCTGGTCTTTCCTTTTGGCAGACCTTAAGTTTGAGCTTGGTTGGGCTTGTATTTCAGGTTTTGAGGTTTGGGCTTTGGATTGGCTTCTGGTGAGGCTTTGGGCTCTTATGCCTCAGTCTTTGTAAGGACCCGTATTTTTACATAATTTTTCCGAAATAATGTTGGGTAAATGTGAGGAATTGAATTTTGATTAAGAGAGGTCAATGTGATAGTGGGAGAGTGCATTTGAGTGTGTTTAATATGCATTTGAAAGTTTAGGGGTGAAAGTGTAAGAGGGTGAGACTATATAAGACATTTTATACTTGCATTTTTACCAAAAATCAGCCGTCTCTCTTATTCATCAGCCATAGCCCTCTCTCTCACTCCTCTCCTCCATTGTTGCTTGCTCCAAGCTCAAGAATTCACCAAAACCTCAAGTCCCCTTCATAAACCCCACCTAAAATCATCTTCTCTACGTGTTTTGAGGCTTGTATTGCACTCATTTCACACCAAAAGCTCACATTTCGGGTTAGAGCTCATTGGAGGCTAGGGCTTTCATTTCCTCACTCATTTGAAGCTAAAATCTTGTGGTAGGAAGACAAATTCTACTCCCTCTAGTTGTATGTATGTGATGTATGGCATATATCTTGTTCTTGTTACTCAAATTCATCAAATTCTTCATTTGCTCTCAAATGGGTTTGTTCGAGCTTGATTTTGTGATCTATGATTTGAGTACTTGTTTGATGCAATTGATTATTGATTTACCTTCCCTTGATGTCTATTAGTTTGTTCACATATCCACTTTTGGCCTAAAACTTCATATATGCTATTGGGTTGAAGTTTCATGTTTTGAGAGAAACCTGCAGAAATTCTGGGTTTCCCCAACCAGTCGTGCAAAAACTTCCAACCGGTTGGGCAGTTCTAAAGTGTTCACATGAATCTGTCTCTGCCCAACCAGTTGGGCAAAAAACACCAACCGGTTGGGAACTTCTGAAATTTTCACACGAATCTGTCTCTGCCCAACCAGTTGGGCAAAAACCACCAACCAATTGGGCTTTTCTAAAAACTTTTATTCGTCTCTGTTTTAGTCCAACCAGTTGGGCAAAAACCTCCAACCGGTTGGGAAACGCTAAAATATCATATTTTCATCTTCGATCCATCCCTTGAATATTGGACACATCGTACATCCCTCCAACCATATTTTGGCATCGTTTGGATAATGTAAAAAGTTGGTTTGACTTTTCGATGCAAATGATAAATTTTGGGACAAATTGTAAAGTTTTGAGATGAGTTTTAAATCGAAAATATTTTATGGATAAATGTGAACTCTAGGGATCACCCGTTTGGTGTCCCTTGCCATGGGTGCACGGAGCCTGCGAAATCTGGCAGGGGTACACGGAACCCATGAAATCCGGCAGAGGGATACTTCCTATTAAATTTATGAATGTTTTTCTTATAAAATGTTAGAAATGACACGTTTTGAGTTCAATTTGGAATATTTGGCGAAAATTGAAATTTTGTGTATGGGTATGAAGACTTGGCAATTACGTGGTCTTTGATTGTATACTTAAACTTAGTTTAGAACACTTGGACACATTCTAGACACATGAACACATTTCGAGCACTTAGTGGTTGAGTTAAAGCCTTTTGTTCATCCTAATCTTGTACCTTGGCTGTGTCCATCATATTATACACATTCATTATGCATGCATCATGTTTATACACCTAGCGTTGGTAGAGTAGTTTTCCTAATGGGCTAGTGAGCTCAACCTATCAATTTTCAGGTACACGGCATGGAGCATGACGTTGGATGCTTGTTGAGTGACATCTACATGGAGCATAAACATGCATGAATTTATTTTCCCATCTTGTATTATACTTTTGAAAGATGGTTTTGTAACTTCAAGTTATTAATCTTTTGACTAATTAGTTATTGTAATAACTTGTAAACCTTGTACTTATGCATATTGGGTCATGGACGCTAACGGATAGAACTTGTTGTTTGAAATGGTGGGATTGTGTTATGTTGACTTTGAATATTCAAGGGAATTTATGAGATCTTGACTTGTCCTACGTGGATTTTATTTATTTTTGAGTTATTAAATTTGAGGGCGTGACAGTCTTGAATTTGGGCGCATGATTCTCCCAGTGGATGGCAACGGGATGACATGCCCCAATTTTGGGCTAATGATGATCCTCAGTTCTGATTGCATTTCTTGGATTTGCTGATGGTTTTGGCAACCAATTGACCATGAACCCCAAAACGGATCTTTTCGTGCATTGAAATTGTTTCCATGAGTCCAGGACAGACAAGACTAAGATGGTTTGACTCTTTTGATACTGAGGTGGATTTTGACGAGACTAGCAAGACCAAGGAATTTGATTGACCTTTTTGACAAAAGGGTGGACTTGGACGAAATCGAGCAATCGTTTGACCTTTTGATAGAGATGTGAACTTCGGCTGGATTGATTTGAAGGACAAGAAATGTCTCTTATCAACTGCGTGACTTCTCCTAAGAATACCCCAAGGAAGACCATGTTGACTTGAAGTTTTGAAAGACCATGTTGACTCAAAGGATATGGAATACCCCAAGGACTTGTTGTCTTGAACTTTTGAAAGGTGACAAACATGCCTCACGATTGATGCCAAATTTGTCAGGACAAAATTGGATTTTTGATGACTTTTCCCTTGGGATTTCAAAATTGTTTGGCTCCATTAAATGATGTTCATTCAAACCAATTATTTTGTCAAAAACACAAGATTTCTTATCATGAACCCATGCTCTAGATTGTTGATGATGCCCTATTGACTTTCCGTCAAAATGCCCAGTTTGGAGGGCTGCTGATGAAGACCCTTTGATATGCCCCAGTTTGGATTTTTGCTTTGTCTGACACCAATGGTTGCACAATGCTTTGACTTTTAAGGGAGACTAGACTATTCCCTTTTTACTTGAATTCTCGTCATCAAGTTGCATTTCCAATCTGAAAGGACTTTAGCTATTTTATGACGAGGCCAAGGTTATGGGCTTAACAAGGAAAGGATAATAGGCTCAAAAATCACATTTTTCCTTGGGGTTGTTTGAGCTGGCAGCTATCTTGGATTTTTTATTGTGCCATTTTTGCTTTTTGGATAGGCGCTTTCTTCTTTTCTTCTTCTTTTCCTTTGCGCCTATTTTTTATTGGCACTTTCTTTCTACTTGGATTTTTCTGTTCCAATTCTTCTGTGCTCCTCATCTTGTTGTGTCCATGCATTTGGCATTTTCATCCGCCAATGCGTTTAACACTTCCAATCTTGTGATGGCTTCAATTCTCATGCACCTACATCTTTGTCACTTTTTATTCTTTCATTTCACCCCAGTGTGGGGCATAGCTCCTTAGCTGGGTTCTTTTTCAAAGAAATTGATTTAGGCTCAAAGAGGCTTTGCAATGGATATTTATGTTTGAAATCAAACAAAGAATGCCTTCACTACAACAAAATGGGGATTTAGGGGCACTTTTTAAAGGGCACTTCTTTTAAATTGCCCTGTTAAGTTACTAATGAGGCACTACCTTCTTAAGTGCCCCAATTGATTGTACCTAATGCGGCACTTGATCTCAATCCAAATTTTACATATTTAATTTATTTGTGGTTATTTTGATGGGGCAGTTGCTGGTGCCTCTAAAAACTAGGTCTAATGGGGCAGTTTCTTAGAAGCATAATACTACGTTGTTTTGCTAGCTATTTTTTTACTTCTTTTTTTCTTTAGCGGCACTTGACTTGACCTGATTTAATTATCAATTTTTTTATACTTAACTATGTTTTTGGCAATCTGTTAAGGCACTTTTAATTGCCTCAAAAGACATCCTCCCAAAGCTATTAGAGCATTTGTGCCGCTATGCCTCAAATGCTTATATATTTGTTAAATAACCAATACACGACGTCGTTCTTCAAATATACTTTGATCAAGAGTTTTTTTTTAAACCTGACCAAGCTAAAAATTTACATGATTGATTTAATCAACAAGCACAACAAAATTAGCGATCTCGATTATCACGATTGTGTCGTGGTCATGTGGCTACTATACATTCAACTACGGCACAAGACTCAGTTTTACTATCAATTGCATCTTAATGAAGAAGCTTTATAAAATAAATCTAATTTTATTTTAAAAATGAGGGGAAATAAAAAATGAATTTTTGAATAATAAAAATGAAAATTTTGATTTTTGAATTGATAGGTCAAAATTAAATTTTTGTAATTACATAATATGTATAAAATTTTGATTATATTATGCGTTAACCACACGATCACAACACAATTATGACGATCCACACCGTTCATTTTGTTTGTCTTGCTATTTTAATCACTCTCGCCAAATTTGAAGTCTATCGGGTACTAAAAGTCCTTTCATCGGGACGTTGATTCATTATCAACCAACAATTTGTTTCATTCGATCAAGTACGTAACGATAATTAAATTACTTCATTTTTTGCATGGAGGATATAATCACTCCCACTTAAAATCTAGATGGTTCCGATTGGAAATAAACTACTCTGATGGCTGTCAAGTCATGCATTATAGAACATTATTGCTCTTAGATGCACTGATTGTGATCTGATCAGGTGGTTGCCGACATTTGATCGCCACCATTTTCGGGAAAAATGATGGAATTGATAAGATATGAGATCGTAACGGTTTAGATCAAACATTCGAGAAATCAAGTCTGCACTTGTCTTTCAATCCTATACATCAAACTTACTTGGTTCTAAACCAAACTATTATGCTATAGGATAATGTACGCCAGCCACACGATCGCAACACAATTATGATGATCCAAACCATTCACTTTGTTTGTCTTGATGTTTTAATCACTCTCGCCAAATTTGAAGTCTATCGGGTATTGAAAGCCCTTTTATCGGGATGTTGATTCATTATAACCCCAAAAAAATTCTACTTCGATCAAGTATGTAATGATAATTAAATTACTTCATTTTTTGCATGGAGGATATAATCACTTCCACGTAAAATGTAGACGGATCTGATTCGAAGAAAAATACTCTAACGACTCTCGAGTAATACTCCCTCCGTCCCAATTTTATAGTCCCAATTGACACTTTTTGTTGTCCCAAAAAAATTGTCCCACTTCAAAACTAAATGAGTAATTGTTAAGGAATTTCCTCTTATACCCTTGTATTTTGAAATTAAAAATAATAAAAAAGTAAGAAAGTGTAATGATTGAAGGGTAAAATAGGAAAAACATGTTTTCAAAAGTGCAATGATTATGTCCCCTTATTAAGTTGGAATCCCCAAAAGGGACCATAAAATTGGGACGGAGGGAGTACAATTTTATGGTTGAGTGCATAGACAACATAGCTTGCATCACCAAAGGTTATTTTATTTTATTTTTTTTGGGTGCGATTTCTGGCGCGCAACATTTTGGTTGGGCGCTTTCTTCTAATTGTTCAATTTTCGTTTGGCGCTCTTATCTTTGTCAAAGCTAAAGGTAGTATTCTCAGTCCAGAAACCTTCTCTCCTCCCCTTTCTTCTATCTAGGGAAGAAATCGACTCCTACCAAGTTGATGAATTCGAATCGAAGAAAGAGGGACGAACATCGGCGCTGGGTTTCCACGAATTTCGAAATTTAGGGTTTCAGGTTTGAATCCTTCTAGGCCGCTCGCTTTTCCCCTTTCAATTTCCCTTTTAATTTCTCTATTATTTTGTCTTTCCCTAGCAATGAATTAAAGTTAGGATGTTGGGTTCATGTTTGTAGACATTCACGTTTCGCGGCTGAAGAGAGAGAGAGAGAGGAGACGATCGCAAACCACTGACGATCGACCATCAACGACCACCACCATGCCCTAAGCACTGGCGATCACGAAGCACCACCATCTCCGACCACGACCATGGGCGAGAACCAGACGGGATTTCTCTCGAAGCGCTTGAACTGGCGTGACGAGCCGAACGGGCGACAAGGTCTCTCTCTCTCTCTCTCACGCTTCTCTTTCTTTCACGGTTTTCTCTTCTTTGTTGTAGGTTGAAACTCTGAAGTTTTGGCTGTTCGACCGGTCACAACGAGTATTGACAAGGGAGATGATAGGGCTTGATGTGTAAGATTTGAAGCCCTCACCAAGGAAGGCAAGCTTCAACTATGCTGGCATGATATTCCTTTCATGAAGCTTAGTTTTATTTTGGCTATTTTACTTTCATATCTTTCATTGATTTTTGGAAAGTTAGGGTTCATCCTTCTAAAATGTAGAATCCCTCTAATGTACAGTCCATCTAAGTAAAGGGTACATATCTTCTTTCATTTTATTTTCTCATACGTATGGTTATAAAGTTATGTAGATCAGTAGATATAGTCATAAATTGCGTAGGCTTCATGTTTTTTTCTATCTTTGCTAAGGGTTGATCTATGAACTGTTGTGGAGTGATACACAACCAAAGCCTGGGAAAGGACCAAAGCAAACGGGCCGTTGGTCTTTCTTTTGGTGCAGATTTAACCAATAGTTTTTCCAGCATAACAATCTAGTTAGTTCTTTTAGCGTCTTGATGCTCTTCATGGGTTTCAATTCAATCAAGTTAGTTCACCACATAAATTTAATTCATTTCAAATTTAGTTGTGTGATCTCACAAAGTGAAGGATCTGAGATTGACCAAGGTGGTAATTTCCGAACTGTGTTTTCTACTCCAAACTATTGTGTTCACGTGATCTAATCATGATCCTCTTTTATTGAACTTGTACACAGGTATCTTCTAGGATGTGAATGTTATGGGAAATAGCAATACATGATATGTTTGAAATGCCACCCTATATCAGTCCTTCACAATTTCATTTTCCAAAGTACTTTTATCCCCCTCTAAAGGTATGTGCAAAATATCGTTTCTGTTTCTAGAACAAAAGTCTGGATATAGAAAGATTATTGGAGCTCTTGGGCCAAAGGATAATCGAACTACAAATTCAAGCTAGAAAATAGAATTTGCAAATTGAGGATTTTGAATATTCCATAGTCTCCATATCTTGGATATTAGATGAATCCAATGTTTAGGCATGTTTACGCACCCAAACATGTGTACCTGAGCCCATCTAAAATATATAGGTTTATTTCATTACCAAGTTTTGAGTTATTTTGTTTGCAATTGCTTTCTTCTTTGGCTGTTCTTTTTGTGACAGAAAAGCCCCAAGCTATATTTATTTCTTGCTCGCTAAAATTCCAAAATAGCTTTTGTGGAATTGGAAATTTAAGCCGATATGCTAGCTGAAGTGAACGACTGGTTGTTGAATTTTTTAAGAACAAGAATGGAGATGGGATGAGACTAGCTTCCCCTTATTAAATTGGGGTGGTTTGCATTCTACTTATAATTCTACTTTGGCTCCCGGAGTGCACAAAATGATCTCCCGTTTCTGTTTTACAAACTAAAAACCCTCAATGGAGTAGTAGAAAATTTTATGTGGTAGCCACTCTCCTTACGTCCTTATTGTATTATGCAGTTATTCCACCTTCATAGACTAGAAATTAGCTATAGAAGTCTTATATGTACTTTGTATGCAATTATAGGTTGTACTCAACTGCCAGATTTTAAAAGCTCTCACCATGTTTCATCGGTGGACTAATTCTCATCGTGATCACGAGAATGATGAGCCGCAGCGGGAGTCTAAGGTATGTGGCATCATCATAATATTTGGAAAATCCTCATAGTACTAACATGTATGTCCACTATAAACATGTTGTTGTACCACTCCCCTGGCAATAGAGTGGATATCATCATCTGTTTAGTCGCACGTATTGAATCTCGATTCCTGTTCTTGTAATTTTCAATAGTAAACTATGTATAAAACTAATAGCTTTTTCTATACTGCTTTACATTAAGGCTTAATTGGTATGAGACTCCATTTGCCTACTTCTCGTATTACTCTCTAATTTGCTTCCAAGAAGAGGAGATCCAATTCAGATGGCATTCACAATTATGTTCCCAAAAATTATCTTTGTGAATATAGGTCAATGAGAGCTTAGGGCTGCTCTTGGACCACTGTCTAGATGAGACTTAAAGTACTGCTCCGATGCATGTTTGAAGACATGTTGGAGGCTTGAATGTGAATAAATCAAAGAAAATGTTTGAAAAGACACTGAAAGTGGAGATTAACATGTAAACCTGATGAAATTTGTTGGGTAAGGGGGCATGTTTTTGAAGAGATCTATTCTCAATTTATATGTAATTTTAGAAAGGTGATTATCAAGAGAGATACTTTTGCACAATCTCAACTTCTTGTGCATGTTTTTTCATTAATGTGTAGCCGAAAATAGCGTGTAAACAGAAACACAAATTTTAGAAATTAACGTGTTACACCGATCGTGCGAAGCATGAGGGGAGTCACCTAGTAACTTAAAAGGTCTGTGCATCCCTAGTATGTTTATTTGATATTAGTCATCTAGTTCCATTCTTGACAACAATAATACAACTCTTTAATTTTTTTCAAATAGGTAACAATCCCTTATTGTATACCCTTCTTTGTTGATGTAGGTATAGGAGGATTAAGATGGGGGAGATGATTTTGTCATGAGTTGTCTGAATAGGATGTTACTTCTATAGTTTCAATACGTTAGTCAAATGAGATTGCCAATAGTTCCCATGACTTGTGAATGGTTGCTGACTAATTTCTCTTGATTTTGTAGTGGCTTAGGCCAATTTAGATGACCTTGTATTCATGAATTCTTTGCTAGTATTTATGACTGCAAATTTTCAAGTTTATATTATTAGCATGTTCAGTTCTTCTTTAGTTGATTATTCTCGATTCCTGTTGAGTAATAATGTAATATGGCAATTTGAATTGGAGTAGCAAAAAACTAGCAGGTAAAAAAATAAAAACACAAGCAAGTAATTTTTTTTTTTTAAAAGAAAATTTTCTTTTGAGGCGGTTAGAAGTGCCCCATAAGTCAAGCTATGACGGCAGGTGTAAAAGTCTCATTAATCTAGGTATTGCAGCTCTTTAAAATGCCTCCATAAGCGATTAACCATGGTTAGGCATTCATGTTAAATGTCCTATAGCAGCACTAGGAAATGCCTCGATACAAAAATTTAGCGGCACCTAGAAGTGCAGCAATAGAAGTTTCTTGAGGCTCCTTAAAGTGCCTCATTCGAATGCCTTAATAAGTATTTTAGGTGGCATCTAAAAGTGCAGTGTGAAAGAGTTATTGAGACTCCTTAAAGTGCCTCATAACAAGTGCCGCGTTACCCCTATAGCTGCATGATACAAGCGGCACTAAGGCATAGTGCCTCAACATTTAAAATGCCCCAACAAGTCCCCTATGGAGGCAGTTTAGAATGCCCCATAAAGCCTTTTTTGTTGTAGTGCTTTCTTCATTTTGAATTGTGCAACTTGATAGAGAGAACTTGTGCTTGCTCTAACTTTTGCCTAGATCTCATTTTGAAGATTGATCTAGCAAGCTTTTTGCCTTAACTTTTGCCCAAGCCGCCCTTACAGGTTTTTGACCTAGCAAGCTTTTTTATGTCCAAGCATTGCTTCTTGATAACGCCAAGGAATGGTCCCTTGGAAATTCTCCTCGTGTGGGGTGATGGTTCATTCAAAATTCATCTCGTGTTTCGAAATTATTATCATGCTTCTCAAATGATGGTGGAAAACAATTTCAAGTTGAGGGATTATTGCAAAAATCCAAGTTTATGATGACAATTTTGACATAACAACGTGACATTGATTTTTGATAGTTACGACCGAACCACTGAGGGTTGCCTACGTATCCCTTTGCAAGTAATCAAGTGGTGCGTAATTTGGAACTACAAAGGTTGACTCTCTTTTTGGTCTTTTTCTTTTTTTTTTTTTGACAACAACAACAAGACATTACAGACTCCAAGATGAAAACACATAAACAAACTAGAAATACAAATTGACTCAATCAGAAGTGAAAACTTGACTTGACACTTGAAGACTTCCAAGACTCGTGGAAGATTGAATTATTGCATGGCCATCGATGGTTCATTGATTTGGCGAGGTGTTTGGTTTTGCCAGTGGAGCAGAGATGAATCCATTGTCAATGAGATCTTGTATTCCGTGTCGAAGGCGTTGGCATCTCTCGGCAGGGTGACCGGGTGTTTGGTGGTAGATGCAGAAGGTATTTGGGTTGTAGGAAGGTGGAGGATTTTGTGGAGGTGGGGTTGGTTGAAGTGATTTGAGGAAACCACCCATGAGAAGCTCTTTATAGATCAAGGGCAAAGGTGCGGAGAGTTGGAAAATTTTTTTTTGCTAGTTTTGTCGTTTAGTTTGGGTCGTGATCTTGTTGATTGGTTCAGTTTGGTTGGGATCATTATTGGTGAAGCTCGAAGAGGTGTTTGTGAGGGTGATTTCATTGATGTTGAGGTTTCGTTTATGCTGAGGCATGGGGTTTGATACGGTGTTGAATGGCAAAAGAGAGATGGTTTTATTGTCAATGAGATCTTGGATCTTGTGACGGAGGTGTTGACAATCATCGGTAGCATGGCCAAGCACTTGATGGAAGGCACAGAAGGTATTTAGGTTGTGGTAAGCTGGAAGCTTTTAGGATAGAGGAGTTGGAGGGAGTGGTTTAAGAAGACCGGCCATGAGAAGCTTCTCATAGACCGAGGACAGGGATGTGGGGAATTGGGAGAATTTTCTTGGTTGGTCTTTCGGCCGGTTGATTTGGATTGTGGTCTTGGTTGGTTTCACTTTGTTGATGATGCTAGTTGCGAAGTTGGAGTTGATATTTGAGAAGCTTAGGGTGGTGTTTGCATGGTCGTGGTTAGTAAATAGTGTGTTGTCCTTCCTGGAGTAAACCCTTTTCGCTTTCTGGAATGAGGTTCTCCTTTTCAACATCCCAATTGTGCATCTCCACATCTCGAGTGCCAATAAAATTGTCGGCGCCTATGGGTTTGATTCCTTCCATGATTGATTCTTTGAGTTCGGAGATTTTGGCCAAAGCCGCGGCCATTTCTGGGCTTTTTCTAGGTTGTTGGAGATTCTCTTGGACTCGTGGGAGACGATCACAGATGTCTTGCACCATGATCACGAGCTGTTGATTTGGTTGCTCAGGTTGTTCACAGCCATTTTGAGCCCCTTAATTTTAGCCGGAACATCCATGTCTTGAGGTTTGGATTGAGTCAAATTCTACTCAGGAAGTTGTAAGGGTTTTTTTTTTCTTGGATCAATGGCTCTGAACTAACAGTAAAGCAAAGGGGGCGAATTCAAATTGTGTCCCTGGTTTTATTGAAAGAAATGTTGTGTATGCGTCATTGTCATGTTGTCCAAAGATGTAGACTACCGGTCTCGGTTTCACTTAAGACATTGCACAGGTGTGTGAAACAACAACCATGGGTAAGTCATGATAGGCAAGTTAAATTCCAATCATCGTGGAATCAGAGCCAATCTCCTTATTGACCATCCGAGACAAAGCAATAAGGTTGTTGAAATCCGGATGGAAATGCACTTAAGGCTAGCCCGAGACACAGGGAGCCGTTCGAGCACGGCAAACACTAAAGTTATCTCAAACTCCATGGATTTAAAGTCTTCTAAACTAACATATAACCCAGGGTTAATCTACCAGATCCGAATCTCACTTAAGGTCATTGCACAAAAGATTTTCCAACACCTTGAGTAGGCCATTACTCGGCAGGTTAAATTCCAAACTTGTTGGAATAAGAACCAATTGCTTTTCTTGACCATCCGAGATAGAGCAATTTGGGTGTTGTAATCCAGTTACAAATGGCCCCAAGGCTAGTTTGAAACACGGGTAGCCGTTCGGGCACGACAAACACCGGAGGTATCTCAAACTCCATGGATTTAAAGTCTCCTAGACTAATTGAACAGTTTTGGAAGGTTGCCCCAATCCTCAAGTTTTCTTTTGATATTTTCATGTCGGACGACCGGATTTGGGAAAATGCAAACTCTCAAATCCTTGTAAAAAATCTAACTCTGAATCTTAAGAACAATTGTCCCTAATCTAGGGTCAATCATTTGTAATTTATGTTAGATTGTTGTAAAAAATTCGACGGTCCAAATTTTCCCATATTTGATTATCATAAGGACTGATTCACAAGACAATGTACATTTGAAATGCATGACTCATCATTGAGCCGAGGCAACCTCCTACTAACCGCACAGATTCCTAAGCAATACTTCTCTCGACTTGGAGACACTTTATACAAATGCGAATGCATGCATGGATGCAACGTGAATAAATAAGGAAAACGGTAACATATAGCACGTAACAGGATGGAGCACGTAAATCTAACAAACGGGACGGCACCTAACAGGGAAGTTCTATGGCTAACTATATGCAACAAAGCCAGTTTTGGTCTCACAAGGGTACCCCTGGACCGAGTCATGATTGTCTCCCGTGCCATGGATACCACGGCAACGGTAATAACTACAGGTGTGACTCATCACGGTCGAGGGTTCCTGGGCATCTTGGGATTCCCCATCACCGGCAAGCTGTGCGGGATTGCAAAACACCGCCAACGAGGCTAGGAACAATGCAAGTGCAATGCAAAAGTTGAACTACAGACATTTCAAAAATCCCACAAAAGCTTTTCAAGTCGAGCCCTCTTGATTAGTACATATTTCAATAAAATGACACGAGTGTAAAAAAATCAAAGTATGCATTAACCAGAGTCCTCAGTGGAGTCGCCAGCCTGTGGATGCACCTCCGGAGGGATCCTATGAATCGATTCAGAGTCGCCACCTGGGTTTTAGCGGATTGTCCCCAAGGAACCGAACTCGATTAACTCGTGCCTCATTCAATGGATAAGGATTACTAGCCCGTCATCACCATACTATCTTAGGTTTGGGAGCTCAGTTGTGAGAGGAGAAGGGTTTTACGGCACCAGCCTCGCCCAATTCGAAAACCAGTCTCTACTTGACTTTTGTGGGATTATACAAGAAATGTATGCAACTCAACTTTGATTAAGTACGGGGGATGAAGGATGGGAAGCCAAGCAATGATGATAAACATAATGATAAGCTATAGTGTATGCTTGTGCTCCATGAATCTACATGAATGATGATGATATGCAAGTATGAACAAACAAGAACATCAAACAGCAAGTAACAACATTATACTATATACAAAATGATAACAAAGTAACCAAAAATGACACCGCAAACCATTGCAAGACTCAACCAATTTGATCTACTATCAAGGGTTCGAGCGCTCAACTTGGGGGTTTGAGCGCTCAACCTCCAGCTCTCCCTCATATGCTTATGATGCTTCTGATTTGATGAAAACATGACTCAACCACCATTTTTTACTCAAAAACAGCATTTGAATCGCTAAACAAAATGGCATAATCACATAGTCATAGGTTTAAACTCATCCATGGACCAAAATGAGGCAAGCAGTATACAAATAGTGAAGACTCAATGCTTTGAAGCTTTACAGAACACTCAAAAAGCCAAAAACAAGCTGAAATAAGAGAATGACTTGATTGGACCAGAAGACAATTTAAGTGTTTCTGCAGCATTCAGCCCTCCTCTAGACCACAAACTAGTTCAACATGATATATGATGATACATAACCTATTGAAATTTCACCAACATGAATAAAATAAACTTGAGGTGTCCACATGAGTGGAGAGTAAGCATTGGACCACACATAAGCATGATTAGAGTGAGAGAGAGAGAGGAGGTCAGGCTGGCCTAGCCAAACATCAACACACACACACTTCAAGATTAGGTTGGCTTAGCCAAATATCAACACACACACACACACACGTCGAGATTAGGTTGGCTTAGCCAAACATCAACGCACACACACACACCATAAACTGAAAATAGAACACAGAACTGAAGTAGACAAGATTCAAACTTCAAAACTAAGCAAGGTCTGAGTGCTCATAGTGCTAGCCTTGAGCACTCAAGCCCCATTCAAGAGTTGTGAGTTTCTATGATTTTATTTATCATTCTTTGATGTTGGCATGAACTCAAAACCATCTAATCATGGTTAAAAGGAGTATAACACACTGCTTGTTTCATAGAATATGATCATCCATGGTTTGATAATAATGAAACTTCACTTTTGTGGCTTTTGGGTTCATTGATTAATGATCAAAGGCAAAATAAACTGATTTGAGAGTTGTTGAACCACCAAAAAGCCATAATAATGATGTTACCAACATAAGATATGATTAGAAACCACAAAAACATGAAAAGGGCCAAAATAGTTTGAGAGCTCAAACTGTGACATCATCAAAGTTTGAGCACTCAAGCTGTGACATCAGCACAGTTTGAGTGCTCGAACCATTTCGAGTTCAGATTTTTGAAGTCAATTTTTCTTGATATCTAAGACCTTGTGAGCTCATGGAAGGTATGTGAAACCTCCATCAACTCATTGGCCTCCCTCAGGATGACCAAAATGCGATCTTTCGCTTGATTTTCTACCTTTTCGGCTATGATCAAGGCTTGAACTTGTGGTTTGATGAATGGATGGGTAGTGTTTGTGTTTTATGGGCTATAGATGAAGTATTTTGGACAGAGAAGTGTGAGTGTAGGGCTTATTGGATGATTGGTTGAATGGATGGGGGTGTATTAAAGGTTAGATAACCATTTTTGGCATGATCAAGTGGGTTTAATTGATTTTGGATGATGGAGCTACAATTGATGGATGATCACAGTAGAGAGGGGCTGACTATGGGGTTTTAGAGTGTGAAAGGGGTCAGGATCAATTGGTATCTTAAAGATCCATGTGTATTTGGTCTTAAAGACGGGATTTTGGGTGTTTTGGAGGTTGAGGATGATGGAAATGGATGAAAGAGAGAGTAAAATGTGATTGAAGGATGAGAGAGAGTGGTTTGGTCTGATGAAAGGTGTGAGAGTGCAAGAGATCAGCCAAGGGTGGGGGTTGTGGTTTATATAGAGGGAAATGGGGGGAAAATTAATTGGCTTTGAAATGGAGGGCCTACCAAGATGATTTAGGCCTTTCCTGGGGGCTACTGTATGCATGCGAGCAGTAATACGACGGTTAGACGCTCCCATGTTAGAAGAATCTCATGATTAGATGCTCTGCCAAAAACAAAACTAGACAGAGATTGAGCGCTCAATGTGTGACGTCATCAGGGTTTGAGCGCTCAATGTGTGATGTCATGGTTTGAGTGCTCAAACTAGGGGTTTGAGCGCTCAAAGTGTTTGGAGCACAGAGGTTTTGCTTGGTTTATTTGAGTAGTTTGAGGGGTATTTGGGTTATTTTGGCTAGCTTAGGTTGTTTGGAAAGAGTTTAGGGTAGTTTAGGGTGTTCAAGCCTCATTCTTTGCCTCAAGGTATGCACGATTGGTCTATATCATCATCGGGGACGCTTGATAAGTTTCTCGGGTCAAAATCAGGGTGTCTACAAGGAGTATAACAAAATCCATACTTTTGTCAAAAAAATGATTAGGGTGAGTGATAAACTTTCTGATAAGGTCAAGAATTCAGAGAAAATTTTGAATGAACACACTCAAGAGAGGCATGAGAGAAATAAAAAAATTGAGCTTCTTCTCGAGAAAAACAAAACTTTGACTTGCCCCAAGTCTAAGGAGAAAGTAGAGGATGATACAAAGACAAGGAGCCAAGTGTTGGATCATATTTTTTCGATCCAACGACATCCTAACGATTGTTCAGAGCTTGGTTATCATGCGACATCTTCAACTCCATCAATTGGGAGAGAAGGGACCAATAGTAAAGATAAGAAGATGAATGCTAATAGCATGCAAAACAAGCTCAATTCTCTCACGCCAAAAAAAACAAACAACAACAGTGGGAAACGCACATCCCAAATGCAAGGAGGTAATAACTAAAGTTATTAATAATGCTAAGTCTCAAGTTTTTACTCATGTCATTATGTTTGTTCCTACTTGTCATTATTGCGGTATGACTAGCCATATTAGACCGTACTGTAGGAAGTTTCATGAGTCATACACTTCACATGATGCATATGTAGCTCATTCTTATGGTCATAATAATTTTGTACCCACTTGCCATCATTGTGGAATTGGAGGCCATATTCGTCCTGACTGTTTTTCCCTTCATGGCTATCATAGGACTCCTCCCCATTACCATAAAATGAACAATCATTGGGAGTATTTTCAAAGGTCTAGATGTACGACACTTTCACATGCTAATTTTACTAAGATAAATTCCATGCCCATAACCACTAAAAGGACTAGTGTTGACAAGGAAAAGCCTAGACGATTTGGATTCGTAAAACTGATTTGGTCTTTGATGTTGATGATGATCCTAACTCTCTAGATGACTATAGTTCATTTGGAGAGGTTGGCCTTGTCTTTTGAGGCTAGTTCGTGATTCCATAATCTAGGTTTATTTTATCTTACATGTCTTGATACGTGTAGTCAAGTAGTTTCATAGTTTGTTTCATTTTTATAATTAAATAGTAAAAAACAATATTTGTTTGTGTCTATTTAATTAGTTGTTTCCTTGGATTGAGCATAATAGTCTTTAGTGCGTAGTTGAATATCATTAAATTTTATGAACATGTTCATCCTTATTTTTATTGCACTTCTTTTTTGGTATTCTCCCTGCTAGAACATTCGAATACCAATAAACCATGAGTATCCAACATTTTGTACACTTGTTCATGGCTATTGTGGATGGTTGAAAGTTAAGGGTCTTAGTTCTCCTGAATTCCAAATGTGATGTTGAAATCTATCCACCACCATTTTTCTTTGTCTCCATCCCCCCCTCCAAAATTGAGAGAATGACTTGAGGAAAGGGCTTACCTATATGACAGAAGTCCTAGTAGTGTGAAAGCTACCGATGATAGTGCAAAATACAATAGAAAAAGTTATTTCCTTAGGTGAGCTTATTTAAAAGTTAATAAGGTGGTATTAGTATTGAACTACTTGCTTAGTAAACTGTTACATTCGGCTTTGTCTAGTCCAGCGGTCGCGTCAAACTACATGTAAAGACCCGTGTTTAAAATAATTTTCCGGAAATAATATTGGGTAAATGTGAGGAAATAAAATTAGAGTGATGTGGGGTCAATGTGATGGAAGTATGTGCATTGGGGTGCTTTTAGAACTTATTAGAAACACAAGGGGTGCTAGTGTAATTGGTGGTGTGTATATATATTTGTTTGTGGCTGATTTTTGTTCATTATACACACACACCTCTCTCTCTCTTCCTCCCCCAAATTCCAGCGTCTCTCTCTCTCTCCCTCCCTACTCAAATTCTCTTCACCCCTCTCCCAAAATACACACTAATACTTTCAACCCACCAAGATCTACACTCAAACCCTTCACCTAAATACACTATGGAGCTTGGGTTACGTTGGAATCACTCCGAGAAGTCAAGTTTCGGCTGGGGTTTGCTAGGAGGAGTAAGGGTTTTGCATTTTTGGCTTGATCAAAGCTTGATCTTTGAGGTAGGGAACAATTTTCTACCTTCTCTAAGTGTATGTTGAGTGAATGAGTGCATTGTTCTTCTCTTTGTTCTTAAATTCTTGTTGAGTTTGTTTTCACCATGGAAGTGAGCTTGGTTGTTGATTGAGTTTGGGTTTTGTATGTTTAGTTGATCAATCCATGAATTGATTGTTGATGTGTCCCTCTCTCTTGATTAGTTGTGTTTTGGAACCCCCATTTTTGGTCTTGGATTGAAGCCCTATTGATTTGAACAAGCTGTCAAAATTTTCGCTCGAGAGCATTTTGGACCAATCCAAAATTTATTTGGATCGATCCAAAACCTTCTGTTGGCTCCCAGACCATTTTGGACCGATCCAAATTTATTTGGATCAATCCAGATTCCTTTGCTCGGTTTGCAGACCGATCCAAAATTATTTGGACCGATCCAGATTTCCTTTGCTCAGACAGATTTTTTTTCCAACTTCGCGAGCACGCCCCGGCTTCGTCCAAACTCCGATTGAGGTGATTCTTGAACTGTTGGAAAGCTATACGAGTCTACTTTCAAACCCAATTGGTTTCATATCCATATCCTTTGTATTTTGAGAGAAATGCCCTTTTTACTATCAGTGTGTCGTATTTACTCGAGGTATATAACTCCATTTGTATGTTCCATCGCTCCGGGCCCTCTTTGGCCATTTCAAAACTTCTCAAATTGACCTCTAAGCTTCGGTAACCTATCATGGTGCGTTTTATGCTTTGTTTTGGTTGTCTTGGTTTCTCACGCACATTGGACACGTGTTGATTTGACTATCACCGACATGTTTTGAGTTTTTGAAACAAAGATGATTGTGTGAATGTTTTGGACACTCGAAAAAGGGTATTGTGATATGTGAATTGGTTTTGGGCAGTAAATTGAACTTATGAGTTGATAAATGGTAATATAAAGGTGAAATGGATGACACGGGGCCCGAAAGGGTATGCCCGGAGTGACACGGGGCCTTTATGGTATGCCCGGAGTGACACGGGGCCTATATGGCATGCCCGGAAAATGATCAAATGTTTGGAAATGAATGAGATTGATATGGATATCGTGCAAATCATATGAGGAATGTTGTGTGAGTGTCAGACACGAAACAAGTGAATGATTAAAAGGAATAAGATGTATTTGATAAATGTAAAGGATGCTTGGGTTATTCTAGATGTTTTGGGTATTTGTGATGTATTGTAAAATGAAATGTATGTGTAAATGACTGTGTTTGAGGGTAACGAACGCACGACACGCAATGTAATGGTTATAAAGAAACTTATGGATATTCTAGTTTCATTAGATCTTTGAGGCATCTCCTAGACATTTTGTCATTGAGTTGAATTATCTTGGTTCATCTTAGCCTACTCATTTATGTGTATCATACCTTCATGTGCATCTTTCATTCTCTATACCCTTAGTGTTGGTAGAAATGTTTCCTATGAGCTAGTGAGCTCACCCTATCTTTCCCAGGTACACAGCATGGAGCATGATATCGGATGCGTGGAGTGTGATGCATGCCACGAAGAATTCGAGATCATGAAGTTATTTTCTCATTTTCATGCTAAGTACATTTTTGTAAGATAATTTTGTAACTTTAATTTCTCCAAGCTTTTGAGTATTTCAACTTATGTAATAACTTTAAAACCTTTGCTATTTTGTATGGGTACGGGTACCCTTGACTAGAAGCTCATTGTACTTAGACTTTGACTTTCTATGGAAAATTGTTTGACTTTAATCGATCCTACGTGGATTTTATTTGTATTTTGGTTTATTAAAATTGAGGGCGTGACACTACAAGTGGGGTAAAGGAGCATGCATTGTAAAAAATATAATTTAGAAGTTGAGAGGGAGCTTCGCAAGTAATGATTAACAAAAAATCATTGAGGACCTAGCTTGGTTTGACTTCTTGAGGGTGAGTTATCATGATACTCCTATTTTTCATTAGAATATGGGTCCTAAATTGAGCTAACCAAATATGTAGGTCATGGATGCGTACACATGCACTTTCCTCACATGTCGTTGATCATGGTGTGTCATATTTCTTCTGCCTTGCATGATATTATATCATTAAGTTGTGTCTTCAAGTTTGGATGTCTTGTTCTTCTTATCTCATGCTATAACACTTGCACTAAAACATTCTTATGTTTGTATCTTCAAATTTTTCATTATTTTTAGCATTTGGTTTTGTTTTGTTTTATTAAACTTTGTGTCACGCCCTCAAATTTAATAACTCAAAAATAAATGAAATCCACGTAGGACAAGTCAAGATCTCATAAATTCCCTTGAATATTCAAAGTCAACATAACACAATCCCACCATTTCAAATAACAAGTTCTATCTGTTAGCGTCCATGACCCAATATGCATAAGTACAAGGTTTACAAGTTATTACAATAACTAATTAGTCAAAAGATTAATAAATTGAAGTTACAAAACCATCTTTCAAAAATATAATACAAGATGGGAAAATAACTTCATGCATGTTTATGCTCCATGTGGATGTCACTCAACAAGCATCCAACTTCGTGCTCCATGCCGTGTACCTGAAAAAAATTGATAGGCTGAGCTCACTAGCCTAATAGGAAAACTATTCTACCAACGCTAGGTATATAAACATGATACATGCATAATGAATGAGAGTGAAGGTGGACACGACCAAAGTACAAGGTTAGGATGGACAAAAGGCTATAATTCGACCACAAAATAACCATATCCAAGTGTCCCAAAACGTATCCAAGTGTCCAAAACGTATCCAAGTGTCCCAAAACGTTGCAAATATCCAACCAAGTCCAAGTAGTTCCAAAATTCTCATTTCGCATATAGAAGTCAATTTTTTTGTCAAAAATGCCAAATTAATCCAAATTCACCACAACCGATATTTCAT
The DNA here is from genome assembly GCA_022606695.1 of Vaccinium macrocarpon. Classification (NCBI taxonomy): domain Eukaryota; kingdom Viridiplantae; phylum Streptophyta; class Magnoliopsida; order Ericales; family Ericaceae; genus Vaccinium; species Vaccinium macrocarpon. The sequence continues at coordinate 23,553,132 of CM040170.1, read as the reverse complement.
AAGAAAACAATCTTCAATTTTAGTAGGGAAGTATCCCTCTGCCCGATTTCATGGGCTCCGTGCACCCCTGCCGGATTTCATGGGCTCCGTACACCCCTGCCGGATTTCGCGGGCTCCGTGCACACATGGCTAGGGACACCAAACGGGTGGTCCCTAGAATTCATTTTATCCAATAAGTTCATATTAAAATCATTGTCTTTCAAAAAGTCCCAAAAATCCCATTTCTTTCAAAAGTTCACCATTTTCGCCAAAATGTGTCAACCGACGCGTGTCCGATACGCCAAACATAAAATTTGTTAATTTATGTGTCGAAGGGTTAATTTTATGAATTTGAAGTAGATTCGGTGTTCAAAATGGTAGTATAGTTCAAAGATACGATGAAATGGACGATCGGGGACCAAACGGGCATCAAAGGGTGGCCTAAAACCACCCCAAAAACAGGGGAGATGTTGGAATTGTGCCTTGAATTTTCCTTTTTTGGTGAATTCCAATTGTGTTTAGGATTTCCTATTGTGTTTAGGATTTCCTATTGCATTTAGGATTTCCAATTGTGTTTAGGTTTTCCTATTGTGTTTAGGATTTCCTATTGATTGTGCTTCTTATAAATAAAGGCTTTTAGGGATCCTTTAGATATCTCTCATATTGTGGTCTCTCCAGAGTTACGGATTATAACCGGCTCTTTGTATCTCTTCTTCACCATTGTTAGTGAACTCTCTCTCTCCTCGCCCGTGGACGTAACTCAATCTTGGGGGAACCACGTATATCTTTGTGTCGTGTGATTGCTTGTTGTTTTGTTTGTTTTCTCCCAACTTAGTTGCATTCATAGCGTTTGTCACAACAAACTGGTATCAGAGCTCTTGGTTGAAAAAAAAAAACTAGGGTTTCGTTTCTGCTTGTGGCTATGGCGGCAAAGTTTGAGATTGCGAAGTTTGATGGGCGAAAGCGGCAGACTTCGATCTTTGGAGAGTTAAGATGAAGGCTTTGCTAGTTCAGCGCGGGGATTACACAAGACTTTGTTGGGGCAGGAAAATCCGGCATCAGCTCGGAAAATTGGGAAGACATGGATGCTAAAGCTCTGAGTTCGATTCAGTTGAGTCTAGTAGACGATGTTCTTCGCGAGGTGGAAGATGAAGTCTCAGCCGCAGGTATTTGGCTGAAATTGGAGAGCATCTATATGACGAAGTCGCTAACGAACAGGTTATATCTAAAACAACGTTTGTATACTTTTCGTATGCGTGAAGGTAGAGACTCAATTAGGATCATTTAGACGAAGTTCAATCATTATTTTGATGGACACAAAAATATTGATTGTAAAATCGAGTAGGAGGACCAAGCCCTAATTTTGTTATGTTCTTTACCGCCCTCGTATGAACATTTTGTTACAACCTTATTGTATGGGCAAGACACCATATCCATGGAGGATGTTAAGGCCAGTCTTCATTCGAAAGAGTTGAGGAAAAAGGTTTCAGGAGAGGTTGATGATCATGTGGAAGGATTGTTTGTTAGGGGAAGAACGACAGAAAAAGGGTGGTATGAGTAATAGGGAAAGATCCAAATCAGTAGTTAAAAATAAGAAAAAGGGAAAGTGCAATTATTGCAAGAAACCTGGGCACTGGGTTAGAGCCTGTTTGAAACTTAAGGAGAAGGAAAAGGAGGACCGAGAAAGGGGGTAAAAAAATATTGCGGGGTTGCGAAAGTTACGGTGAGTTCGACATCTTTGTATTAGTAGTTACTGTGGGAGATTCTCGCGGTGATACCGAGTGGATTTTGGATTCTGGGTGTTCATATCACATGTGTCCGCACAAGGAGTGGTTCACCACTTATGAGGCGGTCAATGGTGGCACAGTTTTGATGGGTAACAACATAGCCTATAAAACTGTTGGTTTGGGAACGATCCAACTCAAGATGCACAATGGTATTGTGAGGACTTTGACGGATGTGCGGCATGTCCCGGAATTGAAGAAAAACCTTATCTCTTTGGGTGCTCTAGATTCCATTGGTTGCGCTTTCATTGGTGAAGGTGGAGTTTTGAAAGTCTCGAAGGGTGCATTGGTGCTGATGAAGGGTCAAAAGCGCAATAATCTCTATTCACTCATGGGCGCATGATTCACAGGTTACAGAGCGGCACGGCCGCTTCTTCAAAGGTTTCGGGTTGGATTTTGACGGTTGTGGCATATCGCCTTGGGCATATGAGCGAGAGAGGGATGACAGTTTTGAGTAATCAGGGTCTACTTTGTGGGCAGAAAACTGAGAAGCTGGATTTTTGCGAGCATTGTGTCTACGGCAAACAGTGCAGGGTGAAATTCAATACAGTTGTTCATCGCACCAAATGCACGGTGGATTATTTTCACTTAGATCTTTGGGGTCCCGCTGAGGTAACTTCTTTAGGTGGTTTTCGATATTTTATGAGTATTATCGATGATTTCTCTCGTAAGGTTTGGGTGTATATGTTAAAACATAAAAGTGATGCTCTAAGTACATTCAAACAGTTTAAAATTTTGATAGAGAATCAAACGGGTAAGAAAATAAAAAGGTTGAGAACTGACAATGGTATGGAGTTTTGTCTTGGCGAAATTGATAAGTTTTGCAATGATGAGGGCATTGTGCGGCATCACACAGTGAGAAAAACCCCTCAGCAGAATGGTGTGGCTGAACGAATGAACAGGACTCTTTTGGAGAAGGCAATATGTTTGTTGTCCAATGCCGGTTTGGGCAAGAAATTTTGGGCTGAAGCCGTTTCCACAGTTTGCTATTTGGTGAACAGGTCTTCGTCAACTGCTATTGAGTGTAAGACTCCTTTTGAGGTATGGTCGAGTCATAAAGCTGATTATTCCATGTTGCGTGTGTTTGGGTGTCCAGCTTATGCTCATGTCAATGAGGGTAAGTTGGAGCCACGCGCTGAAAGTGCATTTTCTTGGGTTATCGGCGAGGTGTGAAAGGGTATCGTTTATGGTGTCCGGAATCCTCTAAGTTTTTGATCAGTAGAGATATTACTTTTGATGAAAACTTTATGGTTAAGGGGTCTAAGCAGGTTGAAGGTGCAGTTGAGGAACCGAGGGTTCCAAAGCAGGTGGAGTTTGTGACTGAATCTTCTAGCTCAGGGAAGAATGTCAGTAATCAGCCAATTGAAGAGGAGTTCAATAGTTCAGACGCAGAGGATGATATACCAGCAGAGTAACCACGCACTATTGCTAAAGATAGGCCAAGGAGGGAGATTCGGCCTCCTGAACGGTATTCGGCTTATTCTGAGATGGTGGCCTATGCTTTTATCGATTCTTTGAAACATGGAGTATGATGAGCCTTCTACCTATGCGTAAGTCATTTTTTGAGCAATGAGAATGCATGTGTGGTGTGTTGCTATGAATGAAGAGATTGAGTCTCTTCAGAAAAACCAGACTTGGGAGTTGGTGGAACCGTTGAAAAATAGGAGGATTGTTGGGTGCAAGTGGGTCTTCAAGCGCAAACCAGGTATTCCAGGGGTTGAAGAGGCACGGTTCAAAGCTCGCCTAGTGGTGAAAGGATTCAGTCAAAAGGAAGGTGTTGACTATAATGAGGTATTTTCACCAGTTGTAAAGCACAGTTCCATTCGCATTTTACTTGTTATTGTTGCATGTTATGACCTTGAGTTAGAACAACTTGATGTCAAAACGGCGTTTTTGCATGGGGAGCTTGAGGAATAGATTTATATGCGTCAACCAGAGGGATTTGTTGTTTCTGGTAAGGAAGATCATGTATGCCTACTTCGTAAGTCTTTATATGGCTTAAAACAGTCTCCTAGGCAGTGGTATAAATGGTTTGATACATTCATGATAAGCCAATCATATTCTCGAAGTGAGTATGATAGTTGTGTGTATCTTCGAAAAGCTCCAAGATGGTTCTTTTATTTATTTTCTTGTTGTATGTTGATGATATGCTAATTCTTTGCCAAGAGTGTATCGAAATCAACAAAGGTTAAAGCAAATGATTGAGTGGTGAATTCGAGATGAAGGATTTGGGTGCAGCAAAACAAATTTTGGGTATGGAGATTAGCAGAAATCGAGTAGATGGCAAGTTGTTCTTGAATCAGAAGTCATATGTTCTCAAAGTGCTTGAGCGATTTGCCATGCAGAACTCAAAGCCAGTTAGTACCCCTTTTGCAGCACACTTTCGACTTTCAGCAAAATTATCACCACAGTCAAAGGATGAGGAGAAGTATATGTCTCAGGTTCCATATTCAAAAGCGCCGGTTGGGAGCCTTATATGCGCCATGGTATGTACCCCGTCCCCGATATTTCACATGCGATTAGTGTCGTGAAGTCGTTATATGGGGCTTAACGGAAAGGCACATTGGGAGGCTGTGAAGTGGATACTTCGGTATTTGAGAGGGACTGCAGATGTGGGTCTTTTGTATGGGGTTTCAAATTCGGGTAATCAAGTTGTGGGTTATGTTGATCGGATTTTGTCGGTGACCATGATAAGAGGAGGTCTCTGACAGGTTATGTGTTCACTCTATCCGGAAGTGCCATTAGTTGGAAAGCAACTTTGCAGGCTATTTCTGGCGCGTCTTTGTCTACAAATGTAAGCGGAGTATATGGCCATTGCCGGCGTAAAAGGAGGCATTGTGGATGAGGGGAATTCTTTGCGAGCTTGGTATTGTACAAGGGGTTACTTCAGTGTTTTGTGACTCTCAGAGTGCTATACATCTGACTAAAAATCTGATGTATCATGAGCGGACCAAGCATATTGATGTCAGGTATCACTTCGTTCGAGAGATCATCTCACAGAAGCAAGTTGAGGTGAAGAAAGTGGGAACGGCGGATAACCCAGCGGACATGTTGACCAAACCGGTTTCGGTTGCCAAGTTCAAGCATTGTTTGGGCTTGGTTGGCATTTGCAGTTGATCGCCCCTTGGGGGCATTGTGGCAAGGTAGAGGCAGAAGAGGGTTGCTATAATTAGTGATTTGGGTTAAGTGAAATTCAAGTCAAGGTGGAGAATTGTTGGAATTGTGCCTTGAATTTTCCTTTTTCGGAGAATTCCAATTGTGTTTAGGATTTCCTATTGTGTTTAGGATTTCCTATTGCATTTAGGATTTCCAATTGTGTTTAGGTTTTCCTATTGTGTTTAGGATTTCCTATTGATTGTGCTTCTTATAAATAGAGGCTTTTGGGGATCCTTTAGATATCTCTCATATTGTGGTCTCTCTAGAGTTACGGATTATAACCGGCTCTTTGTATCTCTTCTTCACCATTGTTAGTGAACTCTCTCTCTCCTCGCTCGTGGACGTACCTCAATCTTGGGGGAACCACGTATATCTTTGTGTCGTGTGATTGCTTGTTGTTTTGTTTGTTTTCTCCCAACTTAGTCGCATTCATAGCGTTTGTCACAACAGGAGAGTCTCTGAAAAACAGGGGCAGCAGCCCTAAAACAGGGGCAGTGAGCAGATTTTCACCCTATTGGTGTGGAATTTCAACCCAAACATAAATGTAAGGTTCTAGGCCAAAAATTGGAAATGTAGAGTGACTAATGGACCTCAAGGGAGTGTCAAACAACCATCAATTGCAACAAACAAGAGCTCAATTCATAGATCACAAAAGTTTGCTCAAACAATACAATCATGGAAGCAAAGCATGAAATTCAAGGATTGGAGAAACAATAGCAAGTTATATGCTTTATATCACATAGATACAACTAGAGGGAGTAGAATGTCTTCCTACCTCAAGGTTTGAGCTTGAAACAAGTGGGTAAATGGAAACCCTAGCTCCCAATGTGCTCCAATCCGAAATGGGGTCTCTTGGTGCGAAATAAGTGCAACCCAAGCTTCAAAATGCGTAGAGGAGGTGGTTTTAGGTGGGGTTTATGAAGGAGACTTGAAGGTTTTTGGTGGATTTGAGCTTGGAGCAAGAAAATGGAGGAGAGGAGAGAGAGAGAGAGGGAGTCGGCAGCGAAGAGAGAGAGAGGGGGCTGATTTTTTGAAAGAAAATGCAAGTATAATGCCTAATATGCTTTCACCCCAAAACTTCCAAATGTACTTTAAAAAGACCGAAATGCATTCAAATGCTCTCTCTTTGACCCCTAAAGTCAAAATTTAATTCCTCACATTTACCCAACATTATTCCGGAAAAATTATGTAAAATACGGGTCCTTACACTTTGCATGCTTTTAGTTCTTTGTCTGCTTTTGAGTTTAAGCATCATGCTATTTGTGTTAGTGTTTGCTTCTCTCTTAAATATCTCATGATAAGCACAAATTATTGACATATAGAAGCTCCATATTATTTGTTGTTAGTTCTTAATTGCATGCAATTAACTATGATTATTATTATTTTGGTTTATTTACATTGAATAATTTATTTTGCAGGAAAAAATAATAATTTTACTTATTTCAGTCGTTGGAATGAAGAGTGTGACGTGGACCCTCGAGTTAACATTGCCGAAATTTGAAGTTGCAATTGACAAAATTATTCTGATGGACTAATATTTTTTTTTTTTTTTGATCCATCTGATGGACTAATATAAGAAGCAAAATTATCAAGTGAGCATATGGTGTGGACCTAAGTTTAATTGAGCCAGAATTTATTTATTGTGGGCTATGGACAAATGGTTGGGAATTGGAGTTCATCATTGGTTTAAAGAACTCAAGCAACGTGGAAGCCCAATGCTAATTGAGTATATTTGGTGGTGGCCCAGTGTTAGGTTTAGATTTAGGTTAGTATTCTAATGGAATTGAAAAAGGATAGTTCCTCGGAAGGAATTTTCGGCAGCCTATATATATGGGCAGTAGGGTTTTATAAGAGGAGTTCGGCTTGGGAGATCACGGAATAGAAGACCGCGGATGCAACACAGCAGCACTTTGGCTAAGGAAAAAAATAGAGTATACGGCTGGAGCAAAAATCTCTCTTTTTGTAAGCATTGATTCAAGGGAGTTTTATTATTATTTGAATATGCTCACATACTCCATGAGCGGCTAGTCACTTAAACTAGGGTTGAGGATGAAACCCCATTATTTTTATTGAATGATTTTGTGCATAAGATTTTTCGTACGTGTGTTTATAGTTTATTGTTCTCGACTCCTTAATTAATATGCATGAACTTTGGGTATGGATTCAATCGTTATGAATGAGTTTTTTCCATGATTTGAAGTCATTATATTAATCGAATTGCTTGATTTATAAAAGCGCGATATTTAAGTACATGGTATCCATTGTGATTTGTTCTTACGGATACAATGGATGATTTTGGCTTAAACTTTGAAGTAGAGTGAGAACATATTTTTGTCATAAAAAGAAAAAAAGTGCTTATCAAAATATTTTCCACAGTGATAAGATTAACCTCTAAAACATTGTGCTGAATCATAGGAAAAATTATTGCGTAAGATTATTTGATAAATGTTTATGAGTGTGGATTCAGAAACCTTAGTTATTTTTTTTCAACCGTTAATCTCCACTATTTTTGCATGCTAGTTTAGTTATTTGTTTTGTCTTTACTTTATTAATTTTTAGTTTTCAAATCAACCACAACTTTTGGGAACTAGGTTAGGGTTTAGATCAATTTAAATTTATTTAGTTTTCCTATAAAAAACTCAAGTCTCTGTGGGTTCGACCTCGCTCTTGCATAACTATACTTTGGTACGATTCGTGCGCTTGCGAGTACATTAAAATTTCACAACAAGTTTTTGGCGCCGTTGCCGGGGACTTAATTTTTTTATTATAAAATTTGAATTGATTTCACACTTCTACTGGTTATAGTTAGCATTTTAAAAAATAAAAATAAAAATCCAATTCATTACGTGCATTTACTCAACAGTGAATCTCTAATTAGTAGTAATTGCTTTTTTGTTACTAATTATTTTACTCTTTTGCTATATGGTTATTAGTCATATTATAGGGCTGTTTTTTTTTTCTTCTAATCGGCCAAGTTTCTGTTAAACGGGGTCATTGGTGATTTAGCAACTTCGGCGCACGGTAGATTTAAGAAGCATAGTTCCATTGCATCAACAAACGGGACTCACATATCGTGGAGGCTCAGTCTTAGCATAATAAAGACCCAAATTATTTTTATTTTTATTTTCCCCAGATCCGTATCATTATCGGATCTCCTTGCAGAGACAAGTGGCAAGAAGAAAACTGCACAATTGTTCTAAGCTCTATCGCCATCAGGTACGTCCAGACTATTTGTTCACTGTTTACTTCAAGTTTCAAACTACACTACTGTTCTCATTTTGATAAGTCGGTTCATTTACTAGTTAGTTAAAAAATAAAAAATAATAATAATAATAATAAATCCAATCTAGTTGAATATATATATTTTTTCCTGTCTTGCCACTTCAAGTGTAAAAAAAAAAAAATCAGTGAATTTGTTTATGTTTGGTTGCCGGTCAAGAAATTTAGAGTTAGTACCCTTAGATCCGGAAATTGAAAGAACCTTTAAAAGAGGGTTAAAAAGTCATAGAGTGAAACAAAACCAATTAAAAATGGGAGACATGGTCGAAAACAATAAAACTCTTAAAGATTTATTTGCTCCAATTACCACAGACCCACCATCCTGCATTGTGCTACCCACCACCAACGCAACACATTTTGAGTTAAAATCGCAAATATTTCAATTGTTGCCCATATTTCGAGGTTTGGAAAATGAGGATCCTTATATGCATATCAAAGATTTTCTTGAAATATGCTCTACATTTAAATTTCAAAAATTTTCTGATGAGTCGGTTAGGCGAAGACTTTTTCCTTTTTCTTTGAAAGATAAAGCCAATGGATGGTTGAAATCTTTACCGTCTGGGACAATAACTTCGTGAGAAATTCTTGTAAGAAGATTTCTCTCCAAATTTTTTTCAATGTCCAAAACAAATAAGTTGAGAAAAGAAATTGTTGATTTTTGTCAGGAGGAACATGAAAAGTTTTATGAAAGTTGGGAAAGGTTTAAAGACTCTATTCTTAAGTGTCCGCACCACGGTTTTGAAACATGGAGACTTATTCAATATTTTTATAATGGTTTGACACAATCAAATCGTAATATGATAGAGTCCATGAACGGTGGTGGCTTTTTAAATATTAGAGATCATGATGCGGCTTATGCTTTTCTTGAAAATTTATCTGAAAACTCTCAACAATGGGATTTTACTTCTCATCGAGACAAATCAACTTCCTCATCCAAAAGAGGAGGATTGTATGAAGTAAAAGAAGATACTGATATTGCTTGACCGAATTCTAGACCTAAATTAATGGGTTGCCCCAAAGCGTAGGGTTGAGACGGTGTAGCATAATACCCGGTAAGACCGGAATCGAATCCACAGGGAGGTGGAGAGTGCTTAACTAAAAACTCGGGTTGTGAGATTTGAAACAGCTCTTTGGTAGCCACCCCTTGTAATTTGATGGGAGAATTAACTAACTAAAAAAAATTTGGTTTTTTCTAAATTAATTAAAAGAAGGTACGGTCGTAGGGATCCCAACACTGGTGACCAGGCCCGGACATATCTACTCCATCTGGTGTTCTAAAGAAAACATTTGATTTTAGAGAGAGAAAGATACCCCGAAAGATGTGAATCCTCATGGTTGCCGTTTACCCATGTACAGCGAAGAACGAGTTTCGGTCCCTCGTTCCCCGCGTTACATGGGCTCTGACAATGCCCGGATTCGTCTAACAGATATTCTTTAATAACCTAAAATTGCTTTTTCCATTATTGACTTTGAAAATAGGAGCACGAATATCCCTAGCCCTGGCCACGGTGTGTTAATCACCCCGCGACCATACCTACGCGACTACTCACTCATATTAACTTGAATAAACAATAAGATTTCAAAACAAAACATGCTCATATAACTTGGAAGAATATTAAACAAAAAGATCAACCAAGAACTGAGATTAATGTAAACTAGAAAGAGTTACCAGAAACAAGACTTGAATCTTCGAGACAAAACTTCAAAAACTCCAATCGAAAGAACTACCGGAAAGTAGAAACTCCAAGAAGAAAACAAAAAGCTGCTATCCGGAAAAATAAAACAAAAGTTTGAAACCCTAATTTCATCCCAAAAACGAAGTATTTATATCCTCCCGAAGTCGAACACGTGGCAAGACAACCCGCTGATTTTAAGCCATCCGGTATCGATATAGGGAAATCCTTGTATCGATACAAATACCTTCTGTTCGCCCATAAGCACCTCGGTATCGATACAGTTAATCTCCTGTATCAATATAGACACCTTTAAAATGCTTCTCAAGCTTGTTTGCTCGCCCTTCTTGGGTCCCACCGGTTCCCAACATGCCCAAAGTCCTATGTCCACTTTTATGTGCTCCTCTGGCCTGTTTCCTACAAAACAAACAAAAATACCAAAAACAAAAGACAACACCACATCAAGTGGAAAATGGAATAAATCGCGCCTCTAATGTGCGAGTTCGCCCTACTCAGGTGCTTATATCTGTGACATTGCGTGCCTATCAGATATGAGGATAAAACTAGATAGTCTTACAAGAAAGGTCGAAGCGTTAGCTTTAAGTAGGACTATGGAGTCTACCAATCAACTACAAAGAGAAGTATGTTCTCATTGTGCTAGTCCCATGCACATGTCACAAACTTGTCCTTCCATGGTAGGATATTCCGAAAATTTTACTGAACAAGCAAATGCAATTAATAATTATGGAAAATCTTTTGGGAGTCCTTTTTCAGACACATACAACCAAAATACGCGAAAACATCCGAATTTTTCATTGAGACAGGACCAACCTCCAACAAATGTTGGTGGACAATCTTTCCACCAACAGAACCAATTTCCCCCAGGTTTTCGTCCTCCTATGCAGTTCCACCCTACTCAATCTCAATCGAACTTTCAATCTGCTATACCCTCGCAGCAAAAGCCATCCTTAGAGGACACTATCCAAAGATTGATTGCAGAAATTAAGAATTCAACTCTCATAAATAGTCAAGCCATAACAAACATTAAAAATTCAACTCACTTGAATACTCAATCCATTGCCAAATTCGAAAATCAAGTGGGCCAATTAACAAGTCAAATGACAGAAAGAGAGAAAGGAAGATTTCCGAGTCAACCTCTACCAAATCCAAAAGGGCAGTTTGGTATAGGAAACACCTCTAACACTTGAAATGAGCAACATCATGTTCAATCAATCATTACTCTTAGATCTGGGAGAGAGGTAGATAACAGAGTTAGTATGCCAATAGAAGAAAAATTAATTGAGTCTGAAAGTGAAAAGAAATTAATTGAGGCAAAAAGCGAAGAAAAACATCCTCCTAAAGTTAAAGAGTCTGATCCTCCAGTCAAGAGTTTCATCCCTAAAGCTCCATATCCTCATCGACTAGTGGCTTCTAAGAAAGATTCACAATTCAGAGATATTTTAGAGGTGTTTAAACATGTGCAAATTAATATTCCATTCTTAGATGTCATTCAACAAGTGCCATCTTACGCTAAATTCTTAAAAGATCTGGTCACTATAAAAAGGAAGACAAATGTTCCTAAAAAGGCGTTTTTAACTGAACAAGTTAGCTCCATCATTCAATGCAAAGTTCCAATTAAATACAAGGACCCTGGTTGTCCAATAATTTCTTGCAGAATAGGTGATCATCACATCGATCGGGCATTGTTAGTTTTGGGGGCTAGTGTCAACTTATTGCCTTATTCAGTATACTCGTAGTTAGGTCTAGGTGAGTTAAAACCCACAACAATGACACTCCAATTAGCTGATAGATCTGTCAAAATTCTTAGAGGGGTCATTGAGGATGTTCTTATTAAAGTTGACAAATTCTATTTTCCTGTTGACTTCATAGTTTTAGACACTCAGCCTGTCCAAAATTCTAGTGGGCAAATTCCTGTTATTTTAGGGCGTCCTTTCTTAGCTACATCTAATGCCTTGATCAATTGTAGGAATGGTGTGATGAAACTATCATTTGGTAATATGACTGTTGAGTTAAATATTTTTAATACTAGCAAGCAACCACTCGATGAAGATCAAAAATTTGTTGTGAAATTTTAATGTACTCGCAAGCGCAAAAATCGTACCAAAGTATAGTTATGCAAGAGCGAGGTTGAACCCACAGAGACTTAAGTTTTTTATAGGAAAACTAAATAAATTTAAATTGATCTAAACCCTAACCTAGTTCCCAAAAGTTGTGGTTGATTTGAAAACTAAAAATTAATAAAGTAAAGACAAAAAAAATAACTAAACTAGCACGCAAAAATAGTGGAGATTAACGGTTGAAAAAAAATAACTAAGGTTTCGGAATCCACACTCATAAACATTATTCAAATAATCTTACGCAATAATTTTTCCTATGATTCTGCACAATGATTTAGAGGCTAATCTTATCACCGTGCAAAATATTTCAATAAGCACTTTTTTTCTTTTTATGACAAAAATATGTTCTCACTCTACTTCAAAGTTTAAGCCAAAATCATCCACTGTATCCGTAAGAACAAATCACAATGGATACCCTGTACTTAAATATCGCGCTTTTATAAATCAAGCAATTCGATTAATATAATGACTTCAAATCATGGAAAAAAACCCATTCATAATGATTGAATCCATACCCAAAGTTCATGCATATTAATTAAGGAGTCGAGAACAATAAACTATAAACACACGTAGGAAAAATCTTACGCATAAAATCATTCAATAAAAATAATGGGGTTTCATCCTCAACCCTAGTTTAAGCAACTAGCCGCTCATGGAGTATGTGAGCATATTCAAATAATAATAAAACTCCATTGAATCAATGCTTACAAAAAGTGTGACACCCGTTCCTAAAATGCATGTGCATTCCATGTAATAGTGCATTTCATGTACATTTTCCATGTCATATGCAATTTGGTGTGTGACGTGTCGTGTTATTAATAGTACATGTATAGTTTGAATATATACATTAAATACCTTATTTGCTTGTGTTCCAAGTATGTGTGTAGTTGTGGCAAAAAAAAAAAAGACTTAGAAGTTAAGGAGAAGGGTGAACGTGGCTAAGGGGGAGGAATGTTTTAATTAGCCTTATTAATTGCTTGTGGAATAATTGGCAGGGGGGGCACCTCACCCCCTTAGGTGATAAGGATTAGAAGACTTTCAGAATTTTCATTTCTCTGCCTCATTTACATAGAGAGAGAGAGAGAGAGAGAGAGAGAGAGAAAGGAAGAAGTGAGAAGCTTGGGAAAATTTCTGAGAAAGGTACGAATTTTATACTATATTATTTCAACTCCAAAAATTATAATATTTTAACTGTAGTTGTGTCTATTTATTATATAGATCGTGTAAAATTTTCAGAATTGTTCGTGAAGTGTGAAATTTATTAAAAATGTTTTACCGGGCTGCTGTCTGTGGGAATCTGATGCTGGCAGCTCTGCCATGCTTCACGAAAACGGGCATAATTTGGTCTAGAAAAATCTAATTTTCATTCTACTTGATTTTTTAGAAACTATACACATAGGGATTTCATAATATATAAGCCACATAGCCCAATTGTTTCTGAGATATAGCAGGTTTTGGTTTAAATTTGAAGAAAATTCTGTTTTTGTAATTTTACAGCAAGTGATTGGTCTGTTTGACATTGGTTTAAAAATAGCTATCGAGCTCAAAAAATTCTGAATTTTTTATATGATGTTCCTATATGTGTATAGTATTTGTGGTAAAACGTTTGTGAGAAAAGGATGCGTAGATTAATTCTGCAAGTTCGGAGACCATAAGGCTATTACGTGATTCTATGCATATTCATGCATTTCATTTGCATTTAAGCATGGGGGTTGAACGAGAGACTTATAGATGTCTTATAAATTATATTGTTAGGTGAGGATATCGTGAGGAGGATCACGGTTACTTCTCCAAACTGTAGAGGATAGAGATTTTAGTGAACTTGGTCTTTTGTCAGGTGAGAATGTACAGCTTCTATAATGAATAGAAATGTTGTGTTTTTTCTAAGTTATTAAGTGATTATTACTGTTCTTGTAAGCTCCTTTGATGTTTTTCGAGTATGTGATGACTATATTCTACTTGGATGGATCAAATGATTTTGATGATGGATCAAATAATTTTTGATGGATGAAAATAGAATTTTTATGCCTCTTGTGCCAATGTTCTTGTTTGCAAGCTTGGTTGCTACTTGCTTTTTGTTGTGCAAGCTTGGTTGCTGCTTGCTTTATGTTGTGCAAGCTTGGTTGCTGCTTGTCGGTAAGCTTCGCTTACGTTGTGGGATGCACCTACCATTGGTGATAAAGAATGGCCCTCGTCACCGCCACTATACGTGAGCCTGTGAACGGGGTAACGGTACCATCTTAACTCTTGGTCGTGAGGTAGACGACTCGTTGGCACACTTGGTAAAATTTATGCGTTGATGTTATGAGGAATGGGTGAGAATATGATTATTGAAAAATCCTCTTTGGTTATGTTATGGAAAATGAGTTTTGTGAACAGAGAAGGTTGGTTGGAAATTTTATGAAGTGGATGACTTTTAAACTTCAATACATTTAAGGAGCTTGAACATTTCTTTTTATTATGTTGATAACGTACATTCTCCTGTGACCTTTTTGGTTGCAGATACCTGGATGAGCTAGTTGTCGGTCTAACTACAGTGCTAGTCAGGGGTTTATAGTGGTTGTTCTTGAACTTTTGTTAGACTATGGATGCTATGTACATATTAGTTTGCGAGGATTGTGTGGTTGTGTTGTGGTCCAATACTTTGGACTTGTATAAATGTTGGGGAAGTCGTGAATACTTAGACTGTGAATGACTTTGGTGTTGATGTAATTATTTATGTTGCATGCTTCAGTTGCGGGTTACACTCTATTTTTATTTTATTTATCTTTTGTGGTTGCGGTGATCCCGAGATGTGTATAGGTCTTGTCAGGGGGGGTCCTACCACTTTGGGCAGGTTAGGTCCTGCCGGAATGGGGTGTGACAAAAAGAGAGATTTTTGCTCCAGTCGTATACTCTATTTTTTTCCTTATCCGAAGTGATGCTATGTTGCGTCCGCGGTCTTCTATTCCGTGATCTCCCAAGCCGAACTCCTCTTATAAAACCCTATATCCCATATATATAGGCTGCAGAAAATTCCTTCCGAGGAACTATCCTTTTTCGATTCCATTAGAATACTAACCTAAATCTAAACCTAACACTGGGCCACCACCAAATATACTCAATTAGCATTGGGCTTCCACGTTGCTTGAGTTCTTTAAGCCAGTGATGAACTCCAATTCCTAGCCATTTGTCCATAGTCCGCAATAAATAAATTCTGGCCCAATTAAACTTAGGTCCACACCATATGCTCCCTTGATAATTTTGCTTCTTATATTAGTCCATCAGAATAATTTTGTCAATTGCAACTTCAAATTTCGGCAATGTTAACTCGAGGGTCCACGTCACACTCTTCATTCCAATGACTGAAATAAGTAAAATTATTATCTTTTCCTGCAAAATAAATTATTCAATGTAAATAAACCAAAATAATAATAATCATAGTTAATTGCATGCAATTAAGAACTAACAACAGATAATATGGAGCTTCTATATGTCAATTATTTGTGCTTATCAAATACCCCCAAACCCAGATTTTGCTAGTCCTCGAGCAAAAGAAATAAATAAAACAAAGAAAAAGACAAACGCTAACTAATCCTTTTTTCGGAGGAGTCCGATTGCATTTAGCATATGCAACAAGCCTTTAAACCCCTAGGCCCTAGTGGACGAGTTATAGTCTCGTGAGGGTTTGCAGCAGTGAACACCCACAAACACGAGAGGATAGACACTCAATCATGACCCTGAACTTAATCAATGGCCTCTCAAAGTAACTAGTACAAGTGTAACACAAGTTGCAGGCAAGATATTTCATTCTAATCCGAATTGGCACAAATATTGCTCCTCTCACAGATATTTGGGTAGGGAAAAATCACAAGGTATGCGTGTAAGTGAAAAGCGACACAAAGATGCCATTAACCTTGAAAACAATGCACGCACCTTCAATACCTCAACAAGTCATCAAAATGTCCAACTCAACATATAGCCCTCCCCGTTATTGTAATAGTATTTTTTTTCTTTTTCTTTTAATTGTGTGATCGTGCAATGCCTGGATTCCTCGGGCTTTCTAGTTGACCCCTTTAGTGAGCTTTAGGCCAGCTATCCCCAAGCCTTTCGGCCGTAGAGTGCTAGGTTTTAAGAGACCCCTTTGGGCTTAATTACTCGAGTCAAAAAGGCTTATCAATCCAAGCTAACCACACATAGCTAATCTGAAACTCTCCACCTTTTGACGCGAACACTCACTGCTTACTGAGGCAAGAGGCCTAGTTACTAAGCAGAAAGCTCAAAAAAGCATGCATTTTATTCACTTCTTTTTTTTTTTTTATGGGTACGGGCGTTAAGTATTTCATTGAAACATCCAATTCATATTGAGGCACCAAAAATTTGTGTATGGAACTCGAGGTCAAACACAACTCTAAGTGTGACGGTGCTCGTGCAAAGGCATGTACACAAGTGATAAATTGCTATCCAAGCATAGGTGATAAAAACAAGTCAAAGTGCTTCTCATCAATGCTTATATTCACGAGCTTAATTCTAGCAATGAAATCATATCAAGATTCTAACCCGAGAAACAGTCAAACTAGCACTAATCAAAAACCAATAACCAAGTTGAAAGTCAAAATCGAGCATCCACCTCAAAAAAAAAAAAAATTCTCCTTTTCCTTCTTTTTTTTTTCTTTTCTTGTTACTATTTTTTTCTAAAAATAAATAAATAAGAGTAAATCAATAATAATAATTTTTAAAAAAATGGTAAAAAGTGAAGCTTGTGCATAGAGTGAACACATCAAGAACAGGTACACCCTTCTCCCTTGACTGCTTCTCTTGGACTTTAATTGTTCAATGCTATCCTTTGTTCACATTTATTGCTTCATTATTTTCCTATTCGCCCTTTGTCATTCCATGTTAAAAATGGGGAGAATCATGGAAGAGGAAGTAGGTTGCCTGCTATTCTAATATGTTTGAATGTTGAGTTTTGTTTGCAGTCTCTTTACAACTCTTTCATATAGTATAGATTGCCTTTGTAGTGTGTTTTGTTATGGAAGTGCCAAAGGGGGAGATTGTAAGGACCAAGTTCCCGAGTCCTTTGTTTTGACAATTCCGTTTGACAAAACACACATTTACATTGAGTTGTAATTTTAATTTTTAGAGTGTCTATTTAGGTGTGGAAGGAAATCAATACGTAATTCTTTTTATTGCGGTCTTTAGTTTGATGTAATTCAAGAAACTTGCTCAAGCAACATACAAGCAACACATCAAGCAAGTGGTACCAACTTGCTCGAGCAACTTGTCTAGCAACTCTTCTGCCAAGAATCTATAGACAACTTTTCAGCAAACTTCAAGACTTGCTCGAGTAACCTGTCGAGCAAGTTGGGTGTGCACAGCTAGCTATAAATACCAATCTGTTAGGGTTTTCTCATTATCTCTCATAACTTACAGCAGCTGCACTATTTGGAAAAAAGAGAGAAAAATGTTTCTTGATCTTTTGAGTGTTAACCTTGGAGTTTTAACATAATCGAACAATCATACAACATAATCGAACAATCATACAACTACATGTTTATCCACTACAAGAAAAAACACATTTGGCGACCAAATTTGGCGACCAAATTTTTTTGATCGCCGTATGGCTCCCCTTTGGCGACCAAATTTTTTTGGTCGCCGTATGCCTCCCCTTTGGCGACCACATTTTTTTTGTCGCCTATGCGATGGCTTTGGCGACCAACTTTTTTTTTGGTAGCCGTATGGCTCCCCTTTGGCGACCAAATTTTTTTGTCGCCTATGCGATAGCTTTGGCAACCAACTTTTTTTTTGGTCGCCGCATGGCTCCCCTTTGGCGACCAAATTTTGTTTTGTCGCCTATGCGATGGCTTTGGCGACCAAACATCGGCTTTGGTCGTGGAATGTTTAGTGCCAAAAAATATACAACGCGAAAAGATAATATATATAATAAAATATAGTGCAATACATAATTTATGATAAATAATGTTATACATTTGTCAATGTAAAAAGGAATATACGAAAAGATAATACGTATAAATTGTTTCTAACAAATGGAACATAAATGCAAAGGTAGTCCAGTGGTTCAATTCTTGGCAGAGGCGCATGTGGTACGTTGAATGCAAAGGTAGTCCAGTGGTTAGTGCCAAAAAATATATATAATAAAATATATTATAATAATATATATAATAAAATATAGTGCATTACATAATTTATGATAAATAATGTTATACATTTGTTAATGTAAAAAGGAATATACGAAAAGATAATACATATAAATTGTTTCTAACAAATGGAACATAAATGCATAGGTAGCTCAGTGCTTAAGTGTTGGGTTAAAAAGTGGGAGGTCGTGGGTTCAATTCTTGGCAGAGGCGCATGGGCAGAATTTTTTTTTTCGTATGAACTTTCGGCGACAAAATTTTGGTCGCCGTATGGCTCCCCTTTGGCGACAAATGGTTTGGTTGCCGTCCCCTTTGGCGACAAAATTTTTTGGTTGCCGTATGGCTCCCTTTGGCGACAAAATATTTTGGTCGCCGTATGGCTCCCCTTTGGCGACAAAATATTTTAGTCGCCGTATGGCTCCCCTTTGGCGACCAACCAAATTTTTAGTCGGCGTAGACTTTCCCAGACGACGTTTCGGCGACAAACTGGGCAACTAAAATATTGGTTGCCAAAGTATTAGGGCGACTAAAAACAACCCTTTGACGACAAATTTTTTGGTCGCCAAATGTGTTTTCTCTTGTAGTGATCTCAAAGAAGTTCTCTACAAACTTGAAGTGATTTTTAGGGAATACTTTTGGTGGGACTCTGAAAGTATCCAAGGAATGCTTGTGCGATTTAAGGCGTTGACGATTGAGATCACTGGGTGCGGTGTATGTGTGACTCGACAGATGATATTTAGAACGTTGTGAGGATTTACATCATTTGGATAAGTATATCTGTAACTGCACAATGATTATAGTGATTTGATTCCTTCTCATGACTTTTTACCCATTTACGATTTTTCCACATATACCCTGGTGTTCTCTGATTGATTGATTGTGTGGTTTGCGTTGGGAGTTTAAATTATTGATTCACATTCATACTATTAGGTTTTTTTTATGAATTATTAGAGATCCCTGTTTTTTCAATTGACATTTAAAATTTGATGTTAATGGCTAAAATATTGTAAAGGGTACGATCACTTTTTGCTTTTGCATATACATAAGTCTTTTTCGGTCGTTTATACAAAAGTTTTCTAGTATTTCAAAACGTGCACGTTCACTCCACGTTGGACCCACATTCAACTGTGAAAACTTTTTTGACTAAAGTTTCCCTCCAAGGGACTGGACAATTTTTTTTAGAGAATCGCAATAGATTTTTTCTTTTTTCTTCATTAACGGCAGAATTGCAATAGATTGCATTTTTTTTTTTTGGAACAGGAATTGCAATAGATTGCTGGCTTGCTGATAATGGCTTTTATTTCTAGATGAGTATGCAGTAGATTTTGTGGGAGGCGAGGACCTGCTGTGCAGGAAGTGCACAACACAGTGCCATGCAGGTCAAACGGGGTCGTTATGTAGGTAATTAAAGTGGTTTGCCAAATGCGGTCTTGAGAGACCCACTTTTAGATTTCACACAAATGATCTGAATCATTAAATAATTTCAAAGTAGTTATTCAAGTGGTCTTCAAAAAAAAATCAGGCTTATTGGATATTTTTATGTAATTGATCTAATTCGTTTGAATGAATCTTCAAGAAAAGTTATACAATTGTATGCTCGGTAATCCATTAATCTAAACCATAGGTATTGTAGGGCTTACTGAGAAGAGTGTCCAGTAAAAAAATTATCTTATTTGGAAACCAGTGGAAAATCCCATTTGGACATCAGATCAATGGGTTACCTGGCGCAAAATTTTATAACTTTTCTTGAAGATTCTTCCAAGCTAAAGAGTCTTGAATTTTGAATGAAAATCAAACAAATTAGATCAATTACATAAAATTATCCAATGGCCTTGATTTCTTTGAAGACTACTTGAATAATTATTTTAAAATTATTTAACAGTTCAGATCGTTTTTTGTGGGACCTGAAAGTGGGTCCCACAAAATTGTATTTGGTAAAACCACTGGGGTTGCTCACAAAAAGGGCCCGTTTGGCCTATGCTGTGCATTCCATGCACAACTGGTCCTCCGCCTTCGATTTTGTGAACCTCATCTGCTAGTTAAACATAAAAATATATACTTGCACATATTTGACCGGCTTGTGAACGAAAGACTGACTACATGTGAGGGATAGGGATGGAGCCAACAATTTTGTTTAGAAAGGTCAAAAAAATAAATCTACATGCAATACATTTATTTATTTACCGATCTATAAAATTACTACTAAATTAAGAGATTAACTATAAACCAGATGATATATACCGATAAATCTAATGTTCCTTTATAATTGATCCCAAAGACATTATATTGAAAACCAAAATGTGATACAATCATTCGTAATACTAGCAACTCTTCTGGTAAATAAAAAGGATTGGGTCAGGTTATGTGCCTTAAGCACTCACTCAACTCAGGTAATGCTGATATGATCAGTTGCTCAATTATTCATGTATACTATGAGATGATGTTATTAAAAGGTCTTCCAAATGTCTAGGTCGGGAGAAAAGAAAGAGAAAAAAGACACGGAAAAGTAGGTACTTTTATGTATCCTCCCATTCTTAGATATGCAAATATTTGACTAGAACAGTTGCATGCATAATTGCTTATGGTCCAGCTTTGAATTACTTTTAAAAGGTTATCACCATTGTAATGTTTTGGAACTTAGTCACAGCTAACAAGGTCACATTTTTTTTTTAAGATAACACAGGTGTCTGGGCCAGCTTATGCTCATTTCAACTAATCCCAAGGGGGGAGTCCAGCTAAAGTCTTAGCAAAGCTTCATATTGAGTCTATGGACTGATCCCATAAGAGTTGATAACTTTGAGAGGTTTCGAACTTGAAAGTTTAGAAAGAGCAAATCCTTAAGCTCCAAATGTTGACCAGTAGGGCAAACCCTTGAGGGTTAAATAGGTCACAATTATCAGGTACAACTATCCAAGTTCTTGCCCTAAAAAAAGAATGAAAACATCAGGTACAAGTAGTGGAGATGTAGTGCATATCTTGAATTTTATAGTTCATTATCTTCTACTTAATTTGTTGTTGCATGTCTAATTAGGTGGTAGGCCTAAAACCTAAAGAATGAATCTCTGCATTATTCCTTCAGGATCATCCATTAATGTTTTATATGATTTCTTTTGGCAGTTTGGTGCTTTCTTTGTCAATAGCTGCTTTCTAAGTTGGAGTGGAGCATTTCACTTCACCTATAGCCTATTTAGGGTTTACGCATACATTTCTCCCCCGGAAATAATTGTACAAACATGTTTATAAAGAAAAGGATGAGGAGGTTAATTTGTTCAGTACTACTAGGTAAAATGAGAAGGAAAAAATATATTTATATTCGAAAAAAATTGTTCAGTTACTAATTTACGATTTAAACACATTAAGAAATCTGTTTTAATACGATAAGGTAAATAGATAGATACATTTTGCCGTTCATGGCACGCGTTCACTGGTAGTAAGCCTAGCATACAAAAGTGATGACAAAAACTACAAAATAAAATTTGTATGCGTTCACTTGACACATAATCTTAAAGTGTATGATTGATCAGCCATGAAAGAATCGCTTTATCGTCGTAAGTGAGCAATAGCGGTCCAAATGGAGATTCCTTTGACTGGATTCTTTCCGACTGGAAAAGCCTTTAATACAATATGGATTTGAAGCATAAATATCTTTAGACACTTCCACCCAATTTGGATCCTTCTTATAAAATCACCAAGATTTTTAGCTATTCAAAGGACAAAAATAATTCTATTATCTTTAGCCTTAATTACCAGCACATGGTTAGTTAATCGGGCTTAAGCGGCATGTGATTATCGTAAATTTTGGAAGCCAACTTTGCTGGTTTGCTTTCCACTCCGTCATGCTTTTTCCATTTAATCTTTATATATAATCTTCCTTTTAAAGATTAGCATTTTTTTTTAATTTGATGTTCAACAAAAAACCTTTTAGGTAATTCCATACCGTTACCTAATGGTACTGTATATAATACACCACAAATGAGTATGTAGGACGTGACCATGGTACTTATATCTAACATTGGGGCACAAATATCAAACAATATATGATTTGATTTTAGTTTAAAGATTATATTTAGTCAGCAGTTACACTTTTTTTTTCTTTTAAACAGGAAGTCATTTCGTTGAAAAACCCTGAAAGCCAAGCCATACGACACATACAAGATTTCAATACATAAACAGAAAAAAACCGATACTACTAAGACTCGGATATGAGCACATCACAAAAACCACGAGGGGCATGGGGCTCTAAAACTCGTATTGCAAAGCAGACGCAGATCCATAAGAGGGTCCATAGGATCCTACCCAAGGCTTAATAGTAACCAACGGTTAAGAGCCCATATGAAATCAATACTTCCTAGAAACTAAAAACAAGACAATTCGAGTGGAATGATCAATATGACACAATGATCAGTGCCACCTTACAGAATTGTCTCTGGTTAATGCACAGATGCTTTGTCTTTTTTTGGGTAGGGGATTCTCCTACCAGTCCAGTCCATCCCAACTTTGTGTATCCAACTGTATCAGCTTTACGTATGACATGCCACACTCTCATGCTGACCCAATGTGCACGAATAGGCCGAAGCACCCGGCTTCTTTGGGTTGCTGATTCAGTAATTCATTGGGCCCAATGGGCTTATGGTTCCACCCACTGCATTTTCCATGAACTAGATCGTAGCTGTAACGACTCGATTTTTTTTTTTTGAAATAAAAATTTCGTTAAATTATTTGATAAATTTATTGTATGTTTCTTTAGTTGATTTATTTTCCTTATAAATTATTAAAATTCTTTTGAATTTGAATAAATGGTTTTCTAGCCATGCATGGAAGTGTTGGAGGCCGAGTAACACACCTGTTACACTACCGAACCACCCGTACCATTATCCTCTCCGTAGCATCTTTCCCGCATTGGGAATAGATCTATTGACCGAGAGAGAGAGAGAGAGAGAGAGAGAGAGAGGGTGTGTGTGTTTTGTGCACATGCAAGAATAAATACTTGTGTACTTGTGCAAGCAAAGTGTGAGTGAGAGGGAAGGCCCTACAAACTAAGTTTTTGTACACAAACTAGTTAGAACAAGCCTTGCTATTTTGGGAGAAAACCTAGCCTAGACATATACATGCTATGCTTGAACTTGATCACATGCTACAAAGCCTATGCCTAAACTAGACCAAGCCTTGGCCTCCAAGTACCCTAAAACATGCACCCATGTTTTATGGGATGCATATTCCCCCTACTAAGTCTATTGAACACAACCCTAGCTTCTATATGTTAGCACATGCATAATTTTATGTATAAGCTTCCAAAAAAATCTCATAACAAAGGTGACCATGCAAAATTCTACACAATAAAGTCCCTAACCATGCAAAATTCCCACGTAAAATTTTTCCCCAAGATTCTTTCCTAATGTGAAAGTACTTGAACCTTTAGGACCTAAAAACATAGGGTGGAAGTTAGAACTACTTGTGTACCTCCCATGTGCACATTTAGTGCACACAATTATACTCCCACATGGAGTGGCTCAGCCATAAAGGGAGAAGGAGTACCGAAAGTTTTTGAGGGAGGGAGAGAAACCTCATTTTTGCTATAAAAGGCCACCCTTTGTTTGTCAAACCCACCACTTTTGCACTTTCTATAATTGTGTCTTTCTACTTTCCATTTTTAAACCTATTCTAATCCTAACTAAAGTCAACCATCTAGATCCTAATCAACTCTTACTAAGTTAATTAGTAAGAGATTTGATTAATTAGAGAAGCCTTCACACCCACCAAGGATTGTTTATCGGTTTTCGGTTATTACCTGGAATTTGAGGTAGTTTTTACTAAACCATCTTTCTAATTAGTTATTTTCTAGTGAAACTAGTTGATTCTAATTAGTTTTCTATGTTGGGATTTGAAGCTTATTTAAGTTGATTTAAGCATGTATTATGGTATTAAACATGTTACTTAGTTTCTAAGAAAGATTAAAGAACGGATTTCAAGTTGAAAAGAAGTTAAGGGTTCTAATTAGTTTCTAGTTAGAATGTTTCTTCATAAAATTAGTGGTTGGTTTAGTGAGATTGAATGGGTTAAAAGTTGATTAGAAGAAATTAGAAGATAGATTTATTTATAAGTCACTAGAAAGTTTCTAATTAAATTAACAAAATTTTCTGGGAAGAACTAACTAATTGAAGTGGATTAGGATCTCGATTCAATAATTAACTTGTTCTTCTTAAAATTAGTAGATTGATTATGCTTGGAAAGGAGTTTACTTTTACTAACAAAGTTTAAACATGACTCATTAGTCTTCTTGTGTGAAAAACAAGAAGTTTTAAAATAATAAGTAAGTGGAGAAAAAATTAGCATTTATTTTTTTGAAAAGAGAAGGCTTGCTTAAAGTTTCTTGGAAAAGAAAGTTTCTAGAAATTTAGAAAGTATCATTTTAGAAAAATTAGATTTTCTAAAAAGAAGAGTTTTATTACTTATTTAAGTTTTGGTGACAAAATTTTTATGCAAAAAGTTGGTTAAATCTCTTGGACATGAGATTTCTAGAAAAATGTCTTTCTAAAGAAATTGCTAGAAAAGAAAGTTTACTAATTTTATTTCTTTTAGAGAAGAAATAAGTGGAGTTTTTAAAAGAAAAAGAGCAAAATTGAATTTTTGGTAAGAAATAAAGTTCATGGAGAGAAATGTTGTTTTTGGAAAGTTGGGGCATTAAAGTGCATGATTTTATGTAGTGTTTTTTATAAGAGAAAAACAAGATTTTTTTTTTGAAAAGATTTTGAAAAATATTGTGTGGGCATTATTTTAAGCATATGACATTGACATGTACATGATACTTTACTACATGAGAACTGAGAAAAAAAATTGAATAGTTGTTAATGACAAAAATAGAGATGTGAATGAAAATGGTTTTTTTTTTTTAAATGAGACATTTTTTTTGGGGAAATCGAATGAAATGAAATGTGATGAAATGAGAATTATGCCACCCCAAGTCCGCGGGGAGAACTTGGAGGATTGGGCTAAGCATGCACAATACACGATGAACGACCGCATCAACAGACTGATTAAGTTCAATGATATGAGACAGCGGTGACTATATCGTGTGAGTCGCGGGGCAACGGACCGTGCAAACAGGGTGTTAAGTTCGGTGATGCACGATGGTCTACACCTCGAGCAAAAAGGTTGGTGCCACCAATTGAAAGGAGACTTAAGTGGACCTATAACTTTCGAGAGGTGGGAGATGTATGAAATTTGAAGAAGAATGCTGAAAAAGGCATTGATATGAGAAAATGATTTTAGGAAACTGATGAAAATTGAGATGCATTTTTGAGAAACTGTTTTGAGAAACTAACACACGGCATAGTTTGAGATACTAAAAATGAGATACTGATTTCTACGCATGCTTACTCTGATCCACATAAACACGCATGGTGCATTGCATGGTTTTACTATTCACAAGTACCATATACCGTTTTTAAACTTATTATTCTAGAATTGCTAGTTAGTGATTTGGTAGCGTAAACTATTGGGCCCTGTTGCTCACGGTGTTGCACTTGTGTAACCCTGACATAATACCACGATGTTGCTTGCGCGACTCTGACATATTATGTTAGATTATCAAGATGGACATGATCGATTCTAAGAAGATCAGTCCTTCAGAGCTGGCAGTGCTACCGGAGTGGGGAATGACCTGGCGCAGTGGTAGAAGAAGACCTAAAACCACCCTGGTTGTTATTTATGTACTAGATGGAGACATTATTATTTGTATTTAAGTTTATGTTTAAACTTTATTATGGTCTATAATAAATAATTGACATGCCCAAATTTTTGGGGCGTTACATCTTAGTATCAGAGCCTTAGGTTCAACCCCCGGCCTTTGGTAAATGGGTAGAGATTAAGCTAGTAATAAAAGACTAAAGAAAACAACAAGATAGAACCAAATATGATTTATTTCCTTAGTACTTTACTGAGTCTGTATTGTAGTACTGATTAGATATTTTTTCTCTGTAGATTGCCCCTATGAGCCCCGAGTTGCTAGCATAAATCAGGAAGTTCAAAAGAAGATTTAGCATGCCACCAGTGGACCTTAATCCATACTTTGGCTATATGGACCACTTTCCACTTATGACAACTTACCTTCGTGAGCATGGAACTTTTCCACCCAGTACCCTTAATGATATGGAGAGTGACACGGAAAGTGACTTGAAGTAACCAGAAGATGAGGGAGGGTAAATGTCTTGTCCCGAATATGACAATGACGAAAGTGAGAAGGACGAAGAGGACATCTATGTGGAGGAGGAGGGACCCCCACCTGGTTCAAATTTTGAGGACTGGTTGGTTGACTATGAGGCCATAGAAATGGAGTGCTTGCGACCTTAGATTGTATCTTAGATGGTGTTGCCCCAAGCCTAGGGCTAAGTATCACATAGCATAATAACCGGTAAGACCGGATCGAATCCACATAGATCGAATGCGCTGAGCATGTTGATTGATTCGCGAATAAGGGTTTTAGCCTTAAAGCGGCAAACTTGGCTTTTGAAGTTTTTTTGGTGGAATTCTCTCGACTTTGAGAATGACTCAGAAAATTAAAAAGACTAATTAAACTAAGGCAAAGTCTAGGGAATTTTAACAACCATAACGTAGACTAATTCGTTCCTCTCTTGTTGAGATTAGGATTCTTGTAACCATTTAGAAAACATCTAGGTTGACATCGCTCCAAGCATCACACGTGAAAAGGAGAATCAACCCTTAACTACTAGAGATAAAAAAAAATGATTAAAAAACCTAGACTTCGGTACATAAGATCGATCCTAACTCTTTGAACTGGAAATGATGTTCGATAAAGTTTAGGGTTCTTGAGCCAATTAGACAAACTTTTAGATTGACATCGCCCAAAGCATCACCCTGGCCACGAGAGATCAATGAGATTAACAAATCCAAATTTTGATACATAAAGAAAAACCCGTGACTTTATTAAACAAGAAGTGTTTGCAATTTGGCAAGAAGAACTAATTAAACCTAAGTCATGGACTGCTAATCACCCCATGACCAAGCCTATTTAGACTACTCAAACATAACTAAGAAAAACATGACTAATTTTGCAAAGAAAATAAAGAACATAACATGCGACTTAATAAACTGATTTTTAGCAAAGTTCCTAAGCTTTCCTACAACTTTAAGCCTTAAGAAAATCGCAAACAACAAGTAAAAACTAAGGTTTAAGAAGGAAATGACTAGAAAATGGAGAATACAATTTAACTGATAAAAACAAAAACAAACTTGATTTATAGAGATCCAACGAGTAGCTACAACATTAATAAACGACAAATTAATGGGAACTTAGTACTTCTTGAGTATTCTAGAGAGAGAGAGCTTAAACTCTCTCCAATGGAGGTGAGAGGAAGGAGAAAAAACTAAGAAAGAAAATAAAGAAGAAGTGTGTGAGAAGGAGAGAGGAGAGAGGTGATATAGTATTTCACTTCTCTCTCTAATAAGTTATAAAAAGTCCTCACAAAGGAGAGAAACATTCCATAAATGGAAAGTGCAATAAAGTGCTCAAAAAGTGGTTGGCGGGCATTTCTGGACTGATCCAAAGTAATTCTGCATCGGGATTGGTTTGCTAAAATTTGGAGCAAAATGGATTGGTCCTGAATAATTCCGGATTGGTCTAGTGCTACATTGATGAATTTGGACCGATCCAAATTTGTCTTGTATCAATCCAGATTAGTCTTGACTCGAATTTGACTTCTTTGATCACTCCCATTGGATTGCGTGCTTCCGGACTTCCTCCAAAACACTTAAATGAGGTTGGGCGACCCTCAGGGGAGGAGTTCCTTGGTCACTTGAGTGCTTGTTCACTCTCAGACTCCACTAGGAGTTTTTGTGAGCGTCAAGCACGACTCTAAAGCCATCGGCTCGACTTGGTGACTTTTCCCACTTCCTGGGCCTTAGCCGAAACGTCATTCCTTTGCTTTTGAGGCCCGGTGTTGACGTGTCATGGGGCATGTGGCCCTCGGTAACTTGGCACAGTCTCTAATGTGCTCCAAAATGCGCTTATTTAGCGTATTAAACCTGTAAGTATCAAAAATACCACTACGCGCAAATCAAACATTTAAGGCATGAAATTGTGTTTGCACATGAGCAAAATGAGCTAGATAAGCCCCGGATATCTACAATATTGGGGGCTTATCATGGAGGCACCCCAGGAAGAAAACCAAGAACAAGTGCCCAAGAGCCCGAACCAGAAAGGGAGGTGGATGACCTTGTGCCTTATCCCATGGGAGTTGTGTTGCCGCATTTCGGCTTTTGACACAACCGTATGACTAGCCTACAGCCCGGCATGTACTGTTATCCCAATCTATCCATGCCCACTTAAACCACAGACCCAACAATACTTTATGGGTCCGGTGGGCATCGTTCAACCAATGTGAGAACTATTATACCTTGGAGTTACCACAAGGTTATGTCGATGTCTATTCCAACAAGGTGCTATTCTCCCAAGTATTCCATACTCGACCTGCCGATGAACACCTTATAATCTCCAACTTCTTGGATTTTGAAGATCGATAGACTTATACCAAGTGCCTATAGACAAAGAGCCTTACCTAAACACAACAGGGCATTATCATTTGGACGCAAGGTGGAGAATCACATGGAGATGTTTTGGATTGACTGAGGTGACGGCAGAGCAAAAGAGCACTATGTGGGCCCATTACCCAAAAATGTTTCTGTAGACAGATGGAAATGTGGTGGAGATTGCAGCTAGGACCTAATAGTAGTTAGGCTAACTATTTGTAGTTTATGTATTTGGAGACTATGTTACTCCCTCCGTCCCAATTTTATAGTCCTTTGTTCTATCCTAACCAGATAAGAAACGATTATATCTTTCAATCGGTAATACTCCCTCCGTTCCTATTTGTTTGTCCTCTACGAAAAGTTGTGCCACTTTTCAAATGAAAAAATAAAGTATTTTCGTGTATCATTTTCCAACTTTTTTTACACCAAATTAAAGTACTCATCGTGTACTTTAATTCGGTGTTAAAAAATTTGAAAAATGATACACGGAAGTACTTAATTTTTTTATTTGAAAAAAGGCAAGAGAGAGAGGGTGGGACAAACAAATAGGAACAGAGGGAGTACATTTTATATGCAATATGGATCTTGTTTGATAGATCTTGATTTAATCTAATAAACAAAGTGTTTAAAATCACCTAAAACATTGTAGATTATAAGATATAACACTTTGAAAAGTGGCACGAACTCCCAAAAGGCACTATAAAATTGGGACAGAGGGAGTATTTTCTGATTGTACTATTTGGGATTTGTGTTTTTAGTAATTATGAGGGCTGACTTATGGACCCTGTTTTGAGCAAGTCAATAGACTTGGTGGTTTGTAGTAATAAGTAGTATTCCAATTCTAGTATTTGTAGCTTCCTAACACTCCACTTAGAGTTTCTGTTTGTTCTTTCTATATCTATATGCTATAAGTCTAATATATAATTCCTTTCTTGTGTAGGTTATGGCCTTTGTGACACTACCAGGAGAGGAGTACACATCAGGACTATCTTACACCTAGCTTATGACTCTGCTGGGCAGTACGGGCAATTGAATGTTGAAGTGTGGCCACAAGAGGAAGTGGGACTTAACCAAGAGTTCCTAGCTACCAAGGGGATGGAAGGATTTAGGGGGCTGGAGCAAGTAGACCCATTAGACCCTGCTATACTTCAAGATCAGCTTGAGTAGCCGATGATGGAAAATCAACTAGCCCCAGAAGAAGGAGAAAGGCAAAATTGGGAAGAACCTGAATGGGATCCCACGCCAATTGAGTGGCAGCTTATGGACCCAAATGACCTTTTGGATGGATATACCCTGTCGCTGTTCTTTGATGAAGCTTATTTGCCATCGCAGCAGCCACTATGGGAGGGTAGTCCAGACTTCTTTATGATGAGCGAGGCCGCAATTGACAAGATGGTGGAAGGATTGGAGTTTGCTCCATATGATTTCATCATAGATGAGAATCTACTAGCACCAGTGGTTCATGTGTTGGAAAGTGATGAGATAATGACACTAAGCAAAGGCATGAATGACATATAGGGACCATCGTTAGAGGGGAATACCATAGCCAAAGTTTGGGAAGACAACCCTGTTAACAATGAAGAGATGGATCTTTGGAGCGCAACCACTGTCGAGGACATCACTTGGGGGATGAAAAAAACCAGCATTGCCAAGGGAAAGAGAAAAGCAGAAGGAGATCTCGTCAACCTCTACTTCGACGAGACTGAACTGTGGGGAGATGATTTGAATTCCATCATGAACCTTCTACGAAGCGGGAGGTACTACCAACCCCCAGTCTATCCCAGAGAAACCTCTAACCCACTTCCAAATCCCCCACTTAGCCCATTTCCAAACCTGTTGCCTAATCTTAGCCACCAACCAAACGCCATCCCTACTCCCCAAAATGACCTATCCACAGCCAACCTGACAAACCCAACCATAGACCCAAATAGCTTCCAAAACTTCCCCAACCCACCAATTAACTAACCCCGTACCTCTTCAGCCACAAATAGCCACGTCCCTCGCCTGAACCAAGTTCCAAATTCCACACCCGAAGAAAATCCCATCAAAAAATAGCTAGAAAAGACCCCTGCAACCATAACCATATGGGGGTTACTCATGAGCTCCAGCGAACACTGTCAAAAGCTTGCTCAAGAGCTGTTTTGCATGGAGATAACCCCTGATACAAGCCTTGAAGCCATGATGATTGCCATCAAGAACCCTCCCGCTAAGCACATTTTTACTTTTACCAAAGCCGATCTCCCGCTCGAAGGAACTGATCACAACATGCTGCTGCACATAACTTTAAAGTGGATGGGGAAATGGATCCCGGTGGTGTTAGTGGACAATGGTTCAGCACTCAATGTTTGTCCCCTTCACCGCTCAATGCTTGGGACTTAAACCTAAGGACTTCACCCCATCCAACTTGACCGTACGCCCCTACGATAATACTCACTGAGAAGTGTTTGGGACCATAAACATGAAAGTGGCAGCTGAGGGATTCAAGTCGACTATGGAGTTTTATGTGCTAGGGATACCAGCTTCTTTCAACCTACTCCTGGGTCACCCATGGATGCACAAGCTCGACATCATGGCGGTGCCATCCACTTTGCAGTAGAAGGTTTAGTTAGGACTAGAGAGTGGAGCTGTCACGCTATATGGAGACTTGGGCATTCATCCTCATTCCGGGACCAACGCCCCACTGTTGGCAATCATGCATGATGAAAATGATATGGAAATAGGTGGGTTTGCCTTTGATACCGCAGACCGAGTTTGCACTATCCGAGTGGATGATGATTTTGCTGTCAGTTCCACTGTCTTGGAAATGATGAGGAAAATGGCATATCTACCAGGCACAGGTTTAGGACGTAGTCGGCAAGGAGTGGCCAAGTTGCCAAACTTTCTTTCCCACAAAGGCCGTTTTGCGTTAGGTTGCAAACCCACTAACAAGGACAAGAAAGTTCGCGGCTATATTTATGACAAGGGCTATGTAGTCCGTTTTGTGAAAGAAGGGGCTAACAAACCTTATTACGGCCAGCCCGAGCCATTTGTAAACATAATACATGGAGAGTTCTACTCCGGATTTGAAATCTTTGCCGATGATGTGTGGGATAGCGAAGATGGGAAAGAAAAGGTCGAACAATTGGCGAAAGACCTTAAGGCTGATTGTAGAGGGAAAAAATCTGAGTATGCTATTTGCACGCCTCTATGAGATCAACAATATGCACTCTTCACCGGAACCCTAGCACTATAAGACAATAAACGGTTAGAGTACTTTTGCCTCTCGTTGGCAAAGGCCCTTCGATGCTTAAGCCAATATCACGTACTAGGAAGAAACCATAAAACACGTAAAGCATGTAAACACGAATTACCACGTACCTTTCTTCGTGGGTATTGCACCTTATTTATAGATGCGGGGTGCTTGCTGTCAAAAGATCATATTCACATTAGGGGTCCTTTCCTATATGGGACTTATTCCATATAGAAACACAATCTTTATTTTGCAAGGATTCCTTTCACATAAGGAATCCTTTCCATTATCGGAATCCTCTTTAAGTTAGGAGTCCTTTCTCTTATGGGATTCGTCCCATATTGCAATACAATTAGAATTCCCTTCTTGCCAGGGTTTTGTATCCATATTGGGTTTCTTGCCCAATATGGAAGCTTAATGATAATCTCTTTATTATCAGGATTTACCCCTTATCACGTAAGAGACTATTCTAGATCCCTTCAGAATGACCTGCTACCTTATTACGTAGGTAGTTAGCTTCGGCAATATACTTGTCTATCCCTATATGATGTTGTCGACCAGATACCTAGCTCGGCACTGCCTCGTGCACCTTCTTATGGTGCTGCCACCATCCCGTGGAGCTATCTTGGCTGCACACTTGGCCTACCCTACTCGGTCATAACCTTGGGCACCTTCTTGTGGTCCCCCCAAACTGAGCCACCATTATGTGGTGTTCAGGCTAAGAATGTGGTTTGTATGTGCTTGGATATTTTCCTATGTAATTGGATTCTACCCTCTCCACTGATTGGATAGAGGTTCTAGATGGTGAGGTTCTGCTATCAATGTTCAACAAGGCCGTTCTAGCGAGTATGGGTAAGAAAGCAATCAAAGTGATGATGCTTGGGCAGGAGGCCCTCGAAGATCCAAGCCTGCTGATTGTGGATGCAGTCGAAGAATATAAGAGTTGCACTTTTACACCTATTGTGAAATTCATCGGCACTTCCACTATGTCTAAGTCCGAGTCTGAGTCAAAGTCTGTAATCAGCTATGAGTTGGAAATTATGCCTCATGGCCTTCCACGTCATCACTTTTCTTTCGAGTTTGGGTCCACCGCTATGTAGCGCACCCTCGAGGGGCTTATGAATGAAATGGAATATAACTTCACTTACTTCGTTGTTCCCAAAATAAATTGTGTCGACCGTGATGATGAAGAGACCGAGTTTGGGGGAGAAATACCCAAAGAACTCGGGTCCCTAATTGAAAGGGAAGACAAGAGGCATGCTCAACCAATAAAAGAAGAAATTGTTTTAATAAACTTGAAAGACAAAGGGGACCCCCCATGGTTCAGATCGGCTCTGGCTATCCAAGGATGAACGTGAGTTACATATTGACTTGCTCAAAGAATTCAGAGATGTTTTTGCTTGGTCTCACACAGATATACCTGGAATCGATCTCGATATCGTGCAACATCAGATTCCCCTGTACCCTAATGCAAAGCCAATCAAGCAAAGGTTAAGGAAAATAAGGCTTGATTGGGTAGAAAAGATTAAAGAAGAAGTCACTAAGCAATTTAATGCCGGATTCCTAATTGTAACCGAATACCCTCAACGGGTCATGAACATGGTACCAGTTCCCAAGAAGGAAGGTAGAATTAGGGTCTGTGTTGACTTTAAAGATTTGAACAAGGCGAGTTTGAAGGACGATTTTCCATTGCCACAGATTGATGTACTCATAGACAATACGACAGGGCATGCACTATTATCTTTCATGGACGGATTTTCTGGATACAATCAAATCTTGATGGCGCCGGAAGACAGAGAGAAGACGACTTTCACCACTGAATGGGGGACCTTTTGCTATCGAGTAATGCCATTTGGGTTGAAGAACGCCGAGTCGACCTATCAAAGGACTGCGACCACCTTGTTACACAACATGATGCACAAAGAAGTTGAAGTATATGTGGATGATATGATTGTGAAGGCTAAGGAGTGAGAGGGGCATTTACCGGCACTTCATAAGTTCTTTGAAAGAATTTGCAAGTACTGCATGCACCTCAACCCGCAAAAGTGCACATTTGGAGTCACCGTCAAGAAAATGTTGGGATTTATGATCAGCACCAGAGGAATTAAGGTGGACCCATCCAAAATCAAAGCCATACATGAAATGGAACCGCCGGGACGAAGAAAGAAGTACGTAATTTTCTTGGAAAGATTCAATTTAGCAACAGATTCATTGCTAAGTTGAGAGCCAAAGAAAGGTATACACCATTGGAAAAGACATGTTGGGCTCATGTTTGGGCCTCCAAAAAGCTTAGACACTACATGCTGAAATTATACTAAAATGCCCCCAAAATGCCTCAAAATAGCTCAGAAACTTATCACAAATGCCCTGCATAGCACACTTGGATAGGATCCAAGCGCCTGGAAGGAGTCAATCCAGGCGCCTGGATTGCCATCCAGACATAAACTCTAAAATCTTCATTTCTTGCAAGAATCAACAAATACAATGCCCTGATCAACTCACATGCTTTCTGAAAAATGTTTTACCATACAATGACAAACTTGAAACTTAAATGTAACTCAAATACAATGAAATGGTACTAAAACGCAATGTTAAAGTAATGATAATGCTCATCTTAAACACCTAAAATAAGGAGATGCTCATGTGACATGGAAAATCCTGTTTTGAAACCTTGGAAATTAGATGATCAGAGCCTAAGAATAACACACAAGCTCACTTAACCCATTCTCCCTTATGTAATCCCCTTTTAAAGCATGATTGCAAGCCCAAAATGCTTAAAATGAACATCTAAATGAAGTTTAGAACATGAAATGTAAAGAAATAGGGATCAAGGCATGCAGATGATGTACCAAAGCTGATCAGAATGTGGAAGTAAACAGAAAACATGATAAGGAAAAAGGGTGTCCAGGCGCTTGCATGGGATGAATCCTGGTGCCTGGACCCAATGTAGGCGCCTGGAAGGTGATGATCCAGGCGCCTGGATTAGGCTCTGCAGCACAAACTATTTTTTTTTACTTCATGATTTTCAATCCTCTCTCAAACCCTCTACTGGTATAGAAGACCAGTGAGAGCTTGATTGAGTACCTTCAGGGCCTTTTTGAACACTACTTGGTAGGTAAACTACCTCTTTGGCTTGATCAAAGGCTTGAAATGGTTTTTTTAAATGGATGTTGTACGAAAATAGCTACTGATTTTTGGGTTTACAGAGCTGTGAAGAGTTATTGGTAGATGCTTTGATGGAATTTGATCGATGAGGATGAATGGATGTTGGTTTTATGGGACAAGGAAGTAACTTTTAAGCTTGAAATGGGTTGAACTTGAGGGGTGATGAATAGATTGAAGTTTCTGGAGGCATTTTGGCAGAGTAACAGCAAGAGTGAGAGAATAATTTCTCAGTCTCTCAAAATGGGAGGGTAGTGTTGGTTTTATAGGCAAACAAGGGTCCATAAAGGGCCACTTGGACCTTCCAAAAGGGTGAGGGGTCACCTAGGGGGTAATGGGTAGGTGCAATGATCTCCCCCACACTCCTCTCCAACTAACTCTACAACAAATCCACCCAAAGATATCGTTCCCACCCACTATCAACTTGAACCACACTCAACCTGGACTGATATCCAAGCGCCTAGATTGAATCCAAGAGCCTAGACCATGGAATCTAGGCGCCTAGATTTGGCCAATCCAGGTGCATGTATTTCAAGGTTTTGGGCCACTCTAGGGTTTCAAGGGATGTTTTGGTAATTTTATGGGAGGTTATTGATGGGGTTTTTCAAGTTTTTGATCAAACCTTATGTGTCCTTATTAGGCATTTTCATCATCAGGGAAGTTCCAGAACTCCAAGGGTCCGGATTGGGGTGTCTACACTCCTATTGGCCGAATTTGAGCTCAAGTACATCACAAGGAAATCAGTGAATGGAGAGCGGTGGCAGAATTTCTGGCCGATCATCCAGTGGAAAGACCGGAAGACACCGAATTTCAGTTCCCCGACGAAAGTGTCATGATAGTGGTCGATGATATATGGAAACTATACTTTGATGGGGCCGCAAACCAAAAGGGATTCAGAATCTGAGTACTGTTGGTTTTCACTGAAAGGGCCGCACATCTCGCTTTCCTTGAAGTTGAATTTTGAAGTCACTAACAATCAGGCGGAATATGAAGCATGCATTATGGGGATGGAAGTTGCTCCAGAAATTGGAGTTAAGAAATTGGACGTAATAGGAGACTCAAACTTGATGGTGTCGTAAGCCAATGGTGATTAGAGGGTAAGAGAGGAGAAGTTGAAGCCATACTAGAAGAACTTGGAAGAGATAATTTGGCAATTTGAGGAGGTAACGTTCACACATATACCTAGATTGAAAAATCAGTTCGCCGATGCCCTCGCTAGCTTAGCATCAATGGTTAAGTTACCTGAGGGAGTAAGATTGTGGCCCATCATGATTGAGCAAAAGGATCGGTCGGCTTATGATTACGTAATGAACATTGAAGAATTAACTGATGGCCTTCCATGGTACCATGATTTATGGAACTTGGTCAAAATAGGAGAATATTCGAAAGGAGCAAGCAAGAAGGATAGCACAACCTTACGACAATTGGCATTGCAATACATTATCTGTGGAGGAAGGTTGTATGAGAGGCCATACTGTGGAATACACAAATTGTGCATCCACGACGAGGAAATAAAGAAGGTGACTGAAGAAATCCATGAAGGTATGTGTGGTTCCCATATCAACGGGATCATGCTAGCAAAGAAGATATTAAGGCAAGGATATTTTTGGTCTACCATGGAGACGGAATGTGTCGAGTATGTACGAAGGTGTCACAAGGAAGGGTTGTCGAAGTGCTCAAAGACTTCAACATCTAGGTGCACAAATCCACAGTATATCGGCCACAAACCAACGTTGCCATGGAGGCGGCAAATAAGACCATCAAGAACAATTTGGAAAAGACAATTGAATCCTTAGGGATTGGCATGAAAAATTACCATTGGCCTTTTGGGGTTATCGCACTTCTATCTGTACTCTGACAGGGGCAACACCCTATTCGTTGGTATACGGCATGGAGGCAGTACTCTCGATTGAGCTCGAAATACCATCCCTAAGGATAATGATAGAAAATGAAGTTGACGAAGCTGATTGGTTGAGTGAAAGGTTTGCTGAGCTGATGCGATTTGATGAAAGAATGTTGCGTGCTTTATATCACATTCAAGGATACCAAAGGAGGATCGCTCAAGCATTCAATAAAAAGGTGAAGTCACGAGACTTGATTGAGGGAGACATGGTTGTAAAAGAGATTTGCACACCAATATTTGATCCAAGAGGAAAGTTCAAGCCAAAGTGAGCAGGGCCTTACATTATCAAGACTATTCTCGACAAGGGAGCGACAGTACTCATTGATCTCGATGGGAATGAATTTGCCAATCTTGTAAACTTGGATCAACTCAAACGATATTATCCCTGAGAGATGCTCGTTGGGTGGAAAACCACAAGGGCAGGGCAACCCAAGAAAAAATAAGAGCAAGCATGCTAGGTTGGAAACTCGAATTGGGCAACCTAGGCAAAAGATAAGGCATGAAATTCAAAAGAGCTTGCTAGACCAAAAACCTGAAAGTGCAGTACTAGGCAAAGTTTATAGCACAAAAGGAGAGTGTTAATACCCAAGTAGACCTTGACCCAAACTACATTATGACCTGATTCCTTGGAAAAGGATACATCATAATCCATCAAGTTGATCCAAGTTCTCGTTACGTCCAAAGAAGGAAAAGAAGAAGAAAATCAAACAACATTGTGAACCAAGAGGTGGAAACCCTCGTAATTCAATTTTATTTCAATAATTTCTTCAGTTACAAAGCTGAGCAAAATGCCTAAATGACGACACAACAGCCACAATGAAAAGAAAAACTACCACATGGGTCAATTATTTATTCTGGGAACAGTCTAGCTTAGTCGAGTCATTTGGTTTTAAGAAGTTCCAAATCTTGTCGACACTTTTGCTCTTATCCATTTTCTGTAACACGCATTCAAATGTATGGTAGGATAGTCGTCATGAACCCAAGTCACTCTTTTCTTCCAAGAGAGGCGATATTTCTCCATAATTGAATGTTTGAACTCTGGAAGTCGAAAAGACGTTGGAACAGAGAATTGTGTCTCTTGACGAACTTCGAGTTGGCGAAGTAAAAGGTGAACCATGTCAAGCCCGCAATCACCACCCATGTGAGCCGCTGTCATGTTCGGCAAAACCAGCCAATGGCACCTCTAAACAATGTGTTCCTCGCCCAAAGCTATAAAAAAATAAAAAAAAAAAGTCAATCCACCCATCCACATCACCATGCTCCTCCACAAATTTCCTATTATTCCAAGTCTGAGGATCATAAACCCAATGATTCTCCGGGTCAGCCTTCAGCTTCACCTTATCACAAAGCCACATCTGCAACCAAAACCATGAACCAAAAACCATGTGTCAAAACCAAGCACCACTAGACTAAAAAGCCAGAACCAACAATAACCAAAACCCGAAAAACCAACCTGAAGTAAGATCTGGCTACCTCCGAAGATATTCGTCCTCCCAGAGCGAATCGCGTCCAAACCCATGAGGGTCTCAGCCAGAACCATTGGGACCACGTCTCGACGCTACTCAATTTGCAAAGGAACTAAAACAATGGAGGGGCTACCACTTCTGTCAAGAGGGACCAATAGGTAGGAAGCCAAGAGACACATGCAAAGCGCAAACATGCGTCAACTCTGGAGAGTGAAGTCCATCAAATCTCCACAAGGTCTAAAATCCGCAAAGAGATGCAAGATATCAAGAGTGTTGCCACGAAGCGAGTACTTGGCAGTGCCCTCATTCACACCAAGCTTGTCTTTGAGAATCTTGGTCAAGCTGTCACAAAGAGCAGGGACCACAAGCTCTGTGCATGCTAGACACCCAAGATAGATTTGGAATTCTTCAACAGTAAGGAAAAGCACTTGAATACCGAAATGGAACACGTGAAGTTCCCAATCTCAAAAGCGGACAGTTGCATGCAAAATCTCGAGGCGAACGGCGATAATATGAATAAAAACACAAGGCATTAATACCATGACCCTGAAAGTTGAACCAATCAGTGTTCTCAAGACTTTCAATTCAAGAACCAATGACGGCTGGCGCGAGAGCAGCCCTGTTTTGAAGAATGATATGTGGGACGTGAAGAAGGAGAAGAAAAATGAAGGGTGGAATGTGAAATGGTGAAGAGAATGGCAATCCAAAACAAGTTATTTATATGGGAAGCGAGGAAAAACATGCAAGATTCCCATGCAACATGGGAAATGAGAGATTTCATTTTCAAGATGGTCAAATGCATGTTCTCCATGAAAATTGCATGGGAAAATATGAAGAAAATCAGAAATGTGTAACATTTGTTGAAAATAGATGAAAAGTGCTTAGGAAAGGAGTAATTTGGGGTTGGGAAGAAGAGCTGGATGTCCCCACACATTTGTGGGGCAAAAAACACCCTTGGAAGTGTAAGGAATCGCATTGGGAACAAGCAAAGTCTGCCCACTGGAACAGGGATTGAGCGCTCGAGCCTTCAACATTGAGTGCTCAAGCCATGGCTAGAGCGCTCAAGCCCCAGCCTTGAGAGCTCAAACCCTACAGCAAGCTAAACCTGCACTTTGTCACCCCGAAACTCATTTCTAGCCTCCCGGACCCTGTCCAACTGCCAAAACAAGTGCCGACAAGTAGTCATGACTTTTTGGAATCATCAATGGATAGATTAGCAAGCAGATACATGATCGATAGATCAATGGCCAATCAAGGCCATGGGATGACATATGTAAGCGGTGGTGGTAATCATTTCCACATTCATCTAAATTCTGTTCTAAGGTCATTTCGTGTCAAGCAAATGTGTTATACCTATACATGCAAAGTTTGTCAATCAATTCAAAACATTTCAAGTTTGAAAGGCCGTGCGTGTATATTCTAGTCATGTCAAGTAATAAAAGCGCCTTGTACAAATTCACAAGCGTATATCCTTTTTTTCAGGTGTTGAGCGTGGATTTTCAAACTCATCACTTTGGATTCAGTGTTGTGTGAATTGCTTCGTGAATCATACAACAGATGCACAATACTTATTTGAATGTGAACGCATAAATAAGAAGAAAGTGCATGCAAATCTAATATATCTCTGGCATAATCCATAACTAAGGCAAGTACATAAGTCATCATGTGTGGGGCAAACAGGCGCCCAAAGCAAAAACGAACCATGCAAACCTAAAAGTCAGCACTAGGGCCGCGTAGGCCCAACTGTATGAAATCTATCTACTAGGCACACGAGCCCTATCATGTGCAAAACAAAAAAAATACTCGACTCCTACTCGTTACTTTGTACAAACTAAGACTGGCCTCCCTCGTCGTCGTCGTCATCAGGGAAGTCAAGGTCTGATATGGAATCATCACCATCGCCTGAGCCTAACCTTGACTCCTCAACCGCGAGAGGTGTCTCCCCAACTGCAGTAGCCAGCATAGCCTCAGTCCTCCTGCGGGTCAACCGTCTTAGACTCCCAGCCTCAAGTGTCACTGTCTCTGCCCTTTCGAACACCACCTCCTCGTCCAAGCCAAACTATACATTCTTCGAACGGCCGAGGTGGATGAAAGGAGTACCCGAACAACTGACCTCGTCATGCTTCCTCTTCCCAGTGGCAGGCGCCTGCATAAAGAAAGAGAGCCATAAGAGTTTGAGTTAGTAGAAGGAAAAGAAATCCCCATGAATGTAAATGAAAGCTAATGAAGGGACAGCATACCAGGGCAACTGTCGAAGGAGGAGAAACAAGGGCAACAAGTGGTGCAATATCATTGGCTTGACACAAAGGCACTTGTGTTCCTACCATCAACCAGTGCAAGAGTATGTGCATCCCTCTATTCTGCTCATATAGCGTCTGCGCCAACTCATAAACAACCTGCAAGCAAGCAATAGATAAGCATCAATCATGAGAAAATCTAGACATCAATAATCCATGAAATGAGATAATACTGGTCTCTAAAGTGGCCTCAGCCCAGTGGGTGGACATGGTATCTCCAACTCACCTTCCTTTCCATCGGGAGTACTCACCCACACAGACCACTCGAGAGCCTCAATCACCCCAATCGTCTCCCCTGAAGGGACCTCCTCTCTCTCCTACAACCCCTCAGGTGGTAGCATCTATAACCTTATCTAACTTTGCAGTCATCTGTTCCACCCTCTCCCTGACTACCCGCAAGGGACCAGCCAAGTATTCCTCTCTGTAGGCGGCATAGTCCATCTTTGGGCACAGGAACTGGCCCAAGTTCCCCTCCGGTACCATGTACCTTCATATCTTCTCAAGGGTGTAGCTGCTAGTCCTCAGTACACGATAAGGAAGTGGGCCAGGCACGTGAGGAAAAACACTATGCAACAACTGGCGAGTGACCCTGTTACCAAGGTACCACTGCCAATCCTAGGGAGACTTAAGAAGAATCCTCCCGGCGGTGATCTCCCGGCTTGAGGCAAGGTAGTCCTAGTAATAGCCTTCCCATAGGCCCCAATGAGACTGCATTCAAACAAATCAAGCATCATGAGTAAAGGAAGTAAACATACGAGAGACATCCATGATGGTACATATGCACGAGAACCTTACCATCCCCTATGAAAGCCAGTCAAGGGAAGTGCGCAATGTGTCAAGAGTCACATGGGGGTTTGAAGACTGACGGAAGTCCATCCTAAACATAAAGCACAAAGAAACACCTCATTCGCCTGAGGATGAGTAGTCTCAGGGGATGTAACCCCCAACACCTCATATGCTCAAAGCTGTAAGATAAAGACGTCAAGACAACATGTTAGTATGGATACAACATGTCAAGGCAAGTGGAGTGGGTAAAACTTGATTACCCCTAGTAAAGGGCATAGCACATGCCTTAGTTGATCACCCCGAGAAGGTGAATAGCTCGTCACCACATAGGGAGTCCTTGGGCCATGTGCCAAGCTGGTTTTGACCATGAATAAGGCTAGAATGATAATGAGTAAAATTAATACACACCGAGATGTGCCAGCTCAGAATAAGCCGCCAGGGAGGTGCCCCTGGTATGGCCGACTTGGAGAGGCTACGCATATAGCTTAAAAGCATTCTGGAATACATAGTTCAGCTTGGCATAGTGAGCTGAACTATGTACGGGTTATTCCGAGCTACGTAGAAGCACAGCACCGCCATAAGTAGGGCGGTGAGACATTCAAGAATAATCTAAAGGTGGTTCCTTATGAGATAAGGAGCAATCTCATGAAATATGGAATTAATATGGAAACTCCTAATGTTATTAGGAGTGTATCCCATATAGGAAAGAATCCTATATGGAAAGAAAACTGCTGCAAGCTGAGATCTTGCAGGATTTAGAAGCATATGGAAAGTCCTATTAGGAAAAGGATTCCTAAAGAGAATAGGAAACAGGGGCACGAGATGCTTGATACGAAGAACATCTACACCTATAAATACAAGGCAATAACCATGACAAAAGGTACGCGGTGGAACCCTTTTCATACGCATTGTGATTTGAGAGTTTGAGTACGAGATACTTACTTAGGCATCGGAGGGCCTTTGCCGACGAGAGGCAAAGGTGCTCTAACCCTTTTTCTGTCTTGCAGATTACGGGTTGAGTGAAGGAAGCATGAGATCCAGGGCTACACGGATTTTATCCCCATACGATTGGCGCCGTCTATGGGAAATGCTTACGAAAAAAGCTTTATCTCTTTCAACAGAGATCAACAATGGTGCTTTCAGAGCCTCTTTTGTGCATTCCACGAAGGAAGGATGTGGAAGACAATGATAGAACCATGCTTTGGAATACTACGAGAAAGTGCACAAGGGTGGAAAAAACTCCCGTGGCTCTAAGAGCCCCACAGAAAAAGCAAGCAACTAGGAGGTTCGACATAGGGCACATCCCTGAGATTCTAAAATTTAGGGATACACACCTAATACATCACAATTCTCCACAGAAAGCCGAGAGGCGAGGATGCTCAAAGACACCACCAAGAGGTGGGGAAGCCTCCACCCGACGAGAACGAGGGAGGAGCCCCCCGAGGAAGGATGATCTTAAGCACACAAGGAATCGAGAGAGAGAAAGGATAGCCTTGACAAAAAGGAGCAAGAGACAGAAGAATTGGCCCGTGAAGTCACTCGACAAGAATGAGAGATTCAGGACCTAAAAAAGCAGCTTCAGGAGAAACAAAAAGATCTACGCTCACAGACGAGATCCGTGCATTATGAGACAGAGAAGAAAAGTCGTCATCACGACAACATCTCCACTGATCGAGCAGCCTCTCCACGAAAAAGGAGAGACAGGAGCGTTCCTGTTGAAAAGAGAGAAAGAATAAATTGCGCTAGGGACAGCTATGAGAGATCCGGTTCCAATGAGCACATTCTTGAACAGTATGCGAGAAGGAAGGACGCTGGCCGAGTTGAGGGAGGCCCTAAAACTGCATGAGAAGCAGCTAAGGAAGCCCTACGCTAGATCTCTAAATCGTCGTTAGCCCACTAGATCCACGCAGAGAAAACACCAAGTAGGGTGAAACACTCAGCATTCATTCCTTACGAAACTAGCACGGATCCTGTGGCCCATATTCAACACTACCAGCAGGCCATGTACATGCATGAGCAAGATGATGCTTTGCTATGCAAGATGTTCCCATCCAGTCTAGGGAAAGTGGCCTTAAGTTGATACCATAAACTCCCAAAAGGATCTATCTTATGGTGGACTCAACTAGCCGAAGAATTCACTACTCGGTTCCTAACAAGCCAAGCAGCCCCAAAAACTTTTGAAGCATTAATCTCTATGAGACAGAGGGACGATGAAACTCTGCGGCAGTACTCAAAGCGATATTGGGAAACTTTCAACGAGATTAAAAATTGCAATGAAGAATATGCTTTGGCAACGTTCAAGACAAGTTTGCCCGTGCACAGTAAGCTATGAGAATCGCTTACCATGCATCCGGTCAAGATTGTGGCCAAACTTATGGAGAGAATTCAGGAGCATGCACAGGTAGAAGATGACATCCTGTAGGCTGGAGGAAAGATTGTGGCTGGACAGCCTCAGCTCGCAGAGAAGAAAATGGTGGAATCAAGGGTGTAGAAGAAGGATTTCACAACAGGAAGGAAGGACTATGCATAGCAAAAGAAGGACAAAACCGATCCAGACCCCAAATCATACTTCAGCATCATGGCAACTTTCAATATCCCAATCTACAAGAAGTTGTACAGGATCAAGAATGAGCAGTGGTTCAGAAGACCCCCAAAGATGATTGGGAACCCGAAAAAAAGGAGGGCTACCAATCAGCACTGCAGCTACCATAGAGATTAGGGACACATGACTGAGGATTGTGTGCAGTATAAAAAGTTCTTGGACGAGAAGGTGGCGGAGGGCCATCTTAAAGAATTTTTGGCTGATAGCAAAAATGACGTCGAGCCAATAGAAGAGATGGACTATGAGAAAGGTCCAAAGGGAATGATCCATATGATACATGGATTAGCTTCTCCATACACGAATAATGAAATAAGGCACACCCAAAGGGTAAACGGCCAGGC
This sequence comes from Vaccinium macrocarpon, assembly GCA_022606695.1. Taxonomy (NCBI): domain Eukaryota; kingdom Viridiplantae; phylum Streptophyta; class Magnoliopsida; order Ericales; family Ericaceae; genus Vaccinium; species Vaccinium macrocarpon. The sequence continues at coordinate 23,508,655 of CM040170.1, read as the reverse complement.
AAGACAGATTATGAAGCTCAACAAGAAAAGGCCGAGGGCTGAGGGAGCAACAGAGACTCCCATTACCTTCACAGACGACGATCTAGATGGAGTAACAGTACCCCATAACGACGCGTTGGTAATTACCCTTCGAATAAGGAAGTATGACATGGAGAAAATACTTGTTGATCAGGGGGCGAGCACGGAAATCATGCACTACGACACTTTCAAGAAAATGGAACTCCCGACGAGCTTGTTACAAAAGTGTCTCATCCCCCTGGTCGGCTTTAGTGCACAAATGGTATGGCCTATGGGGAAGGTCACATTGCCCATCTGAGTTGGATCAATAGTGCTGAAGACCGATTTTCTTGTGGTAGACATCCCTTCCTCCTATAACGTGATTATAGGAAGAACATGGATGCACAAAATGAGGGCGGCCTCTTCGACTTACCACCAGAAGATCAAGTACCCTGGAGCATATGGTATAGAATGCGTCGAGGGAAACCAAGGGGTGGCCGATCAATGTTTTAATATGGTCCTGAAAAAGTCCCCAAGGGCCGAGCCAATGCAAACAGTTGAAGTTCCAGATCAGCTGACATTGGAGGACGTCGGAGGTGATCCTACCAAGAAGATGGTGGAAGGATTGAAGAAAATACAAGTTCAAGAAGTTGATGCAAAAAAGTATTTCCTGATCGGCGAAACCCTCACCGAGCAAGAGGAAAGGGACTTGGTTGCCTTTCTTGGGGACCACATCGATGTATTTGGGTGGACCCCCCAGGAGATGCCTGGAATAGACCCTGATATTATCTGTCACCACTTGAATGTGGATTCTCACCACAAACTAGTTGTGCAAAAGGCAAGGAGATCGGCACCATAGCACGCGGATGCTGTGATTGAAGAAGTAGAGAGGCTACTAGAAGCGGATGCCATATGAGAGGTGAGCTATCCGGAATGGTTGGCCAACACTATGGTGGTCAAGAAGAAAAACAGAAGGTGGAGGGTCTGTGTGGACTTTACCAGCCTCAATAAAGCATGTCCCAAGGATAGCTTCCCACTTTCCAGGATTGATCAACTAGTAGATGCTACATCAGGCTATGAAAGGATGAGCTTCCTTGACGCATACAAGATATCATCAAATAGCTATGTACGAGCCCGATCAAGAAAAGACGTCCTTCATCTCCCCAAGAGGGCTCTACTATTACAAGGTTATGCCATTCGGGCTGAGGAACGCCAGAGCGACCTATCAGTGACTGGTTACAAAGATATTGAAGGACTAGCTTGGCAAGACTATGGAGGTTTATATCGACGATATGGTAGTGAAGAGCAAGTTGAAGACTAATCATCTTACCGACCTGAAGGTAACTTTCAATATTTTAAGGAAATACAAGCTAAAATTGAACGCCTTGAAGTGTGCCTTTGGGGTCAGCTCGGGTAAATTTCTTGGGCACCTGGTGACTAAGAGAGGGATTGAAGAAAACCCAAACCAAATCACGGCTCTACAGAACCTTCAAAGCCCAAAGACCACGAAGGAGGTCCAAAGGCTGATGGGGATGGCAGCGGCCCTTAACCGTTTCATCAGCAAGTCCTCAGATCATTGCAAGCCTTTCTTTCAGCTTCTGCAGAAAAGAGAAGGGTATGAATGGGGAGCCGAGCAGGAACAGGCCTTTCAAGAGTTGAAGGTTTACTTGTCCTCACCACCCTTACTATCTACTCCAGAAGCTGGGGAGCGGTTGATACTATATCTGGCGGTATCCGATCACGCAGTCAGCTCGGTCCTCCTACAAATAGAGGGGATAGAACAGGCTCTGACCTATTTCGTGAGCAAAATTTTACTCGATGCAGAAACACGGTACCTACCTTTGGAGAAATTAGTGTATGCTCTCGTTATTGCATTAAGAAAATTGCCTCATTATTTTCTTCAGCACCCCATCACTGTATTCACTGAATATCCATTGAGGGCTTTGCTTAGGAAGGCAAACTTCTCTGGAAGAATTTTGAAGTGGTCAATAGAATTAAGTCAATTTGACCTTGATTATCAGCCCATAACAGCAATCAAAGGGTAGATTTTGGCTGATTTTGTAGCAGAAATCACTCCAACAGTGGCTCCACTGCCACTAACTCTCCACGAGAAGGAGCAAATCAGTAATCTCGAACAACCAATGAGAATGGCCAATTTGGATCCAGACGAGTGGAGGCTTTACGTTGATGGGTCAGCCTGCAACAAAGGATCTGGAACAAGGGTGGCGCTTTTCTCTCGAGAAGGATTGGTTTTGGGGCAAGCACTACGACTGGGTTTTAGTGCCACCAACAATGTAGCAGAATATGAAGCCCTACTCATTGGGTTAAGGAGAGCCCTGGAACTCAAGGTAAATAAGCTAAGAGTATTTTGTGACACACAATTGGTTGTTAACCAGCTTTCAGGGGAATACACTACGAAAAGTGAAAAGATGGCTGCGTATTCAGAAGCAGCCAAGGACCTGCTTGACAAATTTGATAAAGTCCATATCCAGCAAATCAGCTCAGGCGAGAATGTGCATGCAGATTCACTAGCTTGCTTGGGGTCAGCAGTCAAGACAGAGTATCGCCGCACGGTGGCTGTGGATTATTTGAGCGATCCGAGCAGGGGAAATTGTGATGGAGACAGAGTTTGGGCCAAGCTAGATGGACCCAATAGTGGCATACCTACGAGATGGGACCTTGCCAGAAGATAAGAGAGAAGCACACAAAATGAAGACCAAGTCAATACACTTTTGGCTCTCTCCAGAAGGTAAGTTTTATAGAAAATCTTTTCTTGGTCCATATTTATTGTGTGTACACCCAGCTCTTGTCCAGAAATTCCTCCATGAAATCCATGTTGGAACTTGTGGAGGACATACTGGTGGGAGGTCCATAGCCCACCGAGCAATATGCCAGGGGGTATTGGTGGCCTTACATGCAGGAGGATGCAAAAGCTTTTGTCAAAGCTTGTGAGAAGTGCTAAAGGTTCTCTCCTCTAATCTGAGCACTAGCTGAGGATCTGCTACCTCTGACCAGCCCATGGCTATTTGCCCAATGGGGATTGGACATCGTGGGTCCTCTCCCTGTGGCAACAGGGAAACGAAAATTCCTGCTTATTGGCATAGACTATTTCACTAAATGGATAGAAGGTGAGGCTTTGGCAAAAATCACAGAAGCCATGGTAGAAAGGTTTGTATGGAACAAGATCATTATGAGGTTTGGAGTACCGTACTCCATCATTTCAGACAATGGTCCTAGTTCGGGAAAAAGTTCAAAGCTTTTTATGCCCAGTATGGCATCAGAAACTATTACTCCACCCCAGCATACCCACAAAGTAAAGGGCAAGTAGAAGCTTCAAACAAGACCATCCTTAAAAGTCTTAAGAAAAGACTAGAAAGCAAGAAGGGAAGATGGCCAAATGAGCTGCCCGTTATACTCTGGGCATACAGAACCACCCCGCGGCAGTCTACGAGAGAGACGTTGTATTCCCTTGCTTATGGGACAGAGGCAGTGATTTCCTTGGAGATTGTCTTACCGACCATTCACACTACTCTCGTAGAGTTAGGGGCAACAATAAAGCCCTGGCCAAGCAGCTCGATCTCCCCGAGGAAAGAAGGGAGCGTGCACTTATCACCTTAGCAGCATATCAAGAGCAGCTACGAAAGAGCTACAATAAGAAGGTGCAGCCAAAAGAGTTCAAAATTGGAGATCTAGTCGTAAGGAAAGTCTTGGCTAACACCAAAGTATCTATTGAAGGGAAGCTTGGACCAAACTGGGAAGGCCCATACAACATTGTGGGAATTGCTGGCATTGGGGCTTATCGTTTGGCCGACCTGGATGGAGACCCAGTACCATGGCCATGGAACGTCCAGAACCTGAGAAAGTTCTATCAGTAATTTGTTTATGTGATTACAAATACAATCACGCCTTTTTTTTTAAAAGTAAATAAGAGTGACTTTACCTAGTTCAGATTCCGAATACAATCACCAACATAGGTTAGTAAGATCCATTATCTTTACTTCAAAGCATGAATAAAAATTCCATTTATTTTCTTACTGTGATGTTGTTTAAATATGAACTAAAATTGCTCCCAATTTGGATTCCTATTGGGGAGCAGAGAGTGTGTATATCCAAAACCGTATTGTAACAAATATTGCAACAGTAAAACTCTAAGTATGAAGAAACTTAGATTTGCAACAAATATTGCAATAGCTAAATTTCTAAGTATGAAGAAACTTAGATGTGCAATGAATATTGCACTAAAACACTAAGTACGAATAGACTTAGATTTGCAACGAATATTGCAGTAGACCCTAAAGTAGGAAGAAACTTAGGCTCGTAATGAATGATTGCAAATAAACTCTAAAGTATGAAGAAACTTAGACAAGTATTGCAAATACTGCTGAGCATTAACAAGGGGTGCATCTACAGCAATGCAACGAATAGTGCAACAAAATACTGAATAACAAGCCACATAGGGCTGAATAGGTAAAAGCATAAAGTCAAGTACGACAAAACTTAAAACCAAAAGTACCAGAGTATCAACAGGCCACATGCGGCCGAACAAGACCACACAGGGTTAAGAGTAGAGTTCAGATGATAAACAAGCAAGTTTAATAAAAGGCATCAGGCCTCTTCGCTATGCCCTTTGGCAATAGTGGCAGGATTAGGATCAGGGTTATCACCTCCAACAGTGTCCTCAAGGCCAGTAAGATCAGTAATGGCTCCATCTACTGAGGTCTGCTCTGGATGAGGCACAGATTGAATTGAACTTCAGGGTTAGAAGGAGACAGATTGGCAAGACGGGCCTGAGCAGCTGCTGCTTCGCTCGGCAGTTCCATATCAGCCCAATGAGGGGACGACTCATCTACGCCAAGCTTGCTAAGGCACCTACGCCAAGCCATTTCCCAGACAGCATCTTTCACTGCCAGCATTTGAGCTCGGTAGTTGTCAATAATCGCCACGACAGCTCGGTTGTACTCTACCTCTGCTCTGGCCTCCGCTGTAGCTAGTTTCTCACCTCTCTTTTTCAAATCAAAATTCTCTCTCCTTAGCCCCTCTGCTTCCTCCCGAGCTTCTTTCAGAGATTGAGAGTATTGAGCATTCTCCTTCTCGGCTCTTTTTGCCCTTTTTTTCTCTTTTTTTAGCTCCTTCTCAGCATCCTTGGCTCTCTCCAGGCCAACCGATGCCTTTTGCATAATCTACAAAACAAAGAACAGGAGATAAGGAGGGACGAAATTCTAAACACAACAGGAAGGGGGTAGTAGAATCTTCTTTACCTTGGCACTGGATTGAAATTAAGATAGACTTAATCAGGCTGTCATACGAGTTGCTCTTCTCCCTGTCCATGTCCAAGGGAAGAAGGGCAGCTCAAGAGACACTGTATGCAACGTCCAGCAAGGAGATCTTGTCGATCATAAAAAGGGCAGTGCCATCAGGACGTGCCAAAAGAGGAGCCCATGGCTGCAGCAAAGGATGAGAGTCCATCGTCGTGTGGCTTGGAACTAGAATCCCCATCCTTTGCCTTTGAGGTGGAGGTTAAGCGTCTAAGGGACCCTCCACAAGCCTTTTGTCCCTCTGTTGAGGAGGGGGAGCAGCGGTTGGAGCATCAGAAGAATTAAAGGGGATGGAAACAGAAAGGACCCGTGAAAGAGGGCCACCAAGGTTTAACTCATCAAGTAGGTTGATAGGCTGATGAGGCATCTCTCTTTCTGAGGAAGGGGAGTAACCTGGTGAATCGTTTGAATCTACAAAAAGGGCGGTTTGCTCAGACAGGGATTGGACAATTGCGCGGGAATCAAATTTTTCTTCCTCTTCTTTTTCTTCTTCTTCCGCTATTACCATACCAGAGGTGCTCAGCTCATGGTCGATACGAGTAACGATGGGAATTGCGGTAGGAATCTCAGGGATGTGGGCAAACATGATTTGCTGCTGAAGATCTCTCGTTGCCCGGTAGAGCCTAGTCCTTCTGACGGAGCAACCTCTATGGGATTGGGGAGCTCTTTGCTCAACCGACAGGCGAGTAGCAACCAGTGGGGTTGTAGGGGGCCATGGGTGTCTTGAGTGCGGCTAAACACCTGTGAATTCCCCCAAATAGGATGGCATGTATCCTAGTAAGAGGTGGGAAGCACAGCCAAGACCCACAGGTGTGGGTGCAAATCCATCAAAGTACAGGGCTCGAGCGATGTCCTCTCGGTGAAGTCTGTCGTGGATCAGGCGACCGCCCTGGCTAAGGTTACTCGCTGCAAAACAACACAAAAGAAAGTACAATTAGCTACAACTTCCAGAAGGACGAAAAGTAAAAATGACACAGGTGTAAAATTCTAACATGGTTTGCCTGTGGTAATGGGGCAAGCAAAGCCGATAGTGTTCCCTTCAGCATCTCTCGGCTCCCAATTGTCGGTGACTACAAGATAGATAGTCATCCGCCTCACCTTTTGAGGAGTTGGGTAGATGGGTGATAAGCTTCTTCTCGGGGTCCCTGGCCTTAAAATAGTAATTACTGTCGGCTGTGGGGACTACACTATATAGGTAGTGCAAATCCCACCAATCTAGGGTAGGCTGAGTAGCCTATTTACGGCAAGAGTGCCCATGACCACCCTAACAAAATTAGGGGATAGCTGCATTGGGTTAAGTCTGCACCTACTACAAACTTCACGAAAGAAGGGGTACAAGGGGAGCCTAAGACCACCTTTTACTATGAAGATCAGAGGGATGTGAATCGTGTTTTCGTCCTGGCCCTCCTCTCGAAAGTCATCACGGTTGTTTAGTCGGAATTAAACCTCGGCGGGGATGTTGTATTTTTGTCAAAAATCTATTATTTTTTGGGGATTGCTCAAAAGAGCCCTATGCCTTCCCATTTGTATTACGGAGTTAGAATTCACTGTTGAAACCCAAGGGAAGAAAATGGAAGATGAACAAGAAATTAGAAAGGACGGAACAGAAAGGCTACTTACGTGAAAAGATATGGGCCTAGAGATGTTACTCTCCGATGGGAAAGGCGGACGTTTTCCAATGAAGACTGGAGAAGGATTTTAATTCCAGAAAGCTTGGAACGACGTTAATGGCGGACGGAGCTTTTCTTCTCTCTCTCTCTCTCTCTCTCTCTCTCTCTCTCTCTCTCTCACTCGATCTTTTTTCTGATGAAAGGAGTAAGGAAGTGAATGAGGGGAGGGGTTTTTTGAGTCTTGCAAACATTTTTTGGGGGAAAAATAATGATTATCCCACCCAAAACCCCAAAAAGTTAAGCCATGAGCGTCTTGCTATTCAACAAAGGTGTCCTTTGGGCTTATCTAGCCCCCAACGGGTCACTTCGCATTTAATGCGAAAACAACCTCGCTCCCCACGTGAGGGGGAGGCGTGCAGAAGATGCATCAGGAGCTGTTGAAACTCTGCGCACTACTGATGAATGACAGTAGAGACAGAGCTAAGGAGCAATTGGAGTGGGTAAAACCTAATTACCTAGTAAAAGGCATAGCACGTGCCTTAGTTGATCACCCCGAGAAGGGAATAGCTCGGCACCACATAGGGAGTCCTTGAGCCCTGTGCCGAGCTAGTTTTGACCATGAATAAGGCTAGAATGATAATGAGTAAAATTAATACACACCGGGATGTGCCAGCTCGGTATAAGCCGCAAGGGGGGTGCCCCTGGTATGGCCGACCTAGAGAGGCTACGCATATAGCTTAAAAGCATTCTGGAATACATAGTTTAGCTCGGTGTAGTGAACTGAATTATGTACAGGTTATTCTGAGCTACGTGGAAGCACAGGACCGCCACAAGTAAGGCGGTGAGACATTCTAGAATAATCTAAAGGCGATTCTTATGAGATAAGGAGCAATCTCATGAAATATGGAATTAATATGGAAAGTCCTAACGTGATTACGAGTGTATCCCATATAGGAAATAATCCTATATGGAAAGAAAAACTGCTGCAAGCTGAGATCTTGCAGGATTTGGAAGCATATGGAAAGTCCTATTAGGAAAAGGATTTCTAAAGAGAATAGGAAACAAGGGCACAAGATGCCTGATATGAAGAACATCTACACCTATAAATACAAGGCAATAACCATGACAAAAGGTATGCGATGCAACCCTTTTCATACGCATTGTGATTTGAGAGTTTGAGTACGAGATACTAACTTAGGCATCGGAGGGCCTTTGCCGACGAGAGGCAAAGGTGCTCTAACCCTTTTTTTGTCTTGCAGATTACAGGTTGAGTGAAGGAAGCATGAGATCCAGGGCTACGTGGATTTTATCCCCGTACAGGACCCAGCCTTTTACTGTTTTCGATTTAACTATGGGATGATGGCCCCTTCAATCCTTGATGTAGTCTTTCTAACTGGGTTTCTTCCTTATGGTCCTATTTTTGATATCACGGCAGCCATGAATGTACCTTTTTTAAGTGATATTAGATATACCCGAGCCCATGCCTCATATGGCAATTTTTTGAATGCTGAGAGGAGTTTTGCAGATGAAGTGTTTTACAAAGAATTTTTTGCATATATTTTGTATACCTTATGCAAAATGATATTTTGCTATGGTGGCAAGAAAGTGATGCTTGAATTTGCACCTTTAGCCTACATCCTCTCACAAGGTAAAGCCACTGATTTGGCCCCTTATTTCTTAGGCTATGTTTACAAGATTGGATCTGATAATCATGCTAAGCCACTTATCAATAACCTAGGAGGCCCCCTCTGGTTTTTACAAATTTAGTTGTTAGCTTATTTTCCAAATCAAAAGGTTGCAAAAGGTCTCCTCTTATCATTTACGAGGACAAGTTCACAATTTTGGCCTCAACCCCCTTCACCCTGGTTGGATATTTACAATACTTTCAACAGATGAGGGAAGATAAAGAAGGAGAATTTATCCCTTTTAATAACTGGGACATTGGGCCAAAATGAATAAGGAGACTTATGGAACAAAGAGGCAGCCCTACCTATCAGGAAGCTTGGGCAAGTATTCCTCTGCCAAGAGAAATTTTCATAGGACCTTATGTTGGTGGTTTTAAACAACTCATGTTGAAATATATTGCCCTAGACAATTTGCTAGACAAATTGGGTTGGTGCAAGCTACTCTTTGTCCTTATCCTGGAGAAATCAATATTGACCTTGCCATAAGAAGCAGGGTTGATAAGGATCAAATTGCACGCCTTAATGCAGAATTTAAAGATCTCAGAGCACAATTTCAACCATATAGATTTGCTATCATTTTGGAACCTCCTCTTCCAATATTCTCTAAATGGTGGCATAATATTATGGAATTGTACCATAAGTCTATAGCTATTAAAGCCTTTACCAAGGATATTGGTATTGAATAAGTAGCTCATTCTGACTCTATATTAGATGATGGTTTTGGGAAGGGTTCGAGAGATACACTACAAAGAGATCAACCAGAAGGAATGTCAAAAGTGCAATCTTCTGATCTAGTACCTGTTGCTTTTAATGTTATGCTTCTTCGATCTATACCAACCATGGAAGCTAGATCTCAAAAGAAGAAACCTACCTCAACTTCTCCATCAGGTAACTTAGATTTCTTACTTAATTGATATATCTTTAAAATATTTCCTTTCTTTAATCATGATTTGAATATACAGAACCTACCCCAAAAAAGAGAGTCTGAAAAGAGAAGGAGCATGTTCAAACTCCTACTTCTGCAACTTTGAAGTCAGGTAACTCTTTATTTTCTAAGGTTTATATTGACCTTTGAATCCTTTATATGAGACATTTCACCTTCTTCTTCTTTTTGAACAGTCACTAAAATAAAAGGAACCACAGAACAAGAAACCAGTCATGAGGAAGCAAAGTTTACCAAAGTTTATGAGGCTTCAAAAAGAAGAAGGAAAATATTGATTGAAGAACAAAAAGAAGAAGAGACAGAAGGTGTTCCAATAAGCCAATTTGTAAAAGGTAAGCTTTTAATACTTTTTGGCCTTTAAGCTCAATTTTACTCCTCTTATCCTTAATCAATATTTTTCAAACAAAAGGACAAAATCCATGCATTCTGAAGCTTCAAAGGCTTCTTCAGAATCAACAAAACACACACCTGTTGAAATTCATAGACAAATTGATCCTTCTGTTACTAAGGTCACTGAAGTTTCAAAGTTTGATACAGCTACAACATAGGAATCTGCCTTAGTCACCATGGAGAAACTTATTAAGAAAACTAAAATTCTTAAATCTCAATCATAAGTTATAGTATAGGACATGTCTCCTCCTGTTATCAGTATTGTTGCAAGAGCCTTAGCTTCAGAAGGTATTCCAACAGAGAAAATTAAAATACCTAAATTTGCAGGCCCTATTGTAGAGACCTTCATTTCTAGGGGTAGCACTGATTTTAATAAAGAAATGTTGTCAAGTGAACCCTTCACAAAAACCTCTGAAATGATAATAATGGAGAAACAATCTCCTTCCATGAAGGTTTAAGGAAATCATTTTTGATTTGATAACTGAAGTTGATATTTCTATTCAAGTTGGTGCTGACATTTCTATTTCAAAAAATGATGGAAGTTTATTTCCTGAGATTGTTTCAAGTACTTCTTCTATTATCAAAACCACTGATCAAGCTGAAGTGGTAATTGAGAAGACTGGTCTTGATCAAACCCTAAGAGTTGATATTCCAATGGGTCAAACTCAATTAAAACTAATTCATCCAAGTGAGGTATCATTTATGTTTATTTATGTTTGTGGCTATTATATTTTTATTAAAGAGAGCAAGCCTAATGGCTTACATTTTTCTCTTAACTGAAAGTTAGTACTCCTACTAGTGCTGTTACTAGTGATCTTTCCCTACTTGAGCAATTTAAATTGAAAGTGAATGATTTCTGTCAAAGAATCACCAATCCAAAGGCTCCAACTCCTTCTCCAGAATCTCCTATTATCCAACTCAACACTCAACCGCAATTCATCTCTTCTGAATTAGTCAAGCCTATTTTCACATCAGAAGATATTCAAGAATTAAAAGAAATCCTTCAACAATTCTCAAAATTGGATTTTGAAAAATTGGTTGAGGTAAATCTGAAGGTGCACTTGGAAATTTGTTGTCGTGCCGCCTGGGTTTTAAAACCTACTTCTCAAGAGTTGCATAAACATCTTCTAGACAAAGTTTCAAGCTTTCAGACCAAGCCCATCAGCTTTGTGATATCCAAGAGAGACATCTTCAAAGATAAAACTTGACAGGAGCACTGTCAAGTGCAGAAGATGAGGCCCAAAGTTTGATTTCTTCATATGACCAGGATGCCACCAAATTATATTGGTTGAGGAAAGAAGAAGCACATTTGGAAGAGGCTCTACAACAGGTTAGGGGAGAGATTGTCCAAACAACCTCTAGCATGCAAACCTCTATGGATAAAGATACTTCAACAGTTGTAAATATGAGAGACCTGGAAGATGAATTGCAGCAAACTACTAACCAAGAAGAGATCTAGGACTTTGTTTGTAATAGAGGTGCTCATGTATTGAGTGACCTAAAAGACACAATTATACAGTTTCTGACATGATGAATGGAATGTTTTGTTGTTTTAAATTCCATACATGCTTGAACTGTAATATCCCAAATTTTTTTAAAAATAAATAAATAAATAAAATTTGTGATATTTGTATATACTAATTTTACTAATTTAATTTTACTCAATTTTGACTTTTGTTGACCAATTGCGGGTCTCCTGGCGAGCGCATCGTAATGCGTGTTCTACTTTTAAGATTTTTTCCAAACGATTCTGAGCACACGATGACGTTGCCCACGATTTTTCAAGTTCGCATGAATATTTTGGTAATTTTCTGAGACCGAAACCCGGACAGTTCGAACACTGCTCGGAGTAAATTGTACTGCATTGTGCTACATCGCGTGCCGCGGGGCCCCCTCCAAACTACTCCCACACTCCACCAACCACATTTCCCTCCACCACTCATCTCACCTACTCCCACACTCCACCTACAATACTTCACCTCCACCACTTATCCCACCTACCACCAACCATTTCCCCTACATAACTCATCACCCATCCTCCTCAAAATTTTCGGCAGAGAAGAGAAGGAGAGATTGAGAAATGCTGGAAAAGAGGAAGAAAGGAAGAGAAGAAAAGAAAAAGAGGAGAGAGGTCACCATCACTTTCTCCAATTTTCGTCCATATCACGTACCCATTTTTACAGCCACTTTGCTCATAGTTACAGTCGTTTTTAGGACTAGACTTCTTCATAGAAGTTGTAGAGGGCGTCTAGAAATTCATTTTCGACACAAGAATCATCCAAATCGGTTGAGTTTTGAGTGAGTTATAGCCTTCCAAAGTTCAGTAAAAATCTCGGGTACATTTTTCCAGACAGCTTTCTGTTCTTCGGTAAATCTCCATTTTTCTTCTCGTTAAAGTGGATTTCGGGTTTAGGTTCCTTCACGAAGATTGTAGATCACTTCAAGATCTTCGTTTTAGGTTCAAGAATCACTCAAAACCGTTGAGAAATGACCACATTATTGCGGCCCGAAGTTTCTGGTCTATTCAAACCGAGTAGCTTACTGACCCTTTACAAATCTTCATTTTTCTCATTGATCGAGTGCGTTTTAGGCTTAGACTTCTTCATCAACGTTGTAGAGAACTTCGAGATCTTCGTTTTAGACACAAGAATCGCTGGAAACAGACGAGGATTGAACCCGATATCGCAGCCCAAAGATTCTGTTGCCACTCGAAACACCACCGGACTTTACCGTCGAGCTTTTCGTCCGGACCAAAGGTAGAAACTCGTACCCACCCTATTCCAAGCTTTTGAATGTGTTATAATAGTCTAGGAGTAATTTATAGTTGATGGGTTAAAGCCCAAAGTCAAGGGTTTCACGAAACCCGAGCCAAAACGCAAAACTTTATTTTCGTGCTTAGTAAACTCTAGATTCATTGTGGTTCACGTTGTTAACCATTCCAAGCATGTTTAATACTTTACTAACTATTTATAGGAGTTTCTCCATGAATTTATTGTGCTTAACCTTGTTATTAATCGTTGTGTTTAAGTTAGGGGTTTAAAGTGCAATTTTGTGAAATTTGACACGCGTACAATGTATCATTTACGAAACTCATTTTTATCAACTAAATGCCACTACTGGAAATTTAGGAGTGCAAACAAAATGACCAGAATGCCCTTCGGATGTAAAATGACCATTTTGCCCTTGTGCGTGTAAATTACATAATGTGTAGTTTTGTGCTTAATAAGAAAATCAAAGAATTGCATTTTGTGACTAGTTAGGACTTTATTAACTAAAACAAAGTATTTTTGCGTATTTACCCTTGTTGGTGGCAAAATTACCTTTTTACCCTTGTATTATGTTATTTTACAAAAAGGCCCCCTAGAGTTTGTTAAATTACACTAAGGACCCTAGAGTCATGAAATTATGTTGGACACCCTTGTACTTACTTAAAATGACGTTGGTGACCCTTACTTTCTTTAAATTATGTTTTGACCCCAATAGTTTAGTAAATTATGTTTTGGCCATGTAGTTTGAGTTTATTATGTATAGACCCTTGGCTTTCGATTACTTGAATTTCGTGAACTTGTGGATTGAAATATTCGGTTGTGACCCTTGAGATGTTGTTATCACTTTGATTCTGCTGTTAAGTGCACTTTCCATAAATGTGTTGAATGTTAGAATGAACAACTAGGTTCCCGGGTTGGATGATCGTACGCGAATATCACATAGACGATGAGGTTAATGGAAAAGTGAATTGGAATCGATTATTGGGGAGTCACCCCGAGATTTGTTGAATGGGAGTCAGCCAATTGATGAATTGATGATGGGGAGTCACCCCGAGATTTGTTGAATGGCAGTCAGCCAAGTGATTTGTTTTGGAGGATTGTTTGGCAGTCTGCTATGATTTTGAAACCCTAGGATATGACAATCTGTGATTACTTCATTTGAATTCTGAGGCATTAAAAGGGTGGATGTATTATAGACCGAGTCACGGCTATATACCTCTGAGGAGCTAACGATTGTCACTTTCGTAGCCGGTGAAGTACGGTCGGTCCACAGGAAATTCATCCTTGTGAGGCGGCTGACGGTTGGATTAAGTAAGTAACTTATACCTTCCGTCGGGGCTCCCAGTCAGGGCAAGCAAGGGGGGAGTATATCACAGTTTGGTCATATTCCTTAGTGGTTAATCGGGAGGAAAGTTCTCTAGGTGAGAACTTAGATGAACATACAAGTTAATGGCAAGTAATGAAATCAGCTATGTGTTTAATTTCTGTTCTACGATTTATTTCCTGTTTAATTCCTTTAATTACTGCTTTTCAATCATATATGTTGTACGTGTATGTTAAGCAAGGGTTGGGTGGGTTAGAGTAGCTATTGAGTGATTTATCGCTCATGGTGCTACACTTCGTGTGACCCTGGTATAATACTATGATGTTGCTTTGCGACTCGGACGTATTATGCTAGACTTTGGAGATGAACAGGAGAAGCACTACAGTTTGGAGGTCTACGGAGCTAAGGGGGACACCGCCAGAGTTGATGATCATGCCACAGAGTAGAGATAACCCTAGCATACCTAGTAAGGAATAATTGTACTTGGCAAGAAGATTAATGTGTTTTTACATGGTGGAATATTGTTGTAAAACTTTATTATTTCTTTTTAATAAATTTAACGTACCCAAAAATCGGGGTCGTTACATGAACCGCTTGATATGTTGGTCTCATTGTCTGGATTATGAGCACAACTATTAAACTTGCTTGTTTCTAATATTTAGCTTGAACAGCACAAGCAATGAAAGATAAATTACTTTTTAAGTTTTATCTTCTACTAAAGGACTCCCAAATGGTAGGGACATAAGCCTTTAGATATCTTCCATTAATTTTCCTTTTATGAACATAACCATTTAAATCTTTTAAATGGTATGCTACTCTTTTAAGAACTCTATGTGTTTGGAAAGGTCCTTCCCAATTTGGAGCCCATTTTTCAAGCCCTTGTTTTCTTTCTTTGATAGGCAACACTACTTTCCATAGTAAATCACATATATCAAAGCTTCAAACAGTCACTTTCTTGTTATAACTTCTAGCTACCCTCAATTTCTGTGGCAGAATTTGACTTAGAGCTGTAGAGGGTAGAATCCAATTACATAGGAAAATACCCAAGCACGTACGAGCCACGTGCTTAGCCTGGACACCACGTGAGGGTGGCTTAGTTTGGGGGGACCACAAGAAGGTGCCCTAAGTTATGGCCAAGCAGGGTAGGCCAAGTGTGCAGCTAGGATAGCACCACGAGATGGTGGCAGCACAATGAGAAGGTGCATGAGGCCAGTGCTGAGCTATGTATCTGGTCGGAAACAGTATATAAGAATAGGCAAGTATATTGCCGAGCTAACCGCCTACGTGATAAGGTGGCAAGTCATTCTAGAGGGATCTAGAATAGCCTCTTACGTGATAAGGGTTAAATCCTGAGAGTTAGGGGATTATCATTGAGCTTCCATATTGGACAAGAAGTCCAATATAGATACAAAATCCTTACAATAAGGGAATTCTGATTGCATTGCCATATGGGACGAATCTCATAAGAGAAAGGACTCCTAACCTAAAGTGGATTTCGATAATGGCAAGGATTCCTAACGTGAAAGGAATCTGTGTATAATAAAGATTGTGTTTCTATATGGAACGAGTCCCATATAGGAAAGGACTCCTAATGAGAGTAGGATCTTTGGACAACAAGTACCCCACATCTATAAATAAGGTGCAATACCCATGAAGAAAGGTACGTGGTAATTCGTGTTCACATGCTATACGTGTTTTATGGTTTCCTCCTAGTACGTGATACTGACTTAAGCATCGGAGGGCCTTTGCCGACGAGAGGCAAAGATGCTCTAACCGTTTAATGTCTTGCAGTGCTAGGGTTCCGGCGGAGAGTGCACATTGTTGATCTCATAGAGGCGTGGAAATAGCATACCCAAATTTTTCCCCTTTACAAGAGCTTTAATTCTTTCTTCATCTTTTCCTTCAAGCTCCATGTACATTGCTTGGTGATATGCTCCAATATTTAAATCATTTTGAAAAGCAACTCTATGTGATCTCACCACAATCTCCATTGGTAAAACAATATCATGCCCATAGGTTAGAGCAAAACGAGTAGTTCCTATACTGATCCTTTTGGTGGTTCGATATGCCCATAATACATTTAAAAGTAAACTTGGTCATTCCTCTGGATTTATATCAACCATCCTTTGAATACATCTTTTGATAATCTTATTGGTTGATTCTGCTTGGCCATTCGATTGAGCTTAATAAGGAGTAGAGTTAATTAAAGAAACTCCATGGGTAGCTGCAAAAGCTTTTACTGCTCTACCCTAGAAAATGGATCCATTGTCCACTGTTATAGTTTCTGGGGATCCAAATCTATATATTATGCACTTGATAAATTCAATGACTTGTTCTTGAGACACTTTCAAAGGCTTGAGCTTCAACCCATTTGGTAAAATAGTCAGTGGCCACTAAAATGAATTTATCTCCACTTCTAGAGGCAGGATAAATCATTCCAATCATATCCATTGCCCAACCTCTAAATGTTTAACGTCTCGATTTTCAGAAGCATTAAATAGGATGCCTAAATAGGATTAATTTACTAAAAAGAGTTGCCATCAGAGTACACGTTGGAAAACGTGAAGTGCAACCCATGACAAAATACTTAGTAAGGTTTAAGAAATTAATATTACATATCCAATATTAAAAAAAATAAAGGGGTGGGTTCTACAAATTAAGGTTCAACTCTAGATTCCACGACTCCTCCTGAGCCTAGTCTGCCGAAAAACCCTCGGTTCTGAAATAACCGTCTCCTTCGACACCAACAGTACCTGCTTGATCACAGTCTGGCATAATACGTCAGAGTCGCGAAGCAACATCATGGTATTATACCAGGGTCACACGAAGTGTAACACCGTGAGCGATAAATCACTCAATAGATACTCTAACCCACCCAACCCTTGCTAAACATATAAGTACAACATATATGATAGAAAAGCAGTAATTAAAGGAATAAGCAAGAAATAATTCGCAAAGCTGAAATTAAACACATAGTTGATTTCATTACTAGCCATTAACTTACATGTTCATCTAAGTTCTCGTAGATTCTAAACCTTAGGAACGTCTCTCCGATTCAAAACTGATATTCACAACTCCTAGTGGTCTTTTCGGCTGGCGAGGCTTTGGTTCCGCTAACCCAATAATTGGGACCTTTCGGTTGACCAGGCTTTGACTCTGCTAACCACGACTTAACTCTTGGTGGACTTTTCGGCTGGCGAGGCTCTGGTTCTGCTGACCCGATAATTGGGACCTTTCGGCTAACCAGGCTTTGGCTTCACTGACCACGACTTAATTCCTGGTGGACCTTTCGGCTGGCGAGACTCTGGTTCCGCTAACCTAATAATTGGGACCTTTCGACTGACCAAGTTTTGGCTCCGCTGACCACGACTTAATTCCTGGTGGACTTTTCAGCAAGCGAGGCTCTGGTTCCGCTGACCCAATAATTGGGACCTTTCGGCTGACCAGGCTTTGGCTCCGCTGACCACGACTTAATTCTTGGTGAACTTTTCGGTTGGCAAGGCTCTGGTTCCGCTGACCCAATAACTGGGACCTTTCGGCTGACCAGGCTTTGGCTCCACTGACCACACATACTCTTTACTTTCCGGTTTCCTTTAACTTAGAAAAGTCTATGTGATCTACTACGTAAGTACCAACTCGGGAACCTATTCGTCCAATCTAACAATTCAATACGCTTATGAAAAGTGCACTTAACAATAAAAGCAAAGCGATAACAATATCACAAGGGTCACAACCGAATATCTCGATTCACAAGTTCACGAAATTCAAGTAATCGAAAACTGCGTGTCTAAACGGAATAAATTCAAACTACAGGGGCCAAAATGTAATTTACTAAACTATTGGGGTCTAAACGTAATTTAAAGAAAGTAAGGGTCACCAACGTCATTTTAAGTAAGTATAAGGGTAATCAAAGTAATTTCACGGTTCTAAGGTCCTTGGAGAAATCTTACTAACTTTGGGGCCTTTTGTAAATAAAAATTTATACAAGGGCAAAATTGTAATTTTTCCACCACGAAGGGTAAACACGTAAAATACTTTATTTTAGCTAGTTATGTCATAACTTGACTCAAAAAGATATTCCTTGAAATTTTAGCAAGTCCAAACTTTTATAAGAGTAACAAATGTAATAAAGGGCAAAACGGTCATTTTACACTACAAATGGTATTTTAGAAATTTTGATACACTCATGAACTTCCACTAATGAAATTTAATTGATAAAAGTAGGAACATAAATATCTTTGTAGATTACGCCACATACTTTATAAAACTACACTTTTAACCCTTAAGTTTAATACCAAGAACGAGAACAAGATTAAACGTAACATGAACACATTAAATCTCGCATAAACACTTGAATAAGTCCTAATCATGTTTGATAAGTTAAACACATGAACCAAAATGAATCTAGGGCTTAATATGCGTGAAAAACATGGTTTAGGGTCAAAACCGTCGAAACTAGGAACACAAGGGGCTAAACTGTAATTACAGAATTTAAATCAAAGTTGGAGGGAACATTCTGTACCGGTAGTCCGGATGGGGATATGGTGGTCCGGACTATCATCACAGCAAAAACAGAGTAACTTATGTTTTGTTCAGGTTTCGTGAAACCCTTCACCTTGGGCCTTAACCCTTTGACTAAAAACTACCCCTAGGCTATTCTAACACATATAAATGCTTAGAAATGATTGGTAAGAGCCTCTACCTTGTTTTGCGAAGATTTGGCAAAAAATGGGTTTTGGCGAAAAATCGGCGGAGGGATCTTCTAGGGCCATCTTGGCTTTCCTGGATGGTAAAATGTGGATGCCTAGCAGTGCAATGGATGAACTTGTGGAAGAAGATTGAATGTCGTTGGGTTTGGAGGTGTAAACTCAAGTTTTGGTCTTATTTTCTCTCTCTAGAACTCCATAGCCCAACTTAGAGCTTTCTCTCTCTTTCCTTGCTATTTTTCTGTGTAATGGTGATGTGTGGGAGTGTGATAGAGTGGAGGATGAAATGGAGGAGTTTATGAAGGGCGAGGGTGGAGTGTTTGAGTTGGGGTGGAGTAAAAGAGTGGTTAAACCCATGTGGGATGTGAGGGGGGTGACAAGAAGGTTGATTGGGGTTGTTGGAGGCAGAGAGAGGGTGGAGGGAGGTCTGATTTTGCAGGGGAAGGGGTGGAGTGTGGTGTTGGGTTGATTTGGAAGAAGTAGTGGGGTGATTGGTGGAGTGTGGAGTGAGTATGTATGTATAAAATGTATATATGCATACATGTGTGTGTGTACTAGTATTACTTGCGTACGTGTATGAATGTGTATAATTACGTATGAAATGAATATGTAAAAAATGTAATGCTTGCGATTAAAATGTAAACGTGCTTTAGGGTTGGATTTGTAGTCATTTAGAAGTATTAGGGTATAAACCATAGTAATTGCAAATTAAGGGCCCTAAATGAAATTTAAAAAAATTAAATTAATTTAAACAAAATTAAATAATCCTAAATTTTATTAAAAATTTCGGATTATTACAAAATGGCCAAGGTTTAACTACATATTGTAATTTAGTAACGGGCAATCGTTTAAGAGGCCCTGTCCTTTGGCAAGCTTGGCATCCTTTTGCATAGTCAATACAATCTTTAAGAATCAAAGGCCAATAGTATTCATATCTTTGAATCAGTCATCTCATCTTAATTCCTGCTTGATGCCACAGATACCTTCATGGACTTTTGCCAGAACCTTAAAGGCATCAATTTTGTTTAGCCATTTAAGCAAAAGTCCATCTGCTCCTCTTTTAAATAATTCTCCATTATACATAATGTAATTAACAGATCTTAACCTTGTTGTTCTGTCTGTCTTAGCATCAGATTTTGTCAAGTAATCAATCAATGGTTGTCGCCAATCGTTCTAACTTGAAGAAGTAGTGATTTCACATACTTCAAAATCCACATTCCTATCTTTGAGCATAGGTAAGGATTTTCTTAAAGTTAACGGACAAAA
This sequence comes from Vaccinium macrocarpon, assembly GCA_022606695.1. Lineage (NCBI taxonomy): Eukaryota > Viridiplantae > Streptophyta > Magnoliopsida > Ericales > Ericaceae > Vaccinium > Vaccinium macrocarpon. The sequence goes on along the minus strand of CM040170.1, from coordinate 23,488,651 downwards.
CTCTTTGCTTTCATCAATAATAAACTTAAACCCTAATGTTCTTTGAGCTATTGCATTTGTTTCTTCATTAAAAAACCTTGGAACATAAGTGAAAGTAATCATATGAAATTGCTTAATTAACAATTTCACATATTGATAATAAGGTTTTAAACCAGGACTATAACAACTAAATTCTCCATTTACTTGATTTATAACCAACTAAGAATCTCCAAACATTTTGTGTCACGACCCAACCCGAAATATGTGGGTCCGCGACCGNGCCAGCAAGTCTAACTCACTAAGGCCTGCAAATATAAAAGTAAGTTAGGGATTTTTTGTTCCAAAAACTCATTGATAAAATTTAAATTTAGAAATAGCGGAAAAGGGTGCACAACATATCCTACAGCTGAGTATACAAATAATATATTATTACATAACCAAATAAATTTAACTTACACAATCAAGTTTCAAGTCTAGCACAATCCTATCACACATTTGACAAATAGCTAGAACATCATTTGCTACCTCATCGGTTGTCATGCAAAAACCTTGAATCTTTGATCACCTAAAATTGTTACATTCAACGTCTTAAGCACTAGGCTAGTGTGAGTCAAGATATGCCAAACTTACAAGTTTTTCATGAATTAACTAATTTATCGAATCCATTTCCGAAAATACACTTTTTCACATCGTAGCATTGTTATCCAACATTTTAGGCATATGTTGCAACCATTTCAAAAATCAATATGGGCTTGGTGTCCCCCTTTAATTTTCAAATGGAGTATCACTCCTGACCATTACATTATGATCACGTTTTATCGATCAACAGTCACCAGTAATTAGGGAGCGACCCTAAACAATAATCGGCATGACGTCACCCACAGATCATCTGGCTATGATCCCCTCCCTTATTCCTCCACCCTCGCTATTCTCATTCCCCTAGCGGCTGGGGCACCATTCGAACTACGTGTCATCAATATAAAAAATTTCCTTTTCTTTAATAACAAAACTTTAAAAGTTGAATTCATGGTTTGCAAATAAGTGCATGCATCACATTCTTAAGCATATCAATAATTCTTTCATTGTCAGTTTCCAAAATGACCATGCATGCTTTTCGATCATAAAATACGAGTAAATAAGGCATAGCGAGACTCACCGAAAAGCGCATCAATCAAACTCGTCCAAATGCGAGCTACAGGCCTCCAATGTCTGGCCCTAAAACACAATAAGCCAACCCTATCAAGGTTCACGATGTACAGGGATAAATCCGCGTAACTCTGGATCACGTGCTTCCTTGAATCAACCCTGAATCTGCAAGACAGAAAGAGGGTTAGAGAACCTTTGCCTCTCGTTGGCAAAGGCCCTCCGATGCCTAAGTTAGTATCACGTACTTGAAAGCTTAAAACACAATGCGTATGAAAGTAATTCACAACGTACCTTTTGTCATGGTTATTGCCTTGTATTTATAGGTGTAGATGTTATTCTTATTGGGCATCTCGTGCCACTGTTTCCTATTCTCTTTAGGAGCTCTTCTCTCAATAGGAATTTCCTAACAAGGGACAGCTTCCATATATTACTAGATCTCGTCTAGCAGTAGTGTTTCCTTCCTTATAGGACTCATTCCTATATGGGGTCTATCCCCATCCACATTAGGAATGTTCATATTAATCCCCTATTTCACTTGATTGCTCCTTATCTCGTAAGGTACCGCTTATAGAATATTCTGGAATGTCTCACCGCCCTTCTCGCGGCGGTGCCGAGCTTCTACGTAGCTCGGAATAACTCGTACATAACTCAACTCTTCTCGCCGAGCTGATTTATGTATTCCAGAATGCTGTCTAGGCTTTACACGTAGCCTTCATAGCTCGGCCATATCAGAGACACCCCTTATGTCTTACGCCGAGCTAATGCATCCTGACTTATTAGTTTAATTTGATTTCTGACCCCATTCATGGTCAATCCAGCTCGGTACAGGGACTGACGAACTCCCTATGTGGTACCGAGCTAATCGCCCTCTCGTGGCGGTCATATTAGACACGTGCCATGCTTAATAGTAGGGTAATCAGATTTTACCCTCTCCAATTGCTCCCCAGCTCTGTTACTACTGTTACTCGTCAGCGGTGCACAGAGCTACAATGGCTCCAGATGCTTTCTTCTACACGCCTTCCCTCCACGTGGGTAGCGGTGCAGCCTTCGCATTAAATGTGAGGTGACCCTCTGGTGGCTCAGATAATCCCAAAGGACGATTTCGCTGACGTGTTTCGTGCGTCACATCCCACTTTTATGGGGTTTCGGGCGGGATAATCATTATTCTTCCCCCCAAAAACCCTTTCAAAGCCAAAAATTCCTCATCTCACTCTTTACTTTGTTTTCGACTGGAGCAGAGAAGAGAAAAAACTCCATCCGCCATTAACGACGCTCAAGCCCTCTGCAACCGCAGCCCCTTTTCTCCGTTCCGTCACCTAGAAAATTTCCCTCCGTTCACATCGGAGACCGTCCCATTAGATCTATCCCTTCCACGTAAGTGTACCATCTGGATTTCCATTCCCATTCTTGTGTTTCGTCTTCTTCGTGGGTTGTTCTGTGCCTGTTCACCTTTCTATTTTCTGGGTTTCAAGAGATTCCCGCCGATGTTCAATTCTAGCTAGACAATCACGGGGACATGAAAGAATATGGCCAGGATGAAAATAAGATCCATATCCCTTTGATATTCCGTAGTTGAGGGGGCCTTAGGTTCCCCTTACACCCCTTCTTTAGGGAAGTTTGCAGTAGGTGCCATTTAAACCCTATGCAGCTCTGCCCCAATTTCGTTAGGGTAGTCATGGGCACAGTAGCCCTAAATAGGCTGCTCGGCCTTGATCTTGGTTGGTGGGACTTACACTACCTCTATAGCGTAGTTCCTTCAATAGATAATACCTTCTACTTCAAAGCTAGGAATCCCAACCAGAAGCTTATCACCGACCTACCAAATTCCTCCAAGGGTGGGGCAGATGACTACCTCGTAGTCACTGGCAACTGGGAGCCCAGAGATGCCGAGGGGAGGACCATCGGCTTTGCATGCCCCACAACTCCTAGCAGACTGCGTTAGTACCTTTATACCTATATTTACTCTTTACTTTTTTCCTTTAGAAACTATAACTGACCGTTTCTTCTTTTATGTTTGTTTTCTGTTGTTGCAGCAGACAACCTTAACCACGGTGGTCACCTTATCCACGGCAATCTCCACCGTGAGGATATTGCTCGGGCTCTTTATTTTGACAGCTTCCCACCAACCCCAGTTGGTCTCGTCCGTGCAGCTCACGTGCTGTTGGATTATACCCCCACATATTAGGGTGGTATCAGACGAAGAGGAGAGGGGAGAACAAGACGTCAGTGGCCACCAGCCACTCCCCGGTTTGCCACACGCCCTCCTGGGGAGCGAAGGACCAAACAAACTAGAACAGGCCGAGCTAGGAGAGGATCCCAATGCTCTCGAGCTCCAACTGATCTTCAGCAGCAGGTTACTTTCGCCCACATTCCTGAGATCCCCACAGCCATCCCCATAATTGTCGAACAGACCTTGAGTCGAGCACATCCGGCAGAATAACCGAAGAAGAAACAAGGGAAGAAGGAGAACAAGAGGAACCGGGTGCATTTGATTATCGCACCCTTACCGCTGGGTTGCCGAGCAATGCCCCGCTAGTACGACTCCGGGCGACTCACCCGGGCTACTCTCCTTCTCCGGACCGCACAGAGATGCCACTGGAACCCATCAACCTCTTGGACCAGCTAAACCTTGGGAGAGCTCCTCATGCTTCCTCGACCGTCCTACCTAGCCAAGCTCCTCAATCTTCCCCTCCTTCCCTCTCCGATCGTCAAAGGGAGAAGAGACCAGTGGGTAGTCCCCAGCCAATTCAACCCCCACCTCAGAGGAGACGAACTGGGGACATAAGTCCTCCAACAACTGACTCTCCACCGTTGGTCCAGCCCTGGGCCCCTACGCTCGCTCGACCTGATGGTACACTTGTCACCGCAACTGACAAGATCTTTTCCACGGATGTGGCTTTTGGTATCTCCCAAGCTGCTCTTCTTCCTAACGACATGGAGAGGGAGAGGAGCAACTCCTTCGAAGTGCTGATGAAGTCCATTTTCCAGTCTAGCGCCAAGGTAAATATATCCCTTCTGTTGTCCTCTGTTTGTACCCAGATTTTCCTTTGTGCCTAAGGAAGTTTCTCTTTCTTTTTTTCGTACCTGCTTTTAACAGATCATGCAGAAGGCCTTTGTGGGGTTTGAGAGGGCTAAAGAGGTCGAAAAGGAGCTGAAGAAAGAGCAGAAGAGGGCGGAGAGGGCTGAGAAGGAGAATGCCCAATATTCCCAATCTCTAAAGGAGGCCTGAGCTGAAGTGGAGATGCTCAGGGGAAAGAACGCCGACCTGGTGAAGAGATTGGAGGAAGTTGAGTTCAGTCTGAGGAACCAACTAACTGTCGCAAAGGCCAAGGCAGAGGGGGAATATGACCGAGCCATCTTGGAGGTCACGGAGAACTACAAGGCACAAATGCCAGTAGTGCAAGATGCCATCTGGGAGGCGGCTTGGCGGCGTTGCCTTGAGAAACTCGGCATTGATGAGTCGTCTCCTCATTGGGTTGACATGGAGCTCCCGAGTGAGGTGGCTGCTGCTCAGGTTCAAGAAAACGCCCAGGCTCAACCTGACTCTGTGAACCAGGCCGAACCTCCCTCCAAGCGGACTCAGGCTAATGATGCCCATGCTGACCTCCCTGTCCTGGAAGATGGTGGAAATGATCCTGATCCCATTTCTGCCACTGATGCCTCCGGGCTCAGTGAAGAGGCTTGATGCCATATCTTAAACTTGTCTTTCTCCTAATTTGACCCTGCGTGGTCTTTGCTTGGCCCCATGTGGCCTGTTAACACTTTTAATTCCTCTGTTGCTGGCTTTTGTTTAAGTGATTTCGTACTTTTTGTTGCAATTATTATCCTTGCAAGTTCGTTCTAAGTGTCTTTGCACTTGAAAGTTTTTATGGAGCTAAGTTTCTTCGTACTTTGTCATAAGTTTTTTCATACTTAGGGAATTCTTGCTGCAATGTTCGTTGCAAATCTAAGTGTATTCATACTTAGAATCCTTTTGCAATATTCGTTGCAAATTTAAGTGTTCTCATACTTAGGAATGTCTTGCAATATTCGTTGCATATGTTAAGTTTCTTCGTACTTAGGGATTTCTTGCAATATTCGTTGCAGATCTAAGTTTCTTCGTACTTAGGGATTTCTTGCAATATTCGTTGCAAATCTAAGTGTTTTCATACTTATAAATTGTTTGCAATACTCATATTCTCTGCTCCCCAATAGGAACCCAAATTGCGAAGTAGAAATTTCGGTTCATATTAAACATGCTAGGAAAAAGTAAAATTTCATTAAATAAAAAGAAATCTGAACAACTAATCGTTGGTGATTTTATTCGTAATCCCAACTAGGCACTAAAAACAAGTGTGAATTTATTCGTATTCACCAAAGAAAGGTGTGAATGTATTCGTAATCACGCCCACATGTTACTGAAAAAATCTTTTAAGGTTTTGGATGTTCCACGGCCGTGGAACTAGGGTTCCATCCAGATCGGCCAAACGGTAGGCCCCAATGCCAGCAATTCCCACGATCTTGTATGGGCCTTCCCAATTTGGTCCAAGCTTCCCATCAGTGGCTACTTTGGTATTGGCCAAGACTTTCCTCAGGACTAGATCTCCCACTCTGAATTCCCTTGGCTGCACCTTCTTGTTGTAGCTCCTTCGTAGTTGTTCCTGATAAGCAGCCAAGGTGATGAGTGCACGCTCCCTCCTTTCCTCAGCAAGATCGAGCTGCTCGGCGAGGGCTTTATTGTTGCCCCCTAATTCCACGAGGGTAGTACGAATGGTTGGCAAACCAATTTCCAAAGGAATTACTACTTCCGTCCCATATGCAAGGGAGTACGGCGTCTCTCCCGTAGATTGCCGTGGGGTGGTCCTGTATGCCCAAAGCACGGCTGGGAGTTCATCAGGCCACCTCCCCTTCTTCTTCTCCAACCTCTTCTTGAGGCTTTTTAAGATCATTTTGTTTGAGGCCTCTGCTTGTCCGTTACTCTGTGGGTACGCAGGGGTCGAGTAGTAATTCCTGATACCATACTGGGCACAGAAGGCCTTGAATTTATTGCCAAACTGGGATCCGTTATCTGAGATAATGGAGTAGGGTACTCCAAACCTTGTGATTATCTTGTTCCACACAAATCTTTCCACCATTGCTTCTGTGATTTTGGCAAGAGCTTCCCCCTCTATCCATTTTGTGAAGTAGTCAGTGCCAATAAGTAGGAACTTTCGTTTCCCTGTTGCCATAGGGAGTGGACCTATGATGTCCAATCCCCACTGGGCAAATGGCCACGGACTAGTTAAAGGTAGCAAATCCTCAGCCGGTGCTCGGATTAGAGGGGAAAACTTTTGACACTTTTCACAAGTTTTCACAAAGGCCTTTGCATCCTCCTGCATGTATGGCCACCAATATCCCTGGGATATTACTCGGTGGGCTATGGACCTCCCACCAGTGTGTCCCCCACAAGTTCCAGCATGAATTTCTTGAAGGAATTTCTAGACCAGAGCTGGGTGTACACATAATAGGTACAGACCAAGGAAATACTTTTCTATAAAGCTTTCCTTCTGGAGAGAGCCAAAAGCGTACTGATTTGGTCTTGATTTTGTGTGCCTCCCTCTTGTCTTTTGGCAAGGTCCCATCTCGTAGGTATGCCACTATCGGGTCCATCCAACTCGGCCCAAGCTCTGTTTCCATCACGACTTCCACCGCTCGGCCAATGCTTGGTTCGCTCAAATAATCCACCGTCACCGTCCGGCGATATTCTGTTTGGACTGCTGATCCCAGGCAAGCCAACGAGTCCGTGTGTGCATTCTGGCCCGAGCTGATCTGCTGAATGTGGACCAGGTCAAATTTGTCAAGCAGATCTTTGGCTGCCTCTGAATATGCGGCCATCCTTTCGCTCTTCTTGGCATATTCCCCTGAAAGTCTGCCACATTGTTGGTAGCACTAAACCCTAGCCGTAGTGCCTGCTCCAGGACTAATCCTTCTGGAGAGAAAAGCACAACTCCTACTCTAGATCCTTTGTTGCAGGTTGATCCGTCAACACAAAGCCTCCATTCGTCTGGCTCCAGATCGGTCGCCTCCGTTGTCCGCTCGGGATTACCATTTTGCTCCTTCTCGTGGAGCATAGGTGGTGGCGGTGCCACTATAGGAGAAAACTCAGCAACGAAATCTGCTAAAATCTGCCCTTTAATTGCTGTCCTAGGCTGATAATCGAGGTCAAACTGACTTAGTTCTATTGACCACTTGGAGATTCTTCCAGAGAAGTCTGCCTTTCTGAGCAAGGCCTTTAGTGGGTATTCAGTGAATATGGTGATGGGATGTTGTAGGAAGTAATGGGGCAACTTTCTTGATGCCACAACAAGGGCATATACCAACTTCTCTAGTGGTAGATAGCGTGTCTCAGCATCCAACAATGTTTTGCTCATGAAATAAACTGGAGCCTGTTCAGTCCCTTCTATTCGTAGGAGGACCGAGCTGACCGCATGGTCGGATACTGCTAAGTATAGTATCAACCGCTCTCCAACTTCTGGAGTAGAGAGTAATGGTGGCGATGATAGGTAGCTTTTTAACTCCTGGAAAGCTCGTTCCTGCTCGGCTCCCCACTCATAGCCTTCTCGCTTCTTCAGAAGTTGAAAGAAAGGTCTGCAGCGGTCTGAGGATTTGCTGATGAAACGATTAAGAGCTGCTATCATTCCAGTCAGTCTTTGGACCTCCTTCGTGGACTTTGGGCTTTGAAGGCTTTGCAGAGCCGTAATTTGGTCTGGGTTGGCTTCAATTCCCCTCTTTGTCACTAAATGCCCAAGAAACTTCCCCGAGCTGACTCCAAAGGTGCATTTTGAGGCGTTTAACTTTAGCTTGTATTTTCTCAGAATGTTGAAAGTTACCTTTAAGTCAGCGAGGTGATCATTCTTCAACTTGCTCTTGACTACCATGTCGTCGATATAGACTTCCATAGTCTTGCCGAGCTGATCTTTGAACATCTTAGTAAGCAGCCTTTGATAGGTTGCTCCAGCATTCCGTAGCCCAAATGGCATAACTTTGTAACAGTAGAGTCCTCTTGGTGAGATGAAGGATGTTTTCTCCTGGTCTTGCTCATGCGTGGCTATTTGATGGTATCCTCGGTATGCGTCAAGGAAACCCATCCTTTCATAGCCTGATGTGGCGTCTACTAGCTGATCGATCCTGGAGAGTGGAAAGTTGTCCTTCGGGCATGCTTTGTTGAGGCTGGTGAAATCCACGCAGACCCTCCACTTTCCATTTTTCTTTTTGACTACGACTGTGTTAGCCAACCAATCTGGATAGCTTACCTCTCGTATGGCGTCCGCTTCTAGTAGCCGTTCTACCTCCTCGATTACAGCGTCTGCGTGCTGTGGTGCCGACCTCCTTGCCTTTTGCTGGCTGGCTTGTGTTGAGGGGTCCACGTTCAAGTGGTGGCGGATGACCGGGATCTATCGGGCATCTCTGGGGGGGTCAGCGAACACATCAATGTGGCTTTTAAGAAAAGCGACCAAATCTTGTTCCTCCAGTTCGGAGAGGGTCTCGCCGATCAGGAAATATCTCTCTGCGTCATCCTCTTGAATTTGTATTTTCTTCAATCCTTCCACCATCTTCTTGGTGGGATCTCCTCCGACGTCCTCTAAAGTTGGTTGGTCTGGAACTTCAACTGTCTGCACCAACTCAGCCTTTGGGATTTTCTCAGGACCATGGTGAAGCATTGATCAGCCACCTTCTGGTTACCCTTGATGCATTCTATTCCATCTGCCCCGGGGTACTTGATCTTCTGGTGGTAAGTTGATGAGACCACCCTCATCTTGTGCATCCACGTCCTCCCTATAATCACGTTATAGGAGGAGGGGATGTCAACAACAAGGAAATCCATCTTCAATACTACTGACCCTGCCCGAACAGGAAGTGTGACCTTCCCCACTGGCCATACCGTCTGCGCGCTGAAGCCGACCAGGGGGACAAGGCACTTTTGTAGTGAGCTTGTTGGAAGTTCCATCTTCTTGAAGGTGTCGTAGTACATGATTTTGGTGCTGGCCCCCTGGTCCACTAGGATTTTTTCCACATCGTAGTCCCCTATTCGTAGGGTGATAACTAATGTGTCATTATGGGGTATCGTTACTCCCTCTAAGTCACCGTCAGTGAAGGTGATCGGGGTCTCCAGGACTTCCCCTACCCTCGGCCTCTTCATGCCGAGCTTCATGACTTGATTTGCCTGCCCATTAACCCTTTGGACGTGCCTTATTTTGTTGTTCGTATAAGGAGCAACCAATCCATGTATCATATGGATCGTTCCTTTGGGACCTTTCTCGTAGTCCAATTCTTCTATTAGCTCGGCACTATTTTTGCTATCTGCCAAGAATTCCTTCAGATGGCCCTCTGCCACTTTCTCGTCCAAGAATCTCTTGTACCCTATGCAATCCTCAGTCATGTGCCCCCAATCCCTGTGGTAGCTGCAGTGCTGGTTAGTGGCTCTCCTTTTTTCTGGGTTCCCCGTCATCTTTGGGGGTCTTCTGAACCATTGCTCATTCTTAATGCTGTACAGCATCTTGTATATTGGGATATTGAAAGTAGCCATGATGCTGAAGTATGACTTGGGGTCTAGCTCGGCTTTATCTTTCTTTCGCTAAGCGTAATCCTTCCGTCCTGTCGTGAAGTCCCTCTTGTATACCTTTGACTCCATCGCCTTCTTTTCTCGGAACTGAGGTTGTCCAGCCACGATCTTTCCCCCAGCCTGTAGGATGTCGTCTTCTACCCGTGCGTGCTCCTGAATTCTTTCCATCAACAGCCCGCGGTCTTGGTTTGGATGCATGGTAGCGATTCTCGTAACCTGCGTACGCGGGCAAGCTTGTTTTTGAGCGTTGCGGGCGTATTCTTCACTACAATTTTCAATTTAGATTTGAAAGTTTCCCGATGGCGCTTTGAGTATTGTGTGAGTCTCATCATCCCCTCTGTCTCATAGAGGTTAGCGTATCAAAAGGTTTTGAATTTGCTTTCGGCTTGTGAGAAAACCAGAAGCGGTGAACTCCTCTGCCAGTTGTGCCCAACATAGGATGGATCCTTCTAGGAGCTTATGGTACCAACTAAGTGCCACTTTCCCCAGACTAGATGGGAACATTTTGCATAACAGCGCATCATCCTGCTCATGCATAAACATAGCCTTTGGTAGTCTTTGGATGTGGACCCACGGGATCCCATCTTGGTTTTCGTAAGGGATGAATCTTTGAGTGTTTCACCCCTTTCGGCGTTTTTCTCCTTGGCGTATCCGGTGGGCAAAAAGGTGATTTGGAGATCTAACCTAGGGCCTCTTTTAGGCTGCTTCTCGTCTTTTGCGGTTCTATGGCCTTGATCATTTCGGTTAGCGTCCCTCTTCTTTGTAAATTTCTTTGGGAATGTGATCGTTGGATCGGATCTCTCATATATGTCCCAGCATGCTTCCTTCTTTCTCTCTTCTCAGCGGAAACACTCTGTCTCTCTTCTTTTTTTAGGTTTTTTTTGCTTTCGAGGCGATGGGGGTGTCATCGTGATGGCGACTTTTCCTTTCTTGCTCTTGGTGCCGCGGATCGCGTCGTGGCTGTGGATCTTTTTCTTTTTTCACGAAGGCGCTTTTTGGTCACGAATCTCGTTCTCGTCGATTGACTTCACGGGCCAGCTCTTCTGCCTCTTGCTCTTTTCTGTCGAGGCTATCTTCCCTTTCGCGATTCCTTGCGTGCCTGTGACCATCTTTCCTTGGAGGGCTCCTTCCCCGCTCACGTCGGGTAGGGGCCTCTCCACTCCTTGGTGGCGTTTTTGAGCGTCTTCTCCTTGGGGAATTGCGGAGTTCTAAACGCGTATCCTTAAATTTTGGGATCTCTGGGATCTCCCCTACTTTAAACCTCCTGGTTGCTGGTTTTTTCAGCGGTGCTCCGAGAACCAAGGGAGTTTTGTCCACCTTTGTGCTCTTTCGCGTAGTATATACACAAGTGTAGTACCATTGTCTTCTACATCCTTTCGTTGTGGAGTGCAAAGAAGGGGCTCCGAATGTACCATAATTGATCTCTAGTGGGAGGGATCAAGCTTTTTTACGCCTCGTTTTCCCTGAGGCGGCCAATTTATGCGGGGATAAATCCGGCGTAAGTAACGGATCACGTGCTTCCTTGAATCAACCCTAAATCTGCAAGAGAGAAAGAGGGTTAGAGCACCTTTGCCTCTCGTTGGCAAAGGCCCTCCGATGCCTAAGTTAGTATCACGTACTTGAAAGCTTAAAACACAATGCGTATGAAAGTAATTCACAACGTACCTTTTGTCATAGTTATTGCCTTGTATTTATAGGTGTAGATGTTATTCTTATTAAGCATCTCGTGCCACTGTTTCCTATTCTCTTTAGGAGCTCTTCTCTCAATAGGACTTTTCTAACAAGGGACAACTTCCATATATTGCTAGATCTCGTCTAGCAGTAGTGTTTCCTTCCTTATAGGACTCATTCCTATATGGGGTCTATCCCCATCCACATTAGGAATGTTCATATTAATCCCCTATTTCACGGGATTGCTCCCTATCTCGTAAGGTACCGCTTATAGAATATTCTGGAATGTCTCACCGCCCTTCTCGTGGCGGTGCCGAGCTTCTACGTAGCTCGGAATAACTCGTACATAACTCAACTCTTCTCGCCGAGCTGATTTATGTATTCCAGAATGCTGTCTAGGCTTTACACGTAGCCTTCATAGCTCGGCCATATCAGAGACACCCCTTATGTCTTACGCCGAGCTAATGCATCCTGACTTATTAGTTTAATTTGATTTCTGACCCCATTCATGGTCAATCCAGCTCGGTACAGGGACTGACGAACTCCCTATGTGGTACCGAGCTAATCGCCCTCTCGTGGCGGTCATATTAGACACGTGCCATGCATAATAGAAGGGTAATCAGATTTTACCCTCTCCACACGACATCTCATTATAAGGGTATGTTAAGCATCAAGAGATTTCTCACTTCCATAGCACTCAAGTCGTTTGATTTCTAAAAATATAACAGTCCAGGAAAACCGATTGAAACCCATATCATTTCAATTAGGAAAATCATGAAACTTTATGAGAACATAGGAAATAACTTGAGGAAGAAAGTTTGTGAATAGATCGAGGGCTAAAAAGGCTCAAAAGTAGGACAAACACTCAACACATCAAATCTAGTACAGACTGGACCAGTCATCGAGAAAATGGGAATAATAACTCCCTCAAAACTTCATCAAATTAGATGTGACTAGTTGGCTTTGAAAGGTAAGACATTTTTCCAGCTTCTCAAAACAAGAATCACCTGAAAAAATGATCGGTGGAGAAAAAGGGATTGTTTCAAAGATGACAGCTCACATGGAGAAAAAGTAGGGGTCCAAAACATGTAAGAGTTGATCCATTTCTCTCAAGTCCCCAAAAATCACACTCATACTAGTCACTAAGGAGAGTAATCAGTGAACACAGGATAGCCCAACTTTGTAAAATCACCATAAATCGAGATCTTCATATTTTGGAGTGATTCTAGTGTCAAAATTTCCGCAATGAAACAAAGATCGAAAGCTATGAAGGAATCAAGGTCAAATTCGTAGCCCAAGGGTGAGAAAACAAGCAAATACAGAGGCTACATGAATCTGTCTGAGAGCAGATTTACAGGATGCAGACCGGACTTTAAAAATTCATAGTAAATCGAATTCTCAACAGATTGGAGTGATTCTAGCAGCAAAAGAAAGACCTCTACGTTTACCTTAATTCATAAGCAGAGATCAAAACTCAATTCCAAGTGCATGAAGGAGAAATCAGCCAAAATATACGACCCAGTCTGCTGTCTGGAAATTGTTGTATACACAAGTATAGATGCACAAATTTTTTATTAAAAATGATAAAAACAAGGGAGATGAGAGTCATACTTGCAGAGATAAAGGTGGAGATGGTGGTCAGAAATGGCGGTGGTGGTCGCTAAAGGTTGTGGCAGCCGTGGCCCCTTCTTTTCTTTCTCTTCTTACCTTCTTCTTTTCTCTTCTTCTTCCATTCTCCTCTTCTTCTCCTCCCCCTCTGATTATGTACTATTGTACTACACAAAGTGTACTACACTACTCATATATTACTATTATATTAAGATATTTAGGTACTACATAGGGTGCAAGCGTGGGAAGCAAGGCTTGGGTGCGGCTCCAAGCGCGACGTGATATAATGCAGTACAATTTACTACGAGCAGTGTTTGAATTGTTCGGTTTCGATCACAAAAAAATATCAAAACATGCGTGTCGACTTAGAAAATTGTGGGCAACATCACCGTGTGGTTAGAATATCTAAGAAAACTCTCGAAAGTTGGGCGCACTTTACGATGCACTCGCCAAGTAAAAATATCACACATTCGTTGTAGACATGCTAGTATCATTTGCATAACTCGAAATCATACTCCTCATCATCATTAATAAATGTGTGCGCTTTACATTGGCCATCCATCCGGGCCCACTAGCGACACGTCGCTTGAAATTACTCTGTGTACCTCTAACACTTAATCATTTTAAATAACCCGCAAATAATGAATTGATCGTTCTAATTAAATCATGTATCACATAATTAATATTAAATATGGGTCAAGACCTGACACTTTGACTATATCTATTTTCAAAGTGAGCAGAAGTTTTAGACCCATAATTAAGGCTTCATATTCTGCTTGATTGTTTGTACATTCCCCTTCATTTATTTGAAATTCAAATTTGATTTTCAAATTTTGAGGAGATTCTAAAATAATTCCAATTCCAACCATTTTGAGATGTTTTGAACCATCAAACCACATTTTCCATGGATTAATTGTCACTGTATCAACATCTATTATCTCTAGAGTTTCAATCCTGTTTGGATGATCAGCCAAAAAATTAACTAAAGCTTGTCCCTTAACTGATTTTTAAGGAACATACTCTAAATTGTATTCAATTAAAGATACAATCCACTTCCCAATTCTATTACAGAATACCTACTTTCACAATCATTTAAAAACCTACTTAGATAATAGATAGCTTGCTCCTTCCTTTCTTCATTGTCTTGAGCCAACATAACTCCTATTGAGTCATAGTTTGCTATTAAATACAATTTCACAGTCTCTCCTTGCTTAGGTAGAACAAGAACTGGTGGATTGATCAAGTACTCCTTAATGGCCTTGAAAGCATACTCATGCTCATTTGTCCATTTGAAGTCTTCTCCATCCTTCAATTTCAACAAAGAAGAAAAGATTTTAGTTTTTCCTACAGTATTAGATATAAATCTTCGAAGGAAATTCAATTGACCAAGAAACTTCTAAAGTTCTTTCTTGTTTAAGGGAGGTTTTGCCTCAACAATAGCTTTAGCTTTATTTTTATCAACTTAAATATCTTTGCTATGGACTAGATACCCTAGAAAGTTTCCTGTCATTACTCCGAAAGCACATTTAGCAGGATTTAACTTTAGTTGATAATGCTTCATCTTTGAAAAGGCTATTTTCAAATGTTCTACATGATCATCAATAGATTCTAATTTCACAATGATGTCATTTATGTAACATTCTAGAAAAACCCCCCCTAATTATTTCATGAAAAATAATGTTCATAGCTCTTTCATAAGTAGCACCGGCATTCTTGAGCCGAAAAGGCATTTTGACCCACTCAAAGGTTCCAAGGTTACCAGGGGCTCTAAATGCAGTCTTATGAATATCTTCTTCAACTATACAAATTTGATTATACCATAAATGTCCATCCATAATAGACATGATTTTGTGACCTGTAGAACTATCCACAAGCATGTCTACTACAGGCATTGGGTATTCATCTTTAGGAGTTGCAATGTTCAAGTTTCTAAAATCAATGCAAACTCTAATTTTCCCATATTTCTTGATAACAAGAACAATATTTGATAGCCATTCTACATATCTTGATGTTCTAATAAAACCAGCATTTAAAAGGTTTCAAATTTCCTTTTTAACCAATGATATGATTTTAGGAGACATCTTTCTTGGAAGTTGTTTGAAAGGTTTACAATTAGGTTTAATCGGCATTCTATGCTCAACCAAATCTCTACTCAAACCTGTTAATTCTTTATAACTCCAAGCAAAGTATTCTTTGTTCTCTTTAAGCACTGTGATCAACTTAACCTTTGAAGTAGCATCAAGTTCCTTGTTGATTTGTACAATGTTTGGAACAATTCCTTCTCCCAATTCCACTTCTTCTAAAGGATCTTGGGAGTCGACATGACCTATAAAGGCCTCTTCGAATATGAGTGGCTTCAACCCCCAGTCAGATTTCTCAGCCAATAATTCCTCCCAATCATTTGTTTCTTGTAACTTCTACTCTATTTCTAGAGCCATAAACTTGACCAAAGCCAATGAGTTGGTTTCTTCAAACTTTATCATCGATTCACATCCAAGCGGTTTCATCTAGTGGGTTGTCTAATTCATAATTAACTGCTTGTTTAAGCCTTGATTTCAATACTGCCAATTCTCTAATTAAAGTCACTTTAGATGAAAAGGTGGTAGGTTGTGCAATTTCACTCAAAGGGATGATTTCAGGTTTATACATTTTAGCCTCTGAACATTTTGCTAAAGTACTGAATGAATGTGGATCTACTTTTACTTCTTCAATTCCCACTTCCTTCCCATTTCCATACTTCACAATCATTAATACTTGATGCATTGAAGAGGGAATGCAACCATTGACATGAATCCAATCCCTTCCAAGTAAAGCATTATATTTACTTGTAAAAGTATCCACCACAAAGAAAGCTGCATCAGTTTCTACTTGGCCAACTTTCAAGCATATAAAGACAATTCCTTTAAGATTTTTACTTTCACCAGTAAATCCAGTGATAGATGTGCTTGTTGGGATCACTCAAACCTTCTCTTTCCCTAACTTCTTCAAAGTTTTAGATGGCAAAATGTTCACTGCTGCACCATTATCAACCAAAACTTTGTTTAAAGAAATCCCGTCAAATGATGCAGATATGTATAACGATTTCAAATGATGCCTCATATCACTTGAAGGTGACCTGAAAGGATAAGAAATGTCAGCACAATTCAAATCAACAATCAAAGGATATTCAGAATCTGCTTATGTTTCTAGAACAAAAACCGCTCTTTCTTTAGAAGTCACTTCTGGTTCCTCCATTGCATTAGATATGATCATAAGCTCTTCTTCCTCTTCTTCCTTTTGAATCTTCAAAATTAAAGCTCCCTAACCATCATTCCAACCATTATCATATGTAAAGTCATATTCATCATCACTCGATACGTCAATAATCTTCGTAGGAGCAACTTTGGTTGTAATGCCCTTCAAACTGGTGAGCAATCTAGTCCAAAAGGTCCAAAGTTAATGAATGAAGGAGAAACCATATTAATTTGAACTTCAAGAAAAGTTCCAAAAGAAATGGTCCTTTTTTCTTACACTAATAACCCTAATCCATCTTCTGAAGTGTCCACTTTTTCAGAAACCTCTACTACAGAAGTTTCCATAGGGGAACATGTTTCAACAAGAGATGAATTCATTTCTTCACCCTCTTCCTATTCCACTATCATGGCTTCTAATAATCCAGATTGATTAGCTTGCAAAGGAATTTGGTAAAGCTGGACTAATTTGAGGTACCTCACTGTCCATTCTTATAGCCAAACTTTCCAGTGTTTCCCTTTCTGATTGAGTAAACCCCCTTTGAAGAGATTACTTAGAATCTTCTCTTTGAAGTCTGTCAAATCTTGGGTTGAACTTATCACCCCCATTTTCCTTAGAGGCATATTCTTCCATTAGGAAACTAGTATACCTCATTTACATTTTCTCTTCTGAGTTATTGTCAACATAAGAATCATTTGAGGTGTCTTGGTCTTTGGATCTCTAATTACTACCCATTGACCAGCAGGAGTATTCAGAGGTTTGACCATTTTATCTCCAACTTTAGAAGGAGCTTTGTACCCTTGGAAGAGCTTTGGCTTGACTTTCTTCAGAAACCAATCAGGAACTCCTTTTACCAAGGTAAATTGTTCTCCTTGTCCTTCACTTTATTGACACATTGGAGCCTTTCCAGTATTAACCTTCTTCAAAGGAGGATAGTCTCTCTTCGAAGCTGGTGAAACTGGACTAGAAGGTACATTTCTTTTGGAAACCAACCAAGGCTTCTCACTTTTTCCATGACTTGGGCTTACCCAGGGTTTTCTTTCATTATTTTGATCCAAAGCCTTTCTTTCCATCCTTTTTGGAAAGAAATCCACCCCCTATCTATCCAGGTCTTTGAAAATCAAATAATTAGCTCTACATTTCATAAATAAGCATTCTAAGAAAGATGCTTCAAGCATAGGAAAATGAGACTCCGTGAACCCGTTCTGTGATAAACTTTTTGATGCATACTTCTCTTTGCTATTTTTATTAAAATCATTCCAGCTTTGACCTCTTGGTCTTCCTTTACCAAATTGCACAAAGTTCATACCAACATGTACCTGCTTGTTTTGCCACATTTCTCGAACAGTTTTGGCCAAAAATATTGGCACATTGGTATTAGCAATTACTTCTTCAATCTTTGGAAATGGATTTGTATCAATTCCCATAGCTTCCCATAGCCTTTTCTGGAAACATGATCCTTCCTTTCTTAACTTTCTCTTGAATCCTGTCACGGAAAACATTACAATTCTTAGTTGAATGACTCCAAGAAGCATGTCATTTACAATAATTCTTTCCATTTGTTTCTTCCTAAGTTGGAAGTTTAATATTTTCAAGAAGTTTGATAAACCTTTTCTTCAAAAGGGAATCAAAGATTTCATCTGCTTTAGAAACATCAAATGAATATACTTTGCTAATTGCTTTCTTATTGGTCCTTGGTGCTATAGAATAATCTTTTTGAACTAGACATTCACACACACAAGGGTCATGTTCAATAATTTCAGCTGCATCAATTTCATAAGTAGAATCCTTATAATTAGTTGAATAAGAAGAGTTGTTCCTATCAACTTCTTCTTCTAGTAAAGATTCATATCTAGATGTTTTGTAAGTTAGATCAACCAAATCTCTAAATTCAGTAGAATTGAACTTCTTCCTAAACTCCCTACTTTGTTCATCTTGTGTTATTCTAACAAATTCAACTTATGGAAGTTGAATTTTGCACTTATTTCTAGCCTTTTTTTAACCTAGCAATGAATTGGGCGGCCTTTTCATCACGTTTTTGTTTCAACCTTGCTAAATCAGCCACAATGATTTTAGGTTCAGTTTGGTAAAACTGTGCATGGAATAATTCCTCCATCCTTTGCCAATTTGGAACTGACTCTGGTGTTAAATTAGAATATCATTCAAAGGTTGTTCCTGTCTGGGAATTAGAAAATAATTATAATTTAATGAACCCATTATTGCCTAATTCCTTACACTAAGCAGTAAATCTAGCAATGTGTTCAATTGTTTATTGATTTCCATCCCCATGGAATAAGGTAAAGTTTGGGATTTTAAACCCCCTAAGGACTTCGAACTGTTTATCTATCAATTCTAGATAAGGTTTTCTATAAATTTGAATTTGTACCCCCTCTCCGGTTTAGAGGTCCATAAACTTCTTGCTTGAGGTCTAGTATTTCGTCTTGAAGGGCAGGATTTCCTCCTAAAGGTATTCTTGGATTAAAAGGTGATTGCCAATTAGCATTTCTAGGCATGTGATCTTCTGGAATCCTCTGAAAAGAATCATCAAAAAATCTAGATTGCTTGAAACCTCTTTCCTGTCTTGCAAAAAGCTTTTCGAATGTACCCTTACCATCTCTGGTATTCCTGAATACTTAGGAATAACAATTTATGGATTAGGCCTTTTAGATCTAAACCTGTCTTTCTCATGAAAATGATTTCCAAGAGTAGAGATATACTCATCAAATCCAAAAGCATTATTCTTAAAACCTTTATTCTCATTTAAACCATCCAAATTTGGTTCAAAAGGGACATTAGTGGTCTACTTGAACACTTTCTTAGGTTTGGATGTTTGATAATCAGGAGTCTTTGCAGGTTCATACCAAGATTCTAGTATATCATCCACATTAATAGACTCTTTTCCAGACCTAGATTTATGTTTGCTAGTACTAGCCTTTCCTTTATCTTTCACAAGTAAAAGTGAAGGATCATTCTGAAATCTAATTGTTTCCTCTAATTTTTGTAACATAACTTTCTGGGTCTAAGCCAATTCTTTAAATGTAGCAATCATCTCAGCAAATTGACTAGATGACACGCTTCCCTATTTTACGGGATTTCTCCTTATCTCATAAGGAGCCACTATGGAATATACTGGAATGTTTCACCGCCCTATTCGTGGCAGTGTCGTGCTTCCACGTAGCTCGGCATAACATGTACATAGCTCAGCTCATCACGCCAAGCTAAATTATGTATTCTAGAATGTTGTTCCAGCTATACACATAGCCTTCCTAGCTTGACCATACCAGGGGCATCCTTTTATGCCTTTTGCCGAGCTAGTGCATCCCGATCTATTAGTTTACTCTTTATTAGTTTCAGCCTTATTAATGGCTAAACCAACTCAACACAGGGCTTAAGGACTCCCTACGTCGTGTCGAGCTATTCACCCTCTTGTGGTGACTATAATAGGCACATGCTATGCCCATTGCTAGGGTAACAAGGTTTTACCCACTCCAATGGCTCCCCAGCTCTGTCATTACTGTCATTCATCAATGGTGCGCAGAGCTCTAACAGCTCCTAATGCATCTCCTGCACGCATCCCCCTCACGTGGGGAGTAGGGTTGTTTTCGCATTTAATGCGAAGTGACCCATTGGCCATCCGATAAGCCCAAAGGACGACTTGGGGTGACGTTTCTCGTCGGTCACGCCCTACTTTATGGGTTTTTAGGCGGGATAATGATTATTCCCCCAAAAAAAAAAAAAACTCTAAGTCTCAAAAACCCCTCCGCTCCCTTTTCATTTCTCTATTTCCTTCATCAGAAGGAAAAGAGCAGGTGAGAGAAAGAAAGAGCTTAGTCCACCATTTTCGCTTATCCAAGCTTTCTGCAACTAAACTTCCTTTTGGTTTTCGTCGGAAAACGCCTTCCGTCCTCGTTGGAAAGTACCATCTTAGGCCCATCTCTTCACGTAAGTGACCTTTCTCTAGATTTTCCATTTCCCATTTTTTCTGGTTTTTTCCCATTTTTCTATTCATCTTCTTCCTCTTCCCCCGGGTTTCACAGTGAAACCCTAGCCATGGGGAAACATAGAGCCCTCCTTAGCAATGCCCAAAATATAGACGAGTTCCGTAGGACATACGAGATTCCAAACAACATCCAATTTTGCCTGAACAGACATAATGATTTTAGAGAAGAGGGTCAGGATGAAACAAAAATTCATATACCCATAAATTTCAGAGTTGAGGGAGGACTCAGATTCCCCCTTCACCCATTCTATAAAGAAGTATGTTATAGGTGCAGACTTAATCCTATGCAGCTATGCCCTAATTTCGTTACAGTAGTTATGGGCACCATTGCCCTAAATAGGCTACTCGGCCTGCACCTCGACTGGTGGGATTTACACTACCAAGTGTAGTCCCTACAGCGGATAACAACTACTATTTCAAGGCCAGAGACCCCAATCAGAAGCTCATCACTGATCCACTCAACTCCTCAAAGGGCGAGGCGGATGACTATCTCGTAGTCACCTACAATTAGGAGCTGAGGGATGCTGAGGGGAACACTGTTGACTTTGCCTGCCCCATAGCTACAGGCCATCCACATTAGTACTCAATCCTCACATTATTCCTTTACTTCTTAACTTTTTAATTTCATTTCATTGACCATCCTTTCTGCTCTACTCTCCCTGTTTGCTACAAGCAATCTCAACCACGGTGGTAGGTTAATCCACGGCAACCTTCACCATGAAGATATTGCTCAGGCTCTCTATTTTGACAGATTTGAGCCCACAACCATGGGGTTAGGTTGGGCTTCACACCTTCTCTTGGGATACACGCCATCTAACTGGGGGGAATTTGCAAAGTGGGCAAGCTACGCTTGAGACACCCTTAGCCCCCTGTAGCTCCACTGGTTGCCACTCACTAATCGGTTGAGCAAAGAGGTCCCCGACCTCATAGTGGACGTTCTGAAAGAAGAACCAGGCATTCTCGGGCCCCAATAGACTTACAAAATCAAATCACATTTGCTCAAGTCCCTGAGATCCCTATTGCCATCCCAATTCTCATCCAAACTGATCAAGAACCGAGCACGTCGAGAAGGGTGGTAACTGAAGAAGAAAAAGAAGAAGAAGAAGAAGAAGAAGGGGTAGATCTTCACGCAATCGTTCGCTCCTTAGTTGATCAATCTACTTAGTTTTCAGATTCTTTTGGATACTCTCCCTCGCCCAACCAAAGCATGTCTTTGTGGCCAATCAGCTTACTAGACGAGCTAAACCTTGGAGGACTCACTTCTCGTGCTGTTCCGCCCACCAACCCAATTATTCCTCTGACTTCGACCCTGTCTCTTCCCAAGCAACAAAGGGATAAGAGACCCCTAGAGGGTCATCAGGACTCCCAACCTCCTCCAAAGAAGAAGGACTAGGGATTCGAGGCTGTCCCAAGCAACGACTGCTTTCCCGCCGCTCGTGCAGCCCTCGTCCCTAGTGCTTGCACGCCCTAATGGTACCCCCCCCTCCCCCCTCAGTATGATCGACAAAATCTCTTCCACCAATGTGGCATTTTGTATCTCCAGAGCTGCTCTTCTCCCGAATGACATGGAGAGAGAAAAAAGTAGCTCCTTTGATGTGCTCATGAAATCAATTCTTCAGTCTAGTGCTGAGGTAAAAAGTTGTATTGCTGCTTTCTCGTGAACTTATCTCTCTTACTTTCCTTGACTACTTGTTGTGCTTTCTTTCACAGATCATGCAGGAAGCTGTTGTTAGTTTCGATCGAGCAAAAGAAGCTGAGAAAGACTTTAAAAGAGAACAAAAGAGGGCTGAGAAAGCTGAATGAGAGAGAGACCAACATGCTCAGTCATTGAAGGAGGCTCTGGAATAGGTCGAGAAGCTAAAAGAGGAGCTGGCTAAGCAGAAAAGGAAAGCTGAAGAGATAGAGTAGTAACTGCATCTTGACTTGTCCGCTGCTGGTGCCAAAGCCAAAGCTAAATATGACAGGGCTATGTTGGAGATAACGAATAACTACATAGCTCAGATGCCTATAGTTAATGATGATATTTGGGAGACGAGCTCGATTCGCTGTTGTACCAAGATGGGGTTTCTAGAGGATTCTCCACTGTGGACCGACATGGAGCCTCCTAGCCAAATGGATGCTCTGGCGACTCAGCAGCCTGCAACAAAGGCCACCTCCCCCAACGTACCTCTCAACAATCAACCCGAGCTTGAGCCCTCTAAAGAGCTTGCCCAGAATGAAGATGCAGTCGACCTTACTGAGCAAGTTGGTAATGAGAATGTGGTGAATCCTATTAATCCCAAAGGGAATGAGAGTACTGACCCCACCCCTGCCACCGATGCTAATCAGCATGGTGAAGAGGCTTAATGCCTGTGCTATTCTTGTTTGTTACTTTTGAACCCAACTTTTTGATTGACCCTGCATGGTCTTGCTCGGTCGTCTGTGGCCTACTAATATTCTGCTCATACTTGCATTTGGTATTCTGTTTAAGTGTTTTCATACTTGATTTTTGCAACTTGATTGATCTTTGCAAATTCTACATTTCTCGTACTTAAGGAATCACTCCAAGTATCTTTGTACTTGGATGTGTTGCAATACTTGTTTCAGATTCTAAGTTTTTGTACTCAGAATTTTATTCCAAGTGTCCACGTACTTGGATACTTGCATTGTTAATTGCAAATCTAAGTTTTTTCGTGCTTAGGAATTGTTTACCAAGTGTCCACGTACTTGGATACTTGCATTATTCATTGCAACTCTAAGTTTCTTCATACTTAGAGATTTATTGCAACAGTCATTGCAACCCTAAGTTTTTCGTACTTGTCTTCATACTTAGCTACAATCTATAAGTGTTAAGGTATGCTCTCACCCTCTGCTCCCCAATAGGAAACAAAATTTATATCAATTTTTGGTTTGTATTAATCAAAACCACAATAAGAAAAGTTGAAATCTCATTAATACTCGAAATTGTAATAAAGATAAAAATCTGAATAACTGATGTTAGTGACTTTATTCGTAATCCCAACTCAAAACAAGTGTGAATTTATTCGTATTCACTTGGTAAAGATGTGATTGTATTCGTAATCACATAAACAAATTACTGGTAAAATCTTCGTAGGTTCTGGACATTCCATGGCCGTGGTACTAGGTCCCCATCCAGGTCGGCCAAATGATAGGCCCCAATGCCAGTAATTCCAACGATCTTATATGGGCCCTCCCAGTTCAGCCCAAGCTTCCCATCAGAAGACACCTTGGTGTTGGCCAAGACTTTTTGTAGGACTTGATCCCCAATCTAGAATTCGCTTGTCTGCACCTTCTTGTTATAACTTCTCCACGCTGCTCCTGGTATGCTGCCAATGTAATAAGTGCACGCTCTCTTTTTTCCTCAGCAAGATCAAGCTGCTCAGTCAAGGCTTTATTGTTGCCACCTGACTCCACAAGAGTAGTGCAAATGGTCAGCAAGCCTATCTCTAGTGGAATTATTGCCTCTGTCCCATAAGCAAGGGAGTACAGCATCTCTCCCGTAGATCGCCATGGGGTGGTCCTGTATGCCAAGAGCACGACTAGCAACTCATCTAGCCATTTTCCCTTTTTACTTTCCAACCTCTTCTTAAGGCTATTAAGGATGGTCTTGTTTGAAGCTTCAGCTTGCCCATTACTCTGTGGGTAAGCTGGGGTTGAGTAGTAGTTTCTAATGCATTACTGAGCACAAAATGCTTTGAACTTTCTATCGTACTAGGACCCATTATCTGAGATGATGGAGTAAGTTACTCCAAATCGTGTAATGATCTTGTTCCATACGAACTTCTCCACCATAGATTCTGTAATCTTAGCCAGAGCTTCACCCTCTATCCATCTAGTGAAGTAGTCTGTGCCAATGAGTAGGAACTTTTGTTTCCCTGTTGCCATGGGGAGAGGACCCACAATGTCCAGTCCCCACTGGGCAAATGGCCACGGGTTAGTTAAAGGTAGCAGATCCTCAGCTGGTGCTCGAATTAGACGAGAGAACCTCTGACACTTCTCACAAGTCTTGACAATCTTCTTGCATGTAAGGCCACCAATACCCTTGAGATATTGCTTGATGGGCTATGGACCTCCCGCCCATGTGTCCTCCACATGTTCCAGCATGGATCTCATGGAGAAATTTTTGAACAAGAGCTGGGTGTACACACAATAAATATAGAACAAGAAAAGACTTTCGATAAAGCTTACCATCTGGGGAAAGCCAGAAGCGTATGGACTTGGTTCTGATTTTGTGAGCTTCTTTCTTGTCTTCTAGTAAAGTCCCATCTCGTAGGTATGCCACTATTGGGTCCATCTAGCTCAGACTAAACTATGTTTCCATCACAATTTCCACTGCTCGACCGATGCTTGGGTCACTCAAATAGTCCACAGCCATCATGCGGCGGTACTCTGTTTTGATTGTTAACCCTAAGCAAGCTAATGAGTCTGCGTGCGCATTCTGGCCCAAGTTGATTTGTTGGATGTGGGCTCTATCAAATCTGTCAAGCAAATCCTTGGCTACTTCTGAGTATGCAACCATCCTATCGCTTTTCGTAGCATATTCTCCTGAAAGCTGGTTAACGACCAATCATGAGTCAAAAAACACTCTTAACTTGAGTTCCAGGGCACTCCTTAATCCAACGAGCAAGGCTTCGTAATTCTGCCACATTGTTGGTGGCACTAAACCCTAGTTGTAGTGCTTGCTCCAGTACCAACCTTTCTAGAGAGAACAGCACCACTCCTGCTCCAGAACCTTTATTGCAAGCTAACCCATCAACGTACAACCTCCACTCTTATTGCCTGCTTAGGATGATCGATTTTTTGCTCCTTCTCGTAGAGGGTGGGTGGAGGTGGAGTTATTGTTGGAGTGAACTCAGCTGCAAAATCAGCCAAAATCTGCCCTTTGATTGCCATCCTGGGTTCATAATCAAGGTCAAATTGGCTCAGCTTTATTGACCACTTGGATATTCTATTGGAAAAATCTGCCTTTCTAAGCAAAGCCACAATGGATATTCAGTAAACACAGAAATGGGATACTGTAAGAAATAATGTGGCAACTTTCATGAAGTAGTGATAAGAGCATATACCAATTTTTCTAATGGTAAATATCATGTTTCTACGTCTAATAAGGTCTTGCTTATAAAATAGACCGGAGCCTGCTCTATCCCCTTTGTTTGTAGGAGAACTGAACTGACTGCATGCTCGAATACCGCTAGATATAGTATCAACCGCTCCCCAACTTCTAGAGTAGAGAGCAAGGGTCGTGATGATAAATAAACTTTTAACTCCTGGAAAGCCTGCTCCTGCTCGGCTCCCCACTCATATCCCTCTCTCTTCTTCAAAAGTTAAAAGAATGGTCTGCAACAATCTGAGGACTTATTGATAAAACGGTCAAGGGCAGCTGCCATCCCTGTTAGCCTTTGGACCTCCTTCATGGTCCGTGGGCTTTGAAGGTTTAGCAGAGCCCGTGATCTGGTCAGATTAGCCTCAATCCCTCTTTCTATCACCAAGTGTCCTAGGAACTTTCCTGAGCTGACCCCAAAGGCACATTTTGAGGCATTCAGCTTCAACTTGTATTCTCTCAGAATGTTGAAAGTTACTTTTAGGTCGGCAAGATGGTCAAGCTTCACCTTGCTTTTCACCACCATATCATCTATATAGACTTCCATGGTTTTACCAAGCTAATCTTTGAACATCTTAGTCACTAACCTCTAATAAGTCACTCCAACATTCCTTAACCCAAATGGCATGACCATGTAGCAGTAGAGGCCTCTTGGTGAGATGAAGGACATCTTTTCTTGGTTGGGCACATACATAGATATTTGGTGATATCCTCAATATGCACCAAGGAAACTAATCTTCCCATAGCCTGACGTAACATCTACTAGTTGATCAATCCAGGGAAGTGGAAAGCTGTCCTTGGGACATGCTTTGTTAAGGCTAGTGAAATCCACACAAACTCTCGACTTCCCGTTTTTCTTTTTGAACACGACAGTGTTGGCCAGCCATTCTGAATAACTCACCTCTCGTATGGCATCCGCATCGAGTAGCCGACCTTCTTCTTCAATCACAGCGTCTACGTGCTGTGGTGCCGACCTTCTCGCCTTTTGCACAACTGGTTTGTGTTGAGGATCCACATTTAAGTGGTGGGAGATTAACTCGGGGTCTATCCCAGGCATCTCATGGGGAGTCCATACGAAAACATCAATATGGTCCTTTAGAAAGGTAACCAAATCTCTTTCCTCCTGTTCGGCAAGGGTCTCGCCGACCAAGAAATATCTTTTTGGATCGTCTTCTTGAATCTGTATCTTTTTAAACCCTTCCACCATCTTCTTGGTGGGGTCACCTCCAATGTCCTCCAAGGTCGGCTGATCTGGAACTTCAACCATCTGGACAAGCTCGGCCTTTGGGGACTTCTTTAGCACCATGTTGAAACATTGGTCGGCTACCTTTTGATTCCCTCAAATGCACTCCTGGGTACTTGATTTTCTGGTCATAAGTTGATGGGATGACCTTCATTTTATGCATCCAAGTTCTCCCTATAATCACGTTATAGGAGGATGGTAGGTCTACCACTAAGAAATTAGTTTTAAGAACAACTGATCCTACTCTAACAGGCAATGTGACCTTTCCCATAGGCCATACTGTCTATGCACTGAAGCTAACCAGTGGGACAAGACACTTGTGCAACAAGCTTGGTGGGAGCTCCATTTTCTTGAAAGTATGGTAGTACATGATCTCTATACTAGCCCCCTGATCAACAAGAATCTTCTCAACGTCATACTCTCCTATTCGTAAGGTGATTACCTACACATCATTATGGGGTACCAATACCCCATCTAAATTGTCATCAGTGAAGGTAATGGGAGGCTCCATCACCCCTTCTGCTCTCGGCCTTTTTCGTGCCAAGCTGCATAACTTACTTTACTTGCCCTTTAACCCTTTGGATGTACATGATCTCGTTGTTTGTGTAAAGGGTGACTAATCCATGTATCATATGGATTGTTCCCTTTGGACCTTTCTCATAGTCCATCTCCTCTATCAGCTTAACATCTTTCATATCATTGACCAAAAACTCCTTAAGATGGCCTTCCGCCACTTTCTCGTCCAAGAACTTTTTATACTCCACGCAATCTTCAGTCGTGTGTCCCCAATCTCTGTGATAGCTGCAATGCTGGTTGGTAGCTCTTCTCTTTTCTGGATTTCTTGTCATCTTTGGGGACCTTCTGAACCGCAGTTCATTCTTGATCCTGTACAACATCTTATAGATCGAGACATTGAAAGTTGTCATGATGCTAAAGTACGATTTGGGGTCCGAATCACCTTTGTCTTTCCTCTACTGCGCATAATCCTTCTGTCCTGTTGTGTACTCCTTTTTGTACACCCTTGACTCTACTTTTTTTCTAGAAGTTAAGGTTGTCTAGCCACAATCTTCCCTCCTGCCTGCAGGATATCATTTTCTACCCATGCATGCTCCTGGATTCTCTCCATAAGTTTGGCCACAATCTTTACTAGATGCATGGTAAGCGATTCTAATAGCTTACTATGCATAGGCAAGTTTGTCTTGAACGTTGCCAAAGCATACTCTTCATTGTAGTTTTCAATCTCATTGAAAGTCTCCCAATAACGTTTGGAGTACTGCTGCAAAGTCTCTTCGTCCCTCTATCTCATAGAGGTTAACGCATCAAAGATCTTTAGGGCTACTAGGCTTATTAAGAACCAGGCAGTAAACTCCTCAGCTAGTTCAGCCCAGCACAAGATTGACCCCTCTGAGAGTTTGTGGTACCAACTCAGGGCCACATTTCCCAAATTGGATGGGAACATCTTGCACAGCAAGGCATCATCCTGCTCATGCATGAACATGGCTTGCTGATAGTGTTGAACGTGAGCCACGAGATCCATGCTGGTCTTGTAAGGAATGAATGCCGAATGCTTCACCCTGCTCAGTGTTTTTTCTGTTCGGATCCAGTGGGCCAGCGATGACTTTGAGATCTAGCCTAGGGCTTCCTTAGTTGCTTCTCATGCAATTTTAAAAGCTCCCTCTGCTCAGCCAGTCTCTCTTCTTCTTGCATATTGCTTAGGAATATGCTCATTGGAACCAAATCTCTCATACCTGTCCCTAACGTGTTTCCTCCTTTCTTTCTTTTCAACGGAAACGCGCCTTTCTCTCCTTTTCGTGGAGAGGCTGCTCGGTCAGCATAGACATTGTCACGATGATTGTGTGGGGTATTTTCCAAGCATTACGAAAGATGAAAAGAATAGCTCGACCAGAGCTACCTCGTGACGTGCATGAGGGCACTAACTCGGAATAGTACACCGACGATCACCAAGCCATAATCCAACAATAACTCAAAATTACATGTTTGTCGGATAACGCGGATGGAGGGGCCCAATGCAGGAGAAACCCTAAGGCCATACCCTCTTCGTCAGAGAAAAGTACTCTTGGTCCTAAGGCCATCCTGGATCAACTATTAGTGACAACTCTGATATGGACGACCTTGCTAAGAGCAGCGAAGAGGAAGAAAAGGACTCTAAGAATTCCAGAGGTAATTCTAGCAATGATATATTCGCAAGGATTGGAGACATCTTTGGTCTTCCTTCTTTTACCCTCTAAGCTGCTAACTTCAGATCATCCTTCTAACTCAGGGCCAAGTCGCAAGGATGATGGTCAAGGAGATATAATACAAGAAAAGCAGGGGGACCTTGATCATTCTTAAGCTCGAGGCGAAGCATCAGGCCCTGAACTTCCCAAGTACTCTTTGTTCCCCGATACACAAGGCGGTCCTCGTTGGGTGGTCAAATCCTGCAATGTTCCCATCCTTCGTGCCCTGGAGAAACAGTTCCCTCTAACCTTCATGAAGTTCTCTACCAGTCGTCTCGTGGGTGGCCCACGCCTTGACATTCTTGGCGAGACGGTATCATCTTTGCGGGAAACAAGGGTGAGGGACTTTTCCGATGAGAAGTACGAGAAATTTACTTCCTCAGTGAAAGACATAAAAACATTTGGTCTCGACCTCTGGTGGCTTCACGATCACCTGAAAAAGGTTAGCTCCATGAAGACATTCTTCGCGAGCCTTTTCAAGGTGCAAACCAGTGAAGCAAAGGAGACGTATGAGAAGTATAAGCAATTGCTTACTGAGGCCAAGGAGAAGGTTTCTGCCTCAGAACCAAATCACAAGCTGCTAGTTCAAGCTAATCAAACTTTAGAGGCTCGTTCAAAAGTCACATTAAGTGATGCAAAATTTGTCCTTCCACCATGTGATCCAACTTTTCAGAAGCTCTTCCAATAGCTAGGCCCCCCTTCTTCTTCTTCTTTTTTTAAGTGTAAGCCCCTTTTCTTGGGGAAACAAATTTTGTACTCATGACAAGAATATCAATGAAATCCCTTAGCATTCTGTCTATGAATTACTGTTATTATTTCTTTTGTATGGTCGTGGGGGGTAGCAAAAGGCAAATCTTCCTGAGCCTTTTGCTAGCTTTACGCTTCCCTTCTTATTCGCAACATTTTAAAGTTTATTACTGAACTCGTTTCTTCTAAGGGCCCTAGTATTTAGTTATACCAAGGATTCCCTGTGCTTAATTGCGAGGTTCTTTTTCCAACTTTTAAAGTCAATTATTCCAAAGAGAAGCCCACTTTGGTTCCTGTTCATTTGTGGGGAATGGCTGTTGGGAGGGTCTTCCAACATTTTAGTTAGCATTCCAAAGGAAGAAATCTCTTTGGTCCCTACTTATTTCAAGACATTTAGAGGCCTTGAACACGGGTGAGTACACTATCTTGTACCCTTTTTTACTTTGCGAAGGGTGAAATTTCCCCCAATGCTGACACAATTTTGGGTCATGAGGTCACCGTCATGGGTGCTTAATTCATTCTACCATTTTCCTATGTTTCAATCATGCTTAGATAAATAATGGAACATGACTCATGGAATCACAATTTTGAAATAAAGGGATAGCATTCTCATTCATAATTTCAATCGACATACTTTTGCCCCAAGGGTGGTAAATCAATTTCCAAGACTACATCTGACTGTGAACAAGTAAATTTATTTTTTTTTAGAGGAAAAGTACAAAAGATAACTTAAAACTATAAATGAACCTATTTTCATCAAAGCTAACCCATGTCATGGGTAATATTTCTTGATGTACTTCGCGTTGATTGGCCCTGTGAGGAATCCATCACTAACTCTCACGAGCCTGTAGTGTCCACTTTTAGCGGCTTTGATCACCTCATAGGGGCCTTCCCATTTTGGTGTGAATTTTGGGAGTTCAGGTTTTGCATGACCCCAAGAATTGATTTCCACACTAGGTCACCCACTTTAAATTCTCTCGCAAGAACACTTTTGTTGTAGTACTTGGCCACAGATTGCCAATACTTTTCTTGATTTTCGGTCGCGAACTCCCTTCTTTCATCCAATGCTTCGAGGTCAACCCTTCTTTCTCCTTCAGTTACTTTGGTGGACAACACGAGACGTGCAAAAGGCACACTTATCTCTGCGGGCAACACGATTTCTGCTCCATATACTAAGCTAAAGTGGCTAATTCGCGTAGACTTCCTCTTAGCCGTTCTATAAGCCAAAAAAGCAATTAGGAGGTGCTCAGCCCAAGTTCCCCCTTTCTCATCCAAGTGCTTGCTAAGAATCCTAACAATGGACTTGTTAGTAGCTTCTGCTTGCCCATTTCCTTGAGGGTAATAGGGGTTGAAGTTTTCTGATTAATACCATAGGACGCAAGCAGCTGCTTCACTTGTCTGTTTATGAAGGGGGTTCCATTATCAGAAAGAATTACCTTCGGGATTCCAAATCTACAGATTATGTTTTCCTTGATGAAATTTGCCACCGCGTCACCAGTTGCACGCCTCATAGGCACCGCTTCTACCCACTTGGTAGTGACCTCAGTCACCACTAGGATCCATTGATTTCCTCGCGAGGAGGGGTGGATAAGGCCAATTAAATCCACTCCCACATGTGAAAAGGATAGGGTGCTCAAATGTGATGGAGCTCCATAGAAGGTGCATTCACTTTATCTCCATGTTTCTGGCACGCGTGACACCTGCGGACATGGCTCTTTCAATCTCATTCTATCCTTGGCTAGTAATAACCTAGATGAGTGATTTGCTCATACAGCTTCCTTCCTCCCTGGTGCTCCATTTCATGAGCCTTGTGGAGAACTTCTTTTGCTTCATTGTTGGATAGGCACTTCAGGGGAATGTGATCAAGAGTCCTTCTATACAACTGGCCATCCTTGGCGAAGAATCTTTTCTCGTAGCGCTATACTTCTCGAATGCTATTGCGATCCACAGGGAGGGCCCCCTCCTTTAGATAATCAATGTACTTTTGTCTCCAATCTGTCTCTTCACTCAAAAAGTTGCACTCGTGTTTGATTTCATGAAGTGAATAGTTAGGGCATTCTCTAAGTGTGGTCGCAGCATCATCCTTCATTCTAGGCCAATAATAACCTTGACGCTAGATTCTTCTGTACAGCATGATATCATTCTCCCCACAAATCTTTTCGTGGATCTACTATAACATTCTTTGAGTCTCTATGCCATCGGTGCACCTTGCAAGCCACCCTTAAGGATTGCGATAGTACAATTCTCCCTTTAGGATGGTAAATTGTGAGATTGTCATGGTGGGGATCTCTCTTTCCCCGTTCACGATCTGGGCTTTGAAAGGCTCGCACCAGTCTTTACTGGTGGTACGTACTTCTTCTTCAACAAATGATGGCTCAGTCCTCTTAGTGATCTCGATAACTACTTTGCCTCCTTCGAATTCCGTCTTAGCGCACAAAGTAGCCAGCACGTCAGTGAATCTATTCTCAGACCTTGGCTTATGAATGATGCTAACATCATCAAAGTAATTCCTAAGTCTTTGAACAGTTGCCCTGTATGGCGCGAGGTTAGCTTCTTTTAAAGCGTAAACACCCTCACTTTGCAAAATTATCAGTTTTGAATCCCCCACAATTCTTAGCCTTTTAATCCCTCTTTCTTTTGATGCTAGCAACCCCAAGATGAGTGCTTCATATTCAGCCTCATTGTTGGAGCACTAGAATGCCAGTTTGTTTGATAGGTATTCCTTGGCACCGCTATCACTCTACAACATGACGCTCGCTCCTACTGAATTACCTCCTGTTGCCCCATCAAATCTTAAGGTCCGGCATTCTTGTTCAAGGCTGGCCGCTAGTGCTCCGAAATCATCTCTTGGTAATGATTCCCCCAACAGTTCGTATTCCCCTCTAGGAAACTAGGCCAACAAATCTGCAAGGGCCTAACATTTGATTGCTCGCAGCACCGTACATATTATATCAAACTCTGCAAGAGTTAATAGCCACTTCGCGGCCCTTCCATTAAGTACAAGATGAGAAAGCAGATACCTTATTGGATCATTCCTTGTCATGAGCTGCACCTTGAACGAGAGGAAGTAGTGCCTAAGTTTTTGTGCTGTAAAAATGAGTGTCAGGCAATGGCGTTCAATCGAGGTATAACGTTCCTCTTCTCCTTGTATTTTTCGACTGATGTAGTATACTGGTTTCTCAATTCCTTCTACTTCTTGAGCCAACAGTGCTCCAATTGATCTCGAGGTAGAGGTATGATATAAAATCATAGGCTTTCCTTTTTGTGGAGATGCCATTGTCTGTGGTGAGGCCAGAACTGCTTTGATTTTCTCAAAGGCCAACAGATGTTGTTCTTTCCACTCAAACTTGACTTTTTGCTTTAGCAAGTCACCCAACAGCAAGGTGATCCCCGCCAAGGCAGGGATAAATCTTCTCAGATAGGAGACCTTCCCCAAGAATCCTTTGTGGGGTCTCTGGGAGTGGGATGGGGATGGGGCATGCTCGCGATAGAATGAATCTTTGATTCATCTATATCAATGCCATGCCTATGCACCAAAAAGCCCAAGAACTTTCCAGTTTTGACTCTGAAGGCACACTTAAGGGGGTTCATTCGCATGTTGAACTTTTTGCACCTCTTGAACACCCCTCCGAGATCACGTAGATGCTCCATCTTATATCTTGACTTTCCGACAAGGTCATCAACATGGACTTCCATAGAATAATGAATCATATCGTGGAAAATTGCGGTCATCGCCCTTTGGTAGGTCGCACCGGCATTTTTAAGCCCAAATGGCATCACAGTATAGTAGAAATTTCCCAAAGGGGCCCGAAAAGTAGTATTTTCTGCATCCTTGGGTGCCATCTTTATTTGATTGTATCCACTGAATCCATCCATGAAAGAGAACATTTCATGACCGGCAGTGATATCAACCAAAGTGTCAATGTGAGGCAACGGCATCTCTTCCTTTGGACAAGCCTTATTAAGATCGCAGAAGTCCTCGCAGACCGTGATCTGACCGTTCTTCTTTTTCACTGGCACAATGTTGCATAACCATGTTGGATATTGGATTGGGCGAATGAACCCTGCACTCCTGAGCTTCTCCAACTCTTCCTTGATTTTTTTCTTCCAAATCTGGATGGTACTTCCATTGTGGCTGCTTCATAGGTTTGGAATTTGGAAATTCGTCGAGGTGGTGAGTCACCAGCTTTAGGTCTAAACCAGGCATCTCATTGTAATGCCAAGCGAATACATCACTATACTTGCGAAGCAGAGCCACCATATTGTCTCGAACATTAGGTTCCATGGATTTACTAACAAACACTGGCCTCGCGGTGCCTTCGCCATCTCTCAAGTTGATTTCCTCGAGCTCCTCTGGCTGAGGTTTCGGTCCATCTTGCATATATTCTGGAGCTGGCTCAGGTTTGTTAATTATCGCATCTTCCTCTCCTTTTCTTTCAATGTCGCGGGGGTCAAAAGCCTTAGAAATGCTAACTGACCCCTCGCATCGTCATAAGTGATATACAGTTTTTCCCCCATCACTAGTCTTTGTGATCTTGCGAGGGGTCAACCTGTCAAACACCGTGGGGCGCTTTACGGGAATTGGTTCTGATGATTCACCTTTGATGTTTTCCCACTTTGGGATTTTTACCCCAATGGGCTTCGCGGTTATAGCTTTGCAGGCCTCCTCTACTTCAGAAAAGTACACTGCGTCTGAAAGATGAGCTTGACAAGCCTCGAAGGGCCTTTCAGTGGCAGGTACAGTAATTTTCTTCCCAGCCCAGATACCCTTAAGGCACTGGTGATAGCTTGATGGGACCACTGCATACTTGTGCATCCATGATCTTTCCAGGATTACATGATAGTTGGTTGGTCCTTCAATGATGTGGAATTTTGTTGGTGCACAAATTGGCCCAACAGCAAGATCCAGCACGATGTACCCTAGAGAGGGTTTCTTTTCTCCTCCAAAACCAACTATTCCCACCAGTGATTTGATAATTCGTGGCTCTGGGATGTCCAGCTTTTTTAACATCTCGAGGGGCATAATGTTGATTGATGCCCCTCCATCTAGAAATGCTCGTTTGAATTCCACACCGTTAATGTATGCAGTAACAAACAAAGGCCTATGGTGGAAGAATGGCACCCTCCTGTCCGTGTCTGAGAAGATATGGTGTTAAAGTCTTCGCGAATGGTCCTCACGATGGATCTTCCTTCTACCACACATGCTTCCTGGTCTTCATTAGCTATCTTCAGTATTGCCTTTGTCATTGTTACCCTTACGTTAGGAGTAAAGCCCAACCCATCAAAGAAGGTTTTGAACTTATGGCTCCTAAACAGGATTTGATGCCTTTCTTCCTCGCTTACCTCCACAACGGGCTGGTCATAGCTCGCGATCTCCTCAATGTGATCATAGAAGGAGGTCATGTACACTTCTTCGACGTCATCTTCCATGTCATACATGAAATCGTAGTATCCACCATTATAACATTCCACCATCGCGACGCCTTCCCCGTGCTGGAGGGTAGGGCCGTCACATACATCTCTGTTTATGCCAATCCTCAATTCATTGTTGTCTTGTTTCTATTTGAAAATTTCTTTGAGTGTCCAAAAGTCACTCGTAGGGTGTTGCACCCTCCTATGAAAGGCACAATATCTTGGGTTCACGCGATCCTGCTAAGTGGGCTAAACCTCAACTTTTGGGAGTTTCAAACATCCGTCCGCGACCCATGCGTTAACGAGATCTATGACCTCTTTCTAGCTGCAAGGATATAGAGGTGCATCTCTTGTCCGTTCCTTGTAATCCTTGAAGGTCTTGTTCCTTCTCTTAGGTTACCATCACCCCCTTGTGGCTTTCGCGAGACTTGCGCAGAGGCCGCAGTAGCAACCCCTCCAACTTTGCTCCTCCATGTTGTTTTTGGTATTTCCACATCGACAATACCGCAAATATTAAATGTTGCTTCCATTAAAGCGGAAAACGTTTGATACTTTTCATTGATTAAATGTTTCTTGTATTCTTTGATCATGCCTAGAAGGCAAATTTCCACCAAGCATTTCTCTGGGACTAGCTCGTGGCATTGAACTACTTTATCTTGGAACCGTTTAATGAAGTCAACGATATCCTCCATCAGCTTTTGCTTCTCATTAACAAGGTTTAATGAGGTTATCTTTTCTGTCACTTGGAAGAACTTAGTGTAGAACATGTTCACCATTTCCTCCCAAGTGTTTACAGAGTGTGGCTCGAGATTGACATACCAAGTGTATGCTTGAGATGTGAGGGATTTGGAAAACTCCCTCAATCGAAGATTGGCATCTTGGGAATGGATACCCAAAGTTTCAATGAAACAGTGAACGTGCTCCTGAGCACTTCCTTCTTTACCATCAAACTTGACAAATTTGGGTGGAGTATACCCTTCTGGATATGGCATTGCCATGATCGCAGCTGGGTATGGAGGTTGAATCTCAGGGTTAGGTAATGTTGGCAACGTTGTTTTAGCCTTTTCTTGTGGCAATATGGCTTGGACATCCGCCAAGGTAAGAAATGCTTGGGGTTGTGGCTGGTTGGATGACACCCCTGCAGCTGGTGTGCTTGGTGCTAAGACTGCTTGTACCATAGAGTTATTTTCATTTGGTAGCAGAGCTAGCGATGCTATAGTTGGAACACCGTCGGGCAGGTTTACAACCTGTGGAGGGTGGGGGCACTGGTGAAGCCATTGGTGCTGTAGCAGCCATCATGGCTTGAGTAAGCTGAGTTATGACCAAAAGCAACTGAGTTTGTCTTTGTTGCATTTGTTGTTGTCCATCCCTAATGGTTTGAAGAGTTTCAGTGTTAGCAGCTAGGTTTTGTGTAGTATCAACTTCTTGAATTTCTTCTAGCACGGGTGGTTGATGCTCCATTGCTCTTTTGTGGAGGGTTTCAATTGCACTTAGCAGGTTTTGGGAAGAAGAGCCTTGTATTTGTGAAACACCTCGTTGAGTTTGTAAACGACGTCTTGTATCAACCATCAGCTATGAAAGCCTCCCCAGCGGAGTCGCCTTATGTAGGATAGGTTCTTGGTATGCTTTAATTTGGAGAGCCAAACAATAACTAATGGTCAAGCAAGGAACAAGAGAGAGTGTGTAGGGGTGAAAGATTAAGCCAAATATACAAAAAGAGAAGGCAGCCGTAATCAGTTCATTCCCCATTGGATCATCATTGTCGTCGTGACATAGTCCTAGATGAAAGGGAGGCTCACGAGGGCTAGTAAGAACAATGTTCTTAGTTCCAGAGCTTTGAATTCCTTTCTCTCTCTAGGATTTCCATGCCTTGAGGGTGAATTAATCTCTCTATCTCTCTCTGAGAATTCGTGAAGGAATGCCCCATATTTATAGGGATCTACACCCAATCATTGGACTGCAAACATTTCCCCAATAATATGGTGACACGTGCTTTTTCCGTATATCTGGGCGACGTGGGTGACGTCACTGGCGTTAGGAAGATTCCTTGGGCTAATTCAGTGTGTGACATTCCCTCACGGCGATCCTTAATTCTTTAAAGCCACCAAGCCTCTTGTATCTCCCATATTCCCGCTCTCTTGATCATGGTCGCAAGCCCTTTAGCTCATGCCAAAACCTAACTCGAGCTCAATTCGCATAAGTGTTCTCTCCTTCCCGTCGCGCTTATTTCCTTTGCCAAGGGTCTCGCGATGGGTGAACTTCTAGTAGATGGTGCTTCCCTTGTACAGGGCATCCTCTACTTAGGGTATTTTGCAATTCTGTAGTGCTCTTTCGCGAGGTTATCACCTTCGCGGTGGGGTTTGGCTTTAGCCATCTCATCAAAAAGGACCGTTGTGCTTTTTAGACACATCTTCCCCGCTAGAGTTGGGCCTCGCAACAGGTGCTTTCCATCTGCTAATTTTAGCCAATGTCTGACGTGTCTATTAGTAACTCTTCCTTCCATGTGGCTTGTTGTTATGGGTTGGTCAACTGTCTATTTGTCAGACGTGCTGACCTTTCCTACACTCCCTAATCTAGATGAAGAAGAAACACCAAAAATCCTGGATTTGATGTTGAACGACAGCTGAGATTTGAAGGAAGTTATTTATGGGCAACCAGACCCAATACCACAGGTGGTTGATCAGCAAAGTAGAATGTGGATGATTGGGAACCATCAACCCAATAAACGGAATCTTCACGATGATGTAGATCATGAACTTTAAGACCCCTCCATTTGGACAGCCCCTCAAAGGTGGGCCAAAAATGCCCAACAAGCTGGGCTAACAAACCATCGGACAGCCCCCAAAGAGCAATCTGAAATGTAAAAGCCCAACAAGCTGGGCTAACAAATCATGGGACATCCCCCCAGAGAGCAATCTGAAAATAATACTTGCAGCAAAATGGTAGACTATGTCCTTACATATGGGTGAAATGCAACAACACAAAAGAGGGAATACACGTCTGAATACAACAACTGAGAACATAGGGATCTCAATACAAATAGCAATACAAACAGCAGAAAACTGTAGCTAAAAGCAGGTGCAGTAAACCACTTTGCTATGAGTTGATAAATTTTTGATAAAGAATACAGTAAAAAAATAAAAACAGTATGATGTGGCCTATTTTAGATACGAAAAATCCCTATGTGCGAAATCACATGAAGCAACCACATCTGCTTTGTTGGGGCCATTCAGATGACGTGGCTGGAATGATCGTGTATTAGAGAGAGGTATTCGATTTGAGCTTTTCAGTAATAGAAATGTTATCGCCCCAAATAACAATTTAACTCACTAATCCACCCAGTATATAATTTAAATGTGGCAACATTTGGTACCAAAACATGTTTACTTAAAACACTTGAGTTCTAAATTTCATTAGTGGAGTAATTCATTTAACTGGATTTGATAATTTGGTCCTCCAAAATCTCACCCCAAATTCAAAATACGTGGTTTTGATTTAAACTTGGGTCATGGGGAAGAAATGTTGTTGGGCCTCTAGAATGAGCCGAAAGAATTGAGGGGAAGGTAGCCAGCCCATTTTCTTTTAGAGAAATTCTTGCTTGAGAAGTCCACAAACGAATTTGGATTTCATGTTTTCTTTTCTTTTTTGGCAAGGCATCGTTACAATTCAATTTTTTTTGTATTAGTAAAATATCTCTGCAAAGACTAGAAAATTTGATGGTTGACTTGAAGTGTAAATGTGAGTCCGCTTAAAATGAAAACTATGTGAAACCTCTCGTGCTGCGCACGATCGGTGTAACCCGTTAGCTTTGGTTGTTCGTACACTGTTTTTAATCTTTTATTTTGTTCATACCGTTGCTATTACATATTCGTTCTGATTGTGTTGGCCATTGATGTGTGTTCTTGTGTCTGAAAGTGTTGAGTTTTTTGGTTGCATGCATATGGATTGCTAAGGAGGATTATGTTAAGATAGGAATTGCACTTGAAACGGCAAAGGAGGATCACTTTAGGAAGGAAAGGTCTACGAGTATGGTCTGAAAACTCCACCTGAGTTTCATGGACTTCTGACTTGGGCAGCAGTTCGATCAGCAGACACACGCCCCTTTCAAGCTCACCTTCAATTGTATAGTATTATAGCGATTTAGCGTGCAAAAAATTCACCCGATTTTTATGAATTGAAGGTGAGGTTGATTCAGAGACGAGGTATGTTTATGATATCGTGGAACTGCACATCGAGATTGCCACCATAAGACTTTTCATTTTCTGATTGACACGGCGAAATATGGGGTACAATGTAATTAGAATATTTGATCAAATGGGGGTACACATATTTTGTTCAAATATATACTTTCCAACCAAAACATGCAAACATGGTCATATTACATAACGAGATTAAAATTTAATTATTGTCATGGTTTTAGCCTAGAGGCAAAGTAATATGTACTTTCCACCCGAGACAAAGCCAGATTAAAATTCAGTACTGTCCTGATGATCCTTTCTTTGACTCGTCCGTTGGTTCATATGCTTCTGCACTTTCCACCGCCATTTGTTGCTCAACTTTGTCCACAATCTGAATGATGCCTAAGTTTTGGCTTCTCCCTTAGGATCATATCAACCAAGATACTCTTTTCCATAGAGCTATGAAAACATCTAACTAACCTGTATACTTCATCCTTCAGTTCCACCAAATCAACTTGGGAAGCATCAGTTTGTTCTCCGCTGCAATAGATCTTTGATGATTCTGGATTTCTAAGGGTTCGGCACAGAGTTTCTTCATCTTCAATGAACTAAGCGGCCAAGATTTGCATCATGCAATACACTAATAACAGACATTCACATAACAATTAACCTACCAAATCACCATTCAAACTGTATTTGATGGAAAGAATCTACCAATTACCACACGAAATCATGTCTAAATTAACCAATTGTAATGCAGACCAAGACATTCTCACCTTCAATGCTGGTTCAAAGGCAGGAATAATAAACTATGGTATCTAGCCACCAGAACAAGTCATCTTCTACCTCCAATTGGACCACATTACTCGGAAGTAACTGGTCACTGTGCTCATTAAGAAAGTCGAAATCTGGCTTGTAGACAACTGGGTTTCACTTGTCCAAACTGCAACCGAACACGGAAAATTTGTTTTCGTCTTTCTTTTTAAAAGCAAGTTCAGTAAACTATCACATTATACGTATCGGTGTTCACAGATTTGATAGTCCATTCGATACAACACCGAAAAAACTGAGAACATGAAATGCCACTTTACTAATTTGGCTATCAGGTGCCTCATCAACAAATCTCTATTGGTGATTAATAGCCTCAAGTATAAACCGTATGGACTCAACCAATAATATAATTAGACAGGCAAGAACTACAGAACCAACTAAGGCTGCAACACATTAACCGCTTCATGGAGGGGAATGGCAATTCTACCCGTCAAAATGATCAGGTGCTGGGCACATGTTGATTTTCCATCCACATTTCTAGCCAGGGTTGACATTGGAAGCAAAAATATGTGGTGGAAACAAAAAAAAAAGCACCGCCAAGTTACCAGGACAAGTGGGTGATGGGACACTGCATTAAGTCTCAGCTGTTACAAGTAGACAAAGAACTCAATTTGGCAATGTGGACCTTCCAGTTCCATCCAATTCAATAGAATGAAAAAAGATTGAGTCAAACTTGCTTACAGGAAATAAATTTCACTTGCCTGATTGAAAGAGAAAAGAAAGAATTCAACACACAACAGGGAGGCAAATAGGAGGACAATTGCATGTCCAATTAATGTATTAACCAGTCTATTCTCATTTCATGCTCCTATTCTCATTTTATTTTATTTTATTTTTCTTGCCAAACCTAACGAAGGAAAATAACATTATTGATCGGGAAGAGAGGCAGGGGTGATAAATGAACCTAGCGAGCCAAACTGGTATTTGTTCAACCTCGGATTGAAAACTCAACGAGTTACATTAAACATGTTCAAATTGGAATACTTTAGGAGGCAAGTCAATCCCAAAACAGGCCTTAATCGAAACTATCACGAACCAATCTTGAGTGGCTCAAAATTTTAAGCATCAAAAGATAGCTGCAGCCTGCAAGTTTGAAGCTTAACGAGCTGTGCAAGCCTATTTGTAAATGAAACAAATCAATCTCAAAACAATCTTTCTACGAGCTACAAGGAATTGAAATTTGGACAATCTGTTTGCAGGGGGAGGGGGAGACAATGGCCATGTTCGTTTACAAGTTTTGAGCCAGTTTTGGTTTTGATGACATCATCATTTCTCTCATTTCTCTCTCTATCTCTCTCCACTTATTACACCTGCTTACATCATCAAAACTAAACTAAAACTCTAAACCAAACACAGCCAATGACTCTTGAAAAGGGTAAATACTGCATTCTGAGTTAATGTTTGGGGCTCTAACAAGGGAAATTCAATACACCCTTCTTTTCACAGTACCTACCCAAAAAAATTTAAGAAGTTGCATGAGGTTATGTAGATCAATTCTGGAAGTGGCAACATCTTGGGCTTTAGCCCATGGTTTAGCACTCAAATTCAAAACGTCTCATTTATTGACAACTTTGGTGGGGGTCAGTCAATACGAGACTTGGTCCTGAGTTTAAGTGAATCTTCTACTATAGTAGAACGATATCATTAATCTTAAACATTAGTCCAGGTGTATACAAAAACCCCTTGTGTTGTAAGAAAAAACCCAGTGCAAATAGTCATTTTGTCGTCCTATCACAATGTATTAAATTCGGTAATCGGTAAACCAATTACGAATTACTTCTAATTTGAGCAGTTTTAATGTAATAGCATGGGATTGACACTAACTCTTTAGTAATTCACAAAAGCCTCCCATTTGAATGAAGCAGGCAACTGCAAATGCTAAATCTTCAACCGGTTGCTGCGGAACTGGGCCACCAAATCCCATAAACCTTGCAAATTGACCATAGAGCAAGTAATTATGCAATCTAAACAGAGAAGGTTTAAGAAAGACCTTAGCTTTTCTACTTACCAGCTAGTTCGAGCCTCAGTCCACAACACAGGTTTGTAAGGTTTGTTTGGAGCGAAATAATCGCAATAAAAACCATCGCAAGTATTTATCAGTCACTGAGATTTGCAAGTACCACGATTTAAATAGGGCTAGCAACAATGATCTTAATATTAGACTAATTTTCCCCAGAAAACTAAAAGACAAAGAAGGCATGGAGCATAGCTTATTTAGTTCGACAAACAAATGTAAGTGGAGCTAAGCTATAAAGATAATTGTTCGTCTGTCAAATGCACTGAGATTATTTAGCGGGCTGCCTTTCCAGACTTTTCCCATCGTGTCCCATTTTTGTATAAAGTTTTCTCGCCGCGCGTGTGGGTGGGTGGATTTCACTGGCAGTTGGTGCTGTGCCAGTACTGGCTTCTCAGCTACTTGAGCCAACAAAGGACCTATAAAAAATACACCTGATCAATAGCATCGTTATACCAAATTGTTTGCCTCCACACACATGCTATTGATAATACATGTATGTAGTGAAAAGAAATCTGCAAACTTCTAAGCTAGTCACAGCTAGATTAGCAGTAGCTGCCTGGGCCATGCACGTATGTAATCTCAGTTTTTTTTCCCTAACATAACTCAGAGCCTCTAACAAAGCCACATTGCTATTAAAACACAGTGAGATAATGTCTGACCTTTGGTTTGTGTCTTGCGTATCACATATCACTATAAACATTTTTAAACTGAACCAACATGGGCACAAAGATACGTGAAAAGTAAAGAAAAATTTCCTACCAACAAAATGTTCATTAGATAAACATGTGCACTTCCACATTTTTAAGAACAAAGAGCAAAGTATAGGATACTTCAACCAAAAGAATGCCAAACAGGTTACCCAGATTCGAGTTTTCTCTCAGTTGGAAGGGTAAAAAGGAGAAGGAAACCCTTATGACTTGTCTCTCTCTCACACACCTAATTGTAATAACAAATAGTAATTGATTAACCATATTTGAATCTAGCCTAGCCTATAAATAGCGAGTGAAGACAAAATTTTGGGAAGAGCAACACACCGACAACAAAGAACGAAACCATCTTATGCGTATTTCATCAAAGTTAGACTTAACTATGTTTGGCATTGACATGAGGTAATTCAGCCTCCCCTTGACAATATGCATGTATAGCCCGGATCAATTTAAATGTTAATTTTATTTTGAAAAATAATAAAATGCATTGTCTTACATTAATTTTAATTTGTATTTCCACTCCCTTTTTATCTCTTTGGTGAAATTTGTAAATGTAAAAGCTTTCTTATAAAAATTATAATTAAAAAATAAGTATTATAAATATCAATTTCAGGTGTGTGCAAATGAAGCACTAAGATTTATGTGATCATATTTGTTGGCTTCAACATGCCTGTCCATACAACTACATCAGATATGAACCAAATGGGAAAAGCTCTCGACTACTGTGCAAACATGTTGCCAAACAGATCCTTAAAAGAAGATTAAATACCGCCATTTCCCGTGGAAAATTCTTTCCCTTACTGTGTAAAATTATGACAAATGGAGCTTCATTTTCCATAGAACAAATTTGGTTTATGGCTAATTGTTATACAAAGTAAACAATAAGATCTTTGAACCTTAAACATCCGAAAACCGAACATGTCTTAGAATCCTAAATGGAAAGTACCTTCATTATGCTTCGAAGAGTATGCTTTTGCAAAAGCAAGAAAACCCAACCAATCAAACCTGGAAGTGTCCAAAGCAACTATAAGAATCCATACTTCAACAAGCAGTAACCTATAAAGGACTCCAATTACTCAAAACTTCAGAAATAAGCTACAGTTACGACTACATCTAGGAGGTTATTAGGCTCTTGTTTTGTATATTTCCCACCCTTTCGAGAAGGCGGAAAAAAAGAGTAGGAAAATAGCCAAGAATACTTTACAGGAGAATCCTTTCGATTGGCATTTTGGAACACAAAAGCAACCAAAACACAAAAAGATCGAGAAGGATTGAGAAATTAGCATTTGTTACCCCTGGGAAAAAAAAAACTATCTTCTCTCTTGTCCACTCTTCAAAACGACCAAAGGGCCCACTATTAGAAAATTCTGGCCCCCAAGATTAACAAATTTAACAATTGTCATTTGCGGTAGATCTGAAACGAAACCGTACGAACCTCGTGGTCAAAATGAAGTCACCGCCAACCAGAACCTAAATAAACGCCGACAACACATTAAAAATGGCAAATAAAGCATATAGAAGCTACT
This sequence comes from Vaccinium macrocarpon, assembly GCA_022606695.1. NCBI lineage: Eukaryota > Viridiplantae > Streptophyta > Magnoliopsida > Ericales > Ericaceae > Vaccinium > Vaccinium macrocarpon. The sequence goes on along the minus strand of CM040170.1, from coordinate 23,444,436 downwards.
GACAAAGAGTTCAACCAATATACAGAACAAGGATTCAATCCCTTCATAAGTTGTAATTGCTTTGTCAAATAACCCAAAGATGCCACTGGAGAATCCAAGAAAGGCATCCAAATTATTTTGGGATTAGGATTACGAGGTACAGAAGATTTTTTTCTGCGCACTGAGCACATGCGACCGAAAGAAAAGCTCAAGCGGTGTTGCGAAACCTCAATTTTACCTTCCCAAAATTCATTCTAACATGGAGCTGACTTCATTACTTAAATTTGAGTAAAAATTTGGTATGAAGGATCAGTGAACAGCTTCACAGACGGTTAATGTCGGCTCCATGCTGAGGTCAAGTTTCTTGATTCTAGTATTCCTAGACTTTAAGCCGACAAAGGGTTTCCTCCACAGAGTTCCCTGGCACTAAAAAATCAGTCAAGCTAGAAAAGTCTTATGCTAACAAATTGACGCAGAGTTTTTCAATTCCATCATGTCTTTCAACCCTCACTAAAATTATGCAGTGGAGATTTAATCCACAACTAATAACGCGAGGAGGATAAATAGCAGAGAAACAAAAGAATCAGATCAAATTTGATTCCTAACCAAATTTGAGTTGGAGTTTAAATTTAAACAAAAGTAGAGAAGATCCAACCTAATCCCGCATCAAACAAATGGCCAACGCTAATTTGTCTAGGAAAAATTCAATAGGAACCGTAGAATAATTTCTTAATTCCATAGCATCAGGAGCGCAGCAAAGTTTTAAAATTAACACGGGCTTCATCAAGCAATTAGCCACAGACGACCACAATATTTGTTCAACGTCTTCCATGAAACTAATAGAATGATCAAAGACCAAAAATCGAAGCAAAAGCTCATAAATAAATAAAAAGGGAAAATAACCGGATTCGAGCGGAGGAGGCGGATGACAACAGCAAACGAACGGAGCAACCAATACAAACAACACCGAAGAAGAAGACCAAACGACAACGAAAACAGCAGCAAAAGTACGACGTACCTGGGTTAAGAGAAGACCGGAGGCGCAAATGATCGAGAAGACGATAATATTTCGCAACCCCTGCTCGCAACCCCTGCTCTGAGGGTCTGGGTTTGTTTGGAACATGGGGAAGGGAGGGAAGGGAAAGGAAAGTGAGAGAAAAATGAGAGGAAAATTGTACTATTTATAATACTAAAAATTTTTATTTTTCTCTTCTTTTTCTTCAAACCAAACAATCTTTCTCTTCAAACCAAATAAGAGGGTTCTTTTTTCCTCGCGCTTTCTTCACGCTTTCTTCAAGTTCCAAACACACGTAAAAGTAAAAGTAGAAGAAGAAGAGAAGGAGATGAAGATGAGATGAGGCCCAACCAGGTGTACGCTGTACGCATCCGCAGTCGTCGTTACAATTCGCAGAAGAAAGGGCGGTTTCTAATTCGCAGAAGGAGAGGCGGGAGCAGAGGCAGACAACAGGCCAAAGCCCCAAGAGGATGCCAGCGCGTCCTCTGCATGCAGTAAAGTGTGCCAGCACATCACAACGTGGAAATACTGATTTACCCCTCCAATTTACACTTGAGGCTTCCAATTGGAAGGGCATAATTGGAAACATTGCGCGAAAATGTGGGCAGCAGCACGAAATTGCTCTAGCCGCTTTTTCTCAAGCTTCATGGATACAAGTTGCAAGGTAACATGGTCAACAAAGTGCAAGCCCAAAGGGTTTTCAGGTTGGTTGGTTGGTTGGTTTTCTCCCACACAATTAACTAAGGTTTGATTCTTTAAATCAAGTTAGAAGAAAATTGTTTTTTGTGAATCAATTAGCTAAGGTACATATAAGCTAGCCTGAACACCTCCGAAAATTTGGTTAATTGGATTATTAGATTATTTTTGTCTTTATTCACAAAAAATTTAAGTTTGGTTAATAATTTTATATTTTTAAAATTCTTCCTATCAAAATGAATTAATGAACCACAAAAAATCAATGCAAAACTATAAAATGCAAAAAAATTTAACTAGTTGGTTTATTTAGCCAAAGCAACCCACATAAGTTGCGTTTCAGACATAAGTAGGAATGGCAATGGGGAGGATCGGGGACGGATTTGGCCATCCGCCCTCTAATCCCCGAACCTCATATCAACCTCCACCCCCGCGGGATCAAAAAAAAAAAACCTCCATCCCCGCTCCGATCCCCAAATGGGGAATCATCTCCATCCTCCATCCCCACTCCTAACGGGGATTAGGAATCCCTACCCCAATCCAAAAGTTACCAAACCAATAAAAAAAATTAAAAAATCTAGAAAAATGCCTCTTAGACTTTACCAACATATTTGATATCTAAACCACCAAATAGTGAAAAATATGGCAACAATTTGCAATTTTTCACCAAAATCTCAACCAACCAAATAAAATTACATACTAATATTAAAGGATTTCAACCTTGAAACTACCAACTAAATTATGTTTGATTATGTTTAAGAAGTGAAAAATGAAGTGTATTTATTATAAACTAATTAGTACAATATATATTTTGAGGAAACCCTACCAATTAATAATAATTCAAGAGGTCTAAATCTGAATAACATATTACATATGTAATTAAAAAACAAGGGTCGGGGAACAAATCGAGGGTATGTAGAACCGCCTCCAACCCAATCCCCAATTTTATTTTTATTTTTATCTTTGCCTCCAAATCCTACCCGAACCGCGAAAAATTTCCCAAAACTCCAACCCTGAATGAGGTGGGGATGAATTTGAGCGGATCGGATTGGCAGGTAAGGAATTATTTAGCCAAAGCAACCCACTCAAGTTGCGTTTCAGTGCTAAGGCCTTGCTTGCTGGGTTTGGAAACCCCAACTTCTCCCCCCTTATCGTTTTCACACCCTTATCATTTTCTCTCGTACCCCTTCCTCCCCTTGATAACTTACGGGCACCCTCAGGGCTCCCCAAAAATTATTCGGCTTAAGACCCCTTGGTTTTTGACATTTCTAGCCCTCCTTATCTCTCTTGAGAAACCTTAACTCCTCCATCTCTGTGTTGTTGCCATTCACATCAACCAAAGAAGAACTTTCTGCGATCGACTGCGATTTGTACGATTTGTGGGATTTGTTGGGGATTTCATTGCAATTCACGCTTGAGCACTCAGGTATGGGTTACGATTGTTAGGAATTGCATTTTTGGAATGGGGTTAAACATATTTTGTTGAATCTGGGCTTGTTTCTGTAGATTTAGGGCTCTTGTTTGGACTGTTTTCAGTCAATCTTAGGTTGTAGCGATCTGGTTTTTTATTTATGGTGATTTTGTTTGATTTTTAGTGTGTTGGATACATTTATGCTTTATGATGTATGAATTTTTTTCATATATTCGTATTTGTAGGGGTTTTGTACTATTTTTTTTAATATAGTTTTGAGGCTTTTGTTACTGATTATTGTCTTTGTAAACGATGGTAGTGTTATTTGAAGTAGTTTTTGTGTACTGGAATGTTATTAATTTTTTTTTTTTTGCTTTTTGAATTTTGGAAAACAACCCTTATAAATCCGTTATGAAATCTAAAAACAGCCTTTAATATGATTTTGGAAAACAGACCTTACAAACGTTTAAAAACAAATTAAGAAGTCGAAAAAATAGACCTTATTAACATATTGGAAAACAACCATTATAAACCCATATTAACATATATAGGTGTTTGAAAAATGGCTAAATCATCACTTATAAACCCGTTAACAAATCTTAATTTGTTTGTATAAAGCCGTTGTCTTCTCCACGGTATAATTTTGGAGTTTAAAAATGGTTACATGGTGAATGAGGAAGACAAAACTTGTATAAGCTTATAACTTGTTATACAAATTGACATGAAGAAAACCCTTAAAAAAAATAGGTGTTGTGTGTGTGTGTGCGTGTTTTAAGTGTTAGTCATTAAACCGTTTGTTAGCTATTTAGGATGGCAAGACTAAATAGAAAACAACTAAAGAGAAGATAAGAGAAAGAAGCAATAGTTGCGTTAACAACCTTCATTCATGTTGCAATGGAGATGTTTCGCCTATACCTATTCATCTTATACACTGCACAATATCCCCGCCCCGAGTGTGTGTAGAATCTTGACTACTACCAAACACAAGTCAATGCCGTCAATAGGCTTGTAAATGGCAATGAGGTTGAATGCCACGAGTAGTTGAGGGTAAATAGGTGTACATTTTTTCGATTGTGCTACTTAGTTCGAAGTGTTGGGTTAGTGGACTCGAGGTTCTTATGTGTCGAGGAGAGAGTTGCTATTTTCCTATGGATCATCTCCCACCATACAAATCAAAGGCGTACCAAACATCAGTTTTGGAGATGGACTAAACTGATAAGCAGGCATTTCAATGGCATACTCCAAGCTGTGTTGCGCCTCCATAGAATGCTCCTAGTTACTCTTGATCCTGTACATGCAAATTACCATGACAATCGATGGAATTGGTTTCAGGTACACTTATGAACCACTATGATCCTACCTATTCCTTTTTGTTTCCTTAATTCCACCATATGTACATACTTGTAATAACACACTCTTAAATTGTCCTAGAATTGTCTTGGGGCTTTGGATGGGACATTTGTGCTAGTTTACCCCCTCGGGCAATTGACAGGCCACGGTATAGGTTGAGGAAGGGTGAAATTGCGACAAATATTTTAGGTGTTAGCAATCGAGACCTCCAATTTGTGTTTATCTTTTCTAGGTGGGAAGGGTCAGCCACTAACTCTAGAATCCTTAGAGACGCTATCGCAAGACCCAATGGTTTGAAAGTCCCCCATGGTATGTTACAATTCCAATGGTGACTTTTGTTGTCCTTCCAATCCACTACTTTTATGAACCCTCCCATAAACTATTTCAATATCGTAACTTCCCTTCGTTACATGACATTACTACCTTATGGATGTTGGATACACAAACGGGGAGGGTTTCCTAGCATCGTACCGTGGCCAACAATATCACCTAAATATTTGGAGGCAAGGTCACATGCCGACTAGCAAAGAGGAGTACTTCAACATGAAGCACTCCATTGCGAGAAATGTCATTGAGAGAGTGTTTGGTGTCTTGAAAATGCGACTTGCAATATTGAGGTCTCCATCGTATTACCCGATCCGGACTTAATGTCGTATCATGATTGTAACACACAAATTCTTGTCCTGCAATAAAGAACAAGAAAAAGATGCACAAAATATATTTGTATTTATTTGAATTAAATGCAAGGGGTACAATCTCTAACTAATGTTCTTTAACGGTAAAAGAACAAAAGAAAAAATCCTCTGATTCGATCTCTGGTATGTTTCAATGGCTTGGACGCTTGTTGTTGAATTGCACAAATGACAGTTTTCTTTGATTCTTTGAGTTGAATGAACTAAGAACGAAGTATGAAGATGGCTTTGATTTGTTGAATGTTGAACTTGTGAAGAAATCGGCACGTTGCTCTTGGTGCTTGATGATTCTTCACAGGTTGTTGAGGAATTGCTTGAGAGCTCTTGTTGAAAGCCAAGCGAATATTGAAAAAAAAGTTATTTTCTTCTTCATATGAACCTCTATTTATAGGCTCAGGAAGAGGGAGTTTCAATTTGGTATGATTTGTAATTAAATAAATTTAATTACAAATCAAGATAATTGATTATCAATCAAGATGATTTGATTATCAATTAGGGTAATTTAACCAAAATCAAGAAGATTGATTTGTTTAATTACAAATCAAGATAATTGATAATCAATCAAGATGATTTGATTATCAATTAAGGTAATTTAACCAAAATCAAGAAGATTGATTTGTTTAATTACAAATCAAGATAATTGATAATCAATCAAGATGATTTGATTATCAATTAAGGTAATTTAACCAAAATCAAGAAGATTGATTTGGTTTCATTTCCTAAAAGAAATTTGACTTCTTTTTATTACTTTTAGGAAATAACATTAACCCAAAAAGATAAATAATATATTTATTAATTATTTTCACTTTTTTTTGTTGGGTTATCTTGAATGGGCCTGCACATTTGGGCTAGTCCATTTTCTTGACTCATTTGACAAATTAATTTAGCCCAATGTATTTTTTTTTTTTTTGTCTTCCACAAATCTTCGCAAGGACTAATTTGATGGGCCCAATATTCATTTGAAAATTTTGACCAATGTTTGACTTTTAATTAATCGAGATTATTTATTTGTCTCAATTAATCGGACGGCGATCAGGCGATGCCGAAATTTTAGTGTCCATAATGATAGCATGTTGCCTTGTTCATAACCTCATTAAAAGAGAGATGTCCAATGATTCGATTGAGTTGGAGTACACACGATGTGAACAAGATCACCTCCACGATGTCGCAGTAGATAGTGATCGAGTTACAGAAATACAGACTTCAAATGAATGGAGCTGAGAGGGATGCGTTGACTACTACCATGTATAACCATTGGGTAGCAAATGGTGGGGGACAAGAGGTGCACCCCCCATGATTAACAGACTTTTTCTTACTGTATTTGTATCAACAAGTCTGTGTAGTAAGAATTTATTGTTAACAATTTGTATTTCTATTAAGTGTTTGAAGAACTTGTACTCTATAGTGTTTCAATTGCGTAACTTTGAATTTTAAAAGACTGTAATTGTAATGGCTTTAGGTTCTTTACTTAATAATTCATGTCGTACTTGTACAATTGTTGGCCAACTAAAATGCATTTGCAGTTTTGGATAGCCAACAAGACACCCAAGAAGGCAATTCTCTACAACTACCACAAAAGGACCCATAGGGTGTGGAGGAAAGTAGAGGAAAATGCCCTAATGAAAGTGATGGTGAATGAGATTTCGGATAGGTGGACTGCCGACAATGGCTTTACACCCGGTTTCTTCACCTTGATCGAGAAGGAGTTGAAGAACTTGTTGCCGGATAGCAATATTAAGGCCTCCCTCCACATTGACTCAAAGGTGAAGTATTGGAGACAATTGTACCATAAAATCACTGACATTGTGAATCTTAGTGGGTTCGGTTGGGACAATGTCAACAAATGGGTGGATGGGGAACAAAGCGTGTGGGATGAGTTTGAAAAGGTAACTCAATTTGCTTTTAAGGCCTAATTTTTTTTATTAGGCTTTTAAGGCATACTCATTAAACACTATGTGTTTGTGTCCCATCGTCGCTAAATTGCAAATGTTTGTGTAAGCCCACCCAAAGAAGGCCAAAGAGGTCTACGGGAAATGGTTCCCATACTATGATGAATGGTTTGATTGTCTTTGGAAATGATAGGGCGACCGGGGCTATGGCAGAGGATCCAACACAAATGGAGGAATCAATTCTCCCTACGTAAATTCAAGAAGACCTTGGGATGCCCGAGGATGTTGGTGGTGGAGAAGGCATTGAAAGCGATTTCTATGAGCCTTTGTTCAATAAACAATTTTTGAACTCACCATATGCCACTGTGGGTAACACTCCTGTGGGATCCACACCCTGCATGTCCCCACCTTCAGAATCCCCAAATATGGGTGACACTCCTATGGGATCTACTCCTATGTGTGTAACTTGCTCTGTCTTATGGACTTTATGTAGCAACTTTTTGTTGTTGATGCACCTGTCTGAAATTCTATGGTCTATTTTGTGTTGAAATATGGGTTTGTATATGTTGAAACCTGCACAATGTAGGTTGAATTATGGGGTATAATATCTGGGGTGTTCCTAAGCAATGATGAATATTGAGCTCATACTGATTGAATTTGGTGATTGAGTTTTGTGTTGAAATATGTAATTTATGCATTTGTTCTTGTGATTTCTACATTTGTGCTCTACAAGCTCAGATTGGTGGTGGTGATTTGCAACCTCACATTTGAACTCAAGTGTAGGTGTGTGTGTGTTGGAATTTTAATGGACAGTTGGGAGTCAATGATACAAGTGTGTTAAGGGATGTTAAGTGCTAGTAATGCTTTAAAGTGGGTAAGTTTTGGTAATTTTATTATTACTGCCATTAGTATTGTGTTCATTGGGGTAATTCTGAACTATGAATTTTTTCACTGGGGTACTTCTAAACCAGTTTGGCTGGGATACATTCTGAACATTGAATGTTTCCTTCACTGGGGTACTTGTTTTTCTGTTTGGCTTTGTCGCATTTTGAACTCTGAATTTTTTTTAGCGTGCGACCCACATTTATGACCCCTTTGTGTTTTTTGTTGGGCTGTAACCTAATAACTTGGGAAATCTGTTTTCCTTACCCTATGAAAGGGCTGAAATCTAGGCTGTGATGAATTGCTTTTAAGCCTTAGACCTGTATATGTTGTTGGGAAAAACCTATTTAATAACATGTTTTTAAGACTTTCTTGACTGGGTACATCTGAACCTATATATGGTGATACTTATGTGTGGCCAGCTTTTGTGGCAATGATGATTGACTTGGGCAATGATGATTCAATTATTCAATTTGTGATGTTATGAAGGTACTACCATGGCGAGACAATTGTTTTTGCAACCATTCAGTAGCAGCCTTATGTTTCCTTAAGTCAAGTCTGAGCCCATTACCTAGTGTTGTAAATCTGAGCCTATTTTTTTTTTTCATTTTATGAACATATCAACATTGTGACTCTTTATTGTTTTTTTAAGTTAATAATACTTGGCTTGTTATTAGCAGTGATGGTAGGGAAGAAAGCCTACTACGTTGTATTTGTCGAGAGGAGACCTGGTGTATGTGAAACATGGGCAACCTGTAGTGAGCAGGTGAATGGGTATTTATGTGCTATTTTTAAGAAGCATGGTACATGGGATGAGGCGAACTCCGCTCTCCGAGATTATTTTGAAAGCATTGTTGGGTGAAGGCCAAATGTCCTGGAGCCAAATTTGGAAGATCGAACACCCATGCTTATTCCAATAGAAGGTGTCGTTAATGAGGAGGGACGAAGACTTTGTAACCAAACAACATGCGTAAAAGTGACATGCTTTTTTCATTATTTACTCTCTCTTATTTATAAAACATTCAAATCAAGTCAAAAGTTATCTGCTGTATAATTCACCATCGTAACTATCTATTTTTTTATCATTCGTTCATAAACATCACATTAATAAGAGTCAACTCTCCAAAAATAATACTCCTCTTATCTTATACCCTTTTAAAATTTATTCCTTAAAATTTTAGCACCTTACAACCGGGGCATAAGTGGGGTAAAGAATCATGGCCGTTGTTTCTTCGTGCCGTGATACACAGCAGGCCTCTAACTAGTATAGGAGTAACTAGGATGAACTGATTGGCTTCTCTGCAAATGTACTTGCGACCTCACTTCACGAACTCACCGAATCACTGACTGAACCACCATGTCAAACCACCGCGTACTTCAAGCTACCGTTCTATTCATCTCACTCTCTCTCCTCTCTGCAACATCTCACCAGCGAGAAGAAGAAACAACAAGTACTCCCATAACTCGAGTCCAACAGTACCTCAGAATCAACACAGCCCACCCAACGCCAGACTACTCCTCCGCCATCTCCTTCCTCCAATCCCAATCCCACTCCCTAAACCTCACTACCAAAATCCTCCACTTCTCCCCTTCCAAAACCAAACCCCTCCTCCTCTTCACGTGGCCAGGCTCCAACCCCTCCCTCCCTTCCATCCTCCTCAACTCCCACCTCGACTCCGTCCCGGCCGAACCCGCCAAGTGGTTGCACCTGCCCTTCTCCGCCCACCACTCCCCCTGCGACGGCAAAATCTTCGCCCGCGGCGCCCAAGACGACAAGAGCATCGGCCTCCAGTACCTGGAAGCCATTCGGATACTCAAATCCGAATTGGGTTTCGAACCAATAAGGACCGTGCACATATCTTATGTTCCTGATGAGGAGATTGGTGGGTTTGATGGGATGATGGCGTTTGTGGAGAGTAAAGAGTTTGAGGATTTGAATTTAGGGTTTATGTTGGATGAAGGGCAGGCTTCGGTGACTGATGAGTACAGGGTTTTTTATGCGGATAGGTCGCCGTGGCATGTGGTAATTAGGGCTGTCGGGATGCCGGGACACGGTTCGAGGATGTATGATGGTAGTGCCATGGAGAATCTGATGAAGAGTATTGAGGTGATGAGTAGGTTTAGGGAGAATCAACTTGATTTGGTCAAGGCCGGGTTGGCAGGGTTTTCGGATGTTGTTTCGGTTAATCCTGTGTATTTGAAAGCTGGGATTCCGTCCTCTGATGTGAGTTTTGTGGTTTTTGCTTGTGTTTTTATATGGGTTTTATGGCTTTACTGTATTGGCTTGATTGGTAGTATTATGTTGAAGAGTTTGATGCAATGTGTTTGTGTTTTTTCAATGCATTTGATTATTTGACCATATTGTGTTTGATTGGTTTTGTGTTTTTGAATTGCATTGGAATGTTTGATAAGTTACTGTATTGTTTTTTATTGGTAAGACGTTGATGTGTATTATGCATGTTGGGATTCCACCCCATGTGGGCCGGTTAAGCTTAGACAGTGTTCTAAAAGAAGGTCTGGAAGGCCGAGTACTCGCCACCTAGCCGCTAGAAGGCCCCTCGCCGACTATTCCGACTAGCCCATCTATCCCCGACTATCCCGACTAATTGCTCGACTAGGCGCCGAGTACTCGGTCCTGGAAACTACAAGGTGCCCAGCCGCTTTGGGAGCGCCTAGCGAGTTTTGGAACCTTGGGCTTAGGCCTAGAGGGAGTGGCTAGGGTTTTATTTTGTATCTCTTTAAATACTCGGACATGCTTTGTTTATTTTGCATGACAAAAGTGAGAGAGACAGAGAGTGTGAGTGAGAGATACACGAGAGAACTTGTGAGGTTTCATTATTGTGAGATTGAGAGTGAGTTTGTAACACAACAACTCGGATTTTCTCCGAATCATCGTGAAAACCCCCTCCCCGTGGAAGTAGGTCCGATTTGGCCGAACCACGTAAATTGGTGTGTCTTGTTTCTCTTGATTATACTGTTTCTGTGCACGTGGTGTGTGTTTGGGCACAATAAAATGGTATTAGAGCTTTGGTTGAAGCACCGGAGAGCGTAGAGCAGTTGGATAGTCACTCGGAGGCCATTGAAGCACCGTTTGGAGTTCTGGTCGGACAAAACAGGTGACGAAACTTGGTTTTGATTAGTGGGTAAGGTGCTACTCTCAAAGACGATCACAACGGTGTGTGGGTGGTCGATATTTGTCACCGGAGGCAAGAGGCAGTTTGCGTTGGGACCGGAAAAAAAGTGATCGGATTCAGTTTTCAAACACGATCACAGTGGTACCGAGCTTTTTGCTAGAAACCTCCCAGAGACGTTGCACGCGCCGAAGAAAGGTAGCGCATGCATAGCGAGTGAGATCTACTCTCACGGTGTAGTTCACATGCGGCAGCAGAGGAAAAAGACGCTAGGGCTGACGTCAGTGAGGTTCAGACGGTACAAACGGAGGTCCAAAAGGGTCAGATGGGTCAAGGAGCTAGGTCAAAGAGGTCAAATGGTCAAGGTCCAGGTCAAAGGGATCAAAGGTTTGGACAAATGGGTCACTATTCGAGTCAGAAGGTTCAAACTGGTTCAAGTTTCAATTTTTTTGGAGGAACCGGCGGTTCAGTTGATTGGCAGACTGGATTAGACAGGATAGTGGTCCGAGGGCAGACCAAAAAGTGTGTTTTGACCGGTTCAGTGGGATTTTGACCCGTTCATGGCCGGTTCAGACCGGTTGTAGACTCTGTTCAACGTCCCAATCCAATCTCGGCCTCGGTTTGCGGAGATTTGGTACGGATATTGACAGTACGCTTTATTTAACTGCTTTAAATCTTTCTGGGGAGTATCAAATCAGCTGTGGGAGTTTCTGGGGGTGTGTTTTTTAGATTATCTTGTTTGCTGAGATGTCAGAGATTAACATGAATGCAATGATCCTATTGACGGCGACCAATTATGCGATTTGGAAGCCTCGGATGGAGGATATGTTTATTTTGAGAGCTATATGATCTCTTGGAACACATAGGAGTCAAACCGACAGAGGTGAAAACCAAAGATTGGAGGAGTATGAACAGGAAAGTAGTTGCTTTGATCCGCCAGTGTGTTGGACAGGAGGTTATTCATCATGTAGCACAGAAGACAGATGCTTATGCTCTATGAACGAAATTGGAGGGGATGTATCAGTCGAAAACATCCCGGAATAAGGCACCATTGATGAGGAGGCTTGTGAATTTGAAGCTTCGGGTTGGGGATTCGGTTGTTGTGCATTCCAGTAAGTTCCAGAATTTGGTTAATCAGTTGTCCAATGTTGGGATGAAGTGCGATGATGAGTTGCAGGCTCCGTTGTTGGTTAGTTCTCTACCGAATAATTGGGAGACACTGGTGGTTTCCCTGAGTAACTCTGCGCCGGAAGGGAAGTTGTCGATGGTTATGGTTAAGGATGCTACCTTCAAAGAGGAGGCGAGGAGGAGAGAGATGGGGACTGAACAGGCTGACGAGACACGGACACTAATTTTGAATGATAACAGGGACAGGAACCAAGGAAAGGGAAGCAGAAGGAAAGGAGGCAAAAACTGTTCCAAGTCGAGGGGGCATACTTTCACTTGTTATCATTGCCAGGAAGAGGGGCATATAAAACGGAATTGTCCAAGGTTTAAGGCGGAGTGAATTCCACCAAAGGAGGCAACAGTGGCTATTTAGGATTCCGATGATGAGTTAGCATTTTTTTTGGGTAATTATGATGAGATAGCGTTGACAGTGTTAGATGCTACGAATGCAGGGAAATCGGATTGGGTACTGAATTCGGAGTGCTTATATCATGTCTACAGGGATAGATCACAGTTTTGAGAGTACATGGCATGCGATGGAGGTCTTGTCCGGATGACTAACAATTCAGCAAATCAGGTTGTTGGCAAGGTGATAGTGAAGTTTCGGGTGTCGAGTGGAAAAATTGTGAAGGTAGCGAGAGTAAGGCACGTGCCAGGAGTGAAGAAGAACTTGATCTCTCTCGGGATGCTTGATGAGAGAGAATGTAGTTTTTTTCCAGATTCTGGAGTACTTCAGGTTTCTGTTGGAGAGCGGGATATACTGTTGGGAAAGAAATTTGGTGGGGTATATAGGTTTGCGGGATCTGTTGTGACAGCAGGGGTTGCTGTTAGACATGGAGCAAGCGGTATATGGAGATTAGTTGGGCAGGAGATTTGCCATTTGCTGACACGTACACGGAGAGAGCAGAGTTGTGAGGGATTCAGGCCTCAAGGAGAAGCAATGGGTGCAAGTTGTCCGTGAGAAAGCTTAGAGGAAAGAGACGGAGATTTTGGGGGGCCCGACGAAGCCAAAAGGAGTTTTTTTCGCTCTTGATGTGCTTGATGGTAGTGATCTCTCCGGAGTTGTTGACACGGGGGAAAGACACTATCACCAAGGTCGCCGAGCCAGTGAGTCTCGGTCGCACCCTAGTTGAGGTGGTGCGGGCACCCCAGTTGAGGTGTACAAGAGGAGGCATTCTAGTTGAGGGGGTGCGGTACTCGGATTTTCTGATTGGCTGCGGGTTCTGGTTTTGAAGGATACACTCTTTCGGGATTTGTGTACTCTGTTTGGGGGTGCATGGATGCTTGATTGGTTAGTGACACAAGCGCTTGCTGAAGATAGCTGATTGAAGGAGGTGACATGGGGGTGTTGCAGACAACTTTGCCCACTCGAGTTGGAGGGGGTGATTGTTGGGATTTCAACCCGTGTGGGCTTGTTGGGCTTAGGCCTAGAGGGAGTGGTGAGGATTTTATTTTGTATCTCTTTAAATACTCGGACATGCTTTGTTTATTTTGCGTGACAAAAGTGAGAGAGATAGAGAGTGTGAGTGAGAGATACACGAGAGAACTTGTGAGGTTTCATTATTGTGAGATTGAGAGTGAGTGTGTAACACAACAACTTCGGATTTCTCCGGATCATAGTGAAAACCCCCTCCCATGGAAGTAGGTCTGATTTGGCCGAACCACTTAAATTGGTGTGTCTTGTTTCTCTTGATTATACTGTTTCTGTGTGTGTGGTGCGTGTTTGGGCACAACAATGCAATTTGTTTGTGATATTGGAAATCATTGGATAAAATAAACTGTAGTGTTTTTTATTTGTATGATTGGTCATGAGTTTTGAATTATGCAGGGTTTTGTGATGAATATCCAACCATCAGAGGCAGAAGCAGGATTTGATATTCGATTCTCACCGACGACTGATCCAGATCTTCTAAAGAAAAAGATTGCAGATGAATGGGCACCTACTAGCAGAAATATGACATTTGAGGTGTGTAATTTACCTTCTGCCCTTTCATTTCCATCCACTGCACAGTGCTTTGATAGGCATGGTGACCTATAATCAGAGGCGGCAGTACTTTGAACACTCTGGAATGACCTTTTGTCTAAAGGGAGACCATCTAAAGGAAGCTTTCAATACCCGGTTTAGCTTTTGGTCCAGATGAAATCATTTTTCTTTTGTTTTTTTGGAAAATGTTAATGACAATGTATTGGGTTGTGATATGGGAGGAAGAGAACAAGAAAAAAAACACAATTTTCAATACACTTTCTTCCTTGTTCACAACCCAATGGGTTGTTATTAGCATTTTCCTTGTTTTTTTTTTTCCTTCCCAATAGTAGCTTTCCCCTTTCCTTTTACCATCCCATTCTCTTTTTTTATCCTTCATAATCTATAATATTTTTAAAGATTTTAAAAACTTCATATAATAGAACTAGGTAGGATCTATCAAATAAGATCCATATAGCACATAAAATACATTATACATTAAAAGATATGAACAGTTCAAAATTGCAATGAAATTCAAACATAACCAATTTGGGACAGAGGGAGTAATTGTTTCTTAGACTTTTGTGAAGCGATTGATTGCAATATTATGACAACAATGTATTCACATTCTACTATAATCTAATTTCTTAGGAATTTTTGACACAAATTTCTAAATTTTCTATTCTAATCTAAAATTTTCAATCAGTTATTTGGTTTGGAGTAAATACTAGTAAAAAAATACCCTTGCATAGTTGTTTATGCTGTTATTGGTATAATTTTTTTAAATGGAGTTCCATTAGGGGACGGATGGATTGAACTTTTTGACCACCCTTACAAATAATTCTGGAGCCGCCACTGGGCTTATTTGCTCTTGTGATGGCTACTAAATGGTGATTTCATACTATTTGAGATGTGTCTCTTGGT
Organism: Vaccinium macrocarpon; assembly: GCA_022606695.1. Taxonomy (NCBI): domain Eukaryota; kingdom Viridiplantae; phylum Streptophyta; class Magnoliopsida; order Ericales; family Ericaceae; genus Vaccinium; species Vaccinium macrocarpon. The sequence continues at coordinate 23,429,340 of CM040170.1, read as the reverse complement.
GTGCTTTCATGATTTCTAAACACTACATCATCATTATCCTCTTGGTTATATTCGGTGTGGCTTCAAAATATGTTACCCATTTGTGTTCTTAGTTATGTACCTCATACAAAAGTGTATTGAAACTAAATTAGGGGAACAAGCTTTTTTTCTCATAATTAATTAAGCTTGGCAAGCATTCTAAATTAGTTAAAATTTCATTTGTATTGCTATCAGCATCCCCTGTTTGGTGAAATGAAATTAACTGTATGTACTAATAATATTGAAATCCAGGAATTTGTGCAAATTAAGGTTTGGTTGAGATCTACTTTCAAAATATACTGCTCTCTCTCTCTCTCTCTCTCTCTCTCTCTCTCTCTCTCTCGTGTGTGCGCACATTCACTTGCATGGGCAAAATTATGCCTCTCGGTCTTATTCTGAAGTTTCTCACAATATGGTCTCCAGTTTTCATGGTAATGCAGTGCCAAAATTTTGATAGATGTGGACTTCGTTATTGAATCACTGTTACTTTCGTGGCTTATTACAGTTGTTTGTGATTGAGCTTTTGTCATCATTTTTGTTACTAGGGAAATGCTTCTCTTACTAGGAAGCTTTATGAAGTTACTTGTTTGTGATTGAGCTTTTGTCATCATTTTTGTTACTGGGGAAATGCTTCTCTTACTAGGAAGCTTTATGAAGTTACTTGTTTGACTGTTTGACATTATGTGTTTTTCAGGGGTTATCCAAGACCCCTAGATTATTCTAACTGACATGATTTGTTATGTTAGAGCTCAGGATTGTTTAATCCTGAATTTCTTGCTAGTTCTCTGTTTCCAGTTGTGAAGTATCTAAATTTTCATGTCAGTAAAGATATCTGCACACCATGCCGACAATGTAGTTTCCAAGAAAAGCCGCCACAATTGACTTGATTTTTTACTTCTTTTTTTTCGTTCCGTCTTTTTAACTGAACAATGTTTTCCTTAGCTTGTTAATAGGGAAGCCTTTTGGTGAGGTACCGATACCAGAATATGTGGCCGCTAGGCTTGGTTGCAAAGTAGTCTCACTCAGGTTACTTATCTTGGCTTGTTTTTGGTTCTCTCTTCTTTTTCTTCTTCGTCTTTTTGTTAAGTATAGCTAAGGGAGTTTTGGTTGGGTGGTGGAGAGATTCCAGAGGTTTATTATTATTATTATTATTTGATCGGCGAGATTCCAGAGGTTAGCAGGTTGAAATATCACCTTGTGAAAATTCTCACTTTGTTGAATCTACTCGCGCCATTCTGTCATCTGTTGCTTAGAAATTTAAAAATCACGAAGGGTCTTCTATGGGGAGGTGTTCAAATATCACCTTGTGGATAGTAAACGCTGTTTGTATATCATTCCAACGTTTAAGGTGTGAGGAGGTTGGATATTTTCAACAAGGCTTCATTGGGTAAATCATTTTGGAGGTTTGCTTGCAAAAGGGATGTGTTTTGGAGGAAAGTGGTGTGGTTGGGCGGCTGTAGAAGTGACTGTTCTCATCGAAAGGGGTTGTGGAAAGACATTTGGTTAGTGAGAAAGGGTTTTTTTGATGTCTATTAGCTTCTGGGTGTGTAGGGGTGGCAAGGTGAGGTGTTGCGAGTTGAAACCACCTTTCCAATGTCTTTGGCATTGTGTTTATTGGAAACCAAACCAAACCAAACCAAACCAAGTCTTGTGTCCCAATCAATTGGGGTCGGCTACATGAATCCTATTTCTCCATTGAGCTCTGTCAAGTGCTGCTTCATTGCTTAAACCTAGTATACTCAGATCTTTGTGTACTACCGCATCTACTGTCAATTTGGGTCTTCCCCTCCCTTGTGCGTTTCTACCCAAAGCTATCCTATCCACTCTCTTAACTACTGCATCCGCTGGCCTACGATAGACTTGCCCAAACCACGTTAGCCTATTTTCCCTTAACTTCTCCTCTATAGGTGCTACACCTACCACCTCGCGAATTGTTTCATTTCTAATCCTATCTCGTCTCGTCTTACCACACATCCACCTCAACATTCTCATTTCTGCAACACTTATCTTGTTCACTTGCTACTTCTTAGTAGGCCATAATTCTGTCCCGTAGAGCATCGCTGGTCTAATGGCAGTTCAATAAAATTTTCCTTTCAATTTTGTTGGTACCCTCTTGTCACACAGTACCCCAGTAGCGCTTCTCCACTTGAGCCACTCTTCTTGGATCCTATGAGTCACATCATCTGCAATCTCTCCATCTTGACTAATAATAGAGCCTAAATACCTAAAATGGTCCTTCTTTGGTATCTCCTGATCTTGGATCATCACTCTTTCCTCATACGCACTTCTAGTATCACTAAACTTGCAGAGCATATACTCAGTTTTACTCCTACTTATCCGAAAGCCCTTAGACTCTAATGCTTCTTGCCAAATTTCTAATTTAGTATTAACACCACAAGCCGTTTCATTAACAAGGACAATATCATCTGCAAAAAACATACACCATGGGATGTCCTTCTGAATCTGCCTAGTCAATTCATCCATAACTAAGGCGAAAAGGTACAGGCTCAACGCTGACCCTTGGTGCAATCCTATTGTGATGGAAAATTCACTCGTTTCTCCTGCTGGTGATCTAATGGCAGTGACTACACCTTCATACATGTCTTTGACCACGTCAACATAGCCTCTGGTCACTCCCTTTCTCTCCAGAACCCACCGTATAATGTCTCTAGGCACCCTATCACAAGCCTTTTCCAGGTCTATGAAAATCATATGGAGATCCTTCTTCGTTGACCTGTGTCTTTCTAGTTTCTACTAATCTCCTTAGTAGGTAAATAGCTTCCATAGTTGATCTCTCAGGTATGAACCCAAATTGTTTCTCCGACACCGTAGTCACCATCCTCAATCGATACTCAATAACTCTCTCCCCCAACTTTATCGTATGACTCATCAACTTAATACCTCTATAGTATTTGCAACTTTGAATATCCCCTTTATTCTTGTAGATAGCTACTAAGGTACTCCTCCATTCGTCGAGCATCCTCCTAGATAAAATAATCTTGTTGAACAATTTTGTCAATCAAGTCACCCCCAAGTCACCTAGGCTTCTCCACACTTCAATGGGGATACCATCTGGTCCTAAGGCCTTACCTTGTTTCATCCTCTTCGACGCCTTGGCCACTTCAAACTTTTATATCCTCCGATAGAACTCATATTCTATTTTTTTGCTAGGGACATCAATTTCCTCCTCACCAAAGCTTCCTTCATGTTTCTCATTTAACAACTTCTCGAAATATATCTTCCATCTATCCTTGATCTCCTCATCTTTCACCAACACCTCCGAATCAATACACTACCTTTTATACACTTAACTTGAGAGAAGTCTTTAGCTTTCCTTTCTCTTAGCTTGACGAGTTATATATATTCTTTTCTCCATCCTTACTATCAAGCCCAGCATAAAAATCATCGTAGGCTCTCAACTTAGCCTCACTAACGACCTTCTTAGCTTCCCTATTAGCCTTCTTGTACCTCTGAAAAATTTTCCACATTCCGGTCCTTTTTCCACTTTTTAAAGCAATCCTTCTTGGCTTTTACCATGGTTTGAACCTCGTCATTCCACCACCATGTCTCTTTAGAACTTGGACCTTCCCCTTTGATTCCAAGAACTTCTTTTGATATTCTTCTAATCCCGTCAATCATTGTATTCCATATACTATCACTATCACATTCTCCTCCACACTCCATCTCTTGGCTCATACGCTCCTTAAACACCTCTAGCTTCTCTCCTCTTAAGAACCATCATCTTGTTTGTGGGGTTCTAGTTTCTTTTCTCGGTCAATTATTTCCCTTGAGACCTATATCTAACACCAAAAGTCTATGTTGTGCCACTAGACACTCTCCAGGAATGACCTTACAATCCTTAGATAACAAGCGATCTAGGCCTCTAGCAAGGAAGTAGTCGATCTGGCTTCTATTGGCTCCGCTCTTAAAGATAATTAAATGTTCCTCGCGCTTCTTATATAGAGTATTCCCAACTATCAGGTCGCCAGCTACCGCAAAATACAAAATCCTCCTACCACCTTCATTTAGGTCACCAAATCCAAATCCACCATGTACCTTCTCATACCCTTGCCTCTGCACTCCCACATGACCATTGAAATCTCCTCCTATAAAAAGCTTCTCTCCATAAGGTATCTCTTGAACCACATCATCCATCTATTCCCAAAATTGCTCTTTAGTGAGATCATCTAAGACTACTTGGAGCGCGTAAGCACTAATAATATTTACTATGCTCTCTCCAATCACCAGCTTAACTAAAATAATCCGATCTCCTTTCCTCATGACTGTGACTACCGAGTCCTTAAGGTGCTTATTTACTATGATGCCTACCCCATTTCTATGCCTATCCTTACCCGTATAATAAAGCTTATACTCAGTGTCTTCTATCTTTTTAGCCTTCTCTCCTACCCACTTAGTCTCCTAAAGGCAAGCTATACTAATTCTGACTCCTCCTAATCATGGTATCAACTAGCTCCCTAGTCTTACCCGTTAAAATCCCTATTTTCCAAGTTGCTAAGCGGATCCTATAATCCTGGGCCCTGGTCTTCGTTTGTGGCCTATGAAAAAGATCACAAATGTAAACAACCTCTGTGCATTTGCATTTTGCAGCCCATTTATGACGCTATGGTTACAATTCTTTGTTTAAACATGCGATCTGCCTTGCAAAATTTTGTAGAATATTTGGTGGGCATGGGATGAAAAAACTAAGCGACTCAAATGATTATTATAGCTCCTCCAACTCGTTTGCTTTGGGCTAAAATTTCCTAGGAATAAGACTTGGATGAGAAGATATCCATTTCGTCCAGTTTTTAACATATTGGGTGACATTAATATTGCATGCTGCAGATTTCATTTTTCCATAGTTACGGTCTGGTGGAAACACCTTGAGGCTGGAAAGATTAGTATTACACAATAAGGGACCTCCATCATTTTTATTGGGAGAGGAAAACCTTTTCCCAGTTTCCTCTTCTCCTATCATTGCTGTTGCTAGGAAATAGATCATATTTTTTTCCTAGAGTTGGGTAGAAGTGGAAAATATTTCCTCATTGTATTTGCACCTAAAGATGACTAAATCCATATCCAGCTGGCCCCACCCATTTGTTTCAACCTCAATAATTGGGGAATGGATTGATATTAGCACTTTTTAGGGAAATCATCTAAATAGGTTCTTTCTTTTAACCCTGAGTAATTGATGGTGGCATGGTGGGATTTTTTTGCCAAATGTACCACATCAAGTTGAGTGACTCTAACTTGGATTTGAACTTTGTAATACTTGCCTTTTCTGTTTTATTTCCACGTTTGTTGTAGTTGATAACATTTGGAATTTGGGTTTTCATTTTTCTCCCTTCCTGTGTTTTCTTGTCAACTAACCGGCAGTAGACTTCTGTTTGTATTGTGCCAGATAACTGAGAAAGGACCCCTCAGAGACTATTTAGGGCGCCCCTTAATGACAGCCACTAATGATTCCAACCCTTGGTGGTCCATTTTCAAGCAAGCTGTCGAAGAAGCTGGCGGAAAACTATCAAAGCCAGAAATCTTGGCCTCAACAACTGACGCGCGGTTTGTAAGGCAGATGGGGATTCCAACTCTTGGTTTCTCCCCAATGAAGAACACCCCCATCTTACTTCATGATCATAATGAGGTCCGATGCGTGTGCTTAATCTTCTTCTGTTTTATTGATCCACGGCTGCTCAGTTGACTTATTAACTTTTCGTTTTTCTTGCAGTTCTTGAAGGACACTGTGTACTTGGAGGGAATTAAGGTATATGTCTCAATAATCAAATCTTTGAGTTCATATGAGGGACCTGCTTCTGTTTAATATCTAAGTGGTGCAAATAGGTAAAATTCAGCATATTCAATTGAGTTCTGCTTGATCACAACTTTCCACTCAATATTTGTATTATCTTTTCCTTTCTCTTCAAATTTGGTGGTTGCATCATGTATGGTGACTCTCTTCGCACCACATTGTTCACAGCAATTGTTATACATAATAGACTCCTGTAGAACAGTGAAAGCACCTTTGCCTTTCTGTGATAGCTCGCACATTCATGTTGCAGCATTTTCATGAATTATAATAACTCAAAAAAAATTCAGCTTTCTTGACTGATTTCTGGTTTAACAGTCTTGATTTCCATATTCAAAAAGTGCTTATAAGTAGTGAGCATTGAATGATAGATGGTGTTTGTGACATCGCACGATAGAAATTTCATGCGTTGGTGCAGCAAATTCTTCTGTTTGTTTCCAATTGTACAGCTCTCACTTAACAGCGGCGTAAGAGCAAGGACAACAGTCTCTGTAAATGGGAATTTTCGGTAAACTCCCGAGAAATCTTACCGGTGAATAGTTCCTCGCCTTTCAGCCCCATTTCTACCGAGGTGCTATTCACCATCTACTATTAGTTTATTGTTTCTCTCTCTCCTTTTATCTTTTTTTCTTGAAGCAGTGGTTATTCTCTCAAGTTCAAGTCAGGCGTGCGCAGTAGCCGAGTTGGACATGGGAGTCTAGGTTTGGAGCAAGGAAATAAGTTTGTCGATGGCATCAAGGAAGGCTGCAGCAGAGTCGGGCCAGATCAGGTAAAAACTTGCGAAGCCTGCTGTCAAAGGGAATATGAACATGAGAGTCTAGGTTTGGAGCAAGGAAATAAGTTTGTCGACGGCATCAATGAAGGCTGCAGCAGAGTCGGGCCAGATCAGGTAAAAACTTGCAAAACCTGCTGTCAAAGAGAATATGAACCGGACTCTGGAGTATATCGACGCCGGCCATGGGTTCTTTCAAATCAGTCTCTTGGAGTTCTAAATGAAAGTGAAACAGAAATTGTTCTTTTAATGGATAATCGGTAAAATGGCTAGTGGTTGTGGGGCATTGAAAAGAAAATGATTAGCTAAATCAAAAAAATGTACAGTCCACTATATAATTTAGCTAGGTGGTGTTGGGCTTGCCCAAAATTTGCGAGAGGTAGCTAGTATGTACTCCCTCCGTCCCAATTTTATAGTCTCTTATGGGAGTTCGTGTCACTTTTCAAAGTGTTATATCTTATAATCTACAAAGTTTTAGGTGATTTTGAACACTTTGTTTATTAGATTAAATCAAGATTTATCAAACAAGATCCATATTGCATATAAAATGTATTATCGATTGAAAGATATAATCGTTTTTTTATCCGGTTAGGATGGAACGAGGTTCTATAAAATTGGGACGGAGGTAGTAGCAAACAGTACGCTTCAATTATTATTTATTTATGGACCTTGCTACGTGCACTGAGGAAGATGCACAGAAAACGTACATAGCACTCTCAGGGACTCACTTTTGGGTCCTACAAAAGTCATCCGAACCGTTCATTATTCTTAGAACATTTTTCTAAGGGAAAATTTTGATTGAAACGGTAGGACTTTGGTTCGAGCACTTCTAATTGTCCGATTGAGCTGAAATTTTGTGGAGCCCCTTAGAAAAATGTTTTAAAAATAATGAACAGTTCAAATCACTTGCATGAGACTCAAAAGTGAATCTCCGAACATGATCAATACATTTTCTGGACACTACCCTTTGTACCCATATGTTTACGGTTTATTTATTTTTCCTTTTTCCGATAGGTTGATTCTTCTAACTCGAACTGAGCCATATCACTAGGGGCTAATAGCACTTGGGGCAATCAACCAAGTTATGCCACCTACAATGTAATGCACGTGGGCTGAGGCATGAATCCCATGGCTGGAAAAGGTGGGGACTTCGTTGGGAAAGAGCTTGATATTGAATGCGAGGAGGATATACGTAATCGCCTTGACGAAGTTATTTAATGCACGTGGAGCACAGTCACATGGTGTTTTAGACTTCTTTTCATCACATTATTGTGGGATCCCAAGACAACGTATGAAACCCATCACAATGTGCGATAGAAAAGAAGTCTGAGACACCACGTATTGGTGCCCTAGGGATCAGAATCATGATTCTGCACTGACCCTTCAGATCATGGTTGGGGATAAATTATTAGTACTCTCATAGTATCGTTTGGCACTGTCCATGCAGTGCTTTTTATCAATGAGTTACGGAATACAGACTGTGGGTTATTCCTTGTATTTCAAGAACCAAAGTGATTGTTGACGTTCTGCCAAGAAAACTTAACGCACGCATGATTGGTTGGAAGTACCTTGTAAAAAATACCACATGGAGGATTTTGTTCTTTGGCATTTTGAGTCAACGAATTGTTTTCTTTTCAAGATTATCTTTGTGTACATTACAACAACAAAAAACCGGGCATTATGTGTATGGCCCATCACAGCTTCACTGATATGGTGCTACATTCCATGAATCTCTCTCTATCTCTCTCTCTCTCTCTCTCTCTCTGTGTGAGGGAGGATTGAATGGATGGATGCTAAATGTTAGACCTCATCCGCATGGATCTTGCCTCTTCATCCCCAACAAACACCCAGCTTCAAAGAAGCCCTCCATTCCCCTCCTCTGACAAACACCCAGCTTCAAAGATGCCCTCCATTCCCCTTCTGCCCATCCTTTCAAATCAACATCCTTATCTACTTCAATTTCAGTAAACTCGAGTCAAGGCTAAGAATGCCACTAATGTTTTTATGTGAGCAGTGTTAGGAACAAAAGCATCCAAACAGATCTATAAACAATTGTGTTTGAAACCGTTCGATGCAAATAAATTCTACTTGGTACATATTTACTATGGGAATCGCATGCTAATATGTCCAGATCTTGGTTTTAATGTCAGTGTCAGAAGCATTATATTTCCCATGTAACCAATGGAAATACAAGGGGTACCGACTATGTACCGACCAGCATCAATGATCTTGTTGTGGGAGCATCAAGGATCTTTTTGTAGGTCACAAATGATCAATTTGAACCGTTATTTGAATGATATGGGGTGATTTTGGATTGAGCTCATAGGGTCATCCGATTGCATCGATTCCCACGATAGACCACTCGGAATTTGATTTTGAGATAGATGAACGGTTTGGATTGATCAACCAAAAAAAGGGAAGAAGCATCTCTTTTTTGGTTTTAATGGGAATGTCCTTTTTCAATATTATAATATAGCCTAGGTACGGAAATCACAAGCAATTAATGTACCAGTTCATATAGAATGTCATCATCTATGGAAAAGTTTAGACAGCTAGTATAATTCGTATCATGTAATAATGGTACTGGTAGGACTGGAGATTTGAATTTAAAGAGATGCATGAAACTTCATTTATGTGCATGTACGTACATAAATATTGGTATGTGGATGTCTATTTTTAACAATCAGGTAGGGACTCTGCCAACTAGATCAAGTCATATAAACAAGTTGAGCTTCTCTCGTGAATTTCCTAATTCCGGCGTGAATGTCTTGTTTGAACAAAGGAGATTTAGTTGATGTTTGCACAATCTGACTCGAACGCCCCCGACTGTCGAACCATAAAAGAATTATATAAACATGACAGAACTGGAAACAACTTCTGATATATCTTTGTGTGGTGCGTAAACACAACGAAGGGAGAGGGCTTCTTAGTTTTAGGTGTCGGACATCTACATTTTCTCTTTAAGGCTAAGTTTTCCATTTGATTTTAGCAATTCAGACTGATTTTAGCAAATGAGTTCATGATTGATTTTTAATTGAGTACCAGGGAAAATGTACCTTAACTTGTTGAGGACCACAAATTAATTGAACAACTAATATCACAGAACACACGAACGATAAAAGTTCAAGAAGATAAGCTTGTTAGATTGAGCATTATAATAATGTCGGATTCACTTCCTTCTTCTTTTTAAGGGCAAAAATATCTTATTGATCAATATTGAAGATGCAAGATTAAATGGAGCAAAAGAAAGACATCAATAGGAGGATTGAGATCCCATCGAGGTTGTCACTCCACCTGACGACAATCATATGCCTTTTGAGACCCAAAGGAACGACCCTAGACAACCCAAACGAAAAGGTTGGCAAGAGGCAAACATGAAACACCCAAAAATTCTTCCCATCTTCAACAAAAGCAAACGAAAAACTGAAAAATTTACCCTTAAAAACTCAAGAATTGGGATCTTGGGGCCCTGTAGTGAGTGAGCTCACTACATGCACGTAGTGATCTCTCTTGGCCGTCTGATCTAAGATCAATGGTCTGGATCTGAGATCAATGGTCTGGATCTGAGATCAATGGTCTGGATCATCTTACACTTTAAAAAGCACTTTTACATTTACTTTAACTCCAATTTATCCGGACTGTTGATCTCGAATCGGACGGCTAAGAGAGTTCACTCCATCGGAAGATGGCTAGTCTTCTTTATTGCAAATATATAAAAGGAAATCGAGGGTGTTCCATTAACTAGTTTTTTTAAAAAAAAAATTAGTTTTTCCCAAAAACCAAGACAGGTTATTATCTCACAATACATCACATAAAAAGATGTGAACACAAAAATCAAGACAGTTTTAAAACAAAACTCACTTAGCAGAACGGGCCCTGAGCAAAAATATGGTATAGAGAGGTATTAACTGAGGAAACCACCGATTTGCAGTTGAGAAAAAGAATAAATATGTTTGATGAAATTTCCTTCAAACTTCCAAGAAGCAGAGTCAATTATATTCCAAGATTTCTGAATTTAGCAATCAATATACAAAAACATGGACTTTGTCATGAACATGTGAGATGCCTCTAAAATATTTGCAAATTATAAACATGAACAAGAATCGTACTGTCAGCCACCTGATAGAGTAGCAAAATTAATTTTTAACATTATAGTACAAATTAATGTGTAGCATAATAAAATTTTGTTAAATTGTGTCCACAACTATTTTTGTACAAAATTGACGACATGATTCTTGTTCCGCATGTTCTTCATCAGACGTGCAATTAGATTAGTAATTAAATAGATAAACTCTTTCTTAATTTGAGTTAAAGGCATACCCCGTTTTGCTGAATTTAGATTTGGGACTTCAGGGGTAAGGCACGGCAGGCTGTTGAGCCTTCATTTCAGAACTTGTCTTGATTTCAAAAACATGATTTGGATCGTTCATTTTGTAGAACTTGATGAATAAGTACAATGTCCACGCCAAAAATCAAGTCAATGGGACATTGGCAACTTAGTGAACTAATCATGTTTTTCTTCAGTAAATGAACAAGAACAATTTCAAAAATGCACTACTAGCTTATTTGATTCGATCAGTAAGTTATCGCTGTTTGACTGACTTGATTCTTTTTACGAGGCTATTGTATACATCAAGTTTTACAAAGTGAACAATTTAGATCATGTTTTTAAACTCCCGACACGACCTGAAACAAAAGCACGTCGTGAGGGCCCAGTCCTACCCCAAGTGGCCAAGTGCATTGACAATTGAGTTCAGTTGAACCCAGTGAACTTTCAAAAATCTATACTAGTCATGTGGGGTATGGATTCGGGTTCCTGGGGATGAATAATTGCATTAATGAATCCCCTGACTTTTTGTCTGAACTCATTACAAGACCAACAACTGCATGGATGTTGATCTTTTGAACCCAATGACTCCAAATGCATGTACAACCAATAAAAATTTACAGTGAGATAGTTTACCTCACAACAAGATCACAATAGCAAATGAGATGTTTGAGAAAAAAAAAAAAAAAACAAAGAGACATTTGTCAAGAAAGAGAGTTAGACCGTGGATCTGAGTCATTCATTCCCCTTTTTGAACACTTTTAGAGATAACTTTTCATTTTGAACTGCAGAAATTTATATAATGAACTCAAACCTCAAAAGAGGCATCCGAATTACAAACAAAGGAAAGACAAGGAGGGGGATTGCCAATTGGATCGTCTTCCTCAAACATGAGGAAGCTACCCAATGAGATACTTTCGTGTATCCTAACATTTGTGATAGGCAATTTATTGTTTCGTATATATGGGGGTAAGACTAATTATTCAATGGTCTACGTCACCATTCACTGGTGATAGTAATATAGTGAGAAGTGTGAAATTTTGAACCCGCTAAAGGGAATTCCTGGAGTCGTCACTGTTTTAATCTATTTTGGTTTTCCTAATAAAAGAATTAATACACCACGGTAAGAGATGAGGAATAATGCACATGCATATTTTTTGTTTTTATTTTTTTTATGTGCTATTTCGGGTTAAATCCAACGACGCGTCATGCTTATTGCTTTGTTTTGGATCTAAAAACCCTTGGGAGCTTGTGATCTTTATCGTCAGACTTCAGCTCACACCATTAAAAATCTTCTTGTTGGTCTGTTTTGCTTGTATCAAAGAGTTAGAGGCTCATGTCCATATAAAAGACGGCCGGAGATCCTTTGTTCCAGATTTCTCTCTGTGTTTCTGTGTCAAGGGATTTCCGACCTTTAAATTATTTGGAAATAGAACAAATAAAAAATAAAAACATACAATTTAACTGTCCAAACTCCCTTGGCACAGAGACAAAGGAAGTTTGGGAACAGGTGATCTTGCACCATAAAAGACATATGTTACCTTTGCGATCAGTTCTTTTATTTATCCATTATATTGGTGTTTCTATTTTTTGGATCCGGGATGGGTGCTATGCGTTAGGTGTTGTGAGGCAAAACTACGTCATTTTGCTTAATTTTTGTGCACACTTCCAAAGCTTCCAAGGGCCTTGTTTGCAGGAAGAAAAAATCATTACAAAGTGCCTAAACCCCTAAATCCTACCACAAAGAGTTAAATCTCCTAAAATTGAACCCCACACTTAACTCCCCAAACAGAGCCCTTAGATATACTAAGAGAATGAGCAAAATGACGTAGTTTTTCCGTACAACATGACGCACAACACCTACCACACAAAACCTCCCCCGGATTCCTATTTTCTTGTCTTCAAATTTTTAATAGAATATCTTTATTTGTAGCGTTTGGATTTTCATAAATGACTAACATCTCATTGTTACTTTTTAGAACAATCTTCCAAAGTGAATAAAGCAAACTGCGTGATCTTGAATAATCAAATTTTATTTGCTATATAGTTTGTGTGCGAGTGGTTCTCGCCAAAGTGGGCTCTTTGAATCTTCTGATCAAGAGTAAGGGGTGATGGAGTGGCTAAACCTCGCCTGAACCCTAGCTACCCATCGTAGAGGGTAACTTGCACACAAAGACAATCACGTTAGTGCCCAACCCATAGTGGTAAATGAGTAGAGAGGAATACCCATAGTGGTAGTTGTGAGTGGGTATTTATAGGCAAAGGGGGCGTGCGTTGCACGCGCTCGGTACCCCTCATGCGCCTATCATTTACACTCGGAATGACAGCTGATGTGACTTCCATCTCTACTGCAGATGGTGCGCTTTGGCTGACATCATAGCAAGTGGATCTGAGGGGTCACTTCACCTCGAGACATTCCCCATCACCCACGTGACTCTGCAAGCGATGGTGGTAGGGTAAGTGACTGCCGCATTTAATGCTCCATCGTGGAACGTGTAGTGTGCTTGATACACTACCACCAAATCAAGTACCTCTGAGCCCCCACACAACCGACATCAACTGATTCGACACGTGAGGCGCGCAGGCTCTCGGGCGGTCAGCCCACCGATCGCTAGAGCCCCCAAGAGCTGCCCAAGGGCAAAGCCGGGAGCGTCATGACCACGACATCTCCGGGCTCGGCCAAACTCAACCAATTCTATATTCATCCAATTCCTGACATCCTCTCCGAGGGCCGAGGGCACTATACGTTCGGCGAGGATGAGACGAATCGATCTGCATTCAGTTTCGTACCTTTAGAGAGAGTGACCCTTAATAAGTCCCCAATAGTGTAAATAAAGGGGCTTATATATCTCGTTTTTGCCACACGCGCATGCATAATACGGCTTTTATACGATTGATGTTGTGCGTGGGTGTATTTTGATAGTTTTAGGAGAAACTCGAGAGTAAGGCGTGTTTCAACGCCATGGATAGTCAAAAGGGTACCCGAGTACCCAAGGTCACGTGGCACTCTGCCACCGAATTCTAGGGGTCAAGGAATGAAGCATCGAATGAGATTCAAGAAGCCCAAGGACAAAGAAAAAACCAAGCGAAAGAAGAAAAGAAAAGACCCAGTTGCTACCATTAGCAAGGTTTATACAACTACCAGTAGCGAGCAATCAGAAACTCAAATTTTAGGTTGCTACCAGTACCAATATGTCTACCGGTAGCCGCTGCATTTTTTAGTAGATTTTTTGCCCGACTTAGCTTTAATCTTAGGGGCATTTTAGACATTTTGTACACTTTTTTAGAGGCTATAAAAGCCACCCGACATCGGATTATTAGGTTATCTTACATTTCTACCTTCTCTCTCTACTTCCCTTCTTCTTCCCCACCCTTATTCTCTACCTTCTCTCTAGAAATTAGGTGTCAATCTTCAAGAACCAAGGCTACAGACTTCATTAAAGTTGTAAGCTCTCTTATTATCTATTCAAATCTCTAGTTTATTTCCGTTTTCGTTATGGTTCTTGTTTTCTTGGCATTTCTACATAGTATCTTCATCTTTTCTTTGATTATGTGTGAGTAGTGTAGCAAGGCTGGGTCATGGGGTGATTATCACCCCATGGCTTAGGTTATTTTGTTCTTCTCTCAAACTGAGCATTAAAATTTGTTAGTTTAAGAGTTAGGGTTCAATTTTATGTATCAAAACTTAGTTGTGTTAATCTCTTTGATCTTGTGTAAGCAAGGGCTTGACTACTTGCCACACATGATGCTTAGAGCTATGACATTCTAAGTGTTTGTAAAAATGCCTCAATGAACCCTACTCTTGATCAAACCCATTTTCTAGAATCCAAATGTGTTAACATGTTAAATCTTCTGGTTAAGCATGTCTAACTACGTGATTTAACTGTGTAATCTTGAGAGGAACAATTTAATTCAAGTCATGGGTGTTTTGAACCCCTTGACTTTTCCTTTAGTTTAAATTAGCAAAACCTTCATTTTCTAGTCATTTAGAGGTAGAGAGAGAACCACCAAACAAAACCACCTTATAAGTTGGATGTCTTAACGCCAAAACTCTCATTGTAAGTCAATCTCATGCCGGTTGCATTTGGTCCCTGAGGAAATCAATGCCAGTCTTCCCGGGTTACTATGCTTTCGACGACCTAACCCTACGCTTGGGGCGACGCTAACTACAACAATGCTAGGTGTCAAGCAACCCTTTTGCTATTTTATCGTGCAGTGTGGGGGCCACTGCTGAACCTTCTGAACCTAGCCACTACAATAGCCCCATCAACTTTCGCTTGCCGAGAACTGACTCACATGGGAGCTGATTTAAGTGGAGAAGGTGGTCTTGCTGACGACTCAACGCTCGGGCAGTACCCCGATTGGGGCACAGTCATCTGAGACCTTGACATCTGAAGGCTCAACAATGGCACGGGGCATGGGACGTCACATCACACAGGGATGTGAAGGGACGTCTAATGTGAAGCTTTCTATGCATCAGTTCAGGAGTCCTGATGTACAGTGATGTCACACGCCACGTGTCACCACGTGATAGGTCCATGCACCGTCGTCTGGATTCGTGCCCAAACGGTTTGAACATTGTGTGACAGGTGTCATGCTCTGAGGGGGTGACCCTTCGCCTCCCGAGCCGGCGCCATAATGGCACCTATTGAATACGTGCCTAACCCTAGACCCTCCCCCTATAAATACAAGGAGAGAGGGAGAGAGAATCACTGTTACTCTCTCTCTCTCTTGCTCCAGAGCTTCCGCCGCCCCATACTGCCGTCGAGTTTCAACCATTTTCTTCTCAAAAATCCATTTTCTGGAGGAGATCCTCACCAAAACTTCAGGTATTTTTGCTTCCCATTAGTTTCTCTAAATTTTCTAAAGCTTTGGCATGATTTTTCTGCGTTTTTTTTTTTTTTTTTTTTTGGGGGGTTTGAGTGTTGTGCTTTTTCCCTCTATTTCGTTTGAGTTTTCTGGCGGTTTGTGCGGCAGAGCTTTGCTGCCGGATTCTGGACTTTAAGAACACTCAAAGTGTTCTTTCGAGCACCAAACGAGTATGTAAACCACTTTCCACGAAGAGCTAATGAACGACCCGAGAGTGTATTTCTCCTTAGGTTTGTTGAGGGCTTATGGACAAATCGAGCTCTCGGGATAGTTGACACCTTGTGGGGAGCTCGGCTGGGGCCGAGGCTCAACCTTTTATATTTTTATATTTTCTTGAAATCAAACCTATGTATATCCCTGACGATTATTTCACCCATGCACTATAGGTCTTTATTTGGATGAGCACAGATTCTGCGGACTCATCCCCTAACGACGTCCTCGCCGACACCCAGTACAGAGAATTTATTGAAGACATCCTCCTCCAATAGCGAATTAGGAACCTCAGGAGAGTTTATAGGTGCTAGCCCCCACTAAACATACCCCTCCTCCAGGCAATACCCAAAGTAATAGCCCCAATCCAAGCCATCACCCACAACTGCTGGATGGAGATACAGGAGGAAACTAGGCGCGCCAAGAGTGGTGCTCAAGCCACCACATCCAAGCAAGGGACTGTGCCAAACCCTGTGGCCAAAACCGCGGAACCATCGGCGTCCTCTCTTGTAGTCATCCCCATTGTCCCCTGTAGTAGAACAATCCGAACTCCCTAACCTTTCCGAGGGCTGGTCCTCGGACGTCAAGGTGATTAAGATAGATAGGGCCACCTCCGGGTTCGAAGAGCTCGAGCTCGTACAAGTCTTTGAGGTAGATGAGTACCTCGCCCGAAGGTCGAAGGCCAAAGGCAGGGAAATTGTCTCCGAGGGTGAGGGTTCGAGGGAGGAGCCCGTGACCAAGGGGGAAGTCAAGGAGCCAGTGGCTGAACCCGAGGTTGGAATCGAAGGACAAGATTAGGAGCTCAAAGAGGCTGAGGACGCCAGGGACGTTTTCACGTCTGGCGGTGTGGAATATGGCCCCGAATAGGAGTCAATTCCTCCAAGGAACTTGAAACACGGTGCCTGCAAGTATGTCAAAGACTATTTCGATGGGACTGCAGAAAAGCTCGCCATGTTCCGAAGGGACTACCGCATCCCAAAGGATGTGGAAATCTCTCGGCCCACCGACAACAAAATCCATTTCCAAGAGGGGCAAATCATTGTGTCGCTGATGGCCATCTGCAAGGGTGGGCTGACGTTCCCAATGCCCCGACTCCTTCAGCAATTCTTGGAGGTGTATTAGCTCACTCCTCACCAGCTCGCGACCAATGTCTACCGAATCATCCGTTCAGTGGTGAGGCTATCGGAGCAACATAAAATACCCTTCCGCCTCAGCGACCTCATGGCAGTCTATGTCGTGCAGCGGTGTCCTGCCTATGAGAGGTACTACTTCACAAGACGACACGAGTACCCTCCACTCATTGGGAATCTTTCGGACTTGGAGAGGCACATGTGTGAGTTCGTGATCATGCGGGGTAACTATGAAAAAGCCCCAGGGGATGAGTCTATATGGATCATCCCCTAGCATCGTGGGAAACCTAGTAAGTCTTAGAGCACATACTTGCATTTTTATTTATCTTTTTATCTACTGCTACCATGTTTTTGTCGAACACTGATGATATCCTTGTTGTTTTTTCAGCGTGCAGGAAGTTGACGAAGAAGCTTGTCGAGGACACCGACGTTATCGACAGGATCTTCAAAATCCCTAACCGCACGGCCCCCTCCATCCTCGGTTAAATGCCTTCGTACAGGGGCTATTTGAAGTGCGGGAAGGATCCTGTGCCGAGGACAGGTCCTCGTCATGTTTGCCTCTTCGATACTGACATCCTGGGCATAAACCTCGTCGGCCGCAAATGCTTGCTGAGGACTTCTTGCCGCACCCCTCAATCATTCATCAAGTAAGCGCAACGGAGGGAGAGGGACGAGAGGCCCAAGAGGAAAGAGACCAAGAAAGTGGCCCCGGCCAACCTGGACACTTCACCAAGGTCGAGGGTCTCCAGAAGAAGCCTCGAACCACCGAGGCCACTGCTGTAGCTAAGGAGGCCCCTCCGAAGGCCCCCGTACCTCCAATTCCTCCCCCTAAAAGCACTCTCACCAATGTCCCGCATGACTTCTGAGGTCTCGCTCTCCAAAATCAACAAGGATGAGCCATGGGTCCCGGCGATCCAGACCTCACGAGGCGAGCCTGTGAAAAAGCTTGCCAGCGTTCGGGAGAACCGGAAGACGGCCATGACCTTGCTAAAGGCCCTTGCTCTATCGAGGGATATGCAGGCTATGCCGAAGAATACGACAAACAACTATGCCAACCTCTGCATCCAGATCATGGGGGTAAGACTTCGCCTCCATGTCTCTAATTTCCAAGTATTCACCTTCAAATTATTGCTTATAAGTTCACCCTTTCTTTTGTTCACAGGCCGGTCAGTCTACTCTAGCCCTCGGCGACAAGGTGTATATCTTTGGCAATGAGAATGTCGAGGCAGAGAGGAAGCTCGAGGCCGAGAGGAAGGCCAAGGCGGAGCATAAGAAGAAGGCCGAGGCCCTTGCTACTGAAGGCAAAGCTCTTGAGAATCAACTCCGAGAAGCACGAACAGTTGAAGGTAGCCGAGGAGAGAGTCGTGATTGCCGAGAGAAAAATCACGACCTCCAAGGAAAAAGTCAGGCAAGTCGAGAAGGATCTCGAGCACGCCAAGACCAAGCACGATGAGATGATGGCAGCTGCTGATAGAAATGGATACCAGAAGGAGTCGGACGAAACACTGAAGCAGTTCGCCAAGGAGGCCAATGACAATGAGGAGAAGGCCTTCAGAAAGGGCTACCTCCTCGGTCATGCCGACTACTGGCCCGAGGCCATTGGTAAGGCCTACGACATCGTCTCCGTCCCTGCAGACTCTGAGCTCCAGACCTCCCTTCCTCCATTTCCCGAGGCTATGATCCCAGAGATGCCCCTCGACGATGACGAAAAGGAGGAGTCTCCTGAAGGGGATGATGCCGAGGGTGGAGATGCCACCGATCCCCCTGTCAACAATCCAACCGAAGGCTAGACTCCCGAAGCCACCCCCACAGAGTTCTAGTCCTCTTGTAATTTTCTTCTTTTTTTGTTTGAAGTATTTAACTTTGGTAGGACTAGATTTTTTAAATGGACTAGTGTCGAACACTTTAGGCGTAGACCAGATCCAAGTGATGTAATTAAACAGGTAACTCTCGAGGCCGACACCGAACGATGCACCACCGTTGAGCCCTTGACTTTTGAATGAATGGATGCCTTCCTTTCCTTTACTTCTGATTCAAGATTTTGAATGTTTGTATCTATATTTTTTACTTGTATTTTTTACAAGTTTTGGCTCTCATGTGTGATAAATCATAACTACCGAGAGTGGTAATAAATGATACGCTTTGGCATGGAGCCATTAAATGTAAGGTATTGTGCTAGCACTCTGCCGAAGCATGACAGTTGAAAAAAATTCTTGGCTTGGTTGGGAAATTAAGGAAGAATAGCCCCTGATTTCGATGCTGAGCCGAGAGAGAGTACGTGTGCACTGGGCGCGGGCTATTGGCCCATAATTAATCGATACAATAGCCCCAGCTAGTCCGATAGAGTGGTCTCGAGACCAAGGGCATTTTCACAAACGCTGGTATTTCTCCACGTACTCCGCCAAACACAATTGTACGTTCCACTGAATGCAATAAATTATTTTTTCGAGTGGAGATTATTATTCAACCGAACATAAATGACCATTCCGTTGAACAGAGTCAGACGTTCCATCGAACGCTTGTTATTCCACTGAACAAAAGTAGACATTCCACCGAACACTAGTAATTGTTCTATTGAACATAATTGGTCGTTCAACCGAACGGTAATAATTTGTAAAGGCCTTTGGGCCGAGAATGAACACTTGTAAAAAATGAGAGACAAAATGACAGAAGTTGGAGAAAGAATCTAATCATTAACATCTTAACCCGTCGGCATTACAAAAAGCTACCAAGGGCACAAAAAGTGGAAATGATAAAAATAAGATCCTAACCATAGAATTTTCTCAACTTAGAAGCGCTCCATGGGTTACTCACAGCTGTGCCATCCATCTCGGCAAGCTTCTAAGCCCCATAGCCAGGCTTGGCTACAATCCGGAAGGGACCTTCCCAATTGGGCATAAACTTCTTCTTGTTTTCTTTTGGATGACCTCTCGGAAGACGAGGTCATCAATGTTGAAAGGGTGAATGCAGATGTGCTTGTTATAGCCCCGAGTGACCTCTTGCTGGTAAGCACCATACTTGATGTGAGCGTCGTCTTGGAGATCTTTGATGTGGTTGAGTTCGGAGGCAAGGTGCTCGTCGTTGGTGACGGGATGGAAGACTTCTATCTGATCGACAAAAGCAGTTGCAGCAAGTGGAAGGATAGCCTCCATCCCATAAGCCATGGAGAAAGGCGTTCGGCCTGTTCCCGCCGAGGGGTGGTACGGTAGCCCCAGAGGACTTTGGGGAGTTCCTCAACCCATTTGCCTTGCTTGTTTGTTAACCTGTTCTTGAGGCCCGCCGATATTGACTTGTTCGAGGCCTCAACCAGGCCATTCCTTTGAGGGTAGGCCACAGTGGAATTATAAACGCGGATATTTTTCTTCTTGCAAAGCGTCTTAACAGCCTCGGCGACAAATTGGGTGTCGTTGTCAGAGATAATAGCGTAGGGCACGCCAAAGCGAGAAATGATGTCTTTTGAGATGAATTGTTCCACCTCGAATGTTTTAGTGTGGATGAGGGGTTTAGCTTCGACCCACTTGGTAAAGTAATCTGTCGCCGTGATCAGGTGCCGGAACCCTCTGGGTGTCATGGGGAGGATCCCAACGATATCAAGCCCCCATTGAGCGAATGGCCACAGGCTAGTGACTAGCTAGAGTGAGAGAGTGGGCTGATGATGGAGGGAAGAGTGCTTCTGGCACGCCTTGCATTTCTTGATGTACTCCTCAACCGATTTCCTCATCTTGGGCCACAGGTAACCCTGGGTGACGACACATTTGGAAAGGGATTGGTCGCCCGAATGGCAACCGCAAGCCCTCGTGGAGCTCACAAAGAACATGAGGGATCTAAGCATTGTGAAGGACTCGGAGATTAGGGCCGATGTACGTTCGGCGGTACAGTTGGCCTGTCGACGAGAGGAGGCAGGATCTAGAGTGACATTGGAGTCAGTGGGCTTCCCTCTTATCTGATGGGAGGGTTTGGTCTTGGATTTATGAAACCAGAGGGTCCATCCAGCTAGGACCGGACGTAGTGATGGTCATCACATCCTCGTTGCCATGCTTGAAGCTGGGAACGATGATATCACCAAGGATGACGGTCTGGATTCTGCCAAGCTCATTACATGCCGAACCCAGAGTAGCGAGCACATTAGCATGGGCGTTGCGCGCTCTGGAAAAGTGGACCCTCTTAAAGTTATCTTATAGTTTCTGCACGTGGCTGATATACTTCAGCATCCTGTGGTCCCTCGAGCCATACTTGTTGTTCAACTGGTTGATCAACAGCATGGAGTCAATGTAGACTTGAAGCTGTCCACCCCAAGATACTGCGCTAGGCGAAGTATGGCGATTAATGCCTCATACTCGGCCTTGTTGTTCATGGCTGGGAAGTCGATGCTCATGGCGTACTCATTGCTTGCGACCTTGGATTGTGTCGTAGAAAGTGTTGCCCCAAGCGTAGGGCTAGGTCGGAGGTAGCATAATAACCGGTAAGACCGGGTCGAATCCACAGGGACCGAACGCACCCGGCGTGAGAGTTGTCTTGCGAGTGAGGTTTTTAGCCTTAAAGCGGCAAACTTGGCGTTGGTAATTTGTGGGTGGAGCTCACTAAACTACGTGAATGACTTTAAAGATTAAAAAGACTAATTAAAGGAAGGCAAGGTTTAGGGGTTCTCAACATCCATGGCTTAGGCCGATTCATTCTCCTCTAAAATAACCGGCTCAGGGCGTCGTTAAACGGCCCCGAAAGGAAGATTTGATACTTAAAACTCATTTAACTAGAAAAATGGTGTTTCTCAAAGAGTAGGATTCTTGTGTCATTTTTACAAACATTTGAGTCGCCCTATCCCTAAGCATTGCACGTACCAAGTGGTCATGCCCCGGGCGACGTGCGATCAAAAAGGGGTTTCTGGACCGAATTTTGATACATAAAATTAATCCTAACTCTTTGATTAACATACAAAGTTTGCAACATTAGCGAGGAGAGTGAACCAACCCAAGTCACGGGGTGCTAGTCACCCCTTAACCGAGCCTAAACCGACTACTCGTGCATTACTACATAAAACATGGCTATTTTTATAAGGAAAATAAAAAACATAACAAGCAACTAATTAAACTTAATTTTAATGAAGTGACCAACTTAACCTATCACTTTATACTTGAAGAAACTAACAAACAACCAACCAAACCAAGTGTTTCTTAAGGAAATGGCAAGAAGAACAAGGAAACCAAATACTACATGGAATTGAAAATAAACTAGATTTCTATGTAGAGTTAAACAAGAGCAACAACATTAATGAACATGAAAATAACTTAAGGTTAACACTTACATGAAGAAACTAGAGAGAGAGAGAGCTTCAAGAGTCTCCAATGGAGAGCAAAAACTAAGCTAGGAAATGAAAGTGTAAGTTGTGTGGGAGAAGGAGAGAGGAGAGAGGTCATATAGTCTTCCTCTTTCTCTCTTTACAAAATATCTATAAAGCACACACAACAACTCAAAGTTGCCATTAATAGAAAGTGCAACAAGTGGCTGGAAATTTTACAATTTGATCGTGAGTGGATCGATCCACTCTCTCAGAGTGGATCGATCCAGAAGGCTCTGGACAAATTTTAGACTAGAGTGGATCGATCCACTTTGAGACTGGATCGATCCACTATCTCTGATGCATGGTTGGCTTTGAGTGGATCAATCCACTTTGTTGCAATGGATCAATCCAAAAGGGACTGATGATGTTTTGACTTGAGTGGATCGATCCACTCCAAGATACTGGATCGATCCACTATAGGTTCAATGATGCCTTAAACTTCACTTGGTGACTCCCTTGGCCTTGTGTGCTTCCGGACTTGCTCCAAAGCACGTAAATACGTGGTGCGACCCTCATGGGAGGTGTTCCTTAGTCAATTAAGTGCTTGTTCACTCCCGGACTTCACCGGGAGTTTTGTGTGAGTGTGAAGCGCGGCTTCCAAGCCCCCGGTACTTGGGAGTCTCGGTTTGCCGGGCCTTAGCCAAATCATCGTTTCTTAGCTCTCGAGGCCCGGTGTTGGCGTGCCATGGGGCAACTTAGCACTCGGTAACTAGGGATGGCTTCCAATGCGCTCCAAAACGTGCTTATTCACGTGTTTTACCTATAACTAACAAAAACAACACTACGCGCATATCAAACATATAAAGCACGAAATCACGTGTGTGTGAACAAAAATGAGCTAGATAAGCCCAGATTATATACAACATTTGGGGCTTATCACTCATGGAGTGTGCCCTCAGGGGAGATGAGTACAATCCCAGCCCCTGCACCTCGGCTGTTCGAAGCGCCATCAATGTGCATGCGCCAAGATTACCCTTTGTAAAGCGTCAGACGATTTGCTGATAAAGTGATTGAGGGTTGCTACCATCCTAGTCAGCCGCTATACCTCTTTGATCATCGTGGGTGCTCGAAGCTTCTGGATAGCTAATAGTTGGTTGGGGTCAGCCTCGATCCCTTGGCGAGTGATGAGGTACCCCAAAATTTTTCCAGAACCAACCCTGAACGCGCATTTCTCTACGTTAAGCTTCAAATTATGCTTCCTTAGGATGGACAAGACTTTGCCGAGGTGGGAGAGGTGGTCTTCCACTAATTTTCTTTTTACCACCATGTCATCGATGACCTACCTCATTGTGGTAGGTACACTTCCCCTTCTGGACGGGATCAGAGCCCATCTTTTCCTCTAGCCTGAGGAACCACCTCTTCCTACCAATCTCCGCGAGGAGTCTGTAGACCGGCATGATGAAAATGGTGGTCTCGGCCACATAATCATTGTCATTCCGTGGGGGCCTCTCCCATCCCCTAGCGCCATTGTTGTTCCTACTGTTATTGTTGTCTTGGCGACCTCTGTTCCCATACCCTTTGTTCTCATTGTTACTTTTTTTTTGGGTAAATGAGCTTGAAAATAAAAGGAGGCAAAAGAATATACAACCTACAAGGAGCATACCCCAAAAGGACAAACAAAAGAGAAAAGAAAAGAAAGTAAGACCAAACAGCCAACCTAGAGAAAAAGATGGGGAGCCAAACAGCTACATGGGGATGAATGGGAGAACTGCCTAAGAAATTACAGCGAACAAAAAGCAACAAATTAATGTCAAAAGAGTTTCGAGTCCATCTTTCTGAAACTCAACAAAATGAGACTAGAATATAAACTACTGGTTGTGTAAGGACCCGTAAAATTTAATTTAATTTAATTTTATTTCCAAATTAATATCGAGTAATGTGAAAAAAAAAAATTTAAATTAAGTGTTGAGACATTTTGTGTTAAGTGTTGATTGGGGTTTATTTGGTTTACTCATGTAAAGTTTGGACTTGGGGTGTAATTCTATGAGGTGCATATTTGTGTGGTGTGTGAGAGAGGAGAGAAACACTTCTCCCCCTCTTTCTTCCACAGCCATTTCCTCCCTCTCTCTCCTTCCCTCCATTTTGCTTCTTCTCCCAAGCAAAACCTCACCCTTTTACCAAAAAAAATCCTTCACAACCCTTCACTAAAATCAATCCCTCTACGCGTTTCCAAGCTTGGTTTGTGCTCGTTTTGCTCCGGGAGGTGAACATTTGCTTGGAGCTTGGAGTAGGAGAAGCTAGGGTTTTGAAATCTTCCATTGGGAGCCCAATCACTCTTGAGGTAGGGAATTTCTATCTTCTCTAAGTGTTTTGAGGTGTTTAATGTGAGTGGTGTAACCACATTTGATCATTTTCTTCATTTCTTGCAAGAAAACCCATTTTTTCATGTTTCTTGTTTTGGTTGGGTTTGATCCACGTTTTTGATGTTGTGCTAAGTTAAATGTGTTGTTGTTTCATTACCTTGGATGCCTTTGAGTCTAATTTTTGCCTTGGAAGTAATTGGGTTGAGCCCCATTGTGATCTAAGTGAGAAAAACAATTTTGAATTCTACTCGTAACACTCAGGTATCAATACCACATTCATGGGTATCAATACCCAGCGTTCTGTCTATTGTTTGTTGCTCTGTATCAATACCACTTTCATGGGTATCAATACCCAGCGTTCTGTCCAATGTTTGGCGATCTGTATTGATACCACTTTCATGGGTATCAATACCCGGTATGCGTAAAGGCAGACTTTTTACCCAACCGGCGCCACGCGTCACGGCCGTCGAACTCCGATTGAGGTGATTCTTGAACCGTTGGAAAGCTCTATGAGTCTACTTTCAAACCCAATTGGTCTCATATTCATAGCCTTTGTATTTTGAGAGAAATGTGTTTTTTCCTATCAAGGCGTTAGATTTTTCTCGAGGTTCATAACTCCATTCTTATGTTCCTATGCTCCGGGCCTTATTTGGTCATTTCTAAGCTTCTCAACTTGACCTTTATTTATTTGGTAATCTATCATGGTATGAATGATATTTTGTCACGATTTCACGCGTTCTTGGACACATATTAACTTCGCCATAACCGATACACTACGAGCTTTCGAACTAAACGAGTCACATGGAATGAACATGAGGTGTAAATGAAAGAGTGTAAGATGTGACACGGGATCCTACGGAAGGATATGCCCGGAATGACACGGGGCCCTCACAAGGGGTATGCCCGGAATGACACGGGGCCCTACGTAAGGGTATGCCCGGAATGACACGGGGCCTATATGGCATGCCCGGAATCTTAGTAAATGATGAAATTAAATGAAACAAGGGGTGTGTGAGTGAGTTGGACACCTACGGAATATCGGGTACGTATCGGACACAACGGCACACCGGTTGATCTTGGTCGAGTATATGAAATTCTAATTGTTTATATCTAAAATTGGGGCTTCCGTGAGTATATTGTGAAATCTCCCTTTTGTTGCGTGCACTCCATTAGCATTTCATCATATTTAGATTTGATAGACGTTTCCTACGAGCTAGTGAGCTCACCCTAAAAATTTTCAGGTAATCAACCCGGAGGAGCATGATGTGGTGCTTGCATGACATGTTTTGGAAGCGATAATGGAGTTACCTTATCATCTTTGAATTCACTACTTTTGTTAAGATGATTTTGTAACTTAATCTTGGTTTATCTTTTGACAAGGAGATATGTAATAACTCTTGTATTTACTCATTTCATTTGGGGTATGGGTACCCGTAGCTTGTTGTAATATTGACTTTGACCCGGTAAAATTATTTTTGACTTTGACTTGACCGTGTGAAGTGTGGACTTCCACGTGGAATTTATTATTATTATGTTTCACAAATGTGGGGGCGTGACAGGTTGCACCTAAAAGACATAACTATTATGACTATAACAACATAATGGCAGCAACAACACAGAAATTGGCAACAACACAGCAACAAAATGGGTATCGTTGATTACAAGTAGCATCACAAATAGGGCTACCCAGACTTGTGGATAATTGGGTAGCAATTTGCTTGATTTTGACAAGCCCAGAACAAAATCTCAACAAGCAACACCATGCTTAGCAGTAGAAGTAGTAACAATAACAATAGTGCAGCAGCAGCAATTGATCTATGAAGGGGTCAAATGCCTTTAATGCTGGGGGCAACACATACGGGAGGACACCCCCTCCCCAAAGGGTTCAAACATGCCAAGGGACAACCCTCCTAGGCTAGGCTAAATCACTTCTAAGAATGAGCAATCTAATCAATTATAAACTGCAGTTAGCAAAACTGCCACGAGTTCTGGAAAGTAGCTGCTCAGATTGGACACCAATAATCCATGGTTTCTCATTGACATGTACCACTTGACATTAAACTTCCATGGGAATACAACAACATTAGATATTAGTAGGGAAATGCAGCAACTATCCTAAGCAATCACAAGGATAAATGCCCAGTTTACAACAACAGCAAACTACAACAGTAAATATCAGTGGTAAACTACATTGTGTCAGTAGTAAATTACAGCAATAAATAACTGTGGCTACATGATGGCCCTGCAAAGGTTGATCCTCTTACAAGTAGAACGTGCAAACACAAGCTACCCAACTAGGCCTTAAGCATTGAATAGAACCATTGTATATGCCCGGATAGATAGTATGCAAACAGATAGCTAGCAACCAAAATCTGGGCAGATTCCACACTAGCAGGTTCAGGATCACAAACCATAAAGCATTAACAGATTTCATTGTTACTTGTTAGAACAATATTCCAAAGTGATTAAAGCAAACTGTGTGATCTCGAAAAATCAGATTTTATTTGCTATATAGTTTGTGTGGTAGTAGTTCTCGTCGGAGTGAGCTTTTTGAATCTTCTGATCAAGAGTAAGGGGTGATGGATTGGCTAAACCTCGCCTGAACCCTAGCTGCTCGTCGTAGAGGGTAACCTAAACACGAAGACAACAACGTTAGTGCCCAGCCCGGACGGTGGTGGACTGGGAAGGCACTCCAATGGTAAAGTCAGTCACCGGAGAAGAAAAAATGCGCCAGAAACTTAGGGAGAGAAATGGAGTTATGAAGGTAGTAAATGAGGAGAGAGGAATACCCATAGTGGTAGTTGTGAGTGGGTATTTATAGGCAAAGGGGGCGTGCGCTGCACGCGCTCGGTCCCCCTCACGCGTCTGTCATTCGCACTTGAAATGATAGCTGAAGGGTCACTTCACCTTGAGACATTCCCCATCACCCACATGACTCTGCAGGTAGTGGTGTGAGGTAGACGATGGTCACATTTAATGCGTTTCCATCAGTGGGCGATGTAGCTTGCACGATCACTATCACCAAATCAAGTACCTCGAGCCCCACATGGCCGGCATCAACCGATTGACGCGTGAGTGCCGCGTGCTCTCGAGCGATCGACCCTTGCGATGCGGCCGGAGCCCAAGAGTTGCCCAGGGGCGTACGGGCGTCATGACCACAACATCTTCGGGCTCGGCGAAACTCAACCAATTCTATATTTGTCCAATTCTGGACATCCTCTCCGAGGGCCGAGGGCACTATATGTTTAGCGAGGATGAGATAGATCAATCTGCATTCTGTTTAGTAGCTTTAAAGAGAGTGACCCTTTTGCTCTTTTACTGTGCAATGTGGGGGCCTCTGCTGACCCTTCTGAACTTGGCCGCTCCAGTTTGTCTTGATCAGCCTAATGATAAAGACAACTCGTTTCTACTAAAAATATCATTTAGTCCATTTAGTTAAAAGGACTTGTCTTGAATAGTACTAATAATTTTTTGTCTAAATATCAAAAATATTGAAAATACTGTTTAGTCGATAACGTGTAGTTATTCTTTCCACTGTATATGTGGGCTAAAGAGTTAGTTTGGATAATTATTTTGTTTTTATTCAACTTTTTTGTGCATTTGTCAATTTTATGTCAATTTTTTTTGGATTATTGGTTTGTCTCGACAGGAGAAATCTAAAAAGTAAAAAATTTTGTTTAGAACTTAAATTTTTTTGGAAGACAAAAAATGTCCAATAATTCACTTTTTTGTCTTTATTTAAAATTACAATTTTAAACATATTATTTTTACTTTTGAGATTCTCATCGAGATGAACCAATAATTTATAAAAAATTAACGCAAAAATAACAAATACAAAAAATTGAATAAAGACGAGTAATCTGGATTGAATATTTTACCAAAAGACTCTAATTCTATGGAGTAACTTGCAACTTTGAGTCCCTTCTCTTGGTACATCACGTGTTGTCGAGTGGCAATCTCTATCGTCTAAAAGTGTTTTGGACGGCCTAGATTTCTCACTCCCCTTCCTCTCTCACTCCTCTTTCTCCCTTTAAATTTGGACTGTCCAATATACTTTTAAACAACAGAAATTGTGGCACGGGCACCATCCTATAACTGGCCGAAATTGTGGCGCAGGCAGCATCGTATAATGGTGCCCGCTCAACAACGAAGAATCTCTTTCTCCTGGCCCGCGTGGGAAAGGAAACATCGTCCCTGAAGAGAATAGGAAGGTCATACGTGTGGTGGCACTTTTTCCCAAGTGAACAAAATGTAACTGTCGGATTTTGGTTGTACCATAACCTTAACATGTGTTGACTAGTACGAGTTGTACAATTCCAAGGTGCGAAAGAGAAGTGTTTTACGACTAGCAAGTATGAACACTTGGACCTACGAGGTCGAGTGTCCGTTCAGTTATTGAAAATATGAGATTAATTACCAAAAAATTTACTTGATGGGGCAACTGTGAACCAATTTTGCAATGCAAAAATTCAAAATAAACATGCATAAAAACAACATAAATTTATTAAAACACAAAAGAAGTACAAAATAGCAACATTATATACAAAACTAATTATGCTATTCAAAAATTAACAAATTGCAAAAGTAGTAATGGCTTATCTTAGCCTATCTTGTAAAACGAGGTATCTTTAATGGCACTCAACGCTCTTTCATGTCATTTAAAAGCATAAATGATAGAATCATCATCAGATCTTTCACAATATCCTTCTCTATGTAAGTGATTAGGCCATATTCGTTTTCTAGTTTAGTTTTAGTTTTAGTATTGATGATATCGTGATTTCGCTCATTTCTCTCTCTATCTCTATTCATATATTTCATAGCTGAAAATACACGTACTGTTGTAGCCGTTGAAACATGCAGCTTTGAATTTTGAAGTTTATTAGTAATTGAGTATTCACAATGTTAACTCTCAAATTTTATTTTATTTTTGTTATATTTTAACATTTAGCCTTCAGAAATTAATGTTGACATCCTTATTTAGATCAAAGAATTGTGGTTAAAAACCTCAAACATGTAAGAACCAGTTCTAATACACCCTGGTTCATAGCTCAAGACATAACAATATTAAAAGTTTCTACCATTTGTTTGTTTTTTTCTAGAATATACTAAAGAGGGCGAGCCTATATAATTTCATAGGATTTTTTTCCCCAACATAATAGCCTACTGAGTACTACTGATTGTTGAGTTGAATTTTTCATAGCTCCCTCTATTTAGCTTAATATATTCTTAATACTATCTACACGTCGTGATATCTTAAATTCAATTTCGACTTAAGTACGATAGGATCACCCCACAAATAGTGGTGTTGCTTGACGAAACAATAGAGTGATACTCCGTATAGGAACACCATACATTCATTTTCGTTTATCGCCAAAAAAAAAAAAAAGGGAGTCTGAACGCTTGGTCCACATGGGAAAGGGTCCCTTGTCCTAGAAGAGGCACTAAGGTGGTGTTCCACTAAAAAAAAAAATGTTTTTTTTTTTCAGAAACAGAGACAGGTTATTCTCTCATAATACATCACATAAAAAATATTGAAAAACCAATTTTTTCAAAAAACCACCTTAGTGGAACACCCCCTAAAGTCGTGTGTGCTGCCAGTTCCCCAAGTACAAAGTAGTAGCAATAGTAATTTAATTACTGCGAGTAATTTTTTACTTATTTGTAGGAGAATCAAATCAATTTTTTTTTTCAAAAAAAATAGCAGAGGGTTAGGGTCCTTCGGGAGAAAAAAATATTAATAAGTGCTTTCTAAAAATATTCTAGGGATTTTCTTATTAAATATTGTATTGATCATAGAAAATTACGATAACATCAATGTGACATGGAAAAGGACCTTGGAGTATCATATTGTGATTAGTTTCACATCAACGTGTGCTGGAAAGAACATATGGAGCTTTCGCTTGAGGATCACTAAATAATTTTTTTACTCCCTCTGTTCGAAAGATGTCCAAAATCACTATTCACACATCTCAACAAATCATTTATATTTCGTATTTTATTACTATATTTTATACTATTTAAAAAACTTTGTTTTAATAAAGCTAAGCAACATCTATCAAACAAGATTAATATTGCATATACTCCATACTTCATCATCGTTTTAAAAAAATATAGATGATTTCTTGAGGGGTATGAATAGTGATTTTGGACATTCATTTTGGGACGAATGGAGTAGATAAGCGAAGGGCAAAAAAAAAAGTCAAAGAGAGCCATTTGCTAAAATCTTTGATTTTTAACTGAAATAGAAACTTCATAATAGAGGGATAGGCCGTTTAAAAAAAAAAAGAAAAAAGAAAAGAAGAAGAAGATAGGAGAGGGTTTGGGAGCAAAATGTTTAATAAGGGCTTTATACAAAGATATTCTAGGGATTTTCCTTATTACATATTGTATTAATCATATAAAATTGCGATGAGTCTCACGTCAATGTGAGGTGAAAAGGATCTCGGATTATCACATTGTGATTAGTTTCACATCAACGTTTGCTGGAAAGAAAGAACATCTGGAGCTTTTGCTCAAGGATCACTAAATAACTTCTTTTTTTAAAAAAAAATAAGTCAAAGCAACATAAACGCGATGCGTAATTATTAGCTATGAAATGGCTGTGCTGCATTCCCCTATTTTATGGAGTCTGGTCCGCTTCAGCCTTCCACGAGTTTTAAGTTGATATGTATTAATTCATTTATTTTTTTGGATATCCTTATTTAGAAATTATTCCGTGCAAAAAATTTAATAGATGTCATAAATATTATGGTCTGCGATTTCGAATTATTTTAATATTGAGCCCATAGTAAAAGGAGGAGCCCGATTTGGACATCCAGTCTACCTAGAAGTTGAATCCTGTATGAGTATATTTCTAATATTAACAACGTCACTTTAGAGAGAGAGAGAGAGAGAGAGAAAGAGAGAGAGGAGAGAGAGTATAACGCGGTTTTGGAGAGAGGTATACATATGGGAGACAGAGAAGCACCAGCTGTGTTGTTTGCAAATGCAAATGCTACGGACAGTTTTGTTTGCGCGTTGTTGAGAGCGTTGTGTGACGTTTTTGTCTTTTGTCTTTGATTCTATTTTTAAAAAGTGTTCACAGGATAAGTCTACGAACACATTTTTCGGACATAACTTCGGATGCAATGGTGTCTCGAACCATCGGATGTCTATGGATTCACATGCATTGAAATGTTATGTTTTGAATTCAGTCGTGTCCGAAATTGTGTTTTAAAATTCTATTCTTATCATACCTCAATCTGCTCAATGGCTTTAAGCATATTTATCTCCCCCACCCACCATCTGCAGATCCTGGAAGCTGCCTTTGACAGAATCCTATGTTTCTCTTTCTCAAAGTTAGCATTATTGAACCAATATCTTTTGTAGTACTGTAACAAGATAGTATGAGACTATTTAGACATTAGTTCAAACAATGGTTACATAGGCTTTTTTAGTGATAGACCATGAGGTGCAATGACTCAGTTGCCCCTTTTTTTGATAGCTCGAGTGTCCGTTCACTCGCATCTCGACCAATTTTTAAAAACCAATTCTATTCACTCGCATCTCGACCAATTTTTAAAAACCAATTTTATTGTCCACTACCAAGGCCAAGTTAACTCGGTCAACCCTTCATTTACACGAAATCCATTTATTCTTCTCATGGTTTTTTTTTCCCCTTCCGAAAACCTACTCCCTCATTTCCAAATTGTTCGCCCTTTTTGAGAATCTGTTCATTTTGCACAAAAAAATGATGTATAAGCATTCTTTTAAAAAAAAGTTACACCAATTTAAAGATCTCATTGAGTAAAAAAAATGATGTAAATTTTGTTGAAAAATAATTTTTGTAAACCCATCATTTTTTGTATCTAAAATGCACGCTTTTTCAAAAGGGGCGAACAATTTGAGGCTGAGGGAGTAATTATCCTTCGCAAGTGAACGAACCTACTAAAGTTCGATCCTTGCATGTCGTGCTTTTTCAAATGCTATTGATATCAACCAGAAATACAAATAACTAAGTTTGAATAGATATAATGTGCCTGTTAATTTTTTTAACTAAATTTTGCAATTAAATTTGTGTACAATCCACTACTCAATATGATAAGCTTTTTTTGAAAAAAGGAAAGAAAGTACTACTACTTGACCTGAACTAACCATTGGGTCAATTAAAAGTCATTTCGCTTAACTCCAGTCGAAGGCATTGTGATCACAATACATGATTAATCGACTTATCTCAGCAATATTTACCACTCTAAGATCGCAGAGTCAATTCTCATCGGAGAACTTATCGTTGAGGCCACTTAACTTCGAGCAGACACGAGGAAATGGTTGTGTGAGGGACTGGAGAGATAGTCCGATTCATGGGGGGCATTTTTTTATTTTTTATTTTGTTAAAAGAAAAAAGGCATTTCGCTTAACTAATAAACAAGTAATTAATGAAACTCGAAGCCTTAAACTACATTGTGTAGAACATCTGTACAAATAACATTTTCCTACTGAACTGTCGTTTTCATTTTGTCAATGTGATTACTTGCTGTGGTGGTCAAAAACTCTTGCAGGAGATTTATTAGTTTAATGAGGTTTCCTGGATGGTATATGCATATGGGTCTAAAAGTCATTATTTTCCTTTACCCAATGTTTGCTAGTTGAGCAATTCTAGGTCATACTGGCAACTGTCTCAGGAGATGACATTTATCTCCAGATATATACATATTTTGATTGTGAAATTACCAAAATCTGAATTACTCCGTAGTAACATAAAGTTATTTCTTCTGAAACTATGGCACTTTGATTATGAAAATTCCAAAAGTCTAGAAGAAATTCAAGAAAAGTAAATGATTGTTTTTTTTTTTTCTTTTGAAAAGGAAGTACACGAAAAACTGAGAACAATACGTCTTGCATGTATCCATAAATTTATTTCTTCAGAAATTATGAGTATCGATCTTCTGAACCAACCATATTCTCTTCAAGATCATAACTTTTTCGTCTCCCTATTTTACGAATATTTATTCTTAATACTTTCATCACTTGTTCATGCATACGTATAATCACAAAAAGAAAAAAGGAGAGAGCAGTTGATTGGATGATCACTATTACACCTAAAGGAGTTGATATAATACTCCTCTCATAAACATCATCCAACCTAAAGTCAATTTCATTAGAATTACCCAGTCCTTTGCTTTCGATGGTTCCTTTATTTGAAAGTTAACACAAGGAGCCATGTGGGTTTGAGGTTTTTTTATTATTAATCTCTTCACGTAATTATCTTCTTAATTATAAGTTTTGAAATTGCTATGCAGGTTTGAGCTAGACTGTAATGCCTTGTAGCTACCAGGCCAGTCAATTCAAAACACTTGAAACAGAAGGGCAAATTAGTCATTTCACAAAGGCATATATATAGGATATTTAGCATTATATTAATTCTACTCTTACTTAAAAAAACTGGAAAATACCTGTCACCCATTTCATGTTACATGCACTAGTGTTTCCTTGACTAAAAGGGATCTCTCTTAGCCAAACACAAAAAAGCCCAAACCCCCATCTACCTATAAATATCAACCCTCTACCTCCTCCCAATCACTAACTTAATTTTCTTCCATTCCTCCTCACATCAAGAAAGGGGGGAGAGAGAGAGAGAGAGAGAGAGAGAGAGAGAGAGAGAGAGAGAGAGAGAGAGAGAGAGAGAGAGAGAGAGAGAGAGAGAGAGAGAGAGAGAGTTGATCCTTCCACCCCGTATTTTCTTACATCCAAGCTAGGCATTGGTTCAAAAAAAAAACTAGGCATTGATACAATGGTAAAGAGTGAGAACAAGATACAGTTAGAGGCAAAGAAGAAGTACAAAGGAGTGAGAATGAGGAGTTGGGGGTCATGGGTATCAGAGATAAGGGCACCCAACCAAAAAACAAGAATATGGTTGGGCTCTTATTCCACCCCAGAGGCAGCTGCTAGAGCCTATGATGCTGCCCTCTTGTGCCTCAAGGGCAATTCTGTCAATCTCAACTTCCCAACTTCCTCTTTATCACATTTCCACCCCCATTTACCTGATAATAATACCACTTTGTCCCCTAAATCCATCCAAAGGGTTGCAGCTGCTGCAGCCAATAAATTCAATGACAACGGCCACAGGACCACCGCCGCCGCCACTCTGCCGCTATCATCACCTCCGCAATCCTCCACCACCACAGCCACCTCCTTCTCCTCGGCCTCGGCAGCCTCATCGCCGTCGATGTCGTCTCTGTCTCCATCCAACCCTATTGAGGATGGTTTCTCATTGGCGTCAATACCATCACAAGGTACCTACAATGAACTATTGACAAATTTGATGTGCAACTTTGATTCACCAAAATACACTGATATGATCAACGGGACGGCGTTCGATCCACCGACGATGGAAGATGTCTACGACGATGGCGATATTCGGCTTTGGAGCTTTTGCTGATCATCCATGAGTTCATCAACATTTCTCAGATCAAGCCACATCTCTATGGAGTATTTTATATAGCAGTTCTTTTTTGGAAAAAAAAAAAGAAAAACAAATTGTTTAATTATTAGTATTATATATTCATTTGATGATCTTCAGTTTATTGGTTGAAGAACATTGCTGACAGTGACAAAATATTCATGTAATTCTTATATTTGAGACGGGGGAGGGAATTCACATGGAGAGGGGACTAATTTTTCAACCCTCTCATGTGGGTTTCTTGAGATATTTTTATTATATGTACAATTTACGCTAAGTTTGTCATGTGGAATGTTCATGGTTCCTTTTTTTCTTTTTCTTTTTTAATGAATTAAATATGGCAATGTCCACTGGTCACACTTTGTTGCCGTTGGAGTTTCTAGTGCCC
The DNA here is from genome assembly GCA_022606695.1 of Vaccinium macrocarpon. Classification (NCBI taxonomy): domain Eukaryota; kingdom Viridiplantae; phylum Streptophyta; class Magnoliopsida; order Ericales; family Ericaceae; genus Vaccinium; species Vaccinium macrocarpon. The sequence continues at coordinate 23,393,744 of CM040170.1, read as the reverse complement.
CAGTGCTTCACGCACTTAATTTTGAGACTTATATGGTGTATACCTGAGAAAAATGATATGTGCAAGGAAGATTTGTAAGAAATCACATACGAAAGGTTCTACCGGGGCCTAGTACGAATCCCAAACCGTTGATCTGAGCCACTCAAAAAATTTAGAGACACATTTCTAGTGGGCTTGCAAGAAACTAGCTGTCATCTGATATATGTGGATGCTTGATCCAAACTTTCATTTTTGAATGGCTCGGGTGAAAAAAGAAAAAGTAAAAGTTTGGATCGAGCATCTAAACATATCGGATGGAGCTGGTTTTTGATGAGCCTATTCAAAATGTGTTTCTAAAATTCTTGAGCGGCTCAGATTAGTCGTTCAGGATCCGCACTGGGCTCCGTAGAGCCTTCCCTTGGCGATTTCCTGCAAATCTTTTCCTTGCATATAGCGTTTCTGATACCCAAGTACCCACCTTGTGTGGGACAAACACGGGTAATCAGCTCAATCCTGTAAATAATCTCGTAAATAACTAGTTCAATCTCATATTGACGAGTATTTGATCAAGTAGTAGTTGTTTTGGGATACCGATTTTTTTTCAATAATTTCAAGCCAAGAATTGAATTCTCAAATTAAGTACTTGCAAATATCCCATTAAATTTGTTTTGTTTTTCTGGACCGAATTACCCAAAAATTAATATGGCAGTACGATCATTGAAGAACATAGAACTCACACAAGGTGAGTAATTAACATCACCCACTTTTTTAACTACCCAACTATGTGTACGTACACACACGAATACATTCTGACCGTCCATTTCAGGAATCGACGGTCCGGATTTAAAAAAAAAAAAAAAACTCTTCCATGTAAGAGTTAACTCTTAGATGGAAGAAGTTTTTAAAAATCCGGACTGTCGAAAACACGCGCGGACGGTCAAGATGCATCGTCCATGCATATTATGTACGCGTGCCGTGCGTACACATTGAATTTTTGACTTTTTAATTGGATGAACAAAATTGTACATCATGAGGTTAGTTCTTTTTGAGCAAACATAAACGTACTTGGTGAGTTGGTGTGTAGAGATAGTCGGATAGATTTGGGGAAGACGATATTGGGTTGTTTTAGTCAATTACTTTACCAACTAGGGGTGATTTTTGTTTTCGATTTTCTTTCCCAACGGTGAGAAGTTTATTATTATAACTAATGAAATATTTATGTCTTTGTTGACAAAAAAGGAAAATTAAAAATCAAGTTCTGCACTGCTATGAATCCAAGATCCCTTTCAGGTTGGATCTTCCCCGGGGTTGGAATTAATATATCCAAGCACATCGTACAAGCTTATGTATTTTAGGAATGCTAACTTAAATTTTTTCCCAATTTAATATTTATTTGAAAATCAGGTGTTCAGTTCAGTTTAGCCGTATTTTAACTAATCTCACGTACCATAAGTTGATGGCCTCAAGTACTTAATTAATACTGTACTATTTAGGGATAGAGAGTGGAGTGTATTGGAGATTGAAGTGGCAATGAAAAACTCCAACCATAACAATAATCATAGAGACACAACACAAGCCACACTCACCTGCATGACACTGTATGATTCGTGGCTGTAAAGTGATTTCAAAGTGCTTATTTTTTCATAACCAATCATGCAGTACACCCTAAATATAGGCGAAAGAATGAAATATTGTATCATTATCACAATGTGTAATGGATTACTTTTGCTTTTTTGACAATTATTTTTCAAGCTTACTGAAAATTTTTATTTTCTTGGTTTGTCTCGAATAAAGAAATCAAAACAAAATCTACCCATAGACGTTTTCTGAGGAAGAAAATTTGTCCGATTTGTTTAATTAATTTATTGAGCTATGAAAATACAAATTTCTCACCAGAAGACAAAAACATTAATACGAAAAAACTTAATAAATCCTTCTCCCAAATCGGGGCCTAATGGGTCATGATGAAACTAATTTCAAATCTATGGATCATTCACCACTTTAAGGCCTAATTCTAAGCATACAGTAATTTCAAGATTTTGAACCTTTTCTTCGGACCAATTCACATGTTTGTGCAATGCCTTCTGGTACATGCCTCCATGCCTAATTGTTTCCATCACCTTTTTTTTGTCTCACCAAGGACAAGTCTGTGGGTCATGCTATTTATTACTTTGGAATGTATGTATAGAAATATTGTTAGTGACATGAAATATGGTTGTTTTGGACAAAAGGATCCAATAGATTTCTGTTTGAAGTGAGATAGATTTCAATGTTTAGGAAGAAAAAAAATCATGGGATACCTTTGTACGAGAAAAATTAAAATTGAGAAGCTGAGGGATAGGTTAAGATTTTGCGAACTGCAAGATTAAGAGAGTCATTTCACTCTTTTAATTCACTCTTGAAGCTCTCTCGATATATTTCTTTTCTTATTGTAATGGTTTTATATTGTATCGTCATGATATGTAAAATTTATTTTATCGATCAAAAAATAATAGTAATGATAATCCTTTTCGATGCCCTAAAAATTGGTTTGGGTTTCCACGTAATAGGGCTTACCTGAATTGTTTATTAGACTCACCAAATTACCATGCTTCTTTAAGAAATTTCTTACCCTTTGCTTTACCACTTGCAGATAGCTTAAATTTGACATCGATTTACACTTCTAAATGAAAAGTTGATTAAGAGGTCTGAGTCGTCCGACATTTGACAAAAATGATATATATATATTGTTTCTTTTACACCACGTGTATTGTTTTCTCTAGTAGCCAAACGATTTTATCTTTGCGTATAATAGGCATGTAATATCAAACAAGTTAGAATTTCAATTTACATTTTGCAAGTACTAATATACTTTCTCGGTTATCAATATTTTTAGACATCGATGCACTATTCCTACTTGCACCTCATCCAAACACGTACATAAACATCCACACTCACATACTCATAAGAGAAGTAGGGCCCACACGATTGTGTGGTTTTAGAATTTTTGCTAGCTACCATCCCATCGATGCACTTTTCTCAAAGGGCAGTGTTTAACATTTACCTCAATCCTCATCTTATTTGTCCATAAAAAAATTGATGGTTTCTTCTTTCGTCGATAAAATTTCATTCAATATTTCAATTTTCTATATTCATTTATATTGTAAAAATTAAACGATAAAATTGCTTACTTGTGATTGTTGAATCAAACAGCTTATAGATGATTGTTTTCCATTTTTAATTTTTTTGTTAAATAGTTCCCTAATTGTTTGGCATACCAAAATGGCAAAATCTATAAGATAACCGTGGAGATTACCGTAGAACTATATCCAATAGGCCTTCGGCCTCGCGTCATGGAGATGGGCCTATGTGTTCAAAGGAAAAGCTTCAGGTTTAAACATAGAGTTCGATCTGCAATCATGTTATATATATATAGGAAAAACTTTACATAAGGGTCCCTTATGGGAGCCAATATCCAGACTTCGCATGTGGGCTATTGGATCTCATCCAACGGCTGGTAAAAGAAATGGGATCTCGCGGGTTAAAACCCTGGGTTAAAACAAACCTGGGTCTCCGGATACGGGTTAAAAGCTCTCGCGGGTCAAACACCCCAAAACCTTCTTCCACTGTCATTTAAGCCCAATGAGAGAGAGAGAGAGAGAGAGAGAGAGAGAGAGAGAGAGCAAGAAGAGAAGAGGCAATCGAAGAAGACGAAGAGCACAACGAGCTCGAAATCGAACAAGAAATCAAGGTCTCTTTGGAATCGACATCGAAGGTTTGTCTCTGTCTCTCTATCTCTCTCTCTCTTTGCTTCGATTTCGTTTCAAACCCTTGAAATCTAGGGTTTCGAAAATCTGGAATTACTCTCTCTTTCTGCTTCGATTTCGTTACAAACCCTTGAAATCTAGGGTTTCAAAAATCTAGAATTACTTGTTCAGTTTATCGTAGATTTCTCCTTTGATTTGTATGATGAAAGTCCAGATTTTGAACTACTATTTGTATGATGAAGGGCTTTGAAAATCTAGGGTTTCGGTTCATATGTTTCGATTTCAATTTTCAATCTAAGACACCTGACACTAACGACATGGTGTTATGGTTGTTAATTTAAAAAACTAGTCATTTATGTTAATTTTTTGGTAGATCTTAGATGGGTGTTTTTTAGTTACTCAAGCTTTTTTGGATACTGATAAAGCAGATGATTAATTCATTCTGTTCTACTGGTTTTTACTTGTACATGACTAGTTTTTTAAATTAATTTTTGAACCAGATTTGTATATGAAATTTGCAAGATTTTTCTCGTTACTGGCACAAAAGGATAATTTGCAACCAAAAAATAAATGCTCTGAACACAAGACACCCTTTTTGATGAAGTTCATGAGACAGCAAGACACCTTTTTGATGAAATTGAAAGTATTCGAAATATTTAACATTGCTATGAACACATACTAAAATTAGAACATAAACTATAAGCAAAATGAGGCATATTAAAGCTTCATTCTTTGAATTTTTTTTAACTTCGTATGTTGTGTGTACCACATTTCACTTCATCCGCTGTGATTGTTATAAGATGACAAGTGAATGATTGCTGAACTTCTTGTTCTGTACCAATTAGAAACGGCTGAAACTTGACACTGATAAGGTTAGGGTGACTGGTAAAAATCTGAGAACATTCTTATGTTCTCATTGTCTGACTAGTCCTTAATATTACTAGCACTGTTTCTGGATTAAGAGCTTTGTCTTTTGACGTTTAAGAGCTTTTGCATAATCTCAAACATGCAGGACCAATCTTCCATTTGAGAAGCAAAGGCGAGGGGAATTGCACTAGTTGGTAGATTTCCAAAGGCTGAATGCGGAATCAACCAAATAATACTGTGAATTGCCCCGGAACTGAATGTTTTTAGCTGTTGATCATAATACTTGCAGATTTGGGAGGTGTCTTTATAGGCTCGCCTAGCCATACCAATGAAGGGTCTTCTTTGTGACAAGATGCTTTCACATTAGAGTATTACCGGCTTCTCAATTGCTCCTGCAATTCCTTGTGGGATCTGGCTTCTATCTCTTTGTGTCTCCCTCTAGTTGTGTAAAACTATGATGGTGAAAGGATTTGGGTTCTGTATTTGGAGTGTTTGTATTTGATGGTATAGAAGTTGGATTTTTTTTGAAATACAAATGAGTGCTCGTTCAATACTAGTTCACTATGTAAAAATGAGCAAGTTTGGACACATTTTGATGGTGTGGTGATTTTGGAGATAATTGAAGTTCAACTAATTAACTTATTCATCAAAAGATAGATAATACTGAAAATTCTTTTCTCTTGCTTAAATGTTTTAGATTTGTATAGTAGTACTTGCTATCAAGCTCCCTGGTTGCTTTGCTTGTATTGGTGATATCAACCACCTTCATGGAGTAAATGATTTCCCCGCAGCCCTTCATGGAGTAAATGATTTGCCCGCAGCCCTTCACGGAGTAATTCAATATTGGAGAGAGATTTTGATCTCAAAACATAGAGTAGCAGCAGCTTCAAAGGAAATGAAATGAAGCGAACAAAATACAAAAATTTGACAGCTCCAAACCAACAAACACGTGCATAACAGTCTTGAAATCTGATTTCTTTAAACTAACTAACAACATCATTCAGAATCAAATACATGTTACAAAACCTAGAAAGAAAATTATAACAAGGCCCAAGCTTCTTTGGCAGGGTCCTGTTGTAAATAGATCCATAAGTCTTCAGTCAGCTCAAGCTTTTGTTCTCAGTACACTCTTCACCTTCTGCAAGTAAGAGTCCTAAAACTTTAGATAGAAACAAATAAACATCTTGTAAGTTACATGAACAAAAAAAACAAAAAAAATGCACCCCCATTTGTTTCGAAACACTTACATTCCGAGTCATATTCCATGTCATCCTCGTCCTCCTCATCATCCTCGTCATTCTCGTCATTCAACCTACCATCTCCGCTAGAGCTACAAACAAATTTCACAATTAAATTTAAAAAAATGAAGCATACAAATTATAAATGAAGATATTTAGATGTGCGTAAACTTACATTCCAAGAAGTACTAGACAATTCTATTTGTCATGTGTTGCCAATTTCCCACAACTAGTGCACTGCCTAAGCTTCTTCACAGCCTTCTCTTTTCCTCCCTTTAGCCGTTTACCACAACCCTTTGACCTAACCGGTTATGGTTCTTTGAGAATAGGTTGCTTTCCATGAGAAATAGGCTTTTGGATACTACTCTCTTCGCGAATGTTCAAGTCATTCATCTTGGATGCAAGCCTTTTTTCACTTGATAGGAAATATTCTTCCAAACCTTGTGTCTCATCTTCACCACTTAATAAGCATCAATAACTCGGCTAGCTAGTCAGAAAAGCCTATTTCGCTTCAATAACATAGCCGCGTCACATATTTCAGAACCGCTCCCACGAATGTCATCCATAACTCTGCTAGCTTTTGCTGATTTAGTCCACCTCCGCAAGATGTATTGGTCAGGTAATTGGACAATTTGCTTTTTATTGAAATAGGCCAACATGTGATGACATGGAATTCCATCACTTTCAAACTTCTTACAGCTACATCTAATAAAGTTTGATGCCTTGTCTAATGAAAGCTCACAACCCTTAGAATCACTCAGATTTGCCCTCATGACATTGTACTTAGTCAAGTGTTCATCTTTGAATGTACTCTTCACCACATATGCACCACTATCCAAGAGTTCTTGTTGAAACTTGTAAAAAATACTATGTGTGTACACTTCACGCATTGTCGACTCCATGACTTTTTTCGTTACAAGGAGTGACTTTTCATTCACATCTTTATGATCCGAATCTAGTTCATTATGCCTTATATGTGAAATTGCCCTAGCAAATCGGGTCACGAAATCCATTAGAGAATTTTTTGCAGACACATATCTTTTGAAGAATGCATGACAGCCTTCAGCTCTTTGACTACTAGTCAAGTGGGCAAAAAAAATGTGTCTTGTATATGCAAGAACCCATCTATCATGAATTTCATACATGGGCCACTCATTAGTGGACAATTAAGCTTTTGCTATAACTTGTACCCATCTCCCTTCAAACTCTTGAGGGGTCTTGGAGTTCCATATACAACGATGAAACTCATTATAATGCTCTTTATAGTACATTGCACTTATTTTCTCAAAAAATTTACTCACAATGTGCTAAATGCAATACCTGTGGAGCGTATTTGGAAGAAGAGAAGCAATTTGTTTTTGTCATTGCCGGATTTTGATCAGTTATGATCATTTTCGGTGGGCCAACCGGCATCGCTTCCAAAAACTTTTGAAAAGCCACTCAAAGGCATCTATTTTTTCACCACTCAAGAAAGCACACCCAAACAGAGTTGTTTGCCCATGATGATTAACCCCTATTATAGGTGCGAAAATCAAACCATATTTGTTTGTCTTATAAGTTGTATCAAAGACCGCCACGTCACCAAAATATTTGTGTGACTTCCTCATGGTAGCATCGGCCCAAAAACAATTATACAAACTCCCATTTTGATCTAGCAAGATTGAAAACGTAAAACTGGGATTTTTTTTCTTGTTGGGCCTCGAAATACTCAACCAATAACTCTGCGTCATGTCCCTCTACCATTTTCCTCTTATCCCTTTGAGCATTATAAACATCCTGTTGTGAACATCCAACATTTTCCAGACCTCTAGCTTGCATCTCCAAAATACTCATTTATTGGTGGGTAGGAACATTTGCATCGCCTAGTTGTTGTGTCAAAGCTCTTTGGGCAACTGACATTTTACGATGAGTACAGAGTAAATGCACCTTCTTTGGTGTGGCAAGAGTATGGTTATGACTAGTGATGAATTGGGTGACCGCAAACCCCTAACCCTGTTTCACAATTGTCATTTTTGCACTACAATTCTCTCTTGTCAACCCCCGTGTAGACACCCCGATTTTGAACTCGAGATGCGCTCGAGCATTCCCGATGATGAAACGAACCAATCACAACTACCTAAAACATGTGAAGATGGCTTGAATTTGATCAAAATCAGCCAAACATCACCAAATAACCTAAACCAACCCAAGCATTGTTGAACCAAGTTAAACCAGCAGTTTGCCATCAAGAGCATTGAGCGCTCAAGCTTGAGGCCTTGAGCGCTCAACTCTGAACTAGTCAGGAATCTGCAGAGTATCTCATCATGAGATCTCATGCAGGGTGGAGCGTCTAACCACATCTATACGTATTTTACATGTATAATACTCCCTACATTGCTACAATATACACCTAAAACTACTCCTAAGTTATAAACCCACTACCTCTCTCTCCTCTCTTTCCCTCCACTCACTCTATATATATCCACCATCACCCCCCTGGTCGGGGAAGGTTGTCATTTTCTCATACTCCAGCTCACAATTCACTCAGTAATCGTCCATTACTTTCTCTCTCTACAAAACCACTTATTTTCCATCAAAACCATCAGCAAAAACCATCTGTCAAACACAAAATTCGACCTTTGATCATCAATTAACCCCATACTCTACACCATCCATCCCAAATACTGACCAAAGCACCCAACAATTGTTCATCTTCAAACCCACAATCAAGTTCAAGCTGTCAATCAAGTGTAAATGGTAGTTAAACAAGTGGTTATTACTTTTTTTGGTTCATCTGAGGGTGACCAGTGAGTTCAAACAAGTTCTTCGTACTTGTATTGAACTCACAAAGGTCTGAAAGTTGCTTAAAAACATTATCAAAATCTGCAGTTGTGATAGGGATTGAGCGCTCAAGCCTCTAGCCTTGAGCGCTCAAGCCCAATTCTAGGTAGTTTTCTGTTTTTGAGCTTTCTCTTAGTTTTGATTGTTGATTAATAGTTAATTAGACTCATTTAATCCTCAAAGAGTTTACTTTTTTACTTCAAAACCACTTGCATGAGCCTAAATTAGCTATTTTAAGGCAATCAAGTCATAAAATCTTTGAAAGTCTTGAGTTCGGATGCAAAACAGTGGCTATGAGATTTTATAAACCTTCATCTTATGTTTTATGGTCCTGAAAATCATCCAGAATCTGTTTTCTTAACAAAAATCAGAAAGTCATGTAATGACTTAAGCGCTCAATGTCATCTTTCTTGGCTCAAGTCGTTTCTTTGAGCGCTTTTGTTGACTTTTGGATGTTTTGATGATGGATCATGGTTTATTAGAATTCAGGTGTGCGTAGAGTTTTGTTATTGTGCATATGATCTGGATTCCCTCCTTTCTTCAATTCCCGAGTATTTCCTTTGTTAAAACATGATGATTTTCTTCTTTTTATCATTGTTTATGAGATCAATCTGTCTATTTTCATCTGATTCTCCATTAAAAATATTTTATTGACGTTTGATCTTGTAAATAAAAAAGTACAAAAGGGATGAAAGTGTTAAAAATTACAGAGGGATCGCGGAGTTGGGTTTTGGCTCAATCTACGAGCTTTGGCCAAACCGGTTTGGAAAGGTTGGCGCTCAAGTCATCACCATTGAGCGCTTAACCCCTGTTTTGGAATCCAGATTGTAAGTCAGTTTGTTGAGCATCAATTCTATAATTTCTTGAATTGTTTGTTCAATTCCTGTTGTTGTTCTCTTCTGTAAATATTCGTTGTAATAATTCTTTATTATCATCATTCCCATGTAAATCATGTGCACAAGCATCCACGTTAAATTTGCATTTTTCGTTATTCTCTTATTGTTTACATGATTCCCATCCCCAATTCCCCATTTTTGTGATTTGAATTGAACTTCAAACATTTCCAAAATCCCACAAAAATGTTGAGTAGAGACCGGTTCACGGACCGGGCGAGAGAGGTGCCGTAAAACCCTTCCCCTTTCGTAACCAAACCCCCGAATCCGAGAAATCTTTGGTTCCGCCATGATCAGTGAAATCTTTTTTTCAAATGGGCAAACGAGTCATATTTTATAGGTTTCTCGGGTTCGGACCTCAAATCCGGGTGGCGACTCTAACAAACACAATCTTTTGAAACACGAAGCTTGAACCGTTTTCCGTGGGCCGTCCACACCCTGTTTCCGTGTAATGTTTTCAGAAACATTTTGAGTATACTTTTTGGTCCTCACCCCTTCTTTGTGACAAACAAATTACTTCCTAACAGTATGCCCACCCTTACCCAACTTGCTAGAATGGATTCAAACACTAAATCCAGCTTCTCTAGCATAATCATTGTAAAAGCTGTGGGCATCTTCCAAACTAGCAAACATCTGATCAATCTTCGGTGTCAAGTCATCCTTCACTTGAGGAGTATAAACAACATCAGAAGAAGCTCTAGAAGATGCAAATGGTTGTAATGGTGATGGTGAGTATAATGCATCTCGCAAAGACTGCATTCTCAAAATAAAAAACAACCAACTTTGATCAATAAAGTCACAACTCTGGTCAAATTCAAGTAACACTAACTCAAGTATATCCTAATTAGGATGTCTAATTTCTTGTAACAAATTATGTAATGTATAATTAGGATATTTTATTTTCCAATAACAAATTACAGTTGGGCACCATAAACCCCATTAGGGAGGTTCAAATTATGGAATACTTTCAATTTCATCAAAAAGGTGTCTTGCTATCTCGTGAACTTCATCAAAAAGGTGTCTTGTGTTCAGAGCATTTATTTTTTGGTTGCAAATTATTCTTTTGTGCCAGTAACGAGAAAAATCTTGCAAATTTCATACACAAATCCAGTTCAAAAATTAATTTGAAAAACTAGTCATGTACAAGTAAAAACTAGTAGAACATAATGAATTAATCATCTACTTTATCAATATCCAAAAAAGCTTGAGTAACTAAAAAACACCCATCTAAGATCTACCAAAAATAAACATAAATGACTAGTTTTTTTAAATTAACAACCATAACACCGTGTTGTTAGTGTCAGACATCTTAGATTGAAAATTGAAATCAAAACACATGATCCAAAACCCTAGATTTTCAAAACCCTTCATCATACAAATAGTAGTTCAAAATCTAGACTTTCATCATATAAATCGAAGGAGAAATCTATGATAAACTAAACAAGTAATTCCAGATTTTCGAAACCCTAGATTTCAAGGGTTTGAAACGAAATCGAACCAAAGAGAGACAGAGACAAACCTTCGATGTCGATTGCAAAGAGACCTTGATTTCTTGTTCGATTTCGAGCTCGTTGTGCTCTTCGTCTTCTTCGATTGCCTCTTCTCTTCTCTTCTCTCTCTCTCTCTCTCTCTCTCTCTCTCTCTCTCTCAAATTAGGTGTAAATGACAATGGAAGAAGGTTTTGGGGTGTTTGACCCACGGGAGCTTTTAACCCATATCCGGTGACCCGGGTTTGTTTTAACCCAAGGTTTTAACCCGCGAGATCCCATTTCTTTTTCCAACGGCTCACATGTGAAGTCCAGATATTGGCTCCCATAAGGGACCCTTATGTGAAGTTTTTCCTATATATATATTACTCTAATTGCTTGTTGAGGTTGGTTGATTACTTGTAGTGCGAACCTGTTTTCCCTGTTTCTTACTTTTTTTCGCCATGACTGAAATGCAGATAATTTAATTATTATTGTTTACCTATTTCTGCTAAAAAGTCAGCAATTTGAATCACCGAATTCAAGCATCTGTTTTCATTTACTTGTCAATTTTCAACACTATTCACATACTATTTGAGTACTATTTATCACTATTCACATCACTATTCACGTTACTATTCATCACTATTAACATAGCTTTCATTCTTTTTCCTTTAGACTTTTGTTACGTAAATTTTCTTTCTTTCCTTTGTTCAATCTGTTTGTCTGCTCTGGCATGCTCTTCTACTGTGTCTGTGCTTCCGCCCCCCATTGGTATAAGAGCAAGTAGGTAATTGTTGAGTTAGAACCAATTTAATCTGTAAATTATTTTTGAAACTTAGAAAATTCAATTAGTATTTTGTCCTTGTTTATCTGCGTTTGAGCATCCTGTCTCTGGCCAACCAAGCTTAAAGCCCTGTTAGATGTGTAAGTCCTAAGAGTGAGGCAGTCGTGAGGATAGGGTCACCAATTGGGTATGAGTGTATACAGGCTAGGTCTCAAAAAAGATAACTCCGGAAAAAAATATTAAGAGAAATTTTTAAGTGAAAAAAATAATGAATAAATTATTTAGGTGCAGCTCTTCAACTAGCTCAATGGCTTCGATGTCGTCCATACCAGACATAGTAAACGAAGAAGAACATGAATATCAAGATTGTACTACAGACTAAGGAAATTGGAATATACCAAAATTTCCAGTAAAAGAAATTTATAAAACTAGTTTTTTAGAAGATACTTTTAAAACTGATCAAGTAGCAAAAACTATAGAACAAGTTTATGCAATTACAAAATAACAAGAAAGATGTGCTCTTTTAAGTAAAGAATTAGTTAAAAAACATATAGAAAGAGGTTATAATTTTATTCATATAGGATTAGTACAAGTTGCAGTTAAACCCTTAACACGAAGAGAACTTAATTCTTCAATTTTGTTAGCTTTAAGAGATAATAGATTCACAGTAGACAGTGATAGTTTGTTAGGCTTAATGGAATCTAGCTTACACAATGGTCCGGTATATTTTAATTTTTTTTCCTGATTTACCTCTTAGTTTAAGAGATAAAAATATCCTGAAAACTTGAACTCTAAATATTCAAACTGCTGGAGCAATTACCAATATGCTCAAAGGAAGTCACTCAATTGCTTTAGTTTATCGTATTTATTACAAGTGTATGAAAACTAATTTAAATATTCATGCCTTAGTCAAAAGTTCAAAAGACAAAACTGTACTCATACAAAGTAGCACTGCTAATGCTAATGTCCAAGTACCAAAAACAATTCAATGGAATGGTATCCAGTTACCAGCCAGTTGGCTAAGTGAAAATGAAAGTTTCCCACAACGAATACAAAATGATACGGTAGATTTAGATTATATCCAACAATACTTAGATGGCACAGTTAGAATTAGTTTTGATCAACAACGAGTTAACACTCCCCTTAAAATTAGAGAACTTAGTATGTCAGAAAGTTCAACCAGTATACCTAGGCAAGATAGGAATTTGCTAGATCCAAAAATTAGGTTAAAAGGAATTGAAACAACTTCACAGGTTAGTAAACCATGTTACTCAACACAGTCAAAATTTGAGGATGAAGAAACATCCCAAGGATCACCAACCCAAACTGATTTTGAGGAAATAGCCCTTCATCCTATAGATAAAAGTTTACTGACTATACATAGAGATTTTACTATAGATGTAGAAAAATTGTTTCGAGAATTTAAATCAAGAAATAACGCAGTGAAAAGAAAAGAATTTCATAGTAAATATAATCTTAGTCAAACATTTGAAATAGTAAAAAATTAGAAACAATTCATGAAAGATATAAGAACAGAAGTTCAATTTTTTGATTACTTAGAAAATTATTATAAGAAAGTTAACACTATAACAAAAATTAGATGGAGAACTTTAGATAATAATATGGTTTCTGCTAGTCACCCTCATGTAGATTCAATTCTTATTGATTACAAAGGATCGTCTATTACAGCATCCCCATTTAAGTTACCAAGTGGAGAAGCTGAATTTAAAAACATAATGGAACAAAATAATTATACTAATCAATGTCTTAAAACTATAAGTAAACAATTAGATAAAATAAAAACTAAAATTGATGATGGATCTCTTAGTAGTACTTCCTCTTCTAGTAAAATCATAGAAAAACCCCTTATACGTCTTCCTGAAAAAGAATTAAGGCAATCAACACCACAAAAAATCATAACCAAAGTATTGAACAAATTGAAGAATTGTTAGCTAAGTTAGCCCTTAAAAAGGAATCGGAATCATCATCTTCCCAACTAGTAAAATTTAAACAAGAATCTCAAGTAACAGCAATTACAAAAAGAAAAAATCATAGCACAAATTCTAGTAGTCAAGAATTTAATACATCATCTGATGAAGAAGACACACAATTAGAAAAACAATTTTCTACACAAGAAATTAATCGTATCTATAACCCTAAAACAAATAAGCCAAACCCCACAAGTCTTACAAAAAATTGGTATTCCCATCCTACTCCCCCTGATCTTCAATACGAAGAACGAAATTTAGATAATCAATTTTCTGTTTCTTCAAATAAATTATACGAATGGAATATTGATGATTTAATTGAACACCAAATATTAGAAAAATTAAATCATATGACGATGGTTGCTAAGTAATTTTGATTATACTCAACAAGAAATTGTTGACCTATTAACTTCTTGTTTCACTGGAATGTTAAAATCTTGGTGGGACAATTACCTCACTAATGAGTCACGTGAAGAAATTCGAAAGTCTATTCAAATGGATGAAAATGGTTTCCCAATATTTAATGAAGAAATTGGTATGGGAAAATCTGATGGAATAAATACTTTAATATATACCATAATTAAACATTTTGTTGGTACACCTAGTAATATTACATCTAGAATACATGATCAACTGAGTAACCTACACTGTCCAACACTAAGTGATTTTAGATGGTATAAAGATGTTTTTACATCTAGAGTAATGCTCCGTGATGATTGTACTAAATCATTTTGGAAAGAAAAATTCATTAACAGACTCCCAAATTTATTTACTCACAAAATTAGAGACTTTCTTAGTCAACCAACAGGAGTAATTGAATATGATAAGTTAACTTATGGAGATATAATTAGTACTATTCAAAAAGAAGGACTAAGAATGTGCATACATATGAAAATTAGTAAACAAGCCCAAGAAGATAGAAATAAAGCTAAATATGAATTACGAAATTTTTGTGAACAATATGGTCTACCTCCAGTAGCACCATCTAGGAGAAAGCACAAACAAATTAAGGATTTTAATATAAAAACAAGTATTCTAGAAGAAATAAAAAACAATTGTCCAGTGATAAATATTATGAAAAGCCAAAGTACCAACATAGTAAAAAACAATATACAAAAAAAATATGACAAAAGTAATATTACATGTCACAATTGTGGCAAAAAAGGTCATTATAAAAATGAGTGTAAAGTTAAAGAAAAAATCAATCAATTAAAAATATCAGATTGTGATAAAAAAAAAAACACATACTTGAAATTTTTAGAATAGAAAATTTGAGTAATTTTGATAATAATTCGAAAGAAGAGAAAATTAGTACTTCTTCAGATTATCATTCTTTTAGTGACAGTTCAAGTGAAAATCAAATAGGAATAGGATGTACCGATAATTGTTGTAAAAGAATAAATGTACTCAGTAAAGAAATACCAGAAGAAGATTTATTAATTGATTTAATTCGTAAAATAGAGAATTCTGAGTTAAAACAACAATATGTTAAAAAACTCAAACAAGTTTTAGTACAACAAAGTAAAAAACCTCAGTGTACCAAACCAGTAGTAAGCCTTAATGCTACTATAGATAGATTTAGTAGAAAACAAAAAGAAGTTACTTTACTAGATTTACAACATGAAATAAATCAAATTAAACAAGACATTATTAAGATAAAAGAAAATTGTAAAAAATTAAAAGATAGCATAGTTGTATTACAGCTAAAAAAAAGTTTTAAAAATTTTGAAGAAGAAATACATAATCAGTCATCTGACGAATCTCCAGAATTAAATAGTGAACTCTTACACAAAGATGAGTCAAATAGTGATCAGGAAGAAAATGAGCAACTGAAAATAATTTAGAAAATATGATTAAATATAATAAATCAAATAAACATCCAAAAATGGCATGCTAAAGTTAAGTTAGTAATTAATGATTTTGAGATTGAAGTCACTGCCCTTATTGATACTGGAGCAAATCTAAACTGCATCCAAGAAAGTTTAATACCCGCTAGATATTATCAGAAAACAATTGAACAATTAAGTTCGGCAAATGGTAGTAGAATGCGTATTAAGTATAAATTACCCAAAGTCCAAGTTTGTCAAGATAAAGTTTGTTTTAAAACATCATTTGTCCTGGTACAAAATTTAACTGATAAAGTAATTTTAGCCAATGGGGGCGGAAACACAGACACAGTAGAAGAACATGCTAGAGCAGACAGACAGATTGAACAAAGGAAGAAAGAAAATTTACGTAACAAAAGTCTTAAAGGAAAAGAACGAAAACGATGTGAATAGTGATGAATAGTAACGTGAATAGTGCTAAATAGTGACAAATAGTGCTAAATAGTGACAAAAATTGACAAGTAAATGAAAACAGATGCTTACTTCAATTCAGTGATTGAAACTGATGACTTTACTCAGAGCAGAAATTCGGAATACATGATTATAGGTGGAATGAAATGATTACGCTCCAAGGAGCTTTCAGTGGAAATGAGAATTCAGAAAATGAAAAATCTCACTCTCACTCTAAAACTACTACTTGAATTCGCTCTGCCCATTACAAACTAAAAGGATCCTTTTATAACCAAAGGTCCTGATACAATTATTTTTACAAATTCGGGATGACTCAGCCATAAGTACTATAATTATTTTACTTTTGACTAAAGTGATAACTTTTCTCCAACTTTCAGTTGAGACATGACTGAAATTTTTTGTTGTCTTCACTTTTGGTAGAGAGGTGACTGTGTAGTGATTGAAAAGCAGATGCTTCTTGACTAAAAGCCAAAAGCAACTTTCAGTGATTCTTCAAAATTTGGTTCTGACTTGTTGATGACTTCTCGTGACTAGAAATTATTCTTTCGAATAACTTTTCTGACTTTGATGATGACTAGTTCAAAATTCCATCATGCTGTCGATGCTTTGCATTTCCTCTTCTGACAGATTGTGCCAAAAATCTTGCCCATTATCTTGTGCAAAATCCTCTTGGTCTAATAATTCATGGACATCTATCCAACTATGATAGTATTCTACCAACCTTTTGTATCTGGTATGAAAAACAAATGGGACTTCTTGAATAAAATCAATGGACCTAATTTTTTAAATTGGTTCTTCACAAATTAATTTAGGAATGCTTCCAAAGAGGGGCTCATCAACATCTCCAAGGTGACTTGCTACTGAGTAGGCAAGGTGATGTCTGATTTGCCTTCTGATTGACTGAGGACATATCCAAGTAAGAAATTCATGTCTTATTAACACAATTTGGTCATGGAAATTGTTGAATGGCCAATTTGCTAAGATGTTCATAACATGTTGTGCTGGTATTATGCTCCCAAAATTTGTCCATTCAGGCATTTTACTTCTTATTGAAACTTGGCATCTCAATGCTCTATATTTGGCAAAGATATTGTTGATGCATACTGCCATTTTCCTAGTGACTCTGTCAGTTTGCTCAAAGGAAGTAATAATTATTTGTCTAAGGAATCCTTGGTCTAGCAAGGTCATTGGGGTAATTTGAACTTCTTCTCCTTTATAGGTTAAAGAAAGGTCTTGAAATTTTGTAAGATCAATGCAGACTTTGGGGATACTAAAGATTAAATTACACTTGCAATCCATACGCTCTAATGGTATTTCTCTGCAAAGGGGATCAATTTTTGGACACTTTATTCGATCTTGATTTTTGTAGTAGAGGGTATCCCAAGTAATTGATAAACCAGGAATTGTTTGACTAGAAAGATTGACTAAGCTTTCAAATAGGAATTCTTGAAAATAGTGGCCCTTTTGTCTAGCCAAATGCTAAATGTCAAAGACTATTTCAGGGGGAATTGACTCAGGAATAAGAGATAAAGTCTTGGGTAAAGCTAAAATTTTACTTGCTTTCTTTTGGAAAGACACACTCACGCTTTCACCATCATCCAGTGGGGATGACTGTTTTTTCTCTGCTTTTGCTAGTGGGGCAAAAGAGGCTAGAAAAACTTGTAACTGATGTTCTTCTTTTGTTGCTTTTAATTGTTGCTGGCTCAAAATAGCAACCTCATCCTTGATTTGTTGACACCTGTCATCTAAAAATTTACTTGAAGGCATTGGTTTGCAATGCTCGCAAGAGAAGTTGGAATTTGAACTGAGTGAGGCATTCAGGAGCCCTAAGCATGGGTACCACTAGGTGTGGCGGTTGTCAGTCTGATAAAGTTCCAGTTTGGAGACCAAGGAGGGAACCTTGCAAGCACTCCCAATGACGAAAGGAGAAGTGATGAAAAATTCCTCAAACTTGGTCGAGGTATTGGAGGTTGACATTCCTCCTTGTCGGTACATTTCATTCCTCCCTTGTTTTTCATTTTATTGTTGTCTTCGCGCCTTGAGGACAATGCACATTTTAAGTTGGGGAAAGGGATAATATTTATCTGTGTAAATATCTAGATTTTGTGTTGTAAATAATGTGGTTTGAAAAAAAACTCACCATATGCTCATTTTGTGTCTAATTAGCAAGGGTTTTGCATTAATTTTCAATCAAAAAAAAATCTCTTAGCTCTTCTCTGGTACATATATATAAAAATTTGTGAACAAACCGAGTTAGAATGTGTTTCTGAGTGAGTTTTGTCCGTATCCCATTTCATTTCTCAATTTTCACTCCTGGTTAAAGTGAACAAATCTTTTGTTCATGTCTAGGTGTGTTGGATATCTTATGCGCATTACATTGGGGTTTATGGCGCACTTAGGAAAGGATACAAGGCATTTTTGTATGATTAAACCACATATGAGTCTCCTAAACCCTTGTTTGAGCCAAGTGCAGAACCTTTCTATTTCATAACTCTAAGAAACTGGATGCGTGGGGGAGGAGTAGTTGAATATCATTAAGACCAAAATAGTGGTTAGGTTGGCCAAAATAATGATAAAAGTAAGTCGGGGGGGTGTTAACGTGCTTTATCCCAACGGAAGGTACCAGATCCAAAAAAAGAAAAAGGGAAAAAAACTGAGAAGGGGACCCCCTTCTCTCACCCTGTCTTATCCTCTCCTTATCTCTCTCTCTCTCTCTTCTCTCTCTCTCTCTCTCTCTCTCTCTCTCTTCTCTTATTCTTCTTCTTCCTTCTTGTAACGCCCCGATTTTTTGGAAGCATTAATTAAATTAATAAAAAAGATTTATCCAAAAGAGTTTCATTTATAAAGCCACGGAAAGTAACATAAGTATCTTAAGTTGATTACAAACTGAAATAGTGCTTTGTTGAGAAATTAAATTATATTTTTCCAACACAAAAAAATAAGAAGACTCGAGGCTTCTAGAGGTTCAGATTCAGTTTCCTTCCTCAAATTGCTCAGCAGCAAACTCCTCTGTTTGGTAATACGGCTCATCTTCTGTACCTTCAACACCTGGCGTAATACACCAGGGCCATAACAGCACCGTGAGCGAAATAATCACTCAATAGTAAACCCTACCCAAGCCCATAACTTACAGATAACAGGATATAGCATGCAATAAAAGTTAAGAACAATTCAATTTAATTACTAGCCTTTGCTTGCCCTGACTGGGAGCCCAGATGAATGGTCTAAGTTATCTACTTAGTCGGATTCATCAAACGCCTCACAAGGATGAATTCCCCAGGGACTGACTGTACTACTGGGCCCACGAGGAACTGACTGTAACCTCGGGAGTATATAGTCGTGACTCGACTATAATACAAACCACCCTTATATCACCAAAAATTCAATATGGAGTAATCACGCAATGGCCATAACTTAGGTTCTGAAACCCAAATAATCCACCAATGATAATATTTCCTCTTTCCAAAAAATCAACCGGCTGCCTGCCGTTCAAAAATCTCAACTCATCAACATCATCCAAAACCATCATTTCATCATTTCATTTATCCATTAACTTAACCGTCTAGGTGATTTCTAAATACGAGCACCAACCCCGGGAACCTAATTGTCCATCTAGCAATAAAACATGTAACATGCATTTCAATTAACAAATAAAAGGTGGCTAACATAATAAAAAAACAAAGTCTCAAAATAACATTTATTAAATAATCGGAATCCAACTATGTATTTAGGTGCAACTTGCACTCTTTAATCCTAAACAGTAACATGATAAGGAAATCCAATCATTTGAATGGTGCATTATGAAAACTACTATTATTTAATTAGATAATGAAAGAAACTCCCACTTTGCATATTAATTCTTAAGCTCCTTGGGGGCTGATCAAACATCTAGGGGAAAAACTAACGTAACAAATAATAAACTTTTAGACAATTTAATGTACTGGAAAATCTATTTTGGAGACTAAAAATATTAGCCTTTTAGGCTTTTGACTGGTACAACATAAAGATACAGTATCTATATGAACCACCGATTACTCGGTTAAAAAGAAGAGTGGGTCAATCTAGTGTATTTGTTGGTTCGTTACGTATGCATAAACACGTTTAACTGACCTATGCATATATGCATTCAATTTTTATTTTAACAAACCAAATACACATTGATCATTATATTTAGAGAGGTGTCGGCTGGGAACTCGTCCAACACAACCTCATCCTTCTTTTGGATTTTCATTTTACAACAAGTATACCGTAACATATATATGCAAAATGTTCTGTGAAAATGGGAAAGTGAAGCACTCGAAGCTCTACATTATCAAGACAAGTACACATATAGATAAATATATTTAGGGAGGTGGGTTTAACTACCTCTCCTCCAAAGACAAAGCGGTGGCTACGGGTTTTGATGGAGGAGTTACGAGTTTGATGAACGGTCGGCTCGATGCTATTGGGTGGCTGTTTTGGAGTGAAACGCAGTGTGTTCGGGACTGATTTTTTTGACAGTTTTTGGAAGCTAAAAAGGCAGTAGATACTGAGAGAAGTTTTGGGGTGGTTTTGAGTCGATTTTGGTCGGTTTAACAACTGAACCGGGACTATTTTGCTGCGGGAAATGAGCTGGTTTCTGGATAGTTTTTGAAGGCTAAGAGGGGCTGGAATTTGTGGTGGTCGGTAGGAAAAAAATAGGGTTATTCATGGTGATGATGATGATGTAAGTAATATTATAGTGTGGGAAGTGTATACTTGTTACCCAAAGCACATCCAACTCTCTCTTTCTGACTTCTTCCGAAAAATGGAAAGAAAATAAGAAAGTAGTTGTGTCTTTTAAGGAGGACTTGGGTTGGTAGGGTAAATGGGTAGGGATTGGCCATGTACTGGAGAAAAAAAGGAAAGGTTGGGAGGGTTTAACAAGTCAATAGGTTAGCTGACTTCAATCCTAGTTCTTAGGAGATCATTTGGATTTTCTTAGGTTTAGCTATTAGCAGTAATTTGGATGAGACATGGGTAGTTGGCTGGGTAGGCATATAGACACATATACAAGAATCGTACACTTAGTATTATGCATGGGTACATAGGTAAGTGTAATGTGCACATAAGACCCACTCGTGTACTCACACACATAGACGCGTAAAATTGGGAGATAAATTATAAAATATATAATAAAAAAATGCATACTATATGAAATGAAAAATCTAAAATAAAATGTTATAATAATAAAAGAAAATTTTCGGACCATTACACTTCTGCTAACCACCCATCTCCTGATCTCTCACTCAAACAACCACCAAAGCCAACCTCTCAAATACCCAATCCCCCACCGAATCTCTCCATAATCCACCACAAAAATTTCATTCAAACCCAAAACTAAACCCGAAAAGCCCGCAACTCCGTTCCAAGAAATGGTAGATTACATACCCAAGTTATCCGATGGGTGGGTAGCCCAAATCAATGATGAATATCGACGGATCCAGAGAAATATGGAAATGGTGGAGATGGAGCTGTTTTTCAACTGCCAATGGAAACTTTTGGCCCTCATCCTTGCGGTTAGCCTATTGTTTTCAATGGTATAGCCACTGTGTTTCGGGCTTAGGGTGAACATGCGTACTATATGGGGATTCATTCTCTCTGTGCTTGTCGCATATGCGGCGATCCTCATAGAATATGAGATCCGATTACGCTGAGACTATGAAGCAACTGGTAAAGAGTGGTATAGAAGTAGGGGTTGTTGTGGTGAAACTAGGGAGGAGCAAAAGTGGAAGAGTACCAGAAAAGGGAAGTTTAGGTTTTTGATAACGGCCAATGGGTAGATGACCCGAGCTTAGGATAGGCTGTTTCTCATTTTGCTTACCCTTTCTTTTGTAACCATGGTCATTATAAGCTAAATAAAGTCCTTAGGTGATCTTTAGTGCGTCTCTACTTCAATATGATGCATTTTTGCTTATCTCGCACATTTTAGTTAATGTACATGCTTGTTTTGCTCCTATTTTTGCTTACTCATTTGAATAAAAGCTTTTTTCTTGCAAGGCTCCACCAATAAAATGCCTAGCACCTTGTTCCTGCTAGTGCATAATTCTAAGCGTTGGTTATGGATATGGCTGAGTTGTTTTGTTGTTTAGCATATTTCATTGTTAGAGTTAGCCTTGTAAATTGAATAAAGCTTACTTGTGTGACTTGCCTTAAACAGGTTTTAACTAGATTTGTTCACATTTGTTCATGTGCATGTGTTGGAGTTGAGCATAGCTTGTTTAAAAATAAATATATACAATTTTTTTTTACCTGAGTTGGTTAGATTTAAGGTGGCTATATGGTGAGCAATGTGTCTTTTTTTTAAAAAAAAATTCACTGTGTTTTGTGGGTTATCGCTGCTGAAAACCCTCACGAGACTTCACTCATCCTACCGGGGCCGCCCGGGGGTTTAAAAGACGTATCGATTTTACTTTATTTCCATTAGTTGCATTTATTTAGTTTGGTAGGGACTAGCAGAGTTCAAGTTGGGGATGTGATAAGCACACAAATATGTAAATATTAGTGGGCTTAAGTCCTCGAGTTTATCTTAATATTATGCTTATTATTAATTTTTATAAGATATTGCATGCAAGGTTTGTTTTGAGTGTTTTAGGAGAAAACAGGATAAAAAAATGGTACATTTGATGTTGTGCGGAGGTGTGACGTGCCACACTAGATAATTTTCCAAGGCAATAACTCCACCAAGGAAAAAAATGCAAATGAGGAAAAGAAAATAAGGAAGTTGGTGGACGGCAGTGGAAGTAATAAATGGAAACAAATATTGTGGAGTCCAGATGATATTAGATTTTGCCCCACGAAACACATGTCAAGCACAAAAATTACAAGATTTATACCGTTTTATTCCCAGAATTAAAATAAGAAATTTGAATGTTCCGACGCTCGAATCGGACACCGTTTTGAACATCAGTCGAGAGCGTTGCGAACCCAGTCAGTGCAAGTATCACAATCAGGGGCTCTTTCCCGTAGCTTTTGTTAGTTTCTTTTCTTTGACTTTTTCTTACTTCTCTATTTCTTTCTCTTTCTTTTGCCTATATAAGGCATGTAGTACTTTGTAACCTGGGGACAATAGATTGGAGCGTAGAATATTTTGTAGGCTATCTTTTTCCACCAATCTCTCTCTCTCTCTCTCTCTCTCTCTCTCTCTCTCTCTCTCTCCCCTTTTCCTTGTGTTATTTTCTGTTTCTTTTGTTTTCTTTCTACTTTCTTGTATGAGCCAAGAAGCCGTGAGCTTCTTTTTCAAGTTCTTCTCTGTTGTTTGTAATAAAAGTATAGTTTTGCAATCTTATTTCTGAGTTCATTTTAATTTCTTTGTAATTTCAATTTTTAGTTTAGATTCGCTTAATCAAAAGATTGAGGTTTGGTTGTGAGTATGCGCAAACTACTCGGTTGTTTCTCACACCAAACCCGAATCTAAGATTAGTCTAACTTGTGGATTCCTTTGAGATTGAAAGGAGGACACCTTTGGTCTACCCTCCTGTACACATCTCATCGGTACACTCTTAAGACCGATCTTTTTAATCACTTTAATAAGCCGTAATGTTTAGTGTAATTTTTAACTTTTCCTTGGCAAGTTCTTTGTCAATGGAGGAGTAGTCAACTACTCGGCCTAGGGTGATCACCAATCAAATGGCCTAAATGGATTCGTGATTCTCACACCTGTGCTGACAAAGTTTTTTTGTGTTTAATCCGGGCTCGTAGCTATTGATTTAAAACTCAAGGTTGTTAAGTTTTTTATTTTGCGTCGACAATGAAATTGGCATGCACAATACTTAAATTGATGTCATTTTGTGGGTTTAACAAATTTTCAATCAAGCCTTGATTAAACCAAACACCGAAAAGAAAAAAAAAAGATTTCATTGAATTATCTTCCGGTTGAGCACCAAATTACCTTGATTCTCAACTATGCAAATTGTGAGAATCGTGAATCTATTTAGGATATAAGTGGTGTGAACCTTGGCCTGAGCTTTCTTAATTTAATTTCAAGCAAATCCATATTTTTAGTCTAAAGTTGGAAATCCTAGTTTTTAAAATTACCAAAAATCAAGAAACAAAAGGGTTGGCTACCTATAGCTACAAACACTGTTTAGATCGATAGGCCACTTCACTCCATAAAACCGTTCTCTGTGGTTCGACCTCGGACTTTCCGAGTATATACTTGCAATCGACTATGTAGCCCTACACTTGGGGTTAAGCACTCTAAGATACAATTGTTGGATGCAAGCAAGTTTTTGGCGCAGTTGTATCTCAGAGTGGATGCAACAGTTATATCTCAGAGTGCTTGCATCCACATGTTTGGTTATCAATTACCAAACCCGACCTGTTTGGTTATCAATTGCCAAACCCAACTTGCTCATTTTCCCCAACTACGGGTGTTGGGACGGATGGCTGAACATGGGTTATTTTTTGTGGGTTAAGCATATTTTTTGCACATCAATACTGCACAATGGAAGGGCAATCAATACTAGAGCCTAGTTTAGATCACAATCATAGTTTTAGATCACAACGAGGAGAGAGAAACCTATTAAACAACAATAGAAATTTTGCAGTTCTATGAAACCATGACCCAAATATGCATACTAATCCTTATACAAATAATGGAATCAGATCTCGACAGGATAGTGTAAAAATGAACCAAACCCTAACTCGAGTTCAACAAATTGAGTTCATTAAGAACCACATAGAGCAAGAGAAGAGAGAGATACCTTTGATAGACCTCTGCTTGTTCGATTTTCATTCTCCTAACTGAAACCCTAAAATTTGAAAAAATGAGTTAAAAAATTGAGGTGAAACGAACCAGATAGAGCAAGGGAAGAGAGAGAATAGAGTAATACCTGAGAGATTTCGTCAAACACGTTCAATTACACCTTAGAGATCGATCGATTTCATCATGTTCGTGGAATCGCAGTGGAATCGCCTCTCTCTCTCTCTCTCTCTCTCTCTCTCTCTCTTCTAACAATAGGGTGAAATGATTCTGGGGGAAGGGGAAGGGATCCGGATGGCATTATTACCCAGATCTAGACCTACGAAACGTTTTGACCTGGTTTGGTGACCCGCGAGTTAATTTTTAAGTGGTTATCCAATCTGAGTCGTTGGATGCAATCCAACGGCTATGATTTAAACGCCCGCACTCTCCTTATATAAGGTCACCCTTATAGGAAATGCTTCCTATATATATAACACTACTAAAAAACCACAAAGGTTTCTGCTTTTTATTTACCCAAAAACAAAAAAAAACAACATAGGAATGGTAACAACATGCTGACCGGGTGACGGCCCAAACTAACACGGGCCAATCCATTTTTTTGGTTTGTTAGATCCGGTGTAACCCTTTTGATATTAGGTTCACTGAAAAGCCCTACCCGAACCGCTGTTGCGCTTTCGTAAGGTCTTGTAACGATTTCAGGCCGATAAATTGTGCCGTCGAAGCTTCAGTTCAGAAGTTCAGACGACAGAGCTAGAGAGAGAGATGGGCTATTCCAAGGATCAATTGCTAGCACGTTTACAGGTCTCCTTTTCTCTCATAATCTCTACCGATTAATTTTCTCTGTTTGTCTTTGCTTCGTCATTTCATTTTCCCGTTGTTTTATGAATCAATTTTTCATTTAACGAAGGGAGGGAGAGTTTTTTTCACCAAATTAGTGGAAGGGTTTCTGGGACAAGCTCGGAATCTTTCTTTGACTATTGTGAACATTATTTTCCTTAAAAATTGTGTGTATATTCCCTCGTCCTTTGACATGAGCTTTAGATGAATCCGGGACTTAGACACATTCCCTTACCCGAGGACCGAGTCCATTTAACATTGGTTTCATGAATAAAGAATTTTCTTCAGAGTTAAAGGAGTTGGTGAATTTGTGAAAACTATGAAAATGCAAACATAGTAAACTTTTATTGGAGATCAAAGCATCTTGTTGAAAGCAGCGGCTGATCTAGTAAAGTCCTATTTGTGAAAACTATGACCAATATGACGAGAAGATAAATGTTTAAACATTTTTCAGCCAAAAAGTTCAAACTTAAACCATTATTAAAAATTTCATACATATTGTGCTTATGTACTTGAAAAAAAGAAGAAAGTAAAGTCCTATTTTGCTTATGCTATCTACAAAGCATGCTGTAAAATAATAGGTTGCAAAACCTCTAAACTAAATATGAACTAAATATAAAGATTACTCTTCTAATGAATACTCTTCTCAACAAATCCTATAATTTCTACGGATCAGATCACGATCATACTGGGCACACTATTATTAAACTTTTTTTCCCAAAATTCATTCAGTACTTACGATCATGAATTCTGAATGAGAAATTGAAAGCTACGATCAAGTACCTATAATTCTCCAATTGAGCTGATATTTTACAACACCAACCCAAAAATTATTTTAAGGTTATTGAATGCCTCAGATTTTTTTTTCTTTTATAAAAATAGTGTCTCGAATTGCAGGGGGGTCACGTGACCCCCCTGTGCCCTTAGTAGATTCGCCACTGTTTGAAAGTGTGTTGTTAGCGTCTAGCACTGGCATTACTTCTCACTAGATGGGTAGTAATTTTACACACAGGAACTTATCTTAAACATTTCGGCAAATAATTATCTGTAGTTGGAATCGTACTTGTCCTTCCATGAGCAGTGAATTCCTTGATATTGAGGCTTCATATGAATTGTTGATTAGAGAGATTTCATACTTTCTATTCCCTTGCAACTGATATTCGTATTTTTTGATATTGTTTAGGAGCTTCAAATTGATTTTACCTAGAATGATCATTCAATTGAGACTATAATTTCTATTCCGTTGAAACTGATTTTTCTGTATCTCGGTTCATTTTAGGAGCTTCAAATTGATTTTACCAAGTACGATCATCCCGTTGTTTTGACAGTGGAGGCTCAGGTAAAGGGAAACCAAAATCTAGCTAAATTTCGCCATGTTTTTGTGCTTTGAAACAACTTTGTTAGTTTCTTATCAGGCCAAATATGTTGGGCATGTAAAAGGGGCATTGAGCAAAAACCTTTTCTTGAAGGTATGATATTTTAGTGCTTGGAAAGGCACTCTGTTTTCTTCCTCTTCCTTCTCCCTCAGTCCTTGCAGCAACTTGTGCACTTCCTTTTCCTCTATACTAATGTTTTCACCTGTTACATGCAGGATAAAAAACATAGGTTCTACATTGTTTCGGCTTTGGCAGATACCAAAGTAGATCTTAAGGGTAATATGTTTTTTTAATTGCTTTGATTCGCTTCAAAGTTCAACTAGCTTAGTTGATTAGACCAGACTTGGTAGTCGGGATTGTATATGCTCATGTGATTGGATTTTGGTCTTTTATTATTTGGGTATCCTAAATGTTCATGGAAGTTATTTGTGGCCTTGAAGCTGAGCAGTTCTATCTCAGAGACTTGGTCTGGGAAAAGCAGGTTTAAGAATGGCTCCTGAAGAAGCACTACCGGAAGTACTTCAGGCATGTATATCAGTATATGATGTTATATCTTTAATCATAAGCAGTTCTTGTTCGTGAATAGAAACATATCAATTGATTACATCATAGCTCATCGAGGTTGCTAAAAATGGGATCTTACATTAGATTGCTGAAAGGGTCTCATGGATAGAGTGGTAGGATCTGAACAAGGATTTTACGATATTTATGTTGCATAAAAAGCAAGGTAGAAAACAATGACTAATAATGATGTGCATTAAAATATGGTGATAAATTAGCAGCCCGACAGTTCTTCTTCTACCCATCACGATACTATTAGCTGAAAGCCATGATACAGAATTTCATGCGGAAGTACAGAAAAATGTCATTGTGCTAGTACAATCCTTGACAGTTTTTCTTGGTTTATTATTTTCAAGGTGCCTCTGGGTTGTGTTACTCCTTTTGCACTAGTGAATGATTCAGCACGGTATGCTCATAATCTTCTGTACTTCTAGTTGACATTATTTATAACCTTGTGGCAGCTTCCGTTTGTGTAAATATGTTTTTTTTTTTTTTTTTGCATAACGTATTTGTTGTATTTTCTATTCTTAAAGGCATGTCTCCTTGTTGTTGGATAAAGGATTTAAGGATCATGAGAGCCTCTTCTTCCACCCATTGTCTAATGACACATCAATATGTAAGTGGAAAGAGTTCAAGGATTTTTTGATGATGTATGTTGCTAATTATGTTTTTTGGTTATTTGCGAATGTTTATAACCTTATGATGATTTCTAATTGGGACTTCTACGGAAGTACGCTTTTTTTCTTTTCTTTTTTTCTCTTATGATCTTATCTTTAAAAACCTTTATTTAATTGCATTTTTGGATGTGTTTATGTGCACATCTATGTATGTATGTGAAAACAACATGCTCCGTGATTAATATCTCTTACGGGAGATGTGTGTTTTTATTTCTTAGTTTGGCCGGCTGCCCATGAGTTTAATATTTTGCAATGGCATTTGTCCATATGATATTTTAGTTGGGAAAATGCAAAATCAAAGTCACTGTAACAAAATAACAGAATTCGACAATCAATATCTTCAATTCTTCTGTTTGTTTCATAAATTTTATGATTATAATGGCTCTGATAACTTCCCCGTGGTAACATACAAGTACATTGGAGGAAGGTGGGAATTGGTATGAGGGTTTTCCAAGTACATTACTGTTTGAAAGCATAAAAATATGACGAGTGAGTGCCCTCATACAAGATGCGGTTAGCCGAGAGGTTAACAAAAAAGTAGTTCTTTTCCGCCTCACATGGTTCCTGGAGAAGATGTGAACTTGTCTGGCGTTTTTTGGTAGTGCAATTATGGTTCCGCATTTCATATACTTAAAATATGTTTTAGTACTTGATCGAAAAGGAAAAAAAATACATGTTTTAGTTGTTGGTGTTTTTTTATTTTTCACATGACATTTAAGCCCTGCACTCGTATTCTATTTTTCGCATTATGATGATTTGGGTCTTTGAAAAAACCCATTATGAATCAATTCATTGTTGTTAAGAGGAATGGCCTTAAGAATATTACTTTCTTGTCTGCATGTGGTCACACTTGATGGTTATTTGGCCCCTTATCTTGCTGGTACAAGCTCTTAGTGCCCGTGACATCGACAGATTTCTAAATTCCATAGGAAAAGATCCAGCATATGTTGACCTGGAGGTAATTTGCAATCTAGTTTCCTTAGGGTTAATCTATCTATTATTGGAATTTGTAATGAAACAATTGGTTCTCTTTCTTTAGGCTAGCCCGTCAGTTGGTAAGGATCAACCTCCTGATCTAGCATCTCTTGTTCCATCTGATACCATAATCCTGGAAGAAGGTCCTACAGAAAAAGCAGGTCCTTCAAAAGGTCCTGAAAGTAACCATGTCGTCGGGAGTAATAAGTCCACATCGGCTGCAGGTATGTGATTCAAGGTTAATTAGTATCTTCGTTGTGTCAATGATTGTCTTTAATTAGTACTATTATTAGATCCTTCTGAAATGGAAGTCTTTAAATTGATCACTATTTGCAATGAGCTGATTCCAATAATTTTCCTGTTCATTGAAACTTGAACGACCCATACAGTTTTACAGCTTGGATTACACTACTCATTAAATCTTTTTTAGCTTTGCACCTTCTTGATTTCTGGCATGCTAAATTCTCGTCTATTTCTTCCTTGCTCTTCTTTATTTATCTCCAACTTCCGGTACCAACTTTGGCTTGGGTTTAAATTGATGCCCAGTTGGTACCCATTAATGGGTGTCTGGGAAGAGAAATGTTGAGGATAAGCCTAACTTATGGTAATAATACACAAAATGGATGTGCTCAAACTCGAACCAAAGACCTTAAGCTTTGGCCTGGGTTAAAAGGACTAAAAGGTGTTGGTAGTTAAATATCTTGTGGTATCCTGAATTGAAAAGGCCACTCCTGTGAGACAATTAAAGAAGAACCATGTTTCGCAAATTGAATAAGAAATATGCTCTACTGAGGAAGCATTCTGATCAAGTAAAAAATCCGGCCCCATAATGTACATATTTTTTTTTGAAAAGCAAAGAAAGATTTCATTAATCTCATGGGAGCTAAAGATGAAATCAGCACAATAGGAAAAGAAATGCATTGAGAGAGGTTCGGAGTCACTCCTACTACTGTTACTCGCAAATACTTAACCTACCTCCCTGCCTCTCAATTTTTAACTACACCATGTTGGTAAGACACCAACACACACTAATTTGGCCAAGCCCGAAATAACATCTCCCAAAAGAAATATTGCACGCTCCTACAACTCCCAGTACAAGCTGTTAAAACAATAAAGCCCATTAAATGCAATCAAGCCCAACTGCACGTACACCCAAGCACCATTAACACGGTCACCAAAAAAAACTTTGACAAACACCTAAAAATGCATCTGCACTTTCACCCCCTCCCCGATGGAAACTCAAGACACCTACAACACCGCAGAAAACCAAACCTCTTGGCCTTCACCTTTGCTGTCATCTCCTTTGATTGCCTCCAAAGGCCGTCTTGACCACACCCCGCTTCCGCCGCTGCCACCACGCCTTACTGTTGCACCACCATTGAGAACCGCTGCACAATCGTCGCCCATATAATAACCACTGCCCCCATTGAGAACACAACGTCACCGTGACGCCGCCTCTCTATCGGCCCAAACCTCACCCATTTCGTCACATCGCTGCAACAACACAACACCAGCAGTGACCATACGGTCACCTTCGTCATAAGACGACCTAACCGGAGATCCTCTTTGCCGTTCAAACCCCGCTCACACCGCACCTCCGCTTGCTGCACCCATAATGTGCATATGACTACCCAGCAAGTTCTAGTTTTCAAGATGAGATCCTTCTGTTCTTTGGTATGTTCTGTGTGTGTGCACGCGCGTGTGTGCATGCAAGGCCATCCTGTCCTCATTCCATCAGGTTAATCCAGATTGCTTTTTCTACCATTACAGTTTTCAGGCTCTGAACAATCACTACAATCTCCAGAAATGTATGGATAGAAAATACCCACTTGACCCATCACGCTTTGGACAGTTCATTCCTGACCCTTGAGACTGTAAGCAGTCCAATCTACACATTTACTTCACCACAAAAGTTATTATATGATTCATATGTAACGTCTATCGTGTCCAACTTATACTCTCGCTGCAGATGATGATGTTAGTAGTGATACTCTCAAGTTATGGTCGTATTGATTTATTTTGGCGTTACGGCATGCTCTTGTCCATCATGTAAACCTACAACCACTTATCCTATGATATCAATTCTGTTGAGTAAGTAATTAGGCATTCATTGAATTACTTTCCAAGTTTTTACTTCAATACTTCATGAACTTAGTTTGATCAGGTGGCCAACAAGTTGTTACTTTTTACTTCTTTGATTAGAGTTTTGAGTGGTCTTAATAAACCTCATTTTGCGTGGTGTCATCATGGGTTATTTTCCATGGGCAAAAGCTATTTTAAGCTTAATCTCACAATGATTTGTGTGCAAACTAATCCTGAGGGCTTAATGGGTGAGGATGACCGTTGTATAAGAAAACAAGAGAAATTAATTCACTACGCTGCTTGATGCATCCTCTAGACCTAAAGTTGAATATAACTGACTTGTATTTTATGGTGTTCGCTGTTAGCAACTTAACATATTCTTCTGTCTTTGATACAGCAAAAGCTGGTAAGTCATCCAGTGATACCCTAAAGGATAAACCTGTGACTTCCAAATTGTCAAGCTCGTTTGCTGACCCTGGGAAAGCTGTTGAAGAAATACTAGAAAGAATGTCGGCAATAGTTCTTTCAGAGGTAAGTAGAGATATTTTATTTTGTTGCTACTTCATGGGCTCCATGGTCTTGGCCTGAAAATGCACATAGTGCAGATCAATGAGGAGAATATTAAGCAACATGGGGAACAGCTTGGTGCTCTGGTATCAAACAGTGTCAGAAAACATCTTAGCTTGGATTTAACTACTCTGACTGTGAGTTTTTCATCACTTTCTTGCTATTTAAAACCTAATATACTGAGAGTACATTGGCAGTCCCTATGTTTGTTTGTCTTATATTTCGATGCGAGCAAGTGTATTCTTTATGAGTCTTAATAAGAGAAGATGAGGTTCTTTACCACTCATATTGGTTTTTGGGTGCAGTTAGCCTATTTGCTAATGCAAACATGAAAAGTGGACTCTTGAGTGATTTTAGTATTTTAGTCCATGTGTGAAGATCTTCTGGGATTGTATTCTTTGAAGACTTCTGGGATTGTTTTCTTTGAAGATCTTCCATATTACCTGAAGTTAATGCTACTGTAGCGAAATCCCAAGAGGCCTAAGGAGACACTACAATTTTCAAGAAAAGCAGGACAATACACCTTAACAAATTCATGGAAGTGTCCAACCCGTGTTGCAAATAGCCACACAAGTATGATGGCATGTTGAACACTACTTGATGTCAGAACACAACATGATTTGAGGCCCTCGTCCTCCATTCCATTACGAGGATTAAATTCGTCCTAATTACTAAGTTCCTGGCACTAATACAGCATCCTCCCGTCAAAAGTATTTTTCGGCTTGCAAAAACAAGGACTCCATCCTTACCCGGATTGTCAGTCCTCTTCCTCCGAGCTGGACCCAATCAGGCCTTCAAAGCTTTGTGACAATCTCATCTTGCTTGGAAGTCAACTCAGAAGAAGAATCAACTTGCCCGACCATCCAAAGCTGCATCAAACAGCACACATCCTCCAATGACAGTCCTATCCCTCCCCATGCAGTGACAGAAGTATGTGTATCCGGACACCAAGGAGAGAACATCCCCTCAATGCAGCTTTTATCCCAAGGAACACTAGCCCGAATAGTGTTACAGATAGCTCCAGGCACCCCAGCCATGCCCCAAATCTCTATACAAGCAGTATCCCTCAAGAATCTCATTAGTCCACACTTCAAGCACATGATGGAGTTGAGCGTGAGCTTTCCAAGCCAAGCATGAAAATGGAAAATCACCTCGCTCAACTCCAAGTTGTAAATAGAATTGGGCTTCACCATTCAGATTCCGTCCTCGCCTTCTGGAACTTCCAGACATCCACCATGTCCCTTTTCCAAGCACCCCAAACTCCCCGAAACAATGCAAAAATTGATGCTCTCTGCTGAAATAGGAGGCCTGAAACCAATGCTTCTGCGCAGACAACTTGGACACTCTGCCCCCCTTTATTTGCCCTGATGGATTCACCTTTTGCCTTATCCAGTTTACTAGACTTCTTCCACATGGAGTTATCTTGTTTTGGTGAACCCCCTGCTGTGGCAACAACAGATCCTCTCCTCGTCCTCATTCACGTGCAGCAAATAAACAAGGCACAATCAAGGTTGTAAACTAGATGGATAATTTTTTTCCAAAGGATGTACAATTATCTACACGTACAAGTGTCAACTCCTCCCTCCGGTCACACCCTCCTACAGACACACCCTTGGGTTATAATAATTGGTTTTTCTACGTCTTACTATTTTCAAGTAGTAGACAAAGTATTTGCACCCTTCTTAGGATAGACCCCTCGGGTGTACCCCTCCTTGGGTCATACTCCTCTGCAGCTCTCTCACACTTTCTCAGGTGCAACCCCTTGTGTTATACTCCTCGACTCTCCCACACCTCCCTGCAGTACACCCCCCCTGTTGATAATACTTAGCTCTCCTACATCTTACTATTTTGCAAACATTAGACAAGTATTGCCTTGTGCAAGTATCAAATCCTCGGTGCAAGTCCCCACCTTGGGTTATACTCCTCCTTGGCTCTCCTACATCTTTACTAGTTTGCAAAAATTAGAGAAATATTGATGTTTGCAAGTATCAACCTCCACACCCTCCTCGATACCCCTCCTTGGATCCTACCCTTCTCAGATACGTCCCACTCCCCCAGAACTCACCCCATCGCGACCCAATACCTCCCCAAGGAGCCCCCTCCAATAAGCAGCCCCTTATCGCGACCCAATACCTCCCCCAAAACCCCTTGCTCGAGTTCTCAACTCCCTGACCCCTCTCAAAATCTCCCCCTCGCTTCCACATCGTGACCCACAACAACATTGCAACACCAACACCCGATCTCCCAATTCCCACCCTCATTGGTCCGTCCTCCAAAGCTATGGTCTCGTGAGAAGATATGCTAATCATGGGTTTTGGAACCTATCGAAGAGAATGGAGTTTGGCACTTGAGGGAAAGGGGGCTTGATAAGGAAAAGATTTGTGCCTGGTGTATCCTCTAAAACTCATATTTGGAGAGAGAAAAAATGGGGGCCTTGATTATTGTTACTTGATATTGTGTCCCTGCACTGATCTTTCAATGCTTTTTGAAAAAAAAATTGGATAGAAGGAGAATATATATGTGCATATTTATTCTTTAATTATTAAAAAAAATAGTCGGATATTAGGGAGACAAATAGATCGAGCAGGATCATGCAACTGAACTAGGTCACCCTCCTCCATTCATATATGCAATATAAACTACAAATCATGGGAATGCTTGCGGAATCGACGAAATACTTGTGAATTGAAGCTTTGAGTTACTTGGGACTCTTCTCCCCAACTTCAGATAGAATCGAGATCCGAGCTACTCCTCTGAGGCTCCAACACCACCTGATAGAATGGAAGCTGTGTCACACCTTCCAACAATGCTGATAAAATAGAAGCTCCAAGCTACTCTTTGAGTCACCTCCTTGAAGAGCTACGAATAGGGAATAAAATCTCACCACCTCTGTAGAGCTCTTAATGCAACAACGGAATGGAGTCAATGATCTCCATACTTGTAGTAAAGCACTTACCAACACAAGCGTTTACATGACAAGACTCGCAACTTTGAAAATGACTCCTAACACAGAACAGAAGGAAAACCTACAAAAAACAAAAAATACAGAATAATAGATATTAAGTCCCCAAGCTCTTACTTAGGACATGAGTACATGCAAGTAGAGGGACAATTCTGGACACCACCACGTGGCACTTACCTGCGGACCCAATATCCGCATCCCAGGCAAGCCCTGTAGGCTTCATGGACCTCCACACATCCATAGAAGGAACTTCTCCGTAACCTCCAAAACATAGCACCATGATGCTCAACAAGATCCTCATGGTATCTCCCATTCTCTGCACACACTAAATAAAGCTCTAATGAGCCTGGCAACTGCTCACTCAACTATATCCCAGGTCAGGAGCAGGGCATGGGTACCTCGCTCAGACCTAAGGAGACACGTAGCTTGGAGGCTTGAGTAAAGAAAATATCAGGGCTCACCTCGATGAGGGGGAGCTCTACCTTGATCGGTAATGGAGGGAGAGAGGCGTCACCTGAACGATGTATCATAACTTCCACCTGACATTTGGGGAGTCTATCATACCTAACTTGCTTCTATGATATCAAGTCTCCACATACACCCGAACTACCCCTTCATATCCTGTGACGCAGTGCCAAGTAATAATCGTAGGACTAAAAGAGAGGCCATGTCAACATCTGTATCTGCCCAACAATGAGTGGAAGGCTTGACAACTAGCTAACTTCCCCTCCGAGGTTCCTAGGCTGTATAAGAGGCCTCACAAGTCATTCACTACTACAACAAGACTTGTACAGAACATTAACTCTCTGGTTGACCATTCTCTACCCTGTAAGGCTGCCCTGAGGTCTCTCCTCCTCCACCTCCAGTGGTCTTGAGCCTTTTTAGCGCCTGACATAGTCCCAGGAGCCCACTTGAGGTACTCTTCCCCCATATCTGTAATGAGTTTCAGTAGAGATGTTTGTTTCCAGTTATCTCCTGAATTCAACAGGGCTCATGTTACGGAACTGGTCTTGAAGCCTGGCTAGCAGATAATTGAATGTGAACAACGAACATGAGCAAGCTTTTAGCTAACATGTTGGTCCATTTGCAGCCATAGATCTTTGACACTTAAATTCGTGTAGTCAAACGATTTGTTACCGTTGCCAATTTCTTTGTGGGGTTTGGTTGTTATGGCAGATGCAACTAAGCAGTATCTAACTTCTTGTCAAACCATTACCATTTTCTTTGTTGAGTTATTGCAAATGCAACCAAACAAATGAACCATCTGTGACGACTTTGATGGAAGATAGAATCTCCACTGCAAGGAAACTCCATTCTCTTTTTTCTTAGATTAAACGGTGTTTGCTTGACCATTGTATCTCATGCACTTGCAAATACATTGCCCTTCAATTAACAAACATGTAAAAGCCGCTATATGCTTGTTATCTTATCTTCACAATTTTTCACGTCTCATCATTATTTGTTTGAGAGCACCATGTGATGCCAGAAACTACGCTTTGTTTTTCATTTCATCTCTATAATATACTCCTTGTTCTTTAGGCTAAACGGACTGGTTGCAGATATGGCAATTTACGTGGTGGTTTCATAGTTGTTTTACCGTTTTCATGTCTATCGATTCCAGCTTTTTAATGAATTTTAGCAACTGACAAGTTGTGTCTTCAACGCAGACGATGCTAAAGAACACAGCGTATACCGAAGGTTTTCATGCCGGTACTCACCAAAAAGGTTTCAGATGTCCGTAATTGTATTGCATCTACTTATGACGGGAATCATATAAGTTTCATTGCTGCTTGAAAACTCAGAACAAGTTATCAGCAAACTCAAGTCTAGCGTCTGGCGCAACACCTACTAGTGAGGACTTGAAAAGGTTTCTTGAGCTTATGGCTTTATAATGTACGATGATGTCAGACATTCACATAACAAAATTCAATTCAGATATATTTGGAGCTTGTAAAAGGAATGATATTGTCCTCTTATGAGACATACCACTGTTTCTGGTCCGTGAATTTTTCAGTACATCGGATTGGTCAGCATAGTATTTCCGGACACCTTTCATCGTGCCCGTACTTCCGAAATTGCTACTGAACTATTCTTGCTGTTTCTTGTCTTATAATCATAAATCATTTTCCATTGTTGACGACTAACCCTTATTTCAAGGGTTCCAAAATCTTTTGCCTTCCATGTTTGACAAAACAAAAGGCCAAGGACCGCGATGATCAGGTGTTGTATGTGGGATATGAACAGTCTATGGGCTTGGCATGGGGTGCTTACACCCGGACCTTTAAATGGGCTTTGCCCATAATTTGTTTCAACACCTGTTCAACTGGTTATTGCGTTGCTAGCCCATTGTGCTTGGCCTAGGCACTAGGCAGCAAAAGTAAAACTGTTAACTTTCCATTCGCAAGTTTAGGCTGACATAATTTCCTTGCAAGTGGTGGCTAGC
Source organism: Vaccinium macrocarpon (assembly GCA_022606695.1). Lineage (NCBI taxonomy): Eukaryota > Viridiplantae > Streptophyta > Magnoliopsida > Ericales > Ericaceae > Vaccinium > Vaccinium macrocarpon. The sequence goes on along the minus strand of CM040170.1, from coordinate 23,356,458 downwards.
TCGTGCGGTAGAGCTTTTGGATGTCTGACACTATATTTCGGAATTGAGTTCCATTTCTCTCATTCCCACGTAATAAATTAGGAATGACAAATGACCAAAAAAAAAAAATCCATCAGAATTCTTTTTTTCAGACTAGTTTTCTATGTTCGTAAACCTCCTTCTAACTTTTACGTCGTGCAAAATCCGTTGTAAGGAGATCCTATAGTAGAAGAAGAAAAGAACAAATTTCATGCGTGTTTCTTACTTAATACCGACGGTATCGATATAAGAAACGATATTTGTTACGTCAACGATTTTATGAGTAGTTTTTATAGTGCATTATTCTTGTTACCCGACCATATTGACCTTTATTTATGACAGTTAAATGAATGAACAAACAGTGACAATGAATTAAGCCAAAAATTTGGTCGTTGCCCTGAAATTGACGTAAGAACAACGTCGCAAGAAAAAGTACTCGCCATCCTAAACAACAAATCGAACCGGATGTCTGAGTCAGTTTGCGCGCATCTTAACTAATTCAGGCTGTGGGAGGTAAATGATCGGACATAATCCCCAGTGAATCAGTGACCCCAAGAGCTTTATTGGCAAGAGAAATCAAACCTGAGACTTTAGGTGGAAGAAAATCCCGAAGTCCCAATGCAAGACCACTTATGTTTGTTTTAGTATTAATATACTCTTCACTTACGCGGTAATGATCCAGAAGGGTGAATTTGTAAAATGTGAGAAAAAAATTGGTTTTTTTTTTATATCATGAAAAAGGTTTTTCGATTGAAATGGATTCTGTACTTTTTTTCTTGTCTTTATCGAAGGTCCTTTGATGGGCATCTTGTATTTCTCAACATTTTTCATTGGCAAATTTTCTCAAGCCGGAACATAGAAAATAACAATTACAAAAGAAGATCAAACTTATTTGTGAAGTACCTGGTTTTAGAAAAACAAACAAAAAGTACTGCTAGTAATTCATGAGCGATGCACCTTTCTCTTGGCAAGTATTGATCATGGATCCGACTACGGGTACAGAGGGAGGGGTACCGAGAATGTACCGACCGCATTAGGGGACCCATTTATTTTGATTGAAACGGTGAGACTTTGGTTCGAGCACTTCTAACCGTCTGATTGAGCTGAAATTTTGTGGAGCCCCTCGGAAAAATATTTTAAGAACAATGAACGGTTCACATCACTCGTGTGGGACCCAAAAGTGAATCCCCGAATACGGTCAATACATTTTCGGTACCCCTCCCTCTCTACTCGTTGTCGGATCCATTGATCATTAACTACTTTGTGGAGTAGTTTCCAAGGACAAAATAGACATGCACCACAAAAGTCAAATAGAGGTTTTGATGATGTAGGCCCAATCTTCTCTGTTCCATGAATTTAGAAGAATTTAGGAGGGAGAAACCTAGGAAAAAGACATGGAGGAGGATCTCTCCAGTCCATTTTTATGGAATAGACCATTTAGTTGGTCCATTTGTGGGCCCTTCCTGGGTGTACTTAGATGATCCAAACCGTTAATGTTTTAGAATTCATTGAGAACATCAATCACGTCAGAAATCATATTGATCGGATTTCTCAACAACCTTTAAAACGTGAATGGTTTGGATCATCAAAGTACATTAGAGATGAGTTCACAAATGAGCTAACTGGACCATCTAATCTATTTTCATCGACAGGAGAGGAATTTACTCCAAAAGATATCTGTAACCCACTAACCTCCTTCTACCTCAATTCAGACCCACATATGCATAAAAGTCAAGAAAAATGACCAAGTTAGGTGACTTACCCCTCATATCTGGTTCCATAAATATTTTTGGATGGAAGTTAAGTGATTTACAATTATGAAAGGGGGGAGAGAGAGAGAGAGAGAGAGAGAATGGTAAAAGAGAAGAGTTTCTTTCTCTTTGTTTTCTTTGATTTATCACAATTATATTTCGCCTAAAATATAGACTATCTTTTTTTCTTTTTCTTTTTTACTTTTTCTCTTTCTCCTGTTAGTTGTTCTCTTAACTTTGACCGGGTCAAATTTTTACACCATATTTGTCTCAATTTGAGGAATTTGAAAAATATAAAATATAGATCAAATTTTTAAAAAATTTCATATAAGAAGACGAAAAAGAGCCAAAAAAATCAATCTTTCCCATATAGAACAACTTTTCTTTTCTTTTTTTTTACAATTTTCGTCATCTAAATGAACCTTTTGTCGACTTTGATTTATATTTTTGGATTACTATTGTCGAGAAGAAAAATATAGGGTATAAATTATACCCAAAATCTAGTAAAAATTAATTAAAAATAACCAAAAATATATAGTTATTTTTTAACTACCCAAAAAAACCCTTGCCAAAAAGCCCCCCAAAATTAGGCCAACCTCAAAATATTAGGCAACTACCGGCAATTTTGAACGCTTAAACTCTCTAAGTTCAAACGAGCATCATTTTTCCCCCCCTTCTTATGTATAAAATCGCAAGTTTCTAGTATAAGAAATAAGTACATAAAAAGTCAACTTATATTGGGCTGCAAGTAAGTTGACCCACACATTTGAGTTATCAAAAATTTATTTATGAGAGTGTAAGTGCAGAATAAAATCTGTAAAATAATATTCCCTCTATTCCTTTTCAAGTGTGTATATTCATAATTATTATTTATTAAGAAATATTATCATTACATCATTCACATCAACTTTTATATTCATTTTTCATTGTTGCTCTTGATGGAAACATCATCATTAAACTTTACACAGTAACTTTTCAAAAAAAAAATCTACTCTTAATAGCAAAATAGGAAACGTACCAGCTTTTACGCACTAATTTTTCAACATCACACTTATTTAGGAAGAGTCCAAAATAAAATATACTACTCTATTTAAGGAACGGAGAGTATAAATTAGCTGCCAAATCTAACTATGTTTCAATATGCTTGTAGGCTCTCAAAGAAATGTGGGAAGCAAAATAAACTACTAGTTCACCCATTAAAATTTAACCATTAGTTTGTTTTTAAAAATAAAATAAAAAATTCTGAGTCATAAGGCCGAATGTGACAATTAGTTTGTTAAAAAGAGATTTATTGATTTATGTCCCAATCACTTTGGACTTAGAACCAATGGACCTTTCTTCCACTTTTTGAACTTGTCAAAGGTCAAATTAGGTGTTTTATTTTATTCCCTTAAAACAATATTCTAGGTGTTTTGTTTTGGACCGTTTCCCAATTTCAAAATAACTTTTAAGGAGAATGACATCAAATGGTAGTTTTTTTCATAATTTTAAAAAGTTCAAATACTGTATGTATGTATGGAAAAGAAACTCAATCAATGTCCTGTGTAGGTACGTAATTCACAACTACCATGTAAAAAACTTGTTAGATCCATATGACATGGATTTTATTATAGTACTTTGAGCAGGGCGAGCCCAAGATATTTGGGTGTTCTAGACTTAATTAAAAAAGTTGTGCCCTAAAATTTCCCGTGTTCCTCAACCAAACTTTCTACGTTTTTGTTACTACAATATCCCCGTCAAAAGGGTATTAATACAAGCTAAATTTAACAACGATTTAGAACATCTAGAGATCCTGTGCCTTTTTTTAACAAAATTTGGATCAAAACTCCTTTGCTATGCGAATGCCGAACCCTAGTTTTACCCAAATCTGTTGTTCTTCAAGTTTTCTCTAAAAAATTTGGGTCAAAATGGCCCATTTAACTACTTATAATAAGTAAGAAATTTGATCTGCTGAAATTAATATTATGACTTTATTTGTTGGAAAAATAATGAAATTTGTTCAACTTTTTGGTTACTTAGGAAAACTCAAGAACTTGTGTCAATTTAGAAATTCTAAATACAAACCCACTCGAAACTCTAATAAGAAGATTAGAAAATTACTACCTAATTACTTCGTCTTTAAGCAAATAATAAACTAAACTCAATCATTTCGTTTAGAACTGCCTTGATTTTTTACAAAATTAAACTTGATTTTTTAAGCAAATAATAAACTAAACTTGATTTTTTTAATTTTGGGCCACAATAGTTTTTGGGTTTTTTTTTAAATATTGGGTCACAATGGTTGGGCTCTTTTGTAACTTATAATAGATTTTTTTTTATTTTGGTCCAAAAAAGTGTTCTAGTCAAGCACATTAGTATAAATTGGTGGAGTGCCCCAAAAAGTGACCGTTTTTGGAGTGCCCTAGGACTAGGCCTTGGGCCTGGGCCGGCCCTGGCTTTGGGTTAAAAAATCAAAAAGTGGTTTTTTTAAAAACCATTTTGCCCTTATTTAAAAAAAATTCATTCGTTAGTTTTGCATCAAGATTTTGTGGTTTCTGGATTCCTCTCGACGAGACGAATCTAACAAGTATAAAATTAAGGTCAAAACTCAAATTTTTTAATAAAGCCAAAATAGGTCCAATAATCCACTTATTTTGGCTTTGTTAAAAAAATTGAGTTTTGACCATAATTTTATACTTCTTAGATTCGTCTCGTCGAGAGAAATCCAAAAACCACAAAATCTTGATGCAAAACTAACGAATGCAAAAAATTTTGAATAAGGACAAAATGATTTTTTTAAAAATCACTTTTTGGTTTTTTACCCAAAGCACAGAGACAACAAATTCATATGACCGGTTGCTAATTGACTGAGACATAATGCTCTGTTTAATTTTGTTTGGTATGTATATCCAGCAATAAATTGCAAAAACCTATTCAGGAAAAGATAATGCAGGTTTTTTCAATATTTTATATAAATATAGCTTACATGTTTATTTGAAACTAAGTTCTTTTGATTTGAATGAAATGTGGTGATTTTGGATCGAGCTCATAGGGTCATCCTATTGCATCGATTCTTGCACTAGAACACTCGAAATTGGATTTTGAGATGGATGAACGATTCGGATTGATCATTTAGGACATGCACTCTGTTTCCAATTTTTCTGTTAGTCTAGACATGTAAAGTACTAGATGTTAATGGATGAAATAATAAGAGGAAAGATTTTTTCCAATCACATTCAATAGACTATTTACAAGTTTTCATGCTATGTAGAGAACTCAATCATTCAAATTTCAAAGGTTTTCATATTGCTTTTGTTTTTGTTTTTTGTTCCCTTCTTGTTATGCTTTACCATCTTGCTTTGGAAATCTAAAACTATTATTTTGTAAGGTCACTCTGACTCACTCAATCATATAAATTTAAAATTTAAAAAATGTTAGTGGAAGAAAAGGATCACATACCAATGAATTTATTCCTTTGCCAAGGCGTAAAATAATAATAATAATAATAATAATAATAATAATAATAATAATAATAATAATAATAATAATAATAATAATAATAATAATAATAATAAACCAACACAACTTACAACATCAACTATATTAACAAAGTTAAACCCAATGAATTGGCATGGAGATATTAAGAGCCTCGAGTTAGTTTGGGTGCGTCTACGCTGGGTCGAACACTTAATTTTTAAAAATTCATCTAATTTGGCTAAGATGGTAATCTAAAACAAATTAGAAAACCAATTATGTTGTTGATCTCTTGTAAAGATTTGTGGTAGCATTGCTTGAAAGGGATAATGTGCATCCCTATCCTTTGTGAAATTATATATTCGATAAAATCTAATTTTTCAACTATTATATTTTTCATACTGAAAGTAAAGAAAAAATGTAGCTTTCAAGAGATTTCTGTTAAAAAAGATCATGATTTGTCGAGCCTTTTTTAGCTTTTCTTGCAGTATAACCACTGATTTTCACAATATTGAAAACACAACCAGTACTATAGAAGCATCATATGGCCCCTTCCTTTCCTTATTTTCTGACACCAAGTATTTGAAAGTGCATGCTCTCTTTGTTAGAATCTCCACCCAAATACTCTCAAATGATCAAAATAATGTTTTATATTGAAAGAAATCAATTTAGAGATGTTATTATTCATCTCTACTCCAACCACAAACCTCTAATTTATTCTCTATTTCTTTCAAAGCTCAACAATTTTTCATTTTCCCTCCAAGATTGGAATTTACAAACCTTTTTTTTTTTATCATAGTATATTGAATACGGGTCTTGTTTGAAAAATATGGTTGAGACCTTTTCAATTATATTAATTTTGTAAAATGTAAATGTATTGATCAAAAGTTATATGCATTTGAAGGTTAAAATCTTTATCCTCTCACCTAGAGGATCATTATTTATATCCTATATATATTTAGAGGATCGTCATCAAATATAGGAGAGTTTTAGAGGATGGATTGGAGCACCTCTTGCACACTTCAGACTCTCGTGTAGAGATTACGAGTATAGGGTGGAAATGCTCACTTCAGACTCTCCTATAGAGATTACAAGTATAGGGTGGAGATGCTCTCATATAAGGATGGGCATGGGGAGGGTAGGGGATGGATACCACTACCTCCATCCCCAATCCCCAAACTCAAATCAATCCTCATCCCCTCCCCAATCTCCACTTGATTTTTTTAAATCTCCATCCCCTCCCCAACTCGGGGAACGGAGATCCCCACGGGGAATCGGGGATCCAAAAGTTCACTCAAATTATTCAAGTGAATACTGTTGGAGAATTTTGTGAATGAAACCGGGGCACTTGGAGGGTCTCCCGGGGCAACCGAGACCACCCCACGGATTTAACACGCTATTCAATAAACGCTGGGTAACTCCCTCATGATTATGGAGATAATGACATAATTGAATTTCAATTCAAATTCGGATTGATGGCTACGGTTACAAGATCTAAAATTCATTGGCAGAAATTCATTTCGTTATTGAATGGGGAGGCTCCCCCATTAATCCCGAATTCATGTTTTCAGCTCCCTTTTCCAGCTATAAAAAGGGCAGCTCCGTATTGGTTTTCATCACCAGAAATTCGAGCCACACATTTCAGTATAGAAATCATTCTTGTGAGAGAGAGGCAGACGAGAATTATAGTTCGCCAAGGCTTCCAGCGGTGGTGTTCCGGTGGTTGTGGTTTAGCCATTGTATCCTGGGACGAAGACGCCGATTCATTCTACAACACCCACGGTAGGCGACGAATCTTTGTTAAGGAGAGTGTGGTTATACACGACTCGGCATTCGATCGACTGTTTGTATCTCTGTTTTACCGTTTATGTATTTCCAGTTTCTGTAAATTTCGTGTTCATTTTATTGTAATCTGTTCATGTATATATATATATATATATATATATATGAGAAGTAATTGTTTTTCCGGAATTACGATTGCCGCTGTAATTTTTCCAACAAGTACCGAAGAAGTTGTATTAAAATCCAAAACTAATGACAAAAGTGGTTCCCAAATATAATTAAAACGTAACAAGTCACTCAAAAGTACTACTGCTGTTCTTGTTCTTTTTGTTTTTTTGGTTTTGGTTTCTAGGTAGATTAAATCATCCTTCTTTTTGTCAATCCACCTCTATGTAACTCTCACCCACCTTATTTCCCAAAAATTACAACTCCATGACCTTGGAATTTGATTCTTTCCGCAAAAAATATTCAATATGTACATCTTCATTTTCATTACAAAAGAAAAACATAGATATATATTAGACCTTAGTTTATGCTCAAACATCAATTATAAGACCTTAGATTTGATGCAGCAATATATCTTTTTTTCTTTTTGTTCTTTTATAAGTTATCAACTTATCAGGGAAATAAAAAACTTGTAAACTTATATTATAATATACTTATATATGTAAACGGGGATGCGGGGAGGGGAGGGGAACGTGGAGGGTATTAAGGAGGGGACTGACTATACCATCTCCAAATTTTATTTTTTTTAAAAAAAATCCTCATACCCTACCTGATCCCCAAAAAAATTCCCGAATCCCCTATCCATTCGAGGAGGGGACGGGTTGGATCGAAGTGGATCGGCCGAGATGGCCATCCCTAGTCTCAAACTACATATATGGTGAGGGCAGCGGCGACAGTAATGCTATCTATCCCCAGCACCCTGATAAATTTCATATTCTAAATGCCTCTAGATTCAAAAATAAAATAAGCAAATAAGACAACAGGAAAATAAGCAATGATACCCAAATAGGCGCTAAGAATGTTTTAAAATATAGCACTACTCCATATAACAATTTTATCCATCCTTTTATTTTTTAAATTTGAGGTACCATTTATGTGATAAAAGTATTTTAGTCGACAATCAGAATAAAACCAAGATAATTGAAAAAACTTGCAGTGACCAATAATATGCAGTCAGAATAAAGTCAAGATGAAATGAAAAGTTCATTTCTTTCCGCGAAAATTGCTTTTAAAACGCAATATGTACCACTTCAATATGTGATGCACATTATTGTTAGAATTTAATTAGGCATTTAGAAGTAATTAGATGTTATTTTAGACACTCAATATTTACCACATCAATATCTGGTGCAGATTAACGTGTACAATATTTTGTTAATGGACTTTTGAATAAGATCAAAAATGATTGTGACACAAACTTTGTGCCACAATCAACCACAACCCCACTCACATGGGGTGTGGGTCCCACATGGGCCCCACATGCGGGCCCCGCACCCTATGTGAGTGGGGTTATGGTTGGTTGTGGTACAAAGTTTGTGTCCCTATCATTATTCGAATAAGATAGTGCAACACCAACAGATTTTACAGATTCGCATACGTATACCATTTTGTGGTAAAAATGTATTTTTGTTCTTTTTCTAATCATCACATGATGGATTACTAAATTATAGGAGTAAGTAAATTACAAGAGCTCTTATTCATTTGGAACCCTTAGATTGCATTTATTTCTCCAACAAACATCTCATGGGGATTCCCACAAATTCATTGACCAGATCAGAGATTTAAAAATAAAAAAAAAAAACCTTAAACAAACCCCTAGATTTAATTTATTTATAAGAATCCCCCCACAGGGTCAGAGATCGTATCACTCCCAAGGTAACAAAAGAAGAAAACAAGCACTTGTTTACTTGAACAAATACCAACAATGAACAACATGAGTTATTAATAAATATTAATTGCAAGGACATGCTACAAGACACCACATATAAAAACAAGAATGATTGTATTGCATTCCCTTCAATTTCTCTTTCTTCATTATGTTGTCACAAGATAGGCAGTAGATACATATGTAGGTATGCACTAAACTTCCTATACAAATTCTTAAAATCCGAACTTCATAGATTCCGATCGAATTTCGACGATTCGAATTATTCAATATGTTTAAATGGTGTTTTTAAGGGTTTCCAGGTGAAATCATCAAAAAAAATACTGGGAAGTGCTTGATTCGAGCAATTTTTCATAAAAACTGTAAATATTCGTTTTTATAAATAAATAAAAAACTACTTGGATCAAGTCATTTTCGGTTTTATTTTTTTTGATGATTTCTCACAAGGACTGTGCAACGCCAATGCTCTGGATGCTGAATGAAAGAATCATGGTAATGTGCACATAAATCAAAATGATTCTTGGGTCTGTCCTCTCTGATGCCTTTTGGCTTTGATTTGAGGGCATGATTTTACAACAACCGCGACGGTATAGGGGGACCACTATTTCAATGGTATTCTGTGAGCAGCCACTTTGTGCATTTATTGCCAAATGTTAGGTCTATCTCCAATCCATCTGTTTTAGTGGTATTCTGGAAGCAGCCACTTTGTGAATTTATTGCCAAATGTTAGGTCTGTCTCCTATCCATCCCCCGCCCATACCCCCAATTATTGGGGACTAAAGGGGTTATGTTATTGTTGTTGATGATTTCTCACAAGGACCCTTAAAAACACATCTTAAACACATTAAACGGTTTGGATCGTCAAGATTTGGTCTGGAACTAGGAGGTGCGGACGAAGTCCATAACTTAAGGCTGTGGATAGGAAGGGGACTGCGTATGTATGTGTAAGATTTTTATTTTTATTAATTTTTTTTCTATTAGTCGATTAAATTAATCAATAGTAACAAGTTAGGAACAGGAGTTGGTAATGGCTGAGGTAGTCACCATCTCTTTTAATTTTGAAAACAAAACCCTACATTCTAGGGTGAGTCTAATGAAAGGTGAATTACTTATGTCATTGCTGACCTCTTAAGATAATATTCCAGTGAACAGTATCTTCTTTCTAGATTTACTTTTTGTGGAATACATGTGGGGGTAGTTGGAAGCCTGAGACAGGAGAAAGATAGAGGAAGGGAGGTTTGAAACTTGGTAAAGAGTCAGGTAGATTTGTTTAGGTAAAACAACGTGCACAGATAGATCTTAGGGACCCATTTTTGGGTTTCACATGAATAGTCCAAGCTGTTCAATCATCTTAGAATAATTTGAATGAAACGGGAGATTTTTTAATCAACCACTTACACACGTCCCAATGGAGTTGATTTCTTGCGTGACCCCTCGGGAAATTACTTTAAGATGATTGAACAGCTTGGGTCGTTCGTGTGGGATCCAAAAGTACGTCCCCAAGACCCATGTGTGCATGGTCTGTACGCAGCCATCTGTGCACATAGAAGAGTTCAATTTATTTGGGGGAATCTTATTAATACTTTATATGGTGTAAGGTCACGAGTGAAATATGTGCAATAATCGAAGCCACAGGTAATAGTGGTGGTCACAATTAATGTTTTTCAAATCCAAATGCATACATTGTGCATCATTTTTTTTTTTTTTTCATTTCATGGATCATATCAAGACATTATTGTGTATTGTAAGATAGTAGTATATGAAAAAATTAAAAAATAGTACTCCATCCGTCCCTTTTTAAGTGATGATGTTACTATTTCAGCTGAATTCGAAAGTTGTTTATAATTTTCAATCTATATTACATAAAATATACAATATGGATATTGTTTTATAGAAATCAATGAGTTCTAAAATACAGTTTTTTCAAAAGTACATAATATATTATAGATTGAAAGTTATAAACAATTTAAAAATAAAGTCAAAAAGTGAAAGTGGTCATTTAAAAAGGGATGAAGGGAGTAGTATATAATTATACAATAGTTATACCTAATAACAAATCTAAAATCTATTGCATATATATATACAAAAAGAAATTTGTAGGATGCAAACTTCCAAATCTCCCAAGTTGGGTCTAGGATTGGGTTTGGATTTCCTTTGAATGGTTTGAAGGTTGGCATAATTAGATCGAACAACTTAAGCGTGTGTCTAGGGTTCCATTTTTAAAAATAAGCTCTGATTTGTATTTCAACAAGTAATTGTAGAATACATATTGGAATTTGCATATCATACGTATCTACGATATAAGTCACCGTTTTATGGGATGGCTATGATAAGTCATTGTGTCATGAGACACGTATCAAACGAATCAGGATATTTTTATATACCACATCATAAGTCACTATGTGGGATATCTATATAAAAAAGATACGGTCTGGGATACGCAATAGGTTTTCGAAGGAGATTATACAACCATGGTGGGAAAACAGAAAACAAATAAAGAAACTAGAGAGGAGTAGGAGGGTTAAAAAGGATAATTGACTTTCGAAAATGGAGAGGCATAATTAGGGAAATATATACTGGGGTTTGATAGGGAACAAAGCAATTGGGAGAGAAACTCAACAAAACAAAACAAAAAGAACCAAATTAAGAGACAAACCTATCGGCAATATCACTAATTTCGAAAATCTTAAGAGGGTCATTTTTGCAATCGTTCTAAATCCTATGAATGAAAGTGAAGTTTTCTAATATTAGATATGATGGCAAAAATGGTTTTATGCTTCTGGACTGGAGTGTTGCTTTAACCCTCACAAATAGTGTATGTGCCACACATTCAAGTTACACACTATTACGAGAAAATAAAGCGAAGCTCCAGGAGCATGAATTCTCCTTCTTTTTTTTTTCGTAAAGACCATCCGATGTCCGGTAACCACATTGGCCCCGACTAATCCGGATTCGAGCCGGGTAAGACCATAAAGGTGGCAAAGCTCTCCCAACCAAGTTTTAACACAGCTGCATTCCCAAGACTTGAACCCGAGATCTTGGTTAAGCTAGCAAAGCCCTTTACCAGCTGAGCTACGTGCTTGGTCGTATGAATTCTCCTTCAGCCCACACACTAGTGCGAGAGAATGAATTTCTAGGAGCATGGAATAGTCTCTCTTCCACTGGACCGTTGGTGAAAAATAGTAAGGATTTAATTCTTGTTTTGAATGTTCAAAAAAGAATAGGACCAGAAAAGTTCTTTATTTTTATATCCATCCTTAAAGAATAATGAAACAGAGATTATGGATCAAGCATGCATGAAAAGTTAAAGATATTTTGAACAAGAACCCCACCATGTGCTTGAAAAGCATAATGGCAATCCTCACATTATCCTACCAGAAGGAAGAACCACATGGCTCCTGCACTAGTTTTTTACAATATTTTTTACCTTCCTGAATTCAAAACTTTACTTCTTTTTTTTTTTTTTTTGCCATACGTTAAGATGTTAGTATTTTACTATTTATTAAATACTACGAGAGCCAACCTTCTATTTATAAGAGTCAAACCCTAAACTTCACGCTTCAAATGAGTGCTACACACCCATTGAGCCCAACCCGAAGTCTAATGATCTTTCTAACTTGATCTAACCAGTTTTGTGCTTTTCTGCATACCACAGGAAACATCCAACTCCAACTACTATGTACTTTTCTATTTTCCACCCTATATAGTACTACTTTTTTTCTATTACTAGTATTATGGAGCCAATATCTTCACACCTTCTCACGTTACTCATGTCTACACATCTGGGACATGGGCATGGGCATAGATCAGTTGGAATCTCCATTTGCAGAGAAAGTGTTGAGCAGACACCAACATATGGATCAATACCCATAAAATTGGAAGAGTATGCAGAGAGGAAAATTGAGTGTGTGTAAGTTGAAAATGGCTGAAACCCTATAGTACCCTATAAAAGTGTTTAAACCTAAACCATAGAGTATCCTAATGAAAGTGTCTAAAATCATTGGGTACCCTATGAAATTGCATAAACTTAAACCCTAGGGTATCCTATGAAAGTGTCTAAACCTAAACTCTAGGGGCCCTAATGAAAATGCCTAAACTTCTAAAACCCTATGCAATCGTGTGAGACCCTAAGTGCCTAAATCCAAAAAAAGAGTGACTGGCCATAATGGTAATTAAAAAAGAGTGACTAACCCTAACGATAATAAATATTTATTTTCTTAACTTAATGGTAATTTTTTCTTCTGTGTAAAGTTACATGTGATTTTAGACTTTTCGTTTCCCAATAGTTTAAGCTTTGTAACTACTGGTCTTAACATGGTAATCGGAGCCAGGTTGGGAGAGGTATTGGATTCAAGTCTTTCTGTTTGCATTTATTTTCCATTATCATTTTGATTCTTCCTTTTGCATTTTGATCCACTCTATTTACAAAAATTTGCATCTCCACATGTAGGACAGGATTACACATGGAAAAGAACGTTAGCATACAAAACAGTCCTGCATATAATATAGGTTTTTACAGAAGGGTTTATTCTTGTGAATCGGATTCATGTCACAATATTGTAGGCAGATATCATGCAAGTCACACACCCCTTTTTTTTTTTTTTTATCCAAGCACCTTGAAAAAAAGAATGCAGCAACAACGGTCGAATTTGAGGGATTGTTTGGAGTATTTAAAGGAATAACATGTTGAGTTCATAAATGTTGCACATGATCCACGGCCTCATATTTTTTCATAAGCAATGCTACTTAGGCCCCGATTGGATGAGGGATTATTTTCAGGGGATAAGTTATGGAGGGATAAGATAAAGGGTGATTATTTTTTTAGAGGGTTACACATTGATGTGATGTTTATAGAGGGGGATGAAAAAATAGATGGTTTGGATGAGGGATTAAATAGGGGGATAACTTTTGACTTGGTTTGGATATTTTATAAATAAGAGGGGGTGAATGATGGAAAAAGTTGTCAAATGACTCTTTTACCCTTTGTCATGTCCCAAACTTGATTATGCATTAAATTAATAATACAATGTAAAACCTAATCCATTTAATTAATTTCGGACAATTTGAAGCTATAACAATTTATTTGATTGAAAATTTACATTTTTTATTGATTTTTTTTTAAAAAACGTTTTTTTTAAAATTTAGTACATTTCAATGGTTGGTTATCCAATTTTAATATGTGAATTGTGGGTACCCAACTTTAATTTTTCATTTACCCGTTAGCCTACATTTGATTTGTTTTTTTTTTTTTATTTCTATTTCATATATTTTGGTACTACAAAAAAACAAAACCATCATATTTAATTTTTTTAAAAAGATGTGATTGTGTTGATAGTTTTAATCACACTTTCTTTGTAACTAAATTAAGCTCCAACTCAAATGAGATTAGCCAAATTGAGCAAAAGTTAAGTCATTTTATTGCCAAGTTCTATACTTTGTACTCAAAACCAAGTTCTATACAGAGTACCCAGGAGTACCAATGCCGTACTTTCGACAAAAAGTAAGAAAAGTACCCGGTACATTTTTTCTGCACTCCGGTACACACGGGTAATTTGTATGGCGTACATTTTTGGAGTACCCGTGCTTCATAGGTGAACAATGCCGTACCAAATTTGGTGCGTTACTGTAGCAAAGTTAGAAACTTAACAAATTTGATCAACTATTTGGTGAGCTTGATTTTGGCCTTATTTTGGGTTTTCGCTATCTATTTTTGTTAAAGCTTAAATTCTTAGTACCCAAACTGGTTAATGCAAACTCCTTTCTTCTGCTAAAAAAACAAAAATTTGGTTAATGCAAACTATCTTATCTTATCAAAGGGTCTAAATTAATTGTAGGTCCCTGGACCACTTTCAATAATACTCTACTTCTTCTTCTTTTTGTTTTTCGTCTCTCACCTGTGTCTACCCCAGCCTACCACTCTCTCTCTCTCTCTCTCTCTCTCTCTCTCTCTCTCTCTCTCTCTCTCTCACACAAACACACACACACACACACACACACAGGCCTACCCCAATCCATGGCAACGAGAGAGGTTAAACAAACATATATGAGAAAAACGTGTTGGGTCAGATCTGGATTTTCCAAAAAAGAGAAAACCCAGTTTGTGGTGGCGATTTTCCAGCCATGTGCGACTTCCGGTAAGTGTGAGATCAAGCCCATCTCAGATCAAGATTCCGACCTCTTTTCCGGCGAATATCAAGTAACAATCCAACTGTTTTATGTTGAAAATTAGTTGAGGGAGGGGGATAAGGAGGGGTGTAGTGGTAAAAAAACTAGCCCTCCACTCCCGGATAATTTTTGGGGAGGTTTATGGGTGCCCAAAATTTATCCGGGAGAAAGCCTTAAACGAGGGAAAAGGAAGAGGGGGTGAAAACGAAGAGGGGAAGGAAAAAGGGTTGCCAAACCATGCCAAACTTGTGGGCCCCACTCTTTTAACCCGGTATAATTTTTGGAGGGTCCTTTTTACCCCAGCCAAGCGACCCCTTACATAAACTTAAGTGCACAAATTCAAATTAACCCATATGCACCCTATGCACTCATTACTTGTAAAATCCACTTGCATCGAAAGATTTCGAACACAATTAAAAATATCTACATTCTTCTTTCCTCACGAAAGACTTGCAATCGCACCATGTCACAACCAGCGCGGTTAGAAATTGTTGTTTAAAGATGCAAGTAAGTAAAAGTTTTAGCAATTTGTTTCTTTTGAAGGTGTTGAAATTTCCAATCCTTGGAGACAAAGATCCATCAATGGAGATAAGGCCTTCCTCTTTGTTGCGGATAATGATGATAACAATGATGTAATAGACAAAATCTGGTATCAAACTTCATTCTCATTATTGCAGAGCAAAAAACACAATAATGGAGTTTCATTGCGTAACCCCACCAAATATTGCATTAACTCCAAATGGAAAGACAGGAGAAAAAACTCTCGAAAAACTCATCTTCCATTGATATACAGAGATCTATATACAAATTACAGTGAACATACTTTCTCTCAACCTCCGGGGAGCTTGTGCTTACCGGGGTGGTACATTTTCGAAGCTGAAGATAAAAATCTAGTAAAAATTTACACTCTGCAAGGCAAAGATTGTCGTTAGATGTCAGCATCGCAAAATTTGCCGTCCATCCTGTTTTGGACTGCTTTGACAGCAGCAACTCTGGCGGCAGTGGCGGCTCTGTTTGCAGCCACCACTGCCTTGTTTACTTGCTCATCCACTCGCCGGATGTGATTTGCTTTCTCAGATGTTTTTCTAGCAGCCTACAAATTTGACATTAAAAAAAAGAGAGGATTGTCAAACAATGAGATCATTCATCATTTTGAGAGGAAAAGAAACAAAATATCTCTGAAAATTAAGTAAAAGAATTTTCGAACACTTCTCAAAGTATTTCCCTTCTCATTCCCTCCCTTTCTTCATCTTTACAAAGCCAAACAAAGAAACCTATAAGTAAAATTTCTCTGAAAATTTTTCCTCCTGTATCATTTTTCCTTACATTTCTCTTTCTTTACACAAGTTCCAAACAGACCAAACACATTGAATGGGTGAAAATTTTCAAAGAGTGTACCTGAACTACTCGAAGGACCTCATCTGTCAATGGGGGTAGAGGGGTCTTGAGGTTGCCGCAGTCCCACTCACCACACCTAGTATCGCCATTTCGGAATGTGTACAATCCATATCCTTGTTTACGGCCTTCATGCCACGATCCCTCATAACAGTGGCCATTAGCAAAGTGATATACGCCAAACCCGTGGATTTTGTCACCAAAGTATTCCCCAGCATACCGGTCTCCATTCCTACAAAACAGCCACAACCATTAAAGAAAATAACAGAAGTATAGTTTTCATAGATGATTAGAGAGAACTACAAGACCAAGTCAATCAATTTTTTTCTTCTCCTTTGAAAACAATGACATCAAGGAACTGTGTAAAATTATTAAGAAGTATATTAGTCTAATAGCGCAATTAAAACATCTAATGACAAACGACTGTATTTTAATCTACCAATCAATAGATTAGAAACAAGTAGAATCCAAAGCGTATATCCAAGAAAGAAGAGAAACGACAAGCTAATGTATCAACACTGAGGCATAGTTTCCAAATTACAGATGCAGACAATCAAGATCAAAACAAAGAAGGAAACTTCATCCAATAGTAGTCATCCAAGAAATTAACTTTACAAAATCATATGAAATCACAAAGCAATGCAAAAAATAGTAATCCTCCAATGATCACATGAACCAAAACTCATTTATCACAAAATCCAGAACAATAACAAACCGCAAATATCACACATGGAAAAACCAATCAGTATTTAGCAGCATTCATAAGTTTTTTGCAAAGAAAAAATCCATGAAGTTCAAGAAATCATCACCTTTAGAATTGTACTCAAGAAGGATCAATTGTTTTGTATATACCAAACACTTGCAAAATAGTACCAAACCCACAAGACCCCACAATCACACATGGAACGCCAACCACAATCAACCAAGATTACAATATTCAAAACAAAGCTTCAATTGTTAGTTCAAGAAAAATTTCACCTAAAATGGTAACATCTGGAATATTATCCTGAGGTCTAATTTCAAATGGTACACTAGGTACTAGATTCCTAAATCTGCATCAAAATCTAGAAAAATTAAAATCGTGATACTAATACAAAAATTGCAACCCATCCAAAAAACCAAAACCAAACAACATTTGAAATCACAAAACAATTTCCAGCTAGTCCTCAAAAGATTACACAGATCTAAATAACATGATGACAGAGACATAGTAACTTCTACTTTTGTATTACTCATTTACAACTGAAATCACACATGGCAAAGAAAAGATCAAATTAGCGAAAATCCCACATGGTCATATATGTCAATTACAAAAATCAAGATTCTAAACAACAAAAAAAGTTTCAAAAATACCAAAACAAGAACATTCAATAAAAGTTGAAGAAAAAAACTCACCTAAAATGGTAACAACCAAGGCCATGCTTGACCCCACACTTGAACTCCCCAACATAACAGCTCCCATCAGAGCAAGTCTGAGCTCCAACACCATGACTCTGCCCTTTAAACCACTCTCCTACATACATATCCCCTGTGTAAAACCTATAAACCCCAAACCCATGCCTTAAACCTTGCCTATATTGCCCTCTATACCTACTCCCTCTAGCCCAACTCTCTATCCCATACCCATCATATTTCCCATCAACCCAATCCCCCTCATACCTCCCATTCACAAAGTAATTGTACACTCCACTCCCATTACACTTCCCCTTATGAAACTCCCCTTCATAGAAATCCCCATTGCTGTAAAACTCAACCCCTTCCAACACAATTGGCTTCTTTTTCTTATCTTTTACTCCTAGATTGGACTGATCACCAATAAACCACTTGACAGGTTTGTGATTATGGGTCTTTATTGAAAACCCATGTCTCTTTTTGCACCCGTCGCATACTTGTCTGACAATTATGAAGCATTGGTGGATCAAACCCTTGTTTTTCCCAGCGAAAAACAGGGCCACGGCTACGAAAACTAGGGCTAAGAGGAGATTCTCCGATGTGGGTACTTCGTCTTTTCTTACAAAGAGGAAGAGGGTGTAGAGAGATAGGGAGGAAAAGGCTAGGGCCGGGATGAACCGGGTTTTTCGGGGTCGAACCGGGGCTGAACCTGGCTTGTGGGGCTTCTGTTCCTCTATGTCTGTTTCTTGATCCTCTGTGATCTCATTCATGGAAGATAGGCTGTGGATTGAGGATCTGATGGTCGGAGATGAACGGAGGAGGGAGGAGTGGGTTCGGGTTAGCTTCCCCTGGCTCTTCTGACCATCCATTTCGGTAGGTCCCGATGGAATCTCCTCTAATCTAACGGCTCCTGTACCTCGATATTCGTTGTATCACATGAATACACGCCGGAGTCATCTCAGGCGGCGCAGGATAGGCAGTGTTAAGTGCGCAAGTTAGCAACAGAGACAACAGAAAGGAGAGAGACTGTGTCTTAGAGAGAGAGAGAGAGAGAGAGGATGCCAGGGAAGACAGAGAGGGGAGAGAGAGTGGGATATGGTGGATTGGACCGGGTTTTAATAATTTGTGATGATTTGGGGAGGAGCCACTTGGGTTTGATTTGGGCCGTTGGATGGGATCGGAGGGTGGGATTTGGAGGAGGATTTATGGCCGTTGGATGGGTTTTTCGTGGGAGTTCCCGCTATTGACGGGAAGACAAGGTCGTCCGATCTAGATTCCGGGGCTCTTTTTTTTTGTGTTTGCTTTACTGTAGCGGGCCGGCACGTGCTGCTCACACTTTTTAAAGATGTTCACAATAGTCTTGTGTGTTTCTTAGGGTATGGTATTAAACTAGTACACGATTGTGCCATCACCGTTGGTTTTGGAAAATCATGATTGCCCAATTTACTCTTATTTTTGTACGGGGATTTTTGGGTTCTTTCCAGACATATTCATAGCGCTCAGCCGTATTTTTTATATGCAGATTTGTGGGTTCTTTCCGCATTTATATCATAATTGTCCCGTTTTTAGAATTACGTGGAAATTATGAGTTATGCCAAAAATCATGTCGATCGCGTACAGACATGATTTTTTAATTTGATCATTCTTTTTAGGAGATTTTAAAAACTAAAGGATTCTGATGGTTTTGTTTGATAGATCTCATCGAGAACTTTTATACGATGCAAAAAAATTCAAAAATTATTTTGATAAATACATTATTTTTTAGTTTGAAAATTACCCATAGTTTCTTAGTGATCAAACTTTATGGGACGAAGGGAATACATGACTTTAAGTACTAGAATATGTTTAGCGGCGATGATCCAAAATTGATATAACCATCTGCAGTTACTATTTTATTTCGATAAATGACTTCGCGTATCATGAATTATTACAAGAATTAAACGATTATGAAATTGATTGAGCATATTACATTACATTACACATTTGATTGTTTATGTCGATCATCTCCATCATATCTGATTGTTTTCGTTATGTTAGTGTTTTATCCTTTGTTTTATGCCATTTGTCATGATCTTCTTAATTAGTTTGATGCCTGCCGTTGTCTCCATTCTTGCACGATAAAATTAATTTGTTGGAATTTTAATATTTTCTATTACTTTCTATCACAATTGTTGTAGCCATTTTCATAGGTTTACTACTCGAGGTTGGTTTTTAACGTTGAATTAAAGCCTGCTACCATTTTATATAATGTTACCGGACTGTCGAGCCGCTTTCGTGGCATCGTCGATCACTGTCTTTCTTGTGAGAAAATTTTGGGGGCCGAGTGGGTATGGTACAAGTGGTGCTGAGCGCACATTTCGGCCGTTTAAAAGTGTTTTGGATGGTCCAAATTTCTTCCAACCCTTCACCTCTCTCTCTCTCTCTCTCTCTCTCAAATCTAGACAACCCAAAACACGTTTGGACAATCGAGATGCGTCCTCGACACAATGTCACCCATACCCGCTCGGCACCCAAATTCTTATTGTTTGAGGTTGCCGCATTAAGGCTTTGTTTGGAACTTATGGAAAGTGAGGGAAGAGAAGGGAAAATACTTAAGAAGAAACAAGGGAGAAAATGAGGAGAGAAATTTTACTATTCCTACAACTCTATTTAACCATTTTCTCTCCTCTATTCTCTCCACCCAAACAAGGGAAGAGAAAAATTTTAAACCTTCTCCCTTTCCCTACCTTTGTCCATTTTCCAAAGGCTTTGTTTGGAAGTTGGAGAAAGAAGCGGAAAAGAAGAGAAAATAATTGGGAGGAAAATAAAGAGGAAAGTTGAAGATTTTCCTTTGTTTGGTTGTCTAAAGAAAATGGAAAGAAAGTTATTGAAATGAATTTTCTCTTGTTTGGTTTCCAAAGGAAAATGAAAAGAAAATAGCATTAAATGTTATTTTAACTAACTTTTAAACTTAAATTTTACTGGTTATACACACCAGAGCAGGAATCTATAAACCACCCTAAAAATGAACATTTAAATGATAGCAAAGGCATGTCAACAAGCTTCTTTTTCTTTTTCTTCACCAGATCTGGAATTTTCCTCTCTTTTTCCTCCCCTTTTCCCTTTTTTTTTCCCTCTCTCCCTACATCAACAACCAAACAGGGAAATGGGTTTTTTTTTAATTTTCCCTTCCTTTCCATTTATTTCCTCAACAACCAAATACAGCCTAAGGTTTGGTGTAAGCAGCAGCATATGGTAGTATAGTAGTGTTAGCTCTTTGCTAACTACATTTTTTTTTTCTTTCCTTGAAAAAAATCATCATGAATCTGGGAGATAGGTTAAGAATTTGCGAGTAATAGTAGTAAAAAAGTAATATGCACTTTCCGAGACTTTCTTATTTTTTTCTTTTTCTTACTGTATCGATTTCATTTTTGTATTGTTATGATTAATGGAATTTTCTCTCAATTAAAAAAAAAAAACTATATTCGTGCCAATTAAACCCACCTCTATGCTTGCTCAAAAATTGCTCAACATCGTCCAGGCGTTTTAAATTAATTTTTTCCTCATTTGATCCTACTTAATATATTAGTTTGAACAAAAGGGTTTTCATGTTTCGTACTTGGCAAAATTAGTTCACATTGATTTGCTAATTATGTGGGGGCATTGAGTAGTTAGTAAGAAGCTCGATCTAATTAAAGTTTTGAGAAACTTCCAATATCATGATTGATAATGTGGCAGGAAAACGTTTCACCCCGAATAATTCTCATAAGATATTTCATGTAACTATTAGCTCTGATACGTTGGTCCCTTGATAAAGGTCTCCTACAGTCTCAGATTCGTAATTTAGTACTTCGTTAAGAATAATTGGTGGATATACTCCATAAATCAATCAAATTCAAGATGGGTAGCATGCAGTTTGACAAATACCATTTTCACATCCATACTTCATCAGTAGTAGTTAGTGTGTACATGAGACAAGTCATAGTGAGGAGACAGAAGAAAAAGGAGAGGTTTTTTGGGTGGTAGAGTGTGGGGTCTCTCTATTAAATGAAATTCCCATTTTCCATGACAAGCAACACAAGAAAAGTTTGCCATGGACCAGGCCAACTATGGCTGTGTGTGTGTGTGTGTGTGTGTGAGAGAGAGAGAGAGAGAGAGAGAGAGAGAGAGAAGGCAATGCTTTGTTTGGTAACTCCCAATTGACCCATCAAGGCTTTTTATCTGAACTGTATGAATTAACTCCAATTGTGAATTGGCTTCAGAAGCCACAACTTAATTGATAACTGAGATTACCTTTCTTTTTTCACTTTTTAGCTTTTCATAGGCCACTGCCATACCTTTATGAGGACTTTGAAATTAATGATTTAACAATATTTCATTATTTAGATTAGAAAAGAAGCCTTTTTAATCAAGGAAAAGTCTACTCTCACGCTCCCACTTTTATAACCAAACTTACAAAGTTACAATATCAATTTTCTACTACATTAGTTTCTGGTCTTCATCATTTTAGTGATTGGGAATATTCACTCTAATGAGTACATCAAAAGTATTTATCACAGTGAAATTCGTGTTTATTTGATATCAATAAATGCATGATTGAAACACATTTATCTTCTATATGAATTAGTTTTTTTTCATAATAAATGTGTTATAGTCGTGTATTTATCGGTATCGATCTAATAAGGATGAATTTTGGCTTTGTTAAAATTTTTAACATGTTCTACAAAGTTAACGTCTTCAATTATCTAAGAGATGGCTCCCAAATGCTAATGTGACAAATCAGTTGTAAGTTTGATTGTATAGGTGAGAGTGTGGGTAGACTTCCCCTTTTAATAAAAGACATATGTTTGAAGTTCTAACATTCATGTCCCGTAAGCTATGAGATGAAGAATATTTTCTTCCAAAAAAAAGGAAAGTGTTATTGGCACTCTCATTTTTCGTTTTGCACTCTCTCTTTTTTTGTTTTTATTAGATTAACTTACTCTTGCACTTTACATAAAGAGAGGAAAAAAAAAAGTGCCAATAGAGAAAAAAGGGAGTGGCAATATCAATTCCAAAAAAAAAAAAAACTAAAGTTTATTTGAGGCCTTAGGTGCCAGTGGACCAATATTTTCTTCTTCTCATGTAATCTTATTTTGGATTTCGAATTCGTGAAGACAAAAGAAATTATTGGCTGTAGGGGGAAAAAAAGGATTAGTTACATTTTACTTTGTAACAGATAGTGTAGAAATAAAAGGATTAATTAATGATCTTGCTTCTAAAAAAGCTAGAAAAATAGTGTAAGAGCATCCTCATCACATCAGGGGAGGCAAATTCCCTTGATGGCTAAGTTATTGAGTGAATGGGGGAAAAACTCTCAAAAATCAGACTCAACAAATTTTTGTAAATTTGCAAAAGTTATAACTTTGCTACAGTAACTCGGTAAATCCTTTGAGGCACTGTTCACAGATTAAAACAATTCTCTCTCATGACTTCCTGAATAGAGAGTCTAATTTTGTGAGTTTTTGAAAAAGTGATTTGCTAATTTATAAAAGGTGTTTTTGAGGTTAAATTTGACTCAATTTTTGTTGAGCCTGATGAGGATGCTCTTACTTCCGGGTGTCCTTGAGTCGCTTTACCAATTGATAAGCGGCTCTTCAAGGGGCTATTGGTTGCCGACGAGAACGGCAAATGGTGAGGCTTTCTTTTTCTCGTCTCTTTCCTTCTCAAATCTATTTTTTCCGACCCCCTGACCTTATTGTCGTCAGTGCTGCTTCTCTTGGGTTATCCAGAGGTGGATCGGTGATTTCAGATGGTGGTGGTTGTTAGCTGCTACGGTGGTGGAGGTGGTGGATGATTTGCACAATGCTTTAGGGTTAGGTTTTGAGTTTTTCTTAGGGTTGCGCTTTACCCACTTGTTTGGGCTAAGTTTTTATGTGCTTTATTGTTTATCTGATTTCGTTGGTCATGGAGTATTTTCATTGTTTTTTATCAGGACATTTTAGATCCAAGAGTGTTTGGGCTCTGCCCAATGGGCGTTTCAACTTTTGGTTTGATTTTCTCCTTCTTGATGTACCCGTTATCGAGATTCTTTAATAAAACTTTGTTTGCCAATAAAAAAAAAAAAACAAGAAAAATAATTTAAAATATATATTATATATTAACATATCCGAAAAAGCCTATTTCAAATTACCGCCTTGGGCTAGCCTTGGTTGTATTAACGGTTTCTTCTAAATCCCATTTCACTTAGAAGTTAGGGTAGTGATTTCCGCACCCTCCAAATTAATATCCACACTACTTTTTTGTGTCTTTTAGAAAGAAAAAAAATTGTGTAAAAGTTTCACTATAAAACCAAAAAAATGTGTGAATATCAATTTGAGGAGGCGAAAATCAATTACTAGAAATAATAAAACCTAAGTCAAGTACACATACAGTTTCAAAAAGTTGCCCCCGTCAAAAACAGAAAAGAAATATACGACAGAGACGAGACACGGAGAAAAGAAAAGAAAAGAAAAGAAAAGAAAGTTGAAGTTGTCAAAATGAAATTATCCTTTTTTAACAAAAAAAAAATAACAAAATAAATTGATTTAATCATTTATTTGTTTATACCTGCAATTGTAGAAATTGAGATGTGTGACTCCAACAAGAAAATTTTGTCTGCCGTCGGCACATCCGAGCCATCCAAACGTACTTTGAACGGCCCAGATTTATTGGGGTAAATTTGTATCTAAAATTTACAAAAATGTCACCCTTCAATCTGGATCGTTCAAAACATGTGTTGGACGATTTGGATGCACCGATGGATACGACTACGTAGTACCCGTTTGGCATGCAAGTTTTTCTCGACTCCTACATAACAGAATTGAGGCCAAAGCTTTCTGGCCTACTTCCAGCAAAACCCACTAGGCATAAACCAAAATTTGAGCTGGCCACAGACTGCTTTGGGCTCAACCTGCCCTACTATCTGAACTGCTTCGATGCAAATTTAACTAATATAGGCAAATTGATGATCCAGAAAAAAAGAAAAAAAGATGCAAATTCCATTTAATTGAAATGAATGTTAGGGGGAGGACCACAATGATTTATGTTATTATAAGAGATAATGACAACTAATTTTTTTAGAGGCCAAGTGTACTGACCAGCTCAGACGTAC
Source organism: Vaccinium macrocarpon (assembly GCA_022606695.1). NCBI lineage: Eukaryota > Viridiplantae > Streptophyta > Magnoliopsida > Ericales > Ericaceae > Vaccinium > Vaccinium macrocarpon. Next base: position 23,331,500 of record CM040170.1, on the reverse strand, counting down.
ATTAACTTTTTTTTGGGAGACCAATTTCAGTCTTCTATCAAAAAATCTAGCTAAAGTCGAAACAAAACCAAGGTTCTGAATACCGTATCGGCACGAGTATCGATTTTTCTATTGGTACAGTACGGTACCGGTACCGGTCAATATCGGGTACCGTATCGGATTTGCCGCAACTATATATATATAATATAGTTGCGGGTTCAAGAGATACAAAATTTGTCACAGCATATGACATTTTCAATCTCATTTTCTTAAAAACCAAGGTATCCCCTTAAACCCACTTAATCTATGTATATTTAGTACATACTTGTTGTATTTGATGTTTGGTAGTGATAGAAGTTGAACTCATGCATCACAAATTCTTTTTAAAAAACATACGCTGCTTTTTTATAATCTCCTTGTTCAGAAATCATAATTTTTGGGTCACACCGATACCAAATTAGAAAAAATGTGTAACTACAATGTTGTAGATCTTGAAATTCTCTTAAATTTTAATATATAACTTGCATTGATCGGAGTTCGGAATAAAAAGTTATGGCAGAAATAGGGTGGTAGTTTTGTTCTGTCCAATATTTGCCCGGTATTTTCCGGTACCGGCCTGTATTCCCGGTATTTTCCGGTACCGGCTAGTATCCGTCCGGTACCGCCCGGTATTGAACACGATACGATATTGAGAGTTCTTGGTACTGTTTTTGTACAAAACCGGTATGTACCGACAAGTATGGCACGGTATTCATAACCTTGAACAAAGCTCTTGTTTATAACATAATTTAGTCTCACGTCATATCTAAGGTCCAAAAAATCTATCCAAATAAGTACTCAGCTTTGCTATGATTGGTGCAGACTAAAGAGGTTATAATTATTGGTTTTGCAGGATATTATATATAGACATCTCTGCAAGATAATTATTGGTTTTGCTGAATATTACCATATATGGAATATTACCATAAATAGACATCTCTGCAGCATCTTTTTTCTTTGGTTCCGGGTAAATATCTCTGCAAGATAATTATTGGTTTTGCTGAATACTCCGTATTATATATAGACATCTCTGCACTTGGTTTTGCTGAATATTAGTACCATATATGGAATATTACCATATATAGACATCTCTGCAGGATCTTTTTTTTATTCCCGGGTAAATACCTCTGCAAGATCTTTTGGTGCGAAGCTCGAGGATACATACGTAAAAGTAAAAGTAAAAGTAAAAGTAGAACGAAACGAAGTGAGATCTTTGCATAAATAACATCTTAGGATGTAAAACGACCACCGGGAGAAGTAAAACAAAACCAGTATTTGAATATAAATAACAAGATCTTTTATCCACATGAGGTCAAATAATACTTCCAGTATTCTGTCACCTGCCGAACGGACGGTCGTGATTCGGGACTAGCACTTTGTATTGCTTTGGGGGTCCGTTCGTGATTCGGGACTAGCACTTTGTATTGCTTTGGGGCACCACTAGGTCCTCGGATCCGTTAACCGGATACAAACAGAATATTACATAAATAAACTAGTCTAAGACATCTTAGGATGTTAACATAAACATTGAGAGTGTACCATGTCTACGTCTCCAAAAACTCGCCTCGCTAAATGAGCTTGTTGGACTGCATTGGACTGAATTTTTTAGAATCCAAAAAAAAAAGACAAAAACAACTTAGATATCTCCTGGAAAAGAAAAGGTCCTGCAACAAAACTCTATCTGCGAAGTAGGCAACAACAGTCCCAATTGTCCATTGAATATCATGATTTCCAGGAAAATAGCTACGCCAATTCAATATATTCAGAATGATTCATCAACTCACTCTTTTGAAGAAGAAGAAGAAGAAGAAGAAGAACCTCTAATCCCCAGTTATTAACTCCAGTGAACACAATGTCCGAGGACTACTTATCAACGCCTCTCAATAGCTTCTCTTTCATCCTTTCAACCGCACTCCTTAGCGTCCCCTCATCTTTGCAGAAGGTAAACCTCACAAGATTTTTTCCTTCTTCTGGGTTAAGGTAAAATACGCTTGTTGGAATTGCAACCACTCCAACTTCCTTGATCAGGTACTCACAAAATGCAACATCATTTTCCAGTCCAAATGGGGTGTGATCTACCACCACAAAGTAGGTCCCGCTTGATGGGTACACCTTGAAACCAACAGCCTTCAACCCGTCCACCAAAATAGCCTTCTTTGCCAAGTAATGTCTCTTTAGCTCCTCATAGCAAGACTCGGGGGCTCTAAGAGCTACTGCAGCCGCATATTGCATAGGAGTAGAGGTAGCAAAAGTGAGGAACGAATGTGCTTGGCGCACTCCCCAAGTCAGGTGTGGGGGAGCTATGGCCCACCCAATCTTCCACCCCGTTAAGGAGAATGTCTTTCCCAATGAATTCATAGTGACAGTCCGGCTGTACATTCCTGGAAGAGAAGCCATGGAAATGTGATCCATTTCAAAAGCCAACTTATCATAAACTTCATCAGTGAAAACCAACACATCATTCTCAATGCAAAGAGATGCAATTGTGTTGAGTTCCTCCCTGGTGAACATTTTGCCCGTGGGATTATGAGGGGTATTTATGAGAATTGCACGAGTATTTTTTGAGATTGTGGACTTTAGCTCATCGAGGGGTACGGAAAAATCTGGAGGCCGTAAGGTGATGCATTTGACATTGGCACCAACCATAGAAAGAGTGGCTTCATAAGAATCGTAGAACGGGGCAAATAGGATCACTTCATCTCCGGGATTTATCAAGCCTAACATAGTTGCAGCGATTGCTTCCGTGCACCCTGAGGTGACAGTTACTTCTTTTTCAGGGTCCACCACAAGTCCAGTATCTTTCTGGAACCTTGCAACAATAGCCGAGTTGAGGTCAGGGACTCCGTATCCACGGGCATATTGGTTTTTCCCACTTTTAATGGCTTCAATGGCTGCTTCTTTGACAAATTCTGGACCATCAAAGTTGGGGAACCCCTGTCCAAGGTTTATTGCTCCGTGCTTGATGGCAAGCATACTCATCTGTGTAAAGATCGTAGTTTTGAACTTCTCCAATCGCTTCGCAACCTGAAAAGGAATTGCACGTGTTAATTGCTCAAGTATCAATATCTCCAACTTGGCATTCAACAATTGCAGTCACTATCACAGAGTTGAAGCGTTGAACCCACTTCAAAAGCCCAAAATATTGAACACTTGCAGATTTAGAACCATGGACAGTTTATTGACATGAAAAGTCAATTTCCATATGGCATAAGACAACACCATCTTGTGGAAACTGGACACTATGAGGCACGTATCCCATACATTGTCAACATTTCCTTAATTTGAAAGGCAAAAATGAAAATATTAATTTTAACATTTTTGGGACACATCGCCTTAAGTTCTCCTTCCTCTTCTTAACTACACCATATCAAACAAAAGCCCGCATGAAATGGTAGCTTATCAACAAAGACAGGAACTGGGTCAAGATATCACGTGAGGACTAGCAATCACACAATATGATCATCTAAATGACCTTAACAAGCTTTATCTTCCAACAAAATCTTCAGAGTTCAGATAAAAGTTCAATGTATCAACCATAGATACGAGAGATCTATGTATACGATAGCCACTTCCATGTCTTACGTTTTCAGGATTTCTCCAAGTCATCATATCCACATTACAAAGGATGTAAGCTGTATTTATGACCATGTTAGAAACAAGGATTCAGACTTCATAATCATGCGCCGATGAGAGTTTAAAAAATCAAGGTGGAAAGTGATTATGGTTAAAAGCATTCAACGAACAAGGAAAGTGGTTGTACTAAACCAGTAATATGCCGTAAAGTTCTTGAAGCTCAAACGGAAAATGAGGCAGGCCATAGCATTCAGTTAGAGGTGTTACATGGCTCATTGCTACTTCGTATCATTAGAGATGCAACTTGATTTAGTATAGTCTTTACACTGCATCTCCAAAGTCCAAATTCTGGGTTTAGATAGGTTTGATTTGCCCTCAATCAGAAACTCAATGTAGACCTAAAAAATCCACACAAACCTCAATGCTCAACCTCAATAAATTACCCCAAGGAGTCTGACTAAGGTCAGAGGACCTTGAAACACTTGCTAATTCAGGCCAAAAGTGCCAAGGGAAGAAAAGTGAACCTCAAGTCAGCTCTCACTTTGGCAACCACAACCAACAAGTAGGAGCATGAAATAGCGAAGGTAAAGTTTGAGGAAAAGAAACAAAATAGGCAAATGATTTCACACAAACATGATAAGGTCGTAGTGGGTCTCATATCAATCTTATCAAGTACAAGTTGAGCACGAGCTTTGTACTAGCATTCTAATGATAGCCCATAGTAATGAAAGGATGCACCAATACATTTACTGCAAACTGCAAAACAATGTCTATGGAATAAAATAATATCACGAGACTTCATCCTAGCAACTCTTGAGGCCAGCACTAGTACAATGCTAAATCAACGTTAGCAGTGCAACTGGGTCCTGATATCACACCACTGATTCTAAAAGGTCTTGAGTTCAAATTTCTCCGGGTGAATTCGCGATCTCACTCCTGCCAGATCATTAACCCTTCCCCACAAGTACCTATGTTCTTGTGAAATATGGCCAATGCAGAGACTTGAATCCAATAACTCTTGCAACCTAAGCTTTCATACCATGTTGAATTATTATCAACATGATCTCATCATAGCCTTGTTGTCAAGAAGTCTTGAGATCAAGTATGTCCACATGACTTTGTACCCATTCTGTTTAGTGAGTACATGGGCACACAAGTTTTGTTACCCAATAATTGCACAAAAATCTTTTACCTTGTTCGAACATGACCAATACCATCTAGATCAATTATCAAGCTATCTATTAGTAAACAAACCCTGCCCACAAACGACTCTTGTTTCCCACACGACACATGGTGGAAAACAGTGTGCACCAACACACTACAAAGTCCAAAGATATCGCAACAAAACTAATATCACGAGGCTTTAACCTATAACTTTTTGAACCAAAGCTCAGAGACCGTGTTAACTGTTAAGGTAATGTTAACATGGTATCAAAGCCATTGATTCGAAAAAGTCTAGAGTTCAAGTCTCTCCGTGTGAATTCGTTGTACTTCTATTCAAAAAACTTTTGCGATTATACTCAGGAACGTATATACCCACTTTGTCGGGCCATTAACCCATCCTCTTCCACTCTATTTCCCATTCTCTATTCACAGGGATCGGCCGTGGGGGGTTTGGCAGCAGTGAGGTAAATTCTCATCTCTTCACCCCTCTGACTAACATAAATATGCTACCTGTGAATTAACGTCAATGCCGAGACTTGAATATGATAACTCTAACAACCTAAGCTTTGATACCCGCTTAAACTGATGCTAACTTAACATGGAATGAGATTGTTGATAACAAAAGGTCTCAAATCCAAAACTCTCATATATTAAGCTATCTAGGATTAACCGCCAATCCACCCTTCCCTCCTGGATTGTATCTCACACAAAGCTAATAGAGTGCAGAAACAAATAGAACGTGTGAACAAATATACTGTAAGGTGCAGAAATATGGCAAGTACAACAGAACAAACAATATCTTGTGGCTTGAACCCATCAATTCTTTGAACCAAGGCTCCGATACCATGTTAATATCCAACATCTCAACATGTTATCAAAGCCTTTGGTTCAAAAAGGCAATGAGGTCAAGTCTCAGTGTGAATTTGTTCTACCCAATTGTTTATGTGTGTACTCTAGCTTGCTTGTGCGATTACGCTTGGTGGTACATGCCTATTGGTCTTTCCACTTACAAGTATAGGTTATACATTATTAGAGCTCAGTGTGAATTTGTTCTACCCAATTGTTTATGTGTGTACTCTAGCTTGCTTGAGCGATTACGCTTGGTGGTACATGCCATCTAAACAGTACTTACAAATCTAATACTCAAGGTAATTCTCCTGCCTATAGGGAAGAGTTCAACCACAAGTAACTTGGTGAGTGATATTTATAACTTCTCCTCACAGCTTAAGCATTAGATGAGTTGAATGTTAGCACTTCAACACTACGAACTATATACTTAATGAACAGCTCTCCATGTAGAAATTAGAAATCCATTCTGAACTACAAAGGGAGAGAACCAATTGGTGTGGACTCAACTTCGAGGCTAGCTCACATTTTGCTCTTCCCAGAAGTTATCAGATAAAGAAAAAACTTCCAGCCATTATGCAACTCTGGAACATTTATCTGCCCCTTCCATACAGTAAATTCCTAAAACTCCTCTGCTGCCTAACCCCTTCATGCATCCACTTATAAATTGAACAAGTACGGCATTCAATCTCCATTTCCTATTTTCTCAATTGCAATTTATAAATATATATTCCACAATAATAAAATGTCATTTTCTGGTGGGAGCAAGTTGTTGGACCCCATAGCATAGTTGTCAAAGGTGAAAGGCGCACCGAGGTGCAAAATCCTATGGGGACTAAGGCGAGAGGCAAGGTGCACGTATTTTTGAAGCAAGGCGCACCTATGTAAATTATATAATTATATATTTATTTACATATATATAATATATTTTAAAACTTTTCAGGGTAAAATTGAATTCTTTTTAAACTTTCAGGGGTAAAATTGAAATTTTTTAAAACTTTCAGGGATAAAATTGAAATTTTTTAAAACTTTAATGGGTAAATTAATAAATACCCAAAAACTTAGGGTAAAAACTATAATTTAGCATATATATATAACTACTTCTTCCTCATCAGCCGACATTTACCCATTTGAACCCTAATATTAGATCTGATAAACAGGAGCAGGTATCTCTCTCTCTCTCTCTCTCTCTCTCTCTCTCTCTCTCTCTCTCACAGAGCCACCAGTTGTTCACGCCTATGGCTGCCATGAAAACAAATGGCTCCTTGATCCCAATCTCTCTCCTAATCTTAAATAGCTCTCCACTTTTCCAAAGAGATAAATACCTCTTGTTCACCAAGCATAATTCCAGGGTTCTGACCGGGGAATTTGAGCCAAGATAAGGGTCTCTAGTTCATAATTAAGTGATGGAATGACTGTGTAATTTGTATCCTGGGGTTCTATAACTGAAGCGCGCTTTTTTTGCGCCTCTCGCCTTTGCGTCGCCTCGCCTGGGTGTGCCCCAGGCGCAAAGGGTGCGCCTCTCGCCTTGACTCGCGCCTAGTCGCGCCTTTGACAACTATGCCCCATAGCACAACAAGGACGTTGCGATCCTAACTTGGTGAGATTGCGAGGACTCGATCCCACATCATTGGGCAATGGAAACTAGGAGTTAAATATAAACTATTGCAAGCAGCTACTGTATAATTGTTCATTGTCATTTCCCATATGTGAAGGCGATAGGCGATATCCATAACTATGGAAAACCTTATGGGGTAATAGTGAATCAGCGAACAACAATTTGAGAGGTGATCGGGTAAAGGAAGGAGAGAGCACATTGTATAAAATGGCAACCAAAAGATTTGCGAGTAAGTCATTTTACATCCATTTCCGGAAAAGATTTTACACGGTAAAATGTTTTACCCATAATTTAGACAACCAAACAAAGGAAATTATTTTACTATAACACAAACGGAGCCTTAGTCGCATTATTTTCAGTTGGCTTTTTGTAAAAAATAACTAAAACAAAAACCTAGATTTCTTGACCCTTACTATACTTCCAATGATTTGACCTTGCTTAAGTATTAAAGGGTTCTAGGGATTACTCCAAATTTAATCCTCTCATAGTTCCTTCCATCCAACTCAAAATAAAGACTTCATTTGACGAGTTTCAGATACATAAAGCAAAAAAAAGGCACTCAAGAAATATAGCGAAAGAACACACAAAAATGAACAGTGTTACAGACATATCTGGACACATTTGTGCTCGAAGCCATTCATTGGTCTCCACAAAATGCACGCGGGGCCGTGTACATTGAACGGTTACAAAGACATGTGCATATGGGAATGTGTTCAAAGCGCTTAAAAAAAATCAAGGAAAACATTTTTTGAATGAATCAGAACCATGGATAGATTCTTCCACGCATATCAGTACATTTCGTGTTGATACGATACAGCCCGATAGATAAAAGTGTTGCGTGAAAGATCTTGAGGCAATTGGATTTTAGAAAATACTGTTCACGCATAGAAATAGTATACTTAATTTTTTTTTATCGGCAACAAATTTATACTTAATTGTAAATCTTTGATATTAGTTATTTTTTTAGGAATCATGCAACAACATGAATAGGTCAAATATAGTCTTAGTTTGTTGATTTAGATAACTTTTAATGTTTATTTGATCAAGAAGAACAGTTAGTTTCTAACTCTAGTATCCTTTTTACCCTTGTTTGCCAGTACATTACGTTTCTTCTGATATACAGTATACGTTTTTTCTATAATATAAATTGACTTGTAAGCCTCGTGGCGACTCGTTGAGTTTCTAACAATAAGAAAGCATAGAGCTTTCTCTATATGAGTGTATTTTTGGGTATGAACTCGTCATTGTTCTTGTTTTTCAATACGCCGCATCAGATGTACATAGTAACGACTCAGGCCCAATGTAATCACACGGATGTCGAACAACAATTAGAAAAAAGTCAAAGGGAAAAATTTATGGGAAAAATGCTTCCTCCCATAAGTAGATGATCAAGAATACAAGCATAAAAGAACTCATAAAGATCAAGCCAAAACCATAAGAAAGGCCGAACCCATTCGAATTCGAAGCAAACCCATCAATATAATACCATGAATCAAGCGTATATCAAGAAATCGATCAATTTCACATACCTGCAAGGGCTGGAGGTCCTGGGTCAAAACGGCCTCTTTCTGGGAAGAAACGGTGGACATGGCTGCCTTGAACAATGGGCAAGTGGTGGTTCGGCCTCTAAAATGACAAGAGCTTTTGTAGAGATTTAGGGGAAGGGTGTTGGGTTGAAGAAGATTTAGGGTAGTGGGTCTGAAGCTGCGTGGTCTTAGCATTTTCCTTACCCCAAAAGTGGCGTCCCAGTTCAAAGGGCGTCCAGGTACGTTGAATTGCTAGTGAAATAAGCATGATTGATGTTAGGGTTTGAAGGAAATGCGTCCAAATACAGGAATAAACTATCCCTAATATATCCCTGTACCATTCACAATACCAAAAATTCCTTCCGCACATATGAGTGTGGAGAAATGGAGTGATTTTGGATTAAGTTTATACAATCATCCGATTGCCTCAATTTTTCGTAATGCCCACTCCAAATTCAATTTTTAAAAGGATGAACAATTCAAATCGATCGTTTAGGACCTACAATTATTTCTCCGACACCGTTGATATGTGGTCGGTACACATTTATCTGTGCATGTAGAAGGGTTCTTACAATACCCCTCCCTAGGAGGAATCAAAGAAAGTAGACTCGGAGTGGTGAAAAATTATTCAATACTATTGGAACATCGTCACATCGTATTCCAACTTCTTTTTATTTTCATCAGATGCTGTGGTGGGGAATCTATCCATGTACCATTTACAATACCCCCTCCCTAGGAGGAATCAAAGAAAGTAGACTCCGAGCAGTAAAAAAAATTATTCAATACTATTGGAACATCGTCACATCGTATTTCAACTTCTTTTTATTTTCATCAGATGCTGTGGTGGGGAATCTATCCATGTACCATTTACAATATCCCCTCAGGCAGAATCAAAGAAAGTAGACTCTGAGTGGTGAAAAATTATTCAATACTATTGGAACATCATCACGTCGTATTCCAACTTCTTTTCATTTTCATCACACACTGTGGTGAGGCCCTAGCAAAATACTTCGTATTTAAATTTGAATCAAATCACAGTATTTAAGGAGTGTTCCAATAAGGTGGTTTTTTGAAAAAAATAGTTTTTCATGGTTTTTTATGTGATGTATTGTGAGAGAATGACTTGTCTTGATTTTTAGAAAAAATAATTTTTTGTTAGTGGAACACCCCCTTAATGGAGAAGAAACACCACGAGGTGAAGCCTAGGGACACTAAATAATTACTCTCGAGCAGAACCTTTTTCTACTTGGATTTTTGTTTTTTTCATTTTGACCTCCTATTTGGATAGTTTGGGCCTTATTCATTTTCCTTGTTTAGTTTTAGTTTTGACGACATCATCATTTCTCTCTCTATCTCTCTCCACTTATTACACTTGCTAATATCATCAAAACTAAACTATCTAACCAAACACAGCCTTGGTAATTTTGGTAGTAAATGAAAGAGACAAAGATCATGCCTCATTTTAGATCGTACTCCTACATCCGTTGTCCAAAAATGCTTGACCTTTTTTGAGAAATTGTGCATTTTGCTTACAAAAAATATTGCAATAGCACGAATATATTTTCCGTTAATTTTTGCACCAATTTAAAAATCTTATGAGAAAAAAATTGGTGTAAGTTTTAAAAAATCATGAGTTCGTTAATTTTTGCGAGCATAGTGCATAATTAGCTAAAAATGTCGAGCAATTTAAGATGAAGAGAGTACGTTACAAGTTCCCATTAATTCTTGGTCCTGATAAGTGAATAAAAATTAAAAATTACTATGATTAGGAGTTTATAAGATTTCAATGTATTTTCTGAACTTTTTAAGATTTCGACACATGCTTTTTACAGTATTTTTCTTATTTCTTTCGTTAAACAGATGGAGATTTCTTTTTAATGGATTTTCTGAACCTTTTTAGATTTCGACATATGCTTTTTACAGTATTTTTTTTTATTTCTCTCATGAAGACAATTGGATTTTATCCAAATAAAATTTACAAGAGGCTAAAAAGTCACTACACAGCAAGAATATAAATATTGTTAAAAAAATAGTTGATTAGGTCTTGTTTGATAACTCAGATTCAGTACTTAAAACTGAATGAATTAAGTAATAAGTATGTTTGATAACCACATTTTACATTACTTAAAAAATTAAGTGGCTCTTAAAATGCAAGGTAAAATGTTGAGAAAAATTAAATCTTCGAGTTACTTAATTTTTACTGAATTTCTGAGTTGTTTCATTTAACTATTTTTTCCTCCACCAGACCATCACCACCACTCCGCCACTCCTACCACCACCACCCTGCCACTCTCACCACCACCACCCACACCACCATAACCGGCACTCCCACCGCCACTGCCTCCCCCCCTTCCACCATTACACCACCACCATTACTACCACCACCACCACCAACAACAACAACATCATAACCATCGCTACACCACCACCACCACCACTCCACCACCACCACAACCATTTATTGTCGCCACCCACACCACCACCACTTTGCCACTCACACCATTAATACCACAAATCACTGACACCACCATCACCACCACGGCTGCTACTACACCACCACTGCTTCCACCACCACGAGACCACTACTCCACAATTACAACCACCACCCCACAATCACAACCACCACTGTCACTATACCACCATCTTGCCAATATTCTATATATTTTTATTATTTTGATAAATGTATTTTTTTTCATTTATTAATTTAATTTTTGTATTTAGTTATGAATATATGAAATGAAAAAAAAAAAAGCAAGATAATTAGTGAATTTAAGACAAACGTCGATGTACCACCATCTTGCCAATATTCTACATATTTTTCTTATTTTCATAGATGTACGGGTTTTTTTTTCATTTATACATTTCAGTGTAATTATATGAAAGGCAAATTAAGAAAATTAGTGAATTTAATACTTCAACTCCTTATACAGATCAACCAACTTATTTATTTCAGTGTTTAAGATTCAGTACATACCAAACAGCTTATTAACTTAATAAATTCGGCATTCAGTTTTCAGTACTTAATTTTTAGATTTCAACTTTCAGTTTTCAGTTTTATCAAACAGCCCATAAGTTCAAATCAGTTTTAAGACTCCCTCAACTCCTAATTCTTGCGCCATACTCTTAGTAATTCTTACTCCATAAAATGGATAGGTCACTTGTTGCCCTATATTCTCCAATCTAGCTCGTGGCGAAAAAGGCTATTTTTGTGGTCCTTTTGGAACACTTACTTTATTTTGTAACCAGTATTACTATATTATAATAAGTTGTCTATAAGATTTATCTTTCCAATTTTAGGAAGTAAAATAATGACAATAAAAAATTAAAGAAAATCGGTATAGATGAAAAAAGACAAAAAGGCAGCTTCTATGGTTGTGGATACATTAAAAATTGGGTCACGCAGCCAAAAATAAAAAATATTTGGGAATTTTAAAGGGAAGGACAATGAACTTTTGTGATCGAACATTAAAAAAAACACATTTGTCATTTTTAAAAGGAAGGACAATGAACTTTTGCAATCTAACATTAAGACAAAAAAAAATAGTGAAATGTTACTAATTTTTAAAATTTTAAAATTTGAACATAAAATTAAAAAAAATCACCACCCCACCTCTGGCCAACCACTTCTGGCGACCAAGAAATTAGTAACGTGTCACTAATTTTTAAAAATTCAAATTTTGAACGTAAAATTCAAAAAAATCACCACTCCACCTCTAGCCGACTACCACTCCACTTCTAGTCGAGCATTTTCGGCGACCAAAAAAATTAGTGAATTGTCACTAATTTTTAAAAATTCAAGTCTCGAACATAAAATTCAAAAAAATCAACACCTCACTTCCTGCCAACCACCACCCCACCTTTGGCCGACCACTTCTGGTGACCCAAAAAATTAGTAATGTGCCACTAATTTTTAAAAATTTAAATTTCAAACATAAAATTAAAAAAAAATACCACTCCACCTCCGGCCGACTAACACCCCACCTCTAGCCAAGCACTTTCGGCGACCAAAAGAATTAGTGAAGTGTCACTAATTTTTAAAAACTCAAGTTTCGAACATAAAATTCAAAAAAATCAACACCCCACCTCCGGCTGACCACCACCCCACCTTTGGCCAACCACTTTCGGCAACCAAAAAAATTAGTGAAATGTCACTAATTTTTAAAAATTCAAATTTCGAACATAAAATTCAAAAAAATCGACGTCCCACCTCTGGCCGAGCACTTTTGGAGACCAAAAACATTAGTAAAGTGTCACTAATTTTTAAAAGTTCTAATTTCGTACCGAAAATTCAAAAAAATCAACTCCTGCCTCCTGACCAAACACCACCCCATCTCCGGCCGACCACTTTCGGCGAAAAAATAATTAGTGAAATGTCACTAATTTTTAAAAGTTCTAATTGTGTACCAAAAATTCAAAAAAACAATAAAACAGTGTCAGCTAACTTCTCATTTACTTGTCAAATAAATTTCATTTGTTATAACAGTTGTTGGTTAATCATTAACAGATTAACCTGATTATCATGTTTCCTATCAATCTCTCTCAAGTGCGCAAACACATTTATGAATGCTTATGGGAAGACAAATAACTTGGGGCTGATTCAAACCAGCACTTGGTGTCCTGAGCCTCGAGAGACGATTCAAACCGAGTGAAATCATAGAAGTGAGAAGCATCAAACTCGTAATCAAAATCGACTTCTAAGTACTCGAAATAAAATTTAAAAAAATTATTGCAAACCAAAGTTGAGGGGCACGTAATCAAAATTGACCTCGTAATCAAAATCGACTTCACAAGATTATTTGAGGTGCACGTAAACTGACCCTGATATCCTGTGTTATAGGAAAAAAATTATTGCAAACCAAAAGTTGGAATAATCATTTCAAGAGCATGATTTCGTTCCTTTTAAAAACTGTAATATTATTGCATGATTTCGTTCATTGGTCACTGACACTCATAGATCTAAGCAATTTACATTTTTTTTTATGCTGCCAATATTTTTTTTCTTAAGAAAAAACTGTAATATTATTGCATTGGTATATTTTGGTGTCATTTTGGCATGGTTTTAAGGTATGATGATCATTCATTTTTAACTCAACTCATTTTTCAATGCAGATTCGATAGTATGCATGACAAAGCAAAATTTGTGAAATTTGTGCCAACAGAAATTAGTAATGTTGCCATTTTTTAGGAAAAGTAACTAACGAATAAGCCTTTTAAATTTTCCAACAATGAAATACATGAAAATAGGACTTTTACAGCCCCATATAATCGTTAGCCTCAAGAGATACCGGATACGAAGAGTTTTAGAAGTATTTGAATCCATAAAGGGTGTTTATGTAAAAAATAAAGAGAGTGTGTGTTTAGTTTTTTTGTTAAATAAATAATAAAAATCATGTCTTTATGTTTGATCGCAAAAGTACATTGTCATTCCCTTTAAAAAAAAAGGCAAAATATAGTGCATTTATGACTAATTTTCCCTTAAAAGTTCTTCTCAAAAGTCTTCATCCAGCACCTATACCATGGAAACTACGAGAAAAAACACGGGCACAAAGCATCTCCACGAATGGAGCCGAGTTTAGCTTAAACAAAGTACCTCTTTCATTTGTTTTTAAATTTTTTATTTTATTTTATTTTTAACTTCATTATTTGTCCAATTAGTGAAATTTAAAAATTAAAAATTATGATTAGAAATTTAAAAGATTTCAATTAAAAGAAAAAAAAGGATATTTTATTTTATTTTTATTCTGAACTTTTGAAAATTTCGACATAGGATTTTTATTTTTCTTATTTCTCTCATGAAGAAGGTTGATGTAATCCCAATAAAATTTTCAAGAAGATAAACAAGTCATGAAGAAGGTGGATGTAATCCCAATAAAATTTACAAGTAAAATTTAAAACAAGTCAATAAACAACAAGAATATAAATTGTGTTAAAGAATAATTAATTTAGTTCAAATCATTTTTAAGACCTCAACTCATAATTCTCACACGCAAAAATTTATATATCACTCGTTACCCCATAATGTCTGGCCTAGCTCATGGGTAATGGTTATTTTTGTGGTCTTTTTGGAATACTTTCCTATTTTGTGTCTAGTATTATTGTATTATACTTGTCTATAAGCTTTTACGTTACCAATTTGAGGAATTAAAATAATTGACAAAAAGATTATGAAAATCAGTATAGATGGAAAAAGATAAAAAGGCAGCCCCTGTGATTTAGTATTGCCGTTCTCACTTCTTTTTTTTTTTACTATTAATCTATTTTTTGAAATTTCTCATCGGGATATATGAATATTTATTAAATAATTAAATAATTTAACAAAGACAAGAGAATAAAACAACAACAGGATAGATACATTGGCGTTCTTTTTTTCCTTGCGTGAAATTACAACTTTGCCGTCTCATAACTGAAAAAATTGTTTAGTGACTCAAAAACATGGCATTGATACAGACACCATTTCAAACCTCCCCCTATCCCAATCTTTGCTCACATTGACCGTAACTTTGAATTTTAGAGGACTATCCTTCCCTTGTTGCATCAAGAGTTTAAGCAATATCAACCAAATCGAATAGAAATCTGGGATTCCAGATTGCTTTTCCCCATTTTTTCCCAGGCTCTTATCTGCACTAGGATGGAGAAACGAGGCAAATCCTCCGTCGGCGGCATTCAACTGACCAGTGCCTTTTACATCGAAATGATCAGCGTTTTGATCGTTATACAGATTATGAGGTTGACCGTGCCCGTGACCTCTATAGCATGAGTGTACACTCTCAGCTTTTATGTTTCCAAACAAGAGTTCAGCGGCCTTGTTCTTCACAAGGAGTGGAATATATTTCGAGTCATCCCATACATATAACTGCAAATGAAGACACAAATCAGCTATGCTTTGCAAGGTTATAGGAAAAAATTAACACCACAAAAACAGATCAATTTAAGAACAAGGGGGAGGAGAAGACGATCAAGCAGTTAGAAACATCGTACATTGTGTTCCATGTAAATATAGCAGAACTTTCGCATAGGATGTGGTATTTAATTTTTTTGATTATCTACATAGTTTTGCTAAAAAGACAACAAAATCTAATTTTCTTGTGAAATTTGTCACCTTTTGTTAAACAAATCAATTAAGCGATAATTTTTATCTCCAAACTGAAAGTTTGGATGCACAAGAGAGTTTTTTGCTAATGTTTTTCCATAGGTATAATTTTAGCGGGTAAGTAAGTTAGTAGCATTGATGCTGCGCCACTGAATCCAGAACTTTGCTACGCTACCACTGGGATACCAACCCATGTCAGCATAAAAGAGATCGAACAATGCTATTTTTGGTTGTGTTGAAGGTTGCTCTAGCTGGAGAGAAGTCAGATGCTTCACCATTGATTAAAACAGAAAATTGCTTCACTTCTATATGGACTTAATCAGCTTTTACAGAACACTCATGCCAGTGATCTTTACCCATGAAGTGATACAACTCGTTCTACACCATCTACAGCTAAAAATTCTCAAGCCCTGGCTTGTCTCTATACAACGTTTCACGCCATATTGCTGCTGCAGCTATTTTCTCATTGTGGGGATCCTAAGACACTTGGTGTTGCAAGCATGAAGTATGGTAGGCTAGGACTGTCTAGAATCTGTTTGAAATTCCTGTGTTTAACTAAGTGTTAAATGCTAATTGAATACTTCAAGACAATGATTCAAGTAACTTCGTCGACCAAGTCAAGTTTCAAGGAGTAGACAGAACACTCAACCAAATGTGCAGCCCTGGTCAGCTTCTTCAGTAAAGTACATGACATTCATCATGTCAAAAGCAATAAAGACTCGTAGAGATCAAATCAAGACTGTGAGTGCGCCATACCATGAAGGGTCTGTATATTACACTTCTCATGTGGAGATGATTAGCACTCTTCTGACAATAGAATGTGGTGCTTTCATCACAGGTAGACCTGGAAACAAATATAGATGACATGCCATTCAGTAACTAAAAGGATCACAGCTTATCAGGAAACTGTTGAAAGCAGAGCTGGTCTTCTCCATACCCCAACTCAGAATTCAAAGGAGAGCCGCATAGTTGGCAGCCACTACAAATAAGATCTTCAGCTAAATATTTATCCCCCATTGTGCATAATCTCCTGCCGATGAACATCCTCTCCTCCTCCGATTCAGGAAGATGCTTCCAGGTCAGTGGCAGAAAAATTTCGCCAACTGAGGCATAAAATGTAGCCTTACTGGAATCAGTAAGACGTGACACTTCTAAAAGAGAAAAGCAGTTCTGCGAACATCTCTCTTCTTGCACTTTCCAGTTAATTGACCGTTGGCCCTTATGCTGCACAAGTTTTACACAGTGAAAATTCTCCAAACATGTAAACATCCAACATGAAGATCAGGCATGAACACTGACCTGGCTTATTAATTGGTTCTTTCAAGGAACAAAATCTATACACAACGCCCTAGATTGTAATTAAGTCAGAGGCATTACAGTACAATATGCATCCTCTTGAGTCTTGGCAGTTCTCACAGAGTGTGAGGATGCTCAATTATGTAATCAACTAAGTGCAGTACAAAACAAAAATTGTGCAATTTCACGCTATGTAACTTGCATATGTGGAACACAGCATTAAATGAAGGCAGGCAGTTTTTTTTTTTTTTTTTTGAACAACAAAAGGTAGGCAGTTGAAGAGTTTAGACATATTCTTGCAAGATATACTCATTTTTTTGTTGCAGGCGCCTTTCGTCCAGAAACCTTTATGTACATCTACCAGTTATATTGATACATAAGGGGAGACAGAAGAAGCCAAGCTAGATCAACAATCTAGCAATTTAAGATGCAAGACATAGTCACAGACAAAATTAACCAAGTCAAACTGAATGCGTGGGATAAGTCGCTTGAACAATTCCAATAAAGCATGCAAATTTTTTTTAAAGACAAAAATTATAGACTCGTCGAAGTAATTAGTTCCACGAATTTAACCAACTGAGCTAGCTCAATTGGCTATAAAATTGTTCCTGGTTGGCACGCAGACTGGAGGACAAGGGTTCGACTTTCCAGTCTTCCCACACAGGTAAGACTTCCCTTCTTATGCTATGGCCTCCTAATCTACCGAAATAATTGATTGTATCCACGAATTTAGCATGTTAAAACAGAAAATGTGAACCTTGCAACTCCAGTCTGCATGCAATTAACTAATCTCGTGCAAGCATGAGAAATTTAGCACACCCCGCCAAGAATTAGAAGGTCAAGACAAAAAAAGGTACTTGGTGCCCATGAGATTGCACATTGTGAAGAGTAGATCCAACTTGCTGCGCCCATTCAATAACTTTCCTAAGCTTTTCCTTTGTTCTTGCTCCCACTTGACACTCCCCCATGATGCCGTCCAGACCTCAACAGTGAAGATAATATCTTAGGTGCTCCATATATTGAGTTTGAAATTCGAAAAAGCGGACATAGAAATTCAAAATAAACATAAATTCGAAAAAGCGGAGATAGAAATTCAAAATAAACATAACCACAAAGTCAAATGAATGATTGCAACTTGCAGTGGTAGGATTAGGAATCAAACCCAGGCATACGACGGCAGCTTTGATTATTGGTGTCATACACCATCTACTAATGAAGTTTAGAGGATAAAAATAATTTTTTGTTGATATCTGGCTATAGAAATTAGAACTTTCCAGCCATCAAGTAACTTTAAGCAACATAACAACAACAACAACAATAACATAACCCATTTAGTCCCCAATAATTGGGGGTATGGGCAGGGGATGGATAGGAGACAAACTTAACCTTTGGCAATAAATGCACAAAGTGGCTGCTCCCAGAATACCACTGAAACAGATGGATTTGAAACAGACCTAACCTTTGGCAATAAATGCACAAAGTAGCTGCTCACAAAATACCACTGAAATAGTAGTCCCCCTAGACCGTTGAGTTTGCTGCAGAATCATGCCCTCAAATCAAAGCCAAAAGGCATCAGAGAGGGCAGATCCAAGAATCATTTTGATTTATATGCAACATAAAAGGAAGATAATACCATGTCTATTTACAAAGCAAACTTTAAAAAAGAGGGAAAAGAACATTTACCCTTCGAACCAAGTGATTCACAAGGGTGGACTAAACATTGTAGGGATGAGCAATGGATGGTTCTGGCCTCAACAAAATCTCCAAATCTTGTAATCTTGACATCTGTGTGAAGTAAAAAGATACCAACTCCATGTCAGACAAGAATCAGTCACACTGGCATCTACTATTTGAAATCAATGAAATGACATAACATTAAAAGTAGCGGAGGGAATAGGATGGCTAAATAAAATTATTTGATTTTGAAGCACAAATTGTAATATTAAGTTGCAATCTCAAAGCTAATTGGACACCGAACAACCAGCACAACGGAAAATGTCGTGTGAGGCTAACATAAAGGGCATGTAACTCAGATATGCTTTATCGTGCCACTACAGAACTGGAAAGTTGTTGTATGAAGAAAATGTCACAAGTTAAGACATTTTAATAGGGAACAAAAACTGAAAGTATCACTTCCATATGCCTATGATGCAAAGTTGGGTAAAGTTGAATCACAAGGGAGCCCAATCACATACGTATCATGAAAATATGTGCTTTAACAAGATAAATTGCCCAGTGCTCGCCCCGAAAACTTCAAAGGGAGGATAAAAGTTGGGTCTTACTTTGCAGCAAGATGATATCACCAGCAACAGCCATGGAACCCATTTGTTTTTGCCATATGGATACATGGAAAAATGGGCGAGTATCATCACCAACCTGAATGTCTGTCCTAATGACTTCTCTTCCACCTTTCGCCATCTTGTACTTCACAAAAACCGGAACATTATTTAATCAAAATCAAACTCTACAGAGCAGGTGACAGATTTACATTAATGGAGAGAGAAATTGACAAAATGATGCTCGCGTTGCGAAATCCTCAACTTTAAACCGTGTAGAGCTAGACATCAAAATACGAATACTGCCATTAAACTCCGAGCACACATGATATCATATTTGCTCGCTAATCTCGCTTTCATGTTTAAATCTACGCTACTCTCTAGGAAGACATGGATGCGCGCGTTTGCAAGTCTATAAATATGCTCAAACACAAATTTCATTATGAATTCCACCACGCCAGATAGATAAAAGCATGTATCTGCACGAACCAATATTGCAATACTAATAATCATTTTCCTCGGGGTAAATTTCAGTGACCTCCCCTGAGGTTTCTGAGAAATACAAGAACCACCCCTGAGGTTTTAAAAATTACGGTGACCTCCCTTACTTTACAAACTATTGTCTAAATTCTCCCATTCTGTCAAATTCACACTAACACCTTTAGTTTCTACTACTAAATTACTAAAACACCCTTGAATATCATGACTGCCCTTGAATATCATGAAAACTAGTCTTCTTCTATTTTTGTTCTAATTGGAGCTTTTATAGTTAAATATAATTAACTCATTATATTTGTTCAAATTTCAGTAACTCCGCCTGTGACGTTCTTAAAAGCCCGGATAAAGGAGGAAGGTTGTGTGTTAGGTAGCTGATAGCCATCACATAAAAAGACCCGTCAAAACCTTATGACATGAACCTTAATCATACAACAAGACATGCTAGAGCGTTCCCTTTAAGCGACGCATTGTGCCTGCCTTCGGTTGCTTCGAAAAATGGGCAAGGGGCGCCACATCGGCGCCTGGGTGTGGTGATAAGTGAGCAAGGGTTACTGCGCGTGCCTGGACGAGCGCGGGATTATAGGATCCGCTTAGCAACTTGGAATATAAGGACTTTAACGGGTAAGACTAGGGAGCTAGTTGATACCATGATTAGGAGGAGAATTAGTATAGCTTGCCTTCAGGATACTAAGTGGGTAGGGGAGAAGGCTAGAGAGATAGAAGACACTGGGTATAAGCTTTATTATACGGGTAAGGATAGGCATAGAAATGGGGTAGGCATCATAGTAGATAAGCACCTTAAGGACTCGGTAGTCACAATCATGAGGAAAGGAGATCGGATTATTTTAGTTAAGCTTGTGATTGGAGAGAGCAAAGTGAATATTACTAGTGCTTATGTGCCCCAAGTAGGCTTAGATGATCTCACTAAAAAGCAATTTTGGGAACAGATGGATGATGTGGTTCAAGAGATACCTTGTGGAGAGAAGCTTTTTATAGGAGAAGATTTCAATGGTCATGTGGGAATGCAGAGGCAAGGGTATTTGAAGGTACATGGTGGATTTGGATTTGGTGACCTAAATGAAGGTGGTAGGAGGATTTTGGATTTTGCGGTAGCTGGCGACCTGATAGTTGGGAATACTCTATATAAGAGGCGTGAAGAACATTTAATTACCTTTAAGAGCAGAGCCAATAGAGGCCAGATCGACTGCTTCCTTGCTAGAGGCGCAAATCGCTTGTTATGTAGGGATTGTAAGGTCATTCCCGGAGAGTGTCTAGTGGCACAACATAGACTTTTAGTGTTAGTCAAGGGGAATAATAGACCGAGAAAAGAAACTAGAACCCCACAAACTAAATGGTGGTTCTTAAGAGGAGAGAAACTAGAGGTGTTCAAGGGGCGTATGGGCCAAGAGATGGAGTGGGGAGGAGAAGATGATAGTAATAGTATGTGGAATATAATGGCTGATGGGATTAGAAGAATATCGAAAGAAGTTCTTGGGGAGTCAAAGGGGAAAGGTCCAAGCTTTGAAGAGACATGGTGGTGGAACGATGAGGTTCAAACTATGGTAAAAGCCAAGAAGGATTGCTTTAAAAAGTGGCAAAAGGACTGGAATGTGGAAAATTTTCAGAGGTACAAGCAGGCTAGTAAGGAGGCTAAGAAGGCTGTTAGTGAGGCTAAGTTGAGAGCCTACGATGATTTTTATGCTAGGCTTGATAGTAAAGATGGAGAAAAGAATATATATAAACTCGCCAAGCTAAAAGAAAGGAAAGCTAAAGACTTCTCTCAAGTTAAGTGTATAAAAGGTAGTGATTCGGAGGTGTTGGTGAAAGATGAGGTGATCAAGGATGGAAGATGTATTTCGAGAAGTTGTTAAATGAGAAACATGAAGGATGCTATGGTGAGGAGGAAGTTGATGTCCCTAGCTAGAAAATAGAATACGAGTTCTATCGGAGGATACAAAAGTTTGAAGTGGCCAAGGCTTTGAAGAGGATGAAACTGGGTAAGGCATTATGACCAAATGGTATCCCCATTGAAGTATGGAGAAGCCTAGGTGACTTGGGGGTGACTTGGTTGACAAAATTGTTCAACAAGATTATTTTATCTAGGATGATGCCTGACGAATGGAGGAGGAGTACCTTAGTAACTATCTACAAGAATAAAGGGGATATTCAAAGTTGCAACAACTATAGAGGTATTAAGTTGATGAGTCATATGATGAAGTTGTGGGAAAGAGTTATTGAGCATCGATTGAGAATGGTGACTACGGTGTTGGAGAAGTAGTTTGGGTTCATGCCTGGGAGATCAACTATGAAAGCTATTTATCTACTAAGGAGATTGATAGAAAGACACAGGTCAACAAAGAAAGATCTCCATATGATTTTCATAGACCTGGAAAAGGCTTATGATAGTGTGCCTAGAGACATTATATGGTGGGTTCTAGAGAGAGAGGGAGTGACCAGAGGCTATGTTGACATGGTCAAAGACATGTATGAAGGTGCAGTCACTGCCATTAGATCACCAGCACGAGAAACGAGTGAATTTCCCATCACAGTAGGATTGCACCAAGGGTCAGCGTTGAGCCCTTACCTTTTCGCGTTAGTTATGGATGAATTGACTAGGCAGATTCAGGAGGATATCCCATGGTGTATGTTGTTTGCAGATGATATTGTCCTCGTAGATGGAACGCCTAGTGGTGTTAATACTAAATTAGAAATTTGACGGGAAGCATTAGAGTCTAAGGGCTTTAGGATAAGTAGGAGTAAAACTGAGTATATGGCCTGCAAGTTTAGCGATACCAGAAGTGTGTATGAGGAAAGAGTGATGATCTAAGATCAGGAGATACCAAAGAGGGACCGTTTTAGGTATTTAGGCTCTATTATTAATCAAGATGGAGAGATTGCAGATGATGTGACTCATAGGATCCAAGTGGGGTGGCTCAAGTGGAGAAGCACTACTGGTGTACTGTGTGACAAGCGGGTGCCAACAAAATTGAAAGAAATTTTTTATAGAACTGCCATTAGACCAGCGATGCTTTACGGGACAGAATGTTGGCCTATTAAGAAGCAGCAAGTGAACAAGATAAGTGTAGCGGAAATGAAAATGTTAAAGTGGATGTGTGGTAAGACTAGACGAGATAGGATTAGAAATGAAACAATTCGCGAGATGGTAGGTGTAGCACCTATAGATAGGGGTGAAAGCGGTCCGGTTTGGCCGGTTTTTCTTGGTTTTTAAAAACCGAATAATTGGTTCAGTTTCCTATTTTTTGAGACTGAAACCGGTCGGATGGTATTCGGTTAAATCGGTTTCGGTTATTTCGGTTTATTTCGGTCGATTCGGTTCCTTCATTTGGGCCAAAAAACATGCTGTGAAACACTAAAAAATGAAACCCAGATGGCCAGATCCACTAAGAAAGGGCAAAAAAAAAAAAATAGAGTAGGAAAGAGTAATGAACGCAATTTACAACTTTCTCGAAGAATGAAACACAGATTATAAAACAAATTGAAAGCATACAACAGTTTTGTGGATGATTGAAGAATGGGTAAGATTGTGTCTTGCACCACCAGATTTTCTCCATCAACAGATTCACCACCATCGATCTAGAGACGGAGATACAGAGATGGTTAAGAGAGAGCGAGAGAACTCAAGGGGGTACTCTCCTGTCATCTTGTGAAAAAGATGGACTAATGGAAAATGAGAAGAGAGAGACCAGAGGTAGAGGGAGATCAGTTTCTCGATTTGCTTTGAGTGAGACAAATAGAAAATGAGAAGGTGTGCGGCGGGTTAGAACTTAAAGGTAGGGTTTAGTAATGGACAGCTAAGATTTACCCTAGCAGATATGGACGGCAGCTAAGTGAGATGGGAAATAAAAGTGCTGACGTAAATTAACATTTATTCGGTTCCGGTTTTTTCGGTAAATAAACCGGTTTGCACCGGAAAAAAATATTCTGAAAAAACAAAACCGAACCGAACCGAACCGGTATCTTCTACCAAACCGGACCGAACCGGTTTTTTCGGTCGGTTCGGTTTTCCCGGTTAAATTTTCACCCCAACCTATAGAGGAGAAGTTAAGGGAAAATAGGCTAAGGTGGTTTGGGCATATCTATCATAGGCCAGCGGATGCAGTAGTTAAGAGAGTGGATAGGATAGCTTTGGGGAGAAACGCACAAGGGAGGGGAAGACCCAAATTGACATTAGATGCGGTAGTACGCAAAGATTTGAGTATACTAGGTTTAAGCGATGAAGCAACACTTGACAGATCTCAATGGAGAAAAATGATATATGTAGCCGACCCCAATTGATTGGGACATAAGGCTTGGTTTGGTTTGGTTATCTCATTTTTTGTCTCTATATGTATTTTTTCATGCGAAATGCACTTGAAATCAATGTAACTAATCAATCCAATTATTTTTAATATTTCTGTGCTCGATTTTATTAGATTTTACAAAATAAAGTCAATATAGTATATCATTTAATCTTTTAAGTTTTTCTACTCTATTATTGCACTAGTGTTCAAACATAGTTAAATTTGGAAACAAAGAATTATGTTTGAATTTTGCTCCTAAAAGAAGAAGAAGAAGAAGAAGAAGAAGAGCTTTAAAAAAGAATTGAATGAGTGAATTTTACATAATTTATTTTTCAAAATAATTTTGTAGAGAAATCACAATTTTTTGTAATATAATGGATCATCTACTTACAATTTTAATTTCCTTTTAATAATGTACTTGCAAGTGACCAAAAAAAAAAAAGAAAAAGAAAGCTTAAGTGATTACTATAATTTCTATACAATATAGTAATGATTATGAACGTATACAATGTTATAGTCATTGCATAAATTCTATCATCTATAGTAATTGGTTTAATTTTATTTTTGTTTTTAAATCCAATAAAAAGAAGGAAAAGACTTGATTTTTATATTCACCTAATATTTAAGGGCATTTACGTCATTTAATAACAAAAACTAACGTTGTTAGTCTCAACTTGACGGAATGGGGGAACCTATACAATAATTTGGAAAGTAAAGGAGGTCTGTGTAATTTTTAAAAACTCGGAGGAGGTTCATATGTCAGAAACCTCAAAGGAGGTTAGTGAAATTTACAATTTTCCTTAATTTGACTTGTCTTCCTTTCTTTTATTATTAGTCTAGAATCTAGGTAGATGAATTTTTATAATCTAAAATATGATTAAGACGGGCCAATCTTATAAAGACAATAAAACCATTGTTACGTTTCCACATCAAAGTGTTTTCGAATAAGATTGGGTTGGACCAAGTAATGACCATCTTAATTTCAATATAAACAGGCCCATTTGAATTTTTCGAGAATAACATATCCATTTGGCAATAGCCTAATCGATTATTATTGTTTTAATTTCAAAGGCCAATTGACTTGCTCAATTGGCCCATTATCCTCTCTACAAACATGCGACAATATGGGATGAATATCCACTACCTCCATATCCCATAAAACAAGGGAAGTGGTATTTTCCCATGATCTCAATATTGCATGGTAGAACTAGGGTGTGGGTTAGTAAATAACCTCCAATGACCGCCAACATAGAGGGAAAGGAGCAAGACATGGCACACATGGCACCACGGCAAGAAGGCAGAAAAGTAGCAGAGCCATGTGGCAACTCCTCAACACTTCGAACAAGGGTGGAATTGGCGCCAAATGCCAATATTTTACAACTTGGAGACTAAATACAAGTTTTCAAGACTTAGAAAGGGTTCCAATACCAAACAAGCCCAGCGTTTCTATCCAATTTACCTTTCTATCATGTTTATTTAGGGTTCAATAAACATGTTTATTTAGTCTGCTTATTATCCAATTATCTTCTTTTGGCTCCAGCCAACTTTATGTTGTTTCCATGTTTATTTAGGGTTCCAACACCAAACAAAGCCCAGCGCTTCTTTCCAATTTATCTTTCTATCAGCTCCAGCCAACTTTATTTAATTACCATATTTATTTAGGGTTCCAACACCAATCAAGCCCAGCGCTTACAACCAATTCAATTCAATTACTTTCCAGCAAAGTACCTATCCATTTTCCTCAACCCGCTTCAGATCTTTTTTCCTAGCCTAGCCTAGATCCTTTGCATTTTCATGGCAATGTTCGGTTGGGAGTTTTGGACCGGTTTTGGCCCTGTTTTGGTTTTGCTTACATCATCATTTCCCTCATTTATCTCTCTATCTCTCTCCACTTATTACACCTGCTTACATCATCAGAACTAAACTAAACTAAACTAAACTAAACTAAACCTACTAACCGAACAAGGCCCATGTAATCTTTCCCTTCAACTTTGTTAATCTACTCAATATACTTGGATTTCATTTAGTGTTTTTCTCTCATTTCTAACAATGGTTGAGAAATTATTAAGTCCTTTAATCCACCCAAAGCACAAACCATCATTCTGCCTCATCCTTAGGTCGAAAACAATCACTTGAAGAAGTTAGATAAAGGTGCATAGGCCTTTATACCAAGTTGGACTGTCTCACAATCCTGACACGCCCTCACAAACCGCTCAATTCTCCGTGGTAGTTTTTATGGAGAAAACACAAAGTTAAATACTACGTAATTCACATTCATAATAGGATAAAATATCGTAATCCATAATCGAATCTATAAAAATCGAGTTTTTGTACTGATTTTGAATTTTTTTTTTTTGGGAAATTACGATTTCATTGATTTTGAATTTATTTACCGTTGGGCCCCACATCCAGGCATAGTGGACTCAACTGTGTGACCCAAACCTCCGGAGAGCCGCACCAGTCACGCCCACAGCCAGGCCATTAGTGGACTCGACTGCGTGACCCAAACCTCCGGAGAACTAGCGCGGACACACTTACTGCAAGGGGAATCGATCCCCAGACCTGGACTACCCCAAACCTGGCACTCGCCCTAAAGATCACGACAACGCCTATTTCTATATGTGTGTGTGTGTGCGCGCGTGTGCTTGTAGATTGGTAAAGAGAGGGCAGAAACCTGTACAGGAGTAGTTCTATGGACGAAAACGAGTAACTGAACGTAATCACCAATGTGAGAAGCAGCTTTGGACAGATCGATCAGAGGTCCGTACCATCCGATTGCTCCTGCCATGAATAACCAGCAGCACCCTTGCAACCTATATAAAATTCTGTATCGATAAAATCTGTGATGATTTCTTCTTCGTCGTCGTCGTCGTCTGTCGATTTTTCGGAACCGAAAAGAATTTGGCGCGTATATTTTTGTTTAGGGCTTGGACGGGGTGATTGGCTGCAGGGGTGAGCCTGTCACCGGCCAGGCTTTCCCATTCCAGATAGGATTATCCTGACCTAATTTGGCTTAAAAGTGACGCCAATAATCCACCTATTTTGGCTTTATTCAAAAAAATTTGAATTTTTACCACAATATTATACTCGTTAGATTCGTCTCGTCGAAAGGAATCCATAAACCACAAAATCTTGACGCGAAACGAACAAATGCAAAAAAAAAATTGAACAAAAACGAAACGAAAAAACCAATAATCCAAAAATCACTTTTAGGCCAAATTAGGCCTCTGTATTCGGACTTCATCTGTCCGTATTTGTTAGTCTAAGTACACTTTTTTTTTTCTTCCCTAAATAGTGATAGAGCCACACACTTTCAACCACAAATAACTACACACCCTCTCACATGTGGTGGGATCCACTGTGGATTCCACATGGGGTGGGCCCCACCACATGTGAGAGTGTGTGTGGTTAAAAGTGTGTGGCTCTAACATTTTTATTTTTTTCTTCATTTTTTAAAGTTTATCCACGGTTTAAAGTCAATAAGTAAACTACATCAATTTTACTCTTTTATTCTTGTCTT
Organism: Vaccinium macrocarpon; assembly: GCA_022606695.1. Taxonomy (NCBI): domain Eukaryota; kingdom Viridiplantae; phylum Streptophyta; class Magnoliopsida; order Ericales; family Ericaceae; genus Vaccinium; species Vaccinium macrocarpon. The sequence goes on along the minus strand of CM040170.1, from coordinate 23,303,774 downwards.
CAAATAGTTATAGCAATTAACAATCAATTATGACTGGAGGATAAAATTGGAAAAACAAGAATTGTACAAAGCAATCATATGTTCCCTAAAAAAGTTGGAAACGCCAAAATATAGACCAATAAACACGGATAGAGGGTTAAAATGGCAACCACAGAGATAAGAACGGGATGTGGATTACTGGGGGGACCCGGGATGAGTGCAATTTTGTTCACCTTCTTATTGTGAACATTACCCTCCCTCCTATTTGTTAAAATAATGTAGGTCTTACTCTTGCAATACATTTTTTGGTAATGATGATATCACTTTATAATGGGGCCTACACTATTTCAACTCAATTACTTTCACTCATGTGGTGATGGAGTCGACCTTGAACATTCTAAAGCTTTGCTCAACTCGAAACAATTCATCTCGTTTGCATAGAATTGGCTCATTAATTCATTTTGGAAATGAAGTGGACTTGGCTTGTTTGCACCCCACCCAAAACGGAGTCCAGCACACCAGTCTATTTGCGCCGGTCATAAGAACATCGTCCCACGCTCATAAGATAATCTGAATTATTCCCTTTGTAGAGTTCGAAGTACAAAACAATCTCAAGAAAACCCAAGTAGATTGGACATCATTAGCTCCCTGAACAAACTACAATACTCATGCTTGTTTATTTTCGATGTCATATTCGCCGCTCATTTACTGAAGGAAAACGTGATTTTCTTTCTAAGTTGCAAATTTTCGATTGATTTGTTTTTTTCCGAGTGTGTTCAAAGCACCGAGATCTATCAAATGAGGTGTTGAATTATATTTTCAATATAAGGATGAGGCATGTATGACTGACAGAAGAGCCTATTGCAACGCAACTAAAGGCGGTCCCAACGGAGACCCAGGCCCCTTCACAACTCCAAATATCTTCGCGTACTATATTTAGTTTTCAGGTGAATTAAGAACAATTTTACGAAATTGGCTCTACAAGTACCTTGAGTGAAAAAGTTTCTCAAAATTTATATATTTGGGGTAAAATTCCTATATTTGGTGCTCTTAGTAGTTAGGAGGGAGTGACCCCTAAGTCCTAAGCTTTCCTCATCACACACCACTCGCTACTTGAACTCATTGGACTACGCTATTTGAATCACGTCCTTGGGCGCTATCTACCAAACTCATTTTATACACAACTGAAACAGCAAGGTAGCCACAAAAGGAATGTGCGGACGAGAGAGAACTACCGGAGAAAAGGCGATACGTATGAAATTTGCACCAGGTTGAGAGACTAATAAGTATACAGACCCTTGCTACGCACAAGCTTAAGGGGTTGCAGCCAAAATCAGGATTGTAAAACCGGGGAACCTACCGTCACCGGCTTTGTCCCCAAAACCAATACTGTCTAAACACCACAACATCAACCTCTTATTAAATCTCTAAAACCATAGATCTAGAGGTACAATCATGCAACTGAACAGGCACGAGCAAGCAACAAGAGTGCATTGATAGAGGGACCAAAAATCGCTAGTGTCTTATGGTTCTTCATAACTGAAACACTGTGCCATATTGAAAACTCAAAACCCTGAAATAAGCAACAAGAACAGTGAACCGAACCGAAGAAACTTATCAAGATCTTACAAGTCAAGGCTTAAGAAGTAAGATTATTGATATGCAATGCAAACGTAGGCCTTGCTTGCTAATGTGTTGTAATTCTTCACTAATTATTAATTGTCTCTTGACTTTTATTCTAAAATAAAACCTATTTATTGACAACATCAATTGCACAAATGTTAGAGAGAGATGGCTCGTTTAATCAAATACAATAATATTCAACTGCATTAACTTATAAAAGAGGATCTAGTACAGACATCTTTTTTCACCTCAAGGAAAAGCAAAGCCATTTTATTCTAAGTAGAAGAAGATGACCACAGAGTCAACTCACTTGGACAGCCAAAAGCGATCAACTGTCTCAGTAACTACAATAGGATGCCCAACATTAAAAGTAATTGGGTGAAAGTCCAACAAAGCTAAAACTCGACATAAAACAGGGAATTAGACTCCGATGCACTGCATTAGAACACCGGATAAAGTCATGGTCAACCAAATTATACTGGACGGAAATGCCCAACAAAAACAAGGGCCTATTCCAAGAAGTAGCTTTAACTAAAAACAGCCACCAAGTGGTACTTCTCCACTGACGTATATCCAGTATTGAACCAACAGCATCAGCCACAGGTTTTCAAATTCCAAACCTACTTGAACTGTAGACTACACCATATCTACAACAGATATCCCGTTCCAAGAAGGAAAAGAAACTCTATTTCAACACCCTATAACTGTCATACCAACAATCAGGCTGTGTTCGCATCTTGGATTTCTTGAGACACTCGCGTTAGGAAGAAGGAACAAAAAAAAAAACAACGTGAAGGTGTTTTCTTTTTCCCCTTTTGCTGTTCTTTCCTTCCTCAAAGGCCTCCCACAGATCCAATATCCAAACACAGCCTAACAGGACTCCCCAAACCAAAATTACCGGAAATATGAGCTCATGTACAGTCTTGCTCCTATATCAAGTGGCCCATCGTCCCCACCAACTGCATGTAGAGCGACAGGTATTGTTGAAAGGAGTTGCACCGTGAGGGGGAATACAGCAGGTTCAACTTCAATAGCATCTGAAATACCAGACAATGAACCATGTGCTAGATCCAGCGATGCTAGAGAAGTGTTTCGTACTGCTATTTGTGATGCACAGCAACTTTTCTGTTCAATATTCTCTTTTGAACAGCTGTTTGTACCACCATCTCCCGGGAAATCCAAAGACAACTCCAATGGACAGATAATTAGTGCAGCATCTTCAGCTGTCCTCCATTTACCCGGGCTACCTCTCCGCTGGAAGCGTTTATGTGAAGACAAATTGAGCACCAATGTGGACGTATTATCAAGCCATTCCACCATTAGGTCTTCAACTTCATCGTAATAGATGCGCCGCTCAATCTAGGAGCACATTAATAAGCAGGAAACCTCAAGACAATTTTATAGTAATACAACGTAGCAGCACAAATAATATTGAGGAAGAATTACAGAAAGCAAATAAATAAGAACATTAATGGGTGAGGAAACTACTCACAGCTAACTTGGGAATGTATATTGACATGAATCTTGGTCCCAGACCCAGTACCCTTGCTTCAGTCAACAAAATCTGGGTAGCACAAGGCAGAAACCAGCAAGAGACTCTTAGATAAGCAATAACCCCAAGATAAATCACAAGGTAAAAAAACATAATTTAAGCATAGTATACTATATTTTTAATTACTAATTCCACCATAACACACACATCTTTCCAGTCAGAATATGTAACAAAATTTCTGGAATCAGATTGGAACCTAGAAGTTTTTTTCCAACTGGTCCATAGCTGAAACCTCCTTTTGAGTCAGGCATAAGAAAGACAAACAAATATAGAAGTCTCATAGTGTTGGCAACTCAGGCCTCTCAGCTTTAAAGAATATAAGACCAATAACCATAAACAATTAGGCAAACAATTGTAGAGGTATTTTTAAATGTTTTAAAATTTTAAAAATACTATAAAACAGAAACAGTTAATTTGGAACTTTGTGCATGGGAGACAGAAATACAAGTAGGGAGACCTTCAATTCTGTCCCATTGGTCGATTCAAGTAATGCGCTACACAAAATTTTGAAGGGAAATGATAAGGCCAAAACTGTTTTTGTTAGTGCTAAAGTTTTAGTGTATAAGAGTCTTGTACCTTACAAATGGGACGAATCTTTTATTCACTGTAAATTTTGGCACTAACAAAAACAGTTTTAGCATTAGCAGCCCCCAATTTTGAATTGAACACTCCACAAAATTTGCAATCAGTAGAGCTATCCATCCACCAAAAAGAGTGAAGAAAAAACATCACCACACCGGAAGGAAAAAAAAAAATGGAATTGCAAAATTCTCAACAAATTTGAGCACAGAACTCCTAAAAAAATCAGGAGCCAATCCAGTCAAAGAACTAAGATCCCACCGAGAAACAGATGAACAAAAAGAACACACAGGACAAGAAAAGAAAATAGTAACCGCAATGTGCAGAAAATCTGGATCACAAATATATTGAAATCCATGAACCAAAAATCTGATCACAAATTAGAAGAGGTCGTAACCTCCAAGAAAGCACCCAAGTTGTAGCGCTATAACACAATCAATGAAGTAATCTGGGCATGCGCTACTCTATCCAAGCAATCACACCCATCTCTCTGCGATCACGTTTTCCCATTAACTGGCTAATACCCACAGCTAGATGCCCATAACCCAGTGACGCCTTTTGTGGAATTCAGCCAATTGGTATCCCTCCAAATGCTATATGTGTGTCCCTCTCCAAATGGCCTACTCAATACAGAATTCATCCCACAACATAAGCATGTGATCCTATGAACCATAATTCAGCAACGCCTTTTTGTGGAATTCAGCCAATTGGAATCCCGCCAAATGCCATATGTCCGTGCTTCTCCAAATGGCCTACTTGACACACAACTCATCCCACAACCGAATTACATAATCCCACGAACCTTAACTCAGCAACGCACTACATTTGTCTATAGCTTTTCAGGTTCAAGTCTTCAAGTTCTCCAAACAGCAAACACTAAAGTCCTCAAGCTTACCTAGTAACCACTCCTCTAACTCGCCGGCCCATCAAAGCCCAACCAGACCACTTAGCAAAGCTGCATAAGCTGCTAAGTAAAGGATTCACACTTGGGTTCAGTTTAAAAATCCCTACCTGACCTCAGGCTAGTGAACATAGGCTAAGACGTCAATCCAATTTGTAACCAGTGTTTCCAAAGGCGAGTGCGAAGCATTGAGGCGAAAGAAACAAGAATAAATAATAGATATAAAAGCTCCTCTAGCAAGTTCAATATATGTTCCTGTCAACCTCTATTTGGTACATCAGTTTTTGCTCGAGGAGAAAACCGAAAACATACCCATACTATATCACAATCCTCTTTCTAACTATGGATCACTTTGGGGCCAAAGCATCGAGATGGAAAAAAGTTAAGGCCTTGTTTGTTTAATAGTTTTATTTTAGTTAGTTTTAGAGATAGGAATAATGAGTGGAGAGAACTCCGCCTGTGACCTTCTTAAAGCCTTATCTTTGGATCTCAGCCGGTCCCAAGCCCGGACAAAGGAGGAAGGTTGTGCGTTAGGTAGCTAACAGCCAGCACATAAAAAGGCCCATCAGAACCTTATGACATGAACCTTAATCATACAACAAGACATGCTAGGGCGTTCCCTTTAAGCGACACGTTGTGTCTGCCTTCGGGTGCTTCGAAAAATGGGCAAGAGGCGCCACATCAGCGCCCGGGTGTGGTGATAAGTGAGCAAGGGTTCCCGCGCGTGCCTGGACGAGCGTGGGATTATAGGATCCGCTTAACAACTTGGAATATAGGGACTTTAACGGGTACAACTAGGGAGCTAGTTGATACCATGATTAGGAGGAGAATTAGTATAGCTTGCCTTCAGGAGACTAAGTGGGTAGGGGAGAAGGCTAGAGAGATAGAAGACACTGGGTATAAGCTTTATTATACGGGTAAGGATAGGCATAGAAATGGGGTAGGCATCATAGTAAATAAACACCTTAAGGACTCGGTAGTCACAGTCATGAGGAAAGGAGATCGGATTATTTTAGTTAAACTTGTGATTGGAGAGAGCATAGTGAATATTATTAGTGCTTACGCGCCCCAAGTAGACTTAAATGATCTCACTAAAAAGCAATTTTGGGAACAGATGGATGATGTGGTTCAAGAGATACCTTGTGGAGAGAAGCTTTTTATAGGAGGAGATTTCAATGGTCATGTGGGAGTGCAGAGGTAAGGGTATGAGAAGGTACATAGTGGATTTAGATTTGGTGACCTAAATGAAGGTGGTAGGAGGATTTTGGATTTTGCGGTAGTTGGCGACCTGATAGTTGGGAATACTCTATATAAGAAGCGTGAGGAACATTTAATTACCTTTAAGAACGGAGCCAATAAAAGCCAGACCGACTACTTCCTTGCTAGAGGTAGATCTCTTGTTATGTAAGGATTGTAAGGTCATTCCCGGATAGCGTCTAGTGGCACAACATAGACTTTTGGTGTTAGATATAGGTCTCAAGGGGAATAATAGACCGAGAAAAGAAACTAGAAGCCCATGAACTAGATGGTGGTTCTTAAGGGAAGAGAAACTAGAGATGTTCAAGGAGCGTATGGGCCAAGAGATGGAGTGGGGAGGAGAAGGTGATAGTGATAGTATGTGGAATACAATGGTCGACGGGATTAGAAGAATATCAAAAGAAGTTCTTGGGGAGTCAAAGGGGAAAGGTCCAAGTTCTAAAGAGACATGGTGGTGGAACGACGAGGTTCAAACCATGGTAAAAGCCAAGAAGGATTGCTTTAAAAAGTGGCAAAAGAACTAGAATTTGAAAAAAATTCAAAGGTACAAATAGGCTAATAGGGAGGCTAAGAAAGCCGTTAGTGAGGCTAAGTTGAAAGCCTACGATGATTTTTATGCTAGGCTTGATAGTAAGGATGGAGAAAAGAATATATATAAACTCGCCAAGCTAAGAAAAAGGAAAGCTAAAGACTTCTCTCAAGTTAAGTGTATAAAAGGTAGTGATTCGGAGGTGTTGGTGAAAGATGAGGAGATCAAGGATAGATGGAAGATGTATTTCGAGAAGTTAAATGAGAAACACGAAGGAAGCTTTGGTGAGGAGGAAGTTGATGTCCCTAGTGAGAAAATAGAATACGGAGTTCTATCGAGGATACAAAAGTTTGAAGTGGCCAAGGCTTTGAAGAGGATGAAACTGGGTAAGGCATTAGGACCAAATGGTATCCCCATTGAAGTGTGGAGAAGCCTAGATGACTTGGGGGTGACTTGGTTGACAAATTTGTTCAACAAGATTATTTTATCTAGGATGATGCCCGACGAATGGAGGAGGAATACCTTAGTACCTATCTACAAGAATAAAGAAGATATTCAAAATTGCAGTAACTATAGAGGTATTAAGTTGATGAGTCATATGATGAAGTTGTGGAAAAGAGTTATTGAGCATCGATTGAGGATGGTGACTACGGTGTCGGAGAAACAGTTTGGGTTCATGCCTGGGAGATCAACTATGGAAGCTATTTACCTACTAAGGAAATTGGTAGAAAGACACAGGTCAACGAAGAATGATCTCCATATGATTTTCATAGACCTGGAAAAGGCTTATGATAGGGTGCCTAGAGACATTATATGGTGGGTTCTGGAGAGAAAGGGAGTGACCAGAGGCTATGTTGACATGGTTAGAGACATGTATGAAGGTGCAATCACTGCCATTAGATCACCAGCACGAGAAACGAGTGAATTTCCCATCACAGTAGGATTGCACCAAGGGTCAGCGTTGAGCCCTTAACTTTTCGCATTAGTTATGGATGAATTGACTAGGCAGATTCAAGAGGATATCCCATAGTATATGTTGTTTGCAGATGATATTGTCCTTGTAGATGAAACGGCTAGTGGTGTTAATACTAAATTAGAAATTTGGTGGAAAGCATTAGAGTCTAAGGGCTTTCGGATAAGTAGGAGTAAAACTGAGTATATAGTCTGCAAGTTTAGCGATACTAGAAGTGCGTATAAGGAAAGAGTGATGATCCAAGATTAGGAGATACCAAAGAGGGACCATTTTAAGTATTTAGGCTCTATTACTAGTCAAGATGGAAAGATTGCAGATGATGTGACTCATAGGATCCAAGTGGGGTGGCTCAAGCAGAGAAGCGCTACTGGTGTACTGTATGACGAGGGTACCAACAAAATTGAAAGGAAAATTTTATAGAACTGCCATTAAACCAGCGATGCTTTATGAGATAGAATGTTGGCCTATTAAGAAGTAGCAAGTGAACAAGATAAGTGTAGTGGAAATGAGAATGTTGAGGTGGATGTGTGGTAAGACTAGACAAGATAGGATTAGAAATGAAACAATTCGCGAGGTGCTAGGTGTAGCACCTATAGATGAGAAGTTAAGGGAAAATAGGTTAAGGTGGTTTGGGCATGTCTATCGTAGGCTAGCGGATGTAGTAGTTAAGAGAGTGGATAAGATAGCTTTGGGTAGAAATGCACAAAGGAGGGGAAGACCCAAATTGACATTAGATGCGGTAGTACACAAAGATCTGAGTATACTAGGTTTAAGCGATGAAGCAACACTTGATAGAGCTCAATGGAGAAAAAGGATTCATGTAGCTGACCCCAATTGATTGGGACATAAGGCTTGGTTTGGTTTGGTAATAATGAGTGGAGAGAGACAAAGAGAGAAATGAGGGTAATAATCACAAAACTAAACTAAACCATAAAACGAACAAGGCCTAAGAGTTCAGACCCAGTTTAATGATGTACAGTTACGTTTTATTTATATTGGTGAATTTACTGTTTACAAAACATATTCTACACGCAGCAATTTCAATCATAATTTTTTACTACTGTTACATTCAAAGGGAGAAAAAATACCTCCTTTTTCCTGAGAAGAAACCACATGAAAAGTTTATCGCTGGCATCCTTGACATGCCTGCTAGCCAGCTTCCTCTCATTACAATGACCAGCGATGTCTACAAGTGCTTCTGCGCATGGAACTCTGTATTTTGATGCTGCAGCAGATAACGCTTCCTGACCTTCAATTGATACTGCAGCATCCTTATCAAAACAAGTACCAGTGAAGCATCTTCTTAGCGATTCCTTCCCACCGGTTAGATTTCGCGATGCTCTTCTATGCTTCAAATACATCTCTTCAGCTTCAGTTATGGCAGCTAATGTCCGGTGTACTACAATATCCGGATACCTACGCAGTGGTGAAGTGAAATGAGTGTACAGAGGAACAGCCAAAGCATAGTGCCCCCAATAATTTTCACCCTCTAGATCTCCGCTACAGAAGTATTCTGCCAACTGCATTGGTTTCGTAGCATATGACACAAGAATATTAAACAAAACAGAATCATTTTTTAGTGTGTCTCTAATCTTCTCCAACGAACGATGAAGCTGACCGGAAGAAGAAGTGTCCAATTCAAAACCATGTTTTTTACAAAAAGCTTGAAACTCTCTAAGCTTCCTCAAGTTAGGATCAGGATGTCTGCGCAACAATGCACAACCTGGATAAGCTCTAAATATTACCTCCGCTGCGGTCCTATTGGCCAAAAGCATAAACTCCTCAACAAGGAAATTTGAGTCCTTCCTATCAGAAAGTATACCGTTGTATGGAGTTCCATCTTCATCAAATAAGAAAACCAGTTTGGAGCTTTCCAGACGCAATGCCCCGTCATCAAATCTCTTCTCCTTCAATTTGAGGGAAATCTCGTGAAGGCATTTCACAGAATTTTTAACATCAGACCAGTGGAAGCGATCATGCAACTGAGGGACACTATCTTCTGCGGGACTACAACTTCCCACATCAAACAACCCATCAATGATGTCCTGAGCATTTTCATAGGAGAGTTTGCAACAAGATCTTATGACAGTGCGGCCAATCCACTGATCCATAATCTCACCGTCAAGACTTATTTCCCATAACACTGAGAAGGCAAGTCGGTCTACTCCAGGATTAAGAGAGCCGACATTTTCTGAAAGCAATGGGGGCAACATAGGTAACTTACCTTGCAATAGATAGACACTTGTAGAACGAAACTGAGCTTCCATGTCTAATGCTGTGTCTGGCAGAACAAAATAGGATACATCAGCTATGTGCACACCGACTCTGAGAACTCCACTGGGAAGCCTTTCAACTGATAGTGCGTCATCAAGATCTGTAGCAGTGGAGGGGTCAATAGTAAATACGCACAAATTTCTTAGATCTCTTCTTCTCTTTAATTCCTGAGGTGGCACACCCCAAGGAGCAGATGGAATACAAGAAAGTGATTCAGCTGAAAAATCCGAAGAAGGGATTGCATTTTCAAATAATATTGCAGAAATATGTGGTTCGATCTCTCCACCCCTCCCAAAAATATGCATGACATGAGCTTGCGGGGCATAATTTCCTTCACTCCAATCGCCAATTCGGGCACCCACAAGTTCCATTTCAATTGTTTGATCGCCATCCTCCAATCTTTTCCTAATTGCTTTAGGAAGGTCTCTCAAAAATACCACCATTTTTGGAAACTTTGGGTCTGTTGGTGTCAACATGATGCACTCCATGTTGGGAGATAATAATGAACTTTTTTTCTTCTTATTTTCAATTTTCAAAACTTCCCTATTAGCAAGGCCCCGATTAACACTCAGAAATCCAACAATAGTATCACGACGAGGAGATCTTTCCATAATGGCCACGACTCTGCCGGTGGGTCGTTTTGATGGAAATGAACTCATCATTGCACACAACTTCTCCACCGAATTCGGAATATCATTATGGTCGCTGGAACTAACTGTCTGCAAAGGATTCAGAGAAGAAGGACAATGTCCATTAACAGGACTATAACTATGACCCGACACAGAGGAACATTGTCCAATTAGTTGCAGACCAGCATCGGCACCAATGGGTGTAGTAAAGCCCACATTACCAAACCCTTTGTCTTCAATAAGTGAGCAATTTCTACCATTTACACACTCATAAGCCACATCTACTTTATTCTTTCCTTTGGACCTATTGCGAGCCAACTCAGTGACTTGACAGGCAGAGTTATTATCATCTGATGGGCCAGCATTGTCGACAGTTCCAGCAGACCCTTTCATCTTTGTCCATGATGAGAAATGATCAACTTTAATTGCAACAACGTCTCCTTCCACCTACACGACAATATTCCATGAAAAAAAGAAAAAAATCAACCGCCCTACGGAGATGTAAGCATAATAATTACGCATGTACCACATGTATGTACCACATGTACTACAGAAACAATTGGAAGATCAAAAACATGACACTAGCTTGAAATATTGAATATGGACCATTATAACAATAATAACCTTCTATTGTGCATCCTGTAACAACGCAATTCAACTTACTGTCATTTAAGAAATAAACCTAAAATGAGTCACACTGCAGTGGGCCGAATAATTATGAATGGGTTGAGAGCAGCTTGGTCAAAAGGTCCAGTGATCAGAAAGGTTAGACTCAAATGAATGGGCCGTGCCAAGATGATCACGGAGCCCAAGAAAATTGTACTGAGACAACAAGTCTCTAGTGGAAAAGTGGAAAGCACAGTATGACGACTTATCGGCCGAGACAAGATTAATCCGGACGAGCCATCCGTTTCAGGTAAACCCGAAATGACTCGCGAGGAATACGTGATTCAGTTTAGCAATTTGCGCGTAACCGCCCTCATCCGACATGTTGTGGATTGATGTCACCCAAGGCGGTCATCGTGTGTGCCATACTTGTGACAGCCCATGTGCATGTAACCGCCTCATCCCATATGTCATCAATGATGTCACCCGAGGCGGTTGCCGTTCGTGATCGGCACATGACAACTTGGAGGGCAAGCCAAGAGAGTCTATACAAGTACAGTGATAAACCCTAAGAGGTACACAACTCTCCACTCTCAATGCTCTGTACTTCTCTCTCTAAAAAGTACTCACTAGACTGTTGGAGTGCCGTCCTGGCCATATTCCGGCCATGTTTGGCACTAACGCCACTACGCCAGGCGTTACTCGTGCAGGGAGAACCAGAGCTCAGGGGAGTCCACCTTACAATTGAAGGGTTCACTCAGAAGGATCAAATCAGACAATGGTTACCACACACACAATCCAGTTACCTGAACTTTTCCCCTGTATTACTCTTTCAGCCTCATTTAGTACATTGTCTACAAAAGTTTTCCAAGTACACTACCCATCCAACACCTCCCGCGAACATAGATGAATAAATACTTAAGTAAATAACAAAACAAATTGCAAAATGAAGAAAATCTCTCATTGTTGCAAAATGTAATTTTGATGTTCAAGAAAAGTGGGAAATACAATGAAGTGCAACACAACCTTTTATTATCTGAAATGATGAAACAAAGAGAAAAACAACACAAAATCATCAAAAAAGAGACAGCGAGAGTGAGAGTCTAACACTAGGACCGATCTAAGAACTGTTACCACCACATAAAACAGGATTATGGGAATATGATAGTCCACAAAGGAATGACAAAGTACTAGTACTTATACATTTATACGCCTTCTTGACTTGATTACGAGGTTCAGTAATTGAAGAATGGTATTTGTATAGATTTACATATTGAACACGCTGACTCCGTAATCCATAGGGTAAATATCCAGAATGCAGAACTAACTTATTCAAGATAATCAGATAATAGTGAATTGGACTTGACCAATTTACATGTACTAATGCTGAATGGAAAAAGTACGAAAATCTAAAAGGCAATGGAAGTCCACAGCACTTCATCCAGGAAAGCACTTTTGGAAAAAAGTACCCCAAACTTACAGCTCTATTCTGAGCAGGAAGTCCATTGATGAGAATATCCGTTTGAACTCCATCAATTTTGCAATAGGCCTACAACACAAAAAGAATGTGAATGAAATGCACATCATCATAGCACAGACAGACAAAAAAGAATAATGAGAGGTAGAATGGTGACACACCTCGAGTCTATTGTGAGCATTGACCGAAATTAGAGCTTTAAAGACGTGACCTTTCTGCACAAGTAAACACCAAATATATTAACATCCTTATAAAGAAGGACCACCTAAAACCTCCATGTGTTCATGAGGCCTTAGAAGGTCAATAATACAGTGCAGTAAGAAGCAACATTAAACAATTATATAACGGATTGGAAATGTCAGTACACTGACCTCTAATGCCTCATCAACAGATTCACTGGGCCAGTGTGAAGCAAAAAAATTTCTCTGATGAGGCAGAAGAAAATCCTTATTCCCAATGGACCCTGTTGACTCCTCACAAGTAACTGTCACAGGACATGATTTTGAATACATTCTACCACCATGATCAGATGAAAAATAATGTTGGTTTTGCAGACTTATGTCCTCCTGTGTTGCCACTTGTTCGTTCATATGCATTGTTGGCAAAGAATTAAAAGCGATGTTAGATGCTCTGGGAAGTTGTTGTTCGTTTGATGTGCCACTTCCCCCCACGTCTTCTGATGGTTCTGCATGTAGTTCATCTACCGAACTACAAACTGCTCGCCGAAAGAAAATAAATAAAGGCATCAGAGCCAACAACAGCAATAGTAGCAACCCATGAGCATGTTCCACAATATAAGGAGTGTAATGACAGAGAAGAAGAGGTTTGCATATATACAGAGCAAGTTGAGGCAGAAAAGCAAGTTAATGAATGACATCTTTTGAGAAAACGAATTAATTGGGAATAAATAATGGCTTGTTTGCCATTTTCTAAAGTATCAGTTCAGAGAACATGTTTTGAAGACGGTGGAATTTTTAAGAGCACTTCAAGTCATGCTAGTCATCCCTAAGCTGAAATAGACAAAGTTTGTAGCTTCCGCAAACAAAAAAAAAGAAGCCAAAATGGATGTAAACACACCACTTTTATTACATGTAAACATACCACTTTCATTACATGGATGTTCCTCTGCACCCCAGAAACAAGATCAAAATCAATATATTTGCTTAACCTACAATGATTGTCTCATCATTACTGTCAAAAATTTCCTGCTCGGTGCCAATCAAGGTTCCATATGTCAGTGGTCAGCCGCTTAATCACCAAACAGCCTGTATGTACACGATTTTTGGCCACCCAATTCAGCTACCCACTTGTACACCGGTGCATATAGAAATCACACGTGAACGAGCTGGATAAATATATTCATCTCCGACGAACTATGTTGGATCTAGCTACGAAATCAATTAATCTAAATGCTAAATGGAAACTAAATGTACCTTGCAGAACTTATGCTGCAGATGTATCCTTGCAAACACCAGCAAGGTAGCAACTCTAATTTGTTGGAGTAAAATGATGGCTTTCTTTATACTTGTACAATAAACCAGAAGTCAAGCTCAGTCTCTTATCAACGACGAATTCGAAGCATTGTTTTCAAAACTATGAATGGAGTTAGTTTTGATCGTGGGAAGGATGACTCAGAGACACAATAAGTGAGCACTATGGGATTCATTAGACTGGATTGGATTCACTGTAAGCCAACATTGACTAAATGACTCTGGAAATCAACATGTTAATTTCAAATGTCCCTAATAAGGTTTAAGAGACAAAAACTGGTCATCATTGGATTCTAGAGCAGATGTGAATAACTTCCACACCAAAAAAGGACCATGCCGCCGGTTCTCTAGATGTACCAGATCAATACTGCTATCTAATACCGCTACATATGACGGTTATAGAAAATACTGATACATCTGTCAGAACCACAATTTAGAACCTTGGCATCAACACCCAAAAAAGGGGGGAAGGAATTCTTACATGGTCACAAAGAAATAGGACAACCAAACTAACATCGATAACTCAGTTTCTCTCTATAATGTGTTTATTTCTTTTCAAAGGTGAAAGACATAGCAAGCAACAAAAAAGAGAACCACTTTTCAAATGGTGAATTGAATCCAGAATAGGATTTACCTTTTTCCAAATCATGAATTATAACAATCCAATCAACGTTGCAAAAATACATTGGATAATATTTTTCTATGCATTTACATAATGCAGTTACACGGTAAAATTGATACATTTAAGCTTAAAGAAATATTGAAGTTTGTTTTTCATCATTAATTGATGATCATGCGGTCTAAGAGGAAAGACACCTGTAAAGAGTATGCCTATTGACCTTTTTCCAAATCATGAATTTTAACAATCCAATCAACGTTGCAAAAATACATTGAAAAATATATCTCTCTGCGTTTACATAATGAAATTACATGGTAAAATAGATACATTTAAGCTTAAAGAAATATTGAAGTCTGTTTTCCATAATTAATTGATGATCATGTGGAAGAGGAAAGACAGTTGTAAGGAGTATGCCAATAAATGTTAAAGATTCATTGTGAACATGAATTCTCTACCCTTCACAAAACAAAAGCTTGTTTTTAACGATGATCATGCAGCCTGAGGTATTTTAGACTTAAACATCTTTAGAATGATTATTTTAATGTTTGAGAATAATGAGAAATAGAGGGTTAACAACATGCTCCAAATCAAAATAAGCAATAATCAACAACTGATTAACAGATTTAGCATGGAAATACAATTTTTTTCCCTACCTAACACTATGAACTTCTATTCTTGATTATCCATAAGAAAAATTAAGGTACAAGAGGTCCTCGAACGCAAAACAATGGTAATATTTGCGTGAATCAAACCGTGAATCGTTCGATTCATCACCAATTCTAGATTCGTATCATTTTTGCATGAGTGATGAATCGAACCGTTAATCATCTGATTTGGATAACTTTGATGTGCAATAAAACCAGTTTAACAATTAATATTTAATCATTAATCATCTGGTTAGGCTACCATGTCTCAAAATACACTACATTCGTTTCAAGAGATAATCTTAGGATAGAAGACTTTTTCTTACGAAATATCTTGCTGAAGCTCCAATCTCTCCCGTTTCTAAAGAAAAAATTTTGGAATCACTAAATTAATTTTTTTAGAACGTAGGTTCATCATATCAATAATTTCTGAAATCATACATACGTGTTTGCAGAATCAACTAAACAAATACGGAAAACAACAACAACAAAAAATAGCACCAAAAATAAATCAAATTTAACTTTTTTCCTGCATCCATTTCATAACACATAAAGTTGAAGTCTAAAAGCAATATCCAATCCAGCCAATATCTCGAAACTGAATTTTACTCACTCCTAAGTCAACTCTGATCAGTTCATCCAACTTAGTTAAATCACAGCAATGGCTCAGAACTAAAAACCCAAATAACCAAATACTTCCACACGTAACAATATTTATCTAGACATGTGAAAAGGGTACCAGAAACAGAAGAATTTTGCTTGGATCGTCTATTGGATCGCCGCTTCTTCTTCTTATTATCCTTATCCACATCCTCACTCCTCTCCACCACATGCGTCTGCTCAACAACTGCTGCCCCTCTCATAATTAATAAAATCAACCGACAAAAAACGAAACTTGAAAAATCTGTGAAAGAAAAAACAAAAACAGATGAAAGAACAAAAACCCTAATCTAAGCTATGAGACGGACATCTTCCGTGGGTAAAAAATATTGACGGAAGAAACCGATGTGAACAAAAGAATGGGAGGGGATAGAAGGGTGGGATAGAGATGGGGTTTATAAATGTAGAGAGAGAAAGTAGAGAGAAGCGGGCGGTTGTTGAGGGGTATAGGTGGGGGGAAGATGGAATGGAATAGTGGGATGTGTTGGGATGGGGGGTATTGAAAGGGACTATTATTATTGGTCGGTGAAGACATGGGCGCCGACTCATGATTCCTTTGTCTTCCCTCTTTTACTTTTGGCTCTCTCTCTCTCTCCTTTTCCTCGTGACGTTATAAAGTAGGACCACACAATCCATCCGAATTCCAACCGGGTGGTGTTTAAATACTCCATGTATCCCAATTTTATGGTTCTTCGTTTTATTTTAATCGGATAAAAAAATAATTATATCTTTCAATTGATAATACATTTTATATGAAATATAAATCTTGTTTGATAGATCTTGATTTAATCTAATAAACAAAGTGTTCGAAATCACCTAAAACATTATAGATTATAAGATATAATACTTTGAAAAGTGGCATAAACTCCCAAAAGGAACTATAAAATTGGGACAGAGAGAGTAGTTAAATGTATCAGCAAGGCGAAACTATAAGTACCAAAAGGGTAATCCGGATATTTTGCGTAAAAATTATATTTTCTGCCCAGGTTTTATCTTGGAACAAAAAGAGTATGTGTTCTTGTTGTAAAGCAACATAGCTTAACGCATCTCTGCGAACCTTAGGCCGGGTGCTGCGTAACAAGGCCTAAAATAAATCTACACATACGGGGTAGTGGGTACTGACCATTTGTGCATTGATGGTGATGTTAGATTCTAAATGAACATTTTGTATGTTGAATCAAGCATTTTCTCTCCTCGGTGAGAGCTTCTCTCTACTCAGTGAGAGTTATTTTTAGGGTTTTATCCTAACTACTACCGCCGCCAGCTCGCCCTCTGTTACCCTTTGTTTCTCCCTCTTCACCCCTTCGTCTTCCTTTCTCTCCCCACCCATCGCCTTCCTTGTTGATCCTCTTATGTCACGCCCTCAATTTCAATAAGTCAAATACAAATAGAAGCCACGTAGGATCAATGAGAGTCAAACAAATTTCCATAGAAAGTCAAAGCACAATAAGCTTCTGCTCAAGGGTACCCGTACCCAAAAGGGTTTTAAAGTTATTACATAAGTTGAAATAGTCAAAAGCTTGGAGAGATTAAAGTTACAGGATCATCTTCCAAAAATGTATTTAGTATACAGATGAGAAATAACTTCATGATCATAAAATCTTCATGTCATGCATTCACACTCCAAGCATCCGATCTAATTGCTCCATGCCGTGTACCTGGGAAAGATAGGGTGAGCTCACTAGCTCGTAGGAAACATTTTCTACCAACGCTAAGGGTATACAAGATGAAACATGCACGTGAAAATGAGATACACATGAGTAAATAAGCTAAAATAAACTAACTTAGATCAAATTAATGAGAGAATATTCAATATGTACCCCAAAGATTAAATCAAACCCAAATGTCCCAAAGATCAAATCAAACCCAAGTGTCCCAAAGATTTATAGATCAATCCTTAGATTATCACAAACGTATCACGTGTCCGCATTCAATTTTCCTTGCATTTAACTCTCATTGGTTCATCATTTCAGGCTTAAGAATATTAAACTTTCCTTTCGAGTCTTATGGGCCTCGTGGAACCCATGTCCGAGTCTTATGGGCCTCGTGGAACCCTTGTCCGAGTCTTAAGGGTCTCGTGGAACCCTTGTCTCAAGACCCACTCAATGGTGGTCCGAGTGAACACAAACAATTTTCTAGTCATCATGTCTATTTCAACAAACTCATGTCCCTCAAGCGTGTCCAAAACATTCACATAATCCATTGTGTTCAAAAACTCGTAGTGCGTCGGTTGGGGCAAAGTTAACAAGTGTCCATGAACATGAGAAACCAAGACAAATCATAAAAATATACCATGGCATGTTACCGAAGCTTTGAGGTTAATCAGAGGAGTCTTGGAAGGGTCAATGAAGGGCCGGAGCAAAGGAACATGAAAATGGAACAATGAATCTCTAGAAAATTTGACACACCATTAGGAAAAACCATATTTTTCTCAAAATAAAAAGGCGATGGACATGAGACCAATTGGGTGTGAAAAGTAGACTCATAGAGCTTTCCAACGGTTCAAGAATCACCTCAATCGGAGTTCGGACGAAGCCGGGGCGTGCCCGCGAAGTTGGATAAAAATCTGTCTTATAAGCGCTGGGTATCGATACCCATGAGAGGGGTATCAATACTAAATCACTAAAGGCTGAACAGAGCACTGGGTATCGATATCCATGAGAGGGGTATCGATACTAAATCATTACGAGCGAAATTTTTTGCAGATTTTTCCAAAATGGAGGGGGGTTTCAACCCAAGCCAAAAAATGAGGTTTTAAACAACAAATAACCATAGAAGAGGAATATATCAACAACCAATTCATGAATTTATCAACCCAATACACAAACCCAAACTCATTCATGATCCAAACTAAATTCCATGGAGATAATCAAGTTAAACAGGGAATTTGTGAACAAGAACACAAATAATGCAATCATTCAACCAATATACACTTAAAGGAGGTAGAAAATTGTTCCCTACCTCAAGAATTTGCTCCAAGTCAACCCAAAACGAATTTGTAGATCCCCAATTTGAGCAATCCCGTTTTTGGCCCCTCTCGGTCGAAAAGATGATGCTTCGGGCTCCCAAACACGCGTAGATGATGAATATGAAGTTGAATCTTGAGTTTGAGAAGTGTGAGAGGTGGATTTGTGGTGGAATTTGAAGAGAAAATGGGGAGGAAGAAGAGGGAGGGGCTGCTGCCCTTAGAGAGAGAGGGAGAGGTGCATTTTGCCCAAAAAATCAGCCCCAAATGTATATATATACACCCATACACTTGCACTTAAGCCCCTCATGTTTCTAATGTGTTATAAAGACATCCTCAAGCATATATGCATCTCATATTGACCTCGTTTGCATTTTAAATTATTTCTCACATTTCCCAACATTATTTTCGAAAAATGATTAAAAATCATGGGTCCTTACATCTTCGGGGGTAGGGTCACCGTCTCTTGGCCCTACTCCCCCCTCTCTCCCTCTGCCCTGTCACCATCTACTCACCCTCCACCCCAATTGACAACTCCATGTTTCAAATCACCACCAACCAACCTTTAACCATCAATCATCCCTTGACTCATCCTCCACCAATGCCATTCTATACTTGTTTCCATCAGTGGGAAGATAAGTCTATGGTGACGTGGGTATCCTTTGGCGAATAAAGCCTCTAGAATCTAAAGACGGCGGCTATGGAGGCTAGATCTTCACCCAGAGTAATGACCCCGACTTCAACTCAATGCAAACCTGTGTGACCCGGCGTGACTCAGTTTGGGTGACCTAGGTAACTCAGTTTTGTCTTCTGAGTTTGTGTCGATTGCTTTTTATTTTCTTTGTTTATTCCTAGTTTGTGTTCGTTTGATTTAGTTGTGGTTTGTGTTTCCATTTCTCGTCATGGTTGCGTCGGACATTGATTTTTTCGACAAAGCTAACCTTCGCACAGAGTCCTGAGTGTCAGCGGGGACTTGCCTTGGATTAAGCACCCTTTGCTTGGCCAACGTTTGACTTTTCGGATTGCATAGATCTTAGTTGTTTCTCAATTTCATTTAGTTCTTAGTGTTTGGAATTGAGTTGTTATCCTTTGGGATTTCTTTTTGAAAGATTGATGATTGGTTCTTTGCCCAGCACATTGTTGTTGGTCAGTCTTTTGACAGGGGTGCCATTGAGCCTACTGGTATACGTGCTCTCGTCTAGATTTTGATAGATTTGGTTCAATCTTGTTTTTCGTGATGAAATATGTACTACCTTCGGGCTTTGATTGAATGATATTAATTCTTTCCCAAAAAAAAAAAATTGCAACTATTCGATTGATCTAATTTTTCAGGACAACCATGTGAAAAAACATTTTTTAATTAACAAACATTGTGAATTGTTTGTGTGGAATCGTAATAACTAACTGAGTCTCACACCCTAATATGTGCACCATCTACGGAAGGCTATCAGTAATCATAGACAGCTTGGAATTCCAGACCCATGGTCAAGGTAGTTGTTTAAAAACTAAAATATTGTAATTTATTAATTATATTGTTGCAAATGAAAATCCATCAAGAAAGTTTAATAGTCGTCATCTCTTCATTATAACAATAGAGTAATTGTCAGAAACCTCAAAAAAAAGGATTTTCAGTGTAATTTCACTTCAAAACTAGACACAAATGCACTAAATGACATTCATTTAATAAATATTTAGATCTGATTGGAGATTTATATTTGCAGTTTTTAAAAATTTGGATTCAAAATAGTATTGTCTACGACATTTCAAAAAAATATTAAAAACAAATCTATATAATTAATATTTAATATTTTCAATATATTACACAAAATAAATGTAAAGAACGCGTTTCTAAATAGATTTAACTATGCACTCTTCAATGTAATTGTGCCGAATAAACTCCAGGAACACAATCTCCTTCCCTTTATCTCTCTAATGCCACCACTGGTGGCGACTCCAAGACTTTCGTCTAATGTGTTCTTTAATTAATTTTTCCCACAAAAATTAAATCAAACAATTTTCTGAATGCAACCATAGATAAAATTATGTACTTCAAATTAATAATTTCTCTTGATTTCAATTAACCTAAGTCCTAATCTTTTTACCCCTGTGATACTATATGTTGGAAGATGCTACAATATTCCCCCTTTGTCGTAACAAAAACCATTAGAAGGCGTGGCATAAACTATTAGAGGGCATAACAAAAAATCATTAGAAGGCATAATATGAACTATTAGAAGATATAACATAAACCATTATAAGGCATAACACAGTACGATTGGGGTACACCATAAGGGGATAACATTGTAGCATTTTCTCTATATGTATTGCTATATCTAGGAAAACGCTTCCATACACCCCCCTATTTGGGGATACCATATCCCCCCAAACAAACAGTGGAGATGATGCCACGTAGGCAAAATTGACCCAGTCAACGGGTCATCTGAAAAATAAACCCCTAAGGGGTATAACCAAAACCCCTATGGGGCATTATTTTTATGCCAAAGCATCGAGACCAAAATTTTAGTGGCATAACCTAATCCCATAAAGAACATAACATCAACCCCTAAACGGCATAACAAGGGGGGAAAACCCCTAAAAGGCATAAAGAAGGAGGCACAACCCGGTTAGCATAACGTATAGCCATTAGGGGCATAACCGAAACACCTAAATGGGGTGAAAACCCCTCAAATGGCATAACAATAACCCGTGCAAGGCATAACCTAAACCCCTAAAAGGCATAACATTTGAGAAGGGTAGAAAAATCTTGTATTTGGCATAACCGAAACCCCAAGTAGGAAAAAAAATCCCCTAAATGGCATAACTTTGTCTAGAGAACCTCAAACTTGCATAACCTAAGCCCCATTTGGGCATAAGATTTGGTTGACCCACCCGAGACCTACCCCAAATATTTATAATCGATTTTTGTTTTATCTTTTTTTGGTTAGGTTAACATTTGGGTGTCAAATTAAGTGTTACTGATTTACTAATAATCGAATTTGAAAATTTTGCAGATCTCATGAAAATTAAACTATTTTAACAATCGATCGCGTTAATATTGTTGGTTTTGTTGATGAAATCAATTTTGTTAAAAGTTATATCTCAAATGGGATTATGAAACTCCTTCATTTGGGTATGAAATTATTTGACATGAATTTTATAAGAGAGTTATCGTTTGATTAAACGTAAGTTCAAACCTAATGAACTTAATTTTTTGTACAAACTATGTAATCTGTATTGTGTGAAAGATAGAAGGTTCAGATCACCCAAAAAATACTCTGGTGGGTATGTTATGATTTTACAATAAAACTTTAATGCCTCGAGATGCATTAAACGTGAACCGATCTCATGGCTATTGATATCCGATGATCTCAAAAATTGGTGTCAATGGTATAAACACCAATATGTGAAAACCTAAAAGTTTGGATCAACTGTTATAAATTTTTACTTGGTAACGACTTTGCAAATCTATATGTTCAATCGAAGTGGTTATGAACTAAGTATATGCGTTATCGTTTAATGTGCATTGGCCACATGACTGCGAAACAATTGCGATAATCGAGACCGTTGAAATTGTTTGTCTTAGTGATCATAGTGTTGTCATAAAAAAATTGGCTCTATCGGACTTAGAAACGTACTCGATCGAGACCTAATTTCATGAAAAATAGAGTTTTTTTGATCGAATAAGGGCGTAGCAATATCCGATTAACTTAATTTTTGGTATGCATGATCTAATACATGTAACGTTAAAGATAGATGATGCCAATTGCTAAAAATCTACATGCGGGGCCCAATTGACATATGACAATAATGCACTTTATGTAAGGTAAACATAACGGGTTGAGATGACATTGTTTTGGATACCTGATCATCACATATATCCGGTTCTCTCTAGGAATGTGCATGACCTAAGACCTTATCTGTTCAGATGGGCCAAAGTAAAAGTCAAACTATAACTTTTCTTCACAATTTTTACATTATTACATTGTTATTTTTCAACATGGGAAAATTACCCAAAAATTGAATAAAACCCTAAGTCAGTCGTTTGTTTTCCCACCATTTCCCAACTCGTCCTACCCCTTCCCCGTTCGACCTCCCCCGCCACACACAGACACCACCACCGCCACCGTGAGCACCACCTCGTCGAACTCCAGGACAACGACAGGATGAATAGTACGTGACCATCAATAGCGGCAGGACAGTCATTTTTCATCATTCATCATCCAGTGGGGGATGGATGATATAGGGTTTACTCTCTCTCACCCCCCCACACACACACATAATAACGAAGTGGGTTGTGGAGGCTAGGGTTTCAGAATTATAATTGGAAAGAAAATTTGTATGATTTATATGTTGGTTAGGGTTATGGTTTATTTGATGGGTACAAGAGATTATGGTTTTAATGTATGCGATTTATGTGTGAGATTAGGTATGAGTATGGTTGTTTATGTATGTGTGATATTATGTGTGAAATTGGTCATTAACCCAATCATTACTATTGACTTGAAATTACATTACTACATTTTAGCTTTCAAAAGTACTGAACTTGAATGTTCATAAATAAATAAATTGTGTGAATTGGGCGGTCAATTGATTAAGTAATTGATTAGCAGCAGTACAAGTATACTACCAGTACTTTTGGTTTTGTAAGTGATTGACTGAAGTATTTGGAATACATTTATATGAATAACCATTACGCCATGGTAGAGTTGGGCATTGACATGATTGCTTGATTTGTATATTTGAAGGGCGGAAGAGTGTTTTTTCAAGGATGGAACTTTGAAACGACTGGGGGCAACCTCCTTCCTCTTACGCGAAATGGTTGAAAGAAAATGCTGGCAGCAATCTAACAAACGAGGTGAATTATTATTTTCATAGGATATGAATGATAGAACCTTAAATGTTTTTCATATATTTGCATCAAATGTTATTGTTGAATATGAATGATCATGGTTTCATGTGTTGGTTAGTGATGTTCGTGGCATGGAGAATGTTAATTGGACTCTTGACTTCTTATGCCTAGGTATCCGAGTGCAACATAGTAATGGTCTAGTACAAACGAATGGTTGCCTATTCTTCTCGCTGGTAGGGCTATGCATTTTGGTTTAAATCATTTATGTAATACTTAATTCGATTGCTTGTGAATGTTACATGCATGACCAAATTTTATCTTTTGACCTAGATATTCTATTTCGATCATGTCCCGTCGACCGGATTACCAATTCCTCGGACAAATCCTCGTCTAGCTATTTGGCGAGATAGGGAAATTAAGGATGTGCTGAGGGAGTTCAAAGTAATTGGAGGTTACGAAAAAGAGGGTGCTTGTGTAAGTTTTACGATGGAAGAAAAGGGTAACGAGGGGCCAAAAACTAGAGAGAAGGAAGGCTCCTCCTCACATTGCATATCATGCAATGAAGTAATGAATACTTTGGCCACTATACTAGATTGGCAAACTAGTATAATAGAGAGGCAATATGGATCTGAATTGCCCTATAACTTTCAAGTGCCCCACAAAAATGTCCCAGTTACTAGAAAATGAGGTAGCTCGTACAAGGGAGAAAGAACGTCAAATCTGGTCACCTTTCGAACTCCTCTGTTTGGTTTTGGGGAGCATTCGAAAGGACACATACATTTTACTAAAGACAACAAAGAAGGACCTATTGCCTTTATTCCCTAGAGTAAGACTCCCCAAAGTAAGAGTGACACACCTAATATCAGCATTGATCTGGTCGGTGATGCGGGTAAAAGCGACACAACTAAGACCAACATTGATCCGGGCGAGGAAGACATTGAATTTCTTTGTTCCCCACTTTCTTGCTTCAAGCCTATTGTGCCTTTGAGTAGAGGTAGGAAACGAAAGATGCCACATTCAAAATTGAGGCCTTGTAGTAAGGTGAATATTGAGTATGAACCGCCTCATTTGTGACAGTGGGATGAGTTGAAAAAAAGCCAACTTATACGTTTACCCTATACCAAAGATTGTTGAAAGAAGCGGAATCCCTTCAAAAAGCTTGACTTTGGGGGTGTGAACTCGCCCATGCATGTTAAGGACAACAACTTGGATGTCAACTTATCGAATGTGTGATTCTGAATTGAACTTCATATGTTATTGCTTGGTTATGTTTAATATGTTTACCGTGTTTAATATTTATTTCTTGTGCAATCCATCAAACTGGTGGAATGATGAATAAACTAAAATCATGCAACTTTGTTGATGCATATTATGTGTAAGAGTTCAGTCGAGAACATGAGGTTTAATTCGTTAAATATTTGATTCTTACAATATTGATGACCCCCTATCCCCCATGTACACTTTTGTAGTAACACTAGTTTTCCTTATGTTTATATATTTTCCCTAGTCATATCTCCGAGAGACGCCGGACTACACAACAAATCCGAGGCCTGAACTATTAAATTACATGGAACAATTATTGATCATGCATATTTTTGATAATACCATTCCATTTACAAGGTATGATTTTGTTATATAGATGTGTTCCATCTTGTGTCTTTGTCAATGTCAAGTAGTTTACTGATCTTATCTTTACATGCATGTAGTGAACCACCATACGTGCACTTGGAGTTGTTGTCTGTAGCAAGGGACTTTACCACCCGTTTGGAGTTATGTTGTTTGAAACCGAAAAAATGGATAAGTGACTCGGTAAGTGCAAATTAAGTTAGGGTCTTTGGATTAATTTACAGATGTAGATATACGTGCCACTTAACCACAATAATAGTCACTGGATTTGCATCAAGGTAGACTTGGTGAACCAAAAGACTTACTTGTTTGATTTAATGCCTCATCGTCCAACCAATGCTACACGCTTGAATCTGGCAAGGAAAGTGGTATGTAAATTGCGTCCAACCAAATCGACTTCTCTCTCTCTCTCACACACACACACATCACCTCAATCATTGTATGGCTTAGCACTGATTGAGCAACTTAAATCCCCAAACTAACTTCAAATGAATTCCTTATAGATGGGTGTACTTCACCACATGATGCAGCGACAATTTGGACACCTTTATCAGCAATATGTCTCTAAGTTTAACGTTTTTAATCTGGAAAGGCAACCCTTGCAGCATTACACAGACACGTAAGTTTTTGGGTTGTTATGCCTCATTTATCGTACTTATATTTTAATCAAAATGAATTAATGTTTCGTGAAATATAGATATGATTGTGGGATGTAAGTATGATGTTCTAATATTCCATTAAAATTTCTGTATTCGGGTGAGACAACATCTTTTTTGTACAAAAGCATATATAGGTAGGTGGTATTTTTTGTGTACCCAAGTTCAGTATGTAAGGCTTATGAAGAAGCAATTTTTGAAATCAACAGTCCAAATTTATTGGAATACTGAAAGGGCTTTAGAGCATTTGTAGGAGGTGTTTTGTGTACAAAGTATAGAGATTCGTGTAATCCGTGTCATGAATGAATTTATGAAATCAACAGTTGGAATTTATATAATTTATATAATTTTGGAATTTACACCACATGTAGAGGTTCATTGTGTATTGAGTACATACGTTATTGTAATCTATGTTCGTCTATATTTTATACAATTCCAGTGTGCATTTTCTGTGGCCAGATAATTTTTCTAACCTTGTCTTTTAAGTGTGTGTGTATGTGTGTTCAATGTTCTTGCAAGTTTGTGGTTGTGGATGGATGTTGGTTGCATGTGCTCGTGGTGGAAGTTCACTTCACACACAATCTATTCGACATTCGATTGTAAGTATTCTTGTAAATTCCAGTATTGCTTGGGCAATGACGATGGAAGTGGTCTTCTTGCATAATTATTGTACTTATGGTGGCGGGGCAACCTTAGTTGCAGGCATATGAATACATAAATGCATCTAGAATTCCTGAGCCCTATTTTAGTATTCAAGCTTCCCATACCCAAGTGTGTTGTGTTGTGTGTTGGTTCACCAGTTTGTGGTCTCAGTTGTGTACTTACGACCCATGCCAATTTTTGAAATGTTGTCTATCAACATTCGTGCCATTTTTTGTTGTTCGTTCCACCCACAACAATCGATTCCACATTCGATTGTTGGACTATAAGTATTCTGTATCTGACTGCTATATTCGTCGAACAAACAAATTGAACCTGCATTTTTTATTGTTTAATTAGAATGGCCTTCATAATTTTTGGTAATCTCGAACGAGAGAAAAAATGGGCAAACTAATCTAGTTTTCTAAAATTGGCAAAAGGATGCAATTTAAAAAAATTACGATCCAACCGAATGGGTAAAAATAAAATTGGCCCAAGCGATGTTATTTTTGCAGCTAAAGTAATGCGAATTTTATAAAATGGATGGTAATCTACGTGGGCCTAGTCAATAATCCAAATTTTTTTACATGGGCCAAGTATTTATTTAAAAAGTCCGAAACAAAAAATGGGCCTGCTTATGTACTTCATTCAAATGACCCAACAATTTTACAGGAAATGACTGGCCGGTCCCATTTTTTTTATGTTTTGTCCCATCCACGCACTTTAATGTGTTTCAATTCCAAAAAAACCCTACACGTGCGCACCCGCCCACTTTCTCAGTTTCTTCTGTGTCTCTGTCACATGCTTCTCTCTCTCGCTACAGTGCATGCGCCTGCAGATGCAGAACATTTATTCTTCTCTCTATCCTCTCCCTCTCTCTCTCTCTCTCTCTGACCCTTTCTCTCTCTCTCTCTCTCTCTCTCCCACTTCCCACTTCTTAATTTAAGATTTAAAATAAAATAATTTTTATTTTACACATTTATTTTTTATAAAAATTATATATTTGAAATCTACTCGATGAGATCTTTCTAGCAAGATCCATTGTGAATATGAAATTTTACATGTGTAAAAAAAGTTTTTTTTTATACTCATTCATTAAAAACTCATATCCCTTCCAAATAATTCACATCCCCAAATTTTTTTTAAAAAAATTGGGTGTAGACTCCTCTTTTTGGAAGATGTGAATTCTTTTTATTTTGAAGGGTGTAAATTCTGCATTTGAGGGGTGTGAATTCTTTCATTTCGGAGAGTGAGTTTGTGTAGGTGATGTGTAAATTCTACACTTGAGGTGTGTGAATTCATTCATTTTTGAAGGGTATGAATTGTTTAGAAATGCAATGAATCTTTCCTTTTGGAGGGTGTGAACTCTGCATTTGATATATGTGAATTCTTTCATTTTAGAGGGTGTGAATTCTACATTTGAGGGTGTGAATTCTTTCATTTTAGAGGGTGTGAATTCTACATTTGAGGGTGTGAATTCTTTCATTTTTGGGGTGTGAATTGTGTATTTTTTTTCTAGGATGCAAGTTGTGTAGAGAATGTTTGAATTCTGCATTTGATGTCGATGAATTTTTTTTTATTCGGAAGGTGTGAATTCTGTATTTTTAGGTGTGAATTTTGTATTAGAGGGTGTAAATAAATTTTTTATTATGTACATATTTTCATATTCAATGGGGATCTTGTTTTAAAGACCTCATCAAGGATGTTTCAAATATATAATTTTTATAAAAAAAAAATGAATATGTATAGCTAAAGTTATTCTATTTTGAAATCTAAAATAAAATAGATATATAATAGAGAGAGAGAGGTGTTAGGTGGTTGGTTGTGGTGTTGGTACAAGAGAGGAAAAAAGGAAAAAGTACTCCGCATGAGTAGGGATGGCAATTTCTCCAAATCCAACGGATACCCACCCTATCCCCGGCTATTTGGAGGCGGATATTATTTGATTTTTCATCTAATATGAACGGGTATGGTAGAACTTAGAGAATCCCCGGTTGAAAATGGAGGGGGTATGATTTTGTTATATCCAATCTCCGAATACCCATACCCGCCCCGTTTCAAATTATATACATATTTGTATGACTATTGTGTACATATATATATATATATATATACAAAAAAAATTTGACAATCCGATCCGTCCAATGTGTTCAGAAGGTGTTTTCAAAGGGCCATTGCGGAAAATCTTCAAAAAAAAAAAAAACACCGGGAAGGGGTTGATCCAAGCAGTTTTCGCAAAAATATATAACTACAGTTTTTGCGAAAACTGCTTGGATCAAGCCCTTTCCGGTATTTTTTTTTGAAGATTTCTCGCGTGAACCCTAGAAAACACCTTCTGAACACATTGGACGGATTGGATTTTCCAAAAAACATTTGCAACACAAAAAAACCCCATTTTCCCCTTAAATCCGGGAGTGTAGACTAGAAAATCCACCTATATATATATATATATATATATATGCCGGCATATAGTCGCATATAAATGTATATGTATGTGTGTGTATATATATAAGTATGCATATTGGTATAATTTATGTATATTCTTCCGAATTAAAAATACATATGGTTAAGTGTTAAAAAAAGTTTAATGATAGTAGTTTTTTAAATTGTATATAATCAAGGTAGACTATTATTTCTTCGTAACTTTCTATTCTATTCATTTTAAATGATTTTTTTTGTTAGTATACGACACATAAATTAGATCTTATCATCTTCTTTTTTTTGTTCAATTAGTTTGGATATGGATTTACCCGAATATACCCAAACCCCAATGGGAGGCGGGTATGGTGGATTGTACACGGTCCCTTTTGGGTATGGAGGTGGGGATGAGAAAGAACTTCCCAATTGGGGATCGGGGGTAGAATAGGGTCATCCGATCCATACCCTACCCGTTGCCATCCCTACGCATGAGGGAACCTAGTTGTACTTGATTGGCTGAAGTTTGGTTCGGTACAGGAGAGAAAAAGGAAAAAGTATGAGAAAAGCGTAATATACTATGGTACGCGCGTGAAAAGATTCAAGACCTAAACAGAAGAGTACAACATAGGGTCTAAATGGGAACACCCTCCCAAAAGAGGGTCGGCCTGGAAGAAGCCCACAATTTTATTTTGGTCCATTTTAAACTTGGCCCAATCGATATGACACAACCCCCCCACCCCTCGCCTTTTCCAAATTTCAAACTACCATTCCCACCCATTTTTCCATCTACTACGTTCCCTCTTATACCCATCCCTTCCCCCTTACTACCACATCAACACTCTCTTCGTAAACTCTCTCTCTCTCCGAAAACTCTCTCTCAGCTTTAGCTGTGGCAGGAAGCACGATACCTCATTTGAAGGTTAAGGCATGATTTTCTATTCATGTGATGTTGTTTGTCTTTCAATATACAATTTTTTCATTTAATCGTCCAACTTAATCGTTAAAAAATGAACAATCTTAAACCAACTTTACACCGTCTCTCTCTCTCTCTCTCTCTCCATGATCTACCTTTGAAGAACCGTAAAACATTAATTCTCTCTCTCTCTGATTGAACTTGTTTGGTAAATATTGTAGTTGGAATATGTCTTCTTCCTCAACCATTAATTACAGGGGTGGTGATGGAGACACGGTGCCTTTATATGACTCAGCACCAAACTGTTATTGTGGTGTCAAGGCCGACCTAAGGATCATTGGTCCTCTCAAGATCACGAAGGGTAGGGTTGTCCATCGGATCATCCGATCCGCCAATCCGACCAATCCGAACCATCCGTTGATTCATCCGTGAATCTTCGATTCGGTTTCGGATCGAGAATTTCTTATTTGACAGTTCCGGATCCAGATTAGATCAGATCGGATCGGATTAGATCCGCTCGATCCGCTCAATAATCCTTCTTTAATCTATCAAATCCGCCTGATCCAACTCGATCTGATTCGATCCATAACCGATCCGTGAATGTTCGATTCAATTTCGGATCTTAAAAACCATAATCCGCTTTGAGGGGATCGGATCCATCCGGATCCGATCCATGGACACCCCTAACGAAGGGAATGTTGTACTTTGCATGTTTCAAAAAAAACCTAGAGGGATGTGGTTATTTTAGGTGGTGTTTACATAAATTGTGGGCAAAGCAAGGTGAAGTGGAGGTTTACGACAAAGATGAACAAACTCTCGAATATGGAATTCACGATGGTGATCTCCGAACTACAGTTGACAAGCTTCAACAAGAAGTTCGGTTCTTGAAACAAATGTTATGGGGTTTCATGCTATGTTTAATTGCGGTGGTGGTGCTCCCATTGGTATTATAGTATGGGTTTAGCTTTTATGGTGATCTTCTTTTTTGTTTGTTAAAGATTTATGACTTTTGTTATGTATTATAAATTATTTAGTGCGGTGCAAAATGGGAATGAAACTTTTGTGTACGAATTTTGTGAAGTCATGACATCATGCATAGTTGCTATGAATGGGAACCTAATTAAATGATTTGTGCTAAATTTAGGTGGACTACGTTGGATGTTATTTATCCGATGTACGAGGTTGTGGTTTTCCAAAATCATGTTGATACTCTCATTACCTATTTTTGAAGGGAAAAATTTGGCAAAGAGAGTATCGAAGGATTTTGGAGAATCTTGAACACCCAATTGAAGACAAGGGTACAAGACTAGCCACATGAATTTCGACGTCATTGGGACTTGGGCCTCAATCGACAAATTTGAACACCCAATTCTTTTCATCCTTTTTATTTCTACATTTCATGTTAACAAATTTCAAGTGAGAAATTCTTTTCTATTAAGTTGCTTTATTTTTAATTTTGCAGGGATGAGTAACTTCATATTCGAGTAAAAGGCCATCACCGTACCTACAAATCAAATCAATTGCTTTATTGAAGTTCGGCCTCTTCAGTAGAAGGTCCTTCATTTATGTAATCTAACAATTTAATGTAATATTATTTTTTGTTAAATTTATTCCATATTATGTGGTTGTATTTGTGACAATGTACAATAATTCATATGTATTGGTTTGTATTTTGTCGCCATTGAAGTGACTACTCCATATATTACAAAAATTCTGGCAAAATTATGTAATATGTGCAATCGACAACATATAAGGTATGACAAGTACTTTGACTACAGACAACAAAGAAAGAAATGCATTTCGTGCCCCAAAAAAATTTGGTGGAATGAACAGTCAATCTACCAATCAATTGCGCAGTATGATCACCGAATCTACCAATCTTGGGGTAGAGCATAAACTTAATGTTAGGCCTAGATGAACGGTAAGTAACACCATTTGGGTGTAGACAAAGTACATGATGTAAGGCCCTTGACATATCTCAATTATTAAAAAGGTTTTTTTAAATAAAAAAAATTACTCCAACAAACACAAATTTTAAAATTATTAAAAAGGCCTTAAGTTATAAATTTTGTTACAAATTTTGTTCAAAAATTCATACAACACAATTTAACTTTTGTTAGGAAAAAAAATTAATTTTTTTGGTGATTTTCTATCAAAAATCATGTTTTGGACAAACTTTCTGAGACGGAGGGATTTGTATTTTTTATTTTCTATCCATCCAACGAATTGCTTTCGTTAGTTGAGGGAACCTTTGACCATTTGGGTGGCCACATGGTAAGCATGAGACCAACATTTTCTTCCCACCTGCATGGCCAAATTTTTTTCTCCAAGTCTATTTATACCACACTTCCACCATGTCTCAAAATTACACATATCCTAAGCGATGAGTAGAAAATATTATGTATTGTGTCTCTCTCTCTAGATCGATTTCACATCCTCTCTCCCGTCCACAAATTCGTTTTGTGTTCATATTTTTGAACACCACCTTAACTATGACTTTGGGAGGTCATTAAAGTATCAACAAGATTTTAGATCTATCTCGGCCAATACACTCGGCACACGTAAGCATGATTAACTTATTTCCAACGAAGTCCGATTATTTATTTGTCTAACACGTGTATTTTACAGGGCTGGTGCAAGTTACGTCGGGGTTGCCGAGCATGTTTGAAGTCCTCTCTCGCGCCCCCATTAGGACCCGAATTTCAGTGGTTTTGAGGGCGACTGGATACAAGTATCCCAGTTTGGTTCATTAAAGACCTATAAAGTCAATTTTTGTAGGGGTGAGTCCAGACATGAAGCAGACTTTGATAAAGTCACTATTCAATTTAATAGGAGTTTATCATGTAATTTTATATTTACACACTTAATTTCATATCAGTTTATCAGTATAGAGCTAGGAGTATTTGTACTGTCTAATTATTTAACCACAAGGTGTACCACCAACATAGTTATCTATAATTACTAGAATAGAAAAAATAACATAAAAACCACTTAAAATATCCCCATCAATATTGCATAGTGTAATCACCAAACCCAATAAGTATCAAATTGTTGACTTGAGTTACAATTCAGCATTACATAACTACTATTAATCATCACCGAAACAGCAAAAGTCTTGTACATCCATAAAAAAACCAAGCGAACTAATCACAGTAATTTCCATATTCCTGCAACAGTATGAAATAGAAATGAGTATCGACTACGGATGGGTTAATGCAAAATCCAAAGAATGGATTACAATTGATTCTCTAATCGATTAAGTCAAATTTGCAGAGAAGATAACAACTAAAATGCAAGGAAATATTACGTACCATAAGACTAGTCTTTGTCTTAGTCATCTCCCTCACTTTGGCTGTCAGTTTCATCTTCTTCATGCTGAGGTTCAATTTCCTCATCATCCCCCTCACTTTCATCACCATCACCTTCATTATCACCATTTTCATCATCCTTCTCCATTGCCTTGGAGGATTCCACACCATTGCCCTTCTTAATGCTTAGTTTTTTCTCAATCCTCGTCATTCTTTGCACCATCTCCAATTGATTTTTCTCCAATCTAACCTGTTTTTTTAATGATATCCACCAACAAATCAAATACATCGCTTATGTTCTCATGAATAGAAAAAAAATAGGTCATTGTTCCCTTCCACCGTTGCAAGATTGGAGCACTTACTAACCCGATGGAACTTGTTCTGCCCTTCAGACTTCCCAAGTGTTGCACGCCCCAATGGACTCTTTTGAACCTGCTAATCATCATCTAGATCAACAACACCGTACTCATTCAGCATAAGCTCCGTCAACAATACTCCAAGGGGAAGCGAGGCAACTGAACTTATTTTGGAATATACCGCATAAACACAACAAAACCACAACATGGCTATATCTGGAGGTGTTCCATTGTATATTGTAAATATCATGCGAGCCTGGTCCTTAGTTAGAGATCTTAGTGGAGGTTTCGGGTTCACATTTCACCAAAAAAGATGGTGGAGGAACACGAAGTCTCGCTCCAGTGTATTCACGTAAATGACGTTGCTCTCATTTGGTTTGCAACCCTTTTTTAACATCGTTGCCCAAACTTCCGTCAAATCATACTTCTTAACGACTTTTAATAATGATTCATCCGGTGATGGTCGCTTGAACTTCCGAAACTTAGCAAGGGCATCTGAAGTGACAACAATCTTAACCCCGCGCCCAACGCTCGTCAATGTCTCCTTATGAAGGTCAGTCATAGGTCTGTCAATACCGGCATAAAACTCCCAGGCCAGGTTTTTATTGGCACTTCCCTCAATTTTGACAAATGGGTTCCAATTTACTTGTGTCTATAACGTGCGGGATATGTGTGTTAGTCAATTCCCATATTGCCATAGATCTCTCACATACATTTGCACGACTAACATAGGAACCAAGGTGCTTTGCAAACATTTGGACACCTTGCACTATGGTTTTGTGTATGACAGTCTTAGTCTCACTGGATGCATTCGATGACAAAGGAAAATCGTTAGATTGAACTTGCCTTTTTGATTTTGAGGTTTGGGTCGGTGCCTTGGCCTTCCTTTTTCTTGTCTTCATGACAGGTTCCATGGTCTGCGATGACATTGGAACATCCTTACTTGCAGCTTGCCTTTTGGAGTTACGGGTTTGTGTCACCTTAGTCTTCTTTTTACGTGTGTTCATGACGGACTACCTGCATCTGAAATAAGTTAATAACCACAATTGAATAAACCACATCCATAAGTCTACGTAGGGGAAACCAACATTTCAAGCTACTCACTGTCAGTTCATCATTCTGATCAGTTGGTCAATTGATTAACAACAGGGTTTCTAGAGTTGCTAAATTTACGAAGATAGCACTGACCATGTTCTATATCCCATACATAGTTAATAACAACAATTGAATAAACCATATCCATAAGTCTACGTAGGGGAAACCAATATTTGAAGCTACTCACTGTCAGTTCATCATTTTGATCAGTTGGTCAATCGATTAACAACAAGGTTTATAGAGTTGGTAAATTTACAAAGATAGCACTGGCCATATTCTATATCCTATACATAGAATCTATCACGTCACATTAATGATAAACACATTAACATTTTGGCCTCTCAGACATTAACATGGCATGGCCATTATGTATTACATGAAAACCTAATTTCAAAATTGGAAAGAACAAACATTCTATTTGGTTATATAGATGCCACTTCATCATTCTGATCAGTTGGTAAATTAATTAAGAACATGGTTTGTAGAGGTAGATCTCATTTGGAAATCTGGAATATAGAAGCATAGAAACACAATAAAGACAATGTACAATGTACTTTAGCAAAAAATAAACAAATTACAAGGTTCAAAATATTACATGCAATTCAAATTCAACCTTAGAAATTTTGTTTTGTAATAAAAAAGAAAACAGGACATCCAACCAACCGGTTACTCCTTCGATTTCAACTTCGGACATGTAAGCTTATTGTGACCTATGCTCTAGCACACGTGGCATTTCCTGGGCTATCGAGTTCTTTTACTTTCAACGTTATTCCCAGGGTTTCCTTTTGTTTTGACTATCAATGGATCTGACACGCCAAATAGACTACCTACAGAACTTGGTTCCCCCACATCTAATGTACATAGCTTCTTTACCTTCTCCCAATGGTCCCTCATCAAAGATATCATTTCATGAGAGAGTTGCATTGCATGTTGAAATGACTCATGTGTATGCGATGCATAGAATGAAATCAAGTTATAACCCAAACTCAATATTCCATATTGTGACATAGAGGTCATAGATATTTGCCCAATAGTGGGTTGTTGAGGCCTTGCACACCTCGTCCATTGAGGCATGATTGAGATTTCAAGAATTGCAAGTAAGTGTTCATTTTTCATTACCGAAATCATGTGGCAACACAGTAGGCCAAAAGACTCAAACATCAAACAACAACATTTAATTTGGTCATCAACTAGATTATACTCCACCGTCCAATTATCTTCCTTCCGTGCATAATGCTTAAGGTAGTACAAACGATGAACTTCTCCCTCGTCAACGCGATTAGCCACAACCAATGAACTTTCTCATAGTATCTCATTCTGAAACATTTTGAATATGTATTGCGTGTATATCTCGCTCCCATGTCTCTCTAAACTTTGTAGTTGCGTGATCAAAATGGGAGTACTCTGCTCTGTCACTGTTTCAGCCTCTGCATTGGCAACGCACATCCTGTCTAGACCATGGTCATATTGTTCAACAAATTCAAATAGCCGTAGCCGAACTTTTAAGAACTGCTTCAAATAACCATTCAGACTTTCACACCGCTGAGTGCTCCTCATCCCACCAAAAAAATGGCCAAGAAGATATGCCTCAACCCATCTTTTGCGGTTATTGTAAGTCTCCAACACCCAACTATTTTTCTCTAATTGGTAATGTGACACCAATTGAGGCCACATTACTTCGAATTCTTTCGCATTACATTCCACAAGCATTAGCCTTGTAAAGTCCGAGACAAAATTAGGTATGTGGACATTTTTACAAGCATTTCACTCTAAACGCCACGTACATAGACGATGCCTCGCACGTGGAAAAATGTTCTAATGGCATTGCGCATTACCAAATCCCCCGTCGGTGATAAAAGAAATTGGTTTTGACCACCCATAGCCTCCACAAACATCAAAAGAACCCAGTTATACGTTTCCTTGGTCTCACTTGCCAACAAGGCACAACCAAATATAGTGGTCATAAAATGATTACTAACACCCGTCAATATGACAAATGGTTTCTTGTAAGAATTAGTTCGATAGGTTGTGTCAAACACCAACACGTCCCCGAATGCGACAAAATCCATCTGTGACCTCCCATCTGTCCAAAATAGTGCCTCCAACCGGTCATTATCATCTACGGTGTACTTGAAAAAAAATAGGGGATCGTTCTTCCCTTTACCAGAAAAATACCCCAATGCACCCTCGGCGTCCCCATCGTCAAATGTTGCTCTGCGGTCCCTATACAGCTTATTGCGCAAATCTTGGGTTGTGTACCCCACATCATGGAAACCCCTTGACTGACATGTGATGAAGTCCATAATCTGACTTTCCTTCATGCCAACATATTTCATGGCGGTTGCCTGAGCATGGTCTGCACTCTTTACACATCTATGAGACTGTAAAAATGGAACGCAATGGGGGGCTACTAAGTCATGATCATGGAGACTCATGAAGTCCGTAACAATGTATGTGTCTGTGTGCCTCTCATAACGGACACAGAATTTCGCACCACAATTAGTTCTCGTTTCAGCCCTATGACGTCTAGTTCGATTTTCCAATTGTAAGTATCACATGTCTCTTTTACCTTTGCTTCGAACAAACCCAAACCCTAAACCTTACCTTCAGATCATTGCCTTTTAGGGGTTTACTTTTACATTTGCTAATGCTAAACCCCTTTGCCTTGGCATATGTATTGTAGAAAAAATGTGCCTCGTCCTCTGTTCCAAATTTCATTTGCATAATTTCACCATCAGTGAGGCTTTCCATGTTTCCATTGACATTGTTATCGACAAATGTGGGCCTATTTGCAGTCCTAGGGGAAGACTCCGATTGTGATTCAGATTCGTAGTAATCCATCTCCACACCCATTCCCTTACTCCTACTACTCGGACTCTCCATGACCCCTACGTAATAAACCAAGTTAAGTTCACAATGTTTTGTTCAACTATGCAATTAATTACTAAGTAAGATAGACACATAAATAGTAGTAATAAATGTTATATAATGATATTAGGAAATACACAAACAATTTGGTCGACCAATTCATTCCCATCCCACCAATCTTTTAAGTTATCAATATGAAAATGAAGAGAACTCTCTTCTATGTTCATCTGTAATTTTTACTTGGCTTTGTTTTTGACTAAGGAAATTAAAATAAAATATGTAAATGTTGACCAGCTCAAAGCTCGAACAACAGTGGCTCATACAATGAATATTCAATCCTTTTGATATACAGGTAAGCATCAAATTTATCTGGAATAGACAATTAAATACACAAACAATACTCAAGGATACTATAGTTTCAACAGTTTTTAAATCAATAATCAATCAATTCTACTGAAATTTAATGAGAAAAGAAACTAGTGAAATTCTATAGAAAGGGAAAACTAGTGAATTTCATAGTAAACTAATGAAATTCCATACAAAAAGTTAATCTCTTGAATTTTACACGGATTGAATGAGTTCTCTAGCTCTTTCTTTACTACTTGCAGGGATTTTATTAAGGAGGATGTGCATTCACCCAGTCAAACTTTCATTGCTTGAAGGCAAGGTTTCATAAGAACAATTAGCACTAGTCCAGACACTCCGAACATTTACCTAGTCAACAAACCTGGGTTCAGAAGTTCGACTAAGTTAGCCATTCACCCAGTCAAAGTGGGATATCACCCGTGCAAGAAACATATGGTGTTTTGAGCTGAGGGACATCTCAACACCACCATTGTGAATACTTGTGGACGCTCGTTTCGCGGGACAAGTATCCACACATTTTTTGTGGTGTTTGCGAAAAAGGGTGATCCAGGAAAAATGAAAAATTTAGAGTCGGCCACACGGATTTAATTTTTGGAAAATATTAGTTACCCGAGAAACTATTTAGAAAAATAATGACTCTTGTGCAGCTGAAAAAGTTTGATCTGCGAAAAATAGAGATTTGGGTTTGGGAGACAAGTTACTCGCGGGGAAGGTTTTGTTCTAAAAATGCACCTGCGTGCCTGGAATTTTCCAGTCTTTACTAAACATTTGTGGGATTTTTCTGAAAATATTTTATCGAAAGCTTTATTTCACATAAACAATATATCAAGTAATATCATGCTTTAAAAGAAATAAATAACAATAACAAATCAAACCACACACAATCAAATATATAAACGCGAGAAAATCAACCGGGAGGGGATATAAGCGCAAAAATATGAAGTAAAGGGGGGTCATCTGTAATTTGACCCCACTGGTTTTACCAAAAACAGAGCATCGAGTTTCAGAAAAAAGAGCACCAAAAATGTTTTTCCAGTGATCGTACGGTGTAGAAAATTGCACTGCACGACGCGTAAAGGATGCCATACGGCACCTCTGTGCAATGTATTTTTCAAAACAAATCGTTTTTATCCAATTGAAAGCAACCTTTGTTTTTGGTGTAAAAACCATGTTATTTAGTAATCAGAATGGGTATGGAAAATGATTTTGTTGTACAGATGTACCTAGTATTTGGGATGATTTTCCGAGACAATGGATAATGTCCCGAAATACCCACCCGAGAGGCACAAGCTTTATTGGAATGTTTCCTTTTTGGGACTCAAAGAGGAGCTATGAAGCTCTCCTCAAGCCCGATGGAAACCCCCCTCAGAAGATTGCTATGATTCAAACACAGATGTTATACCTCAAAACGAACCAAACTGGTTGAATGGCCTTCTGGATTTGTGGAGCAAAGTATTTAAGTGGTTTGGCAGATTTTGGGTGAGTATGAACTGAGTAACGGGATTTTGAAAGAAGGATGGTTTTGCTGGGGGATTTTTGACTGGTTTATACGAGGTGAATTCGGGTTCTGTTTTCGTACGATTCGTTCCAGCCTTTTGAAACAGTTCGACGGTGTCAGTTTTTATAGGAGAGGGGAGTGAGTTTTGTATGCAAAAATGGCAAGCTCATGAGTGGTTTTTACCGTATCACGCAATCGAACTAAGCTGCTAGACAACTCGGGAATCCCGTCGATAGGACATGGGTGCCTTAATGTGTCAATGGTATACCGTACGGCGCACATTGAAACACCGCACGGTGCAAAGGGAATTTCAAGCCGTACGGTTCTGGGTTTGGGGCCGTACGGTTCAGGTAGATTTGGGTTTTTTTTGGTTCCTTTGATCCATCTATTTCAAGCGATTGTTCCAAGGTACATTTTCAGGTGTTCTTTTCATCATTGGGTATGCACAAGTTATAAAAAATTGGGGTGTCTACAATACTATTGTTATTTGGTTAGAAGATATTCCATGCAATACATTGTATTATTAAAAAACATGTACCCTATTTTTCTCATATACCCATAGTAGCACCCGTACACAAATTAGTTGGTACATAGGGGGAGAACCAAAGCACAGAATACTAGGGAAGGTTTAAAAAAAGCTACTAATAACAATATGTTGAGGAGAAATGAACACCACCAACAGGATTTTATTAGAAAATTTAATCAAAATAGATTCAAAAGTTCAGTAACAAGTAATGAATGACTGATGATTCATTCAGTATACAATCCTACTAGATGGATTGAACTTCGACCAATAAAAGCTTTGTAACTTCACTAGTAAAATCATCACTAAAATTCTAGCCTACCATTTCGACTCCCCAACAGAAAGTTGTTTGAATCAAAATAATTATGTATACAATACCATGCTATAGATGATAAAGATCCCTACACTCGATACTTTAACAAAATGATAATCCCAATCGCAGCAATCACAAACTCCCCAGCTACTGAAATAAGACCAAAAAACTAAGAAAACCAGACATCAACATGATAGCAGCAACATGACAATAGCATTACAGAATACTCCATGTGGAATTTAAAAAGCTAAATTTGTTCACACTGCTGGTGCTCAGCACTACTACATTAATTTACGGTGCTTAAATTAATGTTACAAGTTTGCCAAAATAATTTCAATGAAGGTATCATGGTTTTACTACACCCCCCTATTTGCAAACCAAATTACAATATGAGCCACACACACAAACAAAATTCAAAATTTAAAAAAAAAAGCACATGGACAGAGCCCTATTTTTCCAACCACGGTCACCAACAATAAGAGACAATAACAGTATTTTGTGTTAAGAAAATTGATGATAAACGTTCTTAATTCCATGAAAACTCAAAAAAATCAAATATCAATTTTCTAGGTTTCATTATCAAAAGGAATGAAGTGGTTCAAATTACCTTTCAAAGCTCAAAAGTGGCTTCAATGGCCTATAAAGAATCAACCACCGCCGATGTGTTCACCATCTGCTATCCTGTAAATTGTGAACGATTGTATAAGTTGCCCTAAAATTCATAAATCTGAGGAAATAAACCCCACAACAGGGGATGGAGGGGAACATGCATGTACAGGGACCCCAATCTTCTGTATCTATTGAATGATAAAGGCGAGAGAGATAGAGGAAGAGGGGAAAGAGAAAAAGCTGTGAATTTCACAACATGGGTTCCTCGAAATCAAAAACCCGATACAAAAAACTTATACGAACGGAAATTCAAATAAATGAGGTTTAATTTTTTAATTAAATTACGGATATTACACTTACCTAATCAAAACCTCAAACAACAGAGATACAGATTTGGAGCAATGAAGTCTGCACTCCAAGGGTTTTCGACTTGTCGTACAAATCTTTGTGCTCGACAACCGTATCTCTTTCTTCTCCGTCGTCAATACAACCGTAACTCTTTCTTCTCCGTTGTCGATGATCAACTATATCAGCGTTTTTGTTTACTCCGTGGTGCGGCATTGTAGCAAAAATAATTTGGTGAGGGAAAGTCGAGAGGCTGATTTTGGTGGGGTTTTGGGGGTTTGGCTCTGCACTTTAACTTGGTTAAACTGGGGAGCCAAATGAGGATGCTCTAAATCAATTAATATTTTGCTACTCTCGCATAATTCTTTTTTGGCTTATTAACCTTTTTATCCCCAGAGTATTATTTTATTTTAGTTCTTAGTGTATTAATTGGAGAAATTTAGTCCCCAACTTTCAAAATTTGTACCAATCAAGTCCCCAACCCAAACTCCATTAAACGTTTCTTGTCAAAAAGAGGGGTGATGACATCATTGCGCACAACCTCCCTCTTCCTCTCCCTCTTTTCCATTCTCTGTTAGACCGAAAAACCTCTATCCCCCTTATAGTTATAGAAGTCTAATTAATTTCAAGTGCCTATTCATTCGTTCCAGGCCGTTCACGTCAGGTTGTTTCATAAAAGAGTTCGTCCCACCAGCCTGGTCCTCAAGAAACCAAACCCCATGGAAGATTAAGGAGAAGTTCTTGAATGGATTTTATGAGATAAAATGAGAAAATTGATTTTAGTTGGTGTTTTATGGAACGGTGCTAAAATCATCTTATTTTTCCAATATATAAAATCTAGTGATAAAATGTTGTGGACCACTAGTGTGATAAAATCAACTCTTCTTTTATCTATTTGTAAAAGGTGATGATAAAATCAAAGATTATAAAATCAAATAATCCATTCAAGAACTCCTCAATACTCAATAGATCATCATTACTTGAGAAACAAGAAGAAGAAGAATAAGGAGCCATTGTATTCTACTCCAGGATACCTGATACTGAAGAGCTTCAAATCATTTTTCACATGGGTTTATTTGGACTAGTCTAACAAATGGAGAGCTGGGGTTCCAATTCTTTCCCACTTCGTGATCTCATGCTTGAGTAGTGATGTGAAACACCGAAGGCCTTACGGCGGATCTCCCTCTCCGCAAATCCCCCATTTTCCTTTGCAATTCCGACCGGCAGTGAGAGTAGTGATCGGCGACGGTAGTGTGGAAGTTAATACATTATGGTTTTGGGTTCTAGTGGGTCGGTTTTAACCTGGTTCCTGATATAAACTCCCTCCAAGTGAGTGGGTTGTGGGAAATGATGTCATCTCTGCTCGTTTTGACGGAAAATGGTAATGGAGTTTTGATTGAGACAAATTTCTCTAATTAATACATTGAGAACTAAAATGAGATGCGGTTAATATTTAGGAATAAAAAAAGTTAATAAGCCGTTCTTTTTTACATATAGAGAGAGTGAGCAATCTGAAAAAAAGGTTAGGACTATAAGAAGCTCCTATAATTTGAGATGAGTGAATAAAGAGAGGGGGAGAGCAGGAATCAATGAATTTGAAACTGCACCAAATTTCTACTATACTTTGCAAAGTTGTGGGTTCAACCACGTAAAATGACCGGGTTAATTACACTCAAATAGTAACAAAACCAGTACAAAATTCCCACGGGCAGTAGAGTATTTTTAAGGTAGAGGAGGTTGAACTAACCCCACTACCAACATTGTCGATTCACCGCCCTTTATCCCCCCAACCCACAACCTATCATCTACTCTCACCCTTTCCCTCCACAATTTCATTGCACTTCCAACCAAAACCCTTCATACTAGAGTATCTCTAGTGTACTACCTAAAAAATGTTTGCTAAAAACTTAAGCAAATCTGGGACTCTATTTTGTATGATAAAAACTTAGTTAGATAACTAAAGAGAAATGCATTTTAATGGGGCTCCCCTATAAAT
This sequence comes from Vaccinium macrocarpon, assembly GCA_022606695.1. Taxonomy (NCBI): domain Eukaryota; kingdom Viridiplantae; phylum Streptophyta; class Magnoliopsida; order Ericales; family Ericaceae; genus Vaccinium; species Vaccinium macrocarpon. The sequence continues at coordinate 23,260,639 of CM040170.1, read as the reverse complement.
GTTCATTAAAGTTATTCTCTCTCTCTCTCTCTCTCTCTCTCTCTCTCTCTCTCTCTCCCCTTAATTCCTTGCTTTCTAGTTTGTGCTACAACTAGTAATAAATTTCGTATTACTATTCTACGAGTATTTTTGTACTTTGAATTCTAAATTATTTTTAATTGTAAAAAAGTGATGGTTGCTAATCGGTGGAAGCGGAACCCAAACTAAAATTGCTTTGATCGTGTGGTTTGGTTTTGGTTAGATTATATATACATATATATTATGTTGATTTTTGTTGTAGAACCATTCAAAATGACTGAGTTACTAAATTTTTCGAGAATTGCACCAATTCGAACCGTATGCATCCTTAAAAAAGAGGGAGCCAAAGGTGCAAATTAATTGGCCCTAACCACGGTTGCCATTGTAAAACTCTTCCCTCGCAAACAAAGTCCCCATTGTGTGGTGTTGCATAAAACTAGAGTACCTTCATTTATATGTGCACATACGTCGAGCCGGGGTGTGCTTACAATGACGAAACGTGTACATGTCGAAGCCTAAACCATTAATAATAGGCTTCATTTAATATCCTAACTCAACCTGTTTAGAGTTTCATCTACCAAGATTGTCCAAATAGCCCATTGATTTTTCTAAATTATAGTACTCAATTATAAATTAATTACCCCCACTATTATATATTACACTTGCAACCATAATAATTATAATTATTCAAAGACCAAGGAATATATGTATATTCGCGCGCACACACATGTATTTTTTAAAAAGGGTACTATATATAAGTATGGCAGGGACTTTTTTTTTTCTTTCTTCTTAAGATTTATTTGATAGAATAAATGTATACCATTGTTGTTTTTTTATATGGGACGGGATGGGTCGGGCTTGATTTTAAGAAATATTTCCAAGCCTAACTCACTTACTTAACGAGCTTAAAAATCAACTCAACCCAATGCGATGGGCCTAAATATATATCCTAAACCCTAAACCAATTAGATTAGGTTTGGCGGTTGGATGGGCTAGAGGGCTGGTGTGTGGCCTATCTTTGAAACAAGTTTTTTTTTATTTTTTTCTAACCAACGTTTTGATTCCGTGGAACTCGGATCAGGCGACAAATGAGATCGATTGAACAAGAAAAAATTCAATATTGAATAAGTACCATGTGGCGGTATCCTAAGCGTATCTCAGTCATCCAACACGTTTTTTTTTTTTTTATGGATGTTTAGAGAATATAAAGTGAGAGGAGATAAAGGGGAGAAATCTGAGCTGTCAAAAAACTTTTGAACGGTTGGACTGCGCATTGAGCACCATTTGAAGCTCAAACCGGGTTAAACAAAAAAGAATCCAATGGTTAAACAGGAGAACCCGAAATTCTAGTTCATTGTAAGAGCAGTAGCAGCAATCTGGGTAAACGTTGATTTTGAGCACCGTCTACAAAATAAGTAAACGTTAACAACTAGGGTTCCACTTCAGCACTTCTCTCTGTGCTTCCGACCACGGCGCAGCTCCGGCTAAGAACTCAGGTAATGTAATATCGATTCCAAAACCACTAACCTCGATTGCTAATTCATCTGAGGTACTTGTTGGCTGTTGCAATCTTTGGTTTTGTACACGTCTTTGTTATTTTTCTCATACTGTTGGATTGCTCTGACCTCGTGGGAGAAATTGCTCATGGGTTCTGTTCAATATGATGCGAGAAACAATTATACAGAGCTTTTGTATTATGTGATTCAATTGAATTCTTTTTGGGTTGGACTGGTGATTGATTGATTTTTTCGCTGGAAACGTGTTAGCTTATGGTTATGGGTAGGGTTTGAAATTGAAGTATTTGTGTTCTTTATCTCAAAATTACCAAACCAGTTTAGGATTTTGGGTCGGGTTCAGGGTTATATTTGTGCCCACCAACCATTTGATTATTTGCTTAAGCTTTAGCTGAACTGATTTTGTACACACCCGAGTTGATGATAGATAAGGTGAATTAATTAGATGCTCTCTCTCTCTCTCTCTCTCTCTCTCTCTCTATTTTTCTTTTCTCTGATGGTGATTGATAAAATTCACGACCACCTGAGTCATAAGTAATGCCGAACTTTGGGCACCTTCATTTTTGGCATGAATCCCTCTTCTTGAAATTCATGTGTTGGCATTTATGGAAATTTTCTACACATTTTTTTTTTGTTTCCAAAGCTAGCACTTTTGGCATGACCCCGGTCCTAGCTAAATACTCTTCGAAAGCTAATAACTATGTTTGAAGGTTCTGTGTAAATGTTCTTTTATAAATGTGATGTGATATGGGTTGAGATTTTCTTTATATTTATCAGCACAACCGATGGACTTCTGTGTTGTTTCAACAGCCCTATAATGTGCACTTTTTGGATATGTTTGTTATTACTTAATAGTTGCCTGGTACATTCAGAGTAGAAGCAATTTCATTGTAGTCTTAAAAATGGTAGATCTCAGAGTTATATACCCCGAGCACCTTGTATGAATCGAAAATCAGGAAAAGAGGCTTATAATGAACAGTGTTATATGTGATGATAAAGTATGTATAAAAATACTCAGAATGAGGTCTAGTCCTTTTTTTGGGTTATGCATAACTCTTGCGGTGAATAATTTACCTGAAAGAGACCATTCACATCTCTATTAAAGATTTTTCACACAATGATTGTGTTATTTAGTGTGCTAAAGTGTGCTAATTTAGGAGATTTTCAGAAAGTGTGCCAAATTTAGGGAGCCTATAATGCCCCACGTAGACCACTAGCCCAGTACCTTGTTTGATCCACAAGCCACGCCACATGCCCCAAAATGCTTAAGCCCAAGATACTAGTAGTAGCCAACATGGTTTGTTATATGCCGAAGATCACTCATGTATACAACCAATGTGAGACTAAACACCATCTACCCCCAAACCTGGAGTATTAGAATCTTTCCACCTTAGGGATGCAACGTCCTTGTTACATAGTCCCAACAACCTCCCCTGGTGTCCGTGGTGGCAAAGCGCATTCTATCCACCACTTGGACCAGGGCGGGGCTCTGATACCATTTGTAACGGCCTACATAGACCACTAGCCTAGTACCTTGATTTGATCCACAAGCCACACCACATGGCCCAAAATGCTTAAGCCCAAGGTACTAGTAGTAACCTACATGGTTTGTTATATGCCTAAGATCACTCATGTGAACAACCAATGTGGGACTAAACACCATTTACCCCCAAACATGGGGTATTACAGAGCCTCTTAGCACATTCGAAAAGTAAAAGAGATGAGAGAGATAGAGAGAAAGAGGAGAGAAAAGACCATTTTGTGATAAATGTAGGTACACATGAGTATTTTAATGCATTTAACATACTCTAGCACACGCAGTTAAAAAAAAAAAAAAAAAAAACTCCAGCACACGCTTTAACAACACCATTGTGATGCTTGTTGAATATCTGAACTAACACATGCCTCCCACACGTAAATGAGTCCTACTTTTAATATTCCATCCGTCCCATTTTGGTTGTCCCCTACGAAGACACGTGCAATTTTCAGATAAAAAAATAAAGTACTTCCTCATAATTTTAAAAAAAAATTTCACACCAAATTAGAGAACGAAATATAAACTTAATACACAGAAGTAAAAAAAAAACACACACTCCAACGTACTTTTTTCACTTTTTATACACTTTCACACATTCTTATACACTTTCACGCTTTTCAAACCTTAACGATAGGCCAGTGGGCTGATTTCAGAATTTTCCTTTCTATTTTTACAAGAAGGATATTTTGGTTAGTTTGTTGATTAGTTATTTTCCATGGCAACCATGATTTCTAGGAGTAATTTCTATTTCATGATACTTGATAGTTTATAGTGCTAAATATTATACTTGATTGTTAAGTGCACTGGTGGTGGATTTTTCTTTTTAAAATAAGATTTTTTTACGTCAATACATATTTTCCTGTTATGTCTATTTGTATATATGTTATATATGATGTGACGGTTCAATCCCGATTGAAAGTGCGGGCTCAATACCTTTTCCAGTTGGTTCAGGTTTCCGCATTTTCTTGCCTTTATTTTAAAAAATGGAGCTGCGCTTTCTCTTTTAGTGAAACCCTCAAATTATCTAATCCACTATAAACCCTAATCTATTGAATGCACTTCCAATTCGAATCCACTATTTATATCCAATTCGACTCTCTGTTTCTGTCTCTTATCATCTGATTTGCACAATTTGATTTAATTTTTCAGTTTCCTTTGAGCTCAAAACTCTCTCTCAATCCATGGGGATGAAGCTATTCGAAGGCAGCGATCTATCAGACGAAGAAGACATATCAAAGATCGAAATCAACAAAGAGTTCGCCCGTCGATATGAGCACAACAAGAAGCGAGAGGATTTGCAAAAACTTGAGGAGCTCAAGAAGAACGGCATCGTCTCAGACTCCTCTGACTCCGATGAAGAATCATCCTCTGACGAATCAGTAAAACTTGAATTAGCTAATTCAAAGAAAGATTTGGAATTTCTAAATGCCTTGATTAAAGTTAAGAACCACGACCCTGAATTGAAAAACAAGGAGGCTAAGCTATTCGAGTCCGAAAGCGAAGAGGACGAAATCGAAGGAGAGAAGGTAGAAAAAAGAGACAAGAAAGAGAAGAAGCCAATGTATTTAAAGGATGTGGCGGCGAGGCATTTGATAGAGGAGGGGGCGGAGTTTGGAGATGATGATGAGGATGAGAAGAGGGTGAAGAGTTATAAAGAGGAGCAAGAGGAGTTGAGGTTGGAGTTTTTGGATGCTGCCAAGGCAGCCTTGGATGATGATGATGATGGTGGAGAGTTGTTGAAGGAGAAAGAAAGGAATGGTATGGAGGATGAAGAGGAGGATGATGATGATGACGTGGGCGAGGTTGAGAAGAAATTGGATGAGTTTTTTGGCAAAGATGGTAATTTGGATGAGAATGAGAAGTTCTTGAAGGAGTTTTTTAGGAATAGGATGTGGGTTGGTGATGAGGGTAATAACAAGGGAATGAATGGATTCGTCGGAGAAGAGGATTTGGGTTTGTCAGAGGATGAGGAGGAGGTCGAGAAGCAAGAGGATTACGAAAGGGGGTATAATTTTAGGCACGAGGAGAACGCGGGGGATAGGGTTTTGGGTCATTCGCGAGTAGTGGAGGGGTCGGTGAGGAAGAAGACAAATGCGAGGAAGGCTCAGAGGAGGAGCAAGGAGGAGAGGATGGTGCAGGTGGAGTTTGAGAGGAAAGAGGAGTTGAAGCATTTGAAGAATTTGAAGAAGAAAGAGATGAAGGAGAAGTTGAGGAAGATTAGGGATACTGCTGGGATTGGCGAAGACGGGGTTTGCCCGTTGGATCTAGATGATCTAGAGGAAGAGTTTGATCCTGAGGAATATGATAGAAAGATGAAAGAAGCATTCAATGATGAGTACTACGGTGCTGAGGATGTGGACCCCCAGTTTGGGAGTGATGGAGATGAAGATGAGTTGGAAAAACCTGATTTTGATAAAGAAGATGAGTTACTTGGACTTCCAAAAGGTTGGGATGATGGTTCTGGTACTGGTGATGGGTTCTTAGCTTTTAGGGAGCAAAAACTAAAGCGGAGAGCAGAAAATGTTGTACCTAATGAACAGATAGAAGAAGAAGCAGTGAATGAAGAGGGCAAGGGGAAGAAAAAGAGGAAAATGTCAGAGATAGAGAAGGAGGTCATTAAGAAGGAGTTGGAAGAGTACTATAAGTTAGACTACGAGGACACAATCGGGGATTTGAAGACAAGGTTTAAGTACAGAGAAGTTGGTGCTAAGAAGTTTGGACTAAGTACTGAGGAGATTTTAAGGTTGGATGACAAGGAGTTGAATCAATATGTTTCTTTGAAGAAGATTGCTCCTTATAGAGAGAAGGAATGGAAGGTGCCTGGAAATATGAGGTACAACCAAAAACAGAGGAATAAGCAACTTCTTGAAGGTGTATTGAGTGAGGCGAAAAATGGTAAGAAGTTAAGAATTGAACATAAGAAACCAAAAGAAAATGAGGAAGGGCAAGTGCAGAAATCAAATGGTGATGTGAGCAATTTATCCAGAAAAGGCAGGAGAAAGCTTCATCTAGCTGAACTTAAACTGTCGCATGCAAGACTTGTGGCATATGGGAAGATCCCTGCTAAATCTAATAGCAAAAAGAAGCACTGAACTTTGCCCATGGCTCACGCAGATTTCCTTTATGAGGTAATTTCTTGCAAGTACTTGTTTTTGTGCTGTCAAGAACTTTTTTGTTGTTTTTTGATGGATTGATTCTCTTATCAGTTTTTTTTATGTCAGTTTCGATACATCAAAACTTTATTTAGTTTCTTCGAATGCTGAAAATTTTATTTAGTTTCTTCAAATGCTGAAAATCCAGAAGATGCAACAGTGTGTTCAGTTCTTGTGTATTCTTATCGTGTTTTATGTACTTTTTCTTGTTTGACTCTTATCGTTGATTCTTGGTGGTCATGATGTGGCATAGTACAATAATAACAGTTCCCACTTAATCAAAGCCAGAAAGCATACCCGAGCTGGAAAATAGAGATACATAGAAATGGCCTTCTGTTTTTAAAATGTGTGTTATCCCTTTTAAATGTTCTCCCAACTGTCTCTTGTAGAAATGGACTAATGTTGTTTGAATCTTCAGATAGATGAGAAGAATGCTCTACAGGTAACTTGATCCATGTTTTTTATGCTAAAGGAGGACATGGCTGTAAGGTTTTTAAGGAAAACTTCCAGGAAACGTCAGGAAACAGATCAATGGCAAGCCCTAGTAATTAGGACAAAGGCTGGTCGTTATCGATTATTTGCATTTACTGTTCCCTTTCTTTTATTGATACTAATATACTATTTATAAAAACTCTTTATGCCATACCACTTTTATTCTGTGTATGCAGCCCACAGTATTCTTTAATTTCTTTTTAGATTAGCACAGCTAGGTTCTACCAACATTCAGTTCTAGTAATTAAACCACTCGTGTTAGTTCTTGTGGTAGTGTCAGTAAGTCTGAATCTCAAGCTACCGAATTTTAGATACAAATGAGTTTTTCTATTTTTTTCATGATTAATAGAATTTTTTTTGGAAAAATACTCATCCTTCTATTCAAGCCCAAACCAAAAAAAACCATCACAAGTCCAGGAGCATACCCTGGTTTTATTCAGCTATTCTCCTTCTAAGAGAATTACAAGGCCAAAAAAAAAAAAAAGAAAGGACAACCAAACCTATGCTAAAGCCTCAGAGCATTCCTAGCAACAAACTACTCAAAGAATAACAAACAACACTCATGTACAAAGAAATAGCAGATATCTACCTGTGCCTGAAGGCATTGCACTAGCATTGGTATTCCATATGCAATATTTCATCCTCCTAATCCTTACTGACAATTCCACACAAATGGTAGTGCAGATTTGCAATTAAAACTTGAACTTGAGTAGAGTGGAAGAATGCAGCAGGGCTGTAGAACTGTTTGGGAACGAAATTTAGATATGTTTTGGTGCATACCTCAGTCATCTTGAGCAACGTAAAAAATACACATCGAAATTTGAAACCACTATGTATGTGATAATCCGCAGCCATCCTAAGCAAAGTTGAAAATACACAAAGTATTAAATGATCCCAAAATCTTTAAATCTACAAAAGAGTAGTCTCCATGTCAAATCTTAGGGCAGGTAGTTAAACAACACTCTATGGTCTTCAATACACTAGCAAATGACCCATGCCTAGAAGCACATATTAGGAACATGCCGATACTGTTGGACCAAAAAATAAACTAATCAGCATGTGTCGCCATCGACCACCGTTCAACCGAGTATAGGCAAAATTTGCAACATAAATACATGCTTATACTATTTCAAATACCATAATACTTATCAATCTCTTGTTATTTACTTGAGCAATGAAGACAAATAGGATTACAAAGTACTTTGTGAGTGGTGACTAGGGTTGTAAGAGAACCGAGTTGTTCGCGAGCTCAGCTCGATATCAGCCCGACTCGAGGGCTAAATGAACAAGTTCGAGCTGGTTTTTATAGCTCGTTTGTTGAATGAGCTGAGCTCGAGCCCCGTGAAGCTTGGCTCAAACCGGCTCGCTAGCTGAAGTATTATATATGTACAATATATATATACTTATGTACATGTAATATTATATTGACTCAAGACTACAAATCTGGGAGTGGGAAGGCTTTTATAGCCTTTTGGACGAGTCTTGTGACTCTCCCTTTCTGATGTGGGATAACAAAAAGAACTTCAAAGGCTAGATCCCACATCCATGGTTCAACTTCATCTTCTTCTTCACCACAATCAATCGACATTCCAGAAGAAGATGCAACTCCTACATTCGAGAAAACCGAGTTTCTCTTTGCCTCCATCAGTCATCTTTCAATCCCCAACCCTTCACACAAACTAATGTAGTATTAGATTGTTAACCACCAACTCATCTAAAAGCTTAAGTTGTTAGAGGGAGGGGTAACTATATTATTTTTATTCTCAACACGCCCCCCTCATGTGTAACCAGGCTATCATCTATTAGCGGGCTAAACATGTGCGGATATTTAATAAATGGGTAGGCGGTGAGGTTCGAACACAAGGTCTATTGCCTGCTCTAATACCATATTAAATTTTTAACCACCAACTCATCTAAAAGCTTAAGCTGTTAGAGAGAGGGGTAACTATATTATTTATATTCTCAACATAATGCAATTTAGTCGCCTCAATTAGTGGCCCAGGTAATTTGCAAACCACTAATAATATTTATCAATTCATATGTAAAACCCCAACTCCACAACCTAATCAACCAAGTGCAATCAGTAAAAAAATGGAAATTATTCTACAATCAACAGAGATTCCAGAGGAATCGCTCAATTTTGAAAGGAAATTAGTTCTGTTAAGAGAGAGAGAGAGAGAGAGAGAGAGAGAGAGAGAGAGAGAGAGAGAGAGAGAGAGAGAGAGAGAGAGATGATGATGATGATTATAATGATCGGTGATTGGAGTCCCTATTCTCTCTCATCTCTCGCTCCTTAAAAAAAAAGACCTTTGTTTTCTCTTTGTCCCACATCATTTTTCACAGATGTGAGCAATGTAGAACACAATATAAAAAGAGGGCCAACCATTCGGCTTGTAGGTATTGGGCTGGTCTCAAATGGGTTGGTTTCAAATGTGTGGACCCTTAGTTTGAAAAACAAAAACATTTCAAACCACTCGAGCTGAGCTCGAGCTCGTTTTTTCAGCTCGTCTCGAGCTCAAGCCAGTCTCAAAATTTGTGAGCCGAACATGTCAAAGCTTGGCTCAGTTCGTATAAAACCCTAGTGGTGCCCTATGAAGCACGAATACTCTATTTTGGCCTCCGTATCGGATACCGATACTCTCAGATACTCTCCGGATACGTATCCGTTGCGTTTTTTGAAGTATCCAAAATTTAAATTTATTTTTTTGGTATTCGGATATGTTTTGGATAGCTAGGATACGTCGAGACGCACAAGGTATATATGTTATTACTTGAAATATGAGGGTTAAAAGTGTAATTAGGGCTTTATATGTGTTTTCCACCGAATCGATCGACATAGCTTCTGCTCTCTCTCTCTCTCTCACGTTGTGTGTGTGTGTAATGGTGAACTTGTATAATGGAATTTTAGAAATTAAAAATTGAAAAAAAAAAAATTTAATTTTATATTTTTATATTCAACGTATCCCCCAACGTATCGTATCTGACGTTTTAGAAAAATCATGAATCTATGTATCCGTATCCGTATCCGTGCTTCATAGGTGGTGACGGTAAGAATATATTTGTTTCTACTGTATAAAAGAAGAAATGAAAACAGAGCAAAGGAAGAGGAACAATAAGAAGAATTTTGACTATATAAAAGAACACAGAGCAGATTGAGTTCTATTCAAGACTTCAAGAGTTGGCTGCTGTGTTGTGTATCAGTTAGAGCTATTTGTGTTCTCTTGGGTTAACGATTAGAGCCTCTTTATATTGAAGGATTTTACCTGGTGCATTACCCACCTTTTATGCCTCATTGATCAATTGTAGAGATGGATTCTGTACTAATTTGAGTCATATCTGGAAAAAAGCCATGAGGCACTCGCCCCATGTGCCTCGCCTCGGCACCTTGAGGCACTTTCACTTTGCCTTGCCTCACCTCAGTGCCTAGGCGCACGAGGTGTGCACCTTTTAGAACACTAGTTGTTCCTATAAAACCTTCTATATCTTTCCAATGGGAGAAGGATGGGAGAGACAGCCAGCTGAAATGTGTTTGCTGGCTATGCTGGTATATATTGGCTTTCTTTGGTGGAGGCTTGCTTGTTCAAGCTCCGCCATAACTTGGCTGCCTTTCGTGCTGTTTTTTTTGTCATATGATATACATCAACGGGTGTTAGTATGTGGGTTAAACAACCAAAGGGGGTTCAATATCTCTCCATAGATTGGAACCCTAAACCTCTCCCTTGAAAGGCAAGGTGTTCAACTAAACGGACTATAAGCCACATCTCACCTTCGTGCTGTTCAAGGAGTTGTTAAGGATGAAGGAGGAAGGAATTTGTAACAACTTATACATATCAGTTTTAGTTGTTACCCTCACGGATCACCCATTACGACTTCTATAGCAATGTGACTGGAATTTGCTACCACCATGCGTCCCTTGTTTTAGCCCATCTTTTCTTTTAAGGGGATGTCCCAAAATGCATGTCCACTTTGAAACGTCTAAGCCAAAATCTGTGTAGTATTCCAAATATATCCTTCACAATGGGTGTGGATTCTTTGAAAAGTTGGGATGAGGGGGCATTTTGGTTACAAGTACCTTTTGATTTGACTTGTAAGTGCTTTAAAAATTTGTCCCCTAAAAAAGTTTAGAATTCCCAAAGGGACCAAAATTGTGCGAAGGAAGGAATAAAAGTGTGCATTTCCGTTACAACGGTCTGTTACACTTCTGTTTTGCTCCTGTGTACAGTCAGGAGTTATCTTCTCTGCAACATGCGAGGGAATAGCAAATGAAAAACTACTAGTCTGCCAAGGGGAATTATTGGAATTGTTACGAAGATGGTCTAGTTTCCCAAAACAAAATATACAAAACTCGGGGGAGAAGAAGAAGGTGCATATTAGTTAGCAACTCTTCGCATCCATTGCAATCTAACTAGAACCGACCTTTATTGTATATAGGGTCTTTTTTCTCTGTGGCATTGATATGTCATTTCAATCAATGGCTCGTATTGCTATTCACATTAAGGTTTCATAAGGGCTGTTTATTGAACAGATTATGAAATGGAAGACTGGCACTATTACTCGAGATGTGCACTATTGCACTTTTTTTAAATTTGACTGCAACAGGCTAATCTGTTCACAAGCCTTATCTGATTCCTTTTTTGGATTTTTGTTTATAAATTGTCATTGTGTGATGTCTAGTTGACAAGCTCTACGGAAGGATAAATACCATCGGGCCTGTACCATATGGTTCTCTTTGTACAAGGCGCAAAGGGGCTTTTTTGCCCCCTTAGCTTGTTGGAAGTTTAATTTTCCCTCTAAAAGTAACTTATTGTCTCAAACCTGCAGCTTCCGCCTCCCCATTTGTGTCCAAATTGCCATGCAAACCAATTCGCAAATGCCATTTGAAGTTCCGTCTCTCAACCCATCACGATATTGTCGGAAAACATTACATGAATCATTTTTAGGGGAACAATCATTTGTAACCATGTGGAATGTCTCTATTTGGAGTTTAAAAAGGGTTTGGTACTGTTAAACCTTTTTTGTTAGATGTGTACGTCATGTGATGGGGTGAGAGATGGAAAATTACAAAATGGTGCACATTGCAATGCTTTTAATGCAGCACACATTTCGAAAACAATGATGGTAGGCTTTCATTAATCCTTTCTCTTAGATTAAAGCCAGCCATATTCTTATGTGTATTGATTTGGTCTTGGGATTCTTAACATGGATATGTGTTCTTTGCTGGCATTGATCTTTCTAATCTATGAATATGTTATAAATTCCACTACTTGACATGATCTCTTGGGTTTTTTCATTCTCCATTTCTCAATGTAGTTAGTTCTGTCGACTTTTTTGAGAGTCAAAACTGATATGCAGATGGGTATGTTTGGGTAGCAAATAATGAATATATAATTGTGTTAATCTGCAGGTGTTTAACAAGGACGACTCTGAGAAGAGTAGGATGACATGAATAACTTAGTCAGATAATTCATGGATAGGCGATAAGTGAAAGTACGCAAAAGCTTATATTAGGAAAGATAATGAAGTTTCGAGCTAGAAGATAATGAAGTTTTTTTTTTGTCAGGGTAGAAGATTTCAGTTAAAGAGGATTTTGCAACCAAGAAACTTGCACTTCTTAGTTGGTCGTCTTCTTTTCTTTCCTTTCCTTCCTTTGTTTTCAGTTGTCAAATGCGGGATTTATTGTAGTTCTTTTCAGTTTGTTACCCTAGTTCCGTGATGTTAGATTCTCATGGATACTTTTGGGGTTTTTTGAGACTCATGTCTTTCAATTTTTGATGAGCCACTTTGTTGTTTATGGGGCCGTCTGTAAGGTGATGTCTTTCAATTTTGTATGAGCAACTGTGGTGTTTATGGAGCCGTCTGTAAGGTGCAGTGGTTTTTGTTTTGTTTTGTTTGTTTTTTTTCTTCTGGGTTTTATTAGTTAAGCAGAAAAAGATTAGTTACAATGTTTATGGAGCCGTCTGGGTTTTTTGTTGTCTGCTAAGAGTGTCTTGAGTTTACAATGTGGATTCGTTGTAGGAAGAAAAAATGAGGTCCAAATTACAGTGATATTCATTTTTGGATTCCTTTCGTCGACATAAGTTCAAAATTCCTGGTTTTCTGAAAGATTGCTGTCACCTTATGGTTTGTCTTTTGAATTTGCGAGGCCCCCGTTTTTGGACTGCCCAGAGGGACGTTGATGCTCTGTTTTCTTTGTTTTGTATCCATTTCTACTTGTTGAATGGTTCACAACCTTGGAACCCCCCTTTCACTTTTATAAGATACAATTTACCTCCTATAGTATGACGTGCACTTTTGGCATAGGACAAACACACAATTTTCCATGTGGCGATTCCAAAAGCATCAAATAAAATGTGTATTCATTCCAACCACCATTTCTGAACAGACGATTAAGACTCCTTTGTTTACACAACTTTTGAACGAAACTCCTAAAAAATCCGTAAATCAAAGCCTACGTGGAAATGCTAGCATTTTATAATAGTCTATGTGAAGACATAGGTACAATAAAAAAAGGCCCATGGGCGGCTGGAGTACAAAACCGCCAAAGCAATTCCATACTTGGAAAAAAAAAGCCCCAACCGCCAAACATCACCTACTACAAGAACTTCTTTTACCAATTAACCAAAAGTAAAAGGCCTCTGATGAGGATTTCAACTTTTGTGAAAGGTGCCACTTTATTAGCCGAAAGGTGTAGGCCTCCCCTGAGCATAATACATCTTCAACAAATTAAATTGAATAATGTCTCCACATATGTGGTTGGGATGTTTGGGAGCTAACTTTTTAGCTTCTCATTTTCTATTTTTTGGCTTTTTGAATTTTTAGATTATGGTCAGAATGTGTTTTGAATGTAGGAGGAGTGTTTGGGAGAAATGTGCAGAATGCATTTTGCAACAGGGGTAGCGTTTGGGAGAATAATGGGAAAATGAGTTAAAGGATTTATTGTTTACCATTTTGCCCTTATTTTTTTTATCATTGTATTTAAAATATGTACGAATATTATTTTTAGTAAGTTTTTTAAGTCATTGAAAAATATTTTTGTAAGCATGTCTCGTCCAATTTTATTAATTTATTTTGTTGGAAAATAATTTTTTCTCTTCATTTTTTTTTGGTAGTTGAAAGTCTCCTATACTTAACAACAAAAAAAATGTAAAATGAAAGTATTTTCCCTAAAATAAATAAAATAAAGTTGGTTAGTTGGTCTAGTTTTTTTCCACTATGTTCACCAATCCTTTTTGACCATGGGATCACAAAACAAAATCCCACCATCAGTTTCTAAAACCAAACCAAACAATAATGTTCAAAAGAAAGTTCTGGTAGAGGAGGAAAGGCAATCCAAGTAAACGTCACTTTCACTGGAACAAATGAACAAGGCCTATCAAGAAGCCAACAAAGCATATCACTGAAAAGGTATTTTTTTTAAGCATTTGAGCCTTGTTCGATTATGAATCTCTTTGTTTGAGAGCTTTTAGTGAATTAGGAGGTGCCTTTCCTCCTCCTCTATTCTGTTGTTCGGTGTGTGCGGTGGAAGAAAATGGAATCTCAGATATAACGTAAACACAAGGGGTAGGAATGGGAAGGGGATTAAAGGGAAATGAAAAAGAGAATAAGAAAAGGAGGTGAGGACCAGTTTTTGGCTTTTGGCTCAGAACATGAAAAATGGAGAAGTTGTTTTCAGAGAAAGAGTTCTCTCTTTAGGCGGCCAAAAAGGCAAAATGTGAAAATGGGAATGAGAAAAGCCAATAGGCAAAATTTGAAAATGGGAATGAGAAAAGCCAATAATGTGGTGCTCAAACACCCTCTTGGTTTTATTAGTTTAGAAAACACTAAGTTGGTAACATATAAATCTATTTGGACAACTTTTGTGGCAATTTTTTAATCTTTTCATTTCATAGTTTTTATAAAAGGCTATCAACCGATAGGCCGTGAAAATTTTAGGTTACAACGATTGCAAAGAGATTGGTCTACATAGAGAATTGTAAATGAAAAGGAATCAATTATAGAGAGACCTTTTATCCAGGTTTATGTGCTGAAAAATGAAAAACATCTTGTTTCCATAGTTAGAGTTGAAAACCAATTACTATTTTACCAATAATAAATGACATTGTTTAATTCTGGGTTCATGTCCCTATTGTCCCAACCCACCAAAATAAACATAGAAACAAAAATCTCAAAAAACTTAAAGGGCACTTGGGCTTGCCCTTGGGGTTCTTCATGTTCCTATAGCAAGGGCACTCATCTTTATTTCCACAAGTCCTGGAATGAACGCAATGGCTCTTGTCACAACTTATCCCACGGTACTTAAGGCACCGGTTCTCAACGGCGGAGTCAGAAATTAAAGTCGAAGGGGGCCGAATTATGAAAGATATTTTGGTTCGAAGAGTTTGCATGACGAAATTTAGTCATTAGAGTTTTTATGGGACAATTTTGATAAACTGAAAAATTAATATCGAATATTGTTGTTATTTTATTATTGAACGAATTCAATATCATTATCGCACGGTATAATTTACCATAATTTTTTGTTCTAGGAAAATTGTTCTTACATTTTAATTATTGGGTAAACGAAATGGAGAAGAAGAGAATGATTATTATCATTAATACTATTTGATCTAGTAAGTGTTAAATTTGAAAATTTATGATTTTTTTTAAGAACATCTATAAAAAAATAATAAAAAATATATGCAAAATATACTTCAGAATAGGAACAATTGGATTCCAACTACCCACTTGTAGTGGGCCGAACCTGAAGGCCCACCAATTACCTCTTTTTTGTCATCACAGCAGGCCTCAGGCCGTTCAAAAACAAAATCACAGTAGGCCCAGGCCCCAAATAGTATTGAATGGTGATTCCAACTACGGACTACCCACTTATAACTGTTGTTTGCTTCATCGGAGTTTGCTATCAAACGTACGTGCTATCAAATTCTCCTTATCGAGGGTAGTTTTTTGTTGTACTCAGTGTATTCTCACCCGAATCACATTAATAACCCGATTATCGGGGGTTTTTACCCTTCGATGGGCTCCGATTTGAGGTTTGTAGCCCTTTGGGCAATTTTTGAGTAATCAATTTTTTTTGAGTTGGATCAAAAAATTCCCCTTAACGAAGTTCAATTGCAATTCTTGTATGTCATCATACACTACCGGGAACTTCAAATATTTTTTTTTATGAGAGAAACATTCATTTCATATATAAGATTTCAATTAAATTACAGGAGTGAACCCTAACTACCAAATGTAAAACACGAGCACAAACCACAAAAAAGTATACAGGCTCTAGATTGTCATATTGCATAAAGTAGACCAACACGATGGGTCAATGTAGAGTTCGTTCGGGATTCAGTAGAAGAGCATCCCAAAGGGACCAAATGAATCTTCAAACCATTGGAAAAACAGGTAAAACCAGTTTTCAGAAAACAAACACCAAACAACAGAAAAAGCAAGTTAACACAACAAATTTCAACTAATCAAAACCCAATTAAACAGAGTTACCCGGAACACCCATCACCGAGTTAAGCAAAGTCAAATCGAGTTGCATTGGGTTAAGGATGAGTCGTTTATTGCCCACCACAAAAAATTTCTATGTATAAGATCATATTGACACTTGCTATAAGGACCAACTAAGGAAGAGAGAAAGTCACAATGTCCAACAAATCCAATTTGCTAAAACATCCAGAATATTCAAAATTGACAAATGTTTCAACTTATCCGCATAGCAACAAACTTGTGCTAAACATGGGCGTTTTAAAAAAAAGCTTGTCAATACCAAAGATAATCACGAATTTCCAAATTTTAAAAAAATGATACTATTGGATGGGTCTCTGCCTCTCTCACATCTTTGCTTTCAAAATATTTCCTAAAACAACATATAGAGATCATACAAACCTCAAGCAAGAGTTTTGAAACAAATGTTATAGCATAAAATTGTAAGATCCGTAATGTAACACATGATAAAATTGTGTGACTACCATGCTTATACTTTTGAAAAAAATTGTGCAAAATATAAAAAGTAGGTGATTCTATTTTTAATATTGTTAGAAAAAAGAGAAGCCATTGCATATATATGTAGGCAAAACCCCATGTCTTACGATATACAAAAGGGGATTG
Organism: Vaccinium macrocarpon; assembly: GCA_022606695.1. NCBI lineage: Eukaryota > Viridiplantae > Streptophyta > Magnoliopsida > Ericales > Ericaceae > Vaccinium > Vaccinium macrocarpon. The sequence continues at coordinate 23,243,825 of CM040170.1, read as the reverse complement.
TTTCACTATATTAGAAGTGTAACATGAAACATGAGAATGTTTCAAATTTGAACTTCAAATTACAACATAACAAATTCTCATAAATTATTGAAGCTTGAGAGTTTATTTATTTGCTCCTCCGACATTATGTGCTTCAGTAGCAAATGCCAATCATGTGACAGAGAAGAAATTCTCCCTACAATGCACCCCATCCAAACATTGTAATGCATGCAATTATTACAAAAGGAAAATAACAAATGTTAAAATAGATGATTGTTGTTATGAAAAATCTATTTGAAATTTTGCGAGATTTAACAAGGAAATTTTAATTTGCCATCCTGAACCAATATTTCCTTTATGATTCCACCCTAGTGGATTTGAATCTTTATGATTCCATCACGTAATTTGATTATGGGACTGTTGTGCCCTTATTAATTACTTTACTAGTATATATTCTTATTAATAATATATTCAATCTTGTTTTCCATCCTTTTAAGCATGTCATTAATTTGTACCATTTGGTTTCCACTTATTACAATTATCCTATCTTTAAATGGGGTTCAATTCCTTACTTTTTGAATTTGAACATGGCTATTTTATTTCCTTAGCATAAGCTGATTTTGAATTTCAAAATCACACGTCCTAAGCAAGTGAAGAATTTTGGAAGAATAACTAGCAAGTCAGAGTCCCGAGTCCTTTGAAAATCGGATACCGAATCTATAAACAGTTGGTCCACTCTCATGTCTTTGCGAAAATGGATTACTAATTTACCTAAATGGATCAATTTATACAATAAAATGGATTACTAATTTACCTAAATGGATGTTTCCATATTTTTGTTATGGTTGAGAAAATTAACCTAGATTAACTTACAGGTTACGATATTCACTAAACACGGTTTACTGATTTACCCAAATGGCATGTTTTTTTTTTTTTGGTCGTTAAAATTAATATTTGCACATAGTGAACATGGTAATTTAATAAACCATTAAAACATGGAAAACTAGTAAACCATGTTCTGTGTATTAACTCATGACCCCATGCATGGAAAACCATCCACTCAAACAACCTGCTAATGCACGTGATATCAACACTAATAAATAAAGTCATCGTCCAACATGATCATGTCACACTAACAAAATCCATCAAGCACAAAGTACCCCATTAAACAAATTCGAGACTTGTCAAAAAAAAATAACCGAAACTATTTAAATAGTAGCTAAGGATCTAAGTTTGTCTTAACTGCGAAAACTCATTTCTTCTTATGGGTGCTTGGTGGATTTTTCAGCAAGTCCAATTGTTTCTTCAGTATTTGGCTTCCTGTTCTCGCAATCATCCATATTTTGCCGAAAGGTCCATGAGTGCAGCTCATCATTCATCAATGCGTGTATAATATCAGCATGCATTGCACGACAATCATCATTTAGAAACTTAGGCCCAGCATTTTCATTCCGGAAGTGTTGACAGATAATATGGCATACTATTACCCCGCAATCTAGGTTGTAAAAATTCCGAAAAAAGAAATTATTAGATGGGGTGTACCGTAAACATGGCATATTAATAAACAATTTTAACAATACAACAAAGCCCATCTTTTACAACTAAAACCAATGACTTTTGGTAAGCAAAAAATCTTTCGACGATGTTTTACTAGTTCATCATGTTTGATGGACATTAGGGTACTAATGTAAACAATAAACATGTATCCCAATTCCTAAGGCCAGAATATCAACACACATTAAGCAATCCATTAAAATGGACAACCTATAAACCATGTCTATAATTCTTTAAGGATCTATAATCCATGTTTCGATTCTAATTTTTCACAAGCCTAGGATCGATTTTCATTCATTTGTTGACCATAAAAAGTAAATCAATGTCAAATAATCTATTGATTTTGAAGAATGGTCTTTCCAAATAGTGGACTTGGTTCATCAATTCACCATACCAAAACTATCAATGCCTTTAACCGTGGTAGTCTAGTAATCCATGATCCTACATGTTCCAAGGAAAATCAAATCAAGCATGTACATCAAAACATTGGGAGATTAATAACCCATGTTCTCAAAATCTCTAATTTTTCGGTCCAAATTAAATGGAGAATGGGGTCATAACCCTAAAGATTTATCGTCTACTGTTTACCTTCAAAAACCCTAAAACACTCTCAAACTTGAAGTTATTTTAAAAAACCCATAGCCAAAACGCCGTTACAATCGATTTACAGAAATAAGAATGCCATTCGAACATCGCAATAAAACATGGATGATTGTGGATTGGGAAAAAAAACTTACGAGTCATGTTCGCAACGATTGTTGCGTATACTGGTTAGGGGTTTTCTTCGGTGTTGAAATTGCTAGGCTGTCGTTCTTATACTCCGACACTTCACCGCCATGTTTTGGCTGTTCTCCGGTGTCAGACCAAACCTGGTAAATGGCATGGTGGGGTTGCCGAAATCTCTATGAAAGTGGGATGGTGGATGGGATGACTTGGGTAGGGGGAAAATCTTCACCGTAAAATTAGGGATTGAGGAGGGTTGGATTTTGGGATGAGGATTATCTGGTTGTTATGGATGGTGGGATCGAAAGAATAGGATAATGGGAGATTTTTCACCGTAATACTAGGGATTTTGGAGGGATTGATTTTGGGACAAAAAATATTCTAAACTGTCCACCCAAAAATAAGGTGAAAAGGTTATGAAACTGCCTATTTTTTGGGGTCAGTTTGAGTATTAAACATGCAACAGGTTTGTGGGATGGTTTTTGGGACTATTGACTTTTCCTAATTTGTTACTATAATATAGGAAATACAAAGAGCCAAAATAATTTGTAAGGGTTTTTGGGTATTATTTAAAATTCAGGATGGGATCATAACTATTCAAAACCATTAGGATGGAGAGCTCTTTTGCCTAAAAGTTTAATCTAGATTAATGGGTTTTTTTTTTGGTAAAAAAACCACCCTCCTTTGGATTAAAAGTTCCATAAAAAACCGGATTATAGATGCCACGTGTTGGCCTGGAGAAGAAAAGGAGGTCAAAAGTGTGGTATGTAAGATTACTAATTTGTCCTTCAGGGTTTGCAATCGATGCAGAAACCCTATCTATGGCCACACTTCACAACCGCTTCCATCTGCAATATCCCATTCTCTCTCTCCCAAAAGCCATCGTCCATCATCCCTCCCACCTTAAATTCGTGAATTGGATCTGTGGTGCTACACAAATCGAAGGTAGTCTCCCGATCTAAGGTCGCTGGACAAACCGAGGAACAATTCCTGCTGCGCCCAACTCCATCGTCGTCGAGTAAGTGCTCAAAACATCCTTTCTACTTGCATAATTGTCGGTGTTTCATTTTGTCCACCGTTTTACCATTGATTGTTTGGAGGATGTCATTGATGTTGTCAAATATTTTCCGTTGTCTTTGTTATTTCTCTTTTCTGTTTGGAACTGGTTATGGTTTCAACTATAGGGTGAAGTTGTAGATCTTCAGAAATAATAATGTTTGATGTTTTGTTCACTGGTTATGCGTCCAAAGGCTTGATGTTTGGATGCCTATTCCCTAAGCCACACAATAACGAAAAATTGCACAAACACAAAATTTAAATTGAAATTCAGATTCTGTATTTGATAGATAGTCTCAAATTAAATTCACAAAGATGGTGAATATATGATGCAATCTGGGTTTTAAATGTGCTTTTTCATTGTTTAAATGCTATGCTTGTTAGATTTCTTACTCTTTATTTTCTACCTTCTGGCCTAGAAGCATGGTTAAAATTTCTCAAAAGTTAGTGATTAGTGAACCGCGTTCTAGGGAATGATCCTGCTTTGTGAAATGTAAAACTCAAACTTATTTACCTCTAGAGCTCTATACTGCTTTTTATCGCAGACAATTCCTTTCTTTGATGGTAGAAGTAGGGGTAGAGTTTCATAAAATTACGTTTCACTAAACTTGGATTTGCTCATTTTAGCTGTTGCTTGCGTTATTCTATTTGTAGGAGGGTATTTGGTATGGCTTTAATATGATTTGATCATCCTCTATTCGATTCAAGAAATTGTTATAGTACATAGGACAATGTAGAAGTTAGACCAGGACATGTGAAGCTCATTGTTGTCAGTGATAGACCTCAAAAGCAGCAGGTTTATGCAAGTAGTGTGTATTAGTTTAGTGAGAAATGGTAAAATAGGCAAAAGTCAGTGATAACTTTTCATGCTATGCTTAAAACACCCAACATAAAACATTATTAAAAAAAGTAAAAAACTTAATAACCAAATGACGAAAAAAACGAGCAAGTTTTTTCCCTGTTCCAAAAGCTTGCTATTCTCAATTACATTTTCCTAGTTACTTCACAACATAGTTGTCAAAGGCGAAAGGCGCACTGAGGCACAAAATCCTGTGGGGACTAAGGCGAGAGGCGAGGCGCACCTATGTGAAAAAAAAAAGAAAACAGAGCATATAGCAATACTTTAACTAATAACACTAAGTCAATGATTTTTAGATAGCATACCGTCCAAAAGATACATAAAAACACTTACCAAATCGCATATAGTTTACGGTTCTCGCACAGAATAGAACTAATACATCGAAATCAACAAAACACAAGCGTCCACCATTTGATTTAAAATTAAAGCAAATAGCTATCCCAATTTAAAGCAAGTACTAACATCGTCAATTTCAATCCCAAGTAAATCCACATCTTCTTCATCTTCATCAGTGGATTTGTATCCCTCCTCATCTTCCTCTTCTTCCGTCTCTTCAGAATTTACCTCTTCTTCATCTATTACATCAATTGGATTTGTTGCCCTTGCTCGTGCCCTTGTTGTTAATCTTGTTGCATTGTTATTTTCTCCTACTCTTGAAGCTCTAGCCACATCACCTCAAGTTAAACTAGTATCCCCAAACACTGCCTCATTATCTTCATCCGATTCTCCATCCAACACCCCACACAACCATTCATTACTATCATCAACATTTGTCAAAGAAATAGGATCAATTGTATCTCGCATATCATATTGGCATTTTAATGCCTTGTTATACTTGACAAACACCAAGTCATTGAGACGTTTTTGCTGGAGCCTATTTCTTTTTTCGCTATGGAGCTGCAAGAATGATAATCAAATACTATTTTATACAAGGATGTTAAAAAAACTAATAGAAAAATAGGAATACATGCATCTTTAGGTAGATACTTACGTGTTCAAATACACTCCAATTTCGTTCACAACTAGAAGAACTACACGTGAGGCTAAGAACCTTTATCACAAACTTTTGCAATTGAGGAGTCGTGGAACCATATGCAACCCACCAATCAACTGTGGATTTGAACTAGCTAGGCATCAATACTAGACATTTTAAAGAAACTAAAAAGTTTATAGTTTGCTTTAAATTACCTGGTGCCCTTCTAGTTCTTTGCCTAATTGCTAGTGGCATTGAAAAAAGTCCCTCAGCTTTCATATAAGTAGCCATCTAAGAAGTGATTTGATTTTGGGTCTTTTCATCTGCAACTAACTTTGTTATGCAATTATATATCCCTGTCATAACCTCAACATCTTGCTCAACTTGTGGGTTTGAGTAAAAGAACTCCGGATTCAAAAAATGCCCCGCGGCATGCAAATGACGATGTAATTGGATTGGCCACCTATTGTCAATAATCATAAAGAATTCTTCATATTTCTCAACCTTTTCACCAAATGAATGGGCTATGGATTCTTTTATTCCATGGGAGGCTTCCTCTCACTATCAACCAATCTCAACACCTTAACAAGAGGGCTCGCGATCTTAAGAGCATACACAATATTATTCCAAAATGAGGGCATCATTAGATATCGTTGCACTTGTTTACCTGTCTGCTCTTTTGCCCATATGCTTTTTGTCCATTCTTTTGAAAGGAACATTTTCCTCAAATTGTTCTTTTGTAGATGAATCCTAGATAAAGTGAGGAAAGCAGTTGAGAATCTTATTTTTGCATGCTTGACCACTTCATTTTCTTGGGTATAACGCCTCATCATATTAAGTACACCGGGAGGAGCATAAATGTAGTCATTCATTCTGACGGCCCTTTTGTAAACCTACATAAATTGTGGTATCTTGAAAATATCTTCTAACATCAAGTCAATGCAATGGGCCGCACATGGTGTCCAATAAAGATTTGGTTGCTTTGCTTCCAAAAACTTTCCTATAAGAAGTTTAAACCAAAAGAAAATATTAATTCGAAGTACAAACTACAAACTACAAACTACAAATTTGTAACTATAAAAACAAACTATAAACTTTTTTATTTATAATGAAGTTAGATATAAGATTCTTAGTTCTTACCTGCCAATACAATAGCTGAGGCGTTGTCCGTGACAACTTAAACCACATTGGCTTCACCGACGAGGTCCTCATATTTGTCAAGAAGCTCAAACAATTTTTGGCCATCCTTTACAAAGCTCGATGCATCAATGGACTCGATAAGCATTGTTCCTTTTGGACAATTCACTAAAAAATTGATCAAGGTCTTTTGATTCCTATCACTCCATTCATCAGACATTATAGAGCATCCATATTTCACCCAATCCTCTTTGTGATCCTTCATCAAATTTTTCGTATTAACCACCTCCTTGTTCAAATAGGTGACCCATGTCTCATGGTAACTTGGTGGTTTCATGCCCAGACCATATTGCCCAATAGCTTCAACCGCGTGCCCAAAGCTTTTGTATTTAACTGCATTAAAAGCAATACCGGCATCATACATCCACCTTGCGAATTTCATAACTGCAGGATCTCTTAGTTCTTTCTTGTATGGGTCGTTCGCATCAATAGTTGGTTGCTTCCCTTTCCGATTTTGCACCATAACATCCGCATCGGGAGTGAAGTATACATCAATAGGCCCTTTCCTTTTTAGCTTTTTTGGCCAATGTCACACCCTCAAATTTAATAACTCAAAAGTAAATAAAATCTACATAGGACAAATCAAGATCTCAAATTTTTCCCTTGAAATAGTCCAAGTCAACATAATATAATCTCATCATTTCGAATACACAAGTTCTATTCACTAGCGTCCATAACCCGAATGCATAAGTACAAAGTTCAAAGTTATTACATTGCCAAATAGTCAAAAGATTAATAAATTGAAGTTACAAAACCATCTTTCCAAAAATATAATACAAGATGGGAAAATAACTTCATGCATGTTTAAGCTCCATGTAAATGTCACTCGACAAGCATCCAACTTCATGCTCCATGCCGTGTACCTGAAAATTGATAGGTTGAGCTCACTAACCCAGTAGGAAAACTATTCTACCAACGCTAGGTGTATAAACATGATACATGCATAATGAATGAGTATGAAGATGGACACGGCCAAAGTACAAGGTTAGGATGGACGGAAGGCTATAACTCGACCATGAAGTAACCAACGTATATCCAAGTGTTCAAAAATGTGTCCAAGTGTCCAAGATGTGTCCAAGTGTCCCCAAAATAAATTTAAGTATCCCAACAAGGTCCAAGTAGTTACCAAAATCCTCATTTTTGCATATCGGAAGTTAACTTTTGCCAAAAACGCCAAATTAGTCCAAATTCATCACAACCGATATTTCATAAGAAAACAATCATCTATTTTAATAGGGAAGTATCCCTCTGCCGGATTTCATGGGCTCCGTGCACCCATGGCTAGGGACACCAAACGGGTGATCCCTAGAGTTCATTTTATCCAATAAGTTCATATTAAAACCATTGTCTTTCAAAAAGTCCCAAAAATCCCATTTCTTTCAAAAGTTCACCATTTTCGCCAAAAATGTGTCAACCGACGCGTGTCCGATACGTCAAACATAAAATTTGTTAATTCACGTGTCGAAGGGTTACTTTTATGAATTCGAAGTGGATTCGGTGTTCAAAATGGTGGTATGGGTCAAAAATACGATGAAATGGACGATCGGGGACCAAACGGGCATCAAAGGGTGGCCTAAAATCACCCCAAAAATAGGGGAGAGTCTCTGAAAAACAGGGGCAGTAGCCCTAAAATAGGGGCATCAAACAGATTTTCACCCTATTGGTGTGGAATTTCAACCCAAACATAAATGTAAAGCTTAGGGCCAAAAATTGGAAATGTAGAGTGACTAATGGACCTCAAGGGAGTGTCAAACAATCATCAATTGCAACAAACAAGAGCTCAATTCATAGATCACAAAATTTTGCCCAAACAACACAGCCATGGTAGCAAAGCATAAATTCAAAGGAATTGACAATCAAGAACAAGTTATATGCTATATATCACTTAAATACAACTAGAGGGAGTGAAATTTGTCTTCCTACCTCAAGGTTTGAGCTTGAAACAAGTGGGTAAATGAAAACCCTAGCTTCCAATGTGCTCCAACCCGAAATGGGGTCTCTTGGTGCGAAAAGAGTGCAACCTAAGCTTCAAAATGCGTAGAGGAGGTGATTTTAGGTGGGGTTTAGGAAGGAGACTTGAGGGTTTTTTGGATTTTTGAGCTTGGAGTAAGAAGATGGAGGAGAGGGGAGAGAGAGAGAGAGTCAGCAGAGGCAGAGAGAGAGAGAGGACTGTTTTGTTTAAAATGCAAGCACAAGAAATGTATTTATACTCTCATCCTCTTACACTTTCACCCCTAGACTTTCTAATGTATATTAAACACACCCAAATGCATTCTACCACTATCTTATTGACCCCTCTTAGTTAAAATTTAATTCCTCACATTTACCCAATATTATTCCGAAAAAATTATGTAAAAATACGGGTCCTTACAGCCAAGGTTTAGAAACGGAGCCTTGACTGCTCCCCGTTGCAACAGATTTACCTCAACCTCTAGCAGTCGCAATCTCCACAACATCATCATCGTCCTCATCATCAAAACCATAATCATCAATATCCGACATCATTTGCATTTGCTCTTTCAATGATTTTTTATTTCCCATATACTCTTGAATCTCCTCTTACACATCGACTAGACATTTTGGACAATCTGTCACATCTCTATAACCTCCCACAAGGTGTTTCTTTGCCCGACACCCCTCCATTGGTTACTTTGTTACAAAAATTACACTTCATTTTGTTAGTGTTTGCGGGATTTGGCAAATGGTGATACTTCCATGAGAGATCCGTTCTAGTATTAATGTTATCTCCTCCGCTTGACATCTAAAAATGAAACACCAAATACGACCTCTGAGTCTCTATCTCTCTGACCTCTCTTTTAGAAAAAATTCATTATATGACAACTTAAATTTATAGAAAAGTTAAAATTAAAATAATTAGTGAATCAATCATATGATCACTGCTTTCTTTTTCTTTTTTTATATAAATGAATTCAAAAATTGGAAAAGAAATAAGAAGGGAGGGCTAAAATATTAAAATCCATAGCCAAGTCAAATGTAGTTCATGCTGAAATTCTAATTAAAATTGGACTACAGCCTACGTACCTTCCTAGCTCGGACAGGATCACGAATCAAGGTCTGATCAAGTTCGAAAGCCACCTATGTTAGTCTTCTTTCATGCTGAAATTTAATTTATGCCAAAAGACTTCTTTCACTCTGTTTGATTGAGTTCGAAAGCCACCTCTATCAGTCTTCTTTCACGCTGAAATACCACACCAAATCAAGGTCTATCTGTCTTCTTCTTGATCGAATTCGACGACTCTGTCTTCTTTCTTGACTTCTTGATCGAAGACTCTATCGTCGTTCTTTGCTTCTTGTTGATCATGAGAGAGAGAGAGAGAGAGAGAGAGAGAGAGAGAGAGAGATGTAGAGATCAAATATGTTGGACAGTTGCTGGGGGCTGAGGGCTTTTATTTCTGAGATCCAAAATCAACGGCCAATATGAGATTTCTAACCTGAGTCATAAAAATAAACGATTGTTATTAAACTTGAAAGAAGCTCGCTTTTTTAATCCCCTCTCGCCTTTGCGCGCCTTTTCCTCGCCTCTTTTAAGTCGCCTTGCCTGGGTGTACCCCAGGCACAATGGGTGTGCCTCGCTGCGCCTCTCGCCTAGGCACTCGCCTGAGCGTGCCTTTGACGACTATGCTTCACAAGACATCAATGGAACAAAAATTATGAAATGGTGTTACCTCAAATCTTTATACATAGATTGTTGATAGTATCCAAAAAACTAACAAACGACAGTTCACTATCAAAACATGAGATGTGTCCTAAATCCACGCATTCCATTACTTTAAATTGTAAAACAAGACATTAAATATTGTACCATCAAATTTCGTATGCTAACCTCATAAGACAACACTGACCAAAGCCAAGTTGCAATGGCTTCGCGGATGTCATCAACCAACTTAGACAGTAGTTAGGTCTGTCGTTGTGGTTATGGCCCGTGCATCATTACAACTCCCGCTCAACTAAGAATCCCGGAAGGCAATACTTTAAGTGTCCAAGAGTGCCAGTAAGTTAAACATCTTACCCGTTGTCATGCACGAAATTTATCCTTCTATTTTTCAAAGGTACCAAATTGCATAGCTTATTGTTTAAGTAAAATAACCAGCCCTACGACAAGTGGAATGGGTGGTGTGACAATTCAATTCAAAAGACTAGTAACGTGCCAACTCCGGCTCGACACAATGCATCACCCAACGGAACCTTTGAATCCTTAAAGAAATTGGAAGATGATGTTGCTACCTTACGGGCACAGTAACTGCACCTGATTACGACAGTGCAGACACTCATGACAATAATAGTTGGGGTTTGTGTTGTCCAAGTCGTCCTTCTGCTCCGTATGAAGTTTGAATAGGAAACGGAGTTCCAAGTGCACAACGGAAATGTAGACGATCACCATCATTTCATTATATTATATTAACTGTACTTCAATATGTATGAACTTTTAGTGCCTTTCTGTTGTAATGTGTTGCACTACTACTTATGGTTGAACGGTGTTTTGTGTTATAATGTGTTCCAAATGTTATTTGTTCCTATTTTGTATCAATATTTTACTGAAAATTTATTGTTCATTTAATTATATTTTGTTTGGAAGACATGGTTTCACCGAGAATGGTGTCAATGTTGTGAGGAACAAAGGACCATTAACCCAACACCGACTGGTTGTTTCAAGCCAAGATGTAGGGAAAACTTCACGCAAAGAACCCAGGGTGAACTGGGATTCACCTTTAACGAGGGCATTCTTGGAACTTGCCGTCAAAGAAATTGAAAAAGTGGGTAGAGGCACAACACAACTCTCCAACTAGTCATTGGCTAGGATTTCATAGCACTTGACTTCTCTTGGTCAAACCTCATTGCAGTAAGTTTAAGCTCTTCATGAGGCTGTCAATTATAAATTTTTGTGTGCATCGTACATTGAATAAATGAATTCATAGTCATAAATTCATAATGACAATATAGGTGTGTTAAACTCTTTGCCTTAAATACAGGAATTCCAAAACGTTTGTCTGAATCTGTGGTAAACAATTGCACAAAACTTTGTCTCAATATGTACTGTTATTAGAGATTGAGAATCAAATTCCCCCCTTTTTCGTGATTTATTAGTCCAATTTTGTTTTCCCCAGAGAAGCTGTTGACTGATTTTAGTTCTGTTTTTGGAATTCATATAGTGAAATTGGTTCTTTACTAATATCCTCTAAGAAATAAACCAGTTAACTGTATTCTCTTAATCGTTCAACAAATAAATATGTGCAGAAAAACAAAAGAGGAAAGAAACAATGGGAAATTTCATTTGTATTTTATCTCGTGGAGGAAACAAGTCCTCCCTATAACATATTTGTGGTAAGGTGCCAATGCCAATTTTCAAGTAAAAGGACCACTATCCAGTATGGTCATTTTAGGGTCACTGTGAACATGTGATGTCCTAGTGCATTTGTCCACTTGCAAGTTTTACACTTTCTTTTAAGTTCTGCCATAGTTCACTTGCATATTTTAACACCACACTGAACCAATGCAGGCTCCACCTGTGATGTCTCATTTTATGTATTGTGGAAACTGTGCACATGTGATTCCAACCCCATTACTCGTTTGAACGCATTGCGGACTGCATTATTATCGAAACTGTGAACATGTGATTTACGGTACAAGGGTGATTGTTGAACATTGATGTATTTTTCTGCAGCTCACTGCGTCCGCTTCCAAGTTGTACAATTTGATTTGAATTTTGCTGAAGTACATGTTTTGGTTGTACACTTCTATACTTGAAACATGTGAACCTCAAGCATACGTATGTGTGGTTGGAATTTTATTTCTTCGCATAATTATTACCACATTCACACTTGTACGCTTTTTCAAATTCATCAACTTTATACGCATACTTCACATGTCAAAATAAGACAATTGTGTACCTTAACAATGAACCATATGTTCTACAAATAACAATTCTGTAAACCAATACATATGTGTTTCCTTCTTTTGGGCCAAACAAGAGCCAGTAAACAGGTGAATAAAAACTCGTTATTCCCATTTGCTTTACATTTTGGGTATGTTATCCTGTTTGAATGGTGAATTCTTGTCTTTTAAATGAATATATTTGTTTTGCATGGTGTGTAGTCTGCCTTAATGTTTTGCATGGTGTATATTTTGCATTATCCTTCCATGTAACTTTTTTTTCCATGGCAGCAAAATGAACATGTTGCAAAGTTTAAAGAGCGTCCAATTGAACACGAGGAACTAATGCACTGTGTGTTCGAAGAAATGACAGCCACCGGGGACTACGTGCACATTCTAGCGGAGTACGAAACTAAACCACCCAACTCCATTGACTTGGAGGAGTACAGTCTTGAGATGGGTACCGATCTGCAGGAGGGAGAAGACTTGGTTGAGGGAGGTGGGAACACGGTTGGGGTTGATATTGGGGATGAGGTCCATAGTCAAATGCCAATGCATGGCACTAATGAAGTGTCACCAATTCACCCGAGATCAATGCTGAAGAACCTAGGACAGGAATCAAGTGGATCGAAGAAGTGCAACACCGCATCTACCGGGACGGATGAATTGTCTCAATCTATGAACTGACTTTTGCGAAACATGGAGACCTGAGACCCGTTTCCGCAGCGGTATCGTATGAGAAGTTCCATGTATGAAGTTACAGAGTGTATTGACAACATGAAGTTCTTTAAGAAACAGCCATGACCTCGTGTGAATTGGTGGGTTATGGCTCACTTGAAGCGCAACGCCATGGATGGAGGCATTTTCATGGCAAAGAAAACGGAAGAGGAGAAGTTGGAGTTCCTTAGGGAGCTGCACATGAAAGCCATGATGGGTGCACATCCCACTCCCACCGTGGTCCCCTTCTTAGATTAGTAGTATGTCATTTGGATTTCTTTATGCATTTCGTTAGTCAGACTTTGGCATTGATTATAAAACTTGTGTGTGGTGTTTGTAATAATTCTTGATGTGGCACCGGTCAAGACTTATGGGTGAGGAATCTGGGGGATGGTTCTTGTAATTTTTCATTTTCACTGCTAGTTTACTACTGTTGCAATTATTTGTTGTTATCTCTTTGCAAGTCCAAAGGGTTGACATTCTACATTGGAAGTTAATGTCCCATGATTTTTTTTTCGTTGCAGTATGGAACATCCGAATTGGGGGAATGACGGTGATGGCAGTTCTTATCAAGGTGGGGTCTATGATTTCGGTAATTTTGCTAGTTGGTTGGAAAGCGAAATTTTCCAAGAAAACAATATTCCACATCAAAAAGACCCGTTGAATCCTCCACCACCCCCACAGTACAATCCCTATGGTGGCATCCTGTTACAAGGAATGGGCGGGTACCATAATGATTTCAATTCATCATACGGAAACAACGTTGCATCAAATGAGAATTGGGACGACACAAACTATGAAACGGATTTCTTGCCCGGCCTTGGTTCACAATCGATGGTGAATTCCCAATCCGGCCTCAACATGGGTGACTACAGTAATGTACTGTACATGAACTACAAAACTGCCAACTCAACCAGTGCCGGTCCAAGCACGGGTGGGTATAGTAATGTACCCTACATGAACTATGAGACTATCTACTTAGCCGATGTTGGGCCAAGCATGGCATACGGTGGAGATCATGGTGGGAGTTCGGAGGACAATTGGGATGAGATGCATGAAAACCCTGAATACAGGTTTGCGGGTGATTTTCTCAACCACAACGATAATGACGACAATGATGACAGATTCTCGTTGCCGGACGATGATTTAGAGGCGGCCATTTGGAATGAAGCTGAGATGCAAGATTTGTGTAGTATTGTGCTATTGGAAGCCGTACGAGAATGTCAAAAACGGTTGAAAAAGAAAAAGATTTCTTTCCACACTTCACCACTTCGAGGGGATACATGGATGATCTATGGAATAGTCACCCAGAGCATTTTTACCAGGTACTTAAAATGTCGAAAAGGACATTCGAGAAACTTGTGGGGGAATTGGAGACCATTTACGGATGGACGGTTGGCAAGAGTGATGCCATAGCTTGTGACGAATCTTTGACAATGTTCATACATTTATTGAGAGGATTTTCAAATGACGAGATCCAAGAGTGTTTCCAACATTCTGGCGAAACAATTAGCTAGCAAATACACAAGATCTTGAGGTGCCTTTAGAAATTCAACTATGACAAACTTTAGCCGACTAGAAGTCAAGACGACCCCCACTCATATTTGGATCGACGAGCATTCTACACCCCCTTCAAGGTGGTTAAATTTTTTACATTTTTGTCTAAATTAAATTTCAAATCTTATTAGTTTATTATAATAACAAAACATTGTTCAAGCAATATTATTTATTAAGACGTTCAATTTTTTTTTCTCATAGGGTAAATGCATAGGTGCTCTAGATGGAACCCACATAATGGTAAGGTGTAAGAAAAAAGACGATCAAAGAAAGTTCTATGAGAGAAAAGGGTATCCTACCCAGAATATTCTAGTGGCCTGTGATTTTGATTTGACATTCGTGTATGCATCTACTGGTTGGGAGGGGTCCCTCCACGATAATACGATTTTCAAACACGTGGTGTACAATCCGAGGCATCAATTTCCATAGCTTGAAGAAGGTAAAATGGAAGATGTTCTGTTATAGTGGCCAAAATTGTTACTTTTGTATTGCATTTCATTTTTATTTATTTTTACAGAGGGGAAATGGATATTAAAGCTATGTTCAACCTCGTAAAGGGAAAATTTACCTTGTCAAGGCTAGCAACCCAAAAAAGCTTGGGTTTTTGGCCCCATACAAAGGCTACAAGTACCACCAAGCGGATTTTCGTCGAGGTAGGAGAATTATTCGTGACGACAAAGAATTGTTCAACAGAGCACAATCCTCTTTGCGTAGCTGTATCGAGCGGACTATCGGGGTTTTCAATAATAGGTTCCCCGTTGTTTCATGTATGTCGTGGTATTCATTGAAAACCCAGGTGCAGATAGTTCTTTTTGCAATGGCGTTCCATAATTTCATCCGGCGAGATAGAGATCAAGAGGAGGACTTGTTTCCTCCAGTGGAAAGACAGCGTGAGTATGTGTTCTAAGATTTGCCGGATTCGGATCCCACTCAAGAGGATCGCGAGGACATGCCTCAGTATGGAGTGTTTAACGATGAGAACGATTTGTACATGAATAGTGTGCGGAATAACATTAGAGAATAGCTGCGTAGGCAGCGAAGGACGCGCCAACATTGAAGAAGTGGGGTTTCTAATATGGAACCTGTTTTTGGAGCGATGTTTGAAGATGTTCTGTACTATTTGTGGACTTGTTGATTTTATTTTATTTTGGTTCATGTTGTTGAATGTTTGTTGTGGGTACTTGTATGACGTAAAAGAAACCGAGTTTAGGTTTGGGTTTGGGTTATGTGGGGTATTATGCCCGTAGAGCAAATAAAATGGAACTAAATCCATTTTAAGAGTAAATGTAATATGGTATTAAGCCCCAATTTTAAATGTTGGTGTTGTCATTAAGTATCGTTTTGAAGCTTATTTGTTGAATGTAATGTTCATTTTGTTTTTGTGTCCCAATCCCCAAAAAAAAAAAAAAAAAAGTTGAATCGCAGATGAAAGTGGAATTATCAAATAATGTTCTCAATTTTTTGGGGTCTCATTTATGGAAATTGGGTACACACCACAATGAGGCAAAATGTCCAAAAAAAGTATGGTCTTTGCCGTGGGTGGTCATGGTGGGCATAATGGTAATTTCTTAAGTCTCCCCCATTCTCCCCACTTGGGAGAATCCATAAACCACCCATTAAACCAAAGCAGATTATTTGTTTTTTTGTGGGAAAAACCAAAAAACCATTAATCCAAATTAATCTTTTAGGCCAAAACAGCTTGGAATCATAACTATTTTATTTGTATAGAATAGTTAATTAACTGCCCCATTTAACAATAATTAAAAGTCTGAATGAGCAATTAAAAGCTTCAATTCATTTACCAAAAAAAAAAAGAACTTCCTTCAACAAGTTTTCACTTTTGAGTAAGGCTTTGTTTTTCAATACATTTTATGACATAAAATAAATTCATTTTATGTCATTCCTTTTCCAATACATAAAATGAAGGGAACCATTTTTCTGCCCTTTTTTCAAAAAAATTCAAATCCATTTCTGTCAAAGCTTGGCCCACCCACAATGGAAGGTAAAATTACAATTTTACCCTCTAGTACACCGTTTTCACTTGCCCATTAAACAAAAATGAGGGTATTTTGGTAAATACGCCATTAGTAGAGATTTTATGCTAACTGCATAAAATCTATTGGAAAAACAATGTCATTTTATCACCACTCCATAAAATTTCAACTAAAATAGAATTTTCATTTTATGACATAAAATGTACTTGAAGAACAAGGCCTAATATTCACCTACTTTTTAGGTTGATGAGTGTACAAAATGTAATAATCTACACACGCAAGTCTGAAATCCCATTTATTTCTCACGCTACAATACAGAAGCCTCTATCGCAACGTCAACGACCGTCAACTCATACGGTGCCCGGAAAAAATGACCATTGTAGATAATTTAATGAACTAGTCTCGTTTTTAGACGGTTATAAATGTCCAAACCAGCTATACGTATTTACGGCGTACCACTAAATGCAGACACGCTCGCAGTAGATCACGACTCCCTTTATTAGCAGCAACGCGGTGGCCCTTGACATTAACGCAAACATCACCGAGAGATCGAGAAGACCGAAGAAGACCCTGGAAGCGAAGCCCTCCAATGGCTTACGTTGAGCGAGGTATCTCTCTCTCTCTCTCTCTCTCAATCTAGCAGAAATCGATTTCCCTGTAATAGGTTTGTTGTTGGTAGATTGATTTAAAAACTGTTCGGTAATCGGCTTCCAATTAGTCGAAACTAGGGTTTGATTTTCCGATGGAAAAGTTCTTTATGGTGTATAATGAGGACTGCGGATAACATTACCGAGATTCGTTAATCCTTCAATTGGCAAGTTTTGCTGTTTATTTGATTTTTATTTTTTGGGAAGTTCAAAGAAGAGAGAATTTTCATGAGTTTTTTTTTGTTGTCAATCTGTTGGTCAGCGGTAATAATTATCAGAGAATTATGCCAACAAGACTCTTAAATCAATTATGCAAGAGTTCACTATCGCAAAGCTGCAATGACTAAATCTGACTAAATCAAGTGCAACAGCCAAACCAAGACAATAAATAACTCCATAGTGAGAAGAAATAGACCAGCAAAGGAAAAGCCTGATCAGGGGAAAGAACAATGTAACAATTCATACGCCTATGTACCTACGTCCTAGAGCCCCAGATAGAGCATACAAAGGTGACCATCTGGGCTGCACCTAGTTAGTTAAAGTTTACTGACTAAAATCGCTACCAAATTTTGATTTTGCTATGCTGGTACTATAAATTTCTTCTTCACCATTCTAGGCTAAATTTCTTGTTACTTTGTTAGCACTTTTTGCAACCCTATAATAGGGCTCTCGTGTGTGAGTTCTGTATGGACTGTATCAATCTCAATGTAATCCTTTTCGTTTCCCTATAGTCAACATGGTATCAGAACCAAGAAGGGGAATTGAAGATCATGAAGCAATGCTGAAACCATGCTTGCATGTAGAAACAAAACATACACTTGGGTTGGATTTTATGTGCTATAGTATAAGTGTCTTTGTTTCATTGATGTTCATCCGAGGCTGCATAGTCATCACTCTGGGCGCTAAGGGTTTCATATTTGGCAAATTGCATCATATTCTAGTATGTAGAACATATGACATATCCTTTTTGGTTTAATCGTACTTGATGCCTCGCATTTCAGTCCATAGTACATTTGGCTTTGTACTTCTCAAAAGAGTGTTTAACTGCACAACCCAATATTGTCTACTCTAAGCAATCCCGGGCGCCCGGCCCTAAGTTTCTCAAGGCCCCAACCAGATTATAAATTTGAGGCCCTTCCTATTTCTTCTATAGGAAGAGTGAACAAGATTATTACTGCAACAAACCGGGGTAGGGCCAGGAATTTATGGCAGCGAGGTCGTTATTAATCAGATGTATATTTGATGGTGTTTTTATTTGCTAATCAAAAGTTGAATACCTGAAGTGTGCAAATGTGTGTTCTTACTTGAAAAATGTGTACTGAAATTCTAACCTCTTTAGCATTCGACAAGTAATATCCACACTTCTTGACTGATGGTAAGTGAAATTCTAGGGTTAGAAAGAGTGCAAATTCATAGTTTTGAGGTGATTCTTCATATTTGCGTAATTTCATTAAAATTATGGGGTCAAATTCACAAATTTTAATAATATTTTCGCCAATTTAATGGGTAAATGTGGATATCGGTGGGGTCAAGTGACTCCACTTGACCCATGGTAGCTCCGCCCTTGGCAACAAGGATCAACATCCCACATATAAGTTCTAAAGAAAATTCCAAACTGGCTAGGCGTAGGCACAAAAGCCATATACTAGAAGTAATCCCATATGCAAAGTTCCAAATTGCTTCCATATACCAAAATATAAATGATCCCTTACACAAAAGTCATAATCCCATAAACAAAAAGTGCTACCAGCCTACCACCATGTACCACTATTAAGGCCCTAACATTGTTGAGTGAAATTCATTGGGCATTTTTATCCTAACCTATTATACAAACTTATATACGTGGGGGCCCTAAAATTGGGCTGTATTTGGAGGCATTGGCCTACTGGGGCTATGCCCAGGGCCAGGGCTGACTCTGAGACAGCTCAAAGGCTTTTTGAGGGATGGCCATTACAGTTGACATGCAGAATTGTATTTATGAAGGCCACTCAAAGGCTGGTTCTGTATTAGTGTGGCATGTGTAATTGGACATGTGGAGATGCTGCGCTTGGAGGCTGCTCGAGCATCAATATTTGTTGGATTTTATGCGAAAATCTTTCCTCTTTTTTTCTTAAAAGTAGACGTATATTAGAAACCAAGGCATAAAAGGGTTTCCGGTTTGTATGCAAAGATGCCGACCACCTAGATACCAACTACACTCACATGTGTTCAAACGATCAATCATGTTGTGAAATTTGAAGATCCAGGGATTGCACCCCCTCTTGTTCTAGCTAGTGATACAAGCAACTAACAAAACTTTCTAGCCTATTTAAAAGGTGTTTCTAAAAGCTTCAAAATGAGGTCTGTTCCTCTTATGCAAAATTAACGAGATTTTATTCCTTCGAGACGACTCATATGGTGGAACCTTAGCACGTTCACATTCCTAAAGGTTATGTACCAAATCTGATTTTTTTACTTAAGCCACCTTCAAACGTACCCCACCCACCAAAGAGCGAGCTTCGTTATATGGCTTTGCTCGTTTTTTGTTTTGGGTTCTGAAAGGAGGGACCGAGGGAGGTGTTTCTTATGTTATACGGTTTTGCTCGTTTTTTGTTTCCGGTAATGAAATTGTTTTCAACTTAATGTTTTCTTATAGTTATTTTTTTTTATCATGTTTTCAACTTCATGGTGAGGATTGTTTTCTTGGACATCAGGCCTTTTCTAGAATTGACAGTTTTTACAGTATGGAGTGTTTATCATGATTGGCTATGCCAACTAAATACGGTTCGGCATTTTTTTTTGTCCCAGCATTTTGCTTGTGCCCACTGGGTCGAGATCAGTTATTTTGGATACCATTTTCTAGATATCCTACAGGTTTATGTTTTGGTCTTCAAACATATTTGTTTGTTTCATTTATCTCAGGCGTGGTAAAATCGAAGCGGTCAATATGGAGGTTGAAAACGATCACTGATTTCTTCTGGGCCATTGTTAACATCATTGGCGTGTTTTTTGCAACAATGTTTTCGGTAAGTTGATGTAGTGTTACTTATCTTTTGCAGTTCGGATGTCAATTACTTATCTTCTATCACCTTTGATCCTTGTACTCCTTTCAGATGGAAAAGTCAGATGCGTATAAAAAAGGCAAAGCTGGGAAGAAATGGGATGATGGGGGTCCAGGGGGTCCTGGAAGTGGCCCATATGGTGGTGGACCACGCGGTCCACCCCGTGGACTAGACAACGTTCGAGGGATTGATCATAGTGAGTCCTTGTTTTCTTTTCTAGGTGCGTTTTATCATTTTCCTTATTATCTACGCAGAAGTTTAAATCTTTGCTTCAATAACAGGTTCCCTTCCTGCCTGTGGTTCCTGCTGTGGCTGAAGGGCTGGAGTTATCTCTGTTTCGAAGGTGTCAAAATTGTTTTAAAGTATTTGGAGCCAATGTACGTGGTGTTAATGTGGAATTAATACTGTCTTAAATGTTTTAGGTGCCTTTAAGATACATGAATTACCGAACATAAACAACTGAATATAAATGAGTTCTCTACTTGTTTCACACAATTTATGTGATTTCTACTTGTTCTATGTGGTCCTGGTTCACTTACTTATTTGTTTAAGATAAGCAGTAAGAAATATTTTACCTCGGGTGATGGTAATGCGAAGCACAAATTTTGGATTTCTTGAACCACGTTAGTGCCTAACTGGTCGAAGTGGACCAGACGGCACTCCGATTACTAAATCAGTTCCTGGGTGAGAAGGGAAAGAGAGAACTTTGAGGAGGAAGAAATAACGTACTTGCTAGGGTTTATCATTGTAGAATTTGTAGGATCTTGTGGCACACCCTCGTGACTAGGTGACGTTGCTGACATTTTTTTTACCCAACAATCAGCATTCGATTCCCAGTTCCTGACGAAACGCCTCGCAAGATGGTCCACAGGCATTGTGTTGGCCGGGCTGATTTCGGGGACGCATGCATGTTGATTTGAGATGCCATGTGGCCGAACTGTACTACGGTGATCCCAACCTGGAGGTACAATGTACGACCGTGAGAAGCGTTGAGGGGAGACCCATGCCACGTGTTCAACCCGTACAATTTATGGATACCATACTGCAGTTGTTTGGTATGGCCCAACCATGTGTTGATCACAGATTGGCGCTCATGTGCCGAGATGAATATTCTTGTTCCTCAACTCCCGCCCATCTCCTCCTCTTCAATCGTGACCCGTATGCAATATCTGGCCTGACCGAATAGACGCGGGTGGGTGGGTTGGGCTTTGGGCCACCTCCGATGTCGATCTGCAGTAATCGTTCTGGAAAGTCGTTTTCCGAGGTAGGTTCTATTTTAACCCAGAGCGATTTGCCTGCTTCTTTATAGGCTATAGTTTACCTGCATCATGCAAATGTCTAACACTTAGGTGCTTTCCAAGATCATCCTATATGAAAGATGTATGGTGTGTGGATAATGAATTACTTGCATGGTATGCAATCTGAACGGTGATCCCAGAACATTTTGAACATGGGCTGTGGGCAGTGATTGGGCCTGCCTATGGTCTTCTGTGTGGATTGGGTTGAATTGCGATGGGTTTAATTATTTCAACCCACTACAAGTACCATGGGAAGTACCCTTACGTTAAGTGTATGACGATGACCAGGTTTTCGAAGTACCCGTGCTTCATAGGTTCCTGAATGTCTTGGATTGTTACGGTAGCCCTTCTGTGTTTGTAAATTTTGCGCCTGCTGTTTTATTAAGTTACTAATACTACATATTTTGTTCTGTTTTTTAACTTCTTGGTGTCCAAGGGAGAATTGGGGAACAATGTCTCCTCTGAGAAAAACATGTATGTAGAGAGAGTACTGCCACTTGGTATCTGTCAGCACATCGAGCCTGTCAAACATGTTTTGGATGGTCAAGATTTGTGAAGGTAAATTTGCCTCCAAAGTTTACATAAATGCCTCCAAAATTTACAAAATGCCACCTTTAAATATAGACCATCGAAATCATGTTTGAACGGCTTGGATGTGCGGACAGGTATCTGTGTCTACTTGCCAATTTTCACTTTTTCCGCATTCGCTCTTGGGAAATGCGGAGAAGTCGCCGCATAAAAATCAGATAGTTATCAGTTATTTTTCCTGGCAATGGTCCCGATATTACAAACTGCTGAATACAAGTAAGCGCAAGGTCAAATTAGTAAATTACTGCTTTTAGTTGAAAATTGAAATGGCAGTCAACTTTGTTCGTTTTGGTTGTTAAGAACTGCCCCCTCTCTCTCCTAGCACAGTTTAGGCCTTCTTTGGCCTAAAGTGGTTAATGATTTTTTGGTTTTTTCGTTTCGTCTTTATTCAAATTTTTATTTTTGCACTTGTTAGTTTTGCATCAAGATTTTGTGGTTTCTGGATTTCTCTCAGTGTGACGAATCTAACGAGTATAAATTTATGGTTAAACCAAATATTTTTTTGTATAAAGCCGAAATACTTGGATTATTCGCCAATAATCCACTTATTTTGGCTTTATTCAAAAAAAATTGATTTTTGACCATAATTTTATACTCGTAAGATTCGTCTCGCCGAGAAGAATCTAGAAATCACAAAATCTTGATATGAAACTGACAAATGCAAAAAAAAAATTGAATAAAGGCGAAATGAAAAAACCAAAAAACCATAAACCACTTTTAGGCCAAAGAAGGCCTTAATTGCTCTCATTTTTCTCTCCGCTCATTGGGTTTTTGCGAAAATTGTCAATATTTTGTATAAATTGAATTGAAATCAAACTAAAACTGAACTAGTTTTATATCTAATTTGGAACCCATATGGAATCATGAATAGGTTCGAATATAATTGCACAAAAAAATTCATAATAAATTCCAATAAAAGGCGGAGCCCAAAAACCTCGGTTTAAAACGAAACCAAGCCACTGTGCAGGGATGGCAAACACAGTGATGGGTAATCAAAGCCGCTTTGCCTGGGTTGGGTTGAAATTTTCTAAGAAAAAGACCCGTATATTTGAAAAAAAAATTGTGTGTAGAATGGGAACCGCTACGTGGTATCCATCGGCACCTCGAACCGTCCAAACTTGTTTTGGACGGTCTGAATTTTTTGGAGAAAATTTACCTTCAAAATTTACAAAAAAAAGCCTTCCTTAAATTTGAATCATTCAAAACATGTTTAGACCACTGGGATGCGTTTAGCGGCAGCGGTCCAGCACGCAAAATTTTCTCCTTATAGCTTAGGGTGAGGTGAGAGAGTAAAGAGGGTGCGACTAGAATTTGGGACTTGTGGATGAGATCCAGCCATGAACTACTGACGTGTCGAGTGTAGAAAATGAAACCCAAAGCGCATATCTTTACAATTACTTTAAAAATCGTAACTGACGCGTGGTTCAAAACTTAGGTAAAACCTCCTGATCGCCTCGAAATATAATAGTAAGTCGGTTTCTGATTCGACCTGATTTGATTTGGCTAAATTGAAAAAATTGATTTTTAAAATTTTTTTTCCTTTTGTCTTATTAAAAAAAAAATTCCATCGTTAGTTTTACTTCAAGATTTTATGGTTTCAAGATTTATCTCATCGAGATAAATCCAAAGAGAATAAAATTATGGTCAAAAGTAATAGTTTTTTGAATAAAGCCGAAAATAAACCAGTTTTTTTGATTATTTTTTTTATTTTTATTCACAAAACTTTAAGTTTGGCTAACAATTTTATACTTTTTAGATTCTTTTCGTCAAGACAAGCCAAGAAATCACAAAAATACCACCAAAAACTAACAAATGCAAAAAAAAGAAAGAAAGAATAAAAACAATGAAAAAAACCAAAAAATTAATTTTTTTCAATTTAGCCAAATCATTGCTATCGCTAAGCAAGGATTTGTGGAAAAGTCAGAAACTCAAACGACATTCTTCTGGGGATGGATATAGGCCACGTTGGCGAGAATAGCATTTGCTGATTTTTTTTGGGTGCTTATTTGCTAACAATGAAACCACAGCAACCACCACCTTCGTGTATCCTATTATATCCACTATTAATGTGCCTATGAGGACCACAAGATGGGAACTTCAAACAGTAGAAAAATATAAATATACTTTACATCATACTGTAATTACTATCACACGTGAGAAAAGATTCGAAACAAAGTCCACAGTCACTGTAACATCAACCCAACTAATACCCCATTAAGGGAAAAAAATAATACAACAAATAAAAGGAAAATAACACGTACTCACACGGAAGTTGAGAGGTTCAAATTTCAAAACCTCCAAGTGAGATGCATGAATCCTTCCACTAATATATGGGTTCCTTAATTGGGAGCCCAATATAAAACCATTAATTCAATTTTTTATGAATAGTACATAATTGTCTATTAAAAAAAGGAAAGAAGTATCAACTTTTCTTTGTTATTTTTAAATTGACCATTTGTTGAGATATCAAAAAACAAAAAAAAAAGATCAACAATTTGAGACGAAGAGAGTATATGGAATATATAGTTAAAAAAACGGGTACTTAAATAATAGGCGTAGGGTGTTTTGCCCAAAATACTTCATTTGAACTTTTTTTTTTGTCTCTATTCAAAAAAAAAATTCTACCTCAGTTTTATTTGTATTATTATTATTATTTTTTTGGATTATACGTTATTGGTTTGTCTCGATTAGAATAATCTAAAACATAAAGTATTGTGATCAAAATCTTTAAAAAGTTCATTAAGGACAAAAATAATCCAAACAAAAAGCCATTTTGGATTATTGTTGATTATACAAAAAAAATTGATTTATAATGTTTTACATTTCATATGCCTCTCGCTGAGACCAACTAATTATCTATAAAAAAAAATTAAAAAAAAAAGAGTACGCTAATCTAACAAACCGGGGAAAAAATTGAATAAAGTAGTCTGTGCTTAATTTATTAAGCCAAAACAACCCAACCCTAGGAGATGGGGAAAGGCAGGAACTCACCGACATGCTTCCGTAGCGTGCCAGAATAGTATCACAAGACAACTAACAAGTGGCTTCCCATTCTCTACATCACCTTGTGTGTATTTTTGGCGTACTTATAGCATTATTATTGTTACTCTATAGGATGTTTGGCGGGAAAAACTTCATTCATCAATGAAATAAACGTACCTAGGTCGTCCTTTTCCCTTCATCACAAGATACAATAATGCTAGAGCCAAACACAATATAAACTCGGAATTTCCTACCCCATATATTAAGAGGCTGTTTGGGAGATAATTTTTTCTATTTTCATATTCTCATTTTTTTTCATTTTGGATGTCTGGGAGAAATTTGGATAATGAGTTATGTAAAATGCACAATCTAGAGCAAAAGTGAAAAATAGGTTGTGAGGGAGCTTTTTGACTTCTCATTTTCACTTTTTTCATTTTGATTAACAAAAAGACCTACATAATGTATTCTGCACATATCTCTCACACAATACTCCTGTTTTACAATAAAATGCATTCTATACATCCCCTAAATTCTTGCCTCTCTCTCTCTCTCTCTCTCTCATCACCTGACCAATATTTATCCACAAGCCAATTTCGACAGCCAACCATTGAACTGAATATGAAACCATTGGGATTATGTATTTTTTTAAATAAAACTCTTCAAAGAACACTTATTCTATATTGGCTAACTAGAGAACATTTGTGTTCTTTATAAGTGTGGAGGCTCCATGAACCAATGATGAACTAGGCCCAAGATAGGCCTCTCCAGCATACGGTTTGGGCTATGGGCCAAGCCAATTTGTGAAAACCGATCCGGGTGCTCGTTGCGAAACTCGCGCACAGGGGTGTGCAAATCCCCAAATTTCGAGCCTCGTGCACATACAAAGTTAACCCACATTTTTGCAAAAGTTATTTACAGAAAGATATTTTCTTTTTGACCAGTCAAACCATTTTGGAAATGATTTTCTGTCCGTTACAGAATAAAAAAAACATGTTCCTCTTTGTGTGCACAGTACCGTTACAAAACACGATTAAAACGTGTGCTAAATTAGTTTTGGTAAATTGATTCAATCACTTTGTTGTAATTGATTTTTCTTTTAGAAAAAAATGTGTTCATCTTAGCCTATAAAAGGAGTTCTGCTCCAGCCATTTTAAAACACACCAAAAATCATACTCACTACAGAAATTCAGAGAGCAAGAAAAAGGGTCAATTGTGTTTTGCATTTTCGGTCTTTTTCCCGTTTAAAAAAGACCGAGACAGAGGTTGTATTCTGGGTTATTTTATCCGGAGGCGACGTAGCTATAACTGTTTGCACAAAGAGGGCAGAGCCACAAAACTTCTTAAAAAGAGCGACCTAATCCGCGACTCAACCCAAAACCGTAGCCAATTTTTATGATATTTTTGTTCATTTACTGATTTTGAGGTAAACAGTTCCATTATTTTTTAAAGTATTTCCAACAAAAACTACGAATGATGCTTTTAATGTTACTAAAGTCTGTTTCTGGTCATTACTGTTTGTGGGGTTTTGTTTGTCTCTACGCCAGAAATAAGAAATGCAATATAAATGTTTCTGAAAACAAAATTAATTACTCTGAAAGTTATCCTTTAAAACAAGTGATAGGGGCTATATATGTTGTGCCTTGGGAACATAACACACTGCGTCGGGAATCGAAAATGAGCCCAGATTATTCATTTTGTTTAGCATGTCAAGTGAATCTCGTCAATAAAAAATTGAATTGATAGAAATTAATAAGTACTCCATATGGTTGAATCATACTTATTTGGATCAACTTAAACACGACATGATTCCGCGAGTATCTGCATGTGAATTAGTGTTTTTCAATTATATATATATATATATATATATATATATATATATATATATATATTTTATTTTATTTTATTTTTGAACGGCCGAAATTCTATTAAGAAGAGCTCAATTGAACATCAGAATTACAAATGGAAGTGAATTCCGTAGGAGAGTTAGAGACCCAGTCCAAAGGGATGGCTTCATTAAGCGTGGAGGTAGCCACCCAATGAGTGGCCCTGTTACAAATTCTAGGAGTCCATGAGAAGGAAAATTTCAAAACTGATGCCATGTACTTGATATCCCCCAAGATGATCGAGCATTCCCACGAGGGCACATTCTCGGTAGATTAGAGGAGAATGACGTATTTGTTATCGCTTTCGACAAAGGCATTGGCAATGTTGTTAGTAGGATATTTATTTAGTAGGATCACGACATGATCCCGTAAAAGCTCTTTTTGCATCAACAACAACAAACCAAACCCTAGAATAATATTTTTAATTAAATGGAAGTTTCATCGAAAATGTAAACAAGATCAATCGAAAACAAGAGAATATATACCAAGGCCAATTGGTGAATGGCGACGCTGTTGAAAACTGAAGAGAAGTGAATAAAGTCCTGGAGCGGTGGAAGAGAATAGTGGCGCAAGTCGTCCTTTTATTTTATTTTTTCTTTTTAATCGTGTATGCTAAGAGCCTTAATTTTTAGGAGAGTGTGGTTGGTTAGTTTCTCTTCCTTCAAAGGGATAGGTTCGGAGTTTTAGTTCTCATGGAGGAGGTGATGCTCAACTAATTAAGTACTAACTCATATCATTCTATCATTTAGAAGGTTGAAAAATTATCCGGTTTGGTGTTGCCATCAAATTAAATGGGATTGACTAAAAAAAATTTGGAAAAAATTTGGTATAAAATAATAGTAAAAATTTTTCTTCCGCGGGGTCTCCTGACCCCACTCCTTTGGCGGTGGCGTCAACACTGATGTGAGGTCGATGATGGAAGAAAATTTGATGATATACTCCCTCTGTCACCATTTATTTTTCTCTTGTGGGAGTTCGTACCCCTTTTTAAATGATTATATTTCGTAATTTATATTGTTTTATATGATTTCGAAAACATCGTGATCAGCAAACAAGATCAATATTGAATGTAAAATTCATTACCGATTTCAAGTTATAACTAGTTTTTTATCCGGTTAGAATAGAATGAGGGACCAAAATTTGGAGACAGAGAGTATTTTTCAAAAAAAGGCCCTAAAGTCCCCACACATCAGTTGTGTCTCAAGACCCAAGGGGCAAAGCCGCAAAGGTACAAAACTTGATGGCAACTGGGGGGGTTTGGTATTTTGGAAAACCTATGGGTCCGAACCATAGGTACGGAGAATGCATTAAAACGGTGTGACTTTGGTTCGACCATTTCTAACAGTTCGATTGAACTGAAATTTTGTGGGCACACTTGGAAAAATGTTCTAAGAAGAATGAACAATTCAGATTACTTGTATGAGACCCAAACGTGAGGCCCCGAGCATGATTTGTGTATTTTCTGTGCACTTGTATTTGTATGTGTAATAATGTCCCGATCCTGATCAGACTCTGATTAGGTAATTTGTTGGTGTTCCTGTTCCTATTACGATTGGGGATCCAATTTACCTCCCCCCAAGCCCTGTAAAAGATGAGAAGAATTGTTTAACCTAAAAGCAATATTGAATGAAATAGTTATGAACTACAAGAAAATTGAGCTTTGTGACAAAAATGTTGTGTGGCAATTTTTGAATTGCCTTGACAAGAGAATTTGCAAAAAAAGAATAATAATTTGGCTCAAAGTTGAAAAAGTTTATACAAGACGATGCTAAAGACAAAACTATATCAGCTGCTAGGCATTTTTTAGAACCTTTTTTTTTCCTGCTTTTGATCATTATTTTTTTTTATGATACCCGTTATGTTATGCACTATAAGAAAATTGAGCTTTGTAACAAAAACCGTTGTGGCATTTTTGAATTGTCTCGACAAGAGAAATTAGGAAAATAAATAATGTGGCTCAAAGTTGAAAATTTATACAACGATGCTAAAGACAAAATTATCAGCCGTTACGCCCTGTTTGTTAAAGGGATATATATATATATATATATATATATATATATATATATATATATATATATATGAGGGCAGAAGGAGGATATAATAAGAGGGGGGATATAGATAGATGGGGGATTATTATAGAAGGGGAGATAAAAAGTTACTTAGTTTGTTTAACTTTTTTAGAAGGGGGGATATGTATATCCTTAGTTTGTTTTGTAGTTAAAATGGGGGTGGATAATGTAGAATGGTGTCTAATTCCCATTTTGTCCTCCTTTAATTTCTCTATCTAGTGAATAGGGCAAGCCCATGGCTTAACCATTTTAATCCCATTTTTTTTGTTTTTGTCAGCAGCTTAGTCATTATTTGTTAATGACGAAATGAAAATAATGTAGAATGGTGTCTAGTTTTTTTTTTACCATGGCAAAGCCATAGACTAATCAGGTGAAAATAAAATGCAAATTTCAATTACTCTTTTACCACACCGAATTCGGATCCAAACATAGCAATTGTCCTAACTCATTTTGAGATTTTTCTAGTAACAGAACAGATTCAGCTTCAGCAACCAATGTGTGGACTTGCATTGTACAAAAGTCCAACTAAATTTTGCATGAGAAACCAATGGTAACAGGCTACTATGGATATGTCAGTATTGGAAATGCCCTTGCAGATTGGCGAAACAAGTTCGAAGCCGAATGAAGACCAATAACATAAACTGTGCAAGAAAAAACAAGAATGGGTAAATGATAAGGGGAGCTGAACAACACAAGCAATCATTTCTATTCCTTCTTTTTTCTACAACCTATAAGCCAACTGTCCCGAGATATCGATAAGAAAAAAAATCTAGATATCTACCATTTGCCTTTCAAAACAGAGACATATAAGCAGCGACGAGAGTTCGATAATCCCAACTTTCAACAAGTTATGAACATATCATTCATATACAAAAGTGGCAAACACTATGCCATATAATTCATATACAAAAGTGGCAAACACTATGCCAGTAGAGGAGTGATAGTACCATGTACCACCGCAAATAAGTCTTAAACCTACACAACGCACTATATTATCCAAGAGATGGGGCGAAATACTCAACAAAAACATACCCCGACAAAACATATATGCAAGTTTCATAAGCACTCCATATACAAAATATAAGTTTTATATGCACTCCAAGGATTGCTAGATAAGCAGTGGATATATTGCCCCTTTCAAGAGGGATTCGACCCATTTTTGCTTGACGTGATCAGGAATGGCATAGAAGTTGTCCACCCTTTCCTCCGCTATCCCGATATTGGCACATGCCTTGAACTTTTCATCCATAGTAAGGTCAAGCTTGTCTAGCACATCATACACTTTTTGCCGAGAAGCAGAGAGTTGCTTCGAATAGCCCATTGAGTCTGCCATTTTAGACAAGGTATTGTTCGTGTCACTTAACCAACCAACCATTGCATCATTAAGGGCAGCCTCCTCGGCAACTGATCTACTCCTCTTTTTACCTTTCTTTTGACTAGCATTTTCTGGGGGGGTTGGTTGCTCACCGGTCCTCGGAGAAGCACTATCTCCAAATGCGCTAAAGTCAGGAATGTAGCAATCCTGAAATAACAGATCAACCTCTTTGTCCATGGCAACCGCCGCATCAGCAGCATCCTCGGCAAGCTCCCCGGTAGCCCTATCCTTGCCAAATATTACTAGCCAATCCTCATAGTAGGGATATGACTTCCCATACATGCCTTTGACCTTCGGATTGGCCTGCAAAAACCATACTACGCAATCAACTATTTGCATTAGTGAGAATGCCAAGTACAGTCTACATTACCTTCTCATACTCCTCCCAAACAGAGGGTTCCACGACTATGGAATGTGTCGCGTCATTCCATGCAAAGCCACTGAGACGAAGAATGTCAGAAAGTTGATTGTATTGTGTTTTCCAGTTCTTTATTTTTGACTCGATATGCGGTTTTGATCTTATTTTAGTCCCAGGCAAAGACTTTAGCATCTCCTTCTCTAGTAAAACAAAGAAGCCTGATTTGAACCCATTGTCAGCCTTCCACATATCAGAAAAGCTGTCCCTCATGCAGCGCATCAGACAATCCTCTTCTGATCGCTTCCACACATAGCGACCCCTACTTAGTTTCGAGGAAGCCTCTGATGCAGTAGAATCCATTCACTCTGAAAGCATAGATTTTATTCATTATGGTAGAGTAAAATATGATAAACAATGTTAGATTGTTGCATACATTTCATTCAACGTGGTAGAAAAATACATGATACAAAGATGTCGATTGTAGCATAAATTTCATTGAACATAGTGAAATCCATTCAAATGAACGATAGCAAAAGGTTACATGCCGTAAGAAGGCCCCATTTGTACAACAATGTTGCAAAACACACGGTTTTAATGACCTACTAATAACACATATTAATCCTAATGACCTCCACGGGTTTTGGCTAACCAAGTGTTGTACATTTGAGTAGCCATTGCATCCCTCCATTGTGACCATTAGGTAGATGACTCAACGGATGTTATGTACTCCTCATCACCGGAATATTGGCTATGTTATCTTGTTCCCAAGCATCATCTTTGTTGTTCAATAGGATTGTTTGGCATTTCTCGTTTAATGAGATTGTGGAGGAGGCAACAAAGCGTGACAATGCGACATTGAGTTTCGATTGGGTAGTATGAACAAGACCTCAAAATTGCAAACCTCATCTTAACGATACCGAAAGACCTCTCGATCACATTCTTGGGCAGAGGAGTGTTTCATGTTGAAGTACTCCTCTCGGCTAGCGGGCACATGACCCGTCTCCAAATGTTAATGTGATACCGTTGGCTTCTATAGGGTGCTAGAAAACCCTCTCCGTTCATGTAACCGGCATCCACAAGATAGTATTGACCTGAAATGCATTGAATGCCTTAGTAAACATGGGTGGCGACACAATGAAGTGTAAGACACAATTGAAGTTGGGTAAGACCTTACCATGTGGGACTCTCAATCCATTAGGCCTAGCCAAGGCGTTTCCAAGGACTCTAGAATCGGCCATGAACCTTCCCAACCATGTAACACGTAGATGAACTTTTCTTGTGGAGTGCAAACACCTAACACATTTGTGGTGATTTCACCTTTCCTATTCCTATATCGTGGCCTTATCAAGCGGTAGGGGGTGAATCGCCACGTAGGTCCCGCTCTAAAGCCCCTAGACAATTCTAAAAATAAAACAATAAAGGTAAGGAAAATTTGTTATCAGTTGCTAAAAATTTCATGTGAAACACAATAAGACCACCAAAATATTGGTAAGTACCTGAAACCAATTCCATCTATCATCGTCATGATTAGCAGGTATAGGTTCTGGCCTTTGGAAGAGGACATTTTGAAGACGCAATACAGCTTTAAGTACAGCATTGAAATGCTTGCTAATTGTTTCTCCTGATCTCCAAAATTCAAATTTTGTACGCCTATTCTTCGTATGGTGTGAAAGGATCCATAAAAAAATAGCCACTTTCTCCTCAAGAGCAACATTCTTAGAGTCTCCCATTGACAACACCCAATTAAACGCACAATACCACCTAATGTATGCCTATTTACCCTTAAATTATCATGGCAATTCACATCACAATGCCGCATTTGAGCCTATTAATATGATTAATATGGTGTTGATAAGCATTTGGATCCCTAGGAATCTTGCGCTGTATTTGTGCTACTCTACCCCCTAGTAATGTCGCGATTACAAGGTATGACGCGAACGCTAAGTAGCTATTGCCACAAAACTTTGTATAGCCATGAAAGCCTCGGCCTCTTCTTCCCTTCTTTTTTGAATTTTGTCCAGTCTTGCCATTCTAATAACATGTAACGTGAACAGTTATTTTCAGGAGGATTAAATGAAGTTCATGGAAATGTCCCCTTACATATGTCGATATATGAATATGCACAAATTTAAAAAAAAAAAAACGAAATGAAAATATAATGCAGCAAACTTTTTTTGTTGCTGGGTAGAACAAGATTGAGTAATACCTTGACAAAACCCATATGAAACTAAAACTGATAAAGGGAATGATTCCCATAATTATATGATCGGAAAACTAGCAAACACATATTTATCCTTACCAAACACAATAGTAAAAGGATTCTTAAAATTTCCCACTACAGGACCACGTAAAAAAAATTATACAACTCATTTCAGCCCATAACCAAACCCTAGAACACGAATAAATAAAGCGTGTGTATCTAATGGAGCAATTAGTTCTGAGACTAGGGTTTTATGCACAGTGAATCCTTGAAAGATGACACCAAACTAGTTTTCACAAAAAAAAATCTCAGAAAAGGGGAATTTTTTCGCAGATCGGCAACACCCATAATGAAAGAGCTCAAAAAAAGTAGATATTTAGAGCAGAAATCACGATTTTTTTACCGGAGAGTTGAAGAAGATGCTCGAAGCCTTGCGATTTTTGTCTGCGTTTTCTTCCTTCTTCGAACGCCTCACTCTCTTTCTCTCTCTATCTCAGTCTCTGTTTTGTTTTCCCTGTGTACTGCGCCTGTAAAGGAGGGGAAGTGGTGGGCCCAACAAGGGTGTTTGGGTAATCTGGTACCCGGATATAATTTAGAATAGGGGGGAGGGTCCCTAAATATAAGAAGGCTGCAGAGGGATATAGATATACCGGCTAAAATATATCCGGGACACTACTAATCAAACAAACACTGGATATGGGTCTCCCGGATATGTATATCCGGGACAAATTTATATCCCCCCTCCATATGCTGCTGCCAAACAGGGCGTTAGGTATTTTATTGAACTTTTCTTCTTTTTTTTTTTTTTTTTTTCTGCTTTTGATCATTATTTTTATGATACACGTCACATTATGCATCCTGACACATTGCACAAAAAGGGGAAAAATTGACACTTAGGGGGTGTTCCACTAACAAAAAATTATTTTTTCCAAAAATCGAGACAAGTCATTCTCTTACAATACATCACATAAAAAACCGTGAAAAACCAATTTTATCAAAAAACTAACTTAGTGGAACACCCCCTAATGCGTATCTTGTTTTGACGACCTTCATCATAACATGCCCCAAGGACATGCACAAAAGTTTATAGTTACTCCGATTAGATTTGAATCCGTCCCCAGTTATAACTCTAATTAATTTATTAGGAGTAAATAAATGAAGATGAACCCTTCTACCTACACCGATTATGGTGCACTGACCACGTATCAACGGGGTTGGAGACGCCGTGGTGGGTCTCAACCGATCGATCCGAGGCGTTCATTCTTCTCAAAATCGAATTTTGAGTGGGCTTATATGGGAATCGAGGCAATTGGACAGCTGTATGAGCTCGATCCAAAATCATCACATTTCATTCAAAATCAGATCAATTGGTTGGGACCCACAACTGTGTCCCCAACGCCGTCGGTATTTGGTTGGTGCCCATTGTTTTACCAAATGAAGATACATGACAAGTAAATACTCCCTCCGTCCCATAAAGTTTGATCACTACGAAACTACGTACAATTTTCAAACTCAAAAATAATGTATTTACCAAAATAATTTTTGAATTTTTTTTGCATTATATAAAAGTTCTCGATGAGATCTATCAAATAAAATTCATATTGACTAAAAAAATATTTTCGTAAGCACGTTATTTTTTAGCTTGAAAATTACACGTAATTTCGTAGTGATCAAACTCTATAGCACGGAGGAAGTATCTAATTGAATTTATTCACTTCTGGATTGTTCCGGCAGAATGGGCTCTTTAAAAAATTTACCGAACTAACAAACACACCGAAAGTAAGAAAAAAATACAGGGTAAATTTCACTTACCTCCCCTCAGATTTTTAACAATTACAGGGACCTCCCCTAAGGTTTCTAAAATTTCACTAACCCCTCCTATTTTTGAAAATAAATGTCACATACCTCCCTTCCGTTAGAAAAGGCAACCGAAAACGCTGATGTCATGCCCCTCTATCTCTCTCTCTTTGCTCTTTTTATTTTAAATCTTAAAATGTTCATAACTTGTGTTTTATACATTTATATTTTATGAAATTTATCTACAAAATGAGATCCATATTCAATGTGAAATTACTTAAAAAATAAAATCTTAATTTTTCGACATGGATTATTATGTTACATAATTTAACATTTGTCTTTACATAATAACATTTGTCATTTTAATAAACCACTGGCCACCCCCCAGCATGGTGGATCTCCATTGTTTCTTGCTGCCATTTTCATTTCGCTACTGATGGCTCGCATCGATCAGATTCGTGCATCTGGGGTTCGGTCTTGCCCCATCTTTGGCTTCCTTTGTGGCTCCATCTCTCATCTGATCGACATGCATGTTGTCCGGCTAGCATGGGCCTTCATAGCTCTACCATGGTCTCTGATCAATCAACTGTGTATCCTCTGGCTCATACCCCTGTCGTTTAAGGGTTTTGAATCTCCGAGTTCTTGGATCTTCCACATTCATCATCAAAGCCTCCGGCCCGTACCCCTGCCCTAGTTTTTTGTTCGATGTCTGTCTCTGTTTTGCAGGCATGAGGAGCAAATAGGAGTAAGGTTATTGGTGAGTTTGTTCAAGCAGCTGGATGGTAGTAAGGTTAACGGCGTGTTTGTTGGGCAATGCATGGGGACGACTGTTGGCACCGGTGGTGGAGTTCATTATTTGTGTGGTAGTTTTATCCTGTACTGTGGGGTTGTAGAAGTGTTATTACTTTTATTTAATTTTGTTCAATTCATTTTATGCACACTTGCGCACGCTAGGGCTCTATTTGTGAGACACCGTGTAATGTTTTTAGACCCAATGCTACGTAGTGACAGATTAGTATTTTTATGGTCTTCGCTTGTTGTTAGCGTGTTTTTCTTATGTAATATAGGCAACACAGTGTAATTGTGCCATTAATAAAATTTTCTCTCTATTGCAAAAATAAAATAACAATCTTTTGATCGGGGAGAGTGAATTTCAGGAGCAAAATCTGCCAAGGTTGACTCAAAGAATGTTACACCCTCCGTCCCAAATTGTTTCGCCTGTTTCTTTTTTGGAACCTCGCAAAAAGTTACTTATATCTCACAATCTATAATAATTTTTATGATATCGTGATTTTTTGTTTAAAAAAATTAATTGAAATTTATCAAAGAAGATCGATATTGAATATATAAAATATTATAATATAAAAAAATATAGACAAATCTTTGAGACGTCAAAAAAAAACTGACAAAATATTTTGGGACGGAGAGAGTAAAAAGGAATCAAAATGAAAAAACTCCATAGAATTGCCAAAACGGGGAAATTTCAATTGGTCAATTGAGCCAACGCACCCTTATGAAACACTGGAATTGATGGGTTGTCTTTTCATTGTTTGCGTCAATGGTTCTTGCTACCTAGTTGACGGAGGACAACAGACGGTATTTAGACAAACGAGTTTAAATTTCGGTAAATTAGTCTAAAGTCCAAAGGTAAAGGCTATTGAGTCATTTAGTCCGGTCTATGTTTCAATAAGGTGTTGTGTCCATTCACTACTACAAAAAGGTTTAAAGATCACGCCTAAAAAATAAGAAAGATCTCAGTTTTTGAAAAACCGTGATTAAAAAATAAGAGTTATATTTTTTTATCACGGTTAAGTACATAACCGAGATGAAAGACAGTTTTAATCTCGGTCATCTATAAAACGTGATTGAAAATAGAAATAAAATTGAGCTTTAATCTCAGTCATTTAAAAAGTGTGATTGTAAGTAAAAGTTTTAATCTCAGTCATTTAAAGTGTGATTGTAATTAAGGTGAGATAATTTTATTTTCATTTTTAATCACGTTTTATAGATGGCCGAGATTAAAACTGTATTTCATCTCGGTTTATGTACTTAACCGTGATAAAAAAAATCTAACTCTAATTTTTTTATCACGTTTTTATAAAAACTGAGATCTTTCTTATTTTTTCTGTCTTGTTAAAGAAAGCTCAAAATGTAATGGATATTGGAGAATCATAGGGAGTAAAATTTTATGGGGAGAAAAGTTTTAATTTGATGAAAATTATTGAGTTGGAGGATCATAATTATGTTGAGAAAGAGAGGAGGAATTTATATGTTTTGAGGGAAGAAAATTGTGCTGAATTGGAAGATGGGACATCCTTTTTAAATCAAAAAAAAAAAAATGTTGTCAGGAACTCATAGAATATGAACAAAAAAATAAATTTTATCAAAGAAGATTGGAAACTATAAAAGTACATAAAGCCTAGAAAATCATAGTCAATGTTCAAAAAACTAATATGGGCAAGTGAAAAACCTACAGAAACTATTATATATATTAAATAGTTCAATGACATAGTGAAATACATAATTGGTGGGGTGGATAGGTATTGCTTGTCTTGTGCAAGAGGTCAAAGCTTCAAATCTAGATGGAAGCAAGGTTTGCAAGGTAAGGCAATTTTTGGATGCCTTCGTTAGCGAGGAAATTCTTTTCATCACGGTTTTTTTCATTTTTTAATCATGGTTTTACTAAAAACTGAGATCTTTTCTCTGTAAATAATCACGGTTTTTAGGAAAAACTGAGATGTTATATTGTCAAAGATCACAGTTTTTTGTTTGTTTTAATCACAGCCTTTCATGAGTTTTTATCACGGTTTAGAAGCGTGATTGAAAAATGAAGACTTTTAATCACACTAGGTTAGATCACGGTTTTTTGACCGAGATTGAAAGTGAAAGATCTCACCAAAAGACTGTGATCTTTGTGCCTTTTTGTAGTAGTGATTAATCTAAAAAAGCTACTGTCTAAGGTCCAGAAAAGGACAAAATTGTCTCGTCTCGCGAGCGTGCCTCACTACCTCTCACTCCTTTCTAGCCCAAGCTTCCCTTTACGGTTTACAGTTGTATTGATTAGCCCCGCATTTATACATATATGCCAACACGCGGGTCTTGTTGCTGTTCTTTCCCCACTACGCCAGTACTCCAACATATTAGTTCAAATTCTTAATTTACTATACAAAAAAAAAAAACAATTTTCTTCTATTTTACAGTCCAATGGTCTGAAAATAAACATAAAAAAGGCACAAAAAAAATAAAACCACTTTGCAATATACATTTTACACTTTCACGCACACTTTTATACATTTTTCACACATATGTCAGGGCACTTTTTAAAGCTTAATGACAACCCATTTGGCTAATTTTAGCATTTTCCTAAATTTTCAATCCTGAAAGTCTTATACAGTCCGACTATGGTTAGAAACACAGTGTACACCAAATGTACACTAGGTTGTGTGAGACTTTTTTTGTTATTCCACACAAACAATCATAGTGGCTCAATTTATTTAAAACATTTTTTACAGATCCTTGTAAAAACTTAACTTAGTCCAATATCAGTAAAAGTTTGACCAATTCTTTCCTCAGTTTCCTGTCGGAAAATTTATCAAATTCTTACCAATATTTAAATGAGCTAATATTTTACAAGGATATATACTTGTAAAGTTAGTTAAACAAATTCAACAGCTTTGGGTGCCACACACCGTAGGGTACATTTAGTGTATCTCTTGTGTTTGCATTGTTTAAGAAAAAAGAAAGATTATCAAAGATATTTATCTCTTGTGCTTTGAAAAAAAAATTATACGGATGATTTTATCTGTTACTCCCTCTGTCGCATAAAGTTAGACTTTTTTTTTGCATATTGTGCCATTTTCAAATGTTTATATCTTTCAATGTGAATGTCAAAAACTAGGCAATATAGATCTTGTTTGATAGATTTTAATTAGTTTTACTAAACAAATTTTTCAAAATCACATAAAAATTTATAAAAAGAAAGATATAAGCAATCTAAGATGGCACACAATACCAAATAGGTCTAACTTTTGGGGATGGAGGGAGTAGTTTTTTTTAGGAAATAAACAAATATTATACAAGCCGAGATATTGGTATCTCTTACTTTGTTTTTTAGATATAGACTGTCAGATATAGAATGTCAGATATAGAATGTTTTTTAGATATATAAACTGTTTTAGTGAGATAGCGTTATCTTTCGAATTGATTTTTTGGATGCAGACTTTTTTTTATTTTATTGAGATACCATTATCTCATACTTTGTTTTAATTAAGATACCGTTATCTCATACTTTATTTTAACTGAGATACCTTTATCTCATACTCTATTTTTGCATATGCATACACTATATAAAGATGAGATATTGATGTCTCTCTTTAAATATAAAAATGTAGCAGTACCATCAAAGTCGATTGGTCAATATCTATGGCACCAACACGACCGACAAACAAGTACTTCATTGATCATTAAGCACACTGACGACCACCAGGTGAGCTCTATTATTGAATATGCACAGACCATACAAGATGAGATATTGTGATCTCTAGCTTTGTTTTTATAGATTTGTTGAAGATATTGTTATCTCATGCTTTGTTTTTTTTTTTAAGAAATAAAGACTATTTCAGTTTAGATAGCGTGATCTCTTACTTCATTTTGTAGATACAGAGATTGGTCAATTGAGATATTGTTATATCTAGCTTTGTTTTGTAGATACAGAGATAATTTTAGTTGACTTACCGTTATCTCTTGTTTTGTTTTTTTAGCTACAGAGACTAATTTAACTGAGATATCGTTATTTCTTATTTTGATTTTTTAGCTCCAGAGACTAATTTAACTGAGATACCATTATCTTATGTTTTATTTTTGTGTTTGGCCTCTTGTTTTGTTTTGCCATGTGAAATGTTTTTTTGTCCAGATGTGACCCCCTTGTTTACAAGACTATCGAGCCAAATACTCATATGCTCAAGCTTGACTTGAATTTCTCTTCTTCTTCTTTCTTTTTTTTTTTAAAAAAAAAAACTTGACTAGAATTCTTAAAAAAAAAAGAAAGAAGAAGAAGTGATTGAGCTTGACTTATATTTGTAAACAAGTTTGGACAAGCAAAAAATCAAGTCGAGCTCGAGCTTTGGTTCGTTTAGCAGCCCTAGATTTAAATAGTAGAAATAACTTTATTTGTTGATTTGTTTATACTCTCTTATTTTACACAACAAGATTATAATTGAAATGTGGGAATTATTAATTTTTATACTCTCTCTCTTTCCCAATTCACTATGGACGAAAGGAAAACTATGCACAAAAGACTTTCAGGAAGTTGGGTTTCTATAATGGTTTCTATGGTGGGTACTTTAAACCCACGTTTGAGAGCATCATGGAGGCCAACTAATACTGGCGCCAACAATTCCCCTACCAACAGTTCGGACAAAAATAAAAGTAAAACAAAGTCAACAAATGGAAGCTAAGCTTAGCTAAGCTTCCTTTCCCGGCTAATTTGGCCGCCATGCAAATACAAATCAAATAATTAAAGATCATAATAGTTCATTCACTCGTCTCCTCCCGCCGCTGACCTAGGAATTGCACGATGTGTAGTTGTAGCTTTATGAACCGCCGACGCCACCAGAGGACCTCCATCACCGTCGCAACGGCAGCAAGAGTTATCTGGCAGCCAGTGATATTGTACATAGCGTCACCACACTCTTGCTCAGCCCCTCTGCCTCAAATAGTGTTGTCGTCGACTCGTCGTCGTCGGAGAACTAGCAGCAGCCACCACCACAGGCGGCAGTGGCGACAGAGCGGAACCAAAGGAAGATGTTGAATTGGCGGCCAGATCCCTCTAAGGCGAGCGGCAAGGGACCCAACAAAAATCTTTGACAGCAGAACCGATTTTGACTTCGATTTTGGTGAGATCCAGGCGCTAGTTTTGCAAGGGTACTTTTGGAACCAAAGCAACATGAAGGACCTCCGGCCGAAGAGAAAAGTTACTTGGATTAATTAGGCTATAAATTGCTTCCTACGGATTGTTGGCCAAGGAGCCCTTTAAATTTTACTCCCACCATCCGAATTTGTTCGTTTCTCATTCTATTGTAACTGGATAAAAAATTAGTGATATCTTTAAATTGGTAAGTAATTATGTACTCCTTCCGTCTTATAAAGTTTGATTACTACAAAACTACGTGTAATTTTTAAGCTAAAAAATAATGTGCTTACAAAAATAATTTTTTAGTCAATATAGATTTTGTTTGATAGATCTCATTGAGAACTTTTATACGGTGCAAAATAAATTCAAAAATCATTTTGGTAAATATGTTATTTTTTAGTTTGAAAATTGCACGTAGTTTCGTAGTGATCAAACTTTATGTGACAGAGGGAGTATTCAATATAGATCTTGTTTGATAGATCTCGATTAGTTCTATAAAACAATGTTTTTAAAATTACATAAAACATGTAAATTACAAGATATAATCATTTGAAAAATGACACGAACTCCCAAAATGGACTAACAAATCCAAACGGAGGGAGTAATTCACATTTACGGATAATAATATATTTTCACGGATATTTAATAAATTTTTTCGAATATCAATGTATCTTTTATACATTATCCTTTAAAGGATGGACTTTTAGCATTCTTTATTTACATTATCCTCCTGCTAGGGGTATGACATTTTAGAGTACACCAAATGTATACCGCTTTCGTGAGATTTATTTCGGGTTTCACAAAAAAGATTGGAGCCGTTCAATATTCTTAAAAATCTTTTTTAAGAACCACAATAAAGAATTAGCTCATTTTAACATCGATAAAGGCTCGATCAATTCTATGCCCAGATAAAATTTTACTCACTCCGTTCTAAAATAAGTTTTCATTACGAAAAGTCTTCACTTTTCAAATAAAAAAATTAAGTACTTTCATGTGTCGTTTTTTAAATTTTTTTCACATTGAATTAAAGTACTCAATACATGATACACGAATATATTTAATTTTTGAATTGAAAAAATAGTAAGAGAGAGATTATTAAGTATTATTTTAGAACGGGGAGAGAGTGATAGGAATTTGTGGATGTAAATGGTACAAGAACCCTGGATGTGTCGCAAATGTATCCACCAGATCATTGCAGTTTCCAACCAAAAATAAAAAAAGATCATTGCATTTCCCAAAAAATAGAAGAAGTCATACCATACGGTATTGAAAATGAAAGTGGTCAGTTGCATTAGAAAATTTTAGGTTTGGTTTAGATTTTGAGGTTTGGTTTCTATAATGATTAAATAAAGAAATATAAATAATAATTAAAAAATAAAGAGATATAGAGAAAAATAAAAATAATATTTAAAATAAAAATAATAATTAAAAAAAATGGTTCTTGAAAACTAAAATTAACGAACAAGACAATTCGTTGCAATCATAAACAATTGTGGGACCTTCAATTAATGCAAAGCAATTTTGCGAGTAGAAAAGTTTACCACGTGACTACTCCCCAACAAATAATAATAAAGGATCCTGCTAGTCACCACCACTTAGGTGGTACGGAAAAACCATAAAGTTTTTGACTTGACATAGTCAGTAAAAACTTCTGCCGATTGGACATCCCGAAAGTTTATAAAAATATACTCTTTCGGCTCAATTTTATAGGAGTAATTTCTGTCGAGAGATTATGTCATTTTTTAAAGTGTTGTATATTATAATTTATAATATTTTAACTGATTTTAAATACTTTATTTGTTGGATTAAATCAAAATTTATCAAATAAGATTTATATTGCATATAAAATATATTACCGATTGAAAGATTTAATATTTTTTTATCTGGTTAGGATAAAACAAGTGACTATAAAATTGGGTTGAAGAGAGTATTTTCCATCCTCTATTTTGTTAAAATTACAGAATTAATCTCAAACTTGTATTTTCTTACAACACATGAAACAGAAGGAAAGTCAAGCAAGAACATTAAATTAAAGTTATTGTACAATATACTCCCTCTATCCCAATTTTGTAGTCTCTTTTAAGAGTTCGTGCCTTTTTTCAAAATGTTATATTTTATAATCTATAATGTTTTAGGTGATTTTGAACACTTTGTTTATTAGATTAAATCAACATCTATCAAACAAAATTCATATTGCATATAAAATGTATTACCGATTGTAAGATATAATCATTTTTTTATTCGGTTATGATAGAACGAAGGACTATAAAATTGGGACGGAGGGAGTAGTAAAGTATCTACCCAAATAACAACTTCCAATAAAACGTTAATTTCTGGGAAACGCTAATAGAAAATAATATGGGTACACTATTTGTGCACTCCAAATGCACACTACCCTGATGTGACAAATGATAAGAAGCCTACTTTTTTGGTAAGCTCCGTATTTGGCTTTTCCTCATTTGCCACATCATGGTGGTGTGCATTTAGGGTGCACAAGTGATGTCCCTATAACATTGTTGAATGCTAACGAGTGCAATTTTGGGGAAATGCTAACAGTGCACTCATAGTTATAGCCCAATGGGCGTTCCTCCAAAAATAAAAATAACAATTTATTTATTTCACCTGCCAATGCGTTCCTCCAAAACTAAAAAAAAAACCCTTATTACTCTCGTACAAATGTAATACTCCATTCGTCTCAATTTAAATGTCCTTCACGAGAGACCGGACAAGTTTAACCTTAAAAAATAAAATATTTTTGAAATTACTTTTTAAATTTTTTTGGTACCATTCAAAAGATCTCAATGATGTGAAAATTTTGAGAAGAAAATGTTTATAAATAAAATTTCTAGAGATGAGAACTGAGTTTATTAAGTAATTGAAAAAATGAAAGAAAAAGAAATTGAGTTATGACTTATGAGAACTCAACAAGCAAACGATGTAAAATACTAAAGCACATATTTTTTTTTTTTATGTTATTTTGTATCAAATTAAAGATCTCTATTAGTAATTTAATTTGGAACTTAAAAGATTATAAAATTTATTTGCGAAAGTAATTTATTTTTGTAGACAAAGAGATTAGTAAAGTAAAAACAATGTTCAAAGTACTCAGGGGGTATTCCACTAACAAAAAATTATTTTTTTCAAACCCCAGCACATGTCTTTCTCTCACAATACATCACAAAAAAATCGTAAAAAATACTCCATTCATCCCAATTGTATAGTCTCTTTTGGGAGTTCGTGTCACTTTTCAAAGTGTTATATCTTATAATCTACAATGTTTTAGGTGATTTTGAATGCTTTGTTTATTAGATTAAATCAAGATCTATCAAACAAGATCCATATTACATATAAAATGTATTACTGATGGAAATATATAATTGTTTTTTTATCGGGTTAGGATGGAACGAGGGATTATAAAATTAGGATGGAGGGAGTATTTTTTCAAAACACGGGTTAGTTAAAACACCCCTCAATAGTAGCAGCCAGTAAGGGAAAGAGTCGTTAGGAGAGAGTATTTATGCTTCATGGTTTACGGCAATCTTTCGAGTAGAAGTTAACAAA
Source organism: Vaccinium macrocarpon (assembly GCA_022606695.1). Lineage (NCBI taxonomy): Eukaryota > Viridiplantae > Streptophyta > Magnoliopsida > Ericales > Ericaceae > Vaccinium > Vaccinium macrocarpon. Next base: position 23,199,614 of record CM040170.1, on the reverse strand, counting down.
AGAGCTAGAGGGTAATCATTCTGCCATTTACCTCTGAAAGTATTCAGTCAAATCAGTGTCAAAGTTATTTCATGGGAGCACAAAAATTGGTTGCCAAAGAATAGCGTGTGAAACAATATTTAAGGGCGTTTTCATGTGTTTTGCTTTCCTTGTCTATGTGTTTTCATCTTCGATTCTATAATGTCTTGTTGTTGTTGTCAAAAAAGAAAAAGACCAAAAATAAAGAAAACTTTGTAGTCCCGAACTACGTATATACGACCTGATTCCTTGCAAAGGGATACGTAGACAACCCTTAATGGTTTGGTCATAACCATCAAAAATCAATGTTACATTGTTGTGTCGAAATTGTCGTCATAAACTTGATTTTTTGTAATAATATAGTAGACACCCCAATTTGGGCCTACGAAAATCCAAAGCATTCCCGATGATGAAAATGGACTTTCGAACACGTTTTAGAGCTTAGAAGGGATGATTGAAATCTATCCAAAACCCTACAAAACACTTCCAAACCAAAAACCAAAAGAAACCATAAAACCTATTTCGTGCGCCTTAACCATCCTTAAGGCACCTGAAGCACATCCCTTCAGGCGCTTGAACCTTCCTCTTGCACCTGAAGGCACTCCCTTTAGGCGCCTTAACCATCCTTAAGGCACCTGAAGCACATCCCTTCAGGCGCTTAAACCTTCCTCTTGCACCTGAAGGCACTCCCTTTAGGCGCTTGAAGCACCCCTTTAGGTGCCTGAAGCATTTTTCCAGAATTTTTAAATTTTGAGTGGGATGTAATGATTATGATGCGGTTTTGGCTGATTCTGCAAAGGGAGGAGCGTCTAACCTAATTGAAACCATAAAAATGACCCCTAAGAGGCCTAAACCACTCTTTGGAGCATTATATAAACCTTCACACCCCTCATTTGAAAGGGTTCCACTATTTTTCTGAAAAAATACACAAAAATCAGTCATTTCTCTCTCTAAGAAACCACAAAAATCAACCAAACATCACCTCCAATCCATCTATCTTCCACCTAAAACACATTATACTTAAGTTCTACCATTTTTCTCTCAAGAAACTACCCAAAGGTAGCCCCTAATCTGATCCAGACCTCCATTATCAAACCAAAAACCCTTCCCCATTGTTCAATCATCTATTTCAAGCTTCAAAAAGGTAGTGAATCTACCCAATAAGTTTAACAAAGTTCTCGTTGAGGGAAGTCAGTAGGCTCATGTTGGTTCTTGATACCAATAGTGGGCTTATAATGACTTAAACACATCAAAAGAACATTTTTGCACGACACCTGAAGTAGTAGCTTCAGGCCTTGTTCATTTTTCTTTCTTTCTATCTTAAAATGTTTTCCCTTGGTCTATTTTTATGAGGAATGATGGTTAAAATCCCAGGAACAAACTATTTGCTTTCTGTTTTCCACTACAAGAGGTGAAAATCATACTTTTTAAAGAGAAAAATGACCATCAATGTAGCTAAAATCATGTATTTTTCATGAAATCTCCATTGAAGGTCATTTTCTTTGCATGTAAGAGTGGAAAATCTTTGTTTTGCTATTTGAATTTATGAAAAACATGCTTTTGTGAGATATAAATGGTGTTTCATGGTACAAATGAGTTGTTAGATGAAGCTTTCCAGTTGGTTTACCTCTCAATAGAGTTATAACATCATTATTTTACCTGTTCCAATAGCAAAACTGAGGTGAAAGTAGATTTGAGCAAGCACCTGAAGCAGCAGCTTCTGGCGCTTAAAGCCGCCTTTAGGCGCCTAATCCTTTGCTTCAGGCACCTAAAGCACAACTTCAGGTGACTGAAGCACTCCTTCAAGTGCTTGAAATAAAATAGAAGGATCAAATTTGATTTTACCAAAAGGGTTCTTAAAAGCTTTTGTTCTACTGTATATATAGTTTGTAGTTGTTCTTTCTGTCATTCATGTCATTTCATCATCATGATATATCATCTACACGATCAAAAGCATCCACTTCCATATGACTAATTGTGATGATCTTTACATTCTTATCTTGTTCATGTAATTTGAGTTCAAGAAATAAATGTTTTTCCCAAATCCCTTAAGTACTTAGTAGAAATCGGTTCCATAACCAGGCGAGGGGGGTGCCTTAAAAACCTTCCCCCTCGTAACTTAGCTCCTGAACCCAAGAAATCTTAGTAACGATGCGCCGGTAATGGCTTTTTCCAAAACAAGGACAAAAAGGCAAAATAGTCATTTTCAAATTGGTTTCTCGGGTACGGTCCTTAAACCCGGGTGGTGACTTCAAAATCAAAATCATGTTTTTCGAAACCATTCGGAGAATTTTTGTGAGGTGTCCACAAATACCTCGACTTGGAATTGTTTTCCACCATCATTTGAGAAACGTGATAATCACTTCAAAATATGAGATGGATTTTGATCGAACCCTCGCCCTGCACAAGGAGGATTTCCAACGGACCATGTCCCTGCGCCATCAAGAAGTAATGCTTTGACACAGGAAAAGGCTGCTAGGTCGAAAACCAGCAAGGGTAGCCTAGGCAAAAATTAAAGCAAAAAACTCGCTAGATCAAACTTCAAAATGAGATCTAGGCAAAAGTTAAAGCAAGCATGAGTTCTCATATGAACTTGTGCAATTCAAGATGAAGAAATGCATTCTTTGTTTGATTCCCCACACAAATGTCCGTTGCAAGCCCCTTTGAGTTTGAATAAACTTCTTTGAAAAAGAACCCAGCTTGGCAGCTATCCCCCACACTGGGGTGAAATGAAAGAACAAAAAAGAAAGTGCCAAAGATGTAAGCGCATGAAAGTTCAAACCATCATTGGAAGTGTTAAACTCATTATCACTTGAAAATGTCAAATTGCATTAAGATGAGGAGGACAGAAGAAATGAAACAGAAAAATCAAATGGAAAGAAAGCGCCAATCAAAACAGACACAAAAGAAGAAGAAAAGAAGAAGTATCCATCAAAAAGCAAAAAGGGCATGAATAGAGTCAAAGATAGTTGTTAGTTCAAATAACCTCACAGAAAAATGAGATTTTTTAGCCTATTATCCTTCCTTTGTTAAGCCCATAACTTTGGCTCTGTCATAACCTAGATAAGAGTCCTTTCAAATTGGAAAGTGCAACTTGATACTGCGAATTCAAGTCACAAGGAAACAGTCTAATGTCCCTTGAAAATCAAAAGTCAAAGCATTTGTGCAAATATTGGTGTCATACAAAGCAAAAACCCAAACCAGGGCATATCAACGGGTCTTCTTTAGCAACCCTCTAAACTAGGGCATTTTGAAGAAAAATCAATGAGACATCATTAGCAATCTGGGACATGGATTCATGATAAGAAATTTTCTGTTTTGATAAAACAGTAAATTTGAATGAACATCACTTGATGGAGTAAAACAATCACAAAATCAAAATTCAATTTTATCATGACAATTTCAATATCAATGGCGAAGCATGTTTGCCATCTTTCAGAACTTTAGGTCAACAAAATCTTTCATATCATTCGAGTCAGCACGTTATTCCCTATAACCTTTCCCCCACTCGGGGCACCCGAGTCAAGTCTCACATAGTTGCTCATATCCATCAAGTCAACATGGCGAATCAAATTCCTCACGCCTTGTCTGTCAAGATCCACCCCCTTGTAAAAAAGGTCGATCAAATTCCTTGGCCTTGTCAGTCTTAGCGATGTCCACCCTTTTGTCAAAAGGCCGATCAAATTTCTTAGCCTTGTAAAAATCTGCCTTTTAGATCAACCATGTCGCCTTAGTCTTGTCTATCATTGACTCGTGGAAACAATTTCAAAGCTTAAAAGAACCCATGTTTGGGTACATGGTCAATTGGTCGCTAAAACCATCAGCAAAGCCGAGAAAGAAAATCAGAATTGAGATTCATCACCTGTAGAGGAACGTCAACCCAAAAATTCGGGCATATCAGTCTATTGCCATTTCTGGGGGGGAAGCATACACCCAAATCCAGGTTTGGGGAATAGGAGCCTCAAACCAAACTAATCCAAAAGTCTGAAAGACTTGCCAAACTCAAACCCTGGCCAAAAGGAAAGAAGTAAAGCAAAAGAGGCACCTTATTACGCCACCTACTTTTTAAGAAGGAATGTTGTATTTGTTGTCGTCAAGTGTCGATGCAAGAGTCACACACAATTGTCCTGATGGACAACTTTTAAATCAATCATCCTACGAGACAACTTTTAAATCAAACCGTCCTATGGGACAATATTTCAATTAGTTCTGAGTTAGATCCCTCACCCAGTTGTCCAGAGGGTATATTAGTTACTGTTGATTTAAGTTCCCTCGCCATGTTGCTCAGGGGATAGATCTCTTGCTGTTGCTTGGAGATAGATTTTTCACCTGTTGAAGCCGCCTAGCTGGCGCACCACAATCATAGCTGGCTAGCTGGCGCACCGCAATCATAGCCGTCTAGCTAGCATACCCCAATCATTTTAGCCACCTAGTTGGTGCATCAATCATATTAAGTTGTTAGTTGTCTTAATCACTTAGTTAGTGCTTTTTATTAGTTACCGTCGTGTCGCCAAGTCCATCACATAAATGTGTTTGATTCAGTAGCATATTGATTGTCTTTTTACTCAGTAAGCAATCACATTTTCTCAATTGTCTCGTTGCTCAGTAGACAATCATCTTATCATTGGCCATCTTGTTGCTCAAGGGATAGCCACCGTCAAATTTAGCCTCCTCGTTGCTCAGAGGGTAGCTCCATTTAATCATGTCACGATATGAGTTGTTTTAACCACCTAGCTAGTGCATACGTTTGAATGAGTAATTGGTTGTATTTAATTGATTGTTTGTTCAGTGTCTCGACTTGGGAAGGCTCATCGACTCGCGTGATAATGTTTCGTTTGTTTGGTGTTTCACGACCTGAGAAGGCTCGTTGATTCGCATAATTTCATTTGTGTTGTTTGGCGTTTAAGGACCCGGGAAGGCTCATTGATTCACATGATTTGATTGTTTTGCATTTCACGACCCGAGAAGGCTCGTTGATTTGCATGATTCGTTTGTTTGGCGTTTCATGACCAGGGAAGGCTTGTTGATTCGCATAATTTTGTTTGTGTTGTTTGGCGTTTGGCGACCCAGGAAGGCTCGTTAATTCGCATGATTTGATTGTTTAGCGTTTCATAGCCTAGGAAGGCTCATCGATTCATATGATTTTGTTTGTTTCATGGGCCAGAGAAACCCGTTGAACTTATTTGCATAAGCCCCCAAGAACTACGTTGGTCTGATCCTTGCAACGAGTACGTAGGCAGCTCGTTAAGCACGACCATGTGATTTGAATGTTTGCGTTTGTGGCTTTGGATTTTCTAGGGCAACAGGTTGGACTATATCTATCTTTGACGACACTCGCATCAAATTAATGATGTCAAGTCTCGTCAAAGAGGGACAACTGTAAACACTCCAATTTGAGACTACGAAAATTCATAGCGTTCCCAATGATGAAAATGAACTTTCAAATATGTTTTAGAGCTTAAAATGGATTATTAGAATTCGATTTTGAGAAGGATGAAAGACATAGATCGAACAATTGGAACCCACAACCGAGTACCCGAAGCTATTGGTACGTGGTCGATGCACCCCGTCGGTGTAGGTAGAAGGGATCTGATGTTGCTATTCATGAAATCACAATTCATCACGAGTGGCCTTTAACGACTTTCATAAAGTTAACAGAAGTCAACTGATGGGTTTAACACTTACCGCTACGTAATAAATACTACTACGAAAATATCGTGACACACCTCTGGGGTACCATCAATACCACGTCGCAACTAGGGTTGGCCGTATAGTAATCTAGGTGAGTTGGATTTAGTTTGAGTGAGTTGACATGGATTATAGATTAAATATTAGTGCTTTGAATACGGGAGGGTTAGTTATGGGTTAAGCCAAACCCAACTCAAGCCGACCCTATCTGACCCGACCCAAATTTTTTTTTTTTGTTGCCTTTCTTAAAAAAGATTGTTGCATGTTATGTAATATAATAGTGATAGAGCTATACACTTTCAATCACACACCCTCTCACGTGTGGTGGGGTCCACTGTGGGTCCCACATGGGGTGAGCCCCATCACATGTGAAAGGGTGTATAATTGTGTGTGGTTGAAAATGTGTGACTCTAACATTTTTGTCTGCAATATAAGTTATAAGCAATCGAAATAGATTTCGTCAGGCAGCTACCGTCACTCACCTCCTGCTCTAAGCTAGTGACAAATGCTTTCAATGTTAAAAAGTCTTTATGAACATCCAAGTATCGAGATCTTAAATTTTTCGCCCAAGAAATGGATCAAATTAATCAGATTTTAACGGGAGGGCAATCCATAAATAGTCCGGGTGATTGGAGAGGCCCAATTGCTTCTCTTCCCCTAATCAATTTTCTTCGAATTAAAAAATAAAGTATTTTTGTGCATCATTTTTTATTTTTGTACACCAAATTAAACTACTAACAGAGATTTTTAATTCGATACGAAAAAATTTAAAAATTTATATTCTTTAGTAGTTTACATTTTTGTCTTGTTGGTTTTGTTGAGTTGCTATGCAATGTCTGTGGATCAAAAAATGAAGTAATTCCGTGTATAATTTTTTATTTTCTTTTGCACCAAATTAAACTACTAATAGATATCATAAATTTGATGCAAAAAAATTTAAAAATTTTTGGTCCAAACAATGCACGCTTAGGTGAATTGGGGTTTATAAATTGGGATTGATAAATTTGGAATTTCAATTATATATATATATATATATATATATATATATACATACATTTAATGCATGAGCCACAGGCCCACAATTATGTGACAAGGCATCGAAATACGAGATTGGTTGGTTTGGGAGACCGCCAGCGAAGCTTAACAGACAAACATTACTTATTACACTATCGCTTTTAGAGTATATCATAGTCTAACCTATTTTCAACCCAAGTTGAACCCATTTAAATTCACTTATAAATGGCTTGATGTGGGTTGAACCCACTCAACCCATGATGAAATATAGGTTGGTTGGGTTGGGTTAAGAGTGAGTAGATTTGAATGAGTTTATGGATTGGGTTAATAGTTGTCACCTCTACCCACACTGCATTTTTTTTTGTCTTTTAGTGAATATTTTACATGTAAAAATTTCACTAAAAATAAAAAAGCGGATGTGAATAATAATTTGAGAGTGTGAAAATTACTCCTCAAAATAAGCAATGATTGACCGGAGCATATGTAATCTTATGTCCGACAACTAAATTATGCTTGAGAGGTTGTTTCATAAATCATAACCATTGGCTGTTCTATTTTTTTATTTTGTCTCTATTTAATTTTTTTACATTTATTAATTTTGCGTTAAGTTTTTGTAAATTATTGATTTATCCCGGCGTGAGGCTAAAAAAATAATGAGAATTATCCAATAGTAATATATTTAAGAAAATATCCAGGAACAATAAGTTAAAGAGAGTACCAAATCAGGAGTTGAGATCCGACCCGTTAGTTTAAAGATTTCCTTCTATTGTTATACTCTTATGTAGTCAAGGACGGAGTAAGAAATTTCGCTACCCAATTTTTTCTCCAATATATTTTGCAAGGGGCAATCTTATATAATTTATAAGAATTTTTGTTTTTCATGATGGCAGAATTTTTTTTCCTTGCAAACATGACCGCCCGATTGACTTTTTTCTACCTCCATCGATGTATACAATACAAATATTAAATAGGTTTCCTTGTCCCATGGAAGTGGCGAGATCATAAAGGACAAATCAAGAAGAAATGCAAACAGGCATGTGGTTGGTACGAGCTATTCTGTGTAACACATTCCACCACGTCTACCCTATTCAACACTCCCTTCCTTCCCTCGTTTTTCTATCATCACACCATTGTCACGTATAAATGTTTGTTACAACCTAACAAACCCATGCCTTAAGCTTCTATAAATCCCTGCAATACTTACTAACAGCTCACTCGAAAGAATCATTCTTCTACAAGGGAGAGAGAGAGAGAGAGAGAGAGAAAGAAAGAGAGAGAAGAAAAAACAACCAGAAAGAGGGAAGCAATGGAGGTGGAGAGAGTGCAAGCCATAGCTATACTATCCAAATTCATGGACACGATCCCGGCCGAGTACATCCGGTCCGAGACCGAGCAACCTGCGATCACCACTGTACGCGGGGAGGTGCTGGAGGTGCCGGTGATCGACCTCCTCGGCGATGAGGAAGAAGTGGTGGCGGCGGTGGCGGCTGCGGGAGCGGAGTGGGGGTTGTTCCAGGTGGTGAACCACGGGATACCGGAGGAGGTGATAGGGAATTTGCAGAGAGTAGGGAAGGAGTTTTTTGAGCTGCCGCAGGAGGAGAAGGAAGTGTATGCTAAGCCTAAAGAGGCTAAGAGTGTGGAAGGGTATGGGACGAAGTTGCAAAAGGAAGTTGAAGGGAAGAAAGGGTGGGTTGATCATTTGTTCCACAAGGTTTGGCCGCCTTCTGCTATTAATTACCAGTTTTGGCCAAAGAACCCTCCTTCTTACAGGTATAACATTAACGCCCTTCTTTCTTTCATCTTCTGCATGCCTATGCCCTCTCTCTCTCTCTCTCTCTCTCTCTCTCTCTCAAAACTTGGATGCTGATTAGGTACCACGCGATTGTACCCAGCGTACATTTGGTCGTCCAAAATTATTTTAAACGGTCAGGATTTTAAACAAAGTCCTCCCAAGAGTCTTTTTTATAATTCTGATTGTCTAAAACACTTTTATACAGTTGGAATGGGGTGGTGGGCGCCACGCAAGACTTTAAATTTTCTCCTCTCTTCCTCAAAGGGAGACGGACCAAGGTCTTTAATAACGGGAGACACAATCGTTGCTATCGCGGTGTAACGTAATCATGATTATTATCTGGAATAAGAGATTATTGAACGATGTGTGATGAAAATCGGTTGTAGAGTGACTCTGAATTTTTAATTCATTCTTGACAAAGATAATTTTTAAGTGAAAAAGTCACCCATAATATATATTTGAGCATTGATAGTAAAGCTAGTGAACCGATTCGAAAATTGACTGACACTGAAAGGGAAGCACCCGGCCCTCTTGCATGCCCTTTTATCTCATCCTATTGGAATAGCAAAGGATTTATCGAAATCGAAAGGCTTATAAATTGTCTCGCAACTTTCGACACCAAACAGCACTATAAGAAATTTGACCTATAGTGACGTTCAAATATATTATTAAAAGTTATAAAAATTGTCACTAAAATGTTTAGTGACAGTAAATTTTGTTGTTGTCACTTAATATGTGTTGCCAAAAATGTATAGTGACAACTTTTTACATATGCGTCATATTTCTTGCAGTGGGTCAACTTCTTAATAATTCGTATTTTATCATTGTAGTTAGCTTCGTGGTGTCATGTCAGGATTGGTCTGCAAAATTTTAATTCCAAATTGAAAAGAAACAGAGAAGTAAGAAAGTTAGTACTGTAGTAATCTTCCAAAAGAACTCTTTTGTTACCTGTATGTAACGTTTCTTCGAGAGTGAAGATGGAAAAATATAAATCACCACAAAGATAAAAGAGTTCAAATCTCGTGAACATGGGCTGTAGAAAGTTTTCCAATCACGGGGTATAATGATTCTCCACCACATAATTTCATCTTTTTAAGGAATGACTAATTAATGCATGTTGAGAGACGTGTAGCGCACAAACTCACTAGATCTCTATATTGAGTAATTACGGTTGTACATTTGAGAATTAATAGTTAAGATTATATAAGATAAGTATCTTTCAAATCTGGACCATTAATTATCGAGCCGACGTGAGTACATACTTTATAGAGAGCTTACTCATGTAAGATTTTTTTTTGTATTTCTAATTTATTCATTTTTCTCTTCATTTACATTTATTATAATGCATTTTATGAGAGAGACGTTGTGATAATTGCATTAATTATCTTTTGACATTTCTTGGTGGAAAGTATTTTGCGACATCAGTAAAAAGGTTATGGGACAAATAGTGGAGGAGCTATATATGAACGGGCCGAGGGCGGCCCCGCCCTCTAATTTTCTATTTTACATACCTTTTATATATATCTAAAAAATAACTAAAAAATGTGGAAAGTAATTTAAAAATAAGAACTATTTTCATTTCAGGAATACTAAATTGTAGAGAAAGATAATTTGCGAAAATAATAGTAGGTTAATCAAATGGTATGGTAACAGAAGCACTTGAGATTAATTTTTTAACTTTTAACCAAACTATGTAAATTGAAATGACCTAAATGTAGTCTTCAAAAATTCATCGAACCAAAATTCCTTTGGTAATTGATTCAAGCTTTGACTCCTGACTTTGCCAGTAGAGACAAGTAATTTGGGACCTTGAAAATATGAATTGTTATCCTCACGTGATTGTCCTATGTGATTACCATTTGCAATGTTTTAGGCCTCGATGTGCTTATCACTTTGTCCTATGCAGTAGATCTATTGTTTTGACAAATTTTTGGTTTTTCTTGTTTTTTTTTTTGAAGTAGCTGTCCATCGTTTATGACGAAACATGTCTCACTTTGACAAATTGAGCAAACGAGAAAAATGAAATTTATAAAATGAAATACCCAAGTCATCAAATTGGATTGTAATTGGTTGCATTTTGCCAATTAAACAAACCGATATTTTCCCCATTTTATTTTATATCAGAAAGCTCCAATAAGTTAAATGGATGATTAATACACTTTATAAAATAAACCGGTATTTTCCACATTACAAATACGACTTAGGTCATCCATCTTCACTTATTTTATGCTTATAAAGGATAATCTATGTGACGAAGGGTATGTGAAGTTGACTAAACGAATATGAATTTTAAGCCTGCTAGGGGTACAACACTCTTGTGTACACCAAATGTACATCACTTGTGTGGGACCATTTCGAGTTCACGCCCAACTGAAATTAGTTGTTTAATTTGTCCAAAATGTTTTTTGAAGGGTTTGCTAAAAAATCAGTTCACCTAGATTCATATGCTCTTACTTTGGGCTGAATATGTAAAAAATATTCTAAACAAATTGAACAACTCAAATGAATTGTGTAAAACTACGATATGGTCGTGGTTCCACAAAAGTGTTGTATCTATTGCATTTCTCTATGAAAATACATATAATGGATGTGCGTAGTCCTACGTTTTTCATAAAGGAGTTGGTACTTGAGGAAGTTCACATATTGAAGATGACCTTAATTATCTATTTATAATTGTATAGTACCCTTCTTGAGAAGATTTTCATCCTGAGGCTTAAATTTTCCATGAACATTTGTTTTTTTCTTTTCTTTTTTGGTTTATTCGCTTCACCGTGCTTTTTTAATTTTTTTTTTTAAACCTTTTTATTTTATTCTAAGGCCCAAAAACAATTAGGAAACCTAAAGAACACCGACATTGCTGAACAGATGGGCCCATTACTCTATGTATCTTTTAAATGGACGCCAACCACCGTTCAACTATTTAAGTCCAAGGGGTTGGTAACTAAATATTAATTGTGAGTGTAGTAAGTTGTATGTAATAGAACTAACAAAATTTTCTTTTTTCTTTTTTCCTTTATCGGCAAAAATCATTAGTTTTTGAATAGTTAGATTAACACTTGAAAAAGAAGTTGGGCTCCTAACCTAGTTTCTCCGGACGCTCGAGTTTCAAAAATTCTACAATTGGATGTATAACCATAGGTCAATGCTTTTTATAATACAGGGAAGCTAATGAGGCTTATACTGAGAAGTTGCGGGCAGTGGCAGACAAGTTGTTCCAGTGGCTGTCGCTAGGGCTAGGGCTGGACAAGCACGCGGTGACGGCCGCGGTGGGTGGCGATGATTTGGAATACATGATGAAGATCAATTATTACCCACCCTGCCCCCGCCCTGACCTTGCCTTAGGAGTGGTGGCTCACACTGACATGTCCACCCTCACACTTCTTGTGCCAAATGAAGTCCCAGGACTCCAAGTCTTCAAGGATGACCATTGGTATGATGTCAAATATATCCCCAATGCCCTTATTGTCCATATTGGGGACCAAATTGAGGTATGTTTTCAAAATACAGACATTTTTTTATTTATAAAAAAAAGTGTATTTATTTATTTATTTGTAGTTGAATATTCTTTTGAATTCGTTGTGTATAATTCTATGCTCTTTTTATTATTATTATTATAGATACTGAGCAATGGAAAATACAAAGCTGTACTGCACAGATCAACGGTGAGCAAGGAGACAACCAGGATGTCGTGGCCGGTGTTCTTAGAACCACCCCCAGAGCATGAACTCGGGCCAATTCCAAAACTCACTGACGACAAAAATCCACCAAAATATAAGACCAAGAAGTACAAAGACTATGTTTACTGTAAGCTGAACAAGCTTCCCCAGTGAACTTTCTTTTTGATCAGTTTTTGTGTTTTTATTGGACCAGACCCTAGTGAAATTTCTTAACTTGCTTTCCACCCTTGGTTTTTACATTGGTTTCTTGGTTGAAGGGTTTCTTTTGCCCCAGTTCTTGCTTTGTTGGTACTTATAGTAAGAGTAGTTTTGCATTTGTTAATTACAAATCCCTCTAATTTGAAATGTTGCAATGTGAGGGTGGTTGAGTATCTACTATGTGTGACAATCACATTTGCTCTAGAATAATAAAATAATTGTATGGAGTAGATTTAATTTTTGTGGTAATGTGAGAGAACACGCAAATTTGAATCTTACAGGCATATTTTATTCTTAAAAAATTAGCATATATAGAATAGCTTGTGGAGTAAATTTGTTCTTATTTTTTGATAATGTGAGCCACAAGCAAATGTTATTCATATCGGCATGCTTACTTTAATATTTTAAAAAATTTAGCTTATATATAATGGTTAGGAACAAGGGATGTTGCGTAGTCCCATGCTGCGAAGTATGCTTTGCGGGCTCATTTCGGCACCGTACCAACACTATTCTGACGATCAGAGACGTCCACCGGTAGAAATTGTCGAGTATTATAAGTGTATCAAAAATCAACTCGATTGGATATGTTAAGTGTCTCAATGGAACACAAATAAGTTGAAAAAATGGTTTCAATGGTTTTCATCCAGTGTTTTAAGATGTGTTCCAATTTTTTTTCATCTTATTTGTGTTCCGATGATACACTTAATGATATCCGATCGAGTTGATCTTTAGTACTCTCTCCGTCCCTTTTTAAATGTGTTATTTGGGATTCTGTGCCATTTTCAACGGCTTATAACTTTTAATGTGAATCTCAAAATATATGCATTATGGATCTTGTTTGATAGATCTTAATTATTTCTATTATACAAAATTTTCAAAATCATAAAAGCTATTATAAATTAAAAGTTATAAGCCGTTGAAAATGGCACAGAATCCCAAGTAACACATTTAAAAAGGGACGGAGGGAGTAGATTAGTAGAACTCAACGAGCTCTAAATAGTGGATGTCTTTGATTATCAAAACAATGCCGGGCACGACCCCAAAATGGACCACACAGCACCTCTCTCGATGCCAGGTTGTCCATCCCAAATTTCTTTTACCTTTTTTGTCATTTGTTATTCCTAACCTATTACATGGAGGAGGGAGAATAAGGCTCGAGCTCGGGCTGCAGTGTGAGACATCTAAGAACTCTACTACATGAGCTAACCACCACTTGCAAAAAAAAAATTATCAATCGATGTTGTTGTAGATGGAAATTTTATTCTGTGACCCACCGTTGAGATAAGTTGGTCATTTTGATCATCTTTTTCTTATAAAAGTGTCCCCATTTGGTAAAGTGAGCTTATCAAAAATTATTCATGGGTCCGAATAAGTGTGTGTGTGTGCAAGTGCATGTGGGTTGCGTGAGGATATTGGAGTACTTTCTATTCTAATCATTTTGGAAATCAATAATCTAGGTCTCCTTTGGCTAAATACGAAGAAATTTTTTTTAAGTTTTTCGGATTTTGTCTATATTCAATTTTTTTTTTTTGCATTTGTTAGTTGTTGGTTGATTTTTTGTGATTTTTTAGTTTGTCTCGACGAGAGAAATCAAAAAAATATTAAATTATTAACCAAACTTATAGTTTTGTGAATAAAAACGAAAAATTATGGCAAAAAACCAATTTTTTGGTTTATTTTTCGTCTTTATTCACAAAACTTTAAGTTTGACTAATAATTTTATACTTTTTAGATTCTTCTTGTCGAGACAAGCCAAGAAATCGCAAAAAATGACCAAAAACTAACAAATGAAAAAAAAATTTGAATAATGACAAAAGCAAAAAACTACTCCGTCCGTTTCATAATATTGGTCCCTTACGAAACTACATGAAATTTTCGTACTAAAAATAATGTATTTATGAACATAATTTGTTTATCAATATGCATCTTGTTTGATAGATCTCATAGTGAAATTTTAAATGGTGCAGAAAAAATTCAAAAATTATTTTATAGATGCTTTATTTTTTAGTTTAAAAATTACACGTAGTTTCGTAGGAGACTAATATTATAGAACGGAGGGAATAGATTTTTATATTTAGCCAAACCACCCCTAGTTGCTTTATAACAAAAAAAGAAAGAAAAGCATTTGTTTGTTTTTTCTTTTTTTGCAAATTTCAAGAATCAATAATGTGATCCAAAAAAAAATACATGGTTGACTGGTAGCTACCGTCAAAAGTTTTCGTTTATTATAGGCAAAGGGAGGCCGCAATCACATCAATCTTTTGTTTCAGGTCGACTGCTACTTGCCACATCAAAACCCTGTCTTAAAGGAACAATATAGGTACACATTCTCTTAATTACTTTCCACCACACCCTTTCACATGTGTGATGGGTCAACTAGGACCCACCGGATGAGCCCCACCACATATGTAAGAGTGAGTGTGGTAGAGAGTGATTGAGAGGATGTGTACCTATCATTTTTTGTCTTAAAGTGACTTTTTTCAGTAATATTCTTTCCTTATATATATACTCCATGTAGGAAAAATCTTCTAGTTCAAACCCTCTCCATAAGAAGAAAAAATACTTTTTTTTTTGTTTTGCAAATTATTTTTGAAAAATTTGAACCGTCCAATTTTGCAAAAATTGCTTGGATCGAGTTCTTTCCGGTATTTTTTTAAAGATTTTTCGCGTTGATCCTTAAAAACACATTCTGAACATATTGGACGGATCAGATCGTCAAAAAAATACTCAGATCATGGAGGTCTGAAAGTCCAAAATTCGGACTAGAAGTGGAACTTATATACACACACGCAAATACGATAATAGAGGATCGATAATAAAAAAGAGAAGGCAAGATACTTACTGAAATACTGATTTTATTGATGAAGATGAAATACGATAATAGAGGATCGATAATAAAAAAGAGAATGCAAGATACTTACTGAAATACTGATTTTATTGATGAAGATGGTGGTGGAAGATGAAAGTAATTTACAAGTGGAAGGATGGAGAAGGATAACAGAAGAGAGAGAGAGAGAGAGAGAGAGAGAGAGTACTTCAAAGTCTGCCTTCGAAGATTTAGAATACAGCTATTTATAAGCGCTACGACCTACTGTAGCAGTTACTGTAGATGACGTCACTGATGATGTTTAACAAAATATCTAGTACTGTTGTTGACGTCATGGATGACGTTCTTGCTGTTGTTGTCGTTTTGTACCGACGATTACTGTTGATGTCGACATGGATGACGCTCTACCGATGCTTCTTCTCCTCTTTGGCCTTCGGCATTTTTAACTCAATCATAGAGTCCCAAAGATCCGCCTCTTCTGGATATACTTCAGTGTCATCATTGGGATCCTGAAATTCACTAGCAAGACATGCAAATTGCCCTGGATTCTGATCTTGAGAGGACATAGAAACGTCACTCTTGGAGTCTGCTTGGGAAGAATTAGGCTCTTGAAGAGCTAAATACTGATCTTTAATAATTTCCATAAGCTTAATATCTTGCTCATGTTCAGATAAATTTGGATACCGGTTCTGAATCATCAATTTTATCTGTTGGATAAAATTTACTGGTCCCTGGGACGGGTTACTGCTTGAGGCTTGTTTTTTATAGTCAGCCTGATATTGTTCTACTGTTCGTTGATAAATGTTAAACATTTATTAGTCTCAAAACGAGACCACCATTTTACAAAAAAGGTTCTTTGAATTCCTGGGATACGAAGATGATCTTCAGCAATTTCATAGTCCCATTGCCAAATCCAGTTAATTCTGAATTCGGTACAAAACCATAAGAGATCTTGTCCTTTCGGGTGGATTTACTGCTGTTATTCCCTTCAACTTCGGATGATATTTGTACCATATAGGGAATTGTTTCTGAAAATATTTCAATTTCTGGTGCATGGTATTCCCACCAATGAAGAAACCAAGATGGAAATCCAGTTTCTTTCTGCACAATCTCCGGATTTAGAATAAAGAATCATGAATGGGTTCTTACCGGGTTCTGATAATAAAATGCATAGGTCCATGCCCTTGCATAGTCCCAATAGTTATATTTCTGCTCATTAATTTTTAGTGTTCTGGTTGCAAAAGTTGAAAGGCCCCACTCTTGAGGATGTAGTACCCTGACAACATAACATTTTGAATAGGTGATGGGTGTTCTGCTATTACCATCTTCCAAATAATGATGGGTAATTTGTCCTGATGATGTCTCTGAAAGGATGGCCTCATAAATATACTGAGACTTCCCTTCTTGGACGGTATACTGTTGATGTTGAAGATACCTTTCTTTAAGGAACCAAGGATCCTTTGGATGTAAATTTAGATCACCTTCAGATAATGTGATCAAAGGTTCTGTTATTTGCTTTTTAACATGTTGAGGTCCCTGCTCAAAGGCCTCCTTTGCTGTTTTCTGTTTCGACTGACTGGAAGATTCTCCCAGAGTTGGAAATTCTGATAAGAAGAGAGACGTTCGGCCTCTTCCATACTGATTAGATCCTGATTTTCTTCCACGGCCACGACCTCGGCCACGACCTCGGTCAGGAGGTTCCATACTGCACGAAGAGGAAATTCATTAAACACGAGATAAGACACCCAGAACTCTTTGCAACCTGTGGATAGAAATTTCCATATGTCTGCATAAAGCTTTATCTTCCATACTAATGTCATTATTACTATGGAGTTGAGAAATGCCTCTGGAAAGCTTAGTAATCCAGTATCTGAGATTAGGTTTTGTATAAGGTTTAACAATAGATTGAACCCAAATACGATTTAACTCGATTCTGATGCGTTCGCGTTCAGCTTCATCCATCTGTTAAGAATTCCCTAGTTAAAAAATCCGGTAAAGAATTTTGTTCACCTTTTATATTTTCTATTTCAAAATCAAAGGCAGATAATTCTGATTGCCATCTAACAAATATTTGTTTGGAAACAAGATTTTTAACATCTTTTGCTAAAATAAATTTAGTAGAGCTGCAATCAATACGGATAAGAAATGTTTGATTAAGCAAATCATCCTAGAATTTAGAAACACATTTCACAATAGAAAGCATTTCTTTCTTAATCATAGAATAATTAAGCTGAGCTTTTTTCCACGATCCTGATGTAAATCTTACCAATTCCTCCTTCTGAGAATGAGGATTCTGCTGCTTAAGAATTCCTCCATAGCCAATATTAGAGGCATCTGTTTCTACTACCTACGCATGGCGGGGATTTGCTAAACATAAACAAGGCAACTGTTTTGCCTTAAGCTTAATCTTTCTTACTGCTTTGGTATGCTCCTCTGTCCAAGGGGGAGGAGTCTTCTGTAGACGTTGATACAAAATAGCAATATCTTGGGCTAAATTCTGATAATAATCTGCTATATAATTTAAACTACCCAAGAATCTTTGAAGTTGAGTTTTCTCCCTAATTTCATCTGGAAATTTAGAAGCAAATTCAATACTTCGATCTATAGGGATAATAGTTCCTTGATTTATATTATGACCCAAAAATCGTACTGTTGTTTGAAATAATTTCACTTTGGGTGCAGATATAACTAAACCATTACGTTTAATAGCATCCTTAAGAGCTCTAAGATGCTTAAAGTGCTGATCAATAGATGATGAGAAAACAAGAATATCATCTATATAAATAATACAATAATCAGAATAGGGTGAAAATATTTCATTCATAATATTCTGAAATTCTGATGGAGCATTTTTTAAACCAAATGGCATGACATTCCATTCGTAGTGGCCAAAAGGAACAACAAATGCAATTTTATACCAATCTTTCTCCTCAATCTGAATCTGCCAATACCCAGATTTCAGATCAAACTTTGAGAAGATGACTGCGGATTGTAATCTGTCTAATAAATCTTTTTTGTTTGGAATAGGATATCTAATCCACTTTAAAACATCATTTAATGGTTTATAATTAATAACAAGATGAGGAACTCCTCGTTCCTTTATAATTAATTACAAGATTAATTTGGATATACCATTTTTGATGTGTCACCTTGTTGATACTATTCAAATAGGTAGGTTCCTCAAAAGTTTGAGGTTCAGATTCTGGTTTCTCTATGGGTTTTAAACTCAATTGTTCGAGGCTAGAGAGTCTATTTTTAACAGAAGAAATACTTTTCTGAGCCTCAAGTTGTGATAACTTTAACTGTTTTAACTCTACTTTGAGATCATTGACCTCTTTCTGAAGATCTTGTAAAGTAGCTGGTTTAATAGAAGTTCCTTCCATACGATTAAAAACTTCATTAATACTATAATATCTAGAGATACTAGGTTTTTCTAGCTCAGTATTAGATACAGAAGAACTTAATGAAATTTCAATAATCTTTCTCCGGATTTCTGGGTCTTGAATTTTATCAATAAGATCAAGAGTTTCTTGTTGTGATTTAGATAAAACATTTAAACTTAACCCATTAAGGTTGGCAAAAACTTTAAGATAATCTGGATTAGAAGATGAACAACACTTACCTGTGCAATCTTCAGTTGATTCTGATTCAGACGAAGAGTATTCCAAATTATTGATCTCGTCACTTTCTGATTCGGTTTCTGATTCATCACTAGAATTTAGAAGCAATTTACTGAGTTGGAGACGAAGCCCTTCATCTAGTTGGAGCTCATTCAGCTTCTTTTTGGTCAAACATCTATTGGCATAATGACCAAATTTCCCGCATTTGTAACATTTGACTTCGGATTTGGGCTTTTTCTTGGAATTAGGCTTATTGGTTTTTCCTTTTTCTCTGCTATTACTAGACTTTGTTTTGGAATAATCTTTGTCATAAGACTTTCTTCTATAAGACTTCTTCCTGTATGGTTTAGAAAACTTTGATATAGTTTTTTTATGATGTTTCTTGGGATAATTTGTAGGTATGTCAACAGCAAATTGTTGGCAAAATTCACCGATTTCTCTTTTTCCGGTAAGATTCTGTTTCTTAAGCTGATACTGCAGCTTCATATCATTACAGATAGATAATCCTACTTGGACACAGACACTAATAAGGTGTCCATAAGTACAGCTAGTCCATTGAATTATATTCCCAACACTAAGATCCATCAATTTTTGACGAACCTTTTGGGCAAATAAGGGGGGTAGGCCATCGATAAATTTGGCATTCCAATGTTCAGAATTCGCGTCTTTGCGTTGCATAACTTTAGTGATAAAAACATCCTTGTACCATCTAAAATGTGTTAAGGATGGACATCTTAAATTTTGCAACAATTCTCTTCCACGCTCTTGTCGTTGTTCTACGGCTCCTATAAAATGTAAAATTATAGCTTGAATAAGAGTATAAACAGCGTCTTGAACTGGTTGTTCCCTAACTCCAGGTACGGGTTGACTAGTTGATTGATCAATCACCATGTTTGTGACAAGTTCTGTTTTAACGGCACCTAATATCTCAGATTGTTGGGCAAGAGAGAGATAATTATCCCACCAACCTTTGAGACTTCCAGTGAAACCATTGATAATAAGAACAGCGATATCTCTATCTCATTGTGGTTCCAAAACTCTACAAACACTAGAATACATAAGCATTTTTTGAAGGACTCCATAAATTTGATATTCTGAGAGTCCGTCTATATTCCATTCATAAATGGTTCTAGCATTATAAGCTTGCTGAGTATGAAAAAAATCTTCTTCCCACAGAAGATCTTGAGGTGTTGGCCTCTTGTAATAAGTTCTACGGACATTTTCATTGCTTGGACCTCCTTGTCCTTTCTCATCATACTCAACTCTATTGATAGTATGTTCCTGCATAGTTTGAAATGATTGCTGGATCTCATGGATCTGTTGAGCATCTAAAACATCTAATTCTGAATCCGAATATCCTAGATTATTTTGACTAAGAGTACTGATATGCAGCTTACTATCTATTCTTCCAATAAGTTGATCAATAAATTCATAATTCTCTTTCTGATTAGAAAATTTAAAATTTTCTAAAGGTATGGGGGGTTTAATATCTGACATGGTATCTTTTCCCTCTAAAGCTTTAGGTAGGGAAGTAGAAGAGGATGGTATAGAAGAAATAACCTTCTGATTATCAATAATAGCTTGAACATCATGCTTAATACGAATCAGTTGTTGACCAATAGTCTGCAAACTCATATTAGTGAAATTATTTTGCTTTATTATATGAATATTTTCAGGTAAATAAGTTGTAGAAGAAATTCTGCTCAAATCTACATTAGGGGTTGCTTATAAAGCATTTTTACTATTTTCCATTTTAATTGGTTCTGGAGGAGGATGAACCGATTTAATTATTGTACCATCAGATTTACTCCAGACTTTTTGAAAATCTTGGATAACTGCTATATGATACTGATTTTGATACCAATTTAAAAACCATTTTTTAAAAGGTATCAAAGTTTGGCGATTTTCCAAATCTTTATAAAAATGATCTTTAATAAAATCTTGTTCTGATTTATCAAACTTGGTAAAATACCAATGCCTAAACTTTTGATGTTTAGGTGACATAAATTCTTTACTGATTAACAATCGTATAGGTGAGTTAGGTTTGTAATCCATAAAAACTCAAATATTTCAGTAAGTATCTTGCCTTCTCTTTTTTTATTATCGATCGTCTATTATCTTATTTGGTATCATATATATATAAACAATATACATTAGCGGAAGAGGGAAGTCAGTAGTGTTAGTAAGTTAGACAACAATTACACCCCTTGTGGGGCTTGAACCTTTGCCTCCACTAAAGAGGCAAATAAACTTGACAACTATGCTAGCTTGACAGTTCATACTCTTTCCTTATATGATCCATATGTATTTGCTACATTTTTAATTCTCTGGTATATTCATGTTGTGGAATCTCTTCCATATGCAATCAAACTGTTATTATCGAAATCTTTCGAACTTTATATACTCTTGATAAATGTCACATCAATGTGGATTTACTTTTTAAAAGGGGTTGTTCTCGAATACATTTTATCAAAATTTAATAAAATTAAGCCTTTAACTTTTATCCATTGATGAAGAGATTTGATAAAATCTTAGATCTTTACAAAATCTATTGGAGAACAACCCCAAAATAATATCACATGTTATCTTATCTCCACTTATAACTATCATATTTACCTAAAACTCATATCACATTCAAATGGGTCGTCAAGTAGGTTGATTAAATAGTAATAGGAGATAAGATAGTAGAGACATTATTTATGGAGGGTGAACCCACATTGATGTGACTTTTATGAAAGAGAGATAAAATAATACTTGGTTTGAAAGATTTGGTAATAAGGAGGGATAAAATAAGCAACACCCCCTCCATTTTAGGAAAAGTTAATCATTATTATAACCAAAATACTTAAACAATAATAATAATAATAATAATAATAATAATAATAATAATAATAATAATAATAATAATAATAATATAAAGTCTAATACAAATAATCTGTCCTCTACAGATTACAAAAATGTAGGTTGGGCAAGCTCTATGGCTCCTCAAATTCCTCTGCCTGTTTGGTCTTTGTAGGAGATGGTTCTCGCCTTAGTCTAATGTGATGAGCTGGAGAGGTATGGATAATCAACAATAAAAACACGGTGAAAGAAGAGAATAAGGTGGTCTAGAAGAACGGTGAAGAATGAGCAGGTGTGCACAAAAAAAACTAAGGTGGTGGATTGCTCTCAGTCTAATCCGTGATAGCTCGATGACCTAAAAGATGGGGATTAACTTGTAGAGAGAATGTTCTCCTCTCAATCAGTGATTTCCCTTTTCTCTCTCCACAATGGTATATGCTTCCACCACAATTTCACCAACCAATGGGCATTGAAAGGGAATATCCCATATTTATAGGCACTTTGGACCAATGATAAGGTGTCAGGCTGTCATCCTATAATCTGATAACACGTGTCCTTTCCGTACAACCTGACTGTATGGGTGACGTCATCACTGTGCAGGTGTCCCACGCGGTGACAAGCCATTCCCCCGCGTAGCGATCCTATTGTTCTTTATAGCCACCAAGCCACTAGATCTCCTTAATTCCCGTTATCGCAGCCGAGCCTCGAGGGGCCCTCGAGGTCCTGCCTTCAAACCGCAACGGGTATAATTACCCAGGCTACGTTAGACTAGATTCTTGCGTTCTTCCCATGTTCTGGGCCGCGCTAGCCATCTGGGCCATGTGTTGTTCTCCTGTTTGGGATGGCCCATGGTCACCAATTACCACTAGCCACTTTACCAATTATCCATTAAAAAAAAATTTTATGTTTGCAATTTCATTTATAGAACTCCAGGAGACGGATTTGGAAGAATCCATTGCAGGCGGAGACTTGGAAGAACCTATGACCGTACTATATTCTTTTTTTTTAAGTCTATTTGGGATCGATTTGGTTATCTAGAGTCACGAGATGTGATTATTTGGACTTTTTTAAAAAATAATAATACTAAAAAGCCTACTTGGGAACAAATCCTCATCCACCCACATGTAAGACAAAACCTATTCAAGACAATGGCTTTTCAAAATGGATATTTAGAGCAAGCCCAACAACACCAAGCTAAATTACACAGTGAACCATACATTTTTTGAGTTTAGCAAACCATATTCTTTTCAATGCCCAACTACCACTAGCCGCTTTACCAATTATCCATTAAAAAAACAATTTATGTTTTCAATTTTATTTATAGAACTCTAGGAGACGGATTTGGAAGAACCCATGGCCGGCGGAGACTTGGAAGAACCCATGACGTTACTATACCTTTTTTTAAAAGCCTACTTCGGATCAAATGCGGTTATCTGGACTCACAAATGTGGTTTTCTGTACTATTATGTTGTAATAAAAACATGCTTGGGATTAGATGTAGTTATCAGGACTCACAGAGGTGGTTATTTAGAGTCACGAGAGGTGGTTAACCAAACTCACAAAATGTAGTTTGTAAGCCCAATAGGCCGAGCTTCCTTTTGTTTGGCAAATCCATAACTAAAACATATACTTTGTCGTGTATCGTATTTTTATGACACTGTTATTTTCGGTATTTATTTTTAGAGTGTCTGTTTTAAGCGTAGAAAAGGAATCATCTCAATATGCATTTTTTATTCGAGTGCGGTAGTTTTTCGTCAAGACGGATTGCTCATTTTCAAGACAAAGTTAGATGCTACATGTTTTTGTTCAAGCATTTCAAGGATCTCTACTAGCACAACATTCTGATTGAGCTTGCCGGACGTTTGGCTTGAGCAAAGCAGTCAGCAAAACTGCACAAGGAAAATGTTAGATGTTACACGTTTTGGTCAAGCATTTCAAGGCCATTTTATTAGCAAACCATTCTGTTTGTTTTTGTTGGATATTTGGCTCGATCAAAATAGTCGACAAAAATGTCCGATTCAGCAAATATAAAATCTTAGCCATTAGGTCAAAAAATTATGAGAGCTGTGGTAATAAGAACCCTAATACCAATATTTCATCTCTCATCACTTTTGGCGGCTAGGGTTTGTGAACCTTGAAGAATTGTGAAGGCTTGTGAATGTCATGAGTTTCAAGATCATCTTTAAGGGGTTTGTTCTTTGTTAGAAACAATCAATCTCTGAGTAAAGCCCTTTTGTGGAGTTCGAGAGACACTTCAAAGTCCTTCAGTGGATTCCAAGAGACAAACGGAAGGCTTGTGGATTCAAGGCAACAACAGTCAAAACATTGGATGTGGTGAACGAGGATTCAACAAGTTGTTCTTAGGTTCAATTGGTGAGGATTCACGACCGTTGGTAAGATTGCTTACACATTGAGTATAGTGTTTTGATTCAGTCTCGTGGTTTTTACTCGTATTGGGGTTTTCCACGTATATCGTTGCGCTCTTCATTTGTTTGCTTTTCGTTGTGTGATTGATTGAAATCTTGTTTGGTGGGCTGATTTTCTACCATAGATTAAATATAGCAAATCTATAAACTTAGGCAAACTAGGGTTTTTCGTAGTTATCTGTATTATATATATTTTTAAAAGTTTGTTTGGGATAAGATGTGGTTATCTAAAATCATAAGAGGTGGTTATCTAGACTCATAAGACGTGATAATCGGGATTATATCATTTTTTTAAAGTCCATTTGGGATCAGACGTGGTTATCTAGATTCACAAGAGGTGGTTATCTAGACTCGCAAGATATATGATTATCTGTACCATATCTTCTTCTTTTTTAAAATCTACTTGGGATCAAATCCTCATCCACTCACATGTAAGCAAATTCAAAAAACATATTTGGATAATCCTCAATTTTGTGAGGTGGCATGGAGATTTTTGTAGCCAAAACATGTGCGTAGTTCTAACACTATATTATTGGTATGGTATGTACAAGTACCAATGGCACATCGTAAATCCTTTTTTTTATTTTTTTTTAATTTTTTTGGGGACGACATCCATACATAAATTCAAGTAGGGAGTATTCTCACGTACTTATGACTTATACTCTATTTGACATGTAACCACCTTAATATCCAATGTAACCAAAGGGAAAAAAAAAAAAGAAGGTCACAAGAGTTAATTGAACATTTTAATGCTACAGCTGTCAACCATGGCACTCGACCGACAAAGAGATCTAAATGATACATATCAGTTTTCCAATTCCTCCAAGAGTAACCGGCGGGCAGTATGTCTGCCATTTTCGAACTTCTTACCACCCTCTTCGGCCGCAGCTTTTTGAAATCCCAGAAAACAAATCTAAGAGTGTGTTTAGATTAAAAAAATAGATTTAATTAAAATTATGATCAAATCACCCAAAATATATACCTCCTCTTGGAACAATGGCAGCGGCCGGAGGAGCCACTGCACTTGCCAGACCCAACGTTTTCAGACGAACTAGACTTCCCACAACGGCGGCTTACGGGATGAAGACACCTAAGATAGATTCGACACAAGAAATGCCGCTGCCCGTCAACGACGAGTTGGCTCCAGATACCGCCGGCAATAAACTCGAGCCTCAGACCCGTCAAATTGGGCCGGCTTGCTGATTTGGATAGAATAAGACAGTGACGGTGGCGGGGGGGCCGGTCTCGGTGAAGCCGACGAGGGAAATGACCCGCTTGAGTTTTGTGACGGCGATATTGGCTAAGGCTTACAATCGGTGTTTAATTCCATGGAGGCTTCGCGAGGGAAAGACATAGGGGTATTGTCGTATTTTTGATGTCTAAGTGGATTGGATGTATTTGAAAAATGTTAAGTGGACTAGAAATGTTAGACTATAACTATAAGGGACCCCCTATAAAAACTCACCCTTGAGTCAAAGAATTAGGTTTTCCTTTTAAAAAGAATGGAAAGAAGAAAGAAAAAGGCAACCAAGATAATGATGGAAAAATCAAATGGGGTAAATTACAATTTGCACCCCTATACTTTACACAGTGTCATTTTCCCCTTATACTTTTAATTTGACTCGTCAAGCCCTCACACTTTCCGTCAATTGTCAATGTTCTGCTTGCCGTTAGATTCCGTTAGTTTACATTTAAAAAAATATTAGTCCAATGGTACCTAGGAGAAAATAACTTCACTATATATATAAAGTATTGGCACATTTTTTTATGCATAAAAAGTTATCTGATTATTGCTCATTCTTGAAAAAAGGAAAAATTCACTCCATGGAGATTGTGGCATATCCGCTCACAGCAGTGGCCGGCCCATTTCTTTAGCACACATTAGGTCCTTCAAGTAATTGTAACAGACTTCACCCAAAATTGATATTTTTTTCTTAACAGGAACTAACAAAATCCAACAGCAAGGGGGACATTTACACTTGACCACATGTGTGAGGGTTTGACAATTATAATTAGAATGCAAGGTGCAAAGTGCTACTAAGTGTAAAGCGCGAGGGTGCAAAGTGCATTTTGCCTGATCAAATTAGAAAAATAAAAAGTACTCAATTCCAAATCAAGTAATGAGAGAAAAAGTACAAGGGATAATATAATCTTGGCAATAACCTCACATTCACGTAATCCAAATGTGCGTGCGTGTGCAAGAGCGAGAGTAAAAAGCGTCTTTCAAGAATAAAATAAACTATTCAAATTTGCGAGAGCAAAGATTAAGAGCATAAATGAGGATCGAAAGTGCAAACAAAGTCATTACGAAGGATTATATGACTAAAATCATAACCATTGACTGTTGTTATAAATTACTTCTACTTTCCATGAATATAGACAAGAAGGAAAAGACAAGGCATGTAACTTGACAAAGAAGGGAGAAAACCATATTCATATTCCTCTATTTTGAGTGATTTGCAAAAACTATTTGCATCTATGGTAGGATATATACTCCACCAGATAGCAATAAGATAGTGTGAATCACGTTCAGCAATCAGCACTCTATTTATGTCACCTGAGGCAAAGAAATCTAGGCCCTGTTTGGTTTGATTCTTAAGAACCGATTTTCTCAATTATTATTCGATTATTATTCTTATTTTTATTTTTTATTTTTTATTTTAATTTTTTTCTCTATCTCTCCAATCATTAGTACTTATTTTTTAATTATTATCCCTATTTTTCCCTCTAATTATTACAAAAACTAAAACTCAAAATTCAAACCAAACACAACCCTAATGTCCTTAGCAAATAAAGGGGGTGTTTGGGAACCTCATTTTCAGCTTTTCGTTTTTAAGTTTTTGGCTTTTCAACTTTTTGGATTATGGTCAGAATGTATTTTGAATTTGTAGGAGTGTTTGGGAGAAATGTGCAGAATGTATTTTATAACAGGAGTAGTGTTTGGGAGATATGTACAGAATCCATTTTGTGGGGCTTTTTGTTAATGAAAATGAGAAAAATGAAAAATGAGAAATCAAAAAGCTCCTCCCCACCTCTTTTTCACTTCTCCTCTCTAAAGTAAAAAATGGAAAACTCATTTTGCTAGAAATCATTTTGGCTCAAGGCTCCCAAACATCCAAAACCCAAAAATGTGAAAATGAGAAGTTGAAAAGGGGCTCCCAAACACCCCCAAATACATCAACAGTTGATTGCTCTTTTTACCTCATGCCACATAGTAATAATTACTTTTTCAAAAATAAAGGAAGGGGCAAACAATAGGAAATCAGGGTTGTGTTTGGTTTGAGTTTTGAGTTTTGGTTTTCGTAATGATTAGAAGAAGAAATAGAGATAATAATTAAAAAATAAGTATTAATGATTGGAGAGAGATAGAGAGAAAAATAAGAATAATATTTAAAAATAAGGATAATAATTGAATAATAATTGAGAAAACCGGTTCTTAAGAACCAAACCAAACAAGGCCCAGAGTTTTGAGTTTTGACAAAAAAAAAAAAAGCAAAGAGAGGCCCCGAATCACGTGAAAATCAAGAGAGATGAGAAGATTTCCGCATAATCAAATAACCGAAAATGTACTAAAATACGGGTAGAGGCATAAATCAGCTTAGGGTAAGTTTTTGAATAGATTTTATCAAAATCTGATTTTATCCATTCGTAAAGAGAATTGATAAAATCTTAAATTTTTTAAATTGATAAAATATTAGATTTTTGAATGCAAAAATCTAAGATTTTATCAATTTTCTCCATGAATGAATAAAATCAAGGTTTAATTTTGGGGTGGTTTGAGTAAATTGAAAAAACTAATTTTTTGGTTTTTTTAATTTTGTCCTTATTCAATTTTTTTTTGCATTTGTTGGTTTTCAATCGATTTTTTGTGGTCTCTTGACTTGTCTCAACAAGAGTAATATAAAAAGTATAAAATTATTAGCCAAACTTAAAGTTTTGTGAATAAAAATGAAAAATAATTCAAAAAACTAGTTTTTTAGATTATTTTTCGTCTTTATTCACAAATTTTTTTCGTCTTTATTTACAAAATTTTAAGTTTGGCTAATAATTTTATACTTTTTAGATTTCTCTCGTCGAGACAAGCCAAGAAACCAAAAAAAATCGACCGAAAACCAACAAATGCAAATTTTTTTTGAATAAGGACAAAATCAAAAAACCAAAAAACTAATTTTTTTAATTCACCCAACCTAAGCCTTTATCAAATTTCGATAAAATCTGTATAAAATCTATTAAAAAACTCATTCTATTTGAGCTCAGAGATAGGACAAGTACCAATCAAGTAGTCAGAGAACAAACACAATAGTCAAAACTAAATCTTGATAAAATGATGAACCATAATATATGTCACGGAAAAATAGCGAGGGCGGGATAAGATCTGTAAGCAATCAAGCCCCACGAGATAGACTCTGGGGACACTGTAGTGCAACATCTAAACCATCGATCTTGTAATTAATGGTCCGGATTTTAAATAAAACTTTTCCAAGAAGAGGCATTTCTCCAAAACAGTTTTATTTAAAACTCAGACCGTCATAAAACACTTTTGAACGATCAGAATTCTCACTTCAGGATGCACGACAAGAAAATTCGGATTCGGAGGGCCTGTAGTGAGTGAACTCACTGAGCTCTCTTGGCCATCCAATCTGAGACTAACGATCTAGATAAATTGGAGTTAAAGTAAATGTAAGAGTATTTTTCAAAGTGCAAGCCGATCCGGACCGTTGATCTTGGATCGGACGGTCAAGAGAGCTCACTATATGCATGTAGTGAGTGAGATAAATTAGAATTAAAGTAAATGTAAAAGTATTTCTCAAAGTATAAACCGATCCGGACCGTTGATCTTGGATCGAACGGCCAAGAGAGCTCACTACACGCATGTAATAAGCTCAATCACTAAAGGGTCCCCGGTTCCATCGAAGAAAATGGTGGCGAATGATTTCTACTTTGCCAGATAATTTGTTGTGACCTTAGGAAAAAAGGCATCCACAATAAAGCATTGCACCTTCCAGAAACAATTGGCAAGATTCTCTGTCCACAACTGAAAGAAGCTAGGGGAATGCAAAACTGAGGTCTAAAATGGCTCATATCTCTTTGAAGATAGGCCAGGACCATCAACAAAGAACACACCTATCAAGTGGGGCTCCCATCCATTTTTCCTGTTCAAAGACAGTTCCAGTTTGGGAATGCAAATTTTTAACCCATTCCACTTTATTCCCAGTAGAATTAAGTAAATATGGAGCAGGAAACAAAAATGGAAAGAAAGAAGGGTTACGATACAAGAACGATACAAATAGATGAAAAGGAGAAGCGTGATGAATGGCACTCCTTAATTTAATACTACGATATGATTCTGTAATCCCGTTGAAAGACGATGATCAACCAAAAGGAATTCGTATGCACAGCAATTACTAGAGGTATGAAGTACAGAGTATAGGGTAAGAGACAGATTCTCAGCTCATTGTACCATTTGCCCAAGACAATAACCTCTGTAGGGCTGGTTTGG
Source organism: Vaccinium macrocarpon (assembly GCA_022606695.1). Taxonomy (NCBI): domain Eukaryota; kingdom Viridiplantae; phylum Streptophyta; class Magnoliopsida; order Ericales; family Ericaceae; genus Vaccinium; species Vaccinium macrocarpon. The sequence continues at coordinate 23,170,013 of CM040170.1, read as the reverse complement.
GATAAAAGTGGATTATGGATTATTGGTTTTTTCGTTTCGTCTTTATTCAAATTTTTTTTGCATTTTTTAGTTTTGTGTCAAGATTTTGTGGTTTATGGATTCCTCTCGGTGAATAATCCACCTATTTTGACTTTATTCAAAAAAATTTGAGTTTTGACTATAATTTTATACTCGTTAGATTCGTCTCGCCGAGAGGAATCCATAAACCACAAAATCTTGACAAGAAACTAACAAATACAAAAAAAAATTTGAATAAAGACAAAACGAAAAAATCAATAATTCATAATCCACTTTTATCCCAAACCAGCCCATAGTCTATACTCTATACCCATCCAATGCAGAAATATGAAATGAGTCAATTAGTCAAATGACCATCACTGAAGTAAAAAAATACCCTCATTCTCATTAAAATTTTAGGTCAACAAAAGTAGTATGCAAAACAAATACTCACAAACAAATCTTGGGGAAAAAAAATATAGGCGAAAAGAGGAAGGTTATGATTTATGAATCACAAAGAAGAAAGTTTAACATGAAAAAAAAAAAAAAAAAACCAGATTGTGAGCTCATGTCATTGCCCAAAACAATGCACCAAGCCACCAAAATACCAATCCAATGCACAAGTAGGAAATGACAATCATTGAAAAAGAAACAAAATACCCACATAATCAATTTTGTTCAGTGGGACAATCCCTTGCAAAATGCCCTTCTTCCCCACAATTATAACAAGCCCCTCCTCCTCCCCCTCGGCCCCACCCAGCCCCTCCACGTCCATCGTCATACCCCCTCCCGCCTCGACCGCCACCACCACGACCACGCCCACCACCGTAACCCCACTCCCCACCACCGCCACTAACCCGGTAACACTCCCTCGCTAAATGACCAATTCCCCCACAATTATAACATTCCACACCGCCTCCACCGTCATATCCTCCGCTACCGCCGCCATATCCTCTGCCACCACCGCCATAGCCACCGCCACCCATCCTCCCACCTCTCCGCCCACCACCCCTCCCATACCCACCCACGCCGCCGCCACCACCACCAACACCATACCTGCCATAGCCACCTCTCCCGCCAAACCCACCACGGCCACCGCCTGACCGGAAATTTCCGGCTAGACCCACGACGTCGACAGCCTTGCTCCGGCCATCGTCGCCGGAATCTACAACGAACTCGACCCGCTGGCCCTCACGTAGGGTCCTAAACCCTTCAGACCGGATCTCCGTCTGGTGGACGAATAAATCGTCTCCGCCGTCTTCCGGTGCTATGAATCCGAACCCTTTTTGGCCGCTGAACCACTTCACTGTCCCCGATAATCTTTGACTACCCGCCATTCTAGAAGGGTTTGTGTCAGGCGAAGATTACCGAGGAGGAGATACCATGTTGCTGTAGCAGAAGTAGCAGAAGTGTGTGGAGAAGATTTGGTAATTGGCGGCGGATGGATGTCTCAGCTTAAAATGTGGCAGGATTGGATCATTTTCTAGTGGATGTTTTAATGTGTGGGGCCGCGTCAGTGTGATCGGACGGTGGGTAAGGGGTTACTGGACTTTTTAATTGCTATCTACGGTTCATACGTTTCTGCTACATTATCCATACGAGCTTTTTTTTTATACTAGTAATACAGTTGAATGTTCTTCTCCTAATAATTGAGCCAAATTATTTTTATTGTCTTCGGCTAATAATTGAACCAAATTTGATCATAATATTGACTTTCTAGATACTTTTAATGGGGACGGACGAATCAATAATTTGGCCAATCAATTATGAGAAAGTAATAATTACTTTTTCATGAATCCATATGTTTTATTTTTACAAAGACCAATTTGAAACTTTGGGGCTACTAGAGGTTTGTCTGGTCATTAAGTTTATGACCTCAAATTAGTCGAGATGTGCACAAACCTGGCTTGAACATTTAGTTTTCTAGTAAATAACTTCTCGAAAACATTATAGATTAGACATTCTTTCCCAAAATAAGTCACAATGCTAAGTCATTTTTTTAGGCCCCATTCCACGAACTCAAAATGTCAAAAAAAAAAAAAACTCCTTTATTAGTTATGGGTTAAACTTTTGTAACTTATCCAAATGATAAAATCTGCTAAAATTAACATTTGCTAAAATTTGCTAAACCCCTAAATTCGAACATCTATACCCTAACCCTACACTCTTAACCCTAGGATTTAAATACACTCATGTCGTGTTTTCTTGTCTCCAAACCTTATACCCTATTTTTTTTAGTACTTTTTTGAGTTAAACCAAGCCACAAGCAACGTAAGAAATTTGATTCATTTTTAGCTCTGAATTGAGCCCAACAATACTAAGGCATACATTATGTAACGACCACCACCATAACCCCACTCCCCACCACCGCCACTAACGCGGTTACACTCCCTCGCTAAATGAACGATTCCCCCACAATTATAACATTCCACACTGCCTCCACCGTCATATCCTCCGCTACCGCCGCCATATCCTCTGCCACCGCCACCATATCCACTGCCACCCATCCTCCCACCTCTCCGCCCACCACCTCTCAAAGGAGAAATTACCAAAGTGTGTGTGTGAGGCAGTGAGGAGGAAATCTATTGTAACGACCTGAATTTTCCTAAATAAAAAATTCGTTAATAATTTGATATTTTAATTTTATTTTCTATTAATTGGGATATTTTCTTATTAAATTATTAATAAGAACTTTTTAATCGGAATTCTAGTCGTGCATGCAAGCATACGAGACCGAGTAACACATCCGTTGCACTACCGTAGCACTCGGAGGCCGTCTTTAATACCCGGAACCACCCTAACCACCACCTTTATAGTTTCCAACTATATTCATACCATCAAGCCACTCCACCATTGAACCTTGGAACTTGGTCCTTTGACCAAGTTATACACACACACACAGATGTGTGTGCATGAATGTGTACTCTTGCACATGCAAGAGTTAATGCTTGTTCACTTGTGCAAGCAAGTGGATGTTTAAGGGAAGTTTCCTAAGCTAAGGTTTTGTCCCCAAAACTAGTTAGAACAAGCCTTGCTATTTTAAGCGTAACCTATACATATTCACACAATACATGTATTAGAACACAATCTACACAACCTAGACCTATTTAGGCTAGGCCTTGGAATTCAAGTCTCCATGAAACATGGTTCCATGTTTTAAAGGAGAATATTTCCCCTATATTTAGCCCACTAAGGCTACCCTTTAGCTATTTATTGCATTCACATGCATATTGTGTGTATAAGCCCTTAAAAACATCTCATAACAAAGATAACCATGCAATAACCTACACAACAAGATGCACATTTCCCCCACTGTCATTTCCCACGTTGGTTTCCATGTATCTTCCCATATTTGCTTAAATTGCAAGTAATTAGAGCCTAGGACCTAGCCTACATCTAGAGTAAAAGTTAGAACCACTTGTGTACTTGCCCATGTGCAAGTAAATGCACACATTTATCACCCACACATGGGAGAATTTCGGCCAAAGAGTGTGTGTGTGTGTGCCGAAAGTTTAAGGGAAGAGAGGAGGTCTCACTTTGACTATAAATAGCTCACCTTTTGTTCATTTGGGACCACCTTTTGCACTTCTTTATTTGTTTGTCTCCATATTTCCCAACAAACTAACCACCTTCACCACCACTTAGCCAACTTATTTAGGCCCTAATAATTAGTAAGTCAGTTACGAAGATTAATGAGCCTCCACACCAAAGGATTGTTTTTTAGTTTTTGGTTTACCCCCGGAAATCAAGGTAGTTTACTAAACTAACCTTCTAATTAGTTATTTCTAGATTCATTATGATGTTCTAATTAATTTTCTAAGCTTAGTTTTGAAGCTTGATTGGGTTAATTTATGCATGTATTAGGCTACTAAGCATGTTACTTAGTGTTTAAGAAAGAGGATATCATGATGAAAAGGGTAACAAGAGAGTTAATTAGGTTCTAATTAGAATATTTCTTCATGAAATTAGAAGTTGGTTTAATGAGTTTTAAGTGATTAGAAGTTAATTAGAAGAGATTAGAAGATGGGTATTTCTAAACAAGGTTCTAGTATTATTTTGTTATTATTTCTTGGAAGAACTAGTTAATACTAGATGATTAAATCATTGGTTGTTGATTAGATTATTTTTCCTTAAATAAGTAGATTAACTTTCACTACTACAAAAAAACATAAACATCACACTTTTTAGGCATAATGGTTTACTTTCAATCACGCCCATGAAAGCATGATGGCCGGGTGTGATTGTAAGTTGGCATTTTCTATCACACTTATAAAGCATGACAGAAAGAGAAGATCAACCACACCCAAAAAGTGTGACGGTTTCTATTAAAAACCGAGATGAAAACTAACTCCACGTGATCTTTTCTCGTTTTCTATCTCACTTTTCACGTTAAAGCGTGATGTTTTATGGTTTTAGATCTCGATTTTCTATCTTTACCATCACACACAAAAAGCGTGATGAAAAGATGCACCATTTTTAAAATAAAAAAAAATTGAATGTGGGAAATTCTGATACCATTAAATTAAGCCATTCACTTGAAATCCTTTTCCAATGCCACCAAACACATGCAAGACCATAACAAATAATCTAACCAACAAAGGAACCCCTTTGCAGATATCAAAGTAAAAGGGATACTATTATCAACATAATTCCACTTTAATCGCACTGGTTGAAACCATTTCCTAGGGGGGCTCCCCAAAACATAGTAAAAGGGATCAAGGACATCTTCTATGCAGATAAGAAAAGTAAAAGATACATCAACTGAGAATTTAACTTTCTTATTTTGAACTTCGATATCTGCAAAGGGGTTTCTACGATTTTAGCTAATCCCAAAACTAAAAAAAGTAAGAAACCCTAAGCACAAATGATCAAGAATGAAGATAAAAGATAACAGAAATCAAAGCTATTTCTCATTTCAGAATCGATGCTTACAAGAAGAGTATCATGTCCCTTTTATAGGACTAACCACCATTTTCACCACTTGATTACAGGTAAACAGGTATTAAACTACTCTAACTGTTCTTTAGCTAAACAAAATACACTGCTAGTTAATCACACATAATGCTAGCTAAACTAGCTAAAATACATCAGAACAAAAGCTCTACTAGCCATCTACTCTTCAGAAGAGAATTTAGTGAGTTCTGCTGACAAAAACAGTACTCCAAATTTAAGTTTATACTAGGATGAACGTACTCAAGAGGTTTCTATTAAGCAAGCCTATATACTTATTAATACTAAGAGTCTAAGCCACATCAATTAATATCAAGAAACCAAATCCACAAACATATTAACTGGAGATTGCACCTTGGATAATTACAGTACTTAACCATAGAATCGAATTGGATCATTGCAGCCTTTATCAGCAAATTGCATGAAACAAAATTGGCCATCCTTTTCAAGGTATTGCTGGTGGTACTCCTCTACTCGGTAGAAATTTTTCGTAGGTCGAATCTCAGTGACAATGGTTCTGTTCAATAGCTTCTGATGTTGGTCTTTCGATTCCAATGCTGCCTTCTCTTGCTCAGGTGTGTAGAAGTATATCCCATGTCGGTATTGTGTTCCCACATCATTCCCCTGCCAAAAGAGATAAATAATGTTAGGATCTGGAGTGAAAATTGGCTTTATGATAATGTAGTTATAGCATAAGTAAGAAAGCCAATTCCTCGGGGCAAATGGAATTATTTTTTACTAATAAAATGCAGAAGTAAAGGAAGCGTTTAAATTGATGAACATTCTTAGTAGATAGAGTATGAGATAATTAGTATAAACGAAGCCTGATTCTTAATTGCTTCACTTACATAAGCACAATATCAATCAGAAACCTGCATTCTAGTATAACACAAATTCACACAAACGTAAAATAAGTAATCGATCTTACCAACATAAGTTAGATACTGCATAATCAATTTGGTCGTCTTGGTCTTTCCAGCCCCACTTTCACCACTAACCAATATAGACTGGCTTCTGCCCTCCATCATCATTGCCCTGAATACAAACATAGATTGAACCACTAATTGAATGTATACCCTCACTTTGATAAAATCGAGGAACGTTCACAAACCTATAAGATGCATCAGCCACAACAAAAACATGCAGGCTTAGCTCACCAAAAGGAGCTCCCTTATACTGCTCCATCATGTGCACATTATAAAGATGTGGAAGCCTTGTGAAAGGGTTAACAACAATCAAGATGCTTCCCATGTACGTCTGTCAAAGATGTGGAAAAACCAACATGTAAATATCAGCTTAAAAGAACAGTGAACCGAACACAAAAATGATAAATTCAAAGTACGAAGAAATCAAAATCCCATAGATAAAACAAGATTATAACACATATTTACATTTTTATGGTAGCTAACTGAGAGACTCTCCACCTAGTTAAAGCTAATGGTGGACAGTAAAACCATAATCAAAACAACAACAAAAAAAACACTTCCACTATTGGACTTGATGGGGTATAAAATCTCAGTGAAATTGGTCCGGACACCAAGGCCCAAGCCCAATTCTCGTGAATCAATGAAAACTTAAGCAACTTGGATTCAACAATTTTGCATTCTAAGTTCCACTCAAAAGTAACAAAAGGGATGATAACATGAATAAAACCATGACAAGTTTTGAATTGCATCTGATGAAGAGTCAGAACTACCGATAGGAAGGCAAAAGAACCATACATATGATACGTTACTGCAATTTATTTACAGATGCAATTAGCAACTATCAACATTCTTATTCAACCAAGTAGGCAAATGATAAAGCAATCAGTTAAGAAAAATTACAGGCATATTCGCAAACATTTAGTTTTTTTTGTCATAGTGGCAAAAAATAAATACGGAGTACGTTTTCTGCTCACAAGGAATAGATTCCAAAATCTTATCAATAGCTTTCTCGAAATCCTCATTCAACTTGACATATAAGTATTCCTCTCACGGGAAGAATTCAATGGGCACCAACATTAATAAGGACGAACGTAAATGTACCACTCCTTAGGAACAGCTCCACAACAAATTATCATATGGTCAATAAGCAAAGACATATAATAGATGGACATAGTGAAAAACTCTACAAACTCAAGAACATAACATATTCTAATCTTAGTTTGTGGCACAATTGAACTAGTAGAATGAAGAACTGGACATTTCAAGCATAACAAATCCAAAGAATTTCAAGCCCTAGTAACTCAAGCGAAATTGCAAACTTAGGGTACAACAAAACTCCAACCAATTTTAGAACTTACCTAAGTGGAGGACTTCGATTAAAGCGTCCATGAAGTCTACCACTTCAAATTTCAAAGGGCTAAAAATAGCCCATCTTAGAAGTTAGAGATGAAGCCCTTGAATGCTTTCAATACAATATACGAAAAATTTGGGACCATGTCTGCATATCGTTTTAGAATTGTTAGTTGGGAGATACCTAGATTGAGAAGGCAACAATAGAGATGTAGATCCAGAGAACTAGGACTTTTTCTAGCCAAAACGAGATATAAATCAGTGTTTGCAAATCCAGACCAAAACAAGAGAGAGAGAGAGAGAGAGAGAGAGAGAGAGAGAGAGAGAGAGACCTGGATCATGGGACTAGGACAGTAGCTGTTGCATATAGAGGTCAGAGTGTGTGGAATTTTAGCATAGCATGCGGTGGTGGTGAAGCGGTGGGATCCATCGTATGTGTCTATGCAAGAGAGAGAGAGAGAGAGAGAGAGAGAGAGAGAGAGAGAGAGAGAGAGAGAGAGAGAGAGAGAGAGAGAGAGAGAGAGAGAGAGAGAAGAGAGAGAGAGAGATTATGGGACTAGAGCGAGACTTGGATTATGGGACAAGAAAGCCAAGTATAGAGAGGTCGAGTGTGTGGAATTTTAGCATAGTGGCGGTGGTGTCAGCGGTGGGATCCATCCATCAGGCCGCAAAGAGAGAGAGAGAGAGAGAGAGAGAGAGAGAGAGAGAGAGAGAGAGAGAGAGAGAGAGAGAGAGAGAGAGAGAGAGAGAGGTTTAGTTTGAGATGAGGCTAGGTTTGTTTATATTTCCCTTTACTCTTTTATAATCTCACTTTTGAACAAAAACTGAGATTGAAAAAACTGACCTCCTTTTTTGTTCCAGAAAAAATTGACATTTTATCTCACTTTTTTTTGTCAAGGGTGATAATAGAAGACTTTCATCTCACTTTTCTACAAAAATTGTGATTAATAAAATGATCCGGATTTCTTTATCACGCTTTTCGCAAAAAGTGAGATCTTTCTAAAGTTACTAGTGTGATCCTTATGGGATATTGCAGTAGTGTTTGTTTAATGAGGGACTTATTTCTTACTAGAAAAAATTACTATTGTCTTATGAGAATTTTGTGTGATATATGAAGTTTTTATCAATAAAAATGAGGTAGAGTTTTCCTAGAAAGTTTTTACTAACTATATATTTTTATTGTTATGGTGAAAAAGAAGATTTTCAAGAGTTGCTTAAATTTTTTCTAGAAAGGAAATTATTGTTTTTTTCTTGAGGTAGAGAAAAATGATTTTTATCAAGGTTTAATAGAAAGAAAGTTTTCTAAAAAGATATGAGGATTATATTTTTGGTGAGGTTTAATTTTCAAAAAAGAAGATATATATTTCTAAAAAGAGTTTATGACTAGTTGAGTTAAATTTTTGGTATAAAATTTCTAGAAAGGGAGATATTTTTTTTTGGTAAAGCAAGTTGATCTATTTTATATCTTTTAGAAGAAATAAAATAGTTTAGAAATAAAAGAGAGAAAATTTGATTTTTGATGAGAAATAAATTTTGATAGATATTGAGAATTATTATTATTTTTTAGAAGGTTGGTACATTAATGTATACGATTTTATGTGAGGAATTATTTTTTTGAGGGAATGTTATTTATGAGAAAGAAATGCATGATTTTATGGGAAAAAGTTCACTTGTGAGATATAGTAAATTTTTAGAAAGAAAGATTATGGAATATTGCATGGGCCTGATTTTGAGCATGAGGCATTGAGCACGTACACAATATGTTACGACACCAGACTTGAAAATTTTAGAATAGCTGTTGACGAGAAAATAGAGATGAGAATGAAAATGAGTTTTGAAAAGACAAATGAAATTCCCGGGAAATGAAATGTGATGAGATGATTTTGTTGCCACCTCAAGTTCGTGGAGAGAACTTGGAGGAATGGTTTTGATGCGGTAGTGCAGCGAGAGCACCACTTCCAGTTCGCAGAGAGAACTTGGATGTTTGAGCTAAGCGTGCACAACACACGATGAACGGACCTCATAAACAGACTGGTTAAGTTCAGTGATATAAGACAGTAGGGATACACGACGGACCGTGCAAACAAGCTATTAAGTTCAGTGATACACGACAGCCGAGGCCTTGAGCAGAAAGGTTGGTACCGTCAGCTGAAAGGAGGCGTAAACGGACCGATAACTTTTGAGTGGTGGGAGATATATGAAATTTGAAGAAGAATGCTGAAAGAGGCAATGATATGAGACAAAATCGATTTTGGGGAAAATTGTTGATAAATGAGTTAAGTTTGAGAAATTGAATGGAATTGTTTTGGAAAATGACATGTTGCACAGTTTTGAGATACTGAAATGAGATACTGTTTTTTGCGTATGTTTACTCTGATCCGCATAGACATGCATGGTGCATTGCATGGTTTTACTGCTCACAAGTTTTATATACTGTTTTTGAACTTATTGTTCTAGAATTGCTACTTAGAAGTTTAGCATAGTGAACTACTGGGCCATGCTCATGGTGTTGCACTTGTGTAACCTTGACATAATACCACGATGTTGCTTGTACGACTCTGATTATCTAAATGGACAGGATCAATACTGTGGAGACCAGTCCTATGGAGTAGGTAGTGCTGTCGGAGTGGGAAATAACAGACATTATTATTTGTATTAAAGTTTAAGATTTAAACTTTATTATGGTTTGTAATAATTATTAACGTGCCCAAATTTTGGGAGTGTTACACCTATTGCCCCCTTCTAAGAGTAATTAAACTATGAAATATTTCCTAAAATGGCAAAAACATCAAATTGAAGACTTAAACAAAGAAATTTGGTCGAAATTCATTATTTGTCAAGACTTAGGGTGGTAAGTCTTGACCGCAATGTGATTCTGCTTTGGGCCACCAAGTTTGGGCCGATTCTCAGGTCATCGATTAACTACTATTTTAGGCAGTTTTCAATTAAAAGATTTCTAAGCTTCTGAGGCTTTGCCTAATCCAATTGATCATAGAATGGGACCGTTACTTGTTCTACATCAATAAAGGACATGGTGATGAGAAGGAAAGACTTTTAGACCTTTATGTGTGTGTTTCTTTGCTCCGCCTTGTTGAATAACCCTCGCTCCCTAAGGGGCACCTCTCTTATAAAGACTTATATTAGCTCAAACTCAAAATCTCCAAGAACTTAAATAATGGTACAGGCCCATTGGACTAGAAACTGAGGTCACAAGTTATTCAAACAGCTAGAAACAACGAAATTTATTTGTTTTAATTGAAACAATATGTTGACTTCAAGTAAGGGTACCACAAGAGAAGTATCAAAAGTTTACCACTACTAAGAAAATATATACTTTGGCGTTCTACCAGTGGTCAGGACTGCAAAACAGGTGAGGCATACTTGGAAAAAGATTTCAACGAATGGGCAATTTGGAAAAAGATTCCGTATTCTCTCTATTTTATGCGCCTTGTTAAGAGGCAAGAGCTATGGGCCATAAGCCACTGGGATGTGTGACTAGGCCCATTGGATCATTCATCTTCCTCTGTAGCCATTGTCATGAGACTCATGATGGGCCAGAGCTTGCAGAAGCTCTTGCTAAAGAGCTGCTGGAAAAATACAGTGACAATCTGAATTCGAAAGAACAATTCCTCTGATATAAAATTTGAATAGATTACAACTGAAAATTTACAAAAAACAGAAATAGACAGAATATGAAAAACAAAGATGCAAACAGTAATCGGAAGCCGAGTCGTGTGTAACTGCACTCTCCTTAACAAATATTCGCCGCCTACCGTGGGTGTTGCAAGTTGAACCGACGTCTTCGTCCCAGGATACAACGGCTAGAACCACGGCCAACAGAACACCGCTGTTGACTGCCTTAGTGAACTGAAACAACGTCTACCTCTCTCTCACAAAGATGAATTTTTGGAGTGTTTGTGTTGCTCGAATTTCTGATAATTAACCAAAAGGCAGAGCTATCAATTTATAGCTGCAAGGGGAGTTGAAAACTTCAATTCGGGTATTAAGGAGGAGCCTCTCCATTCATTACGAAATCAAATGCTGCCAATGAATTATGCAATTCAATTCCGATTCTGTAACCCCTGCCCTTAATCCGAATTTGAATGGGACTTCAATTCTACCATTATCTCCATATTCATGAGGGAGTTACCCAGCGATAATGGCATAACGTGTTGAATTCGTGGGGTGGTCTCGGTTGCCCCGGGAGACCCTCCGAGTGACCCGGTTTCATTCATAAAATTCCAACAATCCCCCCCATGAATGAAAATTGGCAGGCACACTGACACAGAGTACAAAGCTAACCCAAGAGAGAGGTAACAGATAATTCCTACATAGGATAGGTAGCTTTTGGCCTTGAACCTTCCCTTGTGATGGCTTATCGAGTTTACTGGCAGACCAGTGTGCGACCCCGCTTTGAACTGTTCCGTCGCCGGTGTAAACTTAGACAACAGACGTCACACAGGACTTCTCCTGACGTAGTTCAGTTCTCACTGATGGGTTCATTTCGGCCATGACACCCCCTTCTTGGTTCTGCAAGTATTTTCTTGAGAATTTTGCAAGAATTCTCACAGAAGCGGCCCCACTTCATACTCACATAGGTGACCTTCTTATAAAGGGTATCCTGTTATACCCCGCTCGGCATGTCCGACGTATAAGAGTCATTAAAAGCAATGCTTTACCTTTTCCACTTTACAGGCTTCACTGTTCCGCATCATAGAAATGGGCAAGAGATCAAATCTCCACAGTGATCATTCTCAATTACACGCATAAAGTAGTCTCATAGAACCTAGATCTTGGGATCTCCAGTCAACTAGGTTGGCTACCCCCATGGTAACTATGAGCGTATTGGCTTTAGCCCCATTCCTCTCGATGCTTTCTCAACTAGCTCTCGAGATAACCCTTTGGGTAGCGGATCCGCAATATTGTCCTTTGAACTCACATAGTCAATTGTGACAACCCCACTTGAGAGCAGTTGTTTAATGGTATTATGTCTTCGACGTATATGTCTAGACTTACCATTATAATCAGCACTCAAAGCCCTACCAATCGTAGCTTGACTATGACAGTGGATCCTAATAGCTGGCACTGGTTTTGACCATCTTGGAATATCTTCCAGGAACTGACGTAGCCACTCGGCCTCTTAAGTTGCTTTATCGAAAAGTAATGAATTCGATTCCATTGTAGATCATGCTATACACATCTGTTTAGAAGATTTCCAAGCAACTGCTGCACCACCAAGCATGAAGACATATCCACTCGTGGATTTTGAGTCCTTCATATCCAATATCCAATTTGCATCACAATACCCTTCTAGTACTGCTGGATATTTGGTATAGTGCAACCCCAGATCACGAGTATACCTTAAATAATGTCGTACTCTGACTATCGCCTTCCAGTGATCATGTCCTGGATTACTTGTGTATCTGCTCAGTCTGCTTACTGAGTAGGCTATATTAGGCCTTGTACAACTCATCAAGTACATGAGGCTCCCAATTATCCGAGAATACTCTAATTGGGACACCCCTTCCCCCCCATTCTTGGATAAATGGAGACTAATGTCCACGAGGGTTCTTGCGATGCCTGTATCAGACTGGTTGAACTTCTCAAGAATTTTGTCAACATAGTGTGTCTGAGACAACGCAAGTCCATCAGATGTTCTGGTGATCTTCACACCTAGTACTACATCTGCAAGGCCCATATCCTTTAGGTCAAACTTAGAGTTCAACATATCCTTGGTAGATCGAACGACCCTGTCATTACTACCAAAAATGAGCATATCATCAACATAGAGACACAAAATGACATAGCCTTCATCAGTGTCCTTGACATAAACACATTTGTCACATTCATTGATGCGGAAGCAACAAGACAACATTGCATTGTCAAACTTCTCATGCCATTGTTTCAGAGCTTGTTTTAGACCATACAGAGACCTAACAAGCTTACAGACTTTCCTCTCTTGGCCTGGCACGAAAAAACCCTTGGGTTGTTCCATATAGATTGATTCTTCTAAATCGCCATTTAGGAAAGCTGTTTTTACATCCATTTGATGTATCTCAAGGTTTAGCAAAGTTGCGATAGCAATTATCATCCGAATGGAATTGATCCTTGAGACCGGCAATAAGTATCAAAGTAATCTAGGCCTTCTTTTTGCCTATAGCCTTTAATGACAAGCCTAGCTTTGTACTTATCTATCGACCCATTTGCTTTCATCTTCCTCTTGAAGATCCACTTGTAGCCCAGAGGCTTACTACCAGGTGGCAGATCCACTAGTTCCCACATATGGTTCTGTAGGATGGAGTCGATTTCACTTTTAATAGCCTCTTTCCACAAAGGACCTTTAGGACAGCTAACAGCTTCCTTGTAAGTCCGAGGCTCACTTTCTAACAAATAAGTTAGAAAATCTAGACCAAAGGATGTTGATGTCCTAGCACGCTTGTTGCGTCTGGGTTCAACATCACCTTCCTTTCCTTGGTCACCACTGCCATAATTAGCAGGATGCAGGGTCCGTTTCACTGAACTGGACTCTCCAATGGATCTATACGAAAAAATGTGCTTGAAAAATGACACATTTATAGACTCCATGTAAATGTTTTTGTGTATATCTGGTACTCCAGACTCATACACAAGGAACCAATATGCACTACTATTGTATGCATAACCGATGAACACACAGTCAACGGTCTTCGGTCCTATCTTCTCATATTTAAGACGAGGTATTGCTACTTTAGCAAGACACCCCTACACTCACAAGTGTTTAAAATTAGGCTTCTTTCCTTTGAGTAACTCATAAGGTGTTTTGTCGAACTTTTTGCGGGGCACTAAATTCAAAAGATAGTTAGCGGTCAACACCGCTTCACCCCACATGTTCTGAGGCATCCCAGAACTAACCAACATAACATTCATCATTTCTTTCAATGTACAATTTTTGCGCTCCGCAGTTCCGTTCTGCTAAGGCAAGTAAGGTGCAGTGGTTTGGTAAATAATACCATGTTTAGCACAGTAATTACCAAACGGTGATTCAAATTCACCACCTCGGTCATTTCTCACCACCTTAATCTTACTGCTAAGTTGGTTCTCTACCTCATTCTTAAAAAGAATGAACTTGTCCAACGCTTCATCCTTGCTTTTAGCAAGTACACATAGCATTATTTCGTGCTATCATTGATAAAAGTAATGGAATACTTGTTTGCATTTGGTGTTTGGACATATTTCAGATCACACACATCAGTGTGGATTAGCCCCAACAGTTCGGTACTTCTCTCAACCGATCGAAACGAAGTTCTAGTTAACTTTGCTTCGACACAAGTTTCACATTTGTGATTTGTATCAATATGAAAAGCTGGAATATGGTCCAAGTTAACTAATCTAGGCATAGATTCATAATTAACATGACCTAGTCTACCATGCCACAAAATGGAAGACTCAAGCACATAAGCAACTGGGGCATTTGTCTTATTAATAGTAGGGATAACAGTCATTACATTCATTTTAAACAGACCATCGTCCATATAACCTTTCCCTACATATGATCCAGCCTTAGTCAAAATGAGCCTATCTGATTCAAACACGATGCGAAAGCCGTGCTTGCTAAGTAGAGAGCCGGATATCATATTCTTGGGAATGTCTGGCATGAACAACACCTTGTTCAGGGTCAATGTCTTCCCTGAAGTCATCTTCAGGACTACTGTTCCTTCACCAGCAATATCTGAGGTCGCTGAATTCCCCATAAATAGCTTCTCCCCATTTACCGGCTCAAGTGATGTGAACATCTTCTTGTCAGTGCAGATATGGCGGGTAGCCCAAGTGTCAATCCACCACTCCCGTGAATTTGAGCCCACCATGTTCACCTCAGATACCATAGCTGAGAAGTTCATGTCAGAACTACCTCCCGAGGCTTCTGCAATATGTGTTTGTGGACGAGGTGGCTTCTTGCACTCAGATGCTTTATGGCCAAATTTGTCACAATTGAAGCATTTTCCTTGGAACTTCTCCTTTTGCTTCTTAGCGACACCACCCTTTGGTCCCAGATGGACACTCTTGCCCTTCTGCTTGTCAGACCGCTTGTCATGATGGTTCTTTTTCACACCACTTGACGAAGGACGACCATGCTCCACCATATTGGCCTTTGCCATTTCGGCTTCCTTGGCAACCTTCTCTTTAGCCCGATTTCCTTCCGTGACATTGAGCTTGTAGAAGAGAGTCTCCAATGTCATCTCCTTGTTCTTGAACATGAGATACCTCTTGAACTCCTTCCAAGTTCCTGAAAGCTTGTGGATGATAGTAGCCACCAAAATTGGCTTAGGCAACAACATCCATTCTACTTTGGTTTCATTGATCAACATTTGGAGCTCTTGGACCTGTCAGTCACAGGCCTTTTCATCTTTCACAGTATAATCAAGGAAGCGGCCCACCACGAATTTTTTAGGCCTAGCCCCCTCAATTTTGTACTTTTTGTCCAAGGACTTTCACAGTTCCTTGGCTGACTCTGCCTCATTGAACACAGAGTACAACGAGTCATCAAGAGCATTCAAGACATAGTTCTTGGCCAGATAATCAGCATTCTTCCACTGATCCAGAGCCTGTCGCTTCTGGTTGTCCGTCTCATTTTCAGCAACAATTGGGGCATCCTCAGACAAGCACCCAACGAGATGGAGAGTGGTCAGATAGAACATCATCTTCTGTTGCCATCTCTTGAAATCAACCCCTGGACCAAACTTCCCAGGCTTATCAACATGGGACATCAATATCGTGGGGACTCCATGCAAAGGAGTAGCAACACTCGAGCTTCCAACATTTGGAGTCTCATTGCTCTTTCCAGTTGTCATCTTAACCAGAGAAATGACAAACCACAAATTAGTGAAACTATTTCCACAGTCATGACAGTAAGTATAGATTATCAATCTAAACTTAGCATCCAAACATGGTCTTGCACCCACAAAGCACAAGCGTACCCTGGGGGTCTGATGGGCTTGCCCCTTAGTGGGGGTTCTAGGGGGCCTTCCCCCTAGCGGGGTTCCTAGGGGTAGCGCCAAGTATACCAATCCTTGTGCCAATTTACTACACTGGCCATATACTAAGGCTGAGTAATTAACCTTCCACTGGTTATATTATTGCAGGTAGAGCACATGCTTAGGCCGAACTACCCCAACCACTGGCTGTTCTCAAACCCAACATAAGGATTGCTATCACAAAACAGAGATCCAAAGGACTGTGGCTAAGCAACGTCATAGCTTAAGTAGAGTAGGTTGCTCCAGAAGCGAAACAATCCACTGATCACAAGTTTCTGGCCTAGCAACGTCAAGGCTTAAGCCAAGTAGGTTACTCCAGAGGCCTATCAAACTTGACAGATCAAGGCCAGTTGCACACAACTGCTTAAAGCCACGGCTTAATCAGTGAAGTTCAATCGTGCATGATTGACTAAGGCCGTAGCCTCTAATTTTTGTATCAATCTCCCACACGAGTAATCTAGTCAGATTACTATGATATCTCAAATCAGTGAGACGCCACCAATTCTGTCACAACTTTGGTTCTGTTCTTGCAACTCAAAAGTCAGTACCAAAACAAAATTATTTTCTAGAACTCGATTGCCAATTGATAAGAAAATCTTCATTAAGATTGTTGGAAAAATACAATGGCACTCTGAATTTGAAAGAACAATTCCTCTGATATATAATATGAACAGATTACAACTGAAAATTTAGAAAAAAAACAAAAATAGACAGAATATGAAAAGCAGAGATACAAACAGTAATCGGAAGCCGAGTCGTGTATAACCACACTCTCCTTAACAAAGATTCGCCGCCTACTGTGGGTGTTGCAAGTTGAATCGGTGACTTCGTCCCAGGATACAACGGCTAGAACCACGGCCAACAGAACACCGTTGTTGACTGCCTTAGCGAACTGAAACAATGTCTACCTCTCTCTCACAAAGATGAATTTTTGGAGTGTTTGTGTTGCTCGAATTTCTGATAATTAACCAAAAGGCAAAGCTATCAATTTATAGCTGTAGCAGGAGCTGAAAACTTCAATTTTGGTATTAAGGAGGAGCCTCTCCATTCATTACAAAATCAAATGCTGCCAATGAATTGTGCAATTCAATTCTGATTCTGTAACCCCTGCCCTTAATCTGAATTTGAATGGGACTTCAATTCTACCATTATCTCTATATTCATGAGGGAGTTACCCAGTGATAATGGCATAACGTGTTGAATCCGTGGGGTGGTCTTGGTTGCCCCGAGAGACCCTCCGAGTGCCTTAGTTTCATTCACAAAATTCCAACAAGAGCTGCCAAAGGTAAAGGGTCGTTGAAACATTTTGACCTCTCCAAATATGCTAAGCCAAATTCTATCTATGGAATTTTATTGGACTCCTTAATTCTTGTCATTAAAAAATTAATTATGATATTGTGGCTAAATTTTAAGCAACAGAGTTACTTCCTACAAGATCAAGCGAGCTTCGCCAACAGCCCCCAATATAAATCATAACGGCCCAAAAACCACATATGATGTGCTAGTCTCTCTCCTATCATTATCCACATCATCTTCATACCTATTTCTCCACGCCAATTGGGTATATCATCTCTGAGGTTTCAATTTCAAAATCGGCCCAAATTTAGTGGCACGAAGAAGAATTGCGTTGCGGTCAAGACTCACCATCCAAATGCTACCCGTGCGCCCAAGTACCACTTGTGCGCCCTAATGCAACTCATGCCCACGAGTTGCAATTGTGCGCACTAGTCCATCCTTGCAGCCAAGTTTTTTCCCATCATATTGTAGAAGAATTTCATGATGACATTTGATTCCCTGAGCAAGGCAAGGTGTTTCATGTCCCGTAAAAACAGGTCTTTGGTGTAGAGACCCGTGGATTTTAATTATTATTATTATTATTATTATTATTATTATTATTATTATTATTATTATTATTATTATTATTATTATTATTATTATTATTTTTAAATAGAGTTTGGAAATTGTGAGGAATTGAAATTAGAGTAAAGTGGGCAATTTAATGGTAGTATATGCTTGGGGGTGTTTTAAAATGCATTTGAAACTTAAGGGGTATAAGTGCATAAAGGGTGGTGTATATACAAGTGATATGATTGATTTTTTTTAACATATTACCTCTCTCTCTCTCTCTCTCTCTCTAAAAACCACCGGTGTTCTCTCCCTCTTGCTCCTCTCCAAAATTCTTGCTCACACAAGCCTCCTACGCTTGTTTGGAAGCTCGGGCTTGGTTCATTTCATTCCAGAAGGAGGAGATTCGGTTGGAGTATTGGAGAGAAGGCAAGAGTTTTGCTCATCCTTTGTTCACAAACTTCTAAACCTTGAGATAGAGAGATTTCTACCATTACTTAGTGTTTTGAAGTGTGTGATGTGTAGATTATACTCATCTTTGTTCAATCCCTCTTATGCTCTTGAAAAACCCATTTTCTAGTTCCATAGATTTTGATTAGAGGTTGATTAATGCTTGTTGATGTTGTCCTACATAAACTAGTTGTTGCAATACCCTCTTGTAGCTTATGGTGTTGATTTTTTTTATCATAAACATGTTTAGTTTGGAGCCCATTGCAATTCCCTTGTTTTGCTATCAAAAAATTTGCTCGAAATGGCCTCTAGATCGATCCACTTTTGGATTGGATCGATCCAAAACCTTCTGATGGTGTTTCGGATCAAAGTGGATCGATCCACTCACACAGTGGATCGATCCACTCATCACTTGGAAAGATCCACAACCTTTTGTCTTGCTCTGGACCAAAGTAGATTGATCCACTCTCATAGTGGATCGATCCATTCCCCCCTTCACTTCACCAAAACTTGTTTTCGTCGATTTCGGTCGCTTGTTCGTGTTGATACTTGGCATAATCATCTTTTATACCTCAAAACTCGTTGAACAACTCGTCCCTAGCCTATCCTAGTATAAATGGGTGACTCGGTTTGATTTTTGTACGACACCTACATGGTCAAACACTTGTTATATGTGAATTGAGGATGTTGACGAAATGCGTGAACTTGGGTGACAATCCGAGGTATGAGTGATATGATGACACTTGTGCGAAATCAGTGAACGTGAATTGAAATGAGAACTTAAAACTTGTGATACGAGGCCGAGAGGTAGCCTGGAATGATACTCGGGCCGTCCTATGGGCATGTTGCGAGGAACTATGCCTTGGCCAAGGGGAAGACTATACAGGGTCGAAAGATAGCCCAGAATGATACTCGGGTTGTTCAATGGACGTGTCGCAATGAATTTCTAAATATCTAATTTAAATAAATTGGTTGACACGACATATCAAACGAATTGAACACTTATGAGAGAGAACACGTGTCGGGTACACATTGGACATACGAGGGTGATAATAAGGGATTATAAACTTATGTGTATATCTCATCGGACTCTCGTAAACTCTTGGTTATCTTATATAGCTTTCATCCCCATGTCTCATCTCGCATTTGCATTTCATTACGTTTAGTTTTGGTAGACGTTTCTCTTCTGGGCTAGTGAGCTCAACCTATCATTTTTCAGGTACCTAGCATGGAGCATGACTTGGATGTGCATGAAGTGATTGCATACATCTTTTGAAAGATTAAAGAGAGTTACCTTATCATCTCGAGTTTATAATTTTGAAGAGATGATTTTGTAACTTATTCACAGTATATCTTTTGACTTTCGATTTGTAATAACTTTAACACTTGGGTATTTCAATTTGGGGTATGGGTACTCCTAGACTATTGTACCTTTTGACGTCATCTTTGACTACTAAACTTGGACCTTGACGTGACACGTGGACTTGTTTGTCCACATGGAATTTCTTAATGTATTATCCTTTAATTTTTTGAGGGCGTGACACTTGGTCTCCAAGGCTACTTGTGAGCCTTTTGAACCCTTTCAAACCATTTTTGCCCATTGTTACTCCTATAAATAGCCACTTCTATACCCAAAAACGAGATCCAACTCTCTCATACCCAAGCTTACTACTGCTTCTCCATGCCATCCTTCTTCCAATCCTTCTTTTTGAGCCTAAAGAACAAATTTTCAACAATCCAAGCCATGAAGTCTTGAAAGTCCTTCGTCCATTTCTTTTTCCAAAATCAGTTAGTAGCATCTAAAATCATCGGAAGTGGTCTTATTTCAGAGCCTTAATCTTTGCAGCTACGTCCAAGCATCAATCCTTCTTCAAAATCAAGTCCAAAGAAGGTAAAATTCAAGCATTTTAAAGGTAAAGTTAATGGGTCTTAAGGTCATTCCTTGGCCTTTAGGGGATTAGTTGCAACATGTTTTATTCCTCCGTATTAATTTCCTGTTTAGAATAAGGTTTCTGTCAAGACAAGAAATTTTTTCAAAAATTAACATGGAGTAGCACTTGTGCGCCCAAGTGCTCTCCTGAGGTCCAATATCAAAAAGAGGTTTGGGCTTTTCATTGTGATCTAAGTTTTAATTTACTGTTTAATTTACACTACTTAATTTGTAGGAAAAAAAATCAATTTCAATAAAAAAACAGATCTTCAACAATTAGTACAAGTTTGTAGAATCAAACCTGATATGGTACTTGTGCGCCTAAGTACTATTTGGGCGCACAAGTACCTCTCACAGTCAATTTTCCAAATTCATCTAATTCATCATTCTGCTAAACAAAAAAAAAAATCATAATTAATTTACTTTCTAATTTATTTATTTATTTATTTTTATATATTTTCCAGTAGTTATGAAACTAGTCCAATTCAAGATTCATAAAAAAATTGATTTCGAACAGAAATGAAAAGAAAAACAAAGTGATTCTCAAGTCATCAAGTTTTCAATGATAAATGATTAAGGTTTGGTCTTATTTAGGTTCTTCAATTTCATTTTCCTTGATGCATTTCATACATAGTTACATGCACGCCATATTTTTGTTTACGTGTCCAAATTTATTATTATGTTTCTATCTTGTTTCATGTATCAAGTTTCTTAATAAAATATTTATGAAAGCGATCCCACGAACGTTAAAGTAGAGACCGATTTTGTGTCGGGTGAAAGGATTGTCGTAAAACCCTTCCCCTCTCGTAACCCAGAAATATTTTCTCTAAAACAATCAGTCGCAAAGCTTTTCCACACAAAAAAAAGGGGTAGAAAGTCATATATTTTAAAAAGTGGTTTCCCGGAAGATCTTCCGCAAACCAGGTGGTGACTCCCTACTCAAATCGAAATAATCAAATTTTCAAATCGGCAAAGTCCGGAGCTTCGTGGCAGCGTCCACAGAGAAGCATATCAAAACCTCTTGTATGCGAAAGAATTCATACTTCCCTAGTGTTTCGACTTTCTTGTTCGAACTCGAGCACAAGTTTTATATTAGTATCAAACGAACTAGGAACACTGATAAGTATGATGGAAGTCTTGTTACGAGACAATGCATGAGCCACAATTTTAGTATTTCTATTTTTTAATGTGTTCTTTTAAGAGCTGGTACATAAGGCTAGATTTTACAGTAGATTTCAGACTCAACAAAGTGAGTTATGAATTATCACTGTTACAAGAAAGTTTTCGTACAATTTATGTTTTTATCTCACTGAAATATGGTTATTTAATATATGAAATTATTTTGTAGCACTTTTACCATGAAATTACAATGTTTTACTCAGTTTTGGGAAAAAAGTATTATCGATACATCTGAACTATGTCCCTGAATTTAGGGGATGTTAAAGATACTAGTCAAAACGGTGTTAGAAGAGCGGAATGATAAACGGGCACAACCACTGAATTGATCCATTCAAAATGTTATGTTGGGGTGGCGGTAATCGTTGAAGGTATATCGTATACGTTTATGGCATGCTATGTTATACACAAACTTGTTAGTTGTTATCGATTTTTCTTACAATTCAAGCCATGAAAAAAATTGATGCTATGATTGCTGCTTTTATGAAAAGAATTTTTAAATTCTATGGTAGATCATGTAACTCTAATAATTTATAATCTCACACAAGGAGTGGCTTATATTGTTGAAATCTTTTCTTTTTCAGGTAATTTGAATTTGAAGGATAGGTCGACTACCAATACTATTAAGCTTATATTAAGGTCGTGTAATGAATAAAGGGAAAATATAATAAAAGTTTTCGTTAGCAAATAAATAGAGAACTCTGATAATTTACGATTATCTGATATTGCTTCTGCATATGATAGTACTTATTTTTATTGGAAAAAAAAAAATCAATAGAGGCTTTGGGTGAAACAGACTAAGAGAGAGCGAGAGAGAGAGAGTAAAATTCTAAAGATAAACCACAAACAAATGAACAGTAAAAAACCACCAGAAGAAGAGTTGGTTGAATGGGGGAAGAGAATGGGCATCCCCGCATCGGTCGAAAGTTTTATGTGTGCGTGCAACAAAAAGGTTGGAAACGTGCATGGAGGAGGAAAGAGTTGTCTACGTGAAAATTTTCTTCTGGCGGTTACAAAAAAGAGTGGGAAGTGGGAGAGGAATAGGAAGTGGGGTGTTGGGGAACCTAGTTTTAAGGGGAGTTTACTAAAAGGGCCGTTGGTTTTAAATCTCTCTCCATACTTTAAGGAATAACTGCAAGAGTATGGATAAAAAATGATTGAGGTACAACAAAAGTCTTTAATATGGCTCCAACACATTCACATGGTGTATGGAGCCCACACACACTACACACTCAATTGTGTGTGGGATCCACACACTATGTGAGTGTGTTGGAACAATGTTGGAAACTTTTGTTGTACATCTATCATTGTTCGTGTATGGATGGAAGTTATGGGACACGTGTAAGCAATGACAGTGGATAGAGGTTTTTTTCTTTTTTTTTTTTTGTGGGGTAAAAATAACTAGAAACTCTAGAAAATTAGGATTTGGGGTTTGGAGAGTTTTTAGAGGGCCAACTACACTGCTATAGGATATTGACTAGCGTTGAACTCCTGCTATGTACGGGCGAGATTAACTTGCACACACAATGTCTACCCATGGAACAATAGGTAACAAGTTGACTCTAATCAGTCATGCATAATATATCAAGCATAAGATGATAATAGTATGTGAACATTAAATAAAATTCATAGTTTCCTAGTGTTAATAACTATACTAAACTGTTGATGCAAATTAAATCTTGATTTACCGTAGTTGCAAGCAAAATATCTCCTTACAATTGCATTCTTCAAATATTTCCAAAAAAAAGAAGAAAAACACGTGTAAACAACAAACGTGCAATAAATAACGTGAGATGGAAGTAAAGAACACTGTATCACACAAATTTCGAGTCTGCAAAAAAAGACGGAAATATGCTGACCAAAATCGATGATTTTATTGATTTGAGAAATTAGGGTTTACAGTCTGTAACAATTTCTAATGAAAGAAAATAATCCTCTGATTCTTCTCTTCAAGAGTTTGATTCGAGGGCTTGATGCTTGTTCTCGAATTGAACGGCGAGATCTTCGTTGGTCTTTGCAAAGATGACGACGAATTTGACGGATTTTGACTTGAGGGCTTTGAAGCTTCTTCTCAAGTTGATTTACTTGATCTTCTTCAATTTCGTTGAAAAAGATGACAAACTTGTGATCATTGACTTGAGGGCTGTAGAGCTTCTTCTCAAATCGGTATTTGAAATCTTCTTCAATTTGGTAGAAGGAGATTGTTGACTTGCGGATTTGGCTTAAGCGATCTTCTGAGCTTTGAAGCTTTGATCTGAATAGTCGCCTTGCGTGATGTGGATTTGAAGAATTCTGAAGGGCTTTAGTGGCTTGATCTTCAGAGTTCTGGAGCTTGTGTGTTGGATAGAGACTTGAATGTTCTTCAGAGCTTTGAAGCTTTGATCGAAGAACTGTCTTGCTTGATGAAGACTTGAAGCGTTCTGAAGGGCTTTTGGATGCTTGAATCTTCAGAGCTCAGCTTGTTGATAGAAGCTTCAATGTCTTGATGTCTCTAAGGAGTTCTGAAGAGCTTTTGGATGCTTGAATCTTCAGAGCTCTGCTTGTTGATGGAAGCTTCAATGTGTCTTGATCCCCCAAAATATGAGAGAGAGCACCTCTATTTATAGGGATGTAAGATGGAGAGTTATGGCAAGACTGCGATTCTTTCCATACCCTTCTCTCTAATTATTTCCTTATTTGATTTAAAGGAAAATAATTAAAATATAATAAATATCTTTCTTTTATTTATTTTGGGAAAGATAATTATGTATAATGAGATAAATAATTTATTTCACCAAGTGGCACAATTTGATTGGCCGGACTTGATAAATTAATAACTGCATCATTTTGACACGTGGCTCCATTTAATTGGACCCTTCGCATATCTTTGACCTTTGATTTGTACACAGGTGGCGACATTTGATTGGCCACTTATTGTGCTTGGACTTTTGACCTATGGACACTTGGCAGCATTTGATTAGCTTGTCCGTAAAACTTTGACTTTGACTTGTGGACACTTGGCAACATTTAATTAGCCAATTTATGTGCCCTAGCAACATGTGGCAGCTTGTGATAGGCCAAAAAATTTACGTGTCTACAAACACCATTAATATAACATGTGAAAAAATTCATTAATCAGAATTCAGAATGCACACAAAGTTGTACGTACAATAAAGGAGGAGAGTTGAAGCAAGGGATATTAGATGCAATAGGCCAGAAGGATTTGAAGTTGGCGTTGGTGTAGTTGTGGAGCTAGCCGGGGGTTGATCTACTAGTAAGTTGTCGCCTATATTTACAATTCATTGAATTAGATTTTTTCACTTTTCTTAATTCTGAACTAATTTGATCAATGCATTAAGCCTTCGAATTCCGTTAATTAAAAAAGGCGGGCTGATTTAATAAATAAAAAAAAACTATGAGGGTAAGTTTTTTAATCTTCTACCAATATCACCCAACCATGGGAATTTTTTTTATTCATCTCTATTTTTTAAATAATGTGAGATGGAAAAAAAAAAAAACACCGAGTTCAGATATTAGTTGCGGTAAGCCAGAAGGATGTAGTTAGAAAGCCGCGGGGGTTTGATCAACTGGTAAGTTGTCGCCTATAGTTGCAATTCATTGAAAATTTATTGGGCACGAAACTTGCAAACTTAATACTTCAAAGGTTACGAACTTAAGCACGAAGTACGAAAATCAAATATACATGCTCAAGAATGAAAGTAACTATGCCCCGCACCGTGGTCAAATTCTCATAAACATACGTGTAGGTAGAGATGGAAACTAACCTTTGAGGAATTGATAAGTACTCCATGAACAAACTCATAACAATTAGAGACTTGCTTTGTAATAAAAAAGTTGCGAGCAAATTCTCGTGACTTTGAAGCCGAACTTAGTACTTAAAAACAATTTTTTCATAACAAAGCAAGCCGAATTTGCAATGGATGATCTTAGAGTGGAACCATGTATTGAGATCGTGCAAACTACAGTGGGGAGGAAAAATATTAGAATTACTGACGGGTTCGAGGAAGATTATTAGAATTGTAGAGAGGAATTTCGGAGTACATGGAATGTGAAATACTCACTTTGTTCCAAAATAAGTGTCTCATGCTCTCTCTCTCTCTCTCTCTCTCTCTCTCTCTCTCTCTCTCTCTCTCTCTCTCTCTCTCACCATTTTTCATATTAAAAAACTAAGTACTTCCGTGGATCATGTTTCAAATTTTTTTGCACCAAATTAAATTACTCATATGAAAAAATTTGAAAATAATATACGGAAGTTTTTAATTTTTTGATTTGAAAAATGACACGACTTTTCAGAGTGGACACTTATTTTTGAATGGAGGGAGTAGCTATTGGGAGATGGGAATATGAGCATTGCGATTTGTGAGCAACTTTAAAATAACTGTTTTATTTTTTTTACTCATTGTGATTTCAAATTGGCAATGTTTGGGTGGGGTGGTATTTTGTTTATTTTTTATCGTAAAGATTCAATTATAAGTGCGGTGGGAGTACGTGGGGTTTTGGAGTTCATGGGACACTGGCTTGTAGGAGAAATCTGTCTGTCGTCATATTTTGTTATTAAAAAAATAATAATCCAAATTCAGCCCATTAAAATAAATACTCCAATACCCGTTGGAAAATCAGCAGAAAATCAGCCCGTTGGACACATTAATACATGACTGAGGGGATGTTATGCATCCCCATGCACAGCACTGTGCTGTGCAGCCACGACGCTGCTGCTCCGGCACCTTTCCAACAATTAGTGACATTCATCGCGTAGACCTTATCGAGTACTACACATATACCAAAAATCAACTCGATCAGATATCTTTAAGTATGTCGTTGGAACACAAATACTTTTAAAAGAAATGGAACACAAATGGACACAAACACGGGATCGAAACCACTTTTTATGTTATTTGGGTTCCAATAAGGCACTTAAAGATATCCAATCGAGACAAGGTCTACATGGTGAACGTCTCCGATCGTTGAAAAAATGTAGGCGCGGCCGCGCTGTGGAGATTCACAGCACAGTGTTGTGCATGGAGATGCATAGAACTGCACAGGTTCCTTAATACATTATACACACACACACTCTCTCTCTCTCTCTCTTCCCTACTTCTCTCTGTCTTATCTCTCTCTCTCTCTCTCTCTCTCTCTCTCTCTCTCTTCCATACTTCTCTTTGTCTCATCTCTCTCTCTAACTCACCATTGTTGAAACCCCCACCTCACCATCGTCAAACCATGCAACCGACCGGATGACCCTCTTCCAGATTCCAATCGGCCCCATCCTCTTTCTCTCTGTCCGATCAAACCCCTCTCCTTCTCTTTTAAAATTGATCAGCCCATTACCAACCTGCATTGGATTTGCTCTTATGGGACCGAAAAATTTAGAGTTCTAGGGGGGTTGGTGGAAAAGTGGTCTTGAGGGGAGTTGATCACTCTCTGCCTTTTGGTTTCATGTGGCAATCCAACTGAGATGATAAGGTTTGCTGTCAACACAGTAGCCGTATAGTACAATTTAGATTTCCCAAATGTGCCGTGTAGGTCACGAACGTTTCAAAACTCAAACAACTCTCATGTCTGATTTCTCTCTCTCCCTGTGTGTGTGTGTGCACGCACACAATTCTAGAACTTTTCTTCCACATGAATTTTGGTAAACAACAGAAGGACGGCATGGCTGCTATCAATTTTCTGTCTCCCCTCGCGACAATGGAATTTCAGCGACATAAGATGGGATTCAGCCTTTTTTCGTACTCAAAGGAAAGGTATCTTATCACATGAAACTCGGAGAAACAAAAGAAAAAAAGTGTTAGATCTTGAAACCCTAGCTCACTAACTCCCAAACCCCTCTCCCCATATCTAGTGTGAATATCATCCTCATGTTTTAAAAAAAAAATTATTTCGTTTTCTGCCTTTTATTTTGCCTGTGCAAGTTTGATTTTGCTCTTACATCATATTCATTACAGAGGCTATGTTTTGCTCCCAAGTCGTCAAGCACCACGCAAAACTAAAAGAATTGCTAGCCGAAGGGGGTTGGCTGGCTTGGGTAAGCAATATGTTTTGCTTTCTATGAATGGCTTTAAACGTAGTTCTAGGGTAAATTATTTGTGGTTATCACAGTTATTGGGAATTCGACATCGGCAATTTGACATGCAAGCTTTTCCTTATCAAAGTGTTGCTCAATGTTCGGCAAACCATGGGCATTCTAAAGTATTTTTCAGTGTCCCAAGTGTCATGGTGAAAATTCCCTTTTTGATAAAAACAAGAGGTTCTTCTAGAAGTTTGTGATAAATAACTATGGAGTTCTTATTTCTGATTAGAGAACTTTTTTGAAATCTTTATGGGGTTCTAATATCTACGTGACACAATTTTTTTCCCCTTCAACTATATGGACTGTTGATGCCATAACTAGGGACAAGTGGGATTCAACGATGGGGGTGGTCAATTGTAGGTAAGAGTTTTCTACTGATTTTGGATCTAAATTATGTCGTTGTTGTTTCAGTGATCAAATGATGTAAAGAAAGAGTTGCTTATGAATCTTGCCATCCATGGAATAAGCAGAAATAGGAAAGGTAAAAGAACATAATCTTTGGTTATTTCATTTCATACATCACAATTTCGAATAGTTGAATATACACATGATTGTTTGGATATTAGGTGGCATTTTGTTGCTCACCATTGTCACCATGCTTGACATGTAACATTTAGTTTTGCTTCCTTTCAATATTCAGATTGATTCAGTGCACATTAGAATTGATTGTGGAAGACAAGGATTTGGTGTTTCTTAACTCAGAGTGGGCAATGACTTTAGTTCTGATTTGTTCAATAAAAATATAGGGCGCATTTGATTTTTTAAACGTTTGTGACCTAACATCATAGCTAAACATTCCTTTCCATATTCACACTGTCAAATGCAGGTTTGTGTTCCAAGTAGTCTACATATTTTAAGGTTGTTATTGTTCAATAGACATATGTGGATGCCCCGCCAAAATTTCACAAAATAGTTCAAGAAATCGGTTTTGATTGATTGGATGGAGTCCCCACTCAGTTTTGAAGACCGTACCTGAGAAATCAATTAAAAAATGACTATTTTGCGCTTGGCATGGAAAATGTTTCACTGGTCTTTTGAAAATGAGATTTCTTGGATCCAGGAGCTAGGTTACGAGATGTGAAGGAATTTATAGCAACCCTCTCGCCCAACATGATTACCGGTCTCTACCCAATGCTTAAGGGATTTTTGAAAACACCATTTGAATGGACTTAAATTACAAATACATGTGAGAGCATGTGAATGTATTTAAAATGTCAGTATGATGTATATGAATACTTGTTCTAGGTGTTATGGGTGGTAAATAACTATGCATAAAACTATGAACTATGCTAAAACATACTTAAACCATGCTAAAAGACCCCAACACACACCCATAAACTCAATACAAATCACACCTGGATTACAAACTAAACACTTGGATTAAGCTGGTCCAGGCACCTGGATTAGGTGTAGGCACTGGATTAGGTGAATCCAAGTGCACGTGGATAGGGTGTGGGCACCAGAATTAGGTGAATCCAGGCGCCTGGATTAGGTGTAGGTGCCTAGAATGATGAAGTCCAAGCACCTGGGATACATTGCAGACTGATTTTCTCACAGTTTGAGTACATTCACAAACATCAACTTAGTATCCATGCTCTTCTCTGATATTTAAAAAATGATAAATCATGCATGATTTATGCTGAATAATGTCTAAAACCAAATTTCTACCATGAACTAGACTTAAAACCTTGATTTTGGAAGGTTAAATGAATGGTATGAGTTGAACCAAAACTAACTTCTTCTTTTATGAATCTTAAAACCCTCCCAAATCCTTTACCAGTATAGAGAACTAGCAAGAACCAGGTGGTGTCCCCTCAGGGCCTGTTTGAACACATTAGGTAGAAAAACTACATTTTTGGCTTGAGAGATTTTTGGTGATTAGAGGAACTAGATTTTGGCTTTTGGTACTAGATAGGACTGGTTATAGGTGTTTGGTTGGGTTTTGATTGTGGAAGGAAAATATATGGAGAGTTGAGGTAGTAAAAAAGTGGATTTTGTGGTTGAAAGTGAGTAAACAAAGAGGGATTAACTAGGGTTGTGGTTTCTGGAATGATTTGGGTAGAATAATAGCTTGGGAGGAGTGGAGAGTTGTTCCTTCTAAAATAAGGCAAGAGGGTGGGTATTTATAGAGTGAAAATGGTTGGTTTTTAGGTGAAAAAGAGAGGGAAATGGCAATTTGAACTCAAATTTTGGAAGGATGCGGTGATGGTGGGAAATTCGAGTGAAAAAATGTGGGACGATGTAAGGTAGGAGCCCATAGTTTCAATCAAAACTAGTTGCAAATTGCCCACTGGAAGTAGTTCCGGGCACCTGGAGTTGTGAATCCAGGCGCCTGGATTGAGTGTAGGTGCCTAGAATTGGGGAATCCAAACCCCTGAACTAGGTGACTGCACAAAATTCCAAATTTTGCGGGGCGCCATTTGGTGCTACCAAACTCCGTTTTGAGTTTGGTTTAAAGTGTTAGAAAGCTTGTCAAGTCTACTTTCTAACCCAAGTGTTTTGAATCCAATATGATTTGTATATCAAACTCTATGACCATTTTACCCTCAGAAGGTTGGAAAAATAAGTCGTTTTGATAAAACGTGCATATCTCTCTCATTTCAAAATGGATTGGGACATATTACATATCAATAAAGAGGGCTTTGAATGTACTAGATGGTGGTGTAGGATTGAGTTTATTTTGAAAAGGTTTAGGAGAGGTTTCCAAGTTCACAATGAAGCTTCGCGTGCTCTTATCGAGCATTTTCATAATCAGGAGTGCTTGATAAGTTTCTCGAATCAAAATTGGGTTGTCTCCAACATATAAGGCACATTTTCTAATAACTTAAAGCTTTCAAAACTACAAGTGACCTAACATCATAATTAAACTTGGAATCCTAGGAGGCATTGGATTCATATATTTCGATCTACATTCGTTAACCGTGCACTATGTTTTGTATGTGTATGGGCATTTCCGTATGCATGGTAGGGTTGTTAGTGAGGTGTGAGCATAGTATTGGCCATAGGGTTGTAAACATCCTAAGGTTCATTTAGTCAGGTACTATGGGGACATTTAAGAGCTTAGTATGCGGTTTCAAAAAGTTGAGGTGGGGTCGTATTGCCATGGGAGCTTACTTCTTGGGTACTTACTTTGTAGTACCGTTTTTTGTGTTCACAATTTAGTATTATCCGTATCTATGTTCCTTATTTAATTGTAACCTTGTTCTCATTTCTTATTTGGACATTGAAGTGGGAGGTGAAGAATCTCCTCTCCAAAAGGAATTTATTGAATTTAAATGAGTAGAAAGCAAGACTAGATGGCTATGAAACAATATCAATTACACAATATCAATAACATCATATGTAGCTCTGTATCAATTACATCACATCAATTACACATGTATCAATTACATCACATGTAGCTCTGTATGCCAATCACATGTAACTCTGTATGCCGCTGTGAAAGCGTTGGTGGCTGCCACCCTAATACAATACAATAATATAATATAATAGTCATGGTGGCTGCTGTCAAAGCACACCCAATACAAATACAAATCCACCCCAATACAAATACAAATGGCTCTCATTATATCCCAAAATATAAATACAACAAACAATAATAATATGACAAACATGAATAATATGACAAACATGACTTGAAATAATATGACGTAATATAACAATGACATAATATGACATAATATAACAATGACATAATAGGACAAACATGAACCATTGACATGACATAATATGACAAACATGAACTATTGACACTGAGATAATATGCGATTGAACTTCAAATGACAAAAATAATTGAACTTCAAATTACAAAATGAACGATTGAACTTAAAATGACAAACATGAAAGATTGAACTTAAAAAGCACGAACAATTTAACTTAAAAGCGAGCAAAAAGCAGAAAGAGCAAAAAGCAGAAAGATACCTCGAATACACCGGAATACAATACCCAAATAAAATACAATACCCGAATACAATACAATAGATGGGCAAAGTGAAACCACCGAATACAAACTTGATAACCCAATACAAACGTGATAAATATCTGATAAATATAAATCTCATACAAATATCAAATATAACAAACTGAAAGCTAGAAGAATAGAAGACTGAGACCCCACCCAAGAAACCACCCAAACCCCGTAAGAAACCCACACTCGAACAACTACACGACTTATTCAAACCCCTCTCCCTCGGACCCTACCCCCTCCTCAGCCATTGAGTCAATCAAATAATCAACTTTGTCTAATGCGTGGCAAAAGCCAATTAATTAGACCCGTTTTCTAGAGGAGATCAAATTGAGAAGGTATTGTTTTTGCGTATTGGAAAATGAGGATTTCAAATCTTTTAGTTTTTTTTTTTTTGATTTCTTAATTATTGCATGCATAGGCTGACCCCGACCCCTATTCAGAGGCGGCTCGCTTCCAGGATGGGGATGAGAGGGAGGGGGAGGGGAAGGGGGAGTAGGAACCTGAACAGACACCGTAGGAAACGTTGGAGGGGATGGGGATGAGGGGGAGGGGGAGTAAGAACCTGAACAGGCACCGTAGGAAACGTAGGAAGTTGATATAGACCACCCGCATAGGATGTGGATAGCCTTGGGAAGTGGCATTTGGATACCCTTGGGAAGTGGCTTGATATAGGCCGCCGATGGGATAGGGACCGATATTATAGGGACCGGAATAGATGTTTGGATTTTGGTAATTCTCGTAAGTGGATGAACCACCCGGAAAAGTTGGGGTTGATGAATAAATTCGGGTTAAAGAACTACCAAAATTTGTACCTGATTGGTTAGGTGGTGGGTGATAGAGGGGAGGTGGTCGGGGTGCTGATGGCGGTGGAAACACTCTAGCATGGTGCTCCCCATACTTTTGTTCCCATTTATTATTCTTGTGCATATTTTAAAATTTTCTAAAGTGTTTTCTAAGCTTCTCTTGACTCTCTGCATGGCCGCCCTTGGTCTTGTATAGTTCGAATACTGTTGCCCAGTTAATAGGTCCGAGGGGCAGGTACTCCTTAAATTCTCCTACAGATTGCAAGAGTGTTCCAAGTAGTCTTGATTTTTTTTAATGTTGATTCTATTCAACATATAGTACATTGTTGAGCATATTATCTAACACCTTTAGCTTTCAAAACTCTAGGTGACCGTCACAGGTAAGCGTTGAATCCCGGAAGCCTTGGGTTTATATCTCTCTATCTGCATTTGTTAACCGTGCATTAGTTTACCATGTGTATGGGTGTTTGCATTTCCTAATTTGATTGCGACAATGACATTTGCCTAACTCGTCCCCATTGTGTGTAACTAGAATTTGAAACATGATTTGTTCATGTTTCTGTGTCCCATGTATGTATAAGTGCTTCTTAGATGTGCTTCGTCTTTTAACTTCCTTTGACTCTATTTTCATTTTATTTATTTTTACCTTTTGGGAAGGGTGGAAGGCAATGATGGCAGTTATATTGTTGGCAGTTGCTTACTTGCTTGCAAATGGCTCACCGAGAATGGTAAATCTTTTCTTCCCTCCCCATGTTCATTCTAGATGTATCAATTCTGCTATTTGATTTGATCATAGACATGAATCTACTCAAAATCGTATTTGCTTTAATGTGATGCAAAAAGACAACCATTTTCATGCACAAAGCTAACATTGAGCTCAAGTGAATATAGAACCTAAAAAAAAAACAATCATCTAATCATGTGCAAACCAGAGAGTTCAGATACTCACTTTTTCTTTCTAAAAAATCGGATAGTGCTAGAGGGATAGATAAACCTGACTTTATGGCAAAGGTGTAATTAAGTTGAGACAACAAAGAAAAATATGAGCTGAATCGGTTGCTTGAAATCATGTTTTTTTTGGTTGACAACAAAAAGTTTGGCTGAAAAGGAGCAAGAAACTTAGGAGGGTTTTGGGTTTCTATCTAATCTAAAAGTATGCAACAAAGGAAAGAGGGTCAACTAAATTAGCTAGATATCTCTGGGCATCTTTCTGGTCTTCGCTTCTCTCTATATATCCCAATGATTCACAGCAGAACGTTCCTAGATTAGTGAGGTCTTCTTAAAAACCTTCTTCGATGGATTTTGCTAAACTTCGGTCTTTCGTGTTCACCTTCAAAGTGTGTTCATATTTGAGATTGGATCTTCTTTTCTTGTTTTGAAATTGAAATTGGATCTTTAATATGTGCAAAATGGAAGTAAGGATGTGGGGCTGGCATAGAGAAGAGTATTCTGCCCAGAAAGAAGCTAACATTGGTAAGCCGTACTTTGCTTTTTGATGAAAAAATCAACATACTTGTTTTGAATAGTGTAAATCAACTTACTTGGTTTAGATTGCTGATTAGAGTGGGTTTTTTTGTGTGTGTTGTGTGGTGAGCAGACATACCTCCATACCTATTGGATGGAGTTAGCCAAAATGAAGAAAAAGAGTCCTACATCTTTGAAGAAACAACACCCATTAAGGCATGTAGGGATTGGGCTTACCATGTTGATCACGGTGGTACTTCATTATTTACTTGTCAAATGTTGGAGATTTTTCCAGCTTTTAATACATGCACAGTTTGAACCATGCTTTTTCTAATTTGTAAAGAATGAATTGCAGTAAGCATGAACAAGGAATACAGGATAGCAAAGAGACTTCTTCTCAAGGGAAGAGACGCTGAATGCTGCAGTTTGACAATGATTGGAGCATTCTAATTGTTTACCTTTGGAAGTTTCTACACCATTTCCATAGTGAACTTATTTCGTTTCAACAAGAGTTCTTAGTCAACATACACGTTCTACAGAATTAGAACAATCATACCCTTTTTACATGGGAAACAAATTTATCATCCACCTCTTGAAGTCCTCCTTTTCTCAACTCATTTGTGGCGGATAACTCCTGCTATAAATATGTCATCAAGGTTTCATTCTCATCATTACAACTTATGGAAATAGTTTAGATTTGCACTTCACCTACTTAATTCTTGCATATTCCATTAAGGCAGTTGGAACACCTCTCATTAACGTTCAGTGTTTCCGTTGAAATGATTTAGTATTACCATGTGTGATTGAAAGAGGTTTAGAAAACTATTTGAAGTCTTCCTTGTACAGCATCAAGATGCATCTTTATGTTCCATGATTAAGAGAGGGAGGATTCTTTTGAACAATGCCAAGGCCAGGGCTTTGATATGTCAGAGTTGGGAACAGGTTTGCCGATTTGTCATGTGAAGTTATGTTGTAAAGTTATGTAGTTCCTTACATGCCTGATCAACTTGAGCTTGAGATATTTGGCAATTTGGAATTTCAGTGGGTTAAAATCTCTGCCCAAGTGGTTGGGTAATCTTGCTTGAGAAAAGATACTAAAAGCGAAGTGGTGAAGTTGGCACAACATTGCCCTCATTCCAAACATTTATGCAAGTAACCTATTCTTCGAATTGCATGTTTCATTGATTTCTTCTTTTGCATCTCTCTCTCTCTCTCTCTCTCTCTCTCATTACTTACATGGGTCGTGTGTCTACATGTGTCTTGCCCAGCGTGTGTGTGAAATAATCCTGGAAAATGTTATTGAATCTAATTCTTTGGTGTGATTATAGGGCTTTTAGGTTCATGGGATTCAGATTTGGATTAGTGTGAGTTGAAGTGCACCCTCCCCATGCAAATAAAGGATGAAAGTCCACTGCTAATCATGTAATTTCTCACTTATGTATCTTCTTTTTATTAGCGTATTTGCAGATTACTTACTCTTTCAATGTAAATAAGTGGTTTTGTTCTCACATTTTGTGAGACCTCCCCAGCAATGAATCAGCAAGGGTTTCTAACAGCTCTGTGGAATAAAGTAGTTCTTAACCATTTATGTATTTAAATCCTGTGAGTGAAATGGTTTTATTACCCTGTCTATGGTCAAATCTATGTCTCTGTTTTAATCTTACTTCAACATAATTTGCTTTAGTCTCTTCTTTGTCTCAATTCAAATCTTTTGAGAATGTTTGCCTGTTGGTGGACTTTAAATTGCCCAGAAATTAATAAGCTTGCCCAGAAATTAATACATAAATGGCTAAATGGTTAGCTAAACCGAAAAAATGTACTGTTCACTGTGTAATTTAGGTTGGTGGTGTTGGACTTGTTGTAAATATCCATTTTGAAAAGCTATTATCTCAAATATGTTGTCTTACATGTTGATGGATGAGGATTTGATCCCAAGTAGGTTTTTTTTTTTCAAAAAAAAAAAAAAAAAAGCCAGATAACCACATCTCGATAACCATCTCTTATGAGTTTAGATAATCGCATTCGATCACAAATGGGCTTTAACAAAAATATATAGTACAGATAATCACATCTTTTGAATTTACCTTTCTGAATAAGCATCAACAGGATACATCCAATTTCATTCATGAACTTTTCCAGTAAAAAAAGAGTAATCTACGCAATTTATCACTCAAATTTAAAATAAAGAAAAAAATCTTCAAGAGTAGTCAGGTATACACCCTTCGTAGATGTCATCAAACTCTTATCCTACACAAAGTGTCTTCAAAAACAGCAAATAAGCAAGCCTAATTTTCCAACAAAGGCTAATAATACCTCATACTAAATGAATTCCCAGAAAGGCGTATTGCTGAATTCATCAAATTTCAACAACCAAATCACTTATTCAACAACTTATTCCTATTTTCAGCTTGCAACTTTCAGATACAGGAATGAAGAGTTTATTTTTGTATTATCTGTTTTATTATGCAACTAGATTCAACATTAACACAATAATTTCAGCAGCCAAACTTCATTTCCCACTTTAAAATTGGAAAAATAGATCTGACCGTCGCATGACTGAGATGGATGACATACACAGGGACAGGGTTTTCACTGATTATCACAATTATGAAAACCTATAACGGAAAAATTCTCCATCAAGCGAAAACCCTGTAAATACGATACTAACTTCAAAATTATCAGAATCAGAAAAAAATGTACGCCAATGTCAACACAAATCAATGAATTAGGTTTGATGCAGAAATTCAAAAGTCCATTGTATCGAATTTAACATTTGAGATCATAACAAATGGAGAAATTGAAGGCAAACGTCAATGAACCAATCTTCCAGCAACCCTAATTCAAACAATCTTGACTAATTCAGTTCGGATTGCAGATCGTGAAATGGAGAGAGAGGAGAGAGTGTTGTCCTGTTTTTTGTTACGAGAGAGGCATTTGCAATACGAGAGAGGCATTTGCAAACGATTTCACCTGTGATTGTTGCTAGTAGGTTCTCCCTTAGCTTTGTCGTGTTCTCATTGGAGAAGAAGGCGGCAACCGGCGAGCTAGTGGTTGAGCGATCTCTCCTCTCTCTCTCTCTCTCTCTCTCTCTCTCTCTCAATCTGAAATACATAGAACGTCATTTGAAATAAAAGGGCATTTTTGTCCCGTAAAAAATTAAGAGTGGACCTGAGACCTTTTAAAATTCATAATAGTGGACAAGAGGGCTTATAAAACTAGGCAGTAGACTTAGCCATGTACAAACACCTATATAATGGACCTCTCACTAATCAATTATTATTATTTTTTTTTTTAGAGATGCAAGGTTTTCTCTGAAAATTTGAGAATCGGTGTGGATGTTCTAAGCTAATATGTCAGAGTAAGATTGCACTATTAATCCGGTCAAAGGGATCCTGTAGTGTGCCAAAGCACTACGGGGCTGTAGGACGCCTCGTTGTGCCCAATCGAAATTCTATCATCGTGATATGAAGTGTTTAGTTTGTAGAGTACATTGGGTAGATCATCCAGAAAGGAAATTAAATTGATGAGATATCAATTTAGTTTTGTCCTCATTAGTGGGTTGAAATATTCCTACTAATTTGATCCTTCTTGTGGTGAATTAATCCATTCGAAAATAGTGCTGTTAAGCATCAAGGTTGAAATTAAGTAGCAACCCGACCACATAATATCAATTATCATAGCGATAATTCTATGGGGACAAAAATTTGGTGCACAGAAAATGCACAAATTAGCTTGGGCACCCACTTTTGGGTCTCATACGAACGATCTAAGCCGTTAATTCATCCTAGAATCATTTTTAGAGGGGCCAAAATAGAAATTATCTCAATCGGACATACCCAAGTGCTCGATCCAAAACCCACCCCATTTCATTTAATTTTTTTTAATGAAATGGGGGGCTTTGGATCGAGTACTTAGACACGTCCGATTGAGGTGATTTTTTGTGAGACCCCTCAAAAAATGATTCTAAGTTGAATGAACTACTCAGTTCATTCGTGTGAGACCCAAAAGTAGATCCCCAAGCCAATTTGTGAATTTTCTGTGCACTAAATTTCTGTACATGTAGTCTGGTCCTTATCATAGTCTTGGTTTACAAAAATTTGATGACGAGACGGATTATTCTAAAGGTGTTACTGATCCATTTGGATTATTTTTGCCAAAGAACCCGTATCAAATAACTTGAGATTTTTTATGTCATTTTTTTTTTTACTCTATTTAAATTACTACCATATTGCTTATTAAAAGGGTGTTTAAGAGCCATTTTTTCACTTTTCATTTTCGCATTTTTGAGTTTTGGATATTTAGAAAACTTGAGCCAAAATGACTTCTCATAAAGAGAGGAGACTTGGGACATTTTCACATTTTCATTTTCATTTTTCATTTTCACATTTTCACATTTTAGAGAGGAGACTTGGGACCCACATAGGTCGGTCCGTGGATGCCATCTTTATGGGCTACGGATTTTTAAACACAGTCCAAATTGCAGATAGTCGATCATTTTAAATGGATAAACCATTCAAGGTCCAACTAACCAGTCAACGGTGGGCCTGCTCAGCTAAGGTGTGTTGTTTCAGGGCTTGAAATGCGTTTAGCCCATTCGGCTAGCCTAAAAATTTTACGTTTGGTAAGCACTCATTTGTTCATGTGTTACTCCATTTTGAGAGTTTGTGTCACTTTTTAAATAATTATATATTGTAATTTATAATATTTTACATATTTTTAGAAACATTGTCTTACAGAACTAATCAAGATCTATCAAACAAAATCTATATTGGATATAAAGGCTTACCAATTTAAAAGGTACGGAACCAATAGGGGATATCAAACTGTTGGGTTATTTATTACCCCTTCGGAAAAAGATCTGGGGAGCCTGTAGTAAGGGGATTCACTATATGCTTGTAGTGAGCTCCCTCAATCGTCTGATCGGCAATCAACGATCTTGCTAAATTGGAATTAAAGTAAATGTAAAAATGTTTTTTTTAAGTGTAAGATGATTCAGACCGTTGATCGCCGATCGGATGGCCGAAAAAGCTCACTATATGCATGTAGTTACTTTGTAAACCACTGCTCCCATCTTAAAGTGGATACTAAAATGTGACAACACAATATTTGGTGCTAAAATGATCTTAGTTGGTCTCCTGCACAGGGGTAGACGCAGGATTTACCATCAGTGATGTTAAGAATCTACTGCATACACTTCATTCGTTCCATTTTGATGGTCCCTTATGAAAGTACGTTGCAATTTTTTTCAGATAAAAATTTAAAGTATTTTTGCCATGATTTTTAGAGTTTCTTTGTATGAAATTAAAGAACTCGATTACTTCTTTTATTTGGTGAGGAAAATTCAAAAATTATGGCAAAAAATACTTTATTTTTTGTTTGAAAATTGGACGTTATTTTTTGTCTGGGAGTATATTAGAATAGATCTATTCAATATACACAAACAAAAAGTGTATGTCATGTCAAATGGGGCAGAGAGAGAGAATGTGGGACCACCAAAAAAATTAAAAGATTAGATGAGATTCAGTGAACCATTTGGTCAAAGTTGTAAATATTTCATGTTACTTGGGACAAGATCTAGAAAATAGAAGCTGTGTTTGATTAGATAGTTTGGTTTAGTTTTGATGATATCAAAAAGTGTAATGAGTGAAGAGAGAGAGAGAGAGAGAGAGAGAGAGAGAAATAAGAGAAATGATGATGTCATCAAAACTAAAACTAAAACTAAATAAGGAAATGAACAAGACCAGAGTATCCTTGGGGCAAAGTGTCCAAAAATATATATACATGTCTATGGAAAACTTTAATTCAGTGGGGTCAGATGACCCCACTGGTTTTATGTATGTACGCCCATGCCTCTACATGCTTGCAATCAGCGAAGTCAGATGAGTCTCAATCTAAATCTCTAAGTTAATCTATGTGTTATTTCTTTCTCGTGTTTATTGAATTGATTGTTCAAAAAAATATATATATATCAGACATCATTAATCGGTTTATATCTTCTCGTTTCGAGACAAATAAGCTCCAATACACTAATCTGGGTTTTTGCCTCAACTATCTACTTGTTGAAACAATATGAATGGGTTCAATCATGAAGTTGACGGGCATGGTGGCACAACTTGCCCCTCTCTTTCCAAGTATAAGATGTTTAGGGTTTGGTCGGGAAATAGTGCTAATTTCTTGAGAATGTGTATTTTTCAAAAGCATCTCTTATTCTTTTGTCCCGCATTGGTTAGAAAAAAAAGTTTTGACCTCCATATATGTGTAGACTCTTAGTGGGCTAGTAAATGCAGCAAGAGTACCCAATGAGAGGTCTTGTGTGCTCAGGGAAATGGGCCTAGGCCCAAGGCAGTCCGGGAAGCCCAATCCAGAAACAAATGAACTTGGTGCACGTTGTGAAACTCGCGCACTGAGGGAGGGTGGGGTGGGTGCAAATACCCGAATTGAGCCTACCCACCTCTTTTTTGCAAAAACATTGTTCAAAATTTTTTCTTTTACACAATCTGTTATGTTTCTAGAAAAGATTTTCTACTATTATTAATGATAAAATCGTGTGCTTAATTAGTGCACAGAATTTCTAGGTTAATTAATATGATTACGGAAATCAATTAATTTTATTTATCAAAATTATATTTTTTCCTTTTTTTCTTTTACAAAATCTGTTATGTTTCTAGAAAAGATTTTCAACTATTATTAATGATAAAATCGTGTGCTTAATTAGAGCACAGAATTTCTTGGTTAATTGATATGATTACGGAAATCAATTGATTTTATTTATCAAAATTATATTTTTTCCTCGCCTACAATGTTATCCCGGACATTCACACAACAAAAAAAACAGTTTCGTATACAAAATTCTAAGAGCAAGAAAGGTCATTTGTTTTCTGCATTTCCGGTCTTCTCCCCAGCAAGGAAGATTGAGACAGATGTTGTATTCTGGGCTGTTTTATCATGGAAATGACGTGACGAACATTGCTTACATAGTGAGGGTGAAGTCGCAAAACGCCTTATAAAGAACGACCTAATCCGCGACTCAACCCAAATTAGCAGCCAATTCCTTCTAGTATTTTTATTTGTTAACAGATTTTGAGCCAAAATGTTCCATTCTCTTAACCGTATTTCCATCCGCTGTTCACCGAGCAAACATTCATGCAAACTCAAGGCCGAAGGTGAATCCCCAATTCTGTAGCTAGTGTTCTAAAAGTCGGTCAAGTCGATCGACTAGTCGGCTTGGAGAGGGTAAAATCTAATTACCCTATTATAAGGCATGGCACGTGTCTAAAATGACCGCCACGAGAGGGCAATTAGCTCGGCACCACATAGGGAGTTCGTTAATCCTTATGCCGATCTGGATTGACCATGAATAGGGTCAGGAATCGAATTGAAGTAAATGCATCAGAATGCACTAGCTCGGCGTAAGGCACAAGGGGATGCCCCTGATATGGTCGAGCAGAGGGAGCTACGGATATAATTTGGCAAGCATTCTGGAATACATAGCCCAGCTCGGCGTGATGAATTGAACTATGTGTGAGTTACTCCGAGCTACGTGTAAGCTCGGCACTGCCACGAGAAGGGCGGTGAGACATTCCAGAAACATTCTATAAGCGATACCTTACGAGATGAGGAGCGATCCCGTAAAATAAGGGATTGACATGAGCATTCCTAATGTGGATGGGAATAGACCCCATATAGGAATGAGTCCTATATGGAAAGAAAAGATCTGCCGCTAGACGAGATCTAGCAATATAAGGAAAATTTGTCCCTTGATAGGAAAGTCCTATTGAGAAAAGGACTCCTAGAGAGAATAGGAAACTTGATGTGCGAGATGCCTAAAAGTGAAGGACATATACACCTATAAATACAAGGCAATAACCATGACAAAAGGTGCATTTTGTGAAAACCTACTTTCATACGCATTATAATTTAAGCTCTCAAGTGCGGATACTAACTTAGGGCATGGAGGGCCTTTGCCAACAAGAGGCAAAGGTGCTCTAACCTTTTTTTCGTCTCGCAGATCCGGGGTTGATTCAAGGAAGCGCGGATCCGTGGTTACAGCGGATTTATCCCCGTACAATTGGCGCCGTCTGTGGGAAAGCGGGCAGAAAAGCTTGATCCCCTACAGCAAAAATCAATCATGGTACATTCGGAGCCCCTTCTGTGCACTCCACAACAAAAGGATGTAGAAGACGATGGTACCACGCTTGTGTATACTACAAGAAAGAGCACAAAGGTGGACAAAGCTCCCTTG
Organism: Vaccinium macrocarpon; assembly: GCA_022606695.1. Lineage (NCBI taxonomy): Eukaryota > Viridiplantae > Streptophyta > Magnoliopsida > Ericales > Ericaceae > Vaccinium > Vaccinium macrocarpon. Next base: position 23,127,832 of record CM040170.1, on the reverse strand, counting down.
GTTCTGGGCCTTGGTGAAAAACCATCAACCAAGAGGTTTAACCTAGGGAGATCCCGTGAGATCCCAAAATTTAAGGACACACGTTTAGAACTCCGCGGTACCCCAAGGAGAAGACGCTCAAAAACACCACCGGAGAGTGGGGAAGCCCCTACCCGACGTGAGCGGGGAAGGAGCCCTCCAAGGAGAGGTGGTCATGGACACGCAAGGGATCGCGGAAGGGAAGATAGCCTCGACAGAAAGGAGCAAGAGGCGGAGGAACTGGCCCGTGAGGTCACTCGACGAGAACGAGAGATTCGGGACCTAAAAAAGCAGCTCCAGGAAAAAGAAAAAGACCTACGCTCTCGGACGAGATCCGTACGACATGACCAGGAAAAGAAAAGTCACCATCACGACAACACCTCCACTGACCGAGCAGCTTCTCCACGAAAAAGGAGAGATAGGAGCGTTTCTGTTGAAAAAAGAGAAAGGAGGAAGCACGCCAGGGACAGATATGAAAGATCTGGTTCCAACGAGCTAATCCCTGTGCAGTATGAGAAAAAGAGGGACGTTGGCGAGTAGGGATCGAATCGGGAGGGAGGCCACGCAACTGCACGAGAAGCAGCTAAAGAGGCCCTAGGTCAGATCTCAAAGTCACCCCTGGCCCACTGGATACGCGCGGAGAAAACGCCGAGCAGAGTGAAACACTCAGCATTCATCCCTTACGAAACCAGTACGGATCCTGTGGCCCACATCCAGCACTACCAGCAGGCTATGTTTATGCATGAACAGGATGATGCGCTGTTATGCAAAATGTTCCCGTCCAGTCTGGGGAAAGTGGCACTTAGTTGGTACCATAAGCTCCTGCATGATCCATCCTATGTTGGGCAACAACCGGGCAGAGGAATTCACCGCCTTCGGTTTCTCACAAGCCGAAATTCAAAACCTTTGATACGCTAACCCCTATGAGATTGTAGGGACGATGAGACTCTGGGCCAAGATCAAAGCGCCTATCGGGAAACTTTCAATCTAAATTGAAAATTGTAGTGAGGAGTACGCTCTGGCAACGTTCAAAACAAGCCTGCCCGTGCATAGTAAGCTACGAGAATCGCTTACCATGCATCCAGTTAAATCTGTGGCCAAATTGATGGAAAGGATACAGGAACACGCACGGGTAGAAGACGACATCTTGCAGGCTGGAGGAAAGATCGTGGCTGGACAACCACAGTTCCCAGAGAAAAGGACGATGGAATCAAAGGTATACAAGAAGGACTTCACGACGGGAAGGAAGGATTATGCTCAGCAAAAGAAAGATAAGGCCGAGCCAGACCCCAAGTCATACTTCAGCATCATGACTACTTTCAATATCTCAATATACAAAATGTCATGATGGGATCAAGAACGAAAGCAATGGTTCAGAGACCCCCAAAGATGACGGGAACCCGGAGAAAAGGAGGGCCACCAATCAAAGATTGGCTACCACAGGGGATTGGGGGCACATGACCGAGGATTGCGTGGAATACAAGAAGTTCTTGAACGAGAAAGTATCAGAGGGCCATCTGAAGGAGTTCTTGGCTGGCAGCAAGAATGATGCTGATTTAGTAGAAGAGATAGACTACGAGAAAGGGCCAAAGGGGACAATCCATATGATACATGGATTGGTTGTCCGATATGAACAACAAGATAAGACATGTCCAAAGGATTGATGGGCGGGTAAAACAAGTCATGAAGCTTCGGCATGAAGAGGCCCGGGGGGGGGCTCCCCGCGGACCTCATCACCTTCACTGACGACGACCTGGATGGAGTAACGATACCCCATAATGACGCGTTAGTTATCACCCTACGAATAGGGGACTATGACGTGGAGAAAATACTAGTGGACCAGGGGGCCAGCACCGAAATCATGTACTATAACACCTTCAAGAGGATGGAACTGCCAATAGGTTCACTACAAAAGTGCCTTGTCCCCTTGGTTGGTTTTAGCTCACAAACGGTGTGGCCAGTAGGAAAGGTCACACTACACCGTCCCGAAAGCGGGATCGAGTAATCAAGACGATTTTCTTGTGGTGGACATCCCTTCATCCTATAAGCGGATTATAGGAAGGACATGGATGCATAAAATGAGGGGCGTTGTCTTCCACTTTACCACCGTAAGATCAAATACCCCGGAGCGGGACGGAATCGAAAGTGCATTAGAGGCAACCGGAAAATGGTCGATCAACGTTTTACCATGGTCTTGAAAAAAATCCCCAAATGCCGAGCTGGTAAAGACGGTAGAAGTTCCAGACCAACCAACTTTAGAAGACGTCGGTGGCGATCCCACCAAGAAGATGGTAGAAGGATTGAAGAAAGTACAGGTTCAGGAAGACGATGCAGAGAGGTATTTCTTGATCGGCGAAACCCTCTCCGAGCCGGAGGAAAGAGATCTCGTCGCTTTTCTTAAAAGCCACATTGATGTGTTTGCATGGACCCCGGGGAGATGCCCGGATCGATCCCGAAGTCATCCGCCACCATCGAGCGTGGACCCACAACGCAATACAATTTAATGCGGCTGAGGAGGGCGGCACCCGCGACGGTGACGCCATGTCGAGGGAGGTAGAAACGGCTACTAGAAGCGATGCCATTCGAGAGGTAAGCTATCCGCATTGGTTGGCTAACACCGCCGTAGTCAAAAGAAGAATGGAAAGTGGAGATGGTGCGTGGACTTCACCGGCCTGACAAGGCATGCCCAAAGGCTGACTTTCCACTCCCCGGGAATCGACTAGCTAGTAGGCGCCACATGGGGCTATGAAAGGATGAGTTTCCTTGGCGCATACCGAGGGATACCATCAAATAGCCATATACGAGGCAGTCGAGGAGAAAACATCTTTCATATCACCGAGGAGGGGCTCTATCTTGCTACAAAGTTATGCCTTTTGGACTCACGGAATCTTTGGGGCAACCTATCGAGAGGCTAGTTACTAAGATGTTCAAAGACCCATTTCGGCAAGACTATGGAAGTCTACATCGGCGACATGGTAGTCAAGAGCAAGTTGAAGCTCCGATCACCTCATCGACTTAAAGGTAACTTTCAACCTTTTGAGAGAATACAAGTTAAAATTAAACGCCTCAAAATGTGCCTTCTGAGTCGGCTCGGGGAAGTTTCTTGGGCACTTAGTGACTAAGAGGGAATTGAAGCCAACCTGGATCAAATTTTCGCTCGCAAAGCCTTTGAGCCCAAAGACCACGAAGGAGGTCCAAAGATTGGCGGGAATGGCGGCCAGCTCTTAATCGTTTCATCAGTAAATCTTGGGGACATTTCTGCAGACCATTCTTTCAACTTTTGAAGAAGAGAGAAGGTTCTGAATGGGGAGCCGAAAGCAGAACAAGCTTTCCAAGAGTTAAAAACTATCTATCGCCACCACCATTACTCTCTACCCGTGGGGAGCGGTTGGTACTATATACTTAGCCGTGATTCGACCATGCGGTCATTTCGGTCCTCCCTACGAATAAAGGGGACGGAGCAAGCTCCGGTTTGCCGTGAGCAAAACGTTGTTAGATCTTTGAGCCACCGCTACCGCTTTGGAAGTTGGTATACGCCCTTGTTGTGGCATCAAGGAAGTTACCACATTACTTTTGCAACATCCATCACCATACTCTTTGAATATCCACTTAAGAGCCTTGCTTTCGAGAAAGAACTTCTCTGGAAAAAATCTCAAGTGGTCAATAGGCCAGTCGGTTTGACCTTGATTATCGGCCGAAGCGGCAATCAAAGGCTGATTTTACTTGAACCGTTCGAGAGTTTTCTCCGGCGGTGGCACCCCACCGCCTATTCTCCACGAGAAGGAGCAAGTTGGAAATCGAGCAACAAAGGGAAGTGGCGATCTAGAATCGCGGACGAATGGAAGCTTTACGTTGGCGGGTGACTGCAACAAAGGATGCAGGCGGGGAGTTGTGCTTTTCTCACCAGAAGGGTTGGCTCTGGAGCAAGCGCTACGGCTAGGATTTAGTGCCACCAACAATGTGGCAGAATACGAAGCCCTGATCGCTGGACTAAAAAGTGCCCTAGAACTCAAGGTAAGCAAATTGAGAATATTTTGTGACTCACAGTTAGTTGTTAACCAACTTTCAGGAGAATACTTACCTTCTGGCGAGAAGATGGTCGCAGACTGAGAGGCAAACCAAGGATTTGCTCGATAAATTCCATAACGATCCACATCCGCCAGATCGGCTCGGTCAAAATGCACATGCAGACTCACCGGGCTTGCCCGGCTCAAATCAAAAGCGTAATATCGCCGCATGGTGACAGTGGACTATCTGGGCGAACCAAGCATTGGCCGATCTGTGGAGGTCGTGATGGAAACCGAGATGGGACCGAGCTGGATGGACCCAATAGTGGCATACCTACGAGATGGGACCTTGCCAGAGGACAAAAGGGAGGCACACAAAATCAAGACCAAATCAGTACGCTTTTGGCTCTCTCCAGAAGTTAAGCTTTACAGAAAGTCTTTCCTTGGTCCATACCTATTGTGTGTACACCCGTACGGGTCCGTAAGTTTCTTTCTGAAATTCATGCTTTGGAACTTGTGGAGGAACACCGGTGGGAGGTCTATAGCCCATAGAGCAATATCAGGGGTATTGGTGGCCATACATGCGGGGGGAGGATGCGAAGGCCTTTGTCAAAACTTGTGAAAAATGTCAAGTTCTCCCCTTTGATTCGAAAGCACCACCGAGGATTTGCTACCTTTAACTAGTCCGCGGGCATTTAGCCCAGATGGGGATTGGACATCGTGAGGTCCCTCCTATATGGCAAAGGAAAACTAAAATTCCTACTTATTGGTAAACCCCACTATTTCACAAAATGGATAGAGGGGAAGCTCTTGCAAAAATCACGGAAGCAATGGTGGAAAGATTTTGTGTGGAACAAGATAATCACAAGGTTTGGAGTATCCTACTCCATTATCTCGTATAACGGATCCCGGTTCGGGCAATAAATTCAAGGCCTTACGGTAAAAGATGCGGTATCGGGAATTACTACCGACCGACCCTAGCACCCTGCCAAAGTAAAGTAACGGACGGCCGAGTCCTCAAATAAAACGGTATTAAAAAGCCTCCAAGAAGAGATTGGAGAAAAGAAGGAAGGTGGCCTGATGAACTCCCCACCGTGCTTTGGGCATACAGACCACCCACACGCATCTACGGAGAGACGCCGTATTCCCTTGCATATGGGGCGGAGGCGGTGATTCCTTTGGAAATTGGTTTGCCAACCATTCGTATTTACACAAATCGAATCGAGGGGCAATGATAAAGCCCTCGAAAGCGGCTTGACCTTTGCCGAGGAGAGGAGGGCGTGCACTCATCACCTTGGCGGCTTATCGAGAACGACTACGAAGGAGCTACAACAAGAAAGGTCCGGCCAAGGGAATTTGAGTGGGAGATCTAGTCCTAAGGAAAGTTTTGGCCAACACCAAGGTAGCCAGATGGATGGAAAGCTTGGACCAAATTGGGAAGGCCCATACAAGATCGTGGGAATTGCTGGCATTGGGGCCTACCGTTTGGCCGATCTGGATGGAAACCTAGTTCCACGGCCGTGGAACATCCAAAATCTTAGAAGATTTTTTCAAGAACATGTGGGCCCGACACGAATACAATCGCACCTTTCTTTGGTGAATACTAATAAATTCACACTTGTTTTTTAGTGCATAGTTGGGATTACGAATAAAATCACCAACGATTACTTGTTCAGATTTCTTTTTATAATGAAATTTTACTTTTTCCTAGCATGATTAATATGAACCGAAATTTCTACTTCGCAATTTGGATTCCTATTGGGGAGCAGAGGATATACACACAATTTCTAAGTATGAAAACACTTAGATATGCAACGAATATTGCAAGAAATTTCTAAGTATGAAAACACTTAGATATGCAACGAATATTGCAAGAAATTTCTAAGTATGAAAACACTTAGATATATAACGAATATTGCAGGAGATTTCTAAGTACGAAAATACTTAGATATACAACGAATATTGTAAGACATTCCTAAGTATGAAGAAACTTAGACATGCAACGAACATTGCAAAAGAACAAAGAACTTAGACATGCAGCAGTGCAAAAACTAAGATGTGCAACGAAAACCATACACTTAGCAATGTAAACGACTATTGCAAATGATCTCCAAACGAAACTTAGAAAAACAAAGTATTCAGAAGGCCACATCTGGCCAAGTCAAAGACCACGCAGGGTCAGAAGAAGGAATTACGTAAACCGTGCATCGTGCCTCTTCACCCCAGCCGACAAGATCGGTGGCAATATTGGGGTTGGAACCACTTCCTCCAGCATAGCGCTCAACATTTTCTCCTTCTGCAGCAGTGAGGTCAAAGGAGGGATCTTCGGTCTGGAGCTGGTCAGAGGGGAGCACGTTTTGATCCGGCTGGGTTTGAGTATCAGGTTGGGCGTCAGCATCGGCCATTTCGCTCGGCAGCTCCATGTTGATCCAATGAGGAGAAGACTCATCCACGTCGAGCTTTTCAAGACAGCGCCGCCAAGCCGTTCCCCGAGCGGCATCACACTTACGGCGGCATCGTGCCTTGTAGTTTTCCGTATTGACCTCTAGGGCGGCTACCGGTCATACTCGCTCTGCCTTGGCTTCTCGATGGATAGTTGATTTTAGCGGTGGGCTCGACCTCCTCGATCTACGCTTGGTCGGCGTTCTCTCCCCGCGGGGCCTCCCGCCCGGCCACAGCCGAGCCTCGCGAGGGCCCGAGCATCTTGGGCGATCTCCTTCGGCCTCTCGCCCTTTTGCTCCTTCCGGCTCGCTTCACCAACTTCTTTTGCCCTCTCGAAGCCTACAGAGGCCTTCTGCATAATCTGAAGATAAAAAGCAAGGTAAGGTGTAGATTCAAACGGAAATTTCGGATACGTAAAGGGAAGCAAGAGAGATCAATGTACCTTAGCACTAGACTGGAAGATAGACTTCATCCGGGGCGTCATATGAGGTTACCTTTCTCCCTCTCCATGTCATTGGGAAGGAGGCAGCTCACGGAGATGCCAAAGGCCACGCCTCAGAGGAAATCTTGTCAATTGCATTGACGGGAGTGCCGCCGGGCGAAAGTGCAAGTACAGGGACCAAGGTTGAGCCAATGGTGGGGAGTCAGGTCATTGGTAAACTAACGCCCCAGTCCCTTCTCTGTTTGAGGAGGGTTGGACCGGCCGGACTCCCAGTGGTCTCTTTCTCTCCTCGATGACGCCCGGGAGCAGGGGGTTAAGGTTGAAGAGCTTCGGCTTGAATAAAATTTTGTCGGGGAGCACGCGGGAGGCTCCACCAAGGTTCAGTGTGGTCCGTAAGGTTAACCGTCAAGAGAGGCATCTCCGTATGATCTGGGGAGGGGGAGTAGCCCGGTGAGTCGTCCGAATCTACTAGTCGGGAAGATTGCTCGGCAATCTCACGGATAAGAGCGCGGCAATCAAATGCCCTTGGACCTCCTTCCTCTTCCTCTCTTTCTTCTCCTACTACTGGGCGAACGTGTTTCCGGCTCTGCGTCCCCTTCGCGAACAAGAATTGGAATAGGAGGGGATCTCGGAATGTGGGCTTAAAGTGACCTGCTTTTGAAGATCGGTTGGAGCTTCGAGAACGTAGAAAAGGGATCTTCTCCTAGCTTCGGCACATTCTCGTTCGATTGGTCCTTCGTTTCCGGGGAGGATGTATGGCAACCAAGGGGTGGTGGTGGCCCACGGGCGTCTTGTTCTCCCCTCTCCTCTTTGTCTGACACCACCCCAATATGTGGGGGTATAATCCAACAGCAAATGAGCTGCACGTCCTAGTCCAACAGGGGTTGGTGGGAAGTCGTCAAAGTAAAGGGCCCGAGCAATATCCTCACGGTGGAGATTCTTTGTGGACAAGACGACCACCGTGGTTAAGGTTGTCTGCCGCAACAAACGAAAAACAACATAAAAAGGAAGAAACAATCGTTATAGTTTTAAAGGAAAAAAATAATAAAAAGAGTAAATACAGCACGAAGGTACTAACGCGATCCTGCTAGGAGTTGTGGGGCATGCAAAGTTCTATGGTCATCCCCGGCATCTCTCGGGCTCCGGTTGCCGCTGACTACTGAGATAGTCATCCCGCCCCACCCTTGGAAGAATTTGGCGGTCGGTGATAAGCTTCTGGTTGGGGTCCCTTGCTTTGAAGTAATAGGTATTATCGGCCGTTGGAACTACGCTGTAGAGGTAGTGTAAGTCCCACCAACCAAGTTCAAGGCCCAGTAGCCTATTTAGGGCTATTGTGCCCATAACTACCCTAACGAAATTAGGGCACAGCTGCATAGGGTTTAGGTGGCATCTAGAGCACACCTCACGGAAGAAGGGGGTGTAGGGGAGCCCAAGGCCCCGCCGACTATGAATATCGGGGGATATGAATCTTGGTTTCATCGACCATGTTCTTTCAGATCCCAAGCGGTTGTCTAGCGGGAATTGAGCGTCGGTACGGGGATCTCATACTTCCCTCTAAAACTCTAAAATTTTATGCAGGGGTACTTAGTAGAGCCCTGTGTTTTCCCATTTTCGCTAAGAAACCTAGGGTTTCGAAAGTTGAAACCCAGAAAATAGAACAGGAAGAAACACAAGAATGGAAGAGGAAGTCCAGATGATACACTTACGTGGAAGGGATAGGATTAGTGGGACGGTCTCCGACGTGAACGGAGGGGAATTTTCCAAGTGACGGAACGGAGAAAAGGTGCCGGTTTGCGTAAGGCTTGAAAGGCGTCGTTAATGGCGGAAGGGGTTTTTCTCTCTTCTCTCGCCCAAACCGAAAACAAAGTAAAACAGAGGAATAAGAAATTTTCGGCTTTAAAAGGGTTTTGGGGGGAAGAATAATGATTACCCCGCCCAAAACCCCATGAAAGTGGGATGTGACACGCGTAAAACGTCAGCAAAATCGTCCTTTGGGATTATCTGAGCCACCGGAGGTCGCCCGCATTTATCATTTAAGGTCGCACCACTACCCACGTGAAGGGGAAGCGCGCGTAAGAAAGCATCCTGGAAAGTCGTTGAGCTCGTGGCACCGCCGACGCAGCAAACAAAGAAGAATGATTGGGGAGCAACCGAGAGGGTAAAATCTAATTACCCTATTATAAGGCATGGCACGCGGTCTAAAATGACCGCCACGAGAGGGCAATTAAATTCCTAAGCACCACATAGGGAGTTCGTTAATCCTTATGCCGATCCGATTGACCATGAATAGGGTCGTGAATCAATTGAAGTAAATGCATCGAATGCACTAGCTCTGCCGCGAAGCACAAGGGGATGCCCCCTGATATGGTCGAAAGGAGGGAGCTACGGATATAATTTGGCAAGCATTACGGAATACATAGCCCATTTCGGCGCGGATGAATTGAACTACTATGTGTGAGTTACTCCGAGCTACGTGTGCTTTCCCAGACCGCCAATAGAAGCGGCGTGAGACATTCCGAAAAACATTCTATAAGCGGTACCTTTACGAGATGAGGAGCGATCCCAGAAAATAAGGGATTGACATGAGCATTCCTAATGTGGATGGGAATAGACCCCATATAGGAATGAGTCCTATATGGAAAGAAAGACTGCTGCTAGACGAGATCTAGCAATATAAGGAAGCTGTCCCTTGATAGGAAAGTCCTATTGAGAAAAGGACTCCTAGAGAGAATAGGAAACAGTGGTACGAGATGCCTAAAGTGAAGGACATATACACCTATAAATACAAGGCAATAACCATGACAAAAGGTACGCTGTGAAAACCTACTTTCATACGCATTATAATTTAAACTCTCAAGTACGTGATACTAACTTAGGCATCGGAGGGCCTTTGCCAACAAGAGGCAAAGGTGCTCTAACCCTTTTTCTGTCTCGCAGATCCAGGGTTGATTCAAGCAAGCACGTGATCCAGGGTTACGCGGATTTATCCCCGTACACGGCTCAAAGTCGCTAGTTGGAGGTCCCCCCAACTTGATCGAAATCGACTAGCCGGGCAAAAATCGGTGATTAGTCGATCAAAAATTGAAAGTCGCTAGTCGGCAGCTGACCAACCTGGGACTGACTAGTGTCTTTTAGAACCTTGTCTGTAGCTATTCCCAAGAAATCTATTCCCAAGAAATCCCAAGAGGAAATGAGGAAGAGTCCAACTGAGTAATGACACATGTTGCTCCAAATCACATGGAAGTGAGTCAGACTATTAATATCTTGTATCCAAAGCATAATCAAAGTGGGACACTGCGCGTACCTTGAGAAAGGTTACAACATGAATCCGTACAGATTAGCGTGAGATTTCACACTTAAAAAAAAATTCTCCATTGTAATTTGAACTGAATTACTCTATACTGTTGGAAACTATTTGACATCAAATATTTTATTCAGTGCATTGATAGGTGCTGAAAAGCACCTATTTAATCCTCTAATTTACATTCTAATGGTCCAATCATAGAGTTACTTGATGAATTATAATGGTTAAATTGTGTTTGTAGGCTTTGGAGGATGTCGAACTATTGAAAGTGTCATTTGGAGTCAATATAAGGCATGAAACGCAAAGTAGACGTATAGAGTTTGACAACGGTTCAAGAATCACATCATTTTGAGTTCAGACAAAGCCGGGGCGAGCTTGCGAAGTTGGAGCTACAATATGAAATTTCACGGGAATCAAAGCCGTCCGGGCGGTTTTAGCCGAGTCAAACACGGATTTGGGCGTTGACCATTTTTTTTTAGGTTTTGTTATAAATAGGCTATTCTTTTTGATAGGCTATTTTTTTTTTATTAATCTCTGAAACGAGAACGAAGATTAAAAAGGAGGAAGGGAAAAATTGCATCCAAACCATGGAAGAAGGAACTTCCACCAATAGACGCAACAAAACCACATCAAATCCCAAATGGTTGGCAAGAAGCCAAACGAGAACAAACAACGGGATAGAACCCACCTAAAAGGCCGAAGCCCGACACCCAAAGGGATAAAAGCTACCAAAAAAAAACACAACTGCTCCTAAGAAACACCTCACAGACAAAAAAAGAGTTCCACAAGCTGCTCCAAAACTCGAGACCAGAGCATTGCCCAAGAAACATCTCTAAAGATTACTCCAAAGCCATGAATTTGCTCAACACCTCCTCATCATTGCCCATAAAGTCTTCACTTATGATTTTTGAGATTGACCTTGCGCTTCTGCTTCATTGAGAATGATCCTATTTCTATTTTTAATCCCTTCCAAAGAGATAAATAGAGTTGTTGTAGCTATGGCCGACCTGACCAAAACACATTTGTTCCTCTTTTTTCTTCCTTTCCCGGCTTTTGGAATACCTATAAAATCACCAATGTTTTTCAATATCTTCTTGTTTTTCTCTACTACCTTTTTCTTTAGAGGGCATAACCATTCCTTGTGAAATGGTAATTCACTCCAGCTTGAATCTTGATCTTCATTAACTGGGATTGGAATTTCCTTTGATTGTTTTGGCCTGAGGGATGTCATTAGCCTCATTTCCCTTAGAAACATCTTCTTCGCAAGTAGATACCTCAATCAAATCATCAACTCTTGTGACTACCTTTCCAATAACCTGATTATGACTTCTAGAAACATCAAACACCGTGGTTTGAGAAGCATCTAAATCAAGATCCACAAAGCCTTCAGAGTCCTCAGAAGCAGCCACTTTCGAACCCTCCATAGAACACACAAAATTTAGAGACTCTCCCACTTCTGCCACAATCGCCACAACGTTAGGAGATTCTCCCACTTCTCCCCTTTCCAAATCAGACTTCATGGTCTTGTGAAAATCTCTCTCTCTATGCACTTACAATTGCAAGCAATCCGCATCAAATTGTTGACATATTGATTTTTCCACTACTTGAATAGGATATAATCTTCCATCAACCTTCAAGTTTATTGCTTGATCAATAACACCAAAATTCTTAGAAGAGATCTGCACTCTATCTGAGGAGAAAGAAGAACCTTTCGAAGTCACATCATCAAGAGTGATCGGCTCTCCCCAAAATTTTCCAATGCTAAAGAAAGTGTCTGATTCTAGAGATGTAAAGGAACACCATAACACTCCAGCTAGACTTCATGAGAAGCTTCAAATGCAAAATTAGGACTCCAAGGTTGATACTCCTCAAAAAAATTCCCTAACCAATTGACCTCAAAGCCCTCAACCATAGCCTTCATGTCATCAATGGAGGGGAAAGTAAGCAGAAAGTAAAAAACCTCCCAATGACCGAATTTGAACATCGAAGACACCCTCCATGTAGAAGTTTTCTCTGATAGACTCAATGGATCTAAAAGAAGGTGATTTAACGATTACACTTCTCGAAAGCCAATAATCTCTTTCCACAATGGTATCTACCTTAGCCTTGATGGTAAAAATGGAGGAAGATACATTCATCCCTTTCACCACTTCCGCGAAAGAAACTCCCTTACAATGACCGGTCTTCCTAAGTTGAACATGGTGGCTAGTAGTACCCTGCTTGCTAGGGTCCACCCCTCTAGAACTATTTCCACTTGCAAAAATGTTAGTCGAGTCCTGAACTACCTTTCTCACCACAGGCTTATTGCTTTGAACCTCAAATGCAACTAATTTAAAAAAAAAGCTTCTTGTCTTCAATCCAAAAGCCATTGGCTTTTGCTATTGCCACCTCGGCCAAAGAGGCACAATCATACCTTACAAAACCAAATCTTCTATTGGTAACTTTGCTACGCTTGATTGGAATATAAGCCTCCCTAACGACCCCTTATTGATTGAAAAACTTCCTGAACCAAATAATGTCGACATCCTCAAGCAAATTGTCAAACATAATGTCAACATCCTCAGGCAGATTGTCAACAAATAACGAAAACAAGCCTTTACAATCAGACTTCATAGCCCCACAGAAAGGCCCAACACAGACAGTAGAAGCACAGATATAGAAAAACCACAAAACTCCTAGGAAAATGACATAGGATCCGAAAAACGAAGCATGAAGCAAATACCTGAAAACATCAAGGAAGGAGAAAAAAGAGTTGAGCAAGAAGGCGAGAAAAACGGAGCTCCGGCAAGCAAAAACAAAACACCGGCAAGGTTGCCGGAAAAGACACGCTGGAAAAGGGAGCGGTCGGCAAAGGAGGAATGGCCTCGACCCAAAGAGTTTGAAGAGGAGACAAGAAAAGCTTAAGGATGCTCCACGAGTAGAGGAGAAATCTAGGGTTTCGAATCCACCCCGACCACGTAACTAAGTTATGTATAGGCTAGGTTTATTATTCAAATCATAATTTGTCAAGTGAATAGTTATGTTGTTAACAAGCATGAACTATCCCATATCACGGACCATCTCGCTAGCACAACCCGTCTCTTTCACAGACTGTCCAGTGGAACGATCCATCTTACGAGCATAATCCATCTCAGTTACCCAAGCACAAGCATAAAAAACTATTGTCTAACTAGGTATTTGAAGCTTGAGGACCCCGTATTGCTCTATATGTTTTGGGGGTCCTAGAATATTTTGAGGCAAGTTTAGAAAGAGAAAAGCTAGACAATCCATGGGTTCTTCAATTCCTCCAACAAATCAAGCTTTCATCTCCACCTCCATAGCTGGCTAAACTTCTTCTGAGGGGAAAATGAAGCCCCGTTCCAAGTAACTCTATGTATGTGTGGGCGTTAGGTTTATTAACTTGAATCGATTGTTTAACTTAGAACATGTTTTCATTATGTCAGATGGAATCGTTTTAATTCTTTCTATTGGTTGAGTTTTTGTGATTGCAACTCAAATACCTAGTTAGACAATAGTTTTTTTACGTTTGTGCTTGGGTAACTGAGATGGATTATGCTCGTAAGATGGATCGTGCCACTGGACAGTCCGTAAAAGGGATGAGTTGTGCTAGCAAGACGGTGCATGATATGGGATAGTTCATGCCTATTAACAACATAACTATTCACTTGACAAATTGTGGTTCGAATAATAAACCTAGCCTATACATAACTTAGTTATGTGGTTGGGGTGGATTCGAAACCCTAGATTTCTCCTCCATTCGTTCTTCATCAATTTCATTATTTGTTTCTTAAATTAATTTAGTTTCTAAAAACCAATCAGTCAAATCTATTTTTCCAAATTAAATTAGAAATTAATAGAATCTATTGTAACTTAGCCAATCTGTCTCCGAGAATCAATACTCGGACTCTTAGTTTTTATAAATTTTATTTTGATCCTGTATGACACGATCATGCGTGAATGTGAAGGGACATGATTTGAAGTCGGGTCTATTGTGAACAGATGTGTCTCTTTTTCCTTGGTGTCTATTCCCTGAGTCAGCATGTTAGTTTATATATATGGTATCATTCATTCATTTTAGTGAGTTTATTTTGACGAGTCAAAAGTCTTTTCATACGAGAGAGTATAAACACAAGATAGTCCAGGGGACAAGCGTCTAATGCAAACCACAATTACCGTAACAGGGGAAAAATATATCTTAAGTATTGAGTGCCACAGTTCTTGATCATTATTTTGTTTTCATTGATGTCCAAACTTTGAGGCCTAATTATATTTCATTCATATTATCGGTCAATCACAAAAAGTAAACATATTTTCTAACATATACTTGTTCACATGTAGATAGTGGCTGGTTTCTTGCCAATTCATTTGTGTACAGTGGTGGAGCCAAGATTTGAACTTGGAGATGGCTCCAAAAAGGATCAATATATTTCCACCATCCAAAAAAATGTATGATCTATCAAACCGAAAACTTATAAACAATATTATATTTTATTTGAACAAATTCATAAAAAAAAATCAAAAATTAAAAGAATTAACTCGTTGGTAACTACTATTTTGAGAATTTTTTTTTGAAATGTTCTTAACCAAAATGTATATTTCTTGTATTGTGATCGGACAATCTTTTCAGAACGGAGACAATATTGAATGCAAAAAAGTATACATGTTCTAAGAATAATCATACATAATACTCTAAAAATACATGTTTTTAGAAGTTAATCATTTATCAACAATAATAATAAAGTGGCTATTAATTTGTGAAGCAAATTAGTAACTTATAAACAATATTATATTTTATTTGAAAAAATTCAAAAATTAAAAGAATTAACTCGTCGACAACTAGTATTTTGAAAAAAAAAATGAAATGTTTTGAACCAAAATGATATTTCTCGTATTGCAACCAAACAATCTTTTCGGAATGGAGACAGTATTGAATGCAAAAAAGTATACATGTTCTAAGAATAATCATACATAATACCCTAAAAATACATGTTTTCAGAAGTTAACCATTTATCAACAATAATAACAAAGTAGCAATTAAAATTGGTGGGAAATTGTGGAGCAAATGTAACTTTTCTCTCTAATCATTACCTTTATTTTCAATTATTTCTATTTCTCTCCAATCATTATCCCCGTTTTTAACTATTACCCTTATTTCTTCCTTCAATCATTACCTTAAAAACCAAACCTAAAACCCAAATCAAACAATGTTGACAGTTCCTTGGTCTATTTACTCGGTCTAATTTGCAACAAGTTAGGTTGTTCTTCACACAAAAGGAATAAAATAAGAAGGAAAAATGCTTAATACCCCATAAAATTTGCCAAGAAAATTATATAGAATCTAAAATTAGTTGAATCTGAGCTACCAGTTTCAAATTTTGGGCAATTTTATGGAATTCGGGGGAGGTGTTGTGCGGTAGGTGGTGCGCACCATATTGTGCAGTAAAACTATGTCGTTTTGCTCATTTTCTTAGTATATCCAAGGGTCCTGTTTGGAGAGTTAAGTGTAAGGTTTAATTTTGGGATTCAATTTTAGAGGATTAGGCACTAAGTAGGTATAGTGGATCTAGGCACTTGGATTTTAGGCACTTTGTATTTAGTCACTTCAGGTTTAGGGTTTATACACTTTGTCATGGTTTTTTCTTCCTCCAAACAAGGCCCTTGGAAGCTTTAGAAGTGTGCATAAAAATCAAGCAAAATGTAAATAATTTTCTTTCTTGCAAAAAACGCGATAACACCTACCGTGATAAGACCATTTTCAGGATCCAATTTTATGAGTACATTTTCTGGATATACAGCATTGAGTAAGAATCATGGTAAGGAACGTGGGTGGGGACCCACCAAGAGTTACGGTCTCCACTAAATGCATGCACATATGCATGCCTGCATCCAACAATTGCTAACATACTTGTGTTTGCCATAGTTTTGCTTTTGAAAATTCAATGGCTGGTCAGGAAAGCATTCTGTTTGAGGGCCATTGGTCATGTGGAGAAAGGAATTAAGTGAGGAAATGAGCAGCCCAAGTAACAGGAAATGAGCAGCCCAAGTAAGAGTCTTGGAAAGTTCTAGAGATCTAAGTATATGGTGGCCAGGGGACTCATCAATCATCATGGGTGATGACACATGTACAGTACACCACTTGTTGACAGCTGATATCTCTTTTTGGTACATAGGAAAGCAAATAATAAAAAAAAATTAAACCCTCTCAAAAGCTACATCCCTCATATCGGCTTCAAGGAGAGGGATGATGTCGTCCACAGGAGAAATGTGTTTAAACACACTGTCTTCTTGTTAAATTTCCCATGTTAGCGAATTTCACAATTTCTTTGTTGCTTTCTGTAGATATCGGCTTTAATCGAAAGACTCCCGCTAACTGATATCATTGACTATTTATGGTCAAAATAGGCAAGAAACCAAATTTTATTCTCATAATAAGAGAAACTACTGGCACACCCATTCGGTCCACATACCGCCACATCCACTCATGGGGTACCTACTTCAAGATATTATATGAATAATCGGAGCCACTTAATTTGTTTAGAATATTTTTTTAAGGGTTTCTGAAAAAATCAACTCAATCACATGTTGGGAAATGCTTGATAAGTTAGTTAAAATTTTGGTCCGTTCGATGCAAAAACTGAAATTTTAACGAATCAATCGAGCCTTTCCCGGTATCTGATTGAGCTGGTTTTATTCAGCAACCCTTACAAAAATATTCTAAATAAATTGAGCGGCTCTGATCACTTTTGTGGGATCTCAAAGTAGGTCCCACACGAATGAATATGGCTGATATGTGACTGAATGGGTGTGCCCCTAGACTTTCTGTTCTCGTAATTAATATGCCTACCCAATTGTCTCCTTTTCTCTTAAACTGGCTTCTCATTTGCAATTCATCTCCACTAATAAAAAACAGAGACAGATCATTCTCTTATAATACATCATATAAAAAATCGTGAAAAGTCAGTTTATTCAAAAAATTAGCTTAGTGGAACACTCCAGAGGAAATTCAACAGTTTCTGTATTAGCTTCCGTTTAGGTAAATTAGAGAGTGGAACTCTATGACACAACTCCAGCAAAATATGAATACAGATTGCCAACCTAATTTTGAAAAAGTAGTTTGTTTTTGCAAATGTTTCTAAAGAGACCACACCAAGCAAGTAGGAAGTCAGTATATGAAGCCAATGGACGATGGACCCCAGCTCTTGTTACCACACCCATAATTTGGGTCCACCAACTGATACCCGATCCATGTACTTGATTTCCCACCTCATGAATTGGAGCCCATGGCTAATTTCAAATGAAAAAGAAGTTGGAGCCCTATGGCTAATTATGCTGATCATAATTGTCATCACCCTGTTTTTTTTTTTTTTTTTTTTAAAATGGGGAACGAAAATTTTCAATAAACACCCTTTCTCTCTAAAAAACGAGATCCAAGCTTCAAAACCAGCGCCGCACACCCCTTCTTCCCCTTCCCCTAGGGTTTGACTACCCTTTGTGGATTTTTGGCCAATATATACCAAATTTTGAAACAATTCATCAAAATATACCATTTTTCAAACTATTTTTAAAAATATGTCATGCCACATGTCCCAAATGCGGCATCCTACGTAGCACGCGAACCCCGTATACCACGTGGCCGAGCCGTCCACCTAAGCAAATGCCACATGTTGGACATGCGGCATTGTACTGTAGCTACTATGGTGTTAAAGGAGAAGAAGGGCAGTTTGAGTCTGCTGCTCCTCTGATACTAAGCCTCCAACCGTCTGCCCTTGTCGACCACGTGGCCAAGGTCGATTGGTCCCTTCTCTCTCAAATTTCCGGTGAGTCTGGCGGCTCCTTCCCCGTAAGTCTCTCTCTCTCTCTCTCTCTCTCTCTCTCTCTCTCTCTCTCTCTCACGCGTGTCCCTCGCAACATATACATATAGATAGATATGCATATATTTATTTGTATGTGCGTGTCTGACTTGAATTATGCTAATAATCTCTGGCGATTGCAAATGGGTTTCGATGAATTGGCGATGATGTGCCCAACTTTGATGCTCGTAAGTACTAGATTTGGGTTTGAGATTATGTTCTAATCCTATGTGCTCAGCTACAGTACAAATGCCGCATGTCCAACATGCGGCATTAGAGGCCAATGCTGCATGTCTAACATGCGGCATTTGCTTAGGTGGACAACTCGGCCACGTGGGATACAGGATTCACGTGCCACGTAGGATGCCGCATTTGGGACATGCGGCATGACATATTTTTAAAAATAGTTTGAAAAATGATATATTTTCATGAATTGTTTTAAAATTTGGTATATATCGGCCAAAACCCCTCCCTCTGCGTTGGCGAAAGGGGAAGATTCCTCTTTTTGGAGCCAATTTCATTCCAACAAGATAAAACACACAAATAGATACACTCACACCTTGCCTTCTCATGTTTTATGTGCTCATCCTATACAATTAACCTCCCCTCTTACTCCATTGTCAATAATCTTGTAGTCCGTGGGCTCTAAAAATTTATAACGGAGTGTTCAAAATTTTCCTTAACTCTATCAACTAGCAATACATATACAAAATTTCATCTAGAAATACAAATTGTGCCATTAGAAAACATGAAAATACATAAGATTTTATAAATGCTCTTGACGAAATTTTAAATTTTGAGCAAACTAAGATCAAACGGGTGCATAGATCTACTAATAGGAAATTGTGGCGAATAAGTTAGCATGGTTTTTTCCAAATATATTCTCTTCTATTTGAGGACGTAGAGTCATATTCAAAAAGAAGTTAGAGCACGATATGCGCCAATACACTTCTCTCTCTCTCTCTCTCTCTCTCTCTCTCTCTCTCTCTCTCTCTCTCTATGTGTGTGTGTGTGTGTGTGTGTGTGTGTGTGTGTGTATATATATATATATATATACAATAAACTTCCAATAAGGGACCCTTATTTAAAAATACCATGCGGACCTACCCTTTTTCGACTTTCCGGACAAAATTTTGACGATCCCATCCGCTCAATGTTTTTAAAATGTGTTTTCAATGGCCTACGTGGAGAATCTCCAAACAAAAATACCCAGAAGGGCTTGATCCGACCAGTTTCCGATAAAAACTATATATCGGATCGTCAAAATTTGGTCCAAAAAGTCAAAAATGCCCCTAGATCCGCATGGAAAGTTAAATAAGGGTCTCTTATTAGAAGGGGGTCCTATACACACACACACACACACACACACATTTTGTCATTGGAGACACGTACCTTGATCGGGCTAATGCATTTTTTTGAAAAAAACAACCCGTCAATCTCTTCAAAAAGTCATTCTCATTAAATTCAAGGGCCCGTAGGCTTAGAAATGTCTGAAGACAATACAATGATTCCACGGAATAATACAGGAGCGAGTTACAAACCACCAAAACCTAGACTAAAATCACGACATGACATAAACTCTGAACAAATAGAACCGATCAATAAGCGCACTCTACATAAGTGGAATGTACTGAATTGATGAATATATTCATAGGGAAATGCTAACGGGTGCCATAGTGCACCGGTTAAGAGTACAAAAAGTATAATTCAAAAGTACTTTTGTACGTTAAAGTACATTTTTAAGTGTACTTTAACGTACAATTGTACTTTTAAAGCATACTTTTTGTACAAGTGAGACCCACAAAAGTGTATCTTTTGTACGCTTAACGGGTGCACCCGTTAGCATGACCCTTATTCATCATACTTTTTTTCCGGTAAAACAAGCTTGAAATAAAAAGAGGCTAAATGAATATACAGCCTACAAATGGGCTTACCCAGGGAGGACAATTGGGATAGAAAGAAAAGAAAAGGAAATGGGATGGCCAAATGGCTACAAGGGAATGGGAAATGTTTCCGCTCCATCACAAATGATGGGGAAGAAACATTTACTCAAAAGGCCTACATCTACATAGCCACTAATTCTGAAATCTGGAAACTGAAATACATAAGGAGCAACATGCATAATAAAGAGAGAACCTATGGGAGGACAACCCCCTCCCAAAGGATTAAACATTAAACATTCTTAGGGACAACCACCCAAAGATTGGCCCAATCCCTAACGCAGGGGGATATTCAACCTAGGGGAATTTCTGTAAATTTGGGCAGCATGTCGTTTGAAATTGTCACTGCTCAGGTGTGATAGCAACACATAATCCCTCAACCAGAAAAGTAAATCAATAGGCAATCTAACAAGTCATCTTGACTGTGCTATAATTGATGTAACAGTAAGGTGAAGCAACAACAACAGAAAAACAATAATAGTAAGGTGCAGCAGTAGCATAAGGCCAAACGGGATGGTACCAGAAAACTATAGCAAAGGACATGCTACTCGAGCCACATACAACAACAATTGTAGAAGGAAATACTACCGCAAAACAGCAACAGAACCATCAACATAACTTAAGTGGAACATCATACACGAGCAACGATACAATCAGCCATACTTTTAGGTACGCAATGCGGTAGGATGCATAAACTGGGAATGAACTACTACAACAGCGCAGTAGCAGAATGCAGAAATACCAATTCAAGTACCAAGTCAATAGATCAATTATAACTGGGCGCAAAACAAATCAAATCAAACCCTGGCTATTCTGGACTCACACACCTACCACCCTCGAGACCCTCCCTCTCTACTTTTCACAATACCAGGGGCTGAGGATCCAAACTCCCTAAAAAAAACTCACTCCACCAATCCCTTCATATTTCATCTCTAAAAGAATGGGGCAATAGATGAATAAAATGCATCTCACAGGGTAGTCTCAAGTATATGTAGGGAAGAATGTATACAAAGCAATCCATAGAAATTAATCTCATGTACCTGTAAGCACACACAATCCCAATTGGGAGATTAATCAAATAAATTTAGAAATCACACACCTGCCACTCCTGCATGTGTTCAAGAACGAACATTGGACAACTTGCAAACACACTACCCCAAATGGGGAGTTAGCACAACATGCTGAATCTGCATTGAACTGAGTTAGCAACAAGGGACATAGAATTTATGAATGGAGATCCCATTTTCTAATGAGCCAATGGGATTGATGGCCTTAGGGGAGAGCCCTTAAAGACATCAATCTATGCCTCATCATAGAATGGATTTTATGGATAACAACTTGCTCAGGACATGCCATATTTTGAAATTTTCTATAATTTCTCTCAATCCAAATATGATAAACTAAGGTGGTAAATGCTAATTTAGTCATGAGACTCTTCAATGATTTGCCTTCGATGGACGAAATAAAGGAAATCCAATTGGTTCAGGATTTGGAAGGCCAATTCTCATTAAGTAGCTCAGTGACTTTGGTCCAAATCTGGGAGGTGCATGAACAATTAAAAAACAAATGGTCATGACTCCCTTGATTAGAACAAAAACTACAACAAGAGTGAGATTTGGTTCCAAAAGTAACTAATCTGTCTTCAGTGTATAATTTATTTTGCACAGCAACCCAAACAATAAGGCTACATTTGGAATGTGACCAGAGAACCAGAGGCATTGATGCCATTGGACCTTAGGAAAATGTGTCCTCATCTGACTCCACATGGAAGCAATACAGTACTTACCATTCGGGGTGAGTGTCTTGCTTGCGACCTTAGATTGTATCATAAATGGTGTCGCCCCAAGCATAGGGCTAGGTCGGCGGTAGCATAATAACCGGTAAGACTGGGTCGAAGCCACAAGGACCGAATGCACCCGGCGTGAGAGTTGTCTTGCAAGTGTAGGTTTTCAGCCTTGAAGCGGCAAACTTGGCTTTTGGAGTTTGTTTGGTGGAATTCTCTCAACTTTGAGAACGACTCAGAATTAAAAATCAACTAATTAAACTAAGGCAAAGTCTAGGGGTATTTAACTACCATGACTCAGGTTAATCCATCCCCTTTTGATGACCAGCTCAGGGCATCGTTAAATGCCCCTGAACGGAAGATTTAGATTTTAAAACCTTTACTAGAAAAATGTGTTTTACAAAGATTAGGATTTTTGGTTCATTTGGCAAACAGATGAGTTGACACCGCCCAAAACATCACATGTGCCAAGTAGTCAAGCTCTTGGTTACGTATGATCAAAGAGATTAACAAATCCACCCTTTGGTACATAAAAGTGCAACCCCAAATATTTGATAAATAAGAGGTGCATGCTATTTGTCAAGACGGACGAATTAATCCCAAGTCATGAAGTGCTAATCACCCCATGACTAAGCCTATAAAACTACTCACACATTACACTAGTTAACAAGTCTAGAAAATAGAAGAAAAGTAAAAACATGCTTAATAAACTTAAAAACCAATTTTTATGGTTAATCCTAGGTTTGCCTACCACATTAACTCTTGAGAAAATCACAAACAACAATTACTAACTTGAGTTTAAGAAGTAAATGACTAGAAAAGAGAGAATATAATTTAACCGATAAAACGTAAACAAACTTGATTAATATAGAGATCCAACGACTAACTACAACATTAAATAACAAGAAATTCAAGGAAAATGAAGACTTACCTGATTAATCTAGAGAGATAAAGCTTAACAAGCTATGAAGTTTTTACTAGAAAACTAACTAAGGAGGAAGTAGTAGGAGAGAGGAGGGAGGAGGATATTTATACTAAAACCCCTTTACATTGGCTAATTATCCAAAAATCATACTATAAATGGAAAGTTTCCATAAATGGAAGATATTAAAGCAACAAAAAATTTGTCAAAAATCGCCAAGAATGAGTCTAGATCGATCCACTATGGGAGTGGATCGATCCAGAATGCTCTGGGGGTCATTTGGACATGAGTGGATCGATCCACTCTGATACTGGATCGATCCACTATGCTCTGGAGAAGTTTTGGAGTGGAGTGGATCGATCCACTATTGGTTTGTTCAGACAGATTTTTTACCCGACTTCGTCCAAACTCGGAATGAGGCGATTCTTGAACCATTGAAAAGCTCTATGAGTCTACTTTCCAACCTAATTAACCTCACATTCATAACATTTGTATCTTAAAATTAATGAGTCTTTTTTTATCAGTTGGTCAGATTTGCTCGAGGCTCATAACTCTAAATTTCTTGTTCTTTTGTTCTGGGCCTTCCTTGAACCTTCCAAAGCTTCTTGAATCAACTTCTAAGCTTCGAAAATTGTCCTCCATGGCATTGCGGGACCTTAGGTACCTCAGGATACAACCGAAGATTATTTGGAGCTTTGGGCACACCTTTTAGCTTCGATTTTCTAAAACTCATCAAAAACACAACTCACGCAAAATCAATTGTATAAAGGCACAAAATGCACATGTGTGTGATCACAACGAGTGAGATAATCCCGAATATATACAACATTTGGGCTCAGGAAGTGAAGACATAGAGGACCTTACCTCATTGAGTTCAATGGTTTATGTTATAGGGAAAGCCCACTTGGAGTTCTTAATGATTGCAGACACTTTAGCATCCCTGGGGAGCCCAGAATCATAAATAATTCTAGGACCAAATCTCTTAGCAAGAGGACCAAAAGGATGTCAGTTATCAAACCAAAGGGAAGTGCTAACCAGAAATGGTGGAACCATCTAAGGCTTAGTAACTTTTTACCTCATGTTTGTCATGCCTTCAGTTTTCATCATGAATAAATAAACATTTTCTTCAAGGAATATCTCAATAAACTCACAAATTCGTCCAAAATCACCTCACATTATTTATATTAGCAAGAAACATCAAATCTAAGTTCGGTACCCATGTCCCATGTGAATTGAGTAAAAAAAAATGTTATATCCTTTGAAAGGAAGGGTTTTACAATGCTTCAAATAATCTTTCATGCCATGCTCTCACTATGCCATGCACCTCAATCACTCCATTTCATGCTCCAAGCGAAACTTGAAACAACAAAAGGGTGAGCACACTTCGCCCAGTAGGTATCCCCGTTGGGGTTTCAGACTCTGAAAGATACACTTAAGCAGGAAAAAAAAAACATATCGAACAAGAGCATAATAGAAAATCAACATTCATAAGTGGGTTTCCAAGCGTATCACTTTCTCATGGTGATAAATTAACACATACTTCATATCTCATCCATACACACATACTTTTGTGATACAAACCTTGGATGACCAACCATTTAACTTTTCTCTAACCACATAATAAGCCACAAGTTTACTTCTCATTGAATCCGCATACATTTTTCCCAAATTTAAGTTGATGGAATCCAACCACTTCCTCACAAAAGAAGTTTACTTTGTCAATGTCTCTTGCTTACAAAATATTCAAACATCGTCTTTAAAGCATATCTAGTATATACATTAATTCACCCATAAAATATCGT
Source organism: Vaccinium macrocarpon (assembly GCA_022606695.1). NCBI lineage: Eukaryota > Viridiplantae > Streptophyta > Magnoliopsida > Ericales > Ericaceae > Vaccinium > Vaccinium macrocarpon. The sequence goes on along the minus strand of CM040170.1, from coordinate 23,103,322 downwards.
GTGTCCAACAATCATTCCATGGCAAGCATTCGTCACATATTCAAGCATTTCACAAGAAACCAAACGTTCTAAGTATTCCCGTGTCCTGTATATCTCACGTGTCCAAGTGCCCTGCCGTGCCCAATGAGTGTCCAATGACAACTTCAATCATTCCGCCCATCAAATTAAAATTAGAAGTTCGAGGACTCACAGTTCCCTAGCATCTTACGGATATATGGTTCTGGTAACTTAGGTTAACTCTAAGTCGTTCCACATTCTATACTATCCAATTTTTCATGTGTCAAGTTCATTTATAAATAAACGTATCTTGGATTCTATCGTACCGTATTACCATGTGTCCATCCATTTCATACCCAAAACGTGCCCATTTGTTCATTTCAATAGATGATGTCAATCATGTGTGACGCACAAAAGTTCATCCAACGTGTCATTTATAGTCCCAAGGCATCACACATAACAAGACCTAGATACAAGGCAATATCCTCATAAGGTGCAAAGTGATATTATAAGATAATTAAGGCACAAGTTTAACACCCAACATAAAGTGAAGTCAGACAAATTCCCCACAAGTACTTCATACATCATATTCAGTCATAAACTCTTTCCGTTATATACCCCTTTTCAATATATCAATCACATCAATGAACGATAAATGGATAATGAGACAACAAACACTTTGTCACGCTATTTTCAAATTCACAATTTACTCAACATTTCTCATCTCAATTTTAGCCACACATATGCTCATTACTAACAAGGAAATTTCGGGATCCAACTCTCATAGCTCAATATCATCACAACTTAATATCATCATAGGAATTTTGGGGCCTGGCTCCCATAGCTTCTTATCATCGAGAATTTCGGGGCCCGGCTCCCTTAGATTCTTAACTCGGATGATAGCCAGATTTTTTGGGCTCCGCGCACCCATGACCAACTAGTGTTGGAATATTTAACAAACATCCAATTCACGTATCGATTGTACCATAAAACACATAGCACAGTCCACCTTACTCAACACGTGTCAACAAATTCAATCATATACTAACATGTCGATTTTCAAATGAGTGTCAACAACACATCAATCCTATGTCATTCCAATGATCAATCTACAACATAAGTCTAAAAGTATATTAACAAGTGTCCAAGTATACCAATAAGGTTCAATGTAGCTCCCAAATATTCAAGTGTTTAACGATTATCCATGTCCATTCATTTTCCCCATAACACATTATGTACGCTGCTTGGTCAACCGAGTGACTAAAAATAAGACGCGTCCCAAGCGTAGGACTCTCGACCGATGTAGCATAATATCCAGAAGTACCGGAGTCGAATCCACAGAGACGGACGAACGTGTGCAGGATTCAAAGATGACGGGTTCACAGTTTATCTTGGCTCTTAGGTAGCCACCCCTTCAATTTATGAGATTAATTAATTAACCACTAAGCTAACTTAACTGATTAAATGTGAAATAATAAAGAGAGCGCAGCTGTGGGAACCCAGCGTCCACACCTAGCCTAGCCAATAATTACTCGGGCCACAAATAATCTTTTTACTGATTTTAGAATCTGAGAATAATTTCCTAACGAATGCACACCGCTTGTCACCAGATTCCATGCGCATTCGAATTCTGGTAATGCCTGGGTTGTTCGTTAGAAAGTTTCCAGTTCCCAAAATTGCTTGAAAATTGATTAATTCGGCCCCGAGGTGAGATATCGACTAGCCTAGATGCGGGCGCCTTCGCCCCGCAGCCGCACTCGAGGCGGCTACTCACTCATGATTATAACAATTGCAAGAATCAAATTAAACCTAGATCTATGCATGTTTAATGAATAAAATATAAGAACGATAAAGAACAATACCATAAATTGCAAGAGAAAAACTAAATTAAATTACCCATTTGCGAATCAATCCAAGTACTGGAAAACTGGGAATTAAACTGGAAAACGCAAGTTGAGTGAAGAACCGAGATCCGTAGCCGAAAACTTGAAAAAAAACTAAACCCTAAGTAAAATTCGTGGAACACTCATTAACCCCAAAAACGGGGTATTTATAATCCCTCTAAAGTCAAAATCCTAAACAAAGCCAAACTGCCCATTATGTGGCATTCGGTATCGATACAGGAGAAGTCCTGTATCGATACAGATACGTTCTGTTCGCTTCTGAGGTAACTGGTATCGATACAGCACAATTCCTGTATCGATACCGAGTGCTTTAACTTGCTTTTCAAGCTTTGTTGCTCATCCTCACTTGGTCCCCATTGGCTCCCAACATGCCCGATGTCTTATGTCCACTTTATGTGCTCTTTCGGCCTGTTTCCTACAAAACAAACAAAAATACCAAAAACAAAAGACAACACCGCATCAAGTGGAAAATGGAATAAATCGCGCCTCTAATGCGCTAATTTGCCCTACTTAGGCGCTTATATCTTGAGATATTGCGCGCCTATCATACGCCAATTTCATAAACCAAGTATCTGGTGTCATGGCCTATTTTCCAAACCTTTAGACTTATTTAACACATTTCTTATTCGAAACCTTTTCATAAAAACACCAAGGCATATTACAAGCTCACATAAGAACCACAATACCACACCGCGTTAATGGTTTACCCACATGCCCACCCAGCACATCAATAACCAACCTATCGCATCTCATTTATATATGTGTGCGTGTGTTCGTATACTTGATATACTTGACACCATCCCGATGGTCAATTACTTTCCACGTGTCACACAACCTACAACTAGTGTGTCCCCGTATTCCATAAGTACCCATGTGTCAACTAACTAGTTAGCAAGTGCCTTATCGGATCCTACAAACACTCTTGTGTTCCCCGTGTACTTAACAAGTTTCCCTCACGTATCCTACAAGTACCCATGAGTACCTCGTGTCTCTCTAATACCCACATGTCTCTCAAATATTCCACCAATGCCCATGTATCTCATACGTACCCATATTAGTTCACTTCTCAAATCCTGGTCCATTTTCTTTAATTTATCACAACTCATTTAATAGTAAATTTCGTAGTCCTCTTCAGAATCCTTTAATTTATACTTCTGATAACATACGCCGATTGGTGACCCTAGTATCACACCTTAAGTCCATGCTCATTTCACACGTATAAACAACCAGGAGTCCTTATTTAAATTCGTTAACCCCTTCCCCGAGTCTCTCCCACAACCTCGCATGACTACACAAATGATGAAAAGAAGTATCGGAGGGAAGAACAGGACGTCCATTGATCATGGAAGAAACGAAGAATAAAAACACAGCATTTTAGCATTTTCCAACCAGTCGAAGGTTTTTGCCCAACTGGTTGGGTCAAAACAGAGACAAAAATAATTTTTCAAAAAAGCCCAACTAATTGGTGGTTTTTGCCCAACTGGTTGGGAAGAGACAGATTCTAGCGAAAATTTTAGAATCGCCCAATCGATTGGAAGTTTTTGAACGACTGGTTGGGGAAACCCAGATTTTCTGCGGATTTTCCTCAAAACATGAAACTTTAACCCAAATGCCTATACGAAGTTTTAGGCCAAAAATTAGAAATGTCAAGCAACTAATGGGCATGGAGGGAAGGTAAAACAACAATCAATTGCATCAATCAACTACCAAATTCTTAGATAAAAAACTCAAACTCAACAAAACCCACTAGGAAGAAAATCATGATTTTGATAAATTGGATGAACAAGACCAATATATATGCATCATATCACATAGATACAACTAAAAGGAGTAGAAATTGTTCCCCTACCTCAAGGTTTTGCTCCAAGTCAACCAAATAATGAATTCCTAGATCCCCAATTTGAGCAATCCCATTTTTAGCTCTCCCGATTCGAAAAGATGATACTCCAAACTCCCAAACACACGTAGATGATGAAAATTTGGTCAATTTGCAAAGAATTTTGATGAGGAGGGAGTAATTTGAGCCAAAGGAGCAAAAATAGAGAAGAGAGGAGGAGGGGTTGATTTTTGGGAGAAGAGGGAGATAATGGCTTTGTTTGGTTGAGAATTTTAAGAAGAATATTTTGAAAAATATTTTTGAGATAGTGTTTGGATGGGTTTTTGGAAAAAGTAATAATTAGAGAGAGGTGTAATAATTGGAGAGAGATAGAGAGAGAAATGAAAACAATGATTGGAGAGAGGGGTATGAGTAGAGAGAGAAATGTGATTAATAATTGAAAATATGAGAGATGGAGAAATAATCTTTTTGGAAATTTTTTTGGAAATGTGAAGTGAACACAATGAATATATCTCTCCATACACACACACATACACACACATAAATACATAGAGACAATTACACCACAAGCCCAAAAGTGGCTTGTGTAAACCAATCTAACCCCATTCCACTTATATTACACTTCACCTCATCACTTATGCGTATATCACATTTCCTCACATTACCCCAACATTATTTAAATAAATATATATATAAAAACGGATCCTTACAATGTCCACGGTACACCCCTCGTTTGGTCAAAACATGGGAGGCGGAGATAATTTTGGTGCTTTGGGTGATAGGGACTTGTTAAACGAATATAGATTCAGTTACTTAAAAGACATCCAATTAAGTAGATTCGGGTCATGTTACTTTTGGATTTTCCCTCTTGGACCACTCTAAGGTTTCTATCTCCCCGCATGGTTACACATCTTTCCAATACAATGGTTTTGAATTGCGCAAGTTCGATATAAATATACGTATTAGAGCATCCTCATCAAGGGAGACAAATCTCTCTGATGGCTAAGTTACTGAGTGAAAGGGGAAAAAAAACCCCAAAATCTGACTCAACAATTTTTTTTTTGTAAATCTACAAAAGTTATAACTTTGCTACAATAACTCAATAAATCCTTTAAGGCACTGTTCATGAGTTAAAGCAATTCTCTCTACTGACTTCTTGAATAGAGAGTCTAATTTTGTGAGTTTTTTTAAAAGTGACTTGTTAATTTATAAAAGGTGTTTTTGAGGTTAAATTTGGCCCAATTTTTGTTGAGCCTGATAAGGATGCTCTAACTAGTTAAAAAGAGAGAAAAAAAAACTTTTTCCTATCCGTCGGTGGTGTTCGTTGGTGGCTGCCTAGTGGTGGTGGATGTTTTTTTATCGAATCTGGTGGTTGGTGGCTGCTACAATTTTTTTAGGATTAGGTTTAGGGTTTTCTTTGGGTCGAGCTTTTATTGTAAATTTTGGGCATTTTAAGGCCTATTTGGGTGGTTGATCTTCATTGTTTCTATTTAGGTTATTGAGGCTCACAGGTGTTTGGGCTTTGTCCTTTGGTTTGGTCCAACTTTTGGTTGGATCCACTTCCCCATCCCCCGACTTGATGTACCCCTGTCAAGTTTTAATAAAAGGGCCATTTGCCGGCCGGTCAAGTTTTTGTTGGCAAATTACCGCCAACTCCAGCCCCAACTTTGAAATGCACGGGCAACTCCACTCTGGGCTACAGCCCACCAACTTCCCAAAAAAATTCGCATGCCCACGATGCAACCTTGCGAACCAGCATTGTACTTGGCCTAACTACTTAGGGTGCCTAAACCATTAAACCTAAACTCTAGGGTACCCTATGAAAGTGCCTAAAATTCTAGGGTACTTTATGAAAATGCCTAAACCACTAAAACCCAATAATAAGAAAGTTCACCCTAAACCTAAACTCTAGGGTACCCCTATGACTAGGGTACCCTTTGAAAGTGTCTAAAATCCTAGGGCATCCTATGAAAGTGCCTAAACCACTAAAACCCTATAATAGGAAAGTGCACCCTAAACCTAGACTCCAAAAAAGAGTGACTTATCTTATTGGTAATTAAAAAAAATGACTTAACTTAGTGGTAATTAGACATCTCTTTTCTAGACCTAGAGGTAATAATCCCTTAATAAAATCTTATTGCCGATCAACAAAAAAAAAAAAAAACTTTTTCCTATCCTTCTACAATTTCTAAAAATTCGATCAAAAGCCTTTTTCAAAATTCAAGATCGGTAGTTGACATTCACTTGACTATGTGGAATCTACACGATCAAGTGAATCTAAACCTAATTCTCAAATTTTTCCTTCAAGAACTATCATGAACCAAAGAATTTTCTAAATTTTATGTAAAAAATTTGAACAGTCATGAAGGATGTGACAAAGCCATTTTCAAAGTTGGGGCTATGCTAATGGTTGTGTTTATTTGAAGTTAAAATATTATGGAAATTACTTCATTGAGTAATAGGTACTGTTTGTGTGGCAATATCTCTTTGTAAATTCTCGATTAAAAAAAAATCTCTCTGTAAATCATAACAAAGATTTTTGTATACTGTTACAATGTACATATATACACGAGAAGGATAACAATATGTAAAGACCCAGAAAATTTAATTACTTTTTTGAAAAATTACTTTTTGGAGAAGTTTCAATTTGGTCGATAAAAAGTCCTGGTAATTGTTCCTTGGATTTTTCTAATCAAAATGGTATAATTGGAAGTTGTTTTTGAGTAAGGCAAAGTCATCTTTCGCCCATTTTCTTCGGAGAAAAATGTGCCTATTTTCGATTTTAACTAAAAGTGTGGGGATGAGATTTTGATGTGATGAGAATTTCAAAATTTTGTAAATGTCATTGTTTCCAAATGGGGGGTACTTCCTTATTTTCATAAATAAATTAAAATTAAAGTCTTTACTTAAGTTTGGTTTATGAAAATAAGTATTGTTGTCACATATTATACACGCAAGTTACATTTGGGTGTGAGATGTAATTCAGTGAGTATATTAAAAGTGTGTGGGGTGAAATTAAAAAAAATAAAAACTTTACACTCTCTCCTCCCTCTCCACTCAATCGGCTCCCCCTCTCTCTTCTCCTCCATTTTGCCACCTTCAAGCTCAAAACTCTCCCTCCTCACTCAACCACTCCAAAAACCAAGACCATTTTTGTGTTCTACGCACCATGGGGAGCTTGGGCCACCGTGGATTTGCACCGAGAGCTCCAACTTCTGGATTTTGAGGTTTCAACACCCAGGGTTCTATTCTTCTTCTATTTTCAAGCAAAACCTTGAGGTAGGAAAACAAATTACTACATCCTCTAGTTATATACTTGTAATTTGTAACATTTATCTTGCTCTTAGCTTCAATTTCTTGAAAAATCATGTTTGCCCTCTTTGTGTGGGTTTTCCTCACTTTGAGTTTGTGATCTATGAAATTGGTCATTGATTGATGAAATCGGGAGTGGAATTGACCTCCCTACATGTTTAATTGTTGTCTAGCATCTCTATTTTAAACCTAAACTATCTCAATTGTGATTGAGTTGAAATTTCACACCTTAGACGTGAAAATTTGCACTATTTACTATTCATATGCTGTTGCCCCATATTTTCAGCTGCTTCCCCTGCCATTTGAATGCCACCTTTTGATGTCTGTTTGGTCCCCAATTGCTCAATCCTTCTTATAATCGACCTTTGACATCATTTTTGCCTAGATTTTGACTCAAGGATTATGGTTTTATAAACAAATATGTCACTCTTATGTCACATGATTTTCGAAAAGTGTGTGTGGCCCCTTTTTATCAAAAGATATGAATTAATGAAAGGAACTTGGAAAATTGGACTTGTTATTGAAATGGAATGAAATGTTTGTGGTAATGAAGTGTTTAAACCAATGCCATCATTTGGTAATTTTTTTTTTGATAAAGGCGCACGAGGGCCTACAAATAACCAGCAAAGGCGCGTGGGGCCTATGGAACCCAGCAAAGAGATTAAATCCCTAGTACTAATGAAAATAATGTTTTTCTTCAATGGAAGAAATGAGAAATGAGATTTTGGACTATTTATGGGTTTTGTCAAAACTCGACTTGTGGAATTGATTTTAAACTTGGGTGAACTTGGTGAAACATGATAAGTCCCCAATGTTGTACATAGTCGGGGCTTATCGTACTCATTTATTGCACACAAGCACGTAATTTTGCGCCTTATATGTTTGATTTGCGCGTCGTAGTGTTTTTGCCAAAATACAGGTTGAACGCGTGAAATGAACGCATAGTGAGTGCAATGAGAACCGTGCCACGTTGATAAGGGCCACGTGCCCCATGGCACGCCATCACTGGGCCTCAAGAACTGAGACTCAATGACGTGGCTAAAGCCCGGGAGTGAACAAGCATTCACAAGGGTAAAGGAGTGGATGAGAAAGGCCAAGGCACAACCTATAACAGTTGGATCGATCCAAGTTTGGATCTGGATCGATCCACAATGGTGAAATAGCCATCAGACCAAGTTGGATCGATCCATAGGTATGCTGGATCAATCCATGCTCGAGAATTACAGCACCAAAATCCTATGGATTGATCTAGATTGTAGGTGGATCAATCCACTTCACATCAAGTCAGCACCAGAAGAGTCTGGATCGATCCAATGCAAGTGGTGGATCGATCTGCTGCCTCAACGTCCCAATTTTCATTCTGGATCGATCCATGATGGAGATGGATCGATCCACCTCCCAAAGAATTCAGTAGCAGCCTCTGGATCGATCCAGGAGTAAGGTGGATCGATCCAACCCTCACATCTAGTCAAGCATCATTTTCATTCTAGATCGATCCGGGTCTCATGTGGATTGATCCAGACTTGGTTATTTCAGCAACAGCAGCATCTGGATCGATCCAAGATTGGTGTGGATCAATCCAAATTCCCTCCGAGCAGCAAATATTATTTGTTTTATGCACTTTCCTTTTTTGGAAGTTTTTAGTGGTTGTGAGGACTTTTTGAAGATATTTTGTAGAGGGAGAAGAGTGGTTGATAAATAGGCCTCTCCTTCCCACTACTTCTTCTTCTTTTATTTTCCTAGGATATTTTGGCTCTCCCCTCTCTCCTCCATGGAGGTAGTTGTAAGCTTTCTCTTTCTAGATTTCTCACGTAAGTTTATCTCTTCCGTTAATTTGTCATTAATTAATGTTGTAGCTCGTACTTAGATTGTTCTATCTATCTAGTTTATTTTTGTTCTTGTTAAGTTTCTCATGTCCTTGTTTTTCTAGTCATTTTTCCTTAATTATCCTTGTTCCAAACTTTGTCAACTAATTTCTCAAGTATTAAAGTGTTAGGCCAACATAGTATCTTCATTAAAATCAAGTTTATTTGGTCATTTGTTATGTTCTTTATTTCCCTTATAAAATTAGTCATGGTTCACTTAGTAATTACCGAGTAGTCATTATAGGCTCGGTCATGGGGTGATTAGCACCCCATGACTTAGGTTGATTCACTCTCCTTACCTTATTGCAAACATCGCTTGTTAATCAAAGAGTTAAGATTAATTTTATGTATCAAAATTTGGATTAGTTAATCTCGCTGATCACGCGTAGCCAAGGGCGTGACGACTTGGCACGTGTGATGCTTCGGGCTATGTCAATCAAAATGTTTGTATAAATGGCACAAGAATCCTATTCTTTGAGAAACACCATTTCTAGTCAAATAAGTTTTAAGTACCAAATCTTCTGTTCGGGGTCGTTTAATGACACCCCGAGCCGGTTATCTTAGATGAGAATGAATCAACCTAAGGAATGGGTGTTGTGAACCCCTTGACTTAGCCTTGTTTTACTTAGTCTTTTTAATCTTCCGAGTCATTCACGAAGTTAAGTGAATTCCATCCCCAAAACTAAAAGGCCAAGTTTGCCGCTTCAAAGCTAAAACCAGCACTCGTGAGTTAAACAACACGCTCAGCACATTCGGTCTCTGTGGACTCGACCGAGACTTCTGGTTATTATGCTACGCGTCACCTGAACCCTACGCTTGGGGAAATCATATTCGATATACAATCCAAGGATGCAAGCAAAACAAAAATGAAAACTTGGGTGGTGTTGAGTACTTGAAAATGAAAATATTTTTAGGTACATCTGGTATTTTGGTGAACATTGGTTACTTGGACATAATTTTGGACACATGTGATACTTGTTGGTGATTTTGACAAACTTAATGAATTAATGGGTATCTTGTGACACCTTGAAATCATTTTGGACACTTGATGATAATTTGGACACATGGGTACTTCCTGGACACGTCTCACATGTCTTAGCTTCTGTTATGTTCCTTGATCATTTCTTCTCATGTTAACCTACATCATGTGTACTCATCAAATTTATATGCCTAGCAGTTGTAGTTTGGTTTCCCTACGAGCTAGTGAGTTCACCCTATCATTTCAGATACATGACATGGAGCACGAGATTGATTGCTTGTGGAGTGATACATTATGTGAAGCTTATGCATGCATGAAGTTATTTTTCCATCTCCAGTTTTGTATTTTGATAAATGACAATATGACTTTTGGTTATTCAATCTTTTGACAATTTGGACTTATGTACTAACTTATGGGATAATATTTGATTTCACCTTTGGGGCAAGGGTGCCCAAATACTTGATTTGTCAATAGATTAATGATGTACATTTTAAAATGGAAACCTCTTGGGGAGGATTTATGGAAATATTTTATCATTTAACTTATTAATTGTAAGGAATTCCTTTATTTTTGTTTTTATAAAAATGAGGGCATGACACAATAACTCAAAATCTAAACTGAATTCGCATCAACTCTTAAATATGCTCCTCATTGAAAGTTATATATAGCTACAAACATTGTATCTAAATCATAAAATTAAAACAAGAAAAACCCTCAAAACCAATTAATGGGTGTTCCACTTCTTAGAAGAAAGGGGAAAAAAGAGAGAGAGAAAACAAAAAAGAAGAAGAAAGGACACGCGACTAAAAATGGGAAAATAAAAAGTTACAAAAGCCAGGCTCTTAATTTACACACTGATTCAATATTATGTATTAAATAATCTCTGGAATTTCATTTTGGGAGACTAGTCAAGGCTTGTGGGGGCATTGGTAGCATTTGGTGAAGAGGCCAAAAGTGTCAATTTGACGTATGAAGTTGAGCATGCTGGCCCACCCTCCAAACCCAAACCCCACAATCAAAACCCAACCCACCACAAATATGTTGACACAGTACATTCCAGGCCACCCTCCTAGGAATGATGGTGGTCTCTCCACTGCATTCTGTCAAGATATATAAAACAATAAAATGAAAAATTGTACACAACTTGAATGAAATTTCAATAAATATAAATGGTATTAAAATGATTAGTGGAGTTCTTCACAGACAGACAAAGCAATGAATAAAATAAAAATAATGTCAGGAATTGCTAATAGTTTAAGGGTTCTGTGGCAGATTTTGGAAAGAGTAAACTATGATTTTCACCCCTAAAGCATGATGCACATTTTAAGTTGACCATAGCCCTAGATTTTTACGTTGACCTCAGTGAGGAACAAAGATTCTGACCAACTTTTAATTAGCTAGCGCTATTGCCAATAGCTATTGGGAGTGTTTGCGATAGCCGTATGTACATATTTTAGATTCTAACTTTAGGTTTTGCTATAGTTTTTTGTTTGCGATAGCCGTATGTACAAATTTTAGATTCTAACTTTAGGTTCTGCTGGAGTTTTTTTATTTTGAGAAGGAGATATATTACTCTAATTGTAGATTATGACAAAGTTGTAGTAAAAGTTGATATTGTTACTACAAAAATTGCAAAATCCTTAGAATTTAAAATCTAATCGGAAGAGCGCTTACAAGTTACAACCCAGTTTCTTTAGAATCAGATTTTCTTTTCTATTTTAGGTTCCAGGAATTTGTAGATTCTCAAAACTTCGTTGATAAGAGTTTTTGACAAACACTTACAACAGCTTTTAAAAAGCTAAAATCTCATAGATTTTTTCGTAAACACCCACAATGTGGTCCTGGAGCAAGACACAACATTGGGCATTTATCTGAAAAACTAAATTGAGAACAATTCAATTATCTAAATGGCCAAATTGGGAAATTTTTTGAGGACGGGATTTTTATTGTTAGGAATTCGGACTACAGAGCTATCATGCAATTGGACAAAAATTGGGAAATTAAAAAGTATGATACAAATTGGAATATTTTTCTTTACTCTTTATATATTAGAGAATACTCCATATTTTTCTAAGCTAATTAATGTTGCAAGGAAAAACACTTATTTTCAACAAGACACTGTAAGCTTTTGCTACATGGATTTGATTGCTTGCATTAAAATATAAATATGTTGTTAAATTGGAAATAAAGGATAAACTACATATCCTTCTGAAGCATAAATCCGAAAAAAAACATTACTCTTTTTGTAGCATAAGGATGCACTTATGTGCTAGTATGAGAAAAGAGATCAACAGTTCAAATCTTTTTCCAGGAGTTTGATTTAACATTATTTAGTTTTCGTCAATGAAAAAAAGCATTAAACCTTTTGCAAGATATATGACTAAAGATTTCTTCACCTTATGTCAGGGACGGATCTAGGAATTCTCCACAGCGGGGGCACCAATGTTAAAGTCAAGAGCAAGTAAACTAAATGATACTCCAAAATTTAGGAAGCTAATTTTGGGACTCCCTTTTTCAAAAGGCCGACGTCTATCTTCGTCGTCTTTCAATATCTTGGGGAATCATAATCGATTCCTTCATCATCATCTCTCATCCGAGACTCGAATGGTATCGGTTGTGTCACCATTGGGTCGCCTCTTGATCGAGGCACCCCTGTCTGTCACTCGAAAATTTGGCTAAGTATGGAAAAATATCTTTTTTCGGAAAGTTTCGATTTGGCCGATAAAAAGTGCCGGTATTTGTTCCTTGGATTTTTCTAAGCATAATGGTATAATCGGATGATCTTTTCAAGTACGGGAAGGTTGTCTTTTGCCCCTTTTCTTCGGAGAAAAACGTGTTGTTTTTCGCATTTGTACTAAAAGTGGGGGATGAGATTTTGATAAGATTGAAATATCAAAATTCTGAAAATGCCATTGTTTCCGAAATGAGGGTACTTCTTTATTTTCATAAATAAATTGAAGTAAAGAAAACTCAAAATTATGATCTTTACTTAACTTTGGTTTATGAAAATAAGTGTTCCGAAGGGGGTACTTCCTTATTTGTTTTCCCTTATTTGTAAAAAATAAAAAATCCTGAATTGATTGAGAGACGCGTGACCCCAGGGGGCCCCCAGTATCCGTCCCTGCCTTATGTTATTCCTACAAATAACATCTCTTGTTTATAATTCGCCAAATTTAACACCATAAAAGATACTCTCTTCGTTTCTGAATGATAGTCCACTACAACAAGAGGTACATTTTTTTAATAAAAAATAAAATATTTGCATGCATAACTTTTAAAAGTTCCTTGACATCGAATTAAATACCTCAATTAATAATTTAATTTGGTGTAAATTATTCAAAAATTCTGAGAAAGTGAAGGATACTAACCTCTCTAGCAGAAGCGGGAGAAAATGTTATCATGTGTGCTAGCGCAGGAATTATGTAAACGGTGAAGCTGACGAGAAGCGATCCGACGGTGGAGTTGATCGGACCAAAGAAAGGAAAGATGATTGCTAGAAACCAAATAGGGACCACCACAGGAAGCCTAGCCAGGGCCCGCTTGCACAGACTCTTGGTATCATGAATTCCAATGAATTTCTCCCACACAAAGTAGAGAGGAGTGCATGCAAATCCAAATGTTATGAACTGCAAATTAACCAATCAACAAAATTAATTAAGTTTCATTGAATCAATTCCAAAAAAAAAAGAATTATCATTTACTAAAATATTGCTACTGTCACATAATTATGACAAAATTTCCAGCACTGGCGTGAGTACTCCCACAATCTCTTTGGCATGACTATAGAGGCTCCAAACAACTTAGCAACCCCCCTTGGGCATGATTATAGGGGCTCCCAATCTGCCAATGAAATGTCCGGTTTGAACCAAATGCATAGCTACTATCCATGAGACAAGCCGTTACCATGGCACTACCTAGGTACAAGTGAACATAAGTGTGTACCTCCACAATCCCTTGCCACTGGCAAGACTCGAAACCGAGTCTCTCCTGGGAATGTGAGGCAGTCTGGCCACCAGGCTACCACCATCGGTGATATTTTTTGTAAATAGAACCATAGTTTTTCATTCTCTTTCCATGAGATATAGATGAAAGATATATACTCTATTGAAAAAATTGAAAAATGAGGTGAACATGACCTGATGAATGAGCATGAGGACGACAGCAGTGTCTCTGAATCCAGTCCTAGGGAGCAAAGACAAGGCATTGGCATGGTTTAGAAGCAGGTCCCCAAAAGCCCAATAAACAGCACTAGCTGATGGTAGGGTTAGTGTGAGCACATAGAGTGTTGCAATCAAGTATATTAGCTTGAACTTCTGTGGCTTCCACATTGCATGCATTATCTCCCTGTATATTTATCCACAACCCGCAAAACACAAACAAATTAAAGTTATTTTTCCACGTAGTAAAAGTTAAAAACACATGTATAGAGGCCCAGTACCCTTCTACGCACCTCGAATGCAGTGTTGTAAGCCTAAAATCAAGGCAGGTTTGATAACCGTTATAGTTTTAGCAGATTTGATATTGAGGTGAGAATGAGATTGAAATTAGTTATGAAGTGAGATATATTATTAACGAGGAGTACTTGATAACAATTTTGTTTCCCCTAGGACAGGATTGTATTAAAATCAACTATTCCACTTTTACCCTTGCTATGAAAACACCTTTTTCATCTTACTTGCTCTAGTGGCTAGCAAACGCCAACCGAATGGGGGAACGAATGGCTCAGGAATTGACCGGTTCCGAGCAGACTCGTTCCATTGTGAGCAGAACAAGAACCATTTTTTTTTTTTTTTTTGTCGAATAACCAAAGTACCACATTTTTATTCGATCATTTATTTTTGATTAAAAAACATACTACCGTCCATTTGACGGAAAACACGGTACCATGTATGGGAATTACTAGTCTTATGGGACTAACAATCTGACCCAATGATTCCAAACCAAACGAAGGATTAAAGGGCCGACGGATCGACCAAACAATCCCATCTCCATCAACTGTGGTTATAAAATAGGGCCCAAACGCTTTGCCATAAATTTTGCGCCACTGTTTTTCTTTTATATTTAACAAGGTCATAAAATCAAAGATTCTACGGATTCCTGTCTGTCTACAATGTGATTTCCCTGTAATATTTGGATATTGATGTTGTTTTTTTAAAAAAGTAGAATTGTATTTTTCAATGTGCCAAACCATATAAAGCACAAAACTGGAGCATGGCAGGGGATGGATCTCTCGTGAAGCACACATAATAAATGTAAAAGTTTTTTAAAAAGGTGGGGTCACCAGTTGTGCAGGAAACACGTTCCCATCTCTGAGAACGGGGTTTCCAGTAATAGTCTATTTCATTAATTTGTTTCTATTCAGACATGCAATACAGCATATATGCTCTATAGTGTATCCACACCAAAACAAACGCATAGAAAAAGATTGTTTATAAAATACAGATAGTTTTTTGGTCAATTATTGAGGATGTAGGAATTTGCATTATTTACCCATTTAAATCGCGGGTGAACATTATTCACCACTATAATTTATTTTGAGAATCGATTAGAGTGGTAGGCTCACCTAGTTTTCAAGTGGAGTGTGCAAAACTAAATTCATGTGTTGGTTAATATATAGATCCATATCTTAGTGTAGTTTATCATCCTTTCGAACCAACTATTGATCATCACCTCGGTAGGTTATTGAGTTCTTACCAACTCGCTAATCAAAGCGAGCCCCCGATGTGTGTATATATATATATATATATATAGGGTAAACTTCTTATCCGGACTTTTTTATTTCCGGATCTCATGATCCAAATATTTTTTGACGATCCGATCCGTCCAATGTGTTCAGAAGGTGTTTTCAAGTGTCTTCATTAGAAATCTTCTACAAAAAAAATATACTGGGAAGGGCTTGATCCAAGCAGTTTTCGCAAAAATGTATATAACTGCTTGGATCAAGTCCTTCCCGGTATTTTTTTTGAAGATTTGTAGCGAGGACCCTTGAAAACACCTTCTGAACACATTGGACGGATCGGATTTTCCAAAAATAATTTGCAACACAAAAAAAGTATTTTTTTCTTATTTCCAGGAGGTGTGGATTAGAAGTTTTCTGTACATATACATATGCTAGGATCCAGTCCACACTCTTGTGTCCACATGTTACGTCAAAACCTTCATTTCCCGATCAAATTTTCATGATCTAAATTGTCCAATGTGTTTAGAAGATGTTTTTAAGGGTTTAAGCAAGAAATTAAAAAAAAAGACCGGAAAGGGTTTGATCCAAGCAATTTTTCATAAAAAATGTATACCGTTGGATCCCAGCCATTTGGCTGGGAAATGAAGGTTTGGACGTAAAGTATGGACCGGATCCTAACCCTATATACACACATATATGAGTATTTTTTGGGGGCACATTTATGCTTTTGTTTTTTACATTATGTGTATGAATGTATAGGTCAACTTGACAAATAAATAACTCACACTGTCACAGCATGCCCACCAAAGGTGTAAAGAATGTTTGTAGCCCCAGTGAAGTACAGGACCATTGTAGTTGGGCCAGAGTGCTTCACTCCCTCAACCTAAGATAAAGTGTCAAAATGGACAAGTAATTAATCGCACAATATTATAACAAAAGATAATTAAGCCAAAATTAAGGGACAAGTTGATTGCCCAATATAAAAAGATTCCCAAGCTAACATTACTCTTTTGTTGTCTTTTTTGTAGTATCCAAATCAATAAGATTAATTTACATTCAAAATATTAAAAATTATAGATAGATACCTGTCCATGAATGAGGGAAGCAATGGTTAGATACCATGCAGTGTATGTGGTCATTATAAGGCCAAGAAATGCCCAAATTCTGTAATTATGAAATGAGGGGATAAACACTGTGGTAGCACAGCAAGCACCAAATATGTAAGTCCAAGTTCTCTTGTCAAGATTGTCATTGATGTAGTAGATATTACTGCAACAACAAGAAGAAAATAATTAAAATGATGGAAAAAAATTTTAAAAAAAAGAAAAAAAAACAATAAATAGGATAATGAATTTCGCACTCTGCTTTTCTTGAAAACACTTTATTTGTTGGTAAAGTTACAAAAATAATCCTTTGTGTAGTTAAGATTTTCCTAAAAATTGAAGGCCACAGAAATTAGTACATCCGGTTAAGTTCTGAACCTATAATCTCAAGTTAGTGGAGATGGGGTTTAACTAATAAACCAATTACCGTCTTCTAAAACAGGTATAATTAATGTTTTTTTTTTTTAGCCTCACCGAAAAAAGATGCACGTTTAGAGAAAAATGGAGTACAAAAATAATCACCCGATGAGGTATTTCACGGATCAATTTACCTTGCACAAGCAATCAGTTGAATTACAGATCCGAATAGAAGAAAAGTGCAATTGAAAAACAGCCCAATATTCCTCCAGTGCTTCCCCAAGAGCCCATCTAGGACTTCAAACCACTGTGTATATACAGACAAATATTATCTGAAGTCTGAATTGGGGCAATAAATAAATTTTAAAATTGTGAAAAATTAAAGAAAAAACCAGTGTAAGAGAAAAGAAAAAAAGTACCTGAATTACATGGTTCCTGAAATCGACCTTTTCCCTCTCCTTTCTAGTTCTGTACTCAACATAGAGTACACTGATGAGGTAAGCAGTCCAGCTTCCCATCAACCCATAAAACAGTTGGAAAACAATCCCAGATGCCATTCCCAGTTGTGAAAATGAGTAAGGCAGTGTGAGCAGCACTTGTGCAACCTACATTAATTCCAAAGCGAGGGAGAGAGAGAGAGAGAGAGAGAGAGAGAGAGAGAGAGAGAGAGAGTTTGAAAAATAAGTCCATTAATGTTTTCCATGAAAATCTCGTAAATGGATCCCAAAAAAAATGGTGATTGTGCATCATGAAAAATAAGTCCATTAATGTTTTCCATGAAAATCTCGTAAATGGATCCCAAAAAAAAATGGTGATTGTGCATCATTAACAAGTGCATGATGGTTTTAGAGGTTTTAAATTTGACCAATATATAATGCTATTTTGTTGAGACATCTTGTGCGTTATCTCTGATCAGACTATATGTGATCGTATCCTGAAAGTACAATTTGTTGTGATATTTGAAGTATACTTGCCTGGTTAGAAGCACAGCTAAACCAAGCATCATAGACTGAGCCGCCATGCCAAAAGAGCTTTGAAAACTTGGATTTCACAGAGTTTGGTTCCCCTTCTTCTCTCTCCATCTCGACGTAGTTTCCAGCGACGACAGTCTCAACCTTCTCTGAAGCCATTGTTATAAGAGAGCTTTTGTGATAATGAGCAGAGGCAATGGAGGTGATGAGACTTGGAGTTTATAAATAGAAAGAGCAAGTGTTGCTCTTCTTTTTGCTTTTGATGCTTCCTTCTATCCTACTTTTTATTTTTTGCCTTCTCTAAAGTATTATTAAGAAATGGAGCTAGCTTTAATAGAATAACCCTCGGGGGATCTAGGTCATCAGCACCTAGGAATATGATATTAAGTCATCCCCCTGCATTGAATGTGAATAGTAGATCTTTAAAAAAAAAAAAAAGGAGATAAAAAGACAGTTAGAGAAAGATGCTAACATGTGAACATGGAATTAACAAACAATAGTGATATATACAAAAGAATTATTAAAATTTTCTCTTTATTTTTTTGCGGTCCAAGTAAAAACTGGGTGTTCTAAAGTATAGACAGAAGTAATTAAGTGGTGGCTAGCTCCTGAGGTAGAGCTCTTGGATGCCTCACACTACATCCCGGGATCGAGTTTCATTCCTCCTTCCCCCCATGTAATATATTAGGAATGACAGGGCCGGCCCTGAGTTTTTAAGGGCTTAAAGCGACAACAAAAAAAATGGGCCCAAATGAATTGCTACCGAAAAATGTATCAAGTGAACCAAACATATACTACTGAAAAATATTCGCCTTAGAACTCTCCTTTTGTTTCTTACTACCGAAAAATTTATCGAGTGAACCCGCTTGAGATTGATCTATTTCATCCGCATCTTTCTTTCTTTTCTTTTTTTTTCAAATCCTGACATATACTTTTTAAGAGCCATGGTGAATTAAAAATCTACAAAATTCCAGCATAATCTCGTGATTATCTATAAAAGTCTAATACTGCTCCCAAGCAATTAAAAAAACAAAAGAGATTAAATTTTTCACTTGATTCCCCTAAGGTCCTACCAATAGCATAAACAAATCTACATTAGCATAAGCAAATCTACTTTGTCAGTCATCAAGCCCAAGTTAAATTAAACAATGCTTGTAAACCTCAATCAAAACAATTAATTTCAAAACCCAAAAAAATAGAATCAATACCTGAAATTAGCTTGAAATTTGTGAGAATGAATAGCATTTAACACTTGAGCCTTAATTAATTTCAATATGCCACTCGGTCCACTCTATTTTTCTTCGTAATTGAATCTGACGCGAACTCCTCCTTCATTGTTCTTCTCGTCATTCTTGAGAAATCTCCAAATTGCTTATTCAAATGGAAACAAAAAGATTTGTACGTGTTTAATGGGTTTTTTTTTTAACTGTACGTGTTTAATGGTTGTAAAGTGAAAAAAGGTCTGTAGGCGTAAAATGAAAAAAAAGGGCCTTCTTGATTCAAAAACCACAAGTCTGCCATTGAGATTTGGGTCTATTTCATTAGGTAAAAGTTTTTGGATCTTTAAAGTTAAACTATGGTGGGCTGGGCTGTTTTGTTTGGGTATATATATACATAACACAAATACCTATTCGGGGCCCTAAATATTTGTTAATTTTGGTGGGCCTAAAGCCCAGGCACCTTGGGCTTTAGCCCAGGGCCGGTGCTGAGGAATGACAGACAGAAGCTGGTTGAGAATTAAACTCAAAATTTAAAAAATAAAAATAAAAATCTATCAATACACACCATCCTAAAACCAATGCAACCTGAGAGGCTCAAGAACTTACCATGAAGGGTAATGATATTGCTCATTGACCTTCACAATCTAAAACTAATTTGATGTTACTATTTTTCATCTCCCAAGGGCTATTTCCGATCATAATTTGCATACCCTTGGTGAGGCTATCGTTCACTTGGGCTTCGGTCACTGGCATGCTTACATATAGTTTTTGTTCATAGGCCTAATTCCGTATGCGATTAGCGCACAAAAAGTAAAATAATATTTTCTTTTTAAAGGTTCAACAGGACCTGCTTGTATATAACTTTGTTGGTACAATAATACTAGTTGTATAATGTAAATTAATAAATTAGTACCGCCGGTAATATTAAATTTTCTTTGAATCTAAAGCAAACTTTAATTGGAAAATGATTTGTATGCATATACACCAATAATTAATATTGGAAATTGCTCCACTGGAATATACTTTTGGTTGGAAAATGAGACAATGAGAGATAGCCGAAATACCTACCGAAAACGACAAGTCATATTCTTCCATCCTTGCAATCTTTTTTTTATGGGCCAGTCAGTGGGTTTTGATGGGCCTCAGCTCTCCTGACCGCACGAGCGGGGTGGCCCACCTTTGACACTTTGCTTTTTAACGAGTAGCCCAACAACAGTACTGATTGATGATGAATATGTGAAATGCTTTGTATGATTAATTATTAGTCTTTGTTTTGTATGATTAATTATTCCTTCATAAAGAGAAAAAGGAGAAGCAAAAAGATACCTTTTTTATTAGTTAGATAATTAACGTTGGATTAGAGAAAAAAAAAAGTTAGGGGTTGTTTGGGTGAGTGGAACTGAAGATGGAGTGAATGATTGGTGGTGGTGGCCTGGTGGGACTTGGTGGTTAACATGATTAGTACCACACGTGTGACAACTGGATTTGCAAAGTAGATCTAGGCTCACTCTCTTTTTCCTAAGTTATTAATAGGGGTAGTCCGGTAACAATCCAGCAAATGGGATTATTCAGGGTGGATCCAATGGATAACGGGGATGGAATATCGGTTGGGATGGTTAGAACACTCAATTTTTAGAGATAATGGTGAATGATAGGGGAAAAGTGTGTATATGCATGTATGCAGAGGGCAGGCAGATTCGGGCCATGTTTAATAATTCAGATTCAACACTTAAAATTGAATGAGTTAAGTAATAAATAATTAAGTATGTTCGATAAATATATTTTACATTACTTTAAAAATTAAGAGGTTCTTAAAATGCAAGATAAAATGTTGACGAAAAGCTAATTACTATTTTACTGAATTTCTGAGTGATTTCATTTAACTATTTTTTTCTCCACCAAAACACCACCACCACCCTGCCACTCTCACCACCACCACTCACACCATCATAACCGCCACTCGCACCACCACTGCAACTGCCACCCCACCATCGTCATTACACCACCACCACCACCACTGATAACACCATAACATCACTCCACCACTATACCACCACCACTATTGCCACCACCCCACTCACATCACTCCCACTGGCGCCACCACCCCACCACTATTATTGCCGCCATCCCACCACCACCACTCTTCTGTCACTCTCATCACTAATAACACAACCACTAACACCACCACTACTTCCATCATCGCTCTCTCACCACCACGAGGTCACCACTCCACATTTACAACCACCACCCCACAATCATAACAACCACCTCCGCTCTACCACCATCTTGCTAATATTCTGTATATTTTTATTATTTTGATAAATGTACTTTTTTATTTATTAATTTCATTTTTGTATTTCCGCATGAGTAAATGAAATGAAGATAATTAGTGAATTTAATACCAACACCGCTATACCACCATTTTGCCAATATTCTACATATTTTTATTATTTTCATAATTGTACGTTTTTTTTCCCATTTATGCATTTCAATATGAATATATGAAAGACAAATTAAAAAAATTAGTGAATTTAATACTTCAGCTCCTAATATAGATCAAATAACTTATTTATTTCAGTGCTTAAGATTCAGTACATATCAAATAGCTTATTAACTTAATAAATGTAGCATTCAGTTTTCAATACTTAATTTTTAGTTTTCAATTTTTAGCTTTCAGCTTTATCAAACAGCCCTTTAGTGTTCCACTTAATATGCTACATTAAGAGATTTAAATTTATTTGATGACTTTTAGAAATTTTCTTTAATTATCCCAATATTAAAGAATAATTTTCACAAAGTACGGAAAAATAAAATCCTTCTATTGATACCACATCAATCAATGATATGTTGTATTGTGCAATGGTATCATTCATTTTGGAGTTTTCTATTGCTTGGTGATACCACATTTAATTGATTGATTCTATGATGCGACGTTCTTGATGGACTATAAGTCCATTGTAGAATCATTAACTTTTTTTGGGGGGTTCAAAGCTATACTCCGTTCATTTATAACGCAAACTACACATAAATAAAAACGGGGAATTCCCCATAAAGATGAAGGAATCCCAAAGCCATAATAGTGGAAACTCTTTCCACTCCCTCCAATTCTTTTCATTTATCCCCTTTTAATTGAGGACATGCACCCTGCTATTTCCCCCACATCTCATTAGGGATGGCAATGGGAAGGGTGGGGGATAGATACTATTACCTCCATCCCCAATCTCCAAATCAATATCAATCCCCGAACCAATATCAATTCCCATCCCCTCCTTGATCCCCACTGGGAATTTTATTTTAACCTTCGTCCCCGCCCTGATGCGAGGAAGAGGGATTCCCACGGGGAATTGGGGATCCAAAAATGATTGCTCTTTAATGCGTAGGTTTTTTTTTTTTAAATAGTCTTACACTTTAAAGTGAATTAGCTTGCTACTATCCCAAAAGCTCGAGTTTGGAACTTTGTCCAATAATGTACATCCAGCTATTTACACACTTCCATCGCGTGCTGCTGAAGAGTTAACACTTGCATTACATCACATGCAATCCATTAGAAGAGTTTATCGTGTGAGATCTCAAATTAATATGAACAAATGGAGAGCAAAATCAAATATCAAAATAAACTTTTCTATAAATCTGAAACAGATAAATATAGACAGACAGGATGGGCGGCTGTGGTGGAAAATAAATTTTTAAAACTTATATATATATATATATATATGAACGAGGATGCGGGGAGGGGCAGGGATTGGAGAGGGGATTGGGTAGGGGACTGACAATACCATCTCCTACATGATCCCCGAAATTTTTAAAAAATAATCCCCATCCCCTACCCTATCCCCGAAAAAATCCCCGAATCCCTTCCTCGAATGAGTAGGAGACAGGTTAGATAGAGGCGGGTCGGTCGAGATTGCCATCCCTACATCTAATGAATTGAACTGAATTTGGAGCAAGTCCTTCTCGAATCATCTTAACATCTTAAACTATCACCTCCACTTCTAATTCACCAATGTAGTAGTACCATTGACTTTGTACACCAGCACTTTGGCATCTCCCTCAAAGATGATAGTCCCCTAACGTTGCTTAGAAGCAGATCCATAGTCTCCTAACCTTTCTTGGTCTTTGAATAACTATTAATATTATTATAACTTGTAACTCTAATTTACTATTCCCTCCGTCCCAATTTTATAGTTTCTTTTGGGAGTTTGTTCCACTTTTCAAAGTGTTATATCTTATAATCTAAAATGTTTTAGGTGATTTTTAACACTTTGTTTTCTAGATTAAATCAAGATCTATCAAATAAGATCCATATTGCATATAAAATATATTACCGATTGAAAGATATGATCATTTTTTTGTCCGGTTAGGATAGAACGAGGGACTATAAAATTGGAACGGAGATAGTATAACCGTGGGTATGATTAATTCATACTTGCATACTATAATTTAGAAAAATAAATAGGCTAATTGGATGGGTTTGGGAAATGAAACTTCAAATTTGTTACCAGTGGGCTGAGAAAAATGGTCTAAAATTACCATTTAGAATTGTTGATTTTAATTACGTGAAACTCTTATATAGTCACAATCAGGGACGAAGACAAGATTTTACCTTTGCAGTAGCGAAAATATATATAACAATATGGGACTATAATCTTTAACAAATTTAGTGGTGATGAACCTATATAATTCAGGAATAAATTTTTTTTCTATATAACAAATTTAGTGGTGGCGGCTGCCACCACTTGTTCCCCTGTGGTTCCATTCTTGGTCACAAGGATTACCCTTTTGCCGTTCCAGTACAAATCTACACTTACTCCCCTCCCACTTTCTCCTTCCATCCAACATCCACTTCCAGCCGGTGAAATTTCACGAATTTCAAGCTCGCGAAATTTCATGTGCTTGTCAGTTGTCACATTTTGGTTCTTCCATCTATACTCATTGTCTTCAGAAGCTTGTTTCCATTTCTAGTAGTGTGATCGCCAGAGGTTGGTGAGTCTCCGGCGTGGACCCACGGTGGTCAAAGCCTGTAAATTGGTCAAGGAAGGTAGAGATGATTTACAGCCATAGAAACCAGAGAAGGAAAGCCGAAGAAGATGCAAGGGGCCGGATATAAAAGTTTATATAATCTTTTGAGGTACATTTTGTGATTGGGGCAGAGTTAGAGGGCTTGGGTCCAAAAGTTGGACTGGCCCATGCTTTCCTCAACTTTAAGAGGGCCAGTTTGGGAATATTAAATTGAACCCGATTATCAACATTGGATTTGGCTTCGACATACGCAAGTTTCGTTATTATCTAGTGTTTGCCCGGCATAACCTGACGGATGTGCACTCCCATTTGAGATCCCTAGGATAACATCCTGTGTCTAGTTTTTTTTTTTTCCTTCTCCCTCTCTCTCCTGAGATATCCTTAGAGTCTAGTTGTCTAACTATAAACCCGAGAGGGTATGATAACTTATGGTAATTGATTTTAACGCTTTCCTTAAAAGAAAAATGCTAAAATCATTTTCCAATCTTTATGATAACTTATTTATACGATAAAACGACAAGATTACTTTCCAATATTCGTAAAAGAGAATAAAAAAATTCGTATGTTGGGGTCATTTTACAATCTTACATGGAAAAAAGAAGAAGAAATGCATTACGTAAAAGAAAAATGCTAAAATCATTTTGGATAACCTTTTTTTGCACATCATATTTTCATTAACCTAATTGATGATACATGCAAAAGAAGTGGAGAACATGTCCCACACCTTGCATGTGCAAAGCTGTAGTAGTATGACCAAATGTGATTAATCTTGCAACTCAAATCAATCATTCGGTGGCCCATCAGCATCCAAAAGTATCAAAAGGATACCTGAAACTTTCTCTCTTGCTTTGACTTTGGGCTTCTTATAGCATCAATCATTCTCCCCATATTATCATTTTTTGGGTGTCTGGATGCTGAGAAAAGATAGTAGTTTGGTACATGAGGAAAAGGCCAGGCCAGATGAGCCGTTGGGCCTATCTCTAGATGGTAAGATCAGTGCAAAAACACAAGGGCTAGTTCCATAATTGAGTTATTTTTTGGGTGGTATTAATGCCAAAACCGTTTTTGTTTGAGCCAAAACCGAAGTGCTTAGAAACTTCGTACCATGTGCAAAGTACAAGTTTTTTATGCACTACAGTTTTGGCACAAACAAAAATGGTTTTGACATTATAATTTCCCTATTTTTTAATTTAGCAATCAAATATGACGTCATGCCTAGCTATTAATTGCATCATAACATGTTTATATATATTTTTGAAAATGAGTGAATACATTTAGACTCTAGCATGTACTTAGAAGATTATAATAATAAAAATGGTAATTGATGTGATTCTTTTGGGCTAATGCCAGCCCAGACTAAACTAAGGCCTGGCTAGCCCAATTGGGAATATGGCTTGGAACCCTGTTAAAAATAAAAATAAAAGACACTTGGAAATTGGAACTTCAATAGAATGGAATCCACAACAAAGACACAGTAGATTAGACCTATTAATGCTGCAAAAATAACTATTTCTCTCTGCTATTATGGTAATTTTTTCTGACCTGATAAATTTATACGTGCCGTTGATCAAGTAAACCAATATTGTCACGTGCTATCTGACCTAATTCGAGTTACCCTTAAGTACATGAAAACATGTCCTCTAAGCAATACAAATTAGAATCAATCTGATAGACAAGGTCAATCTGATTTGTGCTGATCGAGAGACTAAGAAGGTAGATTTGTGGTTGCACGGTCAATTCATTTTTAGGACTTGCAGATTCAGCTTTGAGTGCAGAGGTGATCGCGCGCCGCTCTTGATTTTGCTGTGTTCTTGGTGTTGTCCGATTATAAACGAGGGGTGTTCGCAGCAATTAGTGAAGATTCTATGAGAGAGGTATCGTGTCCTATGGTCAGAGACGGACTCGGGATTTCAATTCAAAGGTGGCACCCAAAATCAATATCCTCCCTATCTCCATCCCACAAAGATAGTTTATTATAAAACAACAAGTAATTTTAGGATAAAAATCTCAATTTGTTCTTTAATTTGATATCAAGAAATATAAGAAATTAGCACGGAGGTGCTTTATTTCTTTATTCAAGAATTGGACTTTTTTTTTGTAGTGAATCTTTATGGGCTGAAATAGTAATTAATATAAATAAATAAAAAAAGCACATGTGTTCGAAGATTAAGTATTTTTATTAATCGAAAAGGTACACATTTTCATATGTTAATCATTCATCAATATGATTAATACTGAGAAATTACATATCTTCATCGATTAATTACTCACCAACATGCTTAAATGTGTTTTTTCTTTATTCAAAAAATTTAAACTTTGATCATAATTTTTTATTTTTTCTATTCCTCTTGCCGAGCCGAGATAAACCAATAATACACAAAAAAAAATTGATGCAAAACTAAAAAAACACCAAAAAAATAAGTCAGGTGACTTTTTTAGGCCAAAACATCACAAGTAAAATACGAATTTTGAAGAATAACGCTAATTTTTTAATACGAAAGTATTTTTTTTACCCGGGTGACACGTGTCAGTGTGTCACCCTGCCCCTTGAGCTCCATCTTTGCCTATGGGTTTGGACGTCATGGTGGAAGATATGAGACGGGATACGCATCTGATGGAGGATTGCGAAATTACATTTGTTCAAAGACAGCCAAATACAGAATTTTTGGCAAGCTCCGGATTGTGAGGCTCTAGTGCAACAATTTGGAAAGCTAGGCTTCCTAATTGGTTGCTTTGTCCCCAGGAAAAGATGACTCACTTATTCGATGTATTTGATTGCTTTGAGAGTTTGAGTTATAAAAAAGGATCCTTCTAGTGATCGCCCAGTGAAAAAATACATGTTCTTACCATTAAAATTAAAGTACATTCTTACTGGTCAAAGAATGGTTTTAGTGACAGTCTAGTGAGTTGGTTTTAGATTTCTCCATAAAAAAATTTGTACGAAGTATTTGACAAAAAGAAAGAAAAAGGTCAATGTACATTTTATTTAGATAAAATGGCTTTTCAAAAACCCGATTTGATTAGAGAACTGTTGTCAAGAGTCTCTGGACCCATTTGGGCTAATATAAAAGCTACTTTTAAGTTGGTGAAACAAATGTTTAACAGAGCCATGGATATAGCCAATAATTTATCTTGGATATGCTTTTCTCTGGTAAACTACTTGGGAACTGAACAATACAGCACATGATAATCTGCATTACCATGCCGATTCAAAGGCTTTAAATAGTGTTGAGCTATACAATGTAAACAGTTCAGATCAATTTTTTGAGCTCGGATCGGTAACTGTTTCTTAGGCACAACCACCAAATTCAAAGGCATTTTTTCTCTGAATTGGTGTTCATAGTTGCCGTATTGGCTTAATACAATCGTCTCAAACGTTCCACAATATTAGAAATTTGAATAGACATGCATAGCTTTCATTAATATTTATTGATGTATCCGAACATTTGTTTATAATTTTTTTTGATGAAGTAACATGCCTTTATATGAATCTAGGAGAGGCGTTGTGCGGTAGGTGTTGTGCGTCATGTTGTGCAGCAAAACTACGTTGTTTTGCTCATTTTCTTAGTATATCTAAGGGTCCTGTTTGGAGAGTTAAGTGTGGAGTTTAATTTTATGATTCAATTTTAGGGGATTTAGGCTCTTTAGGGTAGAGTATAGTGGGTTTAGACACTTAGATTTAGACACTTTGGATTTAGGCATTTTAGATTTTGGGTTTAAGCACTTTGTAATGGTTTTTTTCTCCTCCAAACAAGGCCTTTGGAAGCTTTGGAAGTGTGCTAAAAAATAAGCAAAATGACGTAATTTTGCCGCATAACATCTACAGCATAGCACCCACCCCAGATTCCCTTTGTATATGTTACAAGTCTTTGTGACTAAGAAATCGAAACCAACTAAGAAAATATGTGTAACAAAAGGAAACCTAAACTAACTTGGAAACGCAAATAATTATCTATCATAAAAAGGAAACATAATATTAGAACATAGAAACATGGTAACATAATATTTCTTACTTAATATTACGATCACACACGCAGATATACAAATAAAAAAGAAACAATTCCCAATGCATGCATCAGGCTCTTGCAGCTGCAAAGTACTTCAACGTCGGAAAATCTTGTTTTATGAAAAATGCAATCGGACAATGCCACAACCCCTTTCGATCGAATATCACCTCATCCTATTTATGCATCTTTCCTCCTGAAGTCCGAAATATTTCAAGGATAGGTACAGCCCCTTACATAAGTGCCCATTAACGCACCTTAAGTTATATTGGTTATGTCTATTTATTTTGTTATTCGGAGTTTGACATTCGTTTTCCTCTTTTCAGGACTTTGGGAACAATTGGATAGCATTGGGAGCTAAAGCGAGGTTAAGAGGCGTCACGGGGGAGTCCATAACGTGGTGAGAAGTGCAAAGAGGTCCCGGCGGGGATCTAAGTTTGCGTGCGAAATTTTTACACTCATGAAACTCACACCTGGATACCAAATTGTATTACAGATTACCTGTTGCATGCATGCCTGCTTACTCCTTACACTTAATTGTACACAGAAATTCCCACTGAATACCTAGCGAGGAAGAAAGGAAAAGAATCTTCTTATCTTGCAGGAGCGGACTAGGAAAGGAATCTACTACTTCTAGTACTACTTAGTAAGTTTAGGAAAGGAAACTTTCTATAGACAAGAGACGGTGCATTGCTTAATTTATTGACTCCCCCCTTCCACAAGTTATTCTCATTTCATTTACATTCTCTCTCTCTCTCTCTCTCTCTCTCTTCATATGCACATATACACCACTCTACTGCCTCCGCTCTCACCCGTATTGAGATAGAGAAGAAAGAGAGATGGCATCGGGCCAGGGAATACTCGGATCACTTCTGTTGATTTTGATTCTGGTTTCATCTGGTATGTGATATTATTTAAGTAAATCATTCGAATGCCGACTATAATCAGACCATGTGAGGTGTCACATCAGATGATATTAAAACGCATACATAGTATTATTTACGTTCTCGTTGTAACATTAGAGTTTCCGTGTTATTGTTACTTTGTTAGTAATCTGTTTGGTTATCTTCGTAATGCCTTTTACTAAGGAAACATTATCGGCAAAAACTGAATTTCTACACTTACGATTGAGAATGATATGATAGGAAAGTGAAAGAATGACAACGTACCATAACATAACATATGCTTAATTTGTATAATTATTGTGTTTTAGTGATTAGCGAAGTTTTTTCGTATAAGAATATAATGTTTTTATCGGTATAAACATATGCTTTGCATAATTATTGTGTTTTAGTGATTATGCCTTCAATCTGGATATTGAAAAATCTGTCATGGATATATTTTCAGCGCCAAAACTATCCGAATCAGCAAGAATTTTCACTCTCGTAAACGACTGCAAGGAGACAATATGGCCCGGAATCACACCAGGGGAGAACTTCAATGGTGGTGGCGTTGTCCTAAAACCAACCCAATCCATTGTCTTCACAGCTCCAGTGGGGTGGGCGGGCCGAATATGGGGCCGAACGGGCTGCAACTTCGACAAGAATGGAAATGGCACTTGCCAAACTGGCAGCTGTGGCAACTCCCTCAAGTGCACGGCCTCCGGCAAAACCCCCGTCTCGCTTGCCGAATTTACCCTCGCCTCCATTGATTACTACGACGTTAGCCTTGTCGATGGTTTCAACATTCCAATTGTTGTCAAACCCATGAATGG
This sequence comes from Vaccinium macrocarpon, assembly GCA_022606695.1. Classification (NCBI taxonomy): domain Eukaryota; kingdom Viridiplantae; phylum Streptophyta; class Magnoliopsida; order Ericales; family Ericaceae; genus Vaccinium; species Vaccinium macrocarpon. The sequence continues at coordinate 23,073,360 of CM040170.1, read as the reverse complement.
CGGGGGAAATTGTAGCGTTGCCGGTTGTGACCAAGACTTGAGGACAACTTGTCCTTCGGAGCTCGCTGTTAAGTCCAATGGAAAGACTATAGCGTGTCGAAGCGCGTGCGACGTGTTTGATACCGACGAGTATTGTTGTAGGGGCGTTTTTGGTAATCCAATTACCTGCCAACCTACCTCTTACTCTAAATTATTCAAAGCAGCCTGTCCTACGGCGTATAGTTATGCCTATGATGATCCTACAAGCATTTTCACTTGCTCTGGGACAGATTATGTTATCACATTTTGCTCTTCAAGGTACCTACTTCATTTTGTAATCCCATTTAACTCACAATACCATCAACGTAAATGTTTTTCGTACCGTAACAATTTGAGATAAATAGAGAATATCAAAATCGGTATCTTTACAAAGTTGGTAAAATCTAAATATTACATTAGGTTTTCGAAAGTTGTTTCGCTTTAACAAGGCGAAACTCAGGGTAATTCACAAATAGCAATTTTTGTGAATTTCAAAAAATAAAACATCAAGGAGGCCTCTAATTACTGCTCTAAGTTTCTCCTAAAAAACAGTATTTGTTCTAAATTTTAATGGTAAAATGTACAATATAAAATCTTTTCATATTTTTGGTACTAAAGGCATGAACGACATTGATTTTTTTTTTAATTAAGATGATTTCATTAATGTCTTTTGCTAAATCAAACATTAATTGTTGGTGATGATTTTTTTAATTTTATTTTTCAGGAACCAAACTGTGTGTACATATCACAACAACAAGCTCTATTGCAGTGATTCACAAAGCCCAAAATTGTTGGTTGGGAAATGGTGGTCGTTGATGCTTGCATTGCCTTTAATGATTAACTTATGGTTGATCTCTTAGGAGATATTTATAAATATACAATTCTTTTTCCTTTTTTTTTTTGGGTTGGTTTTGGAATGGGGGAGCCAATTATAATATGAAAAAGTATTTCCTTCTCCACACAATGTGGGTACTGAAATTGAATGTATGTAAGGACCTTACTTTTTGTGGCTTCTTTTGGCAAAATTGAGGAGTTACAATTGCTTGCTTGTGTTTTTTTCACTTTAAGCGTTATCAAATTTGAGTTCTCATATTAACATATCTGGATATATAATTTCACTTGGCGCTTTATTTAACACAAGCTATATCTTTAAATGAGCTATACAAAATAACTTGATTGGTTTACGAATCCGGGGCCCTTCTAATACGTGGTGCGCTACACAAGAGTGCAATAATTGATCCGAGCCGTCCAAAAAAATTAGCCCAACGTTCAACCATAAATGAAACAAAAACAGTACCAGTTTTGAGCAAAGACTAACAGAATTACTTTTGCTTTGGACCCCTAAATATTTTTCAAAAAGCCTTTTTTTTTTTACTTATTTTCTGTTTTATTCAGGAATTGAGAATTCCAATCATAATTTTTTTACTTTTTCCGATTCATCTTGTTGAGAAGAACCAATAATTCACAAAAGTTTGACAGAAAACGAACAATTGCGAGAAAAAATAGAATAAAGACAAAAAAAAAAAGCAACTTTGTTTTTTAAGCCAAACTAGGCCTTAGTTTTGAGGCAAATGACAATAGAAAATTGCATTCTCGCTTTTGGAATAGATAGTCACGGGCATGTGTATTGCATTTGCTTCGACATGACCAACAAATTTTGATGCACAAAAAAAAAAATATATCGCTCAAATGTCATGTGGTGAAGGAGCTTGTTGTGTAATCGGATTCGTTGGAAAGATATACACATGAAGCGTGTAACAATTAAATCAATTAAATAAGCAACAGTTTGAAAAATAACTCTATACAGGGGATAGATAAATTGATGACAAAAAAAATTATTAAAAAAAAATATTTTTGAAAAGATAAAAAAAAAAAACCTTTAAGTCACTTTTGTTTTTCTTTTTCTCTTTTTTGAGAATTATTACTTCATTACAGGGGAATTATCTTTTTTTACTCCTATAAAAAAAATAAAAAATTTCAAGTCACTTTTGTTAATTTTCTTTTTGAGAATTGTTACTTGACTTCATTACTTTTTTTGGTGCAAAGAAATTTCAAGTCTCTCTCTCTCTCTCTGTCGACCGATTTGGAAGGAAGATGGCTACCGGCGGCAGCAGTGGTGGCAAGGTGTCGTTTAAGGTCACTCTCACCTCCGATCCCAAGCTTCCCTTCAAAGTGTACGTACAAACCCCAAAACCTGCAAAATTCTCATCTTTAGGTTTCCCGTTTTCTTAACAAACAAAACACCTTCGATTAATTCGATTCTTTTTTTTTTTTCCCCTCTTTCAGGTTTAGCGTTCCCGAAGCAGCACCCTTCACCGCAGTCCTCAAATTCGCCGCTGAAGAATTCAAAGTCCCTCCTCAGACCAGCGCCATCATCACAAACGGTATTCACCATCCCAAAATGTATATTTATGCACCAATTTGTGTTTATAGGTTTATTTGCGTCTGTGGTGAAAAGAATTTCTGGGTCTTCGAACTGATATTAATGGTTTAATATTGTTTTGGTATGTGACATTCCTAAACTTCTAAAGCGCTGTCAAAGTTCCAAAATTGAACGATGTATCTTGTTAAACAAACAAGATATCAATTAGGCTCGGTTAAGATATAGATAAGCATATATACATATATGTGTGTGTTTTTACACAAAGAAAACCAGAATCCTTACAAAGGGCGTACCCCTGTAATAGAAGTAAATCATCGAAGAGCAAAGTAAATAAGGTTATCCAATTGTTCTAGTGCTTAATAAGATCTTAGGAGATATATTCCAAGCTTTACGCTAAGTTTACGGCATTATTCACCACAGGGCCCCAGGGGCAAACTTTTCCCCTTACATCCCTTACAACAGTTCGTGAGAGAACATTTGGTTCCATGGGGGGGTTGTGGAAAATTGTGGCATTCCTCTGCTCCAAATGTGATATACGTCACCAGCCATGGCTAACTTGTATAGAAAACAATTCTTCATCAGACTCTGAGTAGCCCTTGTAATTCCTTTGACCATGTAGAAGGTGCTTTGTTTGCATACAATATTTATAATATTGAATCTATATCGACTTGGCATGGGGCGAAGCTAAAAACAAAGGATAAAATGCCTCCACAGCTTGACAACATTGGGTTGTTGGGGATCCACATGCATTCCACACGCATAAATGAAATCCAATTTGGGGATATTCTTGCACCAAACCACATAGTGCCAAGTAACATTTTCCTTTGAAAGACAATCCCTCTAGGCTATTTTGACTGAGAAACATCAAAACAAATACCAGCTGGATTCCAGATAACTTCATCTCTATGGGAGAAATTGGGTTTTAAATACATGGACTGTGATCCATTTTGTGTTTAATGGAACTGTTTCTTTGCCTCGGCCAATCGACTTATCATTGCAAACGATAGAAGATAAATTGGAAAGTAAAGAGTTACCTAGGCTGTGTTTGGTTAGGAGTTTTGAGGGAGTTTAGTTTAGTTTTGATGATGTAAGCAGGTGTAATAAGTGGAGAGAGATAGAGAGAAAAGTGAAAAAAATGATGATGTCAGCAAAATAGAAACAAAACTAAACCGGAGGAAAACAGACAACCGAACATGGCCCTAGAGTTCTGACAACATTGTCACCCAAGATTTTGTAGAGGGACCAATTGGATGCCAGTTGTCCAACCATAAAAAGTTTTGGAACCATCATTAACCTGGTGCTTGTTAGAGCTGGTCTGACTAGCCTAAGCTTGAGATGCAGACTCATAGAGAACATAGCAGCTTTAATTTCCTCTTTGATATGCTGGATTTTTTGGGAGTATCCCCTTATAGGTTTTTAGTCCTCGATTTCTTCTGTACATAGGTGGCATCCACTTGATGCCTTCTCAATAAAACTTTATTACTTCAAAATAATATTAAAAAATTCCTCAGCTGTTGCATGTTTAATGGAGAGTCATGTTGATCAGTGGGAACTCTAGCCTTGATCAAGTTCCTCATGATGCCCACATCCTCTTTTTTTCACTGCAAACTTGGTTCCCAACATCTTTTCACAGAACTTAATAATGCACTCCTTTACTTCCTTAGGATCTTCAACCTTGTTGGCCTGTCACCTAGGTCATCGTTGATAGAAAGGGTTTTATTGCTCATTCTATAAGCAACCATCTTGTTTTGAAAGAAACTAATGTTTTGGTCCCCAAGTTTAAGCCAATGAATTCTAGATTTTTCCTTGTTGAAGGATTTCCTAGCAATATTTAAAATAAGCGTACTCATCAGAGCTTCCTTCTCATTTAATGTTGGTTTCAAATGAAGAGATTTTTTGTTATTATTAAAAGAGAAGAACTTAAATTTTGGTTTGATAGTAAATAGTTTAGGTATGGATGAATTTGGAACTTCATTGGATAGATTTAAAATGACTATAAAGAGTTGTTTGGAATCCTTCAAGTTGAAGATTGTCGTTACACAAGGATCCTGATTAAATCGATGTCTTCAATCTCTAATTTTCAGACTACGTATAGATAAACCTTTATATTTTGTCAATTTAAAAAGTCGATCCCTTCATTTGGATTTCACGATTAACGAAACGAAGCCCGATTGTTGGTTTATGTTTTCAGCTAGACAGGCTGTTCAATTTTGAAACTATGATAGTGCATTACAAGTTAGGAATTCTAATTTGAGTAATTGGATTATAGAAGTCGCTAACGGGTCATGCGAATCAAGGTAGGAACGGACTCCTACAGTTGTTTGTAAACTAATCGTAGAATTATCCGCGCAGAATCTGGTGAAGCTACTTTAAGTTTCACTAAGTTGTCCATAGTTTCCCTTGGCTTGTTTGTTCAGCACTTTAGCCGGATTTGGCTGTTATGCTAGAAACTTGGACAATCACCAACATTTTCGAATAAGTTTTTTTCCTTTTCTAATTGAGCGATTGGGTTCAGAAGTTACAAGTGCCTCCTTATTTGGTTTGACAAGACCTTGCACACTCAGAGTTTTGGTAGAGATGTTGGAAGAATCTCACAACAGCAAGTTCTATCATAATGTCACTGGTAGACTATAAATTAAAATTTTTGATATTCGGCTGTATCATAAACCTTAATTTTTCCTTTGTGACACAGATGAATTGATATTTTTCTCAAATTTTCTTCTTCCATTTGGAGAGAAGAGATATAGGACCTGTTAGAATATGTTTATTGATTAGTTGTCCCACATTGGGTAGCTATGTAATATATTAGTATCTCTCATAATATAAATAAACACTTGTGTGGTAGGGTTTGTTAACACCCTACACTTCTCTCTCTTTCTCTCTCTCTCCAACAACATGGTATCAGAGCACTTTCTAATTCCACCTTAAACCACCAGCAAAACCCTAAATCCCTAGCCCCCAACCCTAACTCTACACCGCCATGCCATCTACCACGGCCTCACGATTGAAAACCCTAACTCTACAAATTGGCCATCTACCGGCCTCAATAAAAATTGAAACCCTAACTCTACTGCCCGCCCGAAACCCCTAAATCCTAACCTTCAATCCCCAAATTGAAACCAAATCGAAACCCTAAACCAACCCAATCGACATTCCTAGCCAGAATCAACCAACCCGAAACCCTAATCATCAAAATCGATCTTCAAATCGACCATCCAACCCCTGTCAACAGTTCAAAACTTCATAATCAAGTTCGAAATCCCAAACCAAAGTTCGAAAATCCTATATCCAGGTTCGAAACTCCATAAATCGACTTACCCAGTACTCGAAACTCCCTAAATCAACTGACCCAATGCTCGAAATTCACTGATTGATGCTCGAAATCTGTTGTTGATGCTCGTAATCCACTGATTAATGCTCGAAATCTGTTGTTGATGCTCGAAATCCACTGATTAATGCTCGAACTTCGCCATTTGATGCCTCGAAATTCATCGATTGATACTCAAATCAATCATTTTACGCTCAAAATTCACTGTTGATGCTCGCATTCCACTGTTGCTGCTTGAAATTCATTGTTGAGGCTCAAACTTGTCTGATTGGTATGATCTAGTAGTAGATGCAGACTTTCAGTGATTTCGTTTAGTATTGGCTATTGGTTGTTGCTTCGTTGGTTTGTTTGGTTGTTTTGTCGAGACAGTTGGTTATCCTTTTTTACTGGTGGTGGTATTTTGTGGTGATCAGTAATTATGTCTGAAGAAAAGTCTGCATCTATTCCTAATTCTGGTTGTTCTTCTAGCTCTTCTCGGCGTCGTGAGAAGGATTCCATTACCACCATTCTTTTGAATGGCAATAATTATGCTATTTGGTCTCGTGCTGTCAAAGTTTATTATATGGGTGAGAGAAAATTTCATTATTTGACAGACAGTCCTCCTAACAAAGATGCTAAGGAGTATAGTGACTGGGAAGCTGAGGATTGTCATATTCGAGTTGAGTTGTGGAATAGTATGGAACCTCAGATCAGTGGCCCTCTGTTTTATCTTGATAGTGCCAAGGAGGTGTGGGATCGGGTTGCCAGGATGTATTCAGGGATTAATAATCTTCGTCGTACATATGATCTCCATCATCAGTTCTTTTCTCTGTCATTTGGTACTGGAACGTTGGAGGACTACTATGCCAGGTTTCGTGGTATTTGTGAGGAACTTCGGGTTTATGAGCCTATCTCCAGTGATCCTCAGGTTATGGCGCGTCAACGTGAGCGTTTGGAGGTTGCTCGTTTTTTGCATGGTTTACCATCATTTTATGATCCAGTCCGGTCTCAGATATTGGGAGAGCGGGAGTTGTCATCTCTCGATGAGGTGTTTAGTCGTCTTCGTCAGGCTTCTATCTCAGATGTTGGTTCTGTCTCTCCGTCACCATTTGATCGTTTTGCTTTAGCTTCAGTGGGTTCTAGTGGTTTTGGGTCGAGTACTGGCCGTGGTCGCGGCCGTGATTCTGGGTTTGGCAATCGTGGTCGTGGTTATGATTCAGGTAACAGTTCTGGTGGTCGTGGTGATTCTGGGTTTGGTGGTCGTGGGGGAAATAGCCGTGGTTGCACGTCAGGGGAGGTAGTTCTGGTCGCGGTGGTTCTGGTCGTGGGCGTGGTACCAAGTTCTATACTCATTGTCGGGGTACCAATCATACAGTGGACTATTGTTATGATCTTCATGGTTTTCCCAGGCTCATCAGGTTGCTCATTCTCGAGGATCTTTGGCGGTTTACTCATTCTCTTGGCGACAATTGTAGGACTATCTCGCCAGAGGAGTATCGGCGTCTTCTATCCATTGACCTTCATTTTTTTTGCGGCTTCATCTTCCGCGACTACGTTCGCCGCATGTGTCCCTCCGTTGTTTGTGTTATGTCATCTTTTTCCTCTCCTTGGGTTATCGATTCTGGTGCTACCAATCATATGACTGGTACTTCTAAATTCTTTTCTACTTGCCAGCCCATGGATAAAACTTTTCATGTTACCTTAGCAGATGGTTCTACCACTGAGGTTACTGGTTTGGGTTCAGTTTCTGTCTCTCCATCGTTTACTTTAAACTCTGTTTTGCATGTGCCTCGTTTACCCTTTAACCTTGTATCTATTAGTCAACTTACAAAATCCTTAAATTGTTCGGTCACATTTCTTCCACATGGTTGTGTATTTCAGGATCTCAAGACGGGGAGGACGATTGGTGCCGGTGTTGAGCGTGGTGGTCTGTATTACCTAACCAGTAGTAGTGTTCAACCAGTTGCTCTCCAGTCATCCGAGTCCTTATATCAACAACATTGTCGGCTTGGTCATCCATCTATTCAGAATTTGAAGTGTCTAGTGCCCTCGTGTAGTTCTGTTAAGGAGTTATCTTGTGAAGTCTGTGAGTTTAGTAAACATCATAGAGTGTCATTTTATCCAAGGGTTGAGCTTCGTGTGTCCCATCCTTTTCAGTTAGTTCATTCATATATTTGGGGGCCTATTCATGTGCCCAGTGTTTTTGGTTTTCAGTATTATGTTATTTTTGTTGATGATTTCTCTCGTATTACATATCTTTATCTTATGAAAGAGAGATTTGAGTTAAAGACTATTTTTAAACCATTTTACATGGAAATAAAGACTTCGATTTAATACTTGCATTAGTGATGTTTTCTTGTGACAATGCTTGGCGTGAATTTTTTTTCATAGTACTTTATCTCAGTTTTTTGATGATCATGGGATTATTCATCAGTCATCCTGCTCTCGGACTCCACAGCAAAATGGGGTTGCTAAACGCAAGATTCGACACTTATCAGAAGTTATGCGTGCCATGTTATTTCAAATGAGGGTTCCTAAATCTTATTGGAGTGACGAGGTCCTTACTGCATGCTATTTGATCAATCGTATGCCCTCTACTATCCTTGGGGGTGGATACCCGCGCGATCCCCGCTTCCCTGTGCGGCCTCTCCACCCATTACCCCCTGGGTTTTGGGTGTACATGTTACGTTCATGCTCTGGATCCCGACCAGAGTAAATTGGACCTGCAGTCCATTAAATGCATTTTTCTTGGTTATTCTCGCACTCAGAAAGGATATAAATGCTACTCCCCATCTTTACGTCGTCATTTCGTGTGTGCGGATGTCACATTTAATGAGTCTCTTCCTTTTTATTCGGAGTCTGTCCCCACTACTGATTTGTCTGCCTATGAGTCTATATGTCCTATAGCTGTCCCGTCTAGTCCCGTTCCTCCACCAAAACCTTTGCAAGTGTATCATCGTCGTCCTAGAAATCAACCAGTTGTGCCTCAGCCAGCACTATCTCAGTCCGAGCCTCAGCCAGAGCCCCAACCAGAACCCTCTCAAAGCCCAGACGACACCACTTTCACCCAATCGCCCGTCCCTTCTCCGTTGCGGGATCCAAACAACCTTGATCTTCCTATTGCCCACCGTAAAGGTATTCGGTCCTGCACTCTCCATCCTATTGCTCATTTTGTTTCCTATGATCATTTGTCACCGTCTCTTCAAGCTTTTTCTACGTCAGTTTCTTCTTTGTTTGTTCCTAAGTCGGTTCAGGAGGCCTTATCTGTGTCTGAGTGGCGGACAGCTATGGAGGATGAGATGTCTGCCCTTCATCATAATGGTACTTGGGACCTGGTTCCTCTTCCTGCTGGTAAGACACCTGTTGGCTGTCGTTGGGTATTCACTGTTAAGTATCTTCCTGATGGTACTGTTGAGCGCTATAAAGCACGACTGGTTGCCAAAGGCTACACCCAGACTTATGGTGTTGATTATTCGGAGACATTCTCGCCTGTTGCTAAACTTGGCTCTGTTCGCATTCTTATTTCTCTAGCTGCAAATCTTGGTTGGCCATTATTTCAATTGGATGTCAAGAATGCATTTCTCAATGGGGATCTTCAAGAGGAGGTTTACATGGAGCAACCACCTGGGTTATTTGCTCAGGGGGAGCGTAATCAGGTATGTCGGCTTCATAAAGCTCTTTATGGCCTTAAGCAGTCTCCTCGGGCCTGGTTTGGCAAGTTTAGTGATGCTGTTTTGAGGTTTGGCATGCATCGTAGTCAGACTGACCATTCTATGTTTTCCCTCGCATCTGATCGAGGGAAAGTATTGTTGATTGTTTATGTGGATGACATTATCATTACTAGTAATGACCAACGATGTATTGATGAGTTAAAAATCTTCTTACATCAGCAATTTCATACTAAGGATTTGGGAAAACTTCGGTACTTTTTAGGTATTGAAGTGGCCAGGTCCAAAGAAGGTATTAGCTTATCACAGAGAAAGTATGTACTGGATATTCTTGAAGATACAGGATTGTTGGGAGCTAGGCTTTGTTTGAGACTCCTATGGATCCTAATGTCAAAGCGTGTGTGGACGGGGGAGTTACTTCATAATCTGATCAAGATCGCCGTCGGTTGGTTGGTAAATTAAACTATCTCACGATTACACGCCCGGATATCTCATTTGCGATTAGTTTGGTGAGTCGGTTTTATGTCGACTCCTCGTTATCCACATTGGGAGGCTGTCCTTAGAATTGTGAAGTATCTTAAGCTACATCCGGGGCCGGGGTTTATTGTATCGGCGAAAGTGGACACTTACGTGTTGGCGTATCGATTCCCGATTGGGCGGGGAGGACCATCTGATAGGAGATCTACTACTGGTTATTGTGTCTTTCTCGGTGGAAATCTTGTTAATTGGAGAAGCAAGAAACAGACAGTAGTAGCCCGTTCCAGTGCAGAAGCAGAGTATAGAGCAATGGCACACACGACATGTGAGGTTGTGTGGCTGCGGTCATTTCTTGAAGAGATTGGATTTAGTGTGCAACTGCCTATGCCTCTGTATTGTGATAATCAAGCGGCTATTCACATTGCCGCAAATCCAGTATTTCATGGGAGGACTAAACATATTGAGGTTGATTGTCATCTAGTGCGTGAGAAGTTGACTGGTGGTGTCATATCTACTCCATATGTATCTACGGGTGCTCAGTTGGCCGACATGTTTACCAAATCATTATTTAAGCCGCGGTTGGAGTTGCTATGTAACAAGCTGGGACTTTTTGATATTTATTCTCCAGCTTGAGGGAGAGTGTTAGAATATGTTTATTGATTAGTTGTCCCACATTGGGTAGCTATGTAATATATTAGTATCTCTCATAATATAAATAAACACTTGTGTGGTAGGGTTCGTTAACACCCTACACTTCTCTCTCTTTCTCTCTCTCTCCAACAACAGGACCTTTGGGATTTATCAGTTGCCAATGTGATTTGGTTTTCTTTAAAATGTTTTTTTTTTCTTTCCTTCCACTGGAAATCCATTGAAAGAACTAAGAAAGAAGTCAGGACAATCTGAACACAAAATAGAAAAAAGACCCTTTGGAAGGTTTGAAACCCAACTTGAGAAGGGCACCAAAACGTGTCTTACATATCCATTGGGCTGTATGATTTGTTGTTCTTGGGATCCAGCAGAAGCTAAGATTTGGTAGTGTTTTCTCCTGTTTTTTAAAAACCAGGCATGAGCAGTAAGCGCGAGTGTGCCTAGACTTGTCGTCCAATGTGTGTGTAGGCAAGACACCTCGATCTGACTTTGTACCTAGCAATAGTGTGTGACCCAAAGAAAGAAAACTTTTATCCACTATGCCCACAATAATATCCTCTACCACTCTTCCTAGTAAATATCCACATTGGACATATGGACCTGTAATTTTATGACTGTATGGAAAGAAGAACGAAATAAAAACTAGAATCACTCCATTAGATCAGATTAAGGAAGTTGAATCATTAAAATAATTTGGTCCACCTTCCTTGTCCTTGACCCAAATGAGCCAAAATTAATTTGTATGGACCAAAGTTTTCAGAGGCGAAAGCACAAGACGAGATGTTTCCCCTCGCCTCATGCCAACCTCCCCTCACATGAGGTGAGGTGCAAGCCTCGAGGAGTTGAGGCGTAAGTCTTTTGAGTTTTAAGTTTCAATTTAATAGATACTTAAAATTATGAGCAAGAGAGTAATTGTGGGCTACCACCTCCAGATAATCGAGCGCTACGTGGACAACGCGCGTTCGATTTAGAGTTGCCACCCAGGTTTGAGCTTTGCCACCCGAGGAACTGAACTTGAATGACATCTGTGCTTTATTGGAAAGGTTTTGTTACCGGTCCGTCATAACCATAGTAATTTGGGTTCAGGAGCCACGTTACGAGAGGGTAGGGTTTTATGGCACCCGACGAGAGGGTCAATCTCTACTGAGTGTTTATGGGATTTCGAAAACATTGTCTCCTGACTTTGTTCATGTTGCATGCAAGTGTGTGGAAAGTGAACAGATTATTGCAAACACAGATGATAAACATGAGAAAACGTGAAATGACAGTATAGACAATTAAACAAAATCGGCTGCTGTAAACATTCTTGAGCACGCAGCTATGGACCAGAGCGCTCAAGAACTTGTCTTGAGCGCCCAAGTGATGCTTCCTTGGGTCTCTGAATTAACTTGAAATGGGCACTGGAAGGGTCAGTGCACCCCTAGGAATTACAAAATTCATAAACAGGGAACAAAACAGATAAGGTGCTGGAAGAACACTTGAGCGCCCAAGAGTGGGTTCCGAACAGATTCAAAATAAACTGATTTCGAGCTCTGGAGAGGCCAGAGCACGCTTTAGAAAACACATTTGACTTTGAACAGGTACCCAAGACATTTGAACTATTTTTCAAAAATTGAACTATTAAAATGAACAATAAATAACAAAAATAAGCGTGAAGTGGGCATTTCGGGTATTGATCTGACCAGAAAATCCAAAGAAGCACAGCTGAGCGCTCAGAAGAAACTTGGGCGCTCAGGAACTGGTCTTGAGTGCTCAAGAGTGTCTGGGCTCTGAGGGTTTGAACCTCTCTTCTTGTTGCAATAAAGGCCAGCTAGGCTCAGTCTCTCTATGGGGACCTGGCCCGAGCCTGACGGGCTCCCCTCAGGGTGTCAAACAGTGAGTAACAAGGGTTATCTACCTTTTTGGTTGCTTGAAACAGTGTTCTTGTTTTAGCTGAATTGTTAGCTAGTGTTTAAGTTAAGAAGCTTGATTTGGGAGTGTATAGGTTTGAGGCATAGAGTTTATGAAGGATTTTTGAGGTTTTTGGAATATTCTATGGGATTTTTGGTAGTTTTAGGAGATTTTGCGAACTTAAAATCAGAGTGAGTGTATGGGAGAGAGTGGCTGAAGTGTAGCAGCAGTGTATGGACGTCTGGTATGGAAGTGAGGTGTACCTCTGGTAAGGAGTAAGTGAGTGAAGGATATAATCATGGGTCAAGGGTTGGAAAGGGGGAAGGAGACTAATGATGGCGGCGTGTATAGGTGGAAGGGGGAGCGGCCTGCGTCAGCCGGTCAAAGATGCCTGATGCGCTGGAAAGATGCTTGCCATTGTCAGCAGTGCACGCGCCGGAAAGATGTTCAGTTCAAAGTCTGACCTGGGTATTTGACCGATGTTCTCGAGCGCTTGGGTGTGGTTCTTGAGCGCGTGGTTTGCATTTTCGAAAATGTTTTTGGTTTGTTTTTAAAAAGGTGTAGGCAAGGCCTCAATCTGATATCATATGTAGCGATTGCTTGTGACCCAAAGGGTGAAGCCACAATAAGGTTCATGTTTTTGCCTCGGCGAGCGATGATGTAGAATTTCCCAACTGTGTGGAAAGTAGAACCGTTATAAGTGTAAGTGTGTGTGTGTGTGTGTGTGTGTGAGAGAGAGAGAGAGAGAGAGAGAGAGAAGTGTGTAGGGTGTTAAATTAAACCTCACACATAGAACCTTTATTTATATTATGAAACGACTTAGACACATTACTTGACTAGTTAATGTGGGACACAGACATTATAGAGCAATATTAATAAGCTACTCTAACACTCCCCCTCAAGTTGGGGAATAAATATCACAAAATCCCAGCTTGTTACATAGAAACTCTAAACTTGGTTTAAACAGTGGTTTGGTTAAGATATCAGCCAACTGAGCTCCGGTAGAAACAAATGTAGTAGATAACACACCACCATCTATCTTCTCAAGAGCAATGTGACAATCCACTTCAATATGCTTTGTTCTTTCATGAAACATTGGATTTGAAGCAATATGGATTGCTGCTTGATTATCACAATACATAGGAATAGATAACTCCACACCGAACCCTAACTCCATGAGTAAAGCTCTCAACCAGACGATCTCACAAGTCGTGTGTGCCATGGCTCGATACTCTGCTTCTGCATTGGGCCTTGCAATAACCGTTGTTTCTTACTTTTCCATGTGACCAGATTGCCGCCAACAAAAGTACAGTACCCAGTAGTGGTCGTTTATCAGATGGTGATCCTACCCAATCAACATGAGTAAAAGCTTCAACACACAAATGACCATTAGACCGATAAAACAAACCTCTTCTAGGATGAGCCTTCAGATATTTCCAAGGTTCTAAAACTCGCTAGGTGCTCCCAGGTCGGCCGGGGACCTTCGAGTTTCCAGTCGGAGTACTCGGCCTTCGAGAAATTACTCGGTTTTTTTTTAATATAATATATAGACATTGTAGACAATGTAGAGACATGTAAAATTGGAAAAAATTATAACTCATGACTCAACTTTTTAGTGCTAATTGAATTGTTACAGTGTTGACTGTTTAAGAAACTATACAACAGTCAACAACAGTTATGATGAATATTTAACAACCGCCAACAGCAGGTAAAAATTCCAATTTAGGAGCTCACAAAAATTCCAATTTTGGGCTGTGGTATTAACTAATTAATAATCACTGTGAGAGAAAAAAAAAACTAAATAAACAAACAGTCAACATCAATCAATAGAATTTGTAGAATTTGTGGACAGTAATAAACCAGTACTGTGGTATAAACACATGGACCTGTGGTAAACTACACACCTGTGGACTGTGGTATATAATATCACCGAGAAGAGACCAGACTCCACTACTCCAGACGGAGAGAGAGATAGAGAGAGACGACGACGACGATAGTAGCAGTACGAGACGACGACGACAGTAGCAGACGACGACGACAAGATCTGAAGGTGACAACGATCGGAGATGAGAGACGATCACGAGGTGTGTTGCTGATTGAACTTAGAAGGTGGAGAGGCGCCTCTCTTCGATTGCGAGGTTGATTTAGGTCAATAGTGAGTGTACAATACTCGTAATTTCTGTATAAAGGTGTGTAGTTTACCACTTCGCCCCCTCAAATTTGTAGAATTTGTATTTTAATCCCGATTTTTTCCAAGTCGTTCCCAACTCGCTGAGTTGTCGATTAATTATGACTCGCCGACTACTTTCCGAGTTGACCTTCCACCGAGTAAGTCATCCGACTAGGGGTATAGTCGCCTCGATGGGGTACCAAGGAGCAACTACTCAATGAGTAGTCGGCTAAGTTATCTGAGTTTTAGAACACTGGATATTTCACAATACGAAGACAAGCTTCCCAGTGTGGAAGCCGAGGAGTTGACATAGACTCACCATACTAACAGCGAATGAAATATCATGACGTGTATCGGTAAGATAATTCAATTTGCCAACTAAGTGACGATATCGGTCCGAATGTGGAAATATCTCCCCCTAATCAACACGAAGCTTTATATTAGGATCCATCGGAGTCTCCACAGGTTTTGCTCCCAATAAACCTGTTTCCTCAAGACAAATTGATTCCCTCCTTGGATCTTGCCACCTCAATACCCAAGAAATTCCGTTGCTTACCCAAAGTCTTTAGTGTAAAACTGATGTTGTAAAAACTGTTTTAACTCATTAATGCCTTTCTGATCATCCCCAGTAATGATGATGTCATCCACATACACAATTAACACTATTTTCCCACACTCTAACTGGAGAGAGAAGACAGAATGATCAGAATGAGATAAACGCATACCAAACTATATCACAGCATCACTGAACTGACCAAACCAAGCTCGAGGTGTCTGCTTTAGACCATATAAAGCTTTGCGAAGACGACAAACCTGAGCACGCTCCTCCTGAGCAACAAGCCAGGAGGTTGCTCCATATAGACCTCTTCAAGGAGATCACCATGTAAGAAGGCATTCTTGACATCCAATTGAAACAACAATGAACCAAGATTAGCAGCAAGAGAAATAAAAATCCGGATTGAGTTTATCTTGGCAACGGGGAAAAGTCTCTGTTTAATCAACCCCATATGTTTGTGTATAGCCTTTGGCCACAAGGCGGGCCTTATACCGCTTAATAGTGCCATCCAGATTATATTTGACAGTAAAGACCCACCGACAACCAACAGGAGACTTTCCTGGCAGAAGAGGAACCAACTCCGAGGTGCCATTTTCATGGAGAGTAGTCATCTCAATCTCCATTGTTGTCCACCACTTAGACAAAGAAAAGGCCTCATATATAGTGTTAGGAACATATATAGAAGAAACTAACAAAGTAAAGGCACGAAGGGAATGAGACAGATGATTGTACGCGACATAGTGAGAAATGGGATGAGAAGTGCAAGTACGAGTACCTTTACGTAGGGCAATAGGAAGATCAAGTTCGGATAAGAAAGAAGAAACTACCAGATCTTGTGATGGAGGAGGTGTTGGGACAGGTGCTATCGGATCTTGTGATGGAGTGGGCGTAGGGGCAGGTGCTGGTGGTGCCTCCATTGTTTTGTTTCGACGAACGCACACTTACAAGGGTTTCTCCTGCACAGAAGAACCAGATGGGACTGGTATAGGAAAGACAGACTCAAACTCAGCCGTAACAGGGGTTTGTGGACCCGAATAAAATGGCAATGACTCATTAAATGTAATATCTGCACAAACAAAGTGACGATGAAGAGTGGGAGAGTAACACTTGTACCCTTTTTGAGTGCGAGAGTAGCCAAGAAAGATAACACCGGATGGACTGTGGATCAAGTTGTCCCGGCCAAGATCAAGTGCGTGAACATAACATGTGCATTCAAATACTTGAAGAGGTAAATTGTAAAGAGAACGCCCAGGGAATAAGACCTTATGTGGTATCTGACCACCAAGAACAGTAGAAGGCATGCGATTTATTAAGTAGCACGCCGTAAGGACAACATAACTCCAGTAAGACTTAGGAACTTGCATTTGAAATTGGAGGGCACACATTACTTCTAATAGATGCTAAATCTTGCGTTTGGCAACTCCATTTTGTTGTGGAGTCCGAACACAAGATGAATGGTGGATAATATCGTGATCATCAAAGAATTTAGAAAGAGCATTTTTAAAATATTCACGGGCATTACGAGAACGAAATATGCGAATGCAAGTATCAAACTGGGTTTTGATTTCCATATAGAACGACTAAAAAATAAATGATAATTCAGACCTCTCGTTCATAAGATAAATGTATGTAAGACGAGAGAAATCATTGACAAACATGACAAAATACTGAAAACCAAAAACATTTGGAACACGCATTGGACCCCAAATATCCGAATGAACTAACTGAAAAGGACGTGACGTATGACTCTCAATTCTAGGATAAAAAGACACTCTATGATGTTTACTAAACTCACAAACTTCACAGGGCAAAGTTTTAACACGACTACATGAAGGAACTAGCCTTTTTAAGGTTTTGAAGGGATGGATGACCAAGACGACAATGATGTTGATATGGTGACACTGATGACTAGAGAGCAATAGAGCTAGGGTGAACACCATCAGTAAAGTAATATAGGCCACCACGCTCAATACCACCACCAATCTTCCTCCCTGTTTTGAGATCCTGAAACACACAACCATGAGGGGGAAAAAGTGACAAAACAATTCAAAGACTTTGTAAGTTTACTAACTGACAAAAGATTTAATGGAAACCAAGGAATATGCAATACAGAGTCCAAAGTTAGAGAGGAAGTAAGTGGAATAGAACCCAAACCAATAACATCTGTAGTAGAACCATCAGCTAGGGTAACATGAGGTGGTTTACCGATAGGCTAACGAACATGAGGTGGTTTACCGATAGGCTAACGACCAGAAAGAATGTGTGAAGTACCAGTCATATGATCTGATGCACCCGAATCAATAACCCAAGGAGTAGAAGTAAGAAGAGATGCAACACAAATAACAAAAGGACTTGTCTGAGATAGCGTAGCAGTGGCAGAACCTGACTGAAGTGACACGAGGCGTTGGTACTCCTTTGCTGAAATAGTCATCGTGGCAGGAACAAAGGGAGTAACATTCGCGGAAGGAGTAACCCAATGAGCCCGAGGAAAGCCATAAAGATCATACAATACTCTACTGTGTGACTGGTCCTTCCACAATTTGTGCACAATCTAGAACCATGACCCCGACCATGATCACCACTAAACCCAGAATCATGACCACGACTAAAATTGTTTGAGCTGGATGCTTTTCCATGGCAAGAAAATGAGTCAAATCCGTTTGAAACAGCAGAAGCCATTACAAATAAACCACCGTACAATGATAACAAAAATCAACTGCAAATACTAAGCACAACCGATTACTCCCTTGAACAATCGAGATAACAACTACAAAACAACCGAAATAATCAACGAGTCTATTTAAACAAACAGGGGCGAGAAACAGAGAGTATAGATCACCGAATCAAACAGCAGGGGCGAGAAACAGAGAGTATAGATCACCGAATCATGGCTTAGACATGCATCCACCAGAAATAGACATTGATCGATCAGGTTGTGCGAGCACTGAGGTATTGTTTTTAGACACCAGAGAAGGATGTCGACTACAAGCACCAACTATGTGATTTTGACAGAAAAAGAGCATAAATAGGTCTGGGTTTAAATTTCGAATGTCAGGGGTGATGTTAGAATTCGAAATCAACTCTGTAAGGGTTCGAAATTAACTCTGTAGGGGTCGAAATCTGATTTTGAAGGTTTTCGAATGGGCTAGAGGTCACTATTTAGGGTTTTCAGGGCTCTAGGGATCTCGTTTTAGGGTTTCGAATAGATGGTGGCGATCGAGTTAGGGATTTAGGGTTTCGTTTTGGATTTTGGGTGGCTGTAGATGTCGACTGAGGCTTTAGATCAAGGTATGGTGTCGATTTGGATTGAACTTCAGAGATTAGGGTTTTGGGTTCTCGATTTTGGAGGAGAAAGATGGGTTTGGGTTTTGGAGGGGAAATAAAAACTTGAAACACTCCATTAAAATGGTTCGATAGAGTTGATTGGGTTATAAGAAAATTGAAAGGTACATTTGCGCAGGTGAAAATCCGGTTTGGTAGCAGCTTATGAAAAGTAGAAACTTTGCTTGGGAAGGAAGGATAATAAAATGATAAATAAGCGCGCTACGCTTTTGATTGGTGTTGGAACCCCTCTTTTACCTTGCAAACTTGTATTTATAGTGATAATTGTAACTGTCACAAGCCTGGAATTTTGTTCCATATACATCGTGATGCTGCCATGTGTCCCATATTCATGCACCCACTCTCCATCATTGTGGGTAAGAGCAGTTTTTGTCACCAATTTGGAGCCAAAACAGTTGCTTGATTTCCCACTCACAAAAATGGGGTTATGTGGCATTTGGATATTCTTCCCAGAAGTAAAAAGAAATGTAACTACCTCTCCTTTTCATGGGATGTTTCCAAAGACGTCAACTGACCCCTCAAGAGAGAGATACTAAACCCAATTTTCTTGGGCTTAACTTCCATGACCCATTACCCTTACCCATAAAGCTAACGACCTGACAACCCAATAATCATGAACCAAATATTCGAGATAACTGGGTTCTCACCCTGGACCTTGGCCCGTCAAGTCTAACTTTAAACAGGCCCACAATAATTTGGTTGACCTTGCTGGGCCTTGACCCAAATGAGCCAAAATAAATTATATGGATGCAAGGAATGGCTCACAATTAGGTGCCAAATTTGGTTACAAACAGGTACACAACAACTTCTTGATATCAGACATTAAGCCGTGATTTCCAGCGTAGAATTAGTTCCGAAACACAGAGAGTTATCAAATTGTTATCACTCGCAGTAGTGCCAGTTTGCATCTGCATTTTCAGCTTTGTTAGTTATGCGCTGTGATGGAAAAAATCTTATTCTAACAATGAAAGACAACTTTTGGTAGGCGACCCCCTAACTTTTAGCATACGGACATCCGAAGAAATTTGTAGTTTTGAAAGAGCAGTTGCCTTTCATTAACTGTAGATGTATGCCGTTATGCTGTGTTGGCTTGTTCAAAGCTACACAATCTGTGTCAGTTTTGGGTCCAGGCAACCTCTGAGTTTTGTATTTGATCTTATGAACTCAATTTTCATCTAGAGAAGTTACACTTTGATAGATTTTGTTGCGGTTATTATGTGATTCTATATCCTGTTGTCCCTTCTTTAATCCGATGTCATTTTGATCATTTTTTTTTTTTGTGCAGATGGTGTAGGAATTAATCCTCAGCAAAGTGCTGGTATGGCATCTCTTATCTTCATATCTAGCTTTATCCAGTTCCAGTTTATTTTTTGGATTTTGTTACTCTGTGCTAATGCATGAAATTAAAGTGCATTTGAGTGCCATATGTCCCATTCTTGATGTTCATATTTGCTACAGTATTTGCATTTATTGTGACATTGATGACAGATATCTAGTAATAAGAGTTGGAATACTGATTATCTCAGCTTGATCCATATCGTGGGGGTCCCTAGAGGCTTTGTGGAATCTTTGAATAAAGAAATTTTGGCTACATTTGAATATCGCTTAGTTACAGTGTAGCTGTTTTTGATGTCCTATGCCTTAATATTTTCTCCATTCATTGTGATGTGAACTGGCCTTCAGTTATGGAATATAGGGTTGCGTCCTTATATTCATTTTGGTGTTCTATATGCTCAGTATCCTTGCCTGCAAGATGTCCCAAAGTTATGGCAGTTGGAGTATTTTGTTTTCTTCGCATTGTCAAGAAGTAGTTGTAGTTAGCGGAAATGGGGTATTTTTAGCCTTTCAAAGAAAATTGTAAAGGAGTTGGGGGAGAGGGAAAAGGAGATGAAGATGAAAGAAAGTGGTTTGACTTTTTCCAAAATTTCTGTGGTTGTCATTTGTTAGTTTTGGATTCTCCATTGCAAAGCTGAGTTAAGAAACGTAAAGATTATCTTAGAAGAAAATTAAGGACAAGGTTGAGTTTGGTTATTTTTTATCTGAATAAGTCAATTTTAAGTTGGGAGAAAATTCTTATCTGGTTTTGGGTGAATTTGGTATCCATTTTCCCCATTTCTATGCCACAGAAATCCGTTTTTCTCTGGAGCTAACAGCGATGACACTCCAAAGCTGGAAATCTAAATTTGGTGGACTTGCTTTGAATATTGTAGCATCCACAGCAAGTAAACTCATCATATCTCTCATAGCAACTGAACAGCCTTGTCATACTCCAGTCCTGATATTGGATGCATCCATTTCAGTGTTCTTTCTACTTTTTGTTTTCTTAAAAGTTAAAACCTAGTTGTAATGCACAAATTAGGTCTTAGGTTCACTCTTGCTTCCAATTCTTTTTGCTCAATTTCCTCACATGACAGACTTCACGTTTTGTGCTTGTTCATCAATTATTGACATTTTTTTTTCCTTTTGACGTTATGTATGTTATGTATGCAAACAACGTTTTTAAATGCCACTTGTTGAACTTCCAATTGTTCATGCTCAGTTTCCTCATGTGACAGACTTCAGGATTTTTGCACTTATTTATGAATTCTTGACATTTTTTTCCTTTGACATTAAATTATGTTATGAATGGAAAAAACTTTTTTAAATGCCACTCGTTGAAAAGAAACTTATCTCACTGTATTGCTCCGTTGAATATCAGTGAATGCATTATATGCGAGCTGGTCCTAGAAGTCGAGGAATACTGTTATTACGGAAATTGCACTTGTGATGCTGAGCACTTTAATTTCGTAAAATTTGTTATAAATTTGAATTCTTAATACTTGTAATTTTAATTGGCTGTTTCAGGCAATGTCTTCCTTAAACATGGGTCAGAACTGCGCCTGATTCCCCGTGATAGGGTTGGTGCTTGAGTGGATAGAGTTTCTAGATGAAGAGACTTTGGTGTAATCACCCTTCACATTATGATGCTATGATATTTGTTCTTTGAGGTACTTCAAACTGAAATCAATAATGCTTATTAGTTGTAATACATCGATTAAGTTCCAGCCGGTACTCATTTCAAGCAGATCAGGTACTCGGGAAAAGTACCCCAATATCTTTTGTTCTAGCTCTCCTGCTCTACTCAAGTTTCTCGTTTTGCATATTGGTCCGCGATTGACTGAATTCGGTAGTATATGGCACAATTGCTGAGAATGCTGAACTTACAACATTATATTAGGGGGAGGTTTTCATTCTGCCGTGCATTGAAGTTCCATTAGGTGTTGACAGGATTTAGCCTGTTGTTAACGAGTGTGCTTAATGGGCCTTGCTAGTTGACAGTGAGATTGCTACCTTATGAATTAGTCGAGGCAAATATAAGTTGACCTAGACATTCACATTCTGAGTTTTAAAAGAAAAGAAATGTAAATGGGTAGTTGTAATAACTTTTCTACCCTACTTAGTTTTTTTTTTTTGGACCAAATCTTACCTACTGGTTAGTAGTTAAACAGTGGAGTCAAAACTCATAATGCATTGTATAATCAATTTGTCTCTTGAAAATGTGTTGGCCATACGAGACTGGTAGGAAAGTGACATTAGCAACAAGGTATATTAACTTTTATATGTCTTGAAAGAAGACATTTTGGTACTGTTACTTTAATACTTTTAAGTAACGTCGTTTCGCATTTGATGCTCTGATTAGCAGACATAAATAAAATATTGTCCCTCTCAAATCTCAAGATTTTTTATTTTTAAATGGTTTCCAGGGATGCAAATGAGTCAAGTCATTTATGAATTGTTCGAGGCTTAACTTGGAAAATGGTTAAAAGCTCGGTCGAGTATTAAACAAATTGAACCTAAGTCTCAATTTCGGGTTCTTTTAATATATAAGCCAAACGACAGGCTTCGTCTCAGTTAGGCTCGCAAACCTAAAGTATTTATAGGTACATGTCATACGAATTTCACATATAACTTTAAATTTGTAGAAAATTTTACATGTACATGATAAAGGATTTTATAACTTCTACATGTATAAACTTGTATATGTACAAAATAAATTTTTTTATTTAAAGTTCTAAACCTGTATGAGAGCATAAATTTCTAATATTTTATACACGTTCAAATTCGTGAACAAATTCGAGTTAGATTAACTTTGGCAAGTTTGGTTGGGTGTGCCCGTAGACTTATTTGTAATACTAAAATTGCAGGCTCCAGCTTTTCATTTTGTCAACTTTGCCTCGTCCTTTTATATTACGCGAGAGAGAGAGAGAGGGGTCCGGTCAACCGTCAATGGCTGGAGTTGATAGTACTACAAGAGCAGCAACACCATCCCTTCCATGGAAAACCAAACTCGTAGTCACCGGCCTCACTATAGCCATAGACTGCTCCCGCCGCTCTAACGGCACCGTCAATCGCCGCCTTTTCAACTTCGTGGACGCCAAGGCCCCTCCCTCCACCAAACCCATCAGCGGCGTTACTTCCTCTGATATCACCGTCGATCCATCTCGCAACCTTTGGCTCCGCCTCTACACAATTACCCCCCTTTCTGCTGCTTCTTCCGCCGCCGACGACGGTGACACCAAACTCCCCGTCATTGTTTTCTTCCACGGTGGTGGTTTTGCATTCTTCTCCGCCGACACAAAACCATACGACGACTTCTGCCGCCGCCTCGCCTCCGAACTCCAGGCCATCGTCATCTCCGTCAACTACCGCCTTGCCCCCGAACACCGCTTCCCTTCCCAATTCGACGACGCCTTCGACACATTAAAGTTCCTCGACGTCGATGACGGCGTTCACTTGCCCCAGTACGCGGACCTGAGCCGCTGCTTTGTAGCCGGAGACAGCGCTGGCGGAAACATAGCCCACCACGTAACGCTCAGAGCCTCCACAAACCACCCCGAATTCCAGAAATTGAAGATTTGCGGACTGATTGCGATGCAGCCATTTTTTGGCGGGGAAGAGCGTACCGAATCGGAGCTTCGACTGACCAATGTCCCGTCTGTGAATGTAGAGCGTTCTGACTGGATGTGGAGGGCCTTTTTGCCCGAAGGTTCTGACCGAAACCACGAGGCTGCGAATATTTTCTCAGGGGTTGATGTTTCTGGGGTGGACAAGTATCCGGCGACGATGGTATTTGTTGGGGGTTTCGATCCGTTGCAGGACTGGCAAAGGAGATTTTATGAGTGGGTGAATAAAGCTGGAAAAGAGGCTTATTTGGTTGAATATCCACACGCAATCCATGGTTTCTATGTGTTTCCTGAATTGCCAGAGTCTTCTCTGTTAATCACAGAGATGAGGGGTTTCATTCAAAAGCATTCGTAGGAGTATCATCCAAATGAGACTAATTTGGATTTGATTGTTTTTGTTTTCAGCAGATGGAAGTTTTAGTTATGTTTTTTAAAAGGGTTCTGGAATGGTCTGGTGTATTTCAAGGTGTATTTTGTGTTGCTGAAATAAACTTTTACTGCGCTCCATGGCTGTGTGGGTTTCTGTTTGTTGCTTCTTTGTTCAGTTGCTAAGAATGGCGGAGAAGAACAGAGAAAAAAAGGAGAGAGCCGAGAGGGTTTATGAGAAAAGAGAAAATGTGCTCTGCTCTCTTCGTTTTGGGGCGCCGCACCCCCAACCCTTACCCTCCATCTTCGGCAGCCCCGAGGCCCCCAACCCTCCTCTCCTCTCCTCTCCCCTTGTTAACTATCCTTGTGGATTTGAGTGGAGACCCTCTCTCCTGAGATGGGATCTCCCCAATTCTTTGCATGTTTGGATTGACCACTAAGGATGGCTACAGGGCGGGAAGGGTAATTCATACCCCAACCTTACCCGAAAATTACAATTTGGCCCTGATCCCCAACTCGACCCAACTAGGTCATTTATGAGTGCTCTTGTTCCCGCTCCGCTCGGGGTTCTGGTTTGCCCAACTTGTAAAAAATGTTTAAACTAAAAAAAAAGAGGGAAATAGTTGTATATATGGTGGTTTTTTAGTAAAATGATGAAAATAGAGTGGTAAAAATGTACTTTTTTAGTATAATGATAAATTATTAGGGTGTAAGCAGTTTTTAAGTTTAATAATAAAAATATTAGGGTTTACAACTAAAATAGTGTATGTGAAAATATTTCAAGGCGGGATAACATCGGAGTGGGGGATCCTGTAGTGCATCTTGAAGTGCACATCCAGATCGTCCATCTTGACAATCAATAGTTCAGATATTGTGATATCCCGATTTTTCATAAATAAAATTCGTGTTTCAAAATTTAATTTTCTTTATAAGATTTTCATCGCCACAATCTTCTTAGAATATTTTTTCTACTTTAGGTTGAATTTTTAGTATTTTTT
This sequence comes from Vaccinium macrocarpon, assembly GCA_022606695.1. Classification (NCBI taxonomy): domain Eukaryota; kingdom Viridiplantae; phylum Streptophyta; class Magnoliopsida; order Ericales; family Ericaceae; genus Vaccinium; species Vaccinium macrocarpon. The sequence goes on along the minus strand of CM040170.1, from coordinate 23,048,594 downwards.
TCTACTTTAGAATTTTCAGTGAGATATTTAGTATTGGCCATTTCGGTAGCATTATTTGCCAAGAGCAAAAGTAACCTGGGGTGCTGTGCAGCCCTGTGTTGCCGCCGCGCCAGCATTTTTTTGACGATCAAAGACATTCACCGTGTAGACCTCGTCGAACACTACAAGTGTGCCAAAAATCAACTTGATTGGATATCTTTTAGTGTCTCATCGGAACACAAATAACATGAAAAAGTGATTTTTATCCAGTGTTTGTGTCCATTTGTTTTCAAAGTATTTGTGCTCCGATAACCTACTTAAAGATATCCGATCAAGTTAATTTTTTGCATACTTGTAGTACTCGACGAGGTCTACGTGGTGAACGTCTCCGATCGTTGAAAAAATGTTGGCGCGGCGGCGCCACAGGGTTGCACAGCACAGTGTTGTGCATGGGATGCACAACACCCCCCTCAGTTCAGAGCAAAAATGGAGTTGGGGAAGCTTGGGAATAAATGGGTTGTCCCCTTGCATGTGCCTCTCTCCTCTCTTTATAATTTCCATTTGTTTTTCTATTCTCAGAGAACTTAACCTCTCATTCTACAATTCCTTTTTCTTCATCTAAAGTCCCCACATAGACCACCTCTAGCAATTTTCAACAGGTTCTATTAGTACTTCAATCGAGCAGATTCTATTGCGATGCACTATTTTGGGTACATTTTATTTCAGTTCATGCTACAAAGGTGAGTTACGAATATACATTGGTTGCATAGTTTATTTTTAAATGTTTTTTGAATTATGAATTGCAAATTGGATCGATAAGATACATTAAAAATAGATGTCTTGTATGGAAGCATCATAGTGCATAATAAGCACAATTTAGAAATGACATTTTAAAGATAAACATGGGATTGATCGAAAAGGAATAAGAGAACAGACTATATTGTTCGTTTTAGTAAAACATTTGGGTGTTGAGTTTTTGGCGCCCAATAAGAGGATATAGCCGAGTACCCTATGGACTTGATATCATTTTCCAAACGGTGGGATCGCTCCCCCAAACAGTTACTGGTGTCCACCCATAAAAGATGTTAGAGGTTTGAGAATTTGCTGAATAACTGCATTAATGATTAAATTACGGTTTGGCAGTTTTGAGCCTGAATAACTGCATTATTGACTAAATTACAAATTACCATTTCAAGATTGAAAACTTACTTTTTTGTAAACTATTCTCATGTTAATTATGGAACCTCTATATATCGTAATGCTCACTGGAATGGTTTTATTTTTATGAACCCATTCCAGGAAACAAAGGGTAAAAGAAAGCTCTATGGATCTGGCTTGGTTACTAGTTAATGATTGCTCCTCCTGCTATTTATGTAATTCAATTTGTTTTGTAATAAAATTGTGGTTCTCTTCAATTGTATTTCTCTTTTGATTTAGTGGTGCCAATAGTAGTGGACCACAGGGTTGTAATTTAACGCTGATGGGCGGATATGTATTTTTGTAGTCAGTTCTGAATGTATTTTTTTTAATACTTCTGTTTTTTTTTCAATAATTAGACTCATTATTTAGAAAAGTCCTACAAATGTGTGATTTTAAAAAAAAGGCCTGGGGTGATTGAGTATCACTGGTCAGTCATGATTCTTAACTTTCAAGGTTGGGTCGTGATAGATGTTTTTTAATTACTAAAACCAAAAGTTAACTCTTACCACTAATAGTGTGTCTGCGAATCTGAATTATTGATTGTGGAGATGAACAGTCCAAATGTGCAATACAAGAAGTGCCCTATGAGATCCCTGGATCCAGATTACATAAACCTGAACCCAATCGGGTTTTCCAAAATTCCACTCAAACACACCCCGTTACCTAAAAATTTGACGAAAACCAGACACAATTGGGGCGGGGCGGGGCAAATTGCCATCCCTAACCACCACCAATCTGTGATGCACCAGATCTCATTGTGTGGGTTTCGATTTCTTCAGCTACGGTGATGCGGCGACGGCGGTGTCCATGATAGGTTTTCCCAACACCAATTTTACGAGGGAGGATTTTCAAAATCGAACTTCTTTTTCAGCAGCTTTTATTTACTTTTGTTTGTTTATCTATTTTTCGTTTTCTTTTCCCTGTTGTACGCGCATATACAAGGCTAAAATTTTATTTACTCGAATTAAAAGAATTAAATAATATTTTAATAGAAAAATATTCCAATAAATCAAAATTTAAAATAATTAATCAGACTTTTAAACGAAATTTTTATTTACGAAAATTCGGGTCGTTACATAACTGCTACTGCTGCTACCCCAATACCATTATCTAAAACCTTGAATTTAAGCATTCAAGCATCTAAAAGCAATAAAAGCGTACTTTTGGGAATGCGAACATCATTTTTTGTTGCCAGAAAAAATATCCGTTACACTACCGTAGCACCTGGGAAGAGAGAGAGAGAGAGGTAGAGTGTGAGTGTGTGCATAAGTACACTTCACATGCAAGATTCTTTGTATGGTCACTTGCACAAGCAAGTTAAGGATTTTAGAGTAGCCACCTAAGTCTACATTTTGTACCCAAACTAGTTAGAATAAGCCTTGCTATTTTAGTAGTAACCTATGTATACCCACACAATACATGTATTAGAACACAATCTACACAACCTAGACCTATTGTGCTTAATCTTGCACTCCAAGTCTCCATGAAACATGCTTCCTTGTTTTAGGAAAGAATATTCCCCTACATTTTAGCCCACTAAGTCTACCCCTTAGCTACTAGATGCTTTCACATGCATTTTGTGTATATCTAACCCTATAAACACCCCATAACTAAGGTGACCATACAAAAACCTAAACAACTAAGAGCATATTTTTCCCCCACTACTACTTTCCATCTTAAGTCAATGTACTTTCCCCTAAGATTCTTTCCTTTGCTTGAGGCAATCACCTAGACCTAACCTAAAACCTAGTGTGCAAGTGGTGTACTTCCCATGTGCCATCAAACCACCACATTTACTTCCCTCCCCACATGAAAGCATAGGCCAAGAGAGGGAGTGTGTACCGAAAATTTCTAAGAGGGAGAGAAGAGCTCTCTTTTGGCTATAAATAGCCAACTCTTTGCTCATTTGGACCACTTTATACCCTACTATACTTGTTTGTCTCCCATATTACCAACCAACATCCACTTTAACCACCACTTAACCAACTTATTTTAGTTATAATTAGCTACTTACTAAGTTAATTAGTGAGTAAGCTAGATAGATTAAAGAGCTCTACATCAAAGGTATTGCTTTTCGGCTTCCGGTTAACACCCGGAAATTAAGGTAGATTACTAAACCAACCTTCTAATTAGTTATTTCTAGTTCACTTAAGTAATTCTAATTAGTTTCTATGTTGGGATTTGAAGCTTGTTTAAGTTAATTTATGCATGTATTATGGTAATAAGCATGTTTACTTAGTTTCTAAGAAAGTTTAAAAGAGAGGATTTCATGTTGAAAAGAGTTAGAGGTTCTAATTGATTTCTAATTAGAATGTTTCTTCATGAAATTGGAAGATGGTTTAAAGAGATTAAGTTGATTAGAAGTTTATTAGAAGATGGGATTTCTAGAAAGTTTTTCTTGGAAGAACTAGTTATTGGAAGTAGATTAAATTATTGAGTTACCAATTTAATAATTCTTCCTAAAATTAGTAGCTTGTTTATGCTTATAAAAGAGTTTACTTTTTACTAATAAATTTTACATTGAGTTCATTAGTTTTGTTGTAAGAAAATTAGAGGTTTTAAATTAATAAAGATGTAGAGAAAGAATTAGTAGTTATTCTTCTACAAAATTTTCTACTAAGTAATTATTAGCTAAATATGTTGTGTGAGGAAAAAGAAAATGTTAAGAGTTACTTGGAAATTTTCTAGAAAGAAAGATGTTGAGAAGTATCTTTTAAAAGGAAGAGTTTTTCTAAAGTTTATTTGAAAAAGAAAGTTTCTAGAGAATTAGAAAGTATATTTTTAGAAAAATTTAGATTTTCTAAAAAGAAGATTTTCACTACTAAATTTATTTTTGGTAAGAAAGTTTCATGACAAAATGGTTGAATCTTTTGGATATGAGATTTCTAGAGAAAAAAAATGTCTTTTTAAAGAAATAGCTAGAAAAAAGATAGTTTACTAATTACACTTCTTTTAGAGAAGAGATAAGTGGAGTTTTAAAAGAAATGAGAGAAATCGGATTTTTGTTAGAAAATAAAATTTATGAAGAAATTATTGAGAAAATGGAGCATTATAGTGCATGATTTCATGTGGGAATATTTTCTTAGAGAAAAATATTATTATCATTTTATTTTTGAAAATTGGTGCATTAAAGTGCATGATTTTATGTGGGAATTCTTCAAGGGAAAAATATGATTTTTTTTATGGGAAAAGTGTTTGAAAAATATTGCATGGACATTATTTTGAGCACGTGGCATTGAGCAAATACATGATACACTATGACACGAGAAATGAGATAATTTTGAATAGCGATTGACGGGAAAATAGAGATGAGAATGAAAATGGATTTTGAAACAAGAAATGAGATTTTCAAGAAATGAAATGAAATTGAAATGAAATGTGATGAGATGAATTGTTACCACCTCAAGTTTGCGGAGAGAACTTGGAGGAATGGTCATGATGCGATAGTGCAGCGAGAGCGCCACTTCCAGTTCGCGGAGAGAACTTGGATGTTTGGACTAAGCGTGCACAACACACGGTGAATGGACCTCATAAACATACTGGTTAAGTTCAGTGATATGAGACAGCCGGGACTGTGTTGTGTGAATCGCGGGGCAAACGGACCGTGCAAAGAGACTGGTTAGGTTCAGTGATGCACGACGGCTAGGGCCTTGAGCGGAAAGGTTGGTACCGTCAACTGAAAGGAGGCGTAAACGGACCAATAACTTTCGAGTGGTGTGAGATATTGACATGGTTGAAATATGAAGAAGAATGCTGAAAATGACATTATACGAGAAAATGATTTGAGACATGTGATGCGTTATTAAAATGAGATACTGCTTGAGAAACTGACACGTGACATCGTTTTGAGATATTAAAATGACTTACGATTTTTGTGCATGTACTCTAATCTGCATAGACACGTATGGTGCATTGCATGGTTTTACCGTTCAAAAATATTATATACTGTTTTGAGTTTATTATTCTAGAATTACTAGTTAGAAATTGGGTAGTGTAGTCTTCTGGGCGTTATCACTCACGGTGTTACACTTGTGTAACCCTGGCATAATACCACAATGTTGCTCTGCGACTCCGATGTATTATGCCAGACTTGGAGATGGACAGGAGGAGAGAACTATGGCTTGAAGACTTACGGAGCAGAGCAGGACACCGCCGGGATTGACGGCCGTTCGATGAAGTAGAGAAACATAGTCAACCCTGTAGAGAATGATCATATTTGGCAGGAGGATTTATGTAATTTCTTATGGGTTACTATTGTAAAACCCCAATTATTGTATATGTAATCTTTATTAACAAACCCAAATTTTGGGGGCGTTACAAGTCATAGTGTAGCAATATCGGGAGTATTTAATGATACATAGCGGGATTCTGTTGTTGCAAGCGTTTGTGTACTTCTGAAAATGATTTGTGTGGAATTTATTTTTAATGTGCCTAAATCATTCACAGAGGTCGTGAAGGATTGGGACACTAATAGTAGCGGCAGTAGTGTACCACTATCGGGAGTATCTATTGATACATAGCGGGAATATCTTGTTGTGATTGTGTACTAATTAGAGAAACATTTTGGGAAGGGAAAAAAATTAATGTGCTTATATTATCCATACCAGTCGTGAACCTGAAACAACAATCGTCACATAATGAGGGATCCGGTCAATTTATAAAATAAAAAAAAACGTTATGTATTGATTGGTACGGTACCTAGATACCTAAATTCCGATATCTACTACCTTTTGTTAAATTACCTAGGGGTGGTTAATTTACGTGATTTATATTCAAGGGATTCAAGGTTGATGGATAGCCCATCTCACCATGGATTGAGGGAGTTAGGCCTCGTTCATCCCCCTGTCAATGAAGTCAAGTTAAGAAGTCAAACTAGTTGGCATTGAATATGATTCCTAGTAATGGTCTTAGATATGGAGGGAACCAGATCCTCTATTCCAAATTCCTCATGTTCCTCTGTTGCAGGAAAGTTTGGGACGTTTGATCACACATAAATGTTTAAAAAACAACAATAAATTCATCATTCTTTGTTCAATTATACAACCCGTACCTTAAACCCTGATTCAATGATCCTCAGATTAGTCAACTTTTGTCTCTCTCTCTCTCTCTCTCTCTCTCTATTACAACGGCAACGAAAAGAAGATCTTATTTGTAAGAAGTAGTTTGGCTAGTTGGTTAATTGGTCACACTTTCGTCATGATTTTATTCATGAAGTCGTGTTTAAAATTTCGCGTTTGATCCACCCCCCCTACAACAAAGAAACGGGGGGTTTTGGAATAGAGGATATAGAACCGATATGAGGATGAATGCCTATGTCTTACAATTCTAAATTCTTGTTTAATTCTAAATTCTTGTTTTCAGTGCTACGAAAATGAACCCATGTCTTGTAATTAATGGACAAATAAAGGATATTACAACCGAGTCTAAGGACTTTCTCTCTCTAGATATACTTCAGCTCCAAGTTTCCTCCATTTCCGCCCTGTTAGGTTTTCCTTTCCAACAGCTGGCGTGTCCTCTCTCATCATTACTTCTGGCAGGTTTTTCTCCCTTACCAATAACCCATTATCTTCCCTCTCCCAATCATCTTTCATCTTTCTAGAGACAATCTCGTAATCTCCTCCTCTTACACCAGGCCTATCAAAGTCCTTGCTTACTGCATCTCTGTTTGGGGTGCTCCCATCTTTCTAAACTTAGTCATCCAGTGATTCCTTAGATCCTAGGTGGTGGATTACTCCCTCTACAGGTAGTCTCTCTGTTATCCCCAAAGGGCCTGCTATAAATCTTTGCATGTTTCCTTTACTTTACCCTTTCTTTTCTGCAATACTGTAGCTCTTCTATTTCTCCTTCTTCTCTTTCTTTTCTGGCTATGGCACTATCTCCCCCCTCCTCAGTCCACTCCTTTCTCTGCAACCTTTTCTCTACTGCCATGGGGGACTCAGAAGTCAAATTCTCTCCTCCTCATGCTGGCAATCACACTCCTATCCTTCAACACTCTAGGTTCCTACCCGAAGTTTATGAGCCCAGTATTCCCTCTATTCACCACGAACGCAAAATTTGTTTCGGGTTCTTGGTAGGATATCTACAAGATTACCGCAACATGTCCATCATGGACATACAGGACGCCATTGACGAAAACTGGCATCTTGAGGGTGAAGGCATGGTTATGAAAAGAACTAAGCCTTTCTACATTATTCGACCATCCACCTTGGTCAACAGGGATGATTTGTTTAACTCTGGTCCATGGAACTGTGGACGGCCCACCAAAAATGGTTCGTGTTCGCGTTTGAAAAAGATTGTGATTGTTAGAGTCGCCACCTAGATTTGAGGTCCGAACCCGAGAAACCGATTAAAAATGTGACTCGTTTGCCCATTTGAAAAAGATTTTACTGATCATGGAGGAACCAAAGATTTCTCGGATTCGGGGGTTTGGTTACGAGAGGGGAAGGATTTTACGGCATCCCTCTCGCCCGGTCCGTGAATCAGCCTCTACTCAACATTTTGTGGGATTTTGAAAATATTTGAAATTTGACTCTAAATGCCAAAATGGGGAATCGGGGATGGGAATCACATAGATAGTAAAACAATACAAAATGTGAATTTATCGTGAATGCTTGTGCATAATGATTTACATGAAGTAGATGATAATAATAAAGAAAATTTGCAACAAATATTTACAGAGGTGAAACATAGCAGAATCTGTACAACAGCTCGAGAAATCATGAACATGAGACTTAATAAACTAGCTTACAATCTGGATCCCAGAATGGGGATTGAGCGCTCAAAGATGATAGCTTGAGCGCTCAAACCATCCAAACCAGATTGAGCGCTCAAAGATCTTGAATTGAGCGCTCAATCCAATTCCCGATCCCAGCCAATTCAGGTCTCTCATTCACTTCTTTTTTTCATCCTTTACAAGATCAACACATTAATAAGTATTTTTCGTGGAAAAACAGATAGGAACAACCATGATTGATCTCTTAAGAATGATGAAAAAGAAGAGCATCACCACAAATTAATGAAGAAAATGCTTGGGAATGGAAGAGAGAGAGGGATTTAGATCATAAGGACAGAAAAAACAACTCACACACACCCAGAAAACACTTAACTACGATCCATCACTGAAAATAGGCATGAACATCAAACTGCCCAATAATAGATTGAGCACTCAATGGTGAGACCTTGAGCGCTCAAGCCATAACATGGCTCTGGGAGGGTTTGAGCGCTCAAGGTCTAAGGATTGAGCACTCAACCCCTGATGTAACTGCAGATTTCAAAAGTGTTTTAAAATAATTTTTTGACCTTTGTGAGTTCAATTCAAGTATAAAGAACTTGTTTGAACTCACTGGTCTCCCTCAGAGGGATCAAAACAGTGAGAATATCACATTTTTAACTACCTTTTTCACTTGGTTGAAGGCTTGAACTTGATTGTGGGTTTGGAAGTGGATGATAATGGATGTTTTGGTTAGTATTCTGGATAGATGGTACAATGAGGGAGTTTGATTGATTATCAAAGATCAAATTTAAGGTTGAAGAGTGGTTTTTGCCAATGGTTTAGATGATGAATGGGTGGTTTTTGTAGAGAGAGAGAGAGAGGACGTTTACTGGGGAATTTGAGAGCTGGAGAATGAGAGCTTGTCCCCCTCAAACTAGGGGTAATGGGTGGTTTTATAGAGTGAGTGGGAGGGAAGAGAGGAGAGAGAAGTAGTGGGTTAGTATTTTAGGAGTAGTTTTAGGTGTAGATTAAGGCAATGTGGACTGTTTTATACGTGTATAAGACATATACAGGTGGTTAGACGCTCCCCTCTGCATAAAATCTCATGATGAGATACTCTGCAGATTCCTGACTGGATCAGAGTTGAGCGCTCAAAGTCATGGGCTTGAGCGCTTAAGGTGGAATTTTTGGGTTTGAGCGCTCAAAGCCATGGCCTTGAGCGCTCAAGGTGGAATTTTTAGGTTTGAGCGCTCAAGGTCCAGGGCTTGAGCGCTCAAGGTTACTGATGGCAGGTTGATGGTTTTGCTTGGTTTGACAATGCTTGGGTTGGCTTGGGCTATTTTGATTGCTTGGGTAATATTTGGTTGATTTTAATCAAGTTCAAGCCATTCTCACAAGTTTCGGGTAGTCATGATTGGTCCGTTTCATCATCTGGAATGCTCAAGTGCATCTCGGGTTCAAAATCGGGGTGTCTACAGGAACATTAGCAGAGCTCTTACTCCGTTCATGGCTTCCGGATGTACCACTCAATGAAATGGATTTCAGTTCAGCTGAGATGTGGATTCAAATGAGTGATGCACCACTGGAATACATGACCCCAACAATGGCTACGAGGCTTGGATTACTACTAGGAACAGTTATCTCCATCAACAAAGGCACTATCATGCAGCAAAGCATGGAATACATGTGAGTGAGGGTCCATATACCCATCCAACGTCCTTTAATTCCTAGAGCCCACTTACGTTTGGAAAATGGTGATCCAACTTGGGTCCAATTTGGTTATGGGCGTTTATTTAAGGTTTGTTTCAATTGTGGGTGTGTTGGCCATTTGAACCACCGTTGTCCATACTCTTTTTCTCAAGCAAGACATATCATTTGCAACAGTATTCATGAAGCAAGCTTTCCCCCACATGGTTTTTTCTAGCTAGCTGAGGGTCGTCATCTGTATACTAGGGATATTAAAGCCTACAAAAACTCCAACCGAAACTGCCCCACCCATATTGATATTTTCTAGGCTCAAGATGAGCAGAGGCATGTTCTTGAAATGGAAAGTGGTAATGGTTCTCGTACCATCTATTTTGTGAGGAATCAAGGTTTTAGCTCTTCTGAGGAAGATTCGTTTGAACCATCAATGGACTCCAATGACGACACCATCTTTCTCAACCAACCAACCACTCCTCTAGCAGAAAATGAATCCCCTAGAGATGGTAATGTTGGTTCCAGACCTCCTTACCCAGAAGCTAATCACATCAACGCTAGATTTTTTAGGCTTGATGAGTCCTTCAAAAGGGCCCTTAATTCTTTAGGTCTTACTTCAAGCCTAGAGAGGGTGGGATTTCACTTCAAATGGGATGGCCCAACCGTGATGTCTTCTTCCTCAAAAAGGGCCAAACTTGGACTCTCAGACCCACTAAACCCTCTAGACCAGACCCCATTTTGTTCGGCTTCTAGAGAGCCCAGTTCATTGGGGCTGCACAATATTTTTGGACTTAAGTAGGTTAAAGTTTTGATATTGGACTTGTTGCATATTCTAGATATGGAGAGCATGCTGGGCCCTCAGGACCTTCGGGGCTTAAAAATTTGAGTGGGCATGTTGGCCCAAGTACTACGCTTGGCACGAGATCTTCCTCTGACCACACCCTAAACATCTTATTCAACTCAAATGATGAAGCTTTTGAAAGTGCGGAAAAACCAATGAATGGGATTCATGATCAAGAGAGCTTTTCAACTACTCCACCATCAGGTGACTTAGGGGGCAAAATTCGGAAGGCTAAAACATGCAAGGAGGCCGGGCTAAAAATCTTTTTTGGCAAACAGAAATTGCTTTTGGATGACTCTAAAAATGATGATCAAAATTTTAGCCACTACAAAAGCAAAAGGAAGGATTTAGCTGGCTCCTCTCAAGTTCTTCTTGACCTGGATCCTTTCCTCTAGATAATTGGGTTCCCAAATCTGGGTAACCCACCAGGTATTTCAAACCTTCTTTCGCTTTCGAAAAATAGCTCTTTACCCAATTGTCTATCTCATCCATTTTCAGCTACTTTTGTTCATGTTATTTCAGTTCCTTTTTGCAATTTTAGTGACTGTTACTCCAATACTTGTTTTAGCCTTGGAGGCTCTCCCTCCAGTGTTGTTGTGGCTGCTCTGGTTCGGCCATGACAGCAACAATGATTCTCCTTAGCTAGAACTATAGGGGGCTCAGCCACCCTCTATCAGTGCACACCCTTGGACATTTGATCCAAGATCGACGGCCTAGTTTCCTCTTTTTGATAGATACCAAAACCACTGTTAACTCCTTAAATCATTTGCTTCACTACAAAGGTTTCTCTAACTCCACAAGAATCGATGATATTGATCTTAGGGGTAGTCTTTGGGTGAGCTGGAAATCCACTTTTTCAGTCAACATTCTCCACCTCTCTAAAGATATCATCCTCCTCTCTATTAAAGGTGAATTCAAGCTCTCCTAGCATTTAGCCCTAATCTATGGCTCCCCCTACCTTCAACACTGACCCTTTGTTTGGGAGAGATTTGTAGTGTTTTGAGGCAACATTCAGCTCCCCTTCTATATATTGGGGACTTTAACCAAACCCTCTCAATCTCTGATAGGCTTGGTCCCACTAGCCCCTTCATCCCCGGTGCTTCAGCTTTCCAACAATTTCTGTTTGACATGGGCCCTTCAGAAATTCATTCAAAAGGGCCCCATTTCACTTGGACAAATAATCGTAAAGGCATTGATTTCACTTTTGAGCGCTTGGACAAATCCTTTCATAATGGTGATTGGGCTTCTTTGGACCTAGCCACTTTTGTTATCAATTTGCCTATTCATGGTTCGGACCACTCGCCTATCTTACTCTTCACCAACAAAGTTGGACAGCTTATAAGGATTGTTGCTCTATCGATCTTCGTGGGAGGAAGATTTTGTTGGTTCCCCCTTATTCAAGGTTGTTAAAAAGCTTCATTATTTTTGTCACAATCTTGGTCGCTGGTCTAAAGAGGGTATTGGTAACCTTGCTCATCGCATCGCTGCTACTATAGATCCCTCCTAAACGACATCCAGCAGAATTTAGCCATCAGTAGGGATATAGACCAAGAGGCTACAGTGAGAAATTAGCCTGAAGGTCTTCTTGCCAGGAAGAAGTTTATTGGGCCCAAAGAGCTAAACCCCAATCTCTAGCCCTTGGCGATCAAAACACTTCATACTTTCATAAGATCTCAAAAATTCGGCAACAGAGGTCCTTTATTAAGGGTATTAACAGATCTAATGGCATTTGGATTGATAATGAGACGGAGATTCACTCAATTTTTCTAAACCATTTCCATGGCATTTACCATGAACATGACCCTACTTTGAACTTGGACGATTGGGATGGATGGAACTATTTCAACAAGTGTCTCACAAAGCAAGATCTTGCATGGATTGATAAACCATTCATAACTTGTGAGGTTCATAAGAAAGCCTTCGAAATTGGGGAATCCAAAGCTCCAGGTCCAGATGGTTTCTCTAGGGGGTTCTTCCATTCCTACTAGGAGATCATCGGCCCATCAATCATCGCCACTGTCCTTTCCATTCTCAATTCAAGGAGATTGCTCAAGGAGATCAATTATACCTATATTATCCTCGTCCTTAAAACCCCCCGGGGACTTCAGACCTATTAGCTTGTGTAATGTCATCTATAAGATTATTTCTAAAACCCTGGCTAATAGAATCAAATAAATCTTTCTGCGCTATATCTCTCAGTCTCAAAATGTTTTTGTTCCTAGCCGCTTAATTTTTGACAGTTCCCTATTGGCATGTGAATTTTCGCATCTCATTGAACATTCTAAAACATGGAACACTTCAAAGCTGCTCTCAAATTAGATATGAGCAAGGCCTTTGATAGAGCAAGTTGGCGCTTCCTTGAACTTTTTTTTTTTTTTAGGTAAATTGCTTCCTTGAACTTACTCTTCATAAGATGGGTTTTTCCGATAAATGGGTAAATCTCCTCCACTAATGTTTCTCTACTGTCTCAATTTCCTTCCTGCTTAAAAGGAACTTGTCACATAAATTTTCCCCTCAGAGAGGCCTATGTCAAGGGGACCACTCTCTCCATATCTCTTCATCATCTATTTGGAAACCCTCTCATGTGTCCTCATCCATCTGAATGAGGAAGGCAAATGCAAAGGCCTGCAACTATCTAGAAATGGAATTCGTCTCTCTCACTTATTCTTTGTTGATGATTGTCTTATCTTCTTTGAACCCTCCCTAGAAAGTGGTGGTTTCCATAAGCGGGTTTTGGATAATTTTAGTCGTTACTCTGCTCAGTGCATTAACTAGTTAAAATCACAGATCACCTTTAGTTCCAATATTCCCTTGATTGTTTCCAAACACTTCCGTAGATTTTTCCACATCCCCATTAGTTCCAATCCAGTTCCATATCTGGGCCTCCCGCTCTCTGCTTCTGTAAATAAGAGAGAGTGTTTTAACTTCATCATGGAAAAAGCCCAAAAGTCCCTTGCCGGATGGAAGACAGATATATCCCAAGCTGGAAAGCTCTCTCTCATTAAATCTGTCCTATATGGCCTTCCAATCTACCTGTGCTCTTCCTACAAAATCCCGATCTCCACCTGTTATAAGCTTAATGTTATCTTTGTTGCCATTTGATGGGGAAAAAAGGTGATCGCAAACCTATCCACTGGCTCTCGTGGAAGAAAATTTCTTCTTATAAAAATGAAGGAGGATTAGGTATTTGGGACATGAAAATTTTCAATCAAGCTCTCTTAGCTAAACAATGCTAGAGACTTTTAAATAACCCATCCCTTCTTACTTCCAAAATTCTCCTGCCAAGATACTGCTCTAAGGTCTGCTTTCTTCACATTAAACCTCACTCAAATTCCTCTTGGGCTTGGAAAAGCATTCTTCATGGCCGTGACTTGATTGTTAAACATATCTCTTATAAATTTGGCAATGGGGATTCTATGAGTCTTTTCCATGACAAATGGATCCTACACTGGAACATTCCCCTCAGCCATCTCCTCCCATATGCTAGGCCAGACAACCTTACTGTTTCTTTTCTTATCAGTCCTTCCACTAATGGATTGATTTGGAACATTCACAAGGTTCATGATCTCCTCCCTCAATTCCTAATTCCTAAAGTCCTAGCAATCAGTCTTCCAGCTTTTAGCTGCCCAGGCTAGTATGTCTGGCTATATACCTCTAATGGTAAGTACAACACTAAATCTGGTTATAGGTCTTTATACGATCAGCATAGAAGATGGAGCACCTCCTAGACTCCCTCCCCTTGGATCCATAAAGGTCATAATGCTTCAAGCTTAGTTTGGAATTTGGATCTCCCTAAACAAGTTAAAGTATTAATTTGGAAATGTCTTAGGGGCATCCTTCCGGTTAGTAGTGAACTTCATACCTGTATGCAAAATATTCCTCCCATCTGCCCCCTCTGCAGCTTAGACATTGAATATGTTGAACACCTATTCTTCTTCTAAAGCACCACGAGAAATGTGGGGACTGATGGTGCATGTCACTTCTCCGCTCTGAATATTACTAGACACGTGATTTTCAAGGACTAGTTAATGGACTGTATCATTAGCCTCCACAAAGATAAGGACAATTTTATCCTTTTATCTCTACTCTTTGGTCTATTTGGAAGCACCGTAACCAGCTAATCTTCTATGATATTCAATTCAATACTCAAGCTGCTTTAGCCATGGCAAGAGAGACAACCTTTTGGTACGTTGCCATATAGTGCAGCCATGTCCGCGCATTTCTCCTATGCCACCACACAAATTTCCCTTTTTCATCCTTAAACCCTACTCTTCATCGATCTCATATCACAATGCTTGCATCTTGCATGCATGTTGATGGGGCTTGGAAAAATGGTCATCCTTGGTGCGGTTTGGGTTTCACTGCTAGCCTGCCTAATGGTTCCCTTAGTTTCCCAAATGCTATCTCCTCTTACAGCAATAGTACCCTCCAAGCTGAGCTTCTTGCCTCCGGGAAGCCATTGCATGGTCTTTAAAGCATAATTTGAATATTGTTTATATTCCTACTGATTGTTTTAATGTTGTGATGTAGTTAGCAGGGAGCTATGTTAGCTAGTCACTACAAGGATGTTTTTTTTATTGACAACCTCATCTTGGAGATCAACTGTCTTACCTTTTGTTAGATCTCCAAGGTTCTGCACAAAGAGGTTGAGAGAGCTCACTTACTTGCTAGACAAGCTTTAGAGGATTTCGTTCTCCATCTTGATACAGGGGACGGAGGCCAGCTTGACCAGGATGCTTCCTGATCTTTTGTATTGTTTGTTGGTTGATTTATCGAAATTCTCTCTTTTGGCAACAAAAAAAAAGGACAATAAATTATTTGTTGAAGCATGGCTATGTGGTTCTCCACGTGCTTTGATTTGATAAAAGTTGATAGATTCATGACTTTTGTATTAGTAAATTAGAGAACAAAACGAAAGAAGAATGTGCTGCTGGTTTTCTGCAATCTTCATCTACGTGCACAAACTGAGCGTATTGGATCTAAATGTGCAGTTTGAATGATGTAATTAATCTTGAATAGGAATGAGAATGTGTTGTCATATTACATTATTTTTTGTTTAATATATTGCATTCGGCATCACTTTTTCAAACTACATAGGAATCTAATTCCTCCGCTCTCCCGATAGTTTAAAGTTTTTAATCCTAGCTTCATCGATACAAAAAAAAAAAAAAAAAGGAAGAAAATATTGACTCTATTAAATTTTCAAAATAAATATTTCTTAGATGAAATGTTTGAATTATTCCAAACATTACTTTATGTATTGAATTAGTAGGAAATTGATTTCTAGTAATCTAAGATCTCTTTTAAAATTTGCCCCCGAGGACACGTTTTAATTAACAAGACAACACCTCTGGTTTGACTAGTTTTATCTAGTGGATTTAAACGTAGGGATCGGTCACCATATATAGTTATATGCTATTCTACCATTTTTTTTAATAAGCGGATGTGAGCCTACTTGCGTGAACCATGACTAATTCCAGGACCCTAGAGGTAAGGATCGGTCGTAACTCCACGTAATCTCACGAGTTTGCTAATACGGAAACATAAAATTGGTGTAAAGGCCCGATTTAGTAGTTAAATGGGCTACAAGACCAGCCTAGTTTTCTTTAATGGGCCGAATCCATTGGATTAGAAATAGTGCTGCCGGAGGTCCATATATGGACAAAATTGCCCTTATGACAATGGTTATAAAATGTTGTGTTTTCATAATCGAGTTGTAGAGATCGATCAGTACTGAACATACGTTCCTCGCGTCACGTCGTCTCTCTCTCTCTCTCTCTCTCTCTCTCTCTCTCTCTGTGTGTGTGTGTGTGTGTGTGTGTGTGTGTGCAATTTCTGGCGACTGCTTCTTTCTCTCTACTGCGATCAACTCCGCCAATCTTCTCCAGTGATCTTCTCCGGCGATCTCTGTTCTCGCGGTTTCTTTGTGCGTAATTTTTGTTGTTTTCAAATCTGTTTTGCTTGTGAGATCTCTCTGTTGTACTGTTGTTGTTTTTTTGGAAGAAGATAATGTATATTGATTCAGATTATGCAATCTATTGTTGTTTTGTTTGAATTATGATGCAGATTAACCTAGATTATGTTATCTATTGCTGTTATTAAGGCAGATTATGCAATCTACTGTTGTTTTGTTTGAATTATGATGCAGATTATTGTAGATTATCTTATCTACTGTTGTTTTTATTTGGAATATAATGCATTTTATTATTGATTATGTTATCTATTGTTGTTTTCATTTGAGATAATCTACTGTTATTTTCATTTTTGCAGTGAAATTTTGTTTACTTATGAGAATGGAACCTAGTATTATTCTTCTTTGCAAGTATGAATTATTCACTGTTGTTCTTACCGTGACAAGAGATTTTCGCTTTGATGATCTGGTGCAAAGTATTTGTAAGAAGTGGCAAGATTTAGTTTTGCAGAGATTTCAGCTGTTATATGCCGTGTCTGATCACCATCATTGTCACTTAGATAATGATGATGATTTTTCCAATATGTTTGCGTTGGCCGGGGCCTATGGTGTTAGTTGTGTGGATGTAGGTGTTGAAGTGCTCTTTTCTTGTTCTGTTGAAAGTCGTGAATTGGTAAAAACTTTTGATGTTGGTGAAAGTAGTATTGTACGTGGAGTGGAAGAGGATCCGCTTGAGAAATTTTGTCCACACCATGAGACTGTTCATCTTTCTTCTGGCTTGGCTAAGTTGATTAGTCATGTCGGACAAGAGTTTAGAGGTGAAGTATATGACTTTAGGAGTTGTTTGGCAAAGATTGCTATTGAAGTCGGTTTCATGTACACTTTTTTGAAGAATGACAAGACTAGGGTAACAGCAGTGTGTTCAAAGAAGGGTGAATCTGGTTGTGAATGGTTTATTCATGCAACATTTAACAGAGCAAATGGTTTCTTTCGTATTAGGGAGTTTGTTAAAGAACACAATTGTGTTGGTGTTTTTGCTAGTTCCCAAGAATCCTCGAATGAGTTCAAAATTAGTTGCGCAAGAGATTAGGGAGGAAGTTCATAGTAAGAAATTGTACACACCGATACAAGCTGTGAAATTTTTTTAGAAGTATTATGGGAGTAAAATCAGTTACAATCACGCTTGGGTTGGCATTGAGAAGGCCGGTGAGGAGTTGTATGGAGACTACGCATTGTCTTTTGACCAGCTCCGATGGTATGCTGAGGTAGCAAAGGAGAAAAACCCAGGAAGCGTCATTGATGTTGAGTATTGTGAGACGACTCATTGTTTTCGAAGAATATTTGTTGTGTTTGATGCATGTATCAAAGGTTTTAACTACTGCCACCCTTTGTTGGCACTTGATGGTACTTTTATGAAGGGGAGGTACATAGGAACTCTTCTGGGGGGCCACAGGAAAAGATGGCAACCAAGTTTAGTTTTTTATTTTTTTTAGTTTTTATGCACAAGTGTATACATATATTATGTAATATGTTATTGTTGCCTTCAAGAAACAGAGGTCAGATGGTCAAAGATTACCATATATGTCTGATTTGTTTGCATTGTACAGAGTTCAGATCCTTACATATTTGGTAATCTATTATTGTTGCCTTCATGAAACAGAGGCCAGATGGCAAAAGATTACCATATATGTTAGCTTTAAATGTATGATACTGACTGTTGATCTGTAGATATTTGGTAATCTGCTTATTTTGTCATTACAGACAACATTTTTCTTATGTTGTTTTTGTGTTTTTTTTGTGGATTAGGATTATTTCCTGTGGCATTTGGTGTTGTTGATTCTAAGGATGATGAGAATTGGCTTTGGTTTTTAAGGAAGTTGTCAGGAATTCTATCACCTCTTCTGATTACATTCATTACTAATCAGCATTCTGGCCTTTTGAAAGGTATTCTGGAGGTTTTCCCCAATGGAGATCATGCGTTGTTTGCGACATTTGAAGAATAACTTGAGGAATAAGCTTACGGGCCGATTGTCGAATGGCTTTAGGGAGCAAATGATAAGTTTGTTTTTTGACTGTGCATATGCACCAACCCTGTTAGACTTTGAGGAAGCTATACAGGAACTCTATACAGTTGGCGGGGCAAAGGCGAAAAACTTTGTTGAATCATTGACGAAAGAGAATTGGGCGAATGCTTATTTCCAAGGTAAAAGATATGGAGAGATGTGTTCAAATGCAACTGAGTCTTTGTAGACACCCCAATTTTGATAACTTGTGCATCCCCAATGATGAGTAGAATGCGCAAAATATACCTCGAAACGGATACTTGAGTTGGCTGGATCAAATGAGCCAAAAACCCAAACCCACCTGAACCGTACGGCCCAAAACCTAGAACCGTACGTCTTGAAAATCTCTTTATACCGTGCGGTGTTACACTATGCACCGTGCGGCACATCTTTGACGCCGTACGGTGTTACATGTCCCATCAACGAGATTCCTGGGTTGCCCAGCAGCTTAGTTCGATTGTGTGATACGCCTAAAACACTCATGAGCTCGCTCTTTTCTTCCATTCGAATCTCACCTCTCCTATATATATCGCATTGCCAAACGGTTAAAAGAGAGAGAACGAACATCAATTCTCATCCAAAGTTCCTCCCGAAACAAATTCATTCGTTTCCTCGTTACTTTGTCAAAACCCTTTTTGGTTCGAATTATACCACCCTTGTTCTTACAAGCCTACAACTACAGCTTATGATCCTCAAATCAATCCCTTTCAAGGTCTGTCGTCTTAACTGAGCAAACCAGAGGTATACACTCGCATTCATTGAAGTAATAATCTTCTGAAAGGAGTTTCCACCGGGCTTGAGCAGAGCTCCATAGCTCTTCCTCAAGTCCAAAAGGAAACATTTTAGCAAAACACGAACCTTTTAGGTGGGTATTTTGCGACATCATCCATTGTCGTGGGATGTCGTCCTTGGAAACAAGCTATATTTGTTCATTAAAACTATTTTCTAAACCTACTTTTATCAACAAAATAACTTGATTTTTGCACCAAAAACAGAGATGGGTTTCAACCGAACAAAAGGAAAACTTTTTGAAAAATACCAAGCACAATGACACCGTACGGCATCCAAAGTACACTGTGCGGTGTAACTTTGGACACCATACGACATTATTGGTAAAATATTTTGATGCTCTGTTTTCTAGGTCGAGATGCTCTGTTTTTGGCAAAAACCAGTGGGTCAAATTAAAGTTGACCCCCCTTTACTTCATGTTCTTGCACTTGAACCCCCTCCTCTTGATTAAATTCTCTCATGTTTATATGTTTGGTTGTGTGTTATCCAATCTATTGCTATTATTTGTTTCTTTTAAAGCATGTTATTATTCGATATATTGTTTATGTGAAGTAAAGTTTTCAATAAAATCTTTCGAAAAAAAATAATAATCCCACAAATGTTGAGTAAAGACCGAAAATTTCCGGGCACGCGGGGTGCATTTTTCGAACAATACCTTCCCCGTATGTAATCTAGCTCCCGAACCCAAATCTCTATTTTACGCAAATCAAACCCTTTTTTTCAGTGACACAAGAGTCAATATTTTCTAAAACAGTTTCTCGGGTACTTGACATTTTCCAAAAATTAAACCCTGAGTGGCGACTCTCAATTTTTCCTATTTCCCGGATCGCCTTTTTCCACAAATACAACCAAAAACTCCATGGAAAATTGAGCTCGCACGAAAATTGAGCGTCCACAGAATGGCGACTCCACTAGGGATCGATATTTTTTAAATTAATCTTTATTTTGACATTTTACACTTGTAAAATGACCCTTCGAAAGCTTGACACGAAGTACGTGCTTCAGGCTGTACTAGAAAGGATTGATGTCAGGGTGAGAGGCCGATCAGTCTAAACTGGAGCTTTCTCAGTTATTTGCATGGGTAAATTTTTAAGATCTTGATTAATTTAAAAAGCGAGCCAAACTTGAAAAATATTTGTGGGATTTTTGAAAAGATTTTATTGTTAAACTTTTGCATTGCACGTGCATGGTTACTAGCCACGCTGCTGCGTCCTAGTTACCCTACCCGGCTTGCTGGTATTAGGACATCCCAGGATTCTCGGCAACCTTGGACGATGATGAGTTAGCCTGCCATCTCTATAGGTTTGAATCCTTCCATGATAGATTCCTCTAGTTCAGAGATCTTAGCCAAAGCTGCGGCTATTTCCGAGCTTTTTCTGGGTCGTTGGAGATTCTCTTGGAACTCTGGGAGACGATCGCGGACGTCTTGCACCATGATAATAAGCTGGGTGATTTGATTGCACAGGTTACTTACAGCCATCTTGAGTCCTTTGATTTCAGCCGGAACATCCATGTCTTGAGGTTTGGGTTGAGTCAACTCTTGCTTAGGGAGTTTGTTAGGTTTCTTTCTTGGGACCAACGGCTCGGAAGTGACAGTAAAGCAAAAAGGTCAAATTCAGATCGCGCCCCTGGTTTTATTGAAGGAAATGTTGTGCATGCATTGTTGTCGTGTCGTCCTAAGATCTAGATTACCGGTCTCGGTCTCACTTAAGACATTGCATGGATGTGCGAAACAACAACCACGGGTAAGTCGTGTCAGGTAGGTTAAATCCCAAATGTCGTGGAATCAGAGCCAATCTCCTTGTAGACCATCCGAGACAGAGCAATAAGGTTGTTGAAATCCGGATACAAATGCACTTAAGGCTAGCCCGAGACGCGGGGAGCCATTCGAGCACGACAAACACTGGAGGTATCTCAAACTCCATGGATTTAAAGTCTCCTAGACTGAATCCTATCCTAAGGACTCTGCTACCGGTTTCGATCTCACTTAAGGCATCGCATAGATGATTATCCAACACCCCGGGTAAACCATTACTCGATGGATATGGCGTTTCAACCTAAAGCCTAAATGTTGATGCCGTAGCACTTTTCCTGGTCATCCGAGACAGAGCAATTTGGGTGTTGCAACCCAGATACAAATAATCTTAAGGCTAGTTTGAATCACGGTTGGCCGTTTGGGCACGACCAACACCGAAGGTATCTCAAACTCCATGGATTTTAAGTTTCCTAGACTGAATGCGACAGCTTTGGAAGATTGCCCCAATCCTCAAGTTTTCTTTTAAGTGATAAGTCCTTGATATCGGATGGCTGGATTTGGGAAATCCCGGTCCACACAAATTCCGACAATGATCTAAGATCAGATGCCTAAGGGCGATTGACCCTCCTCGGGCCAAGGTCCCTTAAACCCGTTTAGATCAGTGTTAGGAATTTGATGATCCAGATTTTCCCACGTCCGGCCGTCCTAAGGGCTAACTCGTAAGAACAACGCATATATGAGATGCACGACTCATCATCGGGCCGAAGCAACCTTCTACTAACTGCCGGGAACCTAATTTTGAAAGATTGCCCCAATCCTCAAGTTTTCTTTTAAGTGATAGGTCCTTGATATCGGATGGCTGGATTTGGGAAATCCCTGTCCACACAAATTCCGACAATGATCTAAGATCAAATGCCTAAGGGCGATTGACCCTCCTTGGGCCAAGGTCCCTTAAACCCATTTAGATCAATGTTAGGAATTTGATGATCCAGATTTTCCCACGTCCGGCCGTCCTAAGGGCTAACTCGTAAGAACAACACACATATGGGATGCATGACTCATCATCGGGCCGAAGCAACCTTCTACTAACTGCCGGGAACCTAATTTTGAAAGATTGCCCCAATCCTCAAGTTTTCTTTTAAGTGATAAGTCCTTGATATCGGATGGCTGGATTTGGGAAATCCCGGTCCACACAAATTCCGACAATGATCTAAGATCAGATGCCTAAGGGCGATTGACCCTCCTCGGGCCAAGGTCCCTTAAACCCGTTTAGATCAGTGTTAGGAATTTGATGATCCAGATTTTCCCACGTCCGGCTGTCCTAAGGGCTAACTCGTAAGAACAACATACATATGGGATGCACGACTCATCATCAGGCCGAGGCAACCTTCTACTAACCGCCGAGGCACTAAAACTAAATGGGATATCTACACAGAATATCTATACAAACGACGCTCGCGACGACTATATACAAAGCAAATGCATGAATGCAACATGGCATGGCGAGGAAAGCGGTAACACATAGCACGTAACAAGATGGAGCATGTAAACTTAACGCACGGGTGGGTTGCTAAACGTGGGGTTCTATGGTTAACTACATGTAAAGGCCGGTTTTGGTCACTAAGGGTACCCCGGACTCAAAATCAAAACCACCTCCTACCGTTAAGAACGATAGTGATGACGTGATTTATCACGTTCGAGGGCTGCTGGGCATTTCGGGATTCCCTGTCACCAACAAGCCGGGCAAGATTGCCGAAACACGCCAGCGGGGCTAAGAACTATGCAAGTGCAATGCAATAATTAAAATTCAAACATTTTCAAAATCCCACAAAATATTTTTCGAGTTAAACCCACTTTTGATTAACACATATTTCAATAAAATTACACAAGTGTAATAAAAATTGCACAAGTGTAATTAAATAAAATATATATTAACCAAAGTCCCCAGCAGAGTCACTAGCTTGTGGACGGCCCACAGAAAACGGTTCAAGTTTTGCGTTTCAAAAGATTGTGTTTGTTAGAGTCGCCACCCAGATTTGAGGTCCGAACTCGAGAAACCAATAAAATATGACTCGTTTGCCCATTTGAAAAAGATTTCACTGATCATGGCGGAACCAAAGATTTCTCGGATTCGGGGGTTTGGTTACGAGAGGAGAAGGGTTTTACGGCACCCCTCTCGCCCGGTCCGTGAACCGGTCTCTACTCAACATTTTGTGGGATTTTGGAAATGTTTGAAGTTCAACTTTAAACACAAAATGGGGGATACGGGAATGGCAAGCACGTAAATGAATATTAAAACACCAACTAAGTGATGGTGGATGCTTGTGCGAAGTGTACAATGTGATGACAGAGTGGTATAAACAAAGAAAATGACAATGAAGGAGAAAAATAGAACTTAAAACACCATTTTGAACAAAATTATTTGTCTTTCCGACACTATTTGCATGTTTTGGAGGGTTGTGATATAGAAATGACAAAAACATAAAACTACAAATTTGTAGCCCTTCAAATTATCTACGTTTTGATATATAATATGCCCAAAACGGAGTTCGGAGTAAAAAGTTATGGCTGAAACACTGTAACTGACTTTCTGTTGGGGTTTGAGCGCTCAAAGTGGATTGAGCGCTCAAGGCTGTTGCTCAAAAAGGTAAAATTTTGCGGGGCCGCCCCGGGTGCTACCAAACTCCGTTTTGCGCATGGTTTGAAGCGTTGGAAAACTTGAAAGGTTTAATTTCTAACCCAAGTGGTTTGAACCCAAGATAATTTGTACATCAAAATGTGTGACCATTTTACCCTCAGATGGTCGGAAGAATGAATCATTTCGGTAAAATGGGCATATCTCCCTCATTTCAAAATGGATTGGGACATGTTATATATCAATAAATAGGGTTTTGAATGTACTAAAAGATGGTGTAGGATTAGGTTTGGTTTGAAGAGGTTTACGGGTGGTTGGAAGGGTATTCTGGTCATTTTGGTTGGTTAAGGTTGTTCTAGGAGGGTTTAGAATGATTTAGGGTGGATTGATGAGTTCAAGCCTTGTTCTTAGCCTCAACGTAAGCATGATTGGTCTATTTCATCATCAAGAATGCTTAATAAGTTTCTCGGGTCAAAATCGGGGTGTCTACAAACACCCTCCCTAAAAGATGTCTGCTCAACCAAGACATGCACGCCCCCAATATCCATCTCCACCTCTGAAACCTGTGCACCCGTGCCCGACACGTCAACTTTCATGGGCACGGAGCCACCCTTGGCACCTTGCATGGTAGTATTATCATCACATGTTGGCTGATCTGCAACGCCACCACTCGTCGGAGTCTAGCTCGCCGCCACAGCATCAAGACTACCCCAACCGGATTGTGGGTCTCAACCGTTCCGGCAAAAACATCACTCGACACCACTGAATAAAGCTCTCTATCGATGAACTCCGCCATACATGTCTCATCCTCAGCCATACAAGGCAGCTCTCCCCTAACCGGCGCTGCATGGTGCTCAGTACCATCACGGCCCACCATAACTACATCGGTTTCGGTCGAAGATGGGTCGCCCACAGTCAATTGAGTTGCCACACTCTCTTTCTCTCGGAGCGGCGTTGAACACTCCTCACTAGATGACAATGGATGCCCCTCACTGGACAACAACAGGGTCGATTTTCACTATCACTTGAACTCGCCATGGGTTCAGTTTACAAAGATTTTTCGATCGAAAGTTTTGAGGAGGAAGAAGAAATCTCGGACAAGTCGTTTCTCACCAAGAGGTAACCGATCGGGGTGTTTTAAACACAAATATGCGAAAGACGGAAGGATTTGGCGGCTACACGACAGATCTCGGCAAAAAAAGCCACTTGCACCGTGCAGCGTGCCAGTGTGCACCGTGCAGTATACATTCCTATGTTGTACGGCTTCCTTTCTGCAACTACCAAAAATTACACTTTCCACCCCTCATTTTCTTGTGTTTTCGCGAAACCTAACAAAAATCGTGTTTTTCAAATGAATGTCAAACAAATTTTCAAGTCCTCTACAGCAATTCAGTTGTTTTCAAAAAATTTCAAAAGTCCTCGACAGCAATTCATTTGTTTTCAAAAAATTTCAAAAGTCATCTACGGCAATTCATTTGTTTTCAAAAAAAATTCCCAAGTCCTCCATGGCACCAATTTTTTGCAATCCTCTATGACATTAATCTTCCGAACTCTTGAAATATTTTTCACAGCTTCCAGAGCCTCCAAAATAATTTTTCACGGCTTCCAAAACTTCCCAAAATATTGTTTCACGGCTTCCAGAGCCTCCCAAATACTTTTTCACGGCTTCCAAAGCCTCCCAAATACTTTTTCACAGCTTCTAAAGCCTCCCAAATTACTTTTCCACAGCTTCCGAAGCCCCCAAAATTATTTTAACGTCTGTTTTGGGCCTTCAAAGTACTTCTTTCACTTTTTTGCAAACATCATTCGTTTTTCCCTAGTGGAAAAATGAGGTGCCAATTTTTTCATGACGGCCCCAACGAACTACAATTGGTCTAATCCTCTCAAATGAGGTACGTAGGAAGCCACGTGCTCGACCAAATTTATTGTTTTTCTTGCTTTTTTTCCGCACGGTTGTTCAAATTAGGATGTCCGAATCTTCTAGCACAACTTGCACCAACATGATGGTGACCAAGTCGTGTCGAAGAGGGGCAACTATAGACACCCCAATTTTGATAACTTGTGCATCCCCAATGATGAGTAGAATGTGTGAAATATACCTCGGACCGGATACTTGATTCTGGTGGATCAAATGAGCCAAAAACCCAAACCCACCTGAACCGTACAAAATCTCTTCATGCCGTGCGGTGTTACACTATCCACCATGCGGCACATCTTTGACACTGTATGGCGTTATGTGTCCCATCAATGGGATTCCCAGGCTGCCCAGCAACTCAATTCAATTGCGTGTTATGCCTAAAACACTCATGAGCCCACTTTTTTCTTCCATTCGAATCTCACCTCTCATTTATATATATCTCGCACTGCCAAACGGTTAAAAGGGAGAGAATGAAAATCAATTGTCTACCGCTTTCTTTTCCGGAAGCCAAGGTTGCCCAACCATAATCTTCCCCCCAGCCTGCAGGATGTCATCCTCTACTCATGCATGCTCTTGGATTCTCTCCATAAGTTTGGCCACAGTCTTTACTGGATGCATGGTAAGCGATTCCCATAGCTTACTATGCATAGGCAAGCTCATTTTGAATGTTGCCAAAGCATATTTTTCACTGCAGTTCTTAATCTCGTTGAAGGTTTCCCAATAACGTTTGGAATACTGCCGCAGAGTCTCATCGTCCCTCTTTCTCCTAGAGGTCAATGCATCAAAAGTTTTTGGGGCCGCTCGGCTTGTTAGGAACCGGGTAGTAAACTCTTCGGCTAGTTGAGCCCAGCATAGGATTGACCCCTCTGGGAGCTTGTGGTACCAACTCAGGGCCACTTTTCCCAAGCTAGATAGGAACATCTTGCATAGCAAGGCATCATCTTGCTCATGCATGAACATGGCCTGTTGGTAGTGTTGAATGTGGGCCACTGGATCCGTGCTAGTTTCATAAGGGATGAATGTTGAATGCTTCACCCTGCTCGGTGTCTTCTCTGTTCAAATCCAATGGGTCAGCAGTGGCTTTGAGATCTAGCCTAGGGCTTCTTTAGCTGCTTCTCGTGCAGTTTTAGGGCCTCCCTCTGTTCGGCCAGTCTCCCTTCTTCTCACATATCGCTCAGGAATGTGCTCATTGGAACCAGATCTCTCATACATGTCCCTAGCGTGCTTCCTTATTTCCTTCTTTTCAACGGAAATGCTCCTTTCTCTCCGTTTTTGTGGAGAGGCTGTTCGGTCAGCGGAGACATTGTCACAATGATGACTTTTCTTTCCCTTTCCATATTGCACGAATCTCGTCCGTGATCGTAGGTCTTTTTCCTTTTCCTGGAGTTGCATCTTCAGGTCCTGAATCTCTCACTCTCGTCGAGTGACTTCACAGGCCAGTTCTTCTACCTCATGTTCCTTTTTGTCGAGGCAGTCCTCCTTTTGTTGACTCCTCGTTCGTCTACAGTCATCTCTCCTTGGGGGGCCCCTCCTCCATTCGTGTTGGATGGAGGCTTCCCAACCTCTTGGTGGTGTCTTTGAGCGTCTCTACTGCTCGCCTAATCTTGGGGAGTCATGGTTCATCAGGCATGTGTCCCTGAACTTTGGAATCTCAGGGATATGCCCAATGTTGAACCTCATAGTAGGGAGCTTCTTTTGAGGCGCTGTTAAGGCCGTCGGAGTCTTATCCACCCTCTCACTTTTCTCGTAGTGTGCACAAGGACGGTTCCAGCATCATCTTCCAAGTCCTCCCTTCGTGGAGTGCATAAAATAGGCTCTAAAATCACCATTATTGATCTTTATTGAAAAGAAAAAAGCTTTTCATAAGCGTTTCCCACAGACGGCACTAATTGTACAGGGAATAATTCCACGTTAGCCTAGATCATGTGCTTCCTTGACTCATCCCTAAATCTGCAAGACAGAGAGAGGGTTAGAGCACCTTTGCCTTTCGTCAGCAAAGGCCCTCCGATGCCTAAGTTAGTATCTCGTACTGGAATTCTCAAATCACAATGCGTGTGAAAGTGGTTTCACAACGTACCTTTTGTCATGGCTATTGCCTTGTATTTATAGGTGTAGACATTCATCACTTTAGGCACATGCTTTCAAATACTACAAGATCTCGTCTTGCAGTAATACCTCTTTCCATACAAGGTTCTTCATATGAGGTTCACTCCTAATCACATTAGGACTTCCATATCAATCCCTTGCTTTACGGGATTGCTCCTTATCTTTTAAGGAGCCGCTATAGAATATTTTGAATGTCTAACCGCCTTATTCGTGGTGGTGGCATGCTTCCACGTAGCTCAGGATAACTCATACATAGCTCAACTCATTACATCGAGCTGAATTATGTATTCCAGAATGATGTTTAAACTATACACGTAGCCTTCCTAGCTCGGCCATATCAGGGGCATCCCTTTTATGCCTTACGCCGGCTAAAGCATCCTGATTTATTAGTTTACTTTTTATTAGTTCTAGCCTTATTCATGGGCAAAATAGCTCGGTACAGAGCTTAAGGATTCCTTATGTGGCGCCAAGCTATTCACCCTCTCATGGTGAGTGCTAAAGGCGTGTGCTATGCCTTTTGCTAGGATAGTCATATTTTACCCCCTCCAACAAACAACTTGTTCTTGTGGAAGTAATCCCACACTCTTCTTCGGTAAGTTTTTTGCTTTTGCTCATTCCCTTGCATGGCACTCTAGATAATATTTAGCTATGTTGATACAATTACATTGTCTTCTTCAAGGGTGAATTTTCTACCATGTTGCGATTTCTTAGTCATGGATCCCATTTGAGCCAAGGTTTGAGGTGCTTGAGTCAACACTTGAGCATGTTGATTCGCATAAGCAAACCCCATTTTATCTTGAGGTTCCATATCAAAAGTTGATCTCAAATTTTTTAAAAAATACATTACATCCTACAAATGACAAGGTATTAATAGTGCGTTTAAATGACTAAAATACCCTTCTACGTTATAGTATGATTAAGATACCACTCACCGCAATTTGCATTCCAATAACTGCTAGCACAAAAATGAGTAATCATTACTATTGCACACAAATGAACAATGATTACTATATATACCATAAACTCATTTAGACATAAAAATAGCATCCACATTGTAAAGACCCGCCCCCACCTTGCACAATATTGTCCACCCAAGCTCATTGGACTTCCAAGTACGTCACCCATCCCTTGATTACTCCAGGATGAGCACACTTAACTATGAAGTTCCAACAAGCTTTGACGCCCGTACGACTTTAAAAGGCCTTGTACAAGTTTGGGTATGATTTATTCTCTTATATCACAGAACTCCATTGCATCTAGGTGGATAGGCTTTCACACACATAATTCATGCCTTTCTGCCTCTACATTTTATTCCACAACACAACATCTCTTAGAGGCATTTTATCAAATAATAATGGAGTAATCCTCCCTATTAGCATACTATCCGAGGGAAGGAACTCCTCTCTAGTAAGTAATGGGAGAGGAACTTCCCTTCTAGTTTTTCCTTTTTCGGTCCATACCGGGCCCACATGGTGATCATAATTGTACGTAATGTAAATCTCGTCAAGTAATTTAAATATATGCCAAAATTCGGGTTGAGCGGATACCATTTGATACTTGATCAAAAAGAATTTATCTTGAAAACAGTGATTTCGATGCAATGTGTCTAGTACATTTTTTTTCAAGATTAATGTGATTTGATTAGTTATCTAACGGTATCTGATCAACACGAATTTTTTCATGATTGAAGTACTCGACGAGAGTTGCATAATGTAAAATTCTGATGTTCAATGTGGGCCCGATATGGACATGAAAAATGGAGAACTGGATGGGAAGGTCCTCTCCCATTACTGGGGAGGATCAACTCCCCATTCCAAGAATTCAAATTTCTCATGGACATTTTATCAAGAGAAAATGATATGGGTACACCACTTATGCACAACATGTGTGGTGTACCCATAGCATTGGTGTGCATGTGTGGTGTATCCAAAGCATTGTTGCCCAAAATTGAGCTTTGCAAATCTCAAGAGGTCCATATTGGTTAAGTTTGGGGTAGAAGAGCTAAAGAGAACATTGTAGAGGTGCACATGATGCATATTGGGGCATTTCTTTAGAAATTCAGTAACCAGATCATTCATAACAGCTTTAGAAAATTGAGAATTAAAATCTAGTAACTAATATACTTATAGAACCTAACTAAATGAAATTACATGACCGAACCGGTTTTAGTTTGATTCTGGTTATACCTGATTAGCATCCAAACACTTTTTCACAAAATTATAAACCCAAAAATCAAAATAGCTAGAATTACAGCACAAAAAAACTTATACTCCATAGAATAATTATAGGAATCTCATTAATATTCAGACTTGATAAGTTGATATCATGCACAAAACAACCTACAAAGTAGCTAAAACAAGTAAAATAGTATGAAAATGATAAAACAAATTCAGCAATGGAAATTATGGCAATTAACAATAGAGTTTCCTAGGAAAAAATTATCATTAGTCTACATGGAGGTGAAGTAACAACTTACACCCCCATAAAAAAAAATAACTTACCAAATAAAAATGGAGTATATACATAATACTAGTATAGTAAGCATATAGGTTGATGTTAAATGGTTCGATTTGATTATAAACCATGGTTTAAAAGATGAGAATTAGTAACTGAATCAAAATAATTAATTCTTATTTTTTCAAAACCATATCCAGCCCATAAAAACATACTAAAACCATACTAGTAGGACAATTTGGTCTGGATCGAATTGATTTACTTATTTCAATTTTCTTGAGCACCCCTAAAAAAAAATTGAAGGGACTTGGCAAAAGGTTCATTGATTAGCGCCTTAGAGCATCCACAATGGTCTAACCAAAATTGGATAACCAAAAGTTGCCACATGCGTTTTGGGTTATCCATTTAGAGGTTGCTAAAGTTAGCAATGTCAAGTCTCACATTGGTGTTTTTTGTCCATAACCAAAAATAATGGACACCCTCCATCACTTATTCAAATGATAAACAAAACTTGCCACATTACTTTTTCAAACTACAAAAAATAGTTTTGAAATTTTTTTAAAAAAATATTTTGAATTTTCTTTAAGTACAAAACGGTTTAAAAAAACAGTTTTTAAAAATAAATTTTGTAAAAAAACATTTTTTAAAAATAAACTTCTGAAAAAAACAGTTTTTAAAATGAACTTTTGAAAAAAAAAAAACAGTTTTTTTTAAAAGAACTTTTGAAAAAAAAAAACAGTTTTTTTTAAAAGAACTTTTGAAAAAGAACAGTTTTTAATAGGAATTTTTGAAAAAAAAAACAGTTTTTTAAAATGAACTTTTGAAAAAAACAGTTTTTTAAAATAAACTTTTGAAAAAAACCAGTTTTTTAAAATTAAACTTTTGAAAAAGAAAAAATAAATTAAATTAAACTTTTGAAAACATTGTTAAGAGAGTAGAGAGAAGGTTTTTGTCATTTTGTGTAATGGTGGGTGTACTTGATTGGGTAGATGTGGAGTCCATTAAATTTGGTTATTGGCAAAAGGTTGCTAGTTTTGGTTATCCAAGTGACAAAATTTGGTTAGTTCTACAAGAGGTTAAGTTAAGTTTATTCCAACGATGAAGTCTTTTTTAAACAAACATTCTTTAACTTTAAAGAATTTTTTGTTTTGGTTATCTTGCGATGTGGATCTTTCTTGCGGGTAGGACCCGGCCCATTAATGTTTAAACTTTAAACCAGTGTAATTCCAGTGCAATCATTTGAGCGCCAAATAAGCCGTTCGAATTCTCTGTCTCTCTCTTCTCTCTCGTGCTCTCCTCTCTTACCTCCTTCCACATTTGAAAGTGTTTTCTCTTTCTCTCTCTAGAACTGTAGTATTATCTGTAACAGAGATGCCTCTGAGACCTGTCGATGGACGGGGAGGCTAACCTTCCGACCCCAATCGTACCACCAGAATCGGGACCAACCAGTTGCAGTCTCATCCGTCCGATCGACCCAGATTCCAATCTCTCCCGTTCTTTCAACTCAACGTCTTCCTCGTCATCGTCTTCTCCGCCTGCCCTCGTCCGGCAACTTCAAGCTGCCTTCAAGCACCACCGTCCTCTCGGTAACTCTCTCACTCTAGATTTGATTTGTCGTTGCTCAGTTGGAAAATAACTGACTTGTCGGTGCTTCTTAAATATTAGGGTTTTTTTAAGCTCCATTTCTTTTGGCGGGTTTAGGCTTGATAGTATCCCAATAAAAGTGAAATTAGTGTTTGCTGAATTGAGATTTTTTTGGATTTGCATCTGAAACTCTTTTTCTTCGGGAAGTAAAACTAGGGCTTTTGGAGCGCCAAATTATTACTACCTCCGTCCCAATTTTATAGTCCCTCGTTCTATCTTAACCGGATAAAAAAATGATTATATCTTTCAATCGGTAATACATTTTATATGCAATATGGATCTTGTTTGATAGATCTTGATTTAATCTAATAAACAAAATGTTCAAAATCACCTAAAACATTGTAGATTATAAGATATAACACTTTGAAAAATGGCACGAGCTCCCATAAGAGACTATAAAATTGGGACGGAGGGAGTATTTTTTAGTAATAAATTCGCTAGTACCTTTTGCTTCTAGGTCTTCAGTTAGAAGTTGTACATTCTATTTGGCTTAAGGGGCCTGACTAATATAAAGGGTACACAGAATCCTAGGATGGGTAATCCTTCCAGCCAAATAGTGAGGCGATTGCAATACCACATTGCCCAAGCTGTTGTACATCTGGCATTGTGTACAGGGGGTAGTCAAACTGAAATGTAATCCCCCACCAAATGATGCATTCAAATGCTGGAAATGACCTACCGGACTTCTCATCTGATCTCATGGAATCCGGCAAATCACACTGGCCCTTGGATCAGAATTAATATTTTTTTTGGTGGTTCTGTTGTCTGCTTCTGTACATTCTTCGCTGAATGGGATTTTTACATCTTGGTTAACAAATGGATTGCCAAGTTTTCATCCTGTATATAGGCCCTCTTGTAAGTTATTAATATCCAGTGTGAGGATTTTTCAGGTATGATGCAGTCGAATAATATAAGGCCAAGGCGAACTTTTGTTCCCCAAAGACAAATATCGAAAAGCTCAGCATCCAAGCTGGGTCCTACATTTGACCTGGATAAGTACCAAGATGAGGTTTTTGGGGGTCGAAGTCACGGAGTTGGGGACCTCATTGCACAGACTGTGAATGAGGTCCCTGGTGTAAACGAAGATCAAATAGATGCATCAATCACACCACCTTCAATGTCTGGAACCATCACAAATACGTTTGGAGAGAGCCTTAAAGGATCTGATATTCAGCAAGATCAGTCCATATTTTTTGCTGACAACAAAAGCAATAGTGCTGCTACTTCATTGCTTGTAGATTCTCAACACGTTCCTTTGGTTGGTGGTCAGAAGAAAGTCCAGTTTTCACTAGGAAACAACGCCAGATCTCATGGTAATGGATTCCTAACTTGTTTGTTTGTTTGTTTGTTTGTGTTTTTAATTGCCAAACTGAATATAATAGTTAAGGAGTTACCTTTGTGACCTTGTGAAAGAAATGAATGAAGGCTTGAAAGTAAATATTGTCACGCATCTCTTAGAAATTTGGCAGGTTAGCACAGGGATAAATTAAGGCGTTAAGCCCATTGTACGCCAAATACCAATACGCTCTGCCTTATTTCCACCTTTCCTTTGGATTGTTTTGGGCCTTTTGGCCACTGAAATACACAACTATTGTCTTATGTCAGTTCATTTGCATTGATAGGAATGGAATGGGATCCAAGCAACCAACCGGACGCTGTAACTTCCATCAGTCATGACTTGAAGCATTATAATGGTGACAACGTAGAAGCAGATAAAGTAATGCAGTCTTATGGTGCAGATTCTTCTTTGGTGGGAAAGAGAACAAAGGAACTTCAGGGTCAGCTGTTCGAAATCAGAAACTCATTACAAAGAGACATGAGCCAGCCCATGACTCAATCTGCAGTAGTTGGGTCATCTTGTGCTTCCACCACTTTAGTCAATTCAATTTCTGCTCCCATGCTTAGTTTAATGACATACTGTTCCCAACCTCATCAAAATAGCCAGTCTAACATGGCTAAGGAATCTTTAGGAGATTGCAATGCCAATTTTCCATCCACAATCGGACATATGGTGCAGCCTGCATGTACTTCATCTAAGTCCACGGGTGAAACATTAGTTGACCAGAGAGCCATTGAAGCCCAAGACAATGAAACCAAGGAAAATGACACTCTGAAAGATGCTTCCTGCACGGATGACAAGTCAAACCAAAGGAAAGGACTTGCTACTGGGGATGCTTTTGACTTACACTCTTGTGCTTCCTTGTCCATAAACGCACCTTCAGATATGAAGTTGGTAACTTCTAAATCAGAGAAGGATGAAAAAAATGCAAGTGGTAAGCATGAAAAAGATGCAAGTGGTAAGGCAGCAAATCGTAAAAGAAGTTATAATCCTGACTTGTTTTTTAAGGTAAATGGGAAGCTCTATCAAAGGCTTGGGAAGATAGGAAGTGGCGGAAGTAGTGAGGTCCACAAAGTCATTTCATCAGATTGCACAATTTATGCCCTGAAAAAAATCAAGCTTAGAGGTCGTGATTATGCTACTGCGTATGGTTTTTGTCAGGAGATTGAGTATCTAAATAAGCTGAAGGGAAAGAACCACATTATACAACTAATTGACTATGAGGTACGCTGTTTACATCCAAATTGAACATCCTACTACTTAGCTTGGTTCATTTTGATTATTTGCATCCTATAGGACCTACCTACCTAACTTGTTTGATTGAATAGAAGAAACCTTGTTTTTTCCTGTAAGTTTATTTCTCTGGACACATAATTTGGAATAGAAATAATGCAAGAAAAACTTCATCTCACATATGTTACCCTCTTAGGTGACAGACAAGATTTTGCTCCAGGAAGTCATGAATGGTTGTATGAGTAACAAGGATGGAAGAGTCAAGGAAGATGGATTCATATACATGGTGCTTGAATACGGGGAAATTGATTTGGCTCAGATGTTGTCGCAGAAGTGGAAGGAAATAGACGGTTCTGATTCAACTATAGATGAGAATTGGCTTCGGTTTTATTGGCAGGTAATCTATCAACTCCTTATTTTTTCATTGTCTCAATTATGACTGACCAATAGTAAATCCTAATGGACCAACATCACCTAAATGTTATTTCTTCAAATACTTCTTAATTCATTCTTGTTTTATCATGACCCAGTTCATTAATTGAACAACAAAGAACTGGTCCAAAGTTGATTGTTTTCCTCAATCTGTAAATTACATCTCAGTTGTTTTTGGCAGTTTGTGCATTGTTTCTACCTATGTCGTCTGTTGTTTTGTTTTTCTCTTTATTTTGTTTTCTGTCGTCTACTAAATTTTCCATTAATAGCTATCAACTAAAGTATCCTGGTACAGTTGGTGAGTTTTATCAATATTTCTAGACGAAATTGGAAATCTAACATGTTTTTGCCCATGGTGACCAGATTTAATGACATTATCTCTTTTAAGAAATCGAAGCATTACCTTTTACATTACATGGCAGTCTAATACTGGATAGTTTGGGAGCTAATAATGAAGTCCTGACAAGATCTCCTCGTACTTTATAGTCTGAATAACCTCCTTGTGTAAATAAAGCAAATACTAGGATCTGAATCTGATGGTTTGGGAGTTAATTGTGAAGGAACTTGACGTTTTGGGAGTTAATTGTGAAGGAACTTGACGTTTTGGGAGTTGCTTGTAAAGGAACATTGGATAGTGTAGGTTACTTTCCATGGACAACCCTAGCAAGTTTTTGGTCTGAAGTCTGAACAAAGTTCAAGAGAGAACATGTTCTAGTTCCTTGCCATGTATATGGTAATTATAACCAACCTTGTTTTTTTCTAAACAGCAGAACCACATTGCTGGAAACTTGTCGCTTGTAGGCTTTATACCTATTACACATAAGTTTAATAACCAGAAAATGAGAAAATAACAAAAATATTTCAAAAATTCTACAGAATATCAGCTTATTAAAGTGTTCTATATCTTTAACTTTCTACAGCTCTTAATCTTCTACCTTTCATATTGCGCAAAACGCTATCCAGTGATAAATGCCCACTGTTACCCTAATCTTGGCTGTTAACTAGAACGGGTATATGGAATTGGAAGTATCAACGTGTAAAATCTAGCAAATGGTTAAACATCTTTCCCTGCTAAACTGTATGTGAATCAACTTGGACTACATCGTTGGTTCTGAATGAGGAAGATATTATGCATTTCACTAAGGCAATGCTGGATTTCCCTTATTCTTGTTTTGTCTAAACAGAAAAGGAACTTTCTGCTCTCTGTAGGCAAAACAGTTTAATGATCCTGCAGGTTTATCTGAGGAAGGGAATCTGATATTGACCTCGTTTATATCACTTGGCAGCAAATTCTTCTAGCTGTTAACACGATACATGAGGAACGCATTGTGCACTCAGACTTAAAGCCGGCTAATTTTCTTCTTGTCAGAGGCTCACTGAAGCTAATTGACTTTGGTATTGCCAAAGCTATAATGAGTGACACCACTAACATTCAGCGGGATTCTCAGGTTACTCCCGTATCCCCTCTTCCTTGATGTGCTGATTATTATTTACCATACTACGATGTGTCAATTGACCATTCACATGGTGCCACACACAAATGCTTGTGTTCACTGTTCATTAGATGAAAAGTTTCCAGATTGTAGAAATGGGGACCAACAATTGTAGAAGCCAACATCCTTGGTAACTCTCTGTTTTCTTGTTTTGTTCTCAAAAGGAAAGCGGAAGCGAAAGTACTTTTGAGTTTGACTGTTTTTTGTTTCCAATAAACGCTAAAAATGGGATTTCTCTTGTTTACGAAAAGACGTTTTCACTGGCTTCGGAAACAATTTTTCACTCACTCCCCCTCCCAACTCCAGTGACCACCGCCAACCCCTTCCCGAAAGTTGTTTTGGCACCCTATGGATGGTTCTAGCTTGTACTAGATTGTATGAATTCATTTATCTGCGGATTTTTTTTTATTGGCAACCAGTGAAGGAAGAGGCTCACTTGTAATCAGTGGCATGTCTCTCCTAGAATTTTTACCTCTGGGTAATAATGTATTTTTTTTCTTGCTGATTGCTATAGAGTTGCACTGTTGCTTGCGTTAGCTGTATGCGTTCTAGTGGTGTTTGGCCTGGGCCATTTTCTGGTGCTAGGTTGTATTGGAATTTTCCCTTGTTTTTGGTTGGTCTGTTCTAGTGAATTAATTTACCAGAAAAAACACTAGTGCAGGTGGGTACGTTGAGTTACATGTCTCCAGAAGCATTTATGTGCAACGAAACAGACGCAAATGGAAATACCATAAAATGTGGACGTCCATCGGATATCTGGTCACTTGGTTGCATACTCTACCAAATGGTATATGGAAGAACACCCTTTTCAGAGTACAAAACTTTCTGGGCCAAGTTCAAAGTCATAACAGACCCAAACCATGAGATAGTGTATGAACCAATGTCTAATCCATGGCTTCTGGATCTGATGAAGAAGTGTCTTGCATGGGACCGGAATCAACGGTGGAGGATTCCTCAACTGCTTCAACATCCTTTTCTTGTTCCCCCAATCCCACCCCTGTTGTCTTCTTGTGAAGACCAAAGCTGTAAATTGCTTCAGTTGATTACTGAGTCCTGTGGAAATAACCAGAAAGCGTTGATGCTTTGTGCTCAGATGCAGGAATTATTAATAGACCCTCCGCAGGCAATAAAGTCTCAGGTATTGATATCACGAGACCAACAACGCAAGTTCCTCCATGAAATTTCATGTATTTGCTGTGAACTCCAGGAGCTATTAGCAGACTGAGGAAGCGTTTAGACTATGGATTTAGGCAAAGAAGAGGTAAAGATGATAAACTGCTGAAGTGAGTTTACATACAATTTTTGGTTCCCCATCAGCTCTTTTTGTCAGTCGACAAATCCATGATCCACAGAGTCTATGAATTAGAAAGTGCTCTGGAAATGATGTCAGGTAACTAGGCAAATCAGTTCCTGTTTCGAGGAAGATTTGGTGCCATGCTAGTTATTCAGGCACGTAGTCTTGTTCATCTGATTTGTAATTTTTGTATCTATTTGTGCTGATTTCTCATAGCATATCCAACCCACTCATTTTCCTTCAAAATGAGTAACCGAATTGACATTAAAGAGAGATTTTGTAATTTATGTCTACTTTTGTTCAAAAAGTTGTACTTTTCGGAAGGGATTCATCCTTCTTTTTGAAGAATTGATTCTTCAAAAGTAGATTTGAAGAATGGATTTGACAAAAAGGAGAACGGGTCTCTCCAAAAAGTACAACTTTTGAAGGAGAATGAGTGGGTTAGAGATGCTCACATGTTGAAATGATTTTTGTGTCCGTGGTTGCAATTGATGACTGAGAAATCATGGATTAGCTTCCACCATGTAGTCAGTCAATGTAAGTTATCCGAAGGAAAGTGGCTTCATTTAGTGCGTAGGGGGAAAAAAAAAATCAGGCCTTTCAACCTAAAAAAAATTCGCTTAATATGTGTGTATGTCAGGTGATCAACCAAAAAAATGTCCCTATGCTCAAGAATCTTGGCACAAATTTTGAACCAAATTGCCCTCTTACAAGGAAAACTATGCATCAAGATTCCTGTTATTTAGTACGTCTACCAACTCTCAGCAAAATATCAGTACCATGTTATGATACAAATGCATGATGAAAAATTGGAAGGAGCCAATCAGGGGATTGCCATGTCAACCAAGTCCCGAAGGAAACAATCTCCAGCCAAAATGTCGTGCACAATCTTCAAATGCATGGCAGAGACATTCTCGTAACAAGGCAGCTCTAGGTGATGGACCTACAACTCAGCCACATCATTCTGTATCAGTTTGCGGACAATCTCAAATGCAGCTTCTTTACTTTCTCCATGAAACTCGCATCGGCAGCAAATTTAGGAAATTTGACCTAGTCATCAATAGACAAGCTCTCTTCCGAGAGCTTGTAAGAAGCTTCAGCATGTGCTTCTTCCAACTTGATTGAGAGTTCCTTCATGAAAGGTGTATTCATTCCATGAGTAATCCGCAATATATCCATGGCTTTGGAGAGTGACTTAATTGAATTGTCTGTGTCCCCAAGTAACCTGTAGGAACTAAAACCTCAGCTCTTTCATAATCTGAATTTACTTTTTCACTGCTTGAAGCTTCAGTTATACCTTATGCATGTAAACATGATAAATCCCTAATTTAACTTCTTCACGCTCAATTTTTAAAGTAGCTATTATCTGAGTCTCCAATATTGGTATGTAATGCAGAACATAGAAATCGCACTTGGGCCCTTCTTGAGACCTCAAGTACTCAAAAAATTCAAAGGGAATCCAAGTCCTACCGAAAAACATTTAGGATAGTAATACCCTTTCAATTCTACCCATCTTCTATCAATCAAATTCAGGACTCACTTGACATGGGATGTATTGTGGTAAAACAAGTCACTGATACACTATATGTAATATTATCAGGACTAAGACAATTCCAGTAGCTAATAATCCAAATTACCCGTTCTTGATTCTAAATACTGGTACTCGAAGGTAATAGAACTGTATCGATGATTATGTTCACAGTCTCTACAACGAGGAACACAGTATATCCAAAGATTAGGGTAATGTGTTATAGTGGACATAGTACATAGTACTAAACAATTTTAGAAAGTTTTTGGTAAATTGAGAAACATATAGACCCATTTTTAGAAGACGGAAATAAACAAAGAACAGGGAGAATTCAAACCACTCAATTTTCCCGCAAGTATAATATTGCAGTCCAAGCAAAGGATGGAACCCTGGATATACTCCTGAAATGAACCAGAAAGTTTAAATTATTGCCACAGCACATTTGCATTTCCAAATATTATCACAAGTAATTTAACTTTACAACAATTCTAATTCATAGGCAATTTGCCTCATAATGAAATGTTTGAGGATGTTGATATTTAATGCTTTTTGAATTGCAATTTGGCTCATTTTCATAAAATATTTGAAGCTTCCACTAAACAAGTGTCAGTTCTTGTCCACTCTGTATACTAAGCTAGTCAAACAGGCTAGACAGGAGAATAGTGAATGCACACAGTGATTTCAGAATCATTTACAGGAAAACTTTTGATTTGTGCATCTTTTTTTTATCCCTTTCTCTCGCAACATTGTTTGTTGTTAATGGAAACATGGGAAAACTCCAGAGAAAGACTTCAATTATGATACACCAATTTCTGAAAGGCAAAGGCAGACTACCTTAATTCATTTCTTTAGTATTTAAAATTATACACGTAATCTCTCATTCATTAAACCACAAATATCGACATCTATAACCAACCAAATGGCATCCTGACAGTGGAACTCTAGACCACAACTACTGAACTAAGTATGATGCCAGACTTTATCCCATTCCTTTCTTGCGGGAGTAGGCATACGCTATTCAAATAGCAGAAGGAACAGTTGTTTTGTAGCCTTTGTTAGTGTCATTTTTAGTTTTCTTTTTTTTTAGTGTCATTTTTAGGTATCTTTAGCCTTTGCTAGAGTTGGCCAAGGTTATACTATTAATTTTCTTGATGCATGACATAATCATATGAATAGATTTGTGGAAGAGGAGCTCAATTCATTAAGCTCCTATTTCTTTTTCCCCACTTATTTTTCTGTCTCTCTTCTTCTCTGAACCCTTATTTTTAAACCCAACATATATCAAAGCAATCTGATAAACCCTAGTGCCCTCTAACAGCTATATATCAAAATTTTCATTCTTATTACGCACAGAACAAACTAGAAACTAGTCATACTAGAAACAGAACTTCAACAATCTCCCACCTAGGAGTTAAGGAGAAAGATAACATACTCTGGTAAACTGGAATAGTTGATCTGCAATACGCAAGAGCTTCTTTCCAATCTTGAAGCTCCATCAAAATCTGAAATAGATCTCCATTCAAGTTCCATAAAAAAATCTCAAGGACAATATACTTTGAACTGAAGCAGAAACCATATGGGTGTCTATAAGAA
The DNA here is from genome assembly GCA_022606695.1 of Vaccinium macrocarpon. Taxonomy (NCBI): domain Eukaryota; kingdom Viridiplantae; phylum Streptophyta; class Magnoliopsida; order Ericales; family Ericaceae; genus Vaccinium; species Vaccinium macrocarpon. Next base: position 23,007,976 of record CM040170.1, on the reverse strand, counting down.
ATATTAGCATTTCATACTGAGAAAGTTCACAGGAGAAACACACAAATTGCTTGTGTTGAGGACGTAAAATACATAGTTACTCTGTCTTATAGCTTAACCTTTTAGGTCAACTAACCACAGCAGGCAAAAGATCCAACATTCGACCTCACCACCAACCCAGTAATTACAAAATTTGGATGTGTTCGGCCCGCTTTTGGTGGAAAGTCTAGCCACATGTGAGGGGATGTGATACTACTCCCCCTTATAGCCAAAGCTTTTAGATGGTAGAGGTTTCGCACCTGGAAGGAAAAAATGTCTCAACCCTATTGAATGAAAGGGCGATTGGGAAGATTGGGCAGCATATATCTCAAAAGTCAACATTGAAATGAATCACTTCAACCAACACCTTAGGCACCAAGTAGATTGATCGGAAACTCAGGAGTTGGGGGGAATGAGAAAAATGTACAGAAGAAATTCATGATTGACCTTCAAAAGGGTTTCCCGAGTTTGCATCAAAGAGATTGAAAATGGATGGCACAACTTCAATTGCAGTTCCTCGATCATCTTGTATGTAGCACATGCTTCTCTGTTATCTGAACTCCCTTAAAGACAACTTTGCAGAAAGAATTAGTAATCCTTTGAATCCTTTTCAAAAAGAATAAAGTTCATCTTGGTTGGATAAAATATGAACTTCCAGGGAAGAAATTAGTAAAATGTTTACATATCAAGTTGCCATTAGAAACTAAAACTAATCAATAAAAGAATCAGAGGATACGCCCAGAGGAAGGCAATCTGGAAGCTTTTTCTGACAATAACTTTGTTTCAGAGGCAATCTTCATTATTTCTTCTTTGTCCCTAACAAGTCCGCAGTGTTGGCATATGAATCCTTTATCACCTGCGCATATCCATAGAGAAATGATTGACCATAAACATTTCCAACCTCCAAGGTACAGACAAAACTCCCCAAATAACTTACCAGGATCACGAATCAAGAAACCACTGCATCCATCATCCTTGCATCTGTAACCTTCCAAAATTGCACTTTCTTGAATATCAACACATTGACCCTTCACCATGAAAGTGTAAGTTTAGTGGAACAAGTCCAGAGAGTAGTTTCAATGAAAAATGCTCGTCTTCTACAGCCTACATGGTCCAACATTTTTTAATCCATTTGAAAAGTACCAATTTTAAGCAGCGAGGACATGTGCAAGAGAAAAAGTACTGTTCTTTTAGAGCCTTTTGCCGAGTCATAGTGCTTCCAGCTGTTTCTATGTAGCTTATCAATACCTTCAAATACAAACAGGAAGCAATAGATGAGTCATATTAATCAAACCTCACTTTGAAGTTGCATGCAATTATGTTGGAAGTTAAGTTGCATACAGAAATTCAGTAAGGTAAAAATCGGGCCAAGTCACAACAGAGCCACATTATCCTCCTCCTCCTCCAGTAGAAAACCTTGACTATAGCTTAATTTACTACAATTAATTTTTTTATGAGGTGCAAAAGTTAGTAGTTCATCAGATGTACAAGGTAGAAACCACATAATATTAAGTCCCTACCTTAATATTTCCAAAAAACTCAGGACCAAGTATACAAGGAATAGGATAAGAAGGTCCCAACAGTCCAAGTAACATATGATACACAGTTATATGATATAAATAAGAAGCATGATTTTGTTCATGACAGACAATGCCCTAATATATCAAAGAACATTGAAAATAGTTTTCCCAGCCTAGAATTATTTGTTTCCAACGTTTATTATGTTTATTCCCAGTATGTTACAAAAAGAGGGTTTTCCTGTCTTCATTAAAGCTAACAGACTGCTGCAGTAGTTACTGGAAAGACAAAGTTAAGTTTTAAACCCAAGGTGATTAATTGCAATTGATCAGGATATATCAAAGCAAAACCCAGAAGGAGCTCAACAGGTAAATTGACAAGAAACTCCTTTTGTATTGGTTCCATTCCACATTTTATTTTCACATTTAGAGAAAAATAAAATGTTTTCTAACATGAGCTCAAAGTTGTCACTGAAGACATGACCGGGTTTTATTTTATTTTGTCAATTATGTACTATCTCTTAGTGTATAGAAAGCAACCAATATAGCTGAGAAAGAAGAATATTACCTCAGTTCCTTTGGGTATGTGCTGCACAGCACGAACTACTGCAACCCTTCCCTTGAATACCAGGACAGAATTCGGCAAGCAACTACAGTACCAAAACCATTTAGCAGAGTCAACAGGAAGGTATGGAAGAGCAAAGCAAGTAACTAACCTGTGATTAATGATTGAAATGACAAGATACAGTCCTGTTCCCAGGGGCCTCAGTTCACTGTCACAAATTGTATGAGCATTGCACGCAAGCTGCAGGTAGCTAAGAAGAGGTCAGACGAGAATTCATCCATATCTAGGGTAGAGACAATTCGAATAAAGACACAATACCTCTGTGTGATAATTGTAAATAGAAAATGGGTGTCCATAGAAAGAAACAACAACATATCAAACAGGTACTCACAAACAAGCTCAATAAACAGTTGACACAATGATGCAGCCATCATCTTATTTTTCTCATATACTTCTGGAGACCCAAATTTCCATAGCTATGCCAAGTGACCCCCGCCAATTCAACAGTCCCCACCTGGTTTCACTCAAAGGGAGGGGGGACAAAAATAATTCTCACAAATGCTTGGGATAGCCAAAAGGCAACATCATAACTGTCCCTAGTACTAAGTCCTAAGCCATGTAATAGAAAACTAGAGGGTGCGATTTTAACAATACCGAATTTAGGGGCACTCCTAGTAATATGCACTACGCAGTAAGTACAGGGTTTGTTTATGCTTTCTGTGGAACTGAGCAGTCCAACAGTTAGTCCCGAAAGAGAAGGAAAGATACAGTACTTATGCCCATTTTCTAATCGAGTACCTTGGAAAAACTTTCTGCAATCTCTTTTAAGTCGATGCCAGGCAGCTGAAGAATCAACTTCACAAGATTAGCCATCTGTGCAAACAATACCAATTGCTTCTCGTTGACCTCAGAAATATCTTCACGAAACAAATGTTAATAAAACAGCCGAATGTAATGATGGAAGAAACAGACTACAGAATGAAACCAAAAGCTTTATCAAATATTATGAACAGAAAACCCCAAAGGCTAATATATATAGATAAGGATACGAGATACTAAAGCTTCCACCAGATTGTAGTTGTCAGTTGCAGTCATTGGAATAATCTGTCAGCAAGAACAAGTATAGATAAGCGCCATTGTTGCTTAAAATTAGTTGCACAATTTATAACTAAAGTGAGAGAGAAATTCCACATATCTATTTGATTACATTACGGTGCATCTACCCTCCTGAGGAAACAACTTTGTACAACCAATAATACAATAAGCATCAACAACATATATTTTCTTTTACAAGAACTCAAAGGTGTCAAAAAACTAAAACATTGAAAGGACGATCCCATCGTTTTAAAGGAATAATTCTTTCGATTCAGTGAACTTGCTTACATTTGTATTTTCAATGATTTTCAACTTTATGCTCTGTTTCCCATTTCTCAAAGTTTGCTTTGGTTGCGTAATCTGAATTTTTCCCCCCAAGCTTCTAGAAGTTCTGATGGCTTTTCCACCGAATGAAAAGAATGTGCTAAAAATCTACCAAATTTAGAATTTGATTTCAAACTTTCAAATTGTTAGTTGAATATTCCACCTGAATGTTACCCAATTCAAATTCAGCTAACTAGTCTGTACCAATTTTTATTTACAGTTCATGAAATTTAAACCCATGATATTGACGTTCTACAGCAGGTCTTAGCTGCTAAAAACTTCTCATCTTGTGCCTAACACAATGTTGCATGAGATATATAACAACAATAACAGGAACCATCTAGTCCCCAATCATTGGGGTATGGGCGAGGATGATTGGAGACAGACCTAACATTTGGCAATATGCACAAAGTGGCTACTCTCATAATACCACAGAAACAGTGGCCCCCTAAATGATAGTATCACATAACAACTAAGGTTTATGTGGATCAAACTTGTATAATTTGAAGTGTGCCATTAACTGGCACTATGAAGGAGAATAATTACTTTCAATTTAAAACCAAAATTCTGTAAATCATCTCTAGAGCACATGCAAAACAAATTATCAAATCTCACGCCAATGAAAATATCAAAATATACAAACGATATTGATAGGCGCGTGGGAAGCTTGCTTTCCAGCGCCTAAGTAGGGTGATTTAGCATGTTAGACGTGCGATGTGAGCCTTATTTTCCGATTAATATGTGCACGTGGTGCTTTTTGGTGTTGAGCGTGTTTTGCAGTTAATTCAGGGAGGTGGATGCAATTTCGTGGTAATGGAAGTTCATGCACGTAGATCAGGGGTTAGAGGCGAGTGAATCTTGCATGGAAGTGATTAAAACCCGTCGGAAGCGCTACCCCGATTCCTTGGAGCGCTCAAATTGGGCACAAAAGGGTGTAGCGCTACCGGTTCATTAAAGGAGCATGGTCAACGGGGAGCGGCTGGTCAACGCCGACCCTATGTGAGGCAGTAGCGCTACCCAACTTTCTCAGTAGCGCTACCGAGCAGCTAACTTGGCGCAGTAAACGTGGTCATTTCGGGCTATGAGCGATGAATAATTCCGATTTTCGTTTGTTTTTCATTAAGATTACTAGATTAGTATATATACTTATGTTTTAACCCAGATTAGGGTTCCACAACTTTTACTTAGATTTTTGCTTTCCAAGTTTTCAGCTACGGATCTTACGGTTCTTCATTCAGCACTAATTTTCCAGTATTCAGATTGATTTTGCGGATTGAATATCAAGTTCAACTTTTCCCTTGCAATTACGGTATCGTTTTTCCATTGTTTTCATATTTTTAATCTACAAGCATGCTTGGATCTAGTTTCAATTTGACTTTGGTAAACAATACAAGCATGAGTGAGTAGTCGTTTTGAGTGCGGCTGCGGGGCAAAGGCGCCCGCGTTTATACTAATCAATATTTCACCTAGGGGCCGAACTAATTCAATTTTTGAGCAATTTTAGGAACTAGAAACTTTCCTAACAAACAAACCCAGGCATTACCGGAATTCGAATGCGCACGGAATCTGGTGACAGGTGGTGCGCATTTGTTAGGAAGCCTTTCACGTATTCTAAAATCAGTAAAAGGATTAATTGTGGCCCGAGTAAATATCGGTTAGTATAGGCGTGGACGCCTGGTTCCCGCAACTGTGCTCTCTTTTATTAATTCACATTCAATCAGTTAAACTAGTTTAGCAATTAGTTAATAAATCTCATCAAATCAAAGGGTGGCTACCTAAGAGCCAGTTCAAACTGCATCTTACACTTTTGAGTCAAACACCGTCAGACTGTCTCTGTGGTTCAACTCCGGTACTTCCGGAATTATTGTGCTACACTGGTCAAGAGTCCTACGCTTGGGATGCGTCTTTATTAGTCTTTTTGTTAGTCACCTGGTCAATCAAGCAGATATATTTATTCTCCTCACGAGGTGGTACATAATAGACTGTGTACAAGATAAATAAGGAAAGTAAATAATACGAAAAGAGGAAACTAAATCCCTAAATAATTCTACCTACGAAATTGACTACTTACATATTTGCAATTATACTAATTACATTAAATACATTCAACACTCCCCCTCAAGCTGAAGAGTATACATCGTATACTCCAAGAGTCTAAACTTGAGACAGATAGAGGCAATGGAGTCAATGGAGTATACATCGTAAAAATATCAGCAAGTTAAGAGCTGGAAGGAACAAAGGGCATGCTAATCTCTTTCAATTCGACTTCAATGTATTTGGTCTTCTCATGGAATACTGGATCATTAGCAATGTGGATAGCAGTCTGATGATCACAATCTAAAGTAGTGGGACCATCCACTGGAATCTCAAACTCTTGTAGAAGTGTACACAACCAAGTCAACACACAAGTGGTATGAGTCATTGCTCTATACTCTGCTTCAATGCTAGAATGTGGCACAACTGATTGTTTCTTACTTTTCCAAGTCACAAGATTTCCACCTATAAATGTGCAATAACAAGTGGTAGAACGACAATCAGCAGGGTGTCTGTATATCCTTCAATACAAAGACGTCCAGATGATTTGTAGAGAAGTCCGTGTCCAAAGGCATTTTTAGGATACTTCAAGATACGAACAACTGCCTCCATATGAGAAACTCGAGGTCAAGTCATAAACTGACTGACAATACTAACTGCATAAAAGATATGAGGCCGAGTAACGGTGAGATAAATAAGTTTACCCACAAATCTCCAATACATCTCAGGATCATCAACTAACTCACCATCTTTCAGGCATTAGTTTCCTGGGAGTAGCTACATGTTTAGAACCAAGATAACCTGTGTCCTTCAAGAGATCGAGAGTGCATTTCCTTTGTGATAAACTGATGCCCGCTTTGGAACGAGCAACCTCAATGCCAAGAAAATACTGAAGCTTGCCTAGGTCTTTGGTGAGAAAACTAGAATAAAGAAACAAAGATGACGAATCAATACTTGAATCCCAACACTATCACTCCCAGTGATGATAATATCATCCGCATAAACCACCAGAATAACAATATCACAGGTGGTCTTTTTAAAGAATACGGAATGATCAGCTTGACTTTGAGTCATACCATGAGACACAACGATACTGATGAACTTATCGAACCAAGCCCGGGGAGATTGTTTGAGTCCATATATAGATTTGTGAAGATGACACACAGACTCCCCCTTGGACTCAAAACCTAGTCGTTGAGCCATATAGACAGTCTCGAAGAGATCTCCATGAAGAAATGCATTCTTGACATCAAGTTGATGGAGAGACCAATCAAGATTGGCTGCAAGAGATATAACAATTAGAACAAAATTGAATTTGGTAACCAGAGAAAAAGTCTTAGTGTAATCGAGCCCATAGGTTCAGGTGAATCTAGTAAGCATGGGTACTGGTACGGGGTATGGGTGCTGGTACGGGATACGGCAACAGCCCAAAAAAGTAGGGTACGAGAATGGCAGAGGTACGACGATTATATTATGTATATCTTTTTACTATTATGGTATGATTCATTAGATATAACAAAAGTATAACATATTTTGTAGATAGAAGCAAGATAACAAAAGCTAATAGAACTTGAACTTGAACCCATACTCCTATGAATAAAGTGCAATAGCCTAATTTTTATGCATGCAACTATCATAGGTTTCAAGATAGAGAGCAAAAAATATTTCAAGGCCCATTAAAAAATCGAAAAAAGGAATAGATTTTGACAAAATAACGAAAAGAAAAGGGTAGCAAAAATAATGAGGGGGTAGTCGCAATCACTAGAGGAAGCTCGACAGAAAAGATTAGTCAACCCTGCTCTTGTTTTTTCCAAAATCAAGCTCTAGATCTAAAGTCATGTCTCGAGTTTATGACTTTATCGCATTGAGTTCTTGCATATTAAGGCCCACCATTTGAGTTTTTTTTCCATGCAAAATCCCTAAAGTTATAAAACTTTACGAATACGCCCAAAAGTACCTAGAAAAGTACCCATAAACGCAAAAGTACCCAGTACTTTTTTGGAGTACCCGGTATATATTTTGAAGTACCCATGAGGTACCAATCAATGTTATCAATCTCGTACCAGTAACCACACCATTTTCTCTCCTGGAAAGGTACGTACCAATATCGGTCTGTATCTGGGTACCGTTTTAGATTTATCACTATTTATATTGTATCTCAATTAATGTTCTGAATCTTTATCTGTTAAGTAATTTACAATATCTATGCAATTTATTTTGAACGTGGGTGTGTGTGTGTTTGTGTCATAGTGATTAATAATTAAAATATGTACTTGCTCGGTTGCCCCATCTTACACTGTTTTGGTTTTCCAAATAAAAGAACATACTATAAAGAATATACAACAAAATAAGTGAAAATTTTCCTTTTCCAATACACGAGAGGAAGGGAACGGTGTAGCCGTGTAGCTATACATGTCATAGCCTCATACGGTCTATGAGACTCTACTTTTGTCAAGGGCAAAATATGCTTTTGTAAGAAAACATGGAAGTAACTCACGTGATACATTTTGTATGTGATTCATTTTGACAAACCAATTCCGTCCGAGACAATGCCGAAATACACAGGAAATTATGCGGTACGGAACAGTTGGTTGATAGTACCGTTTTCTAGCCAAAACAAGATGTACCGGCTAGTACAGACTGAGACAGTACGAGATCAATAACAAATTAACAATGGTACCAGTACCCGAAACAGGTACGGGTACTTTGGGGTTTTAGAATTACCCGTGCTTCTTAGGGTGAAACTTTTGGCCACAAGATGAGCTTTCAAACGATCAAGAGTACCATCAAGATTGTGTTTAACAATAAACACCAATGAACAATATGTGCTCCAGAAGGCTTGGGAACAAGATCCCAAGTTTGATTCAATGACAAAGCACGCACCTCTTCTTCCATAGTAGAGCGTCATCCAGAATGAGAGAGAGCCTCCTGATAAGACTTGGGTAGAACAACAAAGGATAGAGATATAGAAAAAGCGCAAAAAGAGGGAGATAAACAGTCATAGGACACAAATTGAGAGATAGGATGGGAAGTGCATGAACGAATACCTTTACGCTAAGCAATAGAAAGATTAAGAGTAGGATCCGTAGACGCTAGAGGAGATGGTGTGGGCACAGAAGTTGTATCTGTAGTAGCAACGAGTAGAGCCAGTGAAAGATAAATGAACATAGACCTATGTAATCTGTGGTCAAATGGCAAGCTCAAGAAGACAAGGTGACTGACCAAGGTCAGCCAACATGGGCGGCGTTAACTGTTCACCTTTAAGGGAATAATATGGGCTAGTCTCAAAAAACTATCATGTCAGCACTCACTAAGTGCTTCCGTAACAAGGGACTAAAAACACTTGTATCCTTTTTGTGTCCTAGAGTAACCAAGAAAGATACATTTATAAGGAGGACGATCAAGCTTATCACGACCAGGAGATAAATTATGAACAAACGAAACATAACCAAAAAGTTTTGGGGGAAGAATATAAAGCTCCTTGTCAGAAAACATGAGCTGATAAGGAATTTTGCCATTCAAAACCCAAGAAGGTGTCCTATTTCTTAGATAATTAGCTACGAGGACAACATATCACCAAAAATGTTTTGGAACGTTCATGTAAAGCATAAGAGCACAAGCTACCGCTAAAACTGACCCCATTTTTCCATTCCACAACCCCATTTTGTTGAGAGGTGGTGACACAAGCAGTTTGATGAATAATGCCATGAGTCTCATTAAAAACCGTAAATTGATAAGAACGATAGTCTTGGGCATTATTGGTTCGAAAAATATGTAATTTAGCATTAAACTGATTGACAATCTCAGCATGAAAATTTGAAAAAAAACAGAAAATAATTGGGACCGATCTTTGAGGAGATACACCCAAATTAAACGAGAAAAATCATCAATAAATGTAACAAAATAGCGAGCACCACATAGACTCGTAATGCGCGAAAGTCCCCAAATATTTGAATGAACTAAAGCAAAAGGTTCTTAACACTGACTTAGTACGTAAAGGAAAAGAAACCTTACGGTATTTACTCAGTTCACAGGTGTCAAGATTAAAAGGAGAAAAATTAGGTAAATTAGGAACTAGCTTGCAAAGATTGGTAGAAGATGGGTGCCCAAGACGACAATGCCACTGATAAGGTGTGATAGTAGAATGTAAAGCCGATAACGTGGGAGAGTGGGACGGCGCTTGTTATTGCTCCTCCTGAAGGTAATACAGACCATTCTTCTCATACCCCCCACCAACATCCTCTACGTCTTTAGATCCTAAAATTCACAATGACAAGGATAGAAAAGTATACAACACTGGTGAGTATGAGAAAGTTTATCAATGGAAATAAGATTAAAGGGAAATTGTGGCAAATATAAGACAGAAGGAAGACCAACAGAAGAATAATGTACCAATGCCACGAGCAAGAATTTTGGTACCATCAACAATAGTAACATAAGAAGGAATAAAGGGGTAACAACATTAGTCAAGAGGGACAAATCACCCGTCATCATCACATGATCAGATGCGCCAGAATCGAAAATCCAAGGAGTACTGCTAGTACGAGAAGATGAGTAGAGACAAGTATTACCTGAGCCGACATGGGTGGCAGTGGAAGAAGATGCATTAGCCCTTTGAATCATACACAGTCTTGGACATAGTAATCTGAGAAGGAGCAAGTGCAGATGGCTCCCCTTCAAGTGTAGCTCTGATTAGCCCAAGCCGGCTTGCCATGAAGTTTCCAACAGAACTCAACATCATGGTTGGTTGCACCACAATGAGTACACTTCTTGGTGCCATAACCACCATGCACCCCACGTCCTCCACGTCGACCACCAGGTCCACCATGTTCAGAGGAACTACTAAGATTGTGGGGGGAATTGTGATTGCCAAAATTTCCAAAAGATAAAATAGGGTATGTAGTGGGAGCAGCTAGGCAAATGGAGTCAGATTCTCTAAACTAGAAGAACGACCAGCAGCTCGTCGAACACGAGCAACGGCCTCACCAATAGTGGGAACTTCCTTGCCGGAAAGAATCTGAGGACTAAGAGGGGAAAGTTCTAAATTCCATCCATACAGAAATTTGGCAACTCAAAATTCATCCATGTACTTTTGTTGAACCTTTAAATCTATGGCAAGAGGTTGGTAGACATCTAACTCATCCCACATACCCTTTAAGGTGGAGAAGCACTCATCAACTGATCGATCTCCTTGTTGGAAGGAAAAAGTATTTTGATAAATCTGATAAATATGAGAGAGATTCTGATCTGATGAATATAAATCGTGCAAAGTGTCCCAAACAGCTTTGGAAGTCTCTTGGCAAGCAACATTATTAAAATGCCAGGTTCAAGTCTATTCCAAAGTAACGTCATTAAATGAGCATCATTTTGGGACCAAGTAGGATCAGTGGATGGATCATCGGTGATATAGGAAGTCTCAACACTAGCTCACAGAGAGACAGTCACGACACGTGACCATGGCAGATATTTGGATCCATTTAATGTAATCATGGTGAGAGAATGGCGATAATCCCTAACAACATCCTTGGTGCCTGATGTACTGGTGTCTTTTTTATCACCCATGACAGATTCATATTTTAAAGACACAAGCAAAAAAGAGAGAAGTTGTGACCCAGCAACTTTCAAGTGCAAACAGAGTGGAGAGTTGTACTCATGCTGACCAAAACTCACTGAGGTTGAAGAACAAAGGTTGAGAACAGCAATCGAAGCAAGTCTGAGAGTTGTCGAAGTCCCCAAAGGTCTGGCAAGTATTCAAAGTGGTCAAACAGAGTCGGGAAAGTCTTGAGTGTTGTTGGAAAAACTGTCACGCTTCAGATCTGAGACTCTAAAGGTCTATGGAGGCCTGTCAAAGGTTGCCTAATGGTCGGCAATGTTTTCGGAAGTCCAACGACTGTAGAGAGCAGATGACAAAGGCTGGCGAAGGATGATGAAGGCTGATGAAGTTCATCGGAGGTTGAGAAAGCTCCAGCAAGGGTCATCAGACGTCAGCGAGTGTCCGGCGAGGGTCACTGGTGGTTGGCGAGTTGCGAAGAAGGCTGACAATGAAGGCTGATGTCAGAATGGGTCACAGAGGGTCAACGAAGAAAGAGAGAGATAACGTGAAAAAAGAGAGAGAAAGAATCAGGTTCCTGGAACCCGCTTTGTTACCTGTCAAAATATACGAACGATATATTTATTCTTCTCACAATGGGGTACATTATATAGACTGTGTACAAGATAAATAAAGATAGCAAATAATATGGAAAGAGGAAACTAAATCCCACTTGATTCTTCCTACCTAATTGACTATCTTGCCAATTTGAAATTATCCTAATTACATTAAATAAATTCAACAGAAAATATGGTGAAGAACCGTACAATATGGAATGGCCAAGTTATTGGCTTCTACAAACAAAGAAAAAGATTCATGTTTTGTGTATTAAGTTTTCATAACATCAATGTTGTAAATGACCACCAGGGAGGTGGATGAAGAAATCAACTGCAAGATTTCATCAGAGAGAACATGTTGCACAACTCGTTTCTCACATTACGCTGGTAATAGTACATACTCCCTCGGTCTCAATTTGATAGTCCACTACAAGCTACGTTCAATTTGCAAACTCAAAACTTACAAAAATAATTTTCTAATCAATAAGGATCTTGTTTGATAGATCTAGTTGAGAACTTTATTACAGTGCAAAAAAAAATTAAAAATTATTTTGGTATATACGTATTTTTTAGTTTGAAAATTGCATATAGTTTCATGGTGGACAATCAAATTGGGATGGAGGGAGTAGTAAAAGATTTGTATTGTCTTCCAATTGAGAATCAAACCCCAAACATCCTAGTATGAACCGGGAAAGTCTGGATACATGCAAGAGCCTCAAACCATGTCTAATAGGTAACTCCGGGGTAAGGCCTGTAAGAGTCAAATGTTCATCCCATGTCAACCAATATCATTGGGTCGATTTATTCAACAAGACCCCTTCAGATCAAACCAATGACTGAGATTGGTCAGACCTTGGTTGGATGTGAGCAACAAAGAATTAGAAAAAACTAGTTACGAGAACCATATATTCTGTTTGACATGGGGAATACAATCCAAACAACAAATATATGTGTTGTGTGGCACCCTGGGTCAAATATAAAAGGTAGCACCCACCGAGCCGTGAGCTCCCTGGCTTCCTAATCTTGGAGTTGGACATGAGCTAGCACACGTGGTAAAAATTTGATCCAACAAATATCAAGCAACAAAATACTCTACCTAGCAAAGAAGTGGAAATCTTGAGTAAGTATGCTGCATAGCCACAAAAAAAAAAGTTCTTTACAACATTTTCTGTCCCTTGCCCCTAGAAGGAAGACAAAAGAACAATAACTGGAGTAGCAACAGATTAACAGGGTCTGGCCGCATTCGGAAAAGACCGGTAGCATGCAACATTAAGGAAGAGTAATATGATCAGTGTTAACAAAACTGTTAGGGAAACATTTAAACATAATTTTAAAGGGGACACTTAAGTAAACAAGAAGATGATATATCTAACTCTGCTATAATACAGACCTCGACAGTGCAGAATACAGAAAAATAATTCATGTACCCAACCCAATTGGTTGGACACAAGGCTTGGTTGGCTTGATCATGAGAGAAGCAATGTTTTTTTTGTAACAAAAGCACAAAACAGGAACCAAGAAAATATTTTCTGTTATGCGTTTACTTTCCTCATGAGTGATATTTACCTTCTCATTCTGCAACTTCCTTCGTAGGTAAAGTTTCACCATCAACCTGATAGAAGGTGTAAGAGATTTTAGCCTATCCTTGTCCACTTTTGAGAGAACTCCACATTCAAGACGATGCAGCTTCCAATCTGATTTCTGATAACGGTAGCAAAATGCAATTGTTGTCAATATACTGATGGAAAGGCCTCTCCTTTTAATAGATTTCATATCCTATTTTCTAAGGGACTAAGGACTTCTGAAATTATCTTCTTTTACTGGATGCAATCAGCTGCATGGTGGCAAAACAAATTAGCACTTCCTTCATTTATTTAGGGACAGTATTCTAAAAGGCGGTTGAGCGGCCAATTAATTGGCACCTAGGCACTAGGCGGTGACCCACCACCGCACCTAGGGATTGAGGCGTTTGAAAAGGCAGCCAACCAATTAATCGGCCATAAGGCGGAGCAAGGCGGCAATTAATCGGCTAGGCACGAATAATCGGCTAGGTGGAGTAAGGTGGAGAAAGGCGGCGATTAATTGGACCATTAGTCGGGTAAAATAGGCAATTTTAGAAATTTAAGGGGTTTAGTGTCATAATAGAATTTAAGGGGGTTTGGTGTAGTTATCTATATATATACACTGTATACAAACAACAAAACATACCCAACACTTTACAATTTACACAATCAAAACTTTTACAAGCCCAAGTACTACTCAGTTCCATTTTATTTTGAAGTTTTAACTTAGTAATTGACTAGTTATTTGGTAGTTGGTAATACTTAGTTTCATTTTGTTTGAACTTTGAATGTTGAAGTTCACATTATTACTTAGTTTCCATGTTATTTAATGTTATTTTCCACCATTATTGATGTATTTGCTCTCAAAACTTGGGGATAGGAGAATATTTTTTAAAAATAAAAAAAAAGGGAAATCCACCTTATTGTCAAGGCGCCAATTAATCGGTCAAGGCACTAGGTGTTGCCCGGCTGCCCGACTAGCGAAAGGCAACTTTGAGAACACCGATTAGGGATGAGCAGCCAGAAACCTAGCTTGGGCACAAAAGACGTCCTATGTAAGAATTACAGAGTAGAAAATCCAACAGCTAATAGCAATGAATCATAGACAACAACAATTTAATGGAATTTTTTCTGAGACATTCTAAAAAAAGTGACGAGTATAAATCAGTGAAAGCAGCAAACATTTTCTTGAACCTATGTACTGAATGAACCCCACATCTCTAGACTAAGATCAGATTTCTATACCTGGCATGTGCTCCCACAGTACCAAACAACTTGACAAGCTGAGCACCTTTTAAGGTTAGTTGTTGAGAAACACCAATCACATCTTGCGTCGACTGAAGCTCTGTTTGGTACACAGACAAAAGGTTCTTCATTTAAAATCACCTCCCCTGTAACGAAGAAGACTAGAAGTTATAACAGTAAAAGGAAATCATTGCAACGTGAGGTCACTAAGAGATGCATTGATGGATGTTGTGGTTTCAGAATATGTAGCTGCAACAAATTGCTGGATCACAAAAGTCCAATGCTACTGCCAGTGTGATGATAATCTGAGCAGTTTTTTCAGTTGCATGCAGATTTTTCCTACAACTTTCTCTAGTTAGGTTGCCAACTCAACTAAGAAGCTTCTGGATTTGTTCTCACCTGAGTTTCAAGTAACCAATATCTAGGTGCACTTTTATGTTAGAATCAGGATTAAGAAACAATAAAAATAACAGTAGCTCCCCGGGAGTACTGGATACTACGCTAACCTTTTAGGAGCTTATGATGTCCTTAACACAAAATTGCCATATGTTTCCTAAATTGGCAGAAATAGTAGGAGTGACGAATTGGTTTCTGATCATTGAATTGAGTGGAACTTTTTTTGGGAAAATGTTGGTTCATATTCCATTAACAGGAAAAGTCGAATATATTTTCCCAATGAAAAAATTCTTCATGCAAAATATAGCTGCTATAGAGGTTGTCTCGCATTGGTTAATTATGACCACCGAAACTAGTATATGAGCCAATTGGTTTTGAGTTGGATGGTTTAACAAGAGCGACATATATATGGGACCGAAGCAAAGCTTGTTCATATTCACGGTTTAAATGTGAGTAAAGGATTTGAAATTTATGAATTCAAAAAATCTCTTAATTTGGGAATAACGTTGCAGTGCTTAACTTTTACTGCAATCTAGGTTGCATGGACCCTTCTATATGTATCAAGCACTCATATTGGACACTCTTATGGAATACCTGTGCAACATTGTATGTTTGGCATTCATGTGCATAGCATAGTTACTAATTTGAGTTTACGTTCTATCGGTAAAAGTAAAACTATCATATGACACAGTTCATGTCGAATGGCATCTTGTAAACACCATTTATCCTGAAAAAATAATAATAATAATAACATTAAGAATTATGAATATTTTTCCACGTCCATGTGTCCTTGACAAGGGAATGAAACAAATTCAACACGTAGACACATTCCAGCACTATGATACTTGCACCAATTTGATGTAAAATAGAATACTATCTGACTAAGTAGATCATTTGTGATTTGTCAACCACTTACTGAATTATTTTTCTTGTGTACGTACCAAAAATTTCGAAATTGTAAACTGCAATTCCAACACTGAAATTTACGTACGTCAGCATATGCAAAAATTAATACAATTACATTTGACTGGTCATCAACTGACTCCAATTGCAATCTTTGCTAGTCTCTGCAACATAACCAAATGAAGTAAAAAAGTTTTCTTTGAATTTCAAATCGTACCGGCTGGAGAAGGGAAAAATATAACATAAGGTCAATTGATTTCTTGGTGCTAATTTCAACGAACAAATAACTCCTTGTGACCTACCAAAAAAAGAAGGAAAGAAGAAAAAGACGAACCTTTCTTTTGAGTTATGACCATATGAACATTCTTAATTGCAGCATATATCAATCAAAAAAATCAACTCCACCCACTAAAGGGGAGAAAGCAAACCGATAAAAACTAGTTGCATTGGATGATTTCTCCCCACATCTTAAATAGGTAAAGACGATGTAGGTAAAGGGATAAATAGAGTTTGAGGAATTCATATACCTCAAATTTAAAAGTTCTTAGTGTCGGTACATGGCCCCAAGTCCTTAGGACTCAAGGAGATATGGAGATCTCAGGGGCAAACATATCCACAGCTGTAGGAGATCTCAGGAGTGAAGGTTATCTAAGCCAAAGGATGTCCCTGAGGCGTGGGTCGCGGCTAAAGGATAACCCACACATGAAGTCGATGTCTTATACTTGGGCTGAAGGCAGAGGCCAAGTTACTCGGGACCGAAGGAGGATCGTGGAATGGAGGCTTGACCTTAAAGGGATCATCTGAAGGCCCAAGCTCTCTTCTAGTCTTCCAGAGAGAGGGAGACTTGTTGACTCAAGGATAATTCCTTAATCTCTTCACATCGTACCTCCCACCTCACACACTTATCACTAACTTCCGATCAATAGACCTCACATGACTACTCCTACCATCGCTTTTGCCCTTATATATGGCCACCGATGACCTTCCACGTGTCCTTCAGCCAGACATCCTCCAGGGAAATCTCTCACCAATATAAAGGACCCTTGCCTTTGTCCAACATATTACACAACATTGCTCTTGGTTCAAACCATTACCAGAGTCCAAAGCACTACTTGGCCTCCCTCTATTGCCATTCCCTCTTGCTCTAAGATCTACCTTGGGCTCTCTTCTCCTCTGCCTTTGGCACCCCGAGCCTTCACGATCTCGTTGGTATCCCGAATCACCTTTAGGGCTTCAATAGCCCAATAGCCAAGATTATGCATTAGTGTGGGAACTATAAATTAACCACAAGCTCTGAGAATAGCCAGGCTTCGTCAACAACCTACACACCCACAAGTTAATGGTTGTTGACAATGTGATGGGAACATGCGTCTTGTGGCAGAAGAAATTAATGAGAGTTTCGGGCTTGTGTGTAGTGTTATTTTATTATTCACCTACTTAAAAGTTGGTGAATATTACTCCAATATTTGTGTAGGTGAAGAATTATTTATATGATGATAATTGTTTGGTTCTCACGTAATGCGCAGGCAAGTGCTAGTGTGAGAGCACGAATGTGAAAGAGTCTTCAAAAAACCTCCTAGGCAACTAAAATTCATGAGTGTGAGGATTGCGAGCGCAGAGCTAGAATTGAGAGTGGGAGCAAAGACCATTTGGAAGGATTATGTGACTAAGGGCTCAAGTCAACAGTAAAACTAGCAAAATAAGAAACCCCGAGGGGTAGCTCAAGTGGCAATAGGGATGAGTTGTAAACCCTAACATCTTTGAAGCTTAGCAACCTCTTGGGACCAAGCCACGAGAGAGAAATCTCTTATGAATCCTCTAGTCCCAACATGGAGGGCCTGTCTTTAACCGGAACGGATAGGATAATAGTCAAGGTTCGTGTGAGCTAGCCCGAACACTCCTTAACAACAACAAAAAACTAACAAAATAGAAAAGGGCAGAGTGGGCACTTGCCTGCACCGGCCTCAAGGTGGCTCCGCCACTAAGCCCATCAATCATACACACACTTGGTATTTCAGCATCTCCATCATTTACCCGCTTAATTGACTCAGGACCAAATTCTGAGTGAAAATCCCCTTACACTAACTCCATTCCATGACTCAAATTCATACCGGACTCGATTTTCCTCAATTTTTTCACCAAATTAAGGAAAACTAGTTTTGAGGCTTTGTTTTGTTCTTCACAATTTAGAACAATGCCTGTCATAAAGCTTTTATTAAAATTTGAGCTCGGAGTTGGGTTCGTTCATTAGTGAGGTTCATACCAAATGAATCTTTTACTCAAATTTGCGTAAAAATACGAATAAAGGGTAGGAGATGCTCGTCGGGCGTCATTTTTATCAAAAAGCGGTCAAACTATGGGCTCCACAATACAAAACCTAGACTACTTCAATCTGACGAAACTCGGGCATTATCTAACAATCAAACATCACCGTGAGTGGTTTACAGATATTAATACGTGTGTATGTATATATATATATATATATATATATATATATATATATATATATAGAGAGAGAGAGAGAGAGAGAGAGAGAGAGAAAGAGAGAGAGAGACCTGGAGAGAAGTCTCTGGTGGAGAAGAGGCAGCGACCTTTGTCAGGGAGATTGGTAACTGTTAAACCTCGTTGCGAGAGTGCTCCTTGCAAATCCTCCATTTAGAAAAAAAGAAACCAGTGTAGAATTGAAGGATACTGATGAGTCAGTGAATGAATGCACCAGCCACGTCTAGAATCTAGAACATTGGCCACAGCGGTACATATATATATACAGACAGACGAATAACGGGCCTAACGGTGGGCCGGTGAATTATTGATTAACTTGGTAAGGGTAAAAAAAACTACTCCTATATATTCTTTTTAAAAATAAGATATATCAATTTCTCACAATATATCACATAAAAAATTAGTTTATTCTAAAAACTATCTGTAGACACCTCAATTTGGACTTACAAAAATTCATAACATTTCCGATGATGAAAATAAACTTTCGAACACGTTTTAGAGCTTAGAAAGAATGATTGAAATCTATCCAAAATCATACAAAACACTTCCAAACCAAAAATCAAAAGAAATCGTCAAACCTATTCCATGCACCTTAACCTTCCTCTTGCACTTGAAGCACTCTCTTTAGGCACCTGAATCATTCTTAAGGCACCTGAAGCACATCCCTTCAAGCACCTGAACCTTCCTTTTACACCTGAAGCACTCCCTTTAGGCACCTGAACCATCCTTAAGGCACCTGAAGCACCCCTTCAGAAGCTTGAAGGGCTCCTTTAGGCGCCTGAAGTATTTTTCAGAATTTTTAAATTTTGAGTGGGAATGTAATGATTATGATGCGATTTTGGCTAATTCTGCAAAGGAAGGAGCGTCTAACCTAATTGAACCCCTAAAATGACCCTTAAAAGGCCTAAATCAACATTTAAAGGCTTATAAAAACCTCCACACCCCTCATTTGAAGGGGTTCCACCATTTTTCTGAAAAAATCAGCCATATTCAACCACCTTACTCACATAGAAAACATTCAAAAACCACAGCAAGGCCTCATCCAAACTTTCATCATCCATCCAAAACCCTTTTTCACCATTCAAATCATCCATTTCAAGCTCAAAAGGTAGTGATTTTGCCTAATTAGTGTGGAAAAGTTCTTTTTGAGAGAAGTCAATAGGCTCATGTTGGTTCTCAATATCAACAATGGGTTTACAATGACTTAAATATATCAAAAGAGTATTTTTCGTTCAACACCTGAAGCATCAGCTTCAGACACCTGAAACAGCAACTTCAGGCACCTGAAGCAGTAGCTTCAGGCTCAGTTCATTTCACTCATTTTCATCTTAAAATGCTTTATCTTGGTCTATAGTTATATTGATGGTGGATTAAATTCTAGGAGCAAACTATTTAATTTCTATTTTCCACTCAAAAAAGTGAAAATCATACTTTTAAAGGGGAAAAATGACCATCAATATAGCCAAAACTATGTATTCATCACAAAATTTCTATTGAAGGTCATTTTCTTTGCATGCAAGAGTCTAAAGTCTCTGTTTTGCTATTTGAATGGATAAAAAAACATGTTTTATGAGAAATAAACGGTGTTTTATGGTACAAATGAGTTCTTAGATGAAACTTTCCAGTTTGTTTGCCTCTCAAAAGAGTTTTAGCATCATTATTTTATCTGTTCTAGTAGCAAAACAAAGGTGAAAGTTGGTTTGACCAAGCACCTAAAGCAGTAGCCTTAGGCACCTGAAGTTGTAGCTTCAGGTGCCTGATCCTCTCAGCTTCAGGCCTTTGAAACATATCTTTACGTGCATGAAGAAAAGTTCAAATATCAAGTTGTATTTTCAAAAAATGTTCTCAAATGGTTTATGCTACCAGTTTCAAAGTCAAGATAATGGTAAAAATGGATTTGAGCAAGCATTTGAAGTAGCAACTTCAGGCACCTGAAGTAGCAGCTTCAGGCACCTGAAGCCCCCTTTTTAGGCGCCTGATCCTCTTAGCTTCAGGCGTTTGAAGTATTCCTTCAGGTGCTTGAAAGAAAACAAAAGGGTTGATTTAATCTAGCAAAAAGGGTTTCAAAAAGCTTTTGTGTCATTTTATTCACAATTTATAGTCACTATTATCAATATTCATGTCATTCTACCATCAAGCCATGACATTTGTATAATCACAAGCATCCACTTTCATATGATTAATTGTGATGATCTTTACATTGTTATCTTGTTCATGTGATTTGAGTTTAAGAAGCAAGTGTTTTATAAAAATCCCTTAAGTATTTAGTAGAGACCGGTTTTCACAACCGAGCGAAGGGGGTGCCTTAAAAACCTTCCCCCTCGTAACTTAGCTCCCAAACCCGAGAAATCTTGGTAACGATGTGCCGGTAATAGCTTTTTCCAAAACAAGGGCAAAATAGTCATTTTTGAAAAATCGATTTCTCGGGTGCAGTCCTTTAATTCAAGTGGCGACTCTAAAATCAAAATTTAGATTTTTCAAACCATTTTTGCGGGTGTCCACACTATTTTACCCCTAAATAAACTCTTCTCTTGCACAAGTGGAGTAGTAGCCACCAATTTTAAAAAGTTACTAGTAATATATATACCAATGAAAGGCCCACGAAAAATAACAATTTGTCTGCACATAACTAACAATACTCCTTTACTAAATTGGATAATTTCAAAATTTAAGCTCAGATATACCGAAACAAAATTTTCATAATTCTATTTATTACATTTTTATTGTTCAAATAAAGCACGAGAGGCATCCAATTATCCAAAATCAAAGGTAAATGGAAAAGAAGCATGATGAAAAATCAAAATTGGTTGGACGAGCAGAGAAAAAAAAAACAGAGCATGGAGAAGGGGAATGGGGACAATTATAAATTAAACTACTATGGGACCATCCACTAAGTTTTCGGCTTCTGACTTTTTAGTTGATGTAAATAAGGTGAATGATATACCTTGTAAAGCGTGAAAACCCAATAATCCACTGAGTGGAATGGGGCTTCCCAAGATAAGGCCGGATTTGAGATTTAACTTTTCTCCTAGGCTTGAATCCCTAATTTTTAAATCTTTTCGTCGAGAATTTGGTTTCAATTTCCTATATTCCAATTGTTTGGTTTTCATAACCAGGTTTCTATTTTGCAACCAATTGCTTTAGCAAATCAGTTTCTCTTTTCGGGGCTCTGCTTTTTATTTTTCATTATTTGTCGGGAGCGGGAAAATAGAGAAATGAGTGGGAAAAGAGGGTAAGAGCATGTGCAGTAGCTAAGGTAAAATTTTAGCAAAAAAAATGGTGCACAATGCAAAATAGCTACCCATCACTATCAACACTCCAATAATACTATCCATTTTACCTTTCTTTTACTAAAGTATTATTTTTTCCTTTTTTAAATATCACAAAATACTTATTTAAATATAATATATAGTTACATACATGTAGACACCCCAATTTTAATATACGGATAACATTAAAGTTCCCCAATGATGAAAACGAGACCAAAACAAGAGAATTTTGGACGCACGAGCCTCTAGGAACCAAGGAAAATCAAGTTGAAGGATTGAGACCAAGGCATGGCAGTGTTACACTTGAGCATAGCAGTACCACACCACCATGCCATGTACCACACCACCATGCCATGCCCAAGCATTGCAGTGCGGCAGTGTCACAGTGTGTAAACACCACACCCCAGTGTTAACACCACCGTGCCATGAATACGCACTGTCGTGCGGCAGTATGGAACCACCGCGTAGTTGGCTACTTAAACCACCCCAAGACGGTGCCCAACTCTGCGGCAATCAATTGAAAACCGACTTCCTCCCTTTTTAGGCCACATTTTCTTGCTCCCTAAGCTATTTTTTTGCTTATATAAACCCACATGGAGGAGGAGAAAGATCCAACGAAAAATCCCAACAAATCCTCCCAAAAGATGTCTTGAAAATCTCTCGAAAACACCATGAAATTTTGCTAAAAATTGATACGCTCCCCTCCCCCCCCCGGCGACCCTAACCCTGACACGCGCCAAATGATTGTTTTACCCCTATTCCCCTCCTTTAATTACTTTTTTATATTAATTTTGTTATTTATATTAATTTATTTCTTTATATAAATTCATTTCTTTAAATTAATTCATTTAATTATTTCATTCAGTTTTTTAAATTATTTATTTATTTATTCAATTTTTTATTTAATTATTGTTGATACCCCATTTTGCCCCACCGCTCCGGATTAACAAAAAATGCCTACTATTTTTAAGTGAAGCGAGACGCGTGAAAGACATCGGCAACCTCGTATTGTAAAATAAGCGCCACTGCATGAAAAATAACATATCTTGGGATCTGATTGGACAACATCGATCGTTTGTTTGAGTCTATACACTACATCGGAATTATTGGTTGAATGGGAAAAAAAATACTGTCACTTGGCAACTTACCACATTTATCCACTACACCTTTGTTTGATTCTATACACTTAATATTGGATCCCACAAATGTGTGGTGGATAACGGCTTAACACCACTTGGCGGTGTCCCAAGACTAAATAATTTTTTTCAGAGAAAATATGTCTATTTCTACACTTACTTCTATAGTTTTCTTTTTCACACTAATTTAAAGATTTCTATTTCACCCCAAAAAACTCTCGAGTGTTTCACCAACAAAAAAACTTTTTTTTTCAAACACCGAGATAGGTCATTGTCTCACAACACATCACATAAAAAAATCGTGAATAAACTGATTTTTCGCCCCTTTGTGTATTCACAATATGGAACAAGTTAGTTTTCGGTGCGTGTCAAAGGTGCAAAACTAAAAACCAAAAAAGCCAAAAAACTAGTAAGTGGAACAAGTTAGTTTTTTTGCAAAACTAAACATACAAAAAACTAGTTTAATGGAACAAGTTAGTTTTTTTTTGCAAAACTAAAAGCCAAAAAAACAAAAACCTAGTTAGTGGAACAAATTAGTTTTTTTGCAAAATTAAAACATCCAAAGAAAACAAAAAACCAAAAAAACCAAGTTAATGGAACACCCCTTGTGTATTCACAATATAATTGAACAAGAAAAAAAGTAAAAAAGAATTTTTTTTTTTAAAAAAAGGGCTGGCTGAAATGGGGGTAATGGGAGAAAGGGGGAGGGCCCGAGTTTTGGGAGGGATGTCAAAGGAGGAGCATAACACCTCTCAATTTTGCTTCTAGATTGTCATCTCAAGAAGTTCTAGCTAAACCCACCATAAAGCCTACCAAAATTCCCCTAGAAATTCCACAAAGATCTCTCTTAGAAGCCAAGCCACCCTTCTTAGCTTTCAAACATCCAACCCCATTCAAAGCATCACCCAGAAATTATTCTCCCTCCGGTTCGCACGTCAATTACGTCCTAACCTCGCATCAAGGTTTGAAGCTACACAGTCCGGTCACCCAAAGGCCCGTGGAAGGAGGCTTGCGTCTAGAGGCTTGATAGAAATTTTTTTTTTTTTGCCTTTAAAGGTAAAAGAACTTTTCTTTTTCGCTAAATCTGAGGGGAAGCCTATGAACTCCCAGGTTAGTTCATTATATTGATCGTCAGGGTTCGACTGGCTAAAATTTCAAAAGAAAAACCTTTTTGGTGTTTTAGATATTACGGTGCAGCATTCCACACTGTCGTACGGCAGCGTCTGGTACAAAAAAAGAATGCCAAGGAATATTCTTCAGTGGAGTTTTGTTTTCAAACCATCTAAGTTCTTAGGTTGCTTTACGACCAAGGAATGAGGTGATTTACTGAATAATTCTATTGTTGGTAATTCTGCATGAAACTTGATGAAATAGAGCATAAAACTGTTGAGGAAATTTTGTTTTCACAAGTTATGAATGGAGTACGGCAGTGCAAAACTGGAGTACGGCAGTCAATTTTTCTAAGAAAAAAAAGAAGAAGAGAGTTTTTCCTTTACCATACTACATGTAGTAAGCCGTGTGGCAGGGTGGGATAAATAAAGGAAAGAAAAAAAAAAAAGAAAAGGTTTTCTGGAAAGGATTCCAACTAGGCAGTATTTGGGATGAACAATGATAGGTACAAACTCTCTTAACCACTCCCCACCACACCCTCTCTCACATATGTTGTGGGGCTCACTGAGACCCACCAAAGTAAGCCCCACCACACATGTGAGAGAGAGTGTGGTAAAGAGTGGTTGAGAGGGTGTGTACCAGGATATGAAGGCTTATCCCCTATGTGATTTTCTATCAAAATATTGTTGCCACCTGCTCCATTTAAATCATTACTTTTTCGCACGCAAAAAAAAAGGAACTTTGTTAATAACTCCTTCACGGTGTCCAAAAGTAATAGCTTTGTTTGGTTGAGAGTTTTGAGAACAATTTTTTGAGAAATATTTTTGAGATAGTGTTTGGATGAGTTTTTTAGAAAAAGTAATAATTAGAGAGATGTGTAATAATTAGAGAGAGAAATGAAAATAATGATTGGAGAGAGGGGTATGAGTAGAGAGAGAAATGCGATTAATGATTGAATAGATGAGAGATAGGTAGAGAATCTTTTTGAAATTTTTTTAAGAAATGTGAAGTGAACACAGTGAATATTTTCTTTACTGATTTCTCTTAATTTAGTTGTTATTTCATGTTCTGATTTTTTTGTCAATTATTATTACTCATTATTAATAAAATTGAGCAACAAAACATTTTCTAAAAAATCCCACAAGCATTGAGTAAAGACCAATTTTAAATTAGGCGAGTGGGATGCCTTCAAAACCTTCCTCACTCGTAAGTCGTAACCTAGCTCCTGAACTCAGAATTTTCTATTTATCGCAAGCCAAATCTTTTCCAAAAATTGTCAGCACGAGTAATTATTTTGTAAATCATTTTCAAAGGTTTCTCGGGTACTTAAATCCTTTTAAGTAAAAACTTGGGTGGCAACTCTGGAATCATTTTCTAAAAATCATTTTTCCAAAGGCAAAATAATTTCCTGTGGCGCCGTCCACAATGCATATGTACATAGATTTATCCGGTGAACTGAAAAATCGAAAACCACTGTGAGCAAAACCAAACAACAGCCTCTTTGAGCAAAACCAAATTTCCAGATTTTACCTCTTCCCTCTCGATCCACAATACAACCAACGCCCCCTTTCTCTGTCTCTGAAGATTCCTTCTTCAAACACCGGCGACAATGGTGCTTTTCCGGCGGTATTGGCGACTACTGGACCACTTTTTGCGATGGGTCTTGCACCACAGTGATCATTCGGTCATGGACTACACGAATCTGGATAAAAAAACGTTTTCTAATCAGATATTCAAGTCTGTAAGTTTTCGGACAGAACCGAACGACGACCCTGGTTCTCATCGATGAACTTTGCCGTTGATCGGAATGATGGTGAGACTTCGCCGTCAAGCATAGTAGAGAGAAGAAGAGAAAGGAATGATCGGAATGATGGCGGCACTTCGCCATCAAGCGTAGGAATACTGTGGTACTGTAGCTAAAGGTTGAGCCCAATTTTTTAAAAGCTAAAATCATGATATTTCACAACAAAAATTGAAGTTGTTCTGTGTATTGTTTTTCGATTTTTTTCCCTCCAAATTAAAACACACGAGGAGCACTTCAATTTGGTGCGAAAAAAATCGAAAAACAATACACATAACCACTTCATTTTTTGATTTGAAATATCATGATTTTAAATTTTTTTAGAAAATTGGGCCTATTAGATTCATCAAAAATGATACGTAAACAAAGCATGGCCACAACGGAAGGCCACAACAACCCCAAACGACTTCGTTTTGGGGCCCCACCCATTAAAATAAAAAAAAGATGAAAATTTCATATTTTTCCCCCTTTCTTGGTCTAGTTGTAACACAGAGAGGGAGGGAGATAGGAGCCACGACGAACGACGTCAATGGCTTCCAAGCTCGAACACCACCACCCCCCGACTGCAACCCCAGTGATCGGTACCACTGCTATCTCGACCACCATCGAACACCACCACTGCCTTACAACACCGCAGTTGAACACCGCTACTGCTTGTTGTTCGCCTCTCTTCAACGACCTCATTGTCCATCGTCCGCCTTTGCAGCATCATGTAAGTCTCCTATCTCCACCCTTCCCTTCTGAAATAAAAAAATCCTAACTCTATTTTTGGGTACAGAGGTAAATCAACCCTAGGACACCAAGTGGTTGATATTATTCTTCAAAAAGACTCACTATCATAAATAGTAATTAGTCGTTCACAAATAGTAATCACTCTCACAAATAGTAATTTCTGCCCTGACGCGAGAAGTAAGAACTCACTCTCACACAAATAGTAATTAGTCGTTCAAAATTTTTGGAATCTCTTGCAAATATATACACTGTAACACACTCCCT
The DNA here is from genome assembly GCA_022606695.1 of Vaccinium macrocarpon. Classification (NCBI taxonomy): domain Eukaryota; kingdom Viridiplantae; phylum Streptophyta; class Magnoliopsida; order Ericales; family Ericaceae; genus Vaccinium; species Vaccinium macrocarpon. The sequence continues at coordinate 22,981,356 of CM040170.1, read as the reverse complement.
ACAAATACTTCTTCTTGTGTAGAACAGGTAAATACATGTCTACATTTAGTTTTTTTGAAGCTGTGTTCATCTTTCTTTCCCCTCTCGTTCCTTATGTTTTAAGTTGCACCTTGCTAGAACTTCCGCTTGCCTCACCCTCAAGCCCCAGTGAAGCTTTGGTGACTCAATTTGCCTCGTCTTAGATTTAAAGGGGGAAATGAATCTATCAACCTATGAAATTACACTTTGGATCTCAAGTAGCCTACTTGACTTATTTTATTACCAAAATTGGTGCTCCATGTGCATTCACGATGAGTTAGACTGTGTTAATTATTCACATTGTTAGATATGTAAATGACAAATTGGTTAGGCATGGACAACAGGACAAGTGATCACTTAATAGTAAGCTTAATATATATGGAATCAGTGATGGCTAATTAAAATGGTGAGACCTTTGCACTAATAGCTTAAGCTTTTGGGTTGGATCTAAAATTTCAATACATGTAAATAGTGAGCTTTGAACATATAATGTGTGAAGCGAAGTGCTACATTGCCTAATTACATACTAATAGTAATATGACACTCTCATCTTTATTGTTGGCTTTTGGGATTGGATTATTTGGATTCTGCAATAATATAAGCTCCAACAAGCATTATGGGTATAGATTCATACAACATGACCTTTTTGTTCCTAACCATCATGTTTAAAGCTCTAGTAAGTCATGCTCATTAACTCTTCGACCACCAATGATCAATACAATAATCACATGATATGCATGGTAGTTACAAAGATAAGCTGTCAATTGTCCTCTTCTTGATTTCCAACACTTTCACCTTGCAACTTATAATTTTTAAGTTTCCAATGGATTCACACCAAATCGCACCTTGTATTGTATGTTTGAGCCTTAAGCTTGTCCTATTTGAAAGTCATCTAATGGGTTATGTTACATGCATTCTAGTATTCACAGGCATAAGGAGCGGATGAAAACTTCAAACATTCTGCTGGATGAAAACTTCAATGCAAAGCTCTTAGACTTTGGTCTGCCTAGGCAAGGTCCAGTGGCTGGACGAAGTCTAGAACCACTGCACCATAGTTGCAACAACATATTTTTCAGATTTATTGCTCGGATTTTGTTAAACCAACAAGCACCCTAGCAGCAAGTTATTGGAAAGTGCAAAATAGTGACAATGTCGTATTCATACAACAATCTACTGTGCTTCCCTTTCTCTTGTACTTGTACTTGTGCATCGATGGGTAATCAAATTTTTGGTTGCCGATAAAGGCAAAATTTTGTGCTTTCAAGTTTTCCTTTGGCTGAGTGTGCAATGTTGTTTATTGAGCAGATGGATAACAGTCTAGTCTTGCCTTCATGCATTTTTCTGATTGGTTCATTGACTTTTGACATTTTTCGTCAAATAGCACAACATTCAGGAAAATGTTCCCTGAATACATGGAGAAGTATGAAAAGCAGCAGCTTGCTGAAAATCCTGTTTCAGAGCAAGTGTCACTGGTGCCCAATTATCAAACCATGATGTCAAGTTCTGGGAATATCAAACCATATAGAAACCAATGAAGACAAATGGGGCCAATGAAGATTAGGAATGTCACACATGGTCCCTAGCATGCAAGCTTGGAGAAGAGGCAACAAACCCTTGGAGCGGCCAACCAAGAATGACAAAAAGAGATGCTAGCGAAACTTAGGAATTTTTTTATTTCATTCTGCTTGTATATAGAGCTGAAGGTAGATGATGATAATTATGTTTGGCTCATGTCTCTTTTGTAAATATTATGTATCCAATTTGAACATGTGAATGTATTGGATGAATTTTATAAATGAAGACTTTTATTTAAATTATTGTTCGTTGAGAATGACTCTACGTGAGTCCAAATTATATGAATTGGCTTTTGTGCTTTTGTGCTTTTGTTGTTGACTGTCTGATGAGACGCTGAGATATCGGGTTAGGCAAGAAAATAGTTGAGATGCTGTCAAAAATTTTGTAGAACAATGTAAGCAATGACACGATACGGACTAAGAATATGTCCAACCAAGCAAACAAAAGAAAATAAAATGACAATATTGTTTCCTATTCTCAAGATATTCATTCTGCTCCATAACATCCAAATCATAAGAAATCGATAGACTCCTTAACAGATCGATAGAACCAACATCCAAATCATAAGACATTCATACAGGCACGGGACACATGACACGATATAGACTCATGACACATGACACAATACAGACTCAGGACACATAACACGATACAGACTTAGGACACATGACACTACTCTTAATCATTGTCTGTTGCATTCATCATTTCCAAATAACTTTGTTGTCCTCCACTTCCCTACCCTTGACTTTGCAACAAACTTGGTTGTGGTCTTCTCCAATATTGACTTCGATCTTCCAAACAGTTTGATTGTCCTTCTCCTCCCCAATCTTGATTGCCACCAACAGTTGATTGACCTCTCCAAACTTGACCATTGATTTAGCTTGCCATGTTGGTTTGTGAGGTTGAAAAAGAAGGCATGAATTGGGGCATGCTTGTTCATGTTGGGCAAAAAGTTGGAGAAAATTGGAGGATACTTCCACCTTGTGTCATATTTGCTTGCGTAAAATGTGGCATCACGTATGGCCACATTGAATGCCCCATGTAGCTTGGGTGACCCTGCCAACCAATAAAGAACGATTATCAATAATTTTTACATGAAACAAGAAATTGTACAATTAAAAATAAAATTTCTTACATTAACATTGACAATACTCTATTGTGTTCCAACCATATTGTTGTCAACCGCATTGTTGTCAACCTCCTGAAATTAACAAATATTACAACTATTACACATGCGTTGAATAAATGTTGATTTCCCATATTAACTTGTAAGCAACAAACAGTAAAGAACTTATACCTTGGCTTTTTCCTTCGACAATGTCTTTTTCTTTGTCGCTATTTTCTTCTTAGTAATTTTTTTCCACCAAACCTTGTTTCCTTTTGCATGGTGGTCTCCCTTGTCGTCGAACACATTCCGAGTCAAGTATGTTCACACTCTTCTTGGAAAGTATAGCCTCAGCCCCAAGTGAATCAATACGAGGACCCGTGTCATCACCAAGTGAAACCACATTACTATCACATACAACCAAATCTTCCATCAACTCTCGTTTTAGCTCACTTAACCGTGACATCGCCTTTTCATACTTCTCTTTAGAATCTTCCGCTAAATCGACAACCTCTTTAAATAAAGTGCACAAGTTGTCATGCCGACGCGCTTCGATTGAGGCCGAGGACTTATCATAACTTATTCAAATTTTAGTGTGGAGCCTTTTCACATTTTTACACCATCTTCTCAAGATATACTTGTCGGTCACCCTTTTGATTCCCCTTTCATTGGTTTTGACATCAAACTTGACAAAAAATGACACTCGTTTTCTTTGTCTCTCATCTCCTTCTCCAAATGTAATTCACTCTTTTACCTCAAATTCGGACTCATATTCTTTGCATGCTTTATAAGACAACTCAAGTCTCCCGATTGCAAATCGAGCATGAAACTCCATAACCTTCTCATTGGTGTAAGCACTTTGAAATTGCTTCTCCAACTCAGATTTAGTTATTAACGGGACATAAGTGTTCCAACTTTTCATATCTTCCAGTTTTTCACTTTCCACCTTATTCACCAATGCATTTTCGTATTGTTCTACAAATTATTTCAAAGTGGTCCTTGAATGAATGTAACCGTCAAAATACACATTCATACCCTCACTTCTTTGGGTGGATGACATTCCCACCCAAAGGCAGTCATTTAAATAAGCGGGAACCCACCATTTCCTTTCCTTGTACAACCTCTCTAACCATGCATTACCTTGAAGCTCGTATTTTTTCATGAACCCATCCCAAGCATCATCAAATTCATTTTTTGTCAATGAGTTATAGACTGCCTTACTCATAGACGAACTGATTTTCTCATACTCTTTGTACCTATTCAACTTTTCTGTCACCTTTTTCATAATATGCCATATACACCACCGATGTCGGGCATTAGGAAATATACATTCTATAGCATTCTTCATCGTCATACATTGATCCGTAATAATTGCTTTTGGAGCACAACCCATGCATGTTGCCAAGTCTGAAATAACCATGAAAATGACTCAGTGTCTTCATGAGATATGAGGCCGCAACCCAATAAAGTTGACTGACCATGATGATTCATGCCCATGAATGGAGCAAAAGGCATTTCATACTTGTTTACCAAATATGTTGTTTCGAAGGTCATAACATCACCAAACTCCTTACAAGCTGCCCTACTCCTTACATCAGCCCAGAATACATTTCTCAGTTGACCCTTATCATTCAAATCCATTGCGAAAAAGAAGTTAGAATTGTCAGCTTTCATTCTCATGAAATAGCTATGTATTGCTTGAGCATCTTCTCCACAAGTCGTAAATGGCAATGTTTGTCCAAGTAATTTCGTCAATCATTCTCAAGATATGGAGTCTCATCAAGTCCCCCGGCCTCGATTTGAAGTTTGTCAAAACTCTTATTGAGTTTGATCCCGGCTTCATCATTCACTCGAAGCTTTCTTTTTACGTTTTCAGATAATACCCTATTGCTCTTGAAAAACCTCGCCTTTTCCAGGCTCTATTCATGATTGTGCTCCAAAACAACCTGATTTAACCTCCACTTTCCATCCGAGTGTATCACAACAGTAACATGAGCTAGACAATCAATTTTTGCTTGTGGCCGTGGTTTGACCGGATTGCTTGTTCTCTTCCTTGGCTTTCCAGCATGATTGCATTCAAACCCTACGTCCCTCAAGTTTCCATCTTTTCCCTTTCTCGATGTTTTTCTTGCCACAACAAACCCTTTTGCTTTAGCATAACTTGAGTAGTGCAAATAAGCTTGCTCCGGTGTGTCGAATGTCATTCCTTCCTTCAGTTCTTCAACTCTATCTTCGCAATTTCCTATAAATTCCTTGTCGTTCTCATTATTATTTGTCTTAACACACTCATGGTTTGAAAGACTACTCTCTTCTTCATTTTCATTATCTCCACTCCATACATCTTCTTCGTCACACTCTTTGTTTGGAGGCATTGCTGAATGAATTGACTCTAGCAACATCATTTGTTGGTTCAAAAACAAAGGAAACAAAATTAGATGCAATGTGGATGAAACTGAATCTGCATGAATACTGTCCAAAACTAGACCAATCGTGAAAGTGAACTTCGATTATATACAAAGAGATCCTTTCAAAACTGACTAATTCAGCAGTCAACAACTAAATCAGCTTCTAAATATCCATTTGAATGAACTAATCATGTGATCTTAAGACTATAACATACACACGTGCAACATAACAACAATAGCAAAGAAAGAATCAATTTTTTTACATATACTTCCACATTTCCCCAGACCAGTAAACAAACTATGCCAAAAAATGGAGTTAGGATTTTTAAGTTCATTTAAATGGATCCAACCCTATTTATGCCCAAAACATACCAAAAGAATATAAAATGAAAAGCCCCATTTTTATTAAGGACGAAGATGAAATTAAAATAATACCAATCACAGCAATACAACACTGACATGTACAAGTACTGGCCACGGTGGTGGTATGGCGTCATCGTATGGCAATGGTGGTGTTTCACGGTGGTCAACGCCGCGGCGGTAAAGTTCGTCGAGCATGGGGTTTGTGTTGGGTGGGTTCATTGAGCTCTTATCTCACTTTTCCTGTTACTACTGATGAAGAAAGGGGGGAAATCTGAAATGCGTCATCGTACGGCAGTGGTAGACGACGCGATGGCAGAGTTTGTCGGGCTTGGAGTTCGTGGTGGGTGGCTTTGTTAAGATCTTCTCCCTCTCTTTTCCTATTAGTCCTGATGAAGAAACAACGAAGAAGAAAGGGGGAAAATCCCAAAATTTTCATTGCGCGTTGTCTTTTTTTTTTTTTAATGGGAAGGCCCCAAAACGAAACGACGTCATTTTGGGGCCGTTGTGGCCTTCTATTGTGGCTATGCGTTGCATACGTATCATTTTTTTTAGATTACGATGGCAGGATGAGCAAGAGAAAGAAAAACTACTATAAAAAAAGGTTTAGATTGTGAACAATTCTACGGTAAAAATACCGTGGTACTGTAGCTAAAGGCATAATCCCTACTTGTTTACAAAGACTGTTGTAGGTTCAATTCTCTCCTTTTTGATACCTAAAATAGCCAAAATTCTTCTTTACCTAAGCGATGAAGTTGCTCTAAGAGCAAGTCCAATGCTAAATGGATTTTCATAATTTAGCACCAAAAAGTATTTTTGGACTAAATTATGGTGTCCCTCTAATGGTTAATTCTGTTTTAGAACCAAACAGTTCCAAATTTAACTAACTTTTCCTTCGACTCATTTTTCCTTACCTTTTCAACCCCAAGTTAGCAATCTACGTTATTTCAATCCCCATTCTCAACTAACTTTTCAACCCCCGTTCTCAACTAATTTTTCAACCACCATTCACAATTAACTTTTCAACCACCATTCCCAACTAATTTTGCAACCTCCGTTCTCAATTACTTTTTTTAACCCTCGTTCCCAACTACTATTTCAACCACTGTCCTCAACCCACGTTCTAACTAATTTTTTATCTACTTTTCCATCCACCGTTCTCAATCCAAGTTTTCCACTAGTAATTTTTTCTCTCTATTTTTCCAACATTGTTCTCAACCCATATTCTCTACTAATTTTTCATCTACTTTTCTAGCCCCCATTCTTAGCCCCCATTCTCAATCCCCGTTCTCATCTAATTTTTCATATACTTTTTCAGTCATCGTTCTCAACACTCGCTCCTAGCTTTCCTACATAAATAAACGCATTGCAAAGGTCATTGAATCATTACGCCTTCATCATCATTGCTCTATACTCCTATCTATATCTTCCCTTCGAAACTAATATCATGAGCAACATGACCAAGGGGATACTATAGAGACTTTACGAATCTTCTTCCCGTGAAGATGAGACTGCAATAGTGTAAAATGATAATGGCAATTCTCTACCACAAAATACAAAGGTGTCGTAACCAACATGGGGTCGTGTTGGTTCTATCAGTGGTCGAGCTTTCATCTCCGTGATAGAGCTATCGCCAATGAAAGAATACATGTAGATTACTTTTGTGAAATCCACTCTATGGAGGAAACTTTTTTCGCCGACACTTTCGAATAGCTAAACCCTTGTTTGAGAGGATCTTGAGTCATGCCCAACAAACACGACATTTTTGTTGTTCAAAAGAATGCCACTATTGGTTCTCCAAGTCTTTATGTTATTCAAAAGATGACTGCAGTATTGAGGATTCTTGCATATGGAATGCCTGCTCATAGCATCGATGAGTATGTCAAAATTGACAAAAGTACAATAATAAAATTGATCAAGAAATATTGTACAAGAGTTGTACACATTTTCGAACCACAGTACCTACGATCGCATTGTTGAGAGTTGCAATGCGCTTTCCACTGTTGTGGATATTGGCTAAGATATGGGCATATCAGTGCATTCATATGGGCATATGGCTACACATACTAATTTTGGGCAAACACCAAATTAAATTCTTGATAGCATTTTGCAACAATATATTGGAAGTACAAAACTTAATATGATCAGTTTAAGTCTCATAAAATCTAGGATCTACGACTATATGGGCACACCAAAGATTCAAATATTTTCCATGTTTGTAAATCAGATAATTTGCCGCTTAAGGTCTTTTCTAGGGGTATGTTTTTTCCCGCAACTCCAATATTTGTGTCTCTTCTTATAAATGCCTCTTTTGTTGTGAGTTTCCTCTAAGATATTTTTAGTATTTTTGGTATTCTTGCAAACTTATCTTAGTCCTCGGGGGTGATAGCTCTTGTGGCTCTATTGGTTGACACGGTGTTTGTGCATTTCAACCATTTGTTGTTTATTTTTATTGATTCCTTTTACTATAGTCGGCCAATATACATGTCTATGTACCAGTGCCAAGTGTCATTCTATCCCCCCACATCTATGTATGTGATTATGGTTTTATCTATTTTCTGCTAAGGTAGATGTTTTCCACCCACTCTATGGTGAACTTGTGACAATCTATCTCATTCAAATAATTCTCTTTTGGATGGTTTATTTTGTGGTGTTCATTATCTGCCTAAGCCGTTATCCATTCAAATGAAATTGTTTATAAAAGATAGTAGTATTATATTTTTCTACCTACGTGTTAAGAGTATTTGCTGACGTGGGTAGAATCCTGTTGGTGTTTCTTTACTCATTTTCTATCTTCGAACTGGTACGCTTCTTTATCTACGGTTGGTTGCTATTATTTTGTGGTTTTTTTTGGCTCCTATGTTAGTGTACATTTGCTAGGTTTTCTTTTATTTTTTAAGCAATTCCAGCTGATTCTTGTGTGATTTGGTGTTGTTTTTGGTGGGTTTCTCATTAAACACGGTTTACGTTCCATTCACATGGTTTTTGGTGTTGTTCTTTTAGAGTACGCTACGCCAAATTTTAGCATTTGCGGCATTAGAAAACCACCAGTAAAACTCCCAAAACCGCCGGCAAAAGTATTAACTGCGGTAATTACGCGAAAATCCTACCGTGTCTATACGGCCGTCGGGAATACATAAATGGCGGTAATTTGCCGCCGGTAATAATACCATACTTTTACTGGCGATTTTATTACCACTGGTAAAAGTTTTTTTCCTGAAAAAAAAGTTTGTCCTAAGTTTCAAACCCGCGACCTTTTGCGTAGAGCCCCGATACCTAACCACCCAACCACCCAAACTTTTTGGTTACATTTAAAAAATAAAAATTTATATTAAAATTTAACATTTTACCTATGGGTTTTAGGGTTGCCGCCGGTAATAATCATTTTTCCTGGCCGGTAATAGTACTCTTTAATGGTGGTTTTAATATCGCCGGTAAAAAAATTGTCAAAAAAAAGTCATTTTTCCTGCGCGGGTTGGTAATAGTGCCCTTTAAAGGGCGGTTTTGTTACCGCCGGTAAAAACAATATTTGGTGTAGTAGTTTTCAAATTGTTTCCATAGAGAACAAGCAAGAGAGCTATCAGAAAGGACATGGGAATTTATACCGATTTCTGATTATCTTCAAAACTCCTACATGTATTCTTCTCCTGAAGTTTTTTGTAATAGGCCTAGATTGCGTGTCTGGTGCATAGTCACTACACTACTATATTTAAACGAATCCATTTTAACCTGCCCATTTGTGAGGCTCATAAGTAATATGGTAACTAGAGGTGACAATTATCAACCCAACCCATGAACTCACCCAAATCTACCTACTTATAACCCAACCCAACCCAACCCACCCACATTTCATCATGGGTTGACTAAGTTCAACCCATTTATAGATGGATTTAAATGGGTTCAACTTGGGTTGAAAATGGGTTGGACTGTGATATACTGAAGTAATAGTGTAATACGTAACTTTAAATGGGGTCGCTGGTGGGTCTCTTGGACTTGAAACAACTAATCTCGTTTTGATACCGTCGCATAAATGTGGGCATGTGGCTCATGCGTTAAATGCTTCTTTTTTCATATTTGAAATCCCGAATGTATCAATCCCAAATTATTGTAGTAGTAAACAAACTAAACCTCTAACCTCGTATAATATGAATCCAAGACTAAGAATTACTTCCTCCATGTTGTTATTTATTGGGCTATTTTTTATATTCGTAAATATCACCTAAATGTGCATTTTTTGGACCTCAAATTTCAAATTTTTTCACATCGAATTAATGATATCCATTACTAGTTTAATTTGGTTGAAAAGAAAATAAAAAATTATGCATGGAATTACTTTATTTTTTGATCCGCAGATATTGCATAACAACTCAACAAAGCCAACAAGACAAAAATGTATAATGCTAAAGTATATAAATTTTTAATTTTTTGATATCAAATTAAATCTCTCTATTAGTAGTTTAATTTGGTGCAAAAAAATAAACAATGATGTGCAAAAATACTTTATTGTGGCACTTAAATAATCATCCTTCAACCTACTTGTTTTTATGAAATCATCTTACCCCTTTTTAGGAGTTGTGTTTTCAACCTGTAATTCAAATAATCACTATATTACCCTTTATATATATATATATGTGCGTGTGTGTGTGTGTATTAATGAGATTTGGGGATATTAGGACGAAATTGAAATTTTAGAGGACTAGTCCTATAATTTCGGGATTGGGAATAAAACCCCATCCCCAAATTACTCCTTCAATTGATATCAACTTTAAAAACCAACGACCCCCATTCAAATTATACAACACCAAGCAAGTTCAGGATCAATTCTTCACCCATCATTCGCAATTCATCATCCTAAACCTTCAACCCTTGCAGTCCTAAGTCGTCGTCAGACATCCTTTCGACTGAATCAGTGTCCTCTCCTTGCCACCAGAAAAAAACACCACAAAGTTCCAACTCACTGTCCCATTCGTCGGTGCAAATCTTCAACAGCCGACGTCTCAACTCGAAGCCCTCAAATACCAGAGGTTAGTAATTTCTGGTGTTGAATTTTTATTTTTTTTTAATTTTTGCATGTGGTTATAAATATTACTTCCTCTGTCCCAATTTCTTGGTCCGTCTTTTCATTTTGGAATGTCCCAAAATATTTGTCTCACTTCTAAAAACATCCATCAAAACTAGGTCACTTTCCAATTTTACCCTTAAAAAGTAATTTTCCCATTTTAATTGGCAAGTCTATTATCTTTTATTTTATAACGGGTTTTATGATTTTGAAAATTTTGTATAATAAAACTAATTGATATCTATCAAACAAGATCCATATTGAATATGTTTTGACTTTCATATAATAAATTAGCCTCACAAATTTGGTCACAGTAATATTGACTTGATTTAGGGGCAAAATAGAAAAATCAATACAAAGTTTTCACACCCCTTAAAAACCCACTTCCCCAAAATGGGCAAACAAATTGAGACGGAGGGAGTAGAATTTTAATTTGGGTTTCCTGGTGTGACAGAGAAATTGAGGGCCTCAACGACCAACACCACCACCACCATTCGGGTCCTCGAAGTTGTGAAATCCCAACCGTTGAATAAAAAAGGTGACAAAAATCATGTAATCTTGTTGAATCCCTTAGGGTTTGCAAAGAGAATGTAATTTAGAGTTTTTTCTTTATTAAATTCGATACATGTAATCTCTGTTTCTAATTGTTTGTTATGTATTGAGAGGTCTCTTTTTAATTACTATCATTTTGTAATTTCATTCCAGAATGTAAAACCAAACTACTAGTTCTTTGATGAACCATTCACTATTTACCAAAATCATTGAAAGAGGCTGTGAACAAATATTTTAACAGGATTTAATGTAACATATATTAATTTACAATATTTCTAAAACATTTTGTACCATGATAATTGGTAGAGATTGAGGTGTATATTTTAACTATGATCAGAGTTGTTAAACCAAGCTAACCAATTGTTTCAATTAATCATGAACATTGATATATAGTTTTTGACATGTATTTGACCATGATTCAATTTTACAAATCTTTCAATTTTACCATGTTCACTTGTATTGAGTCGATTTTTTACCATGATTTTGTTCTCCATTCATTTTTTTACCATAATGACTAACTATGTGGACTTAATTTTACCATGACTATTATTAATTTACAATGACAACCGTTATTGTACTTTTTTATCATAATTAATTGAACAATATATTTATAGTTGAACATATTGACCATGCTTTAGGATGCCAATGCTTACCTAATATTTAAGATCAGACCCCCTCCTTTCTATTTCCATCCAAAATATGGGATAGCACTATATCTCACCACTTTTCAAAAATTACTAAATTTTGGTGCTCACAAGACTAATATTTAAAAACAATATCATCCCACTCAATTTTGAATGTCCACCATTTAAAAAGTTCCTTGATTTTAGGCTAGAGAATCATCCACCATTTCAAAATTTTCTTCATTTTAGGCAACACAATCATCTACTATTTCAAGAATTAATTGATTTTAGGCAACACAATCATCCACCATTTCAAAATTCCTTGATTTTAGGTGTATTAGCAAAAAGAAGATTTCATGGTGTATTAACAACAAATAGATTTTCATGGTAAATTGTCTTCTTTACCAATCTATCATACAAATAGAATTGAATGCGAATTCATGGTATATTTCGTATATGTGCGATTTATTTATTGATGGTGTATTTTATGATTTTGATGCATTTTTTAATTCAGATTTGTATTATTGAAGACATTATTCATGGTAATTCAATGGAGTTTAAGAGACAAACATATTTCATGGCAAATTGAAAAAACACTTGATCAATCTCTTAAATTTCATGGTGTATTATTAAGAAGTAGATTTCATGGTAAATTGTTTACTTATATAGCACTAGGTGCGTGGACATGTGCGTTGCACATGTTGCCTGCCTGTTAATGAAGAAAATTGGGTTATTTTGATTTATTTTTTAGTAGGTTGATTGTTGTAGTCATTTAGATTAAAATTGATTGTTAGGGTATATTTTTGGTATGTTGAAGTTATGAATAAACCTTTGGTTGAATTTTGAATTAATAAATTAATTTAATTGATTAAATGAAATGAGATAATGGTTGAATTGAGAATTGTATTAGTATGGAAGTTAGGGTGGAAATAAGATGGCATGGAATTGTAAATTTTGAGGGTTTAGGAATTTAAAGGAGGTGATTTGTTAGGTTCGTTGGATGGTAAAATGAATGATGATTGGATTGTTCACTATAAATTATAAGAGTATGTTTGGAACTTGAGGAAAATGGGAGAAAAGAAAGGAAAATTAAAATTTTTCTCTTCTCTTGTTTGATTTGGAGAGAAAGAAGAGAGAAGATAAAAAATTTAAGTGTTATGAATAGTGAAATTTTCCTCCCACTTTTCTCTCACTTTCTTGTCATTTTATTTTCCCTTCTTTTTTTTTTCTTTTCCACATGTTCCAAACAAACCCTAAAGGTAAATTGGTTTTTACCTAATTTTGGTAAATTGGTTTTTAAAGGTAGAAAAAGTATTATAAATTAAAGGTATAAAGGAATAGGAAAATAGGATTACAGGTGTTCACTATGTACAGTAAATAAGTGTGGAGTGGCTTTTGTGTTCGAGACTCTTCGGATATCGTTGGGAGTTAAGGATTGGAAGGCAATTTGTGGATATCGGGAAGGTTTTGTTGGTATGTTTTAGTTTGTGGTTTTTGTTTTTCTATAAACTTAAAATATATTTTGGGCTTAGATTTTTAATATTTTTTTGTGTTGTGTTTTTGGGCTAGGGTTTAAATGCCTGAGATTAGTTATTTGTGTGATGATTTTCTCTGTTGTTAACAAGTGAGTAATTTTTTTGTATTTCTTTTGTTAGGGGGATAATGGTGTTAGATATTCCTTTTGTGAGGTGGGCGTTTTTGCCGCATCCAGATTGTTTGTTTTGTCGTGGTGGTTTGTATTGCGTTTTCACTGTTCAGGAGTCGAAAAAGGTGGTTCCGATTTCATATCCTTCTGGTGGTGATGGGCTTTTTTATCGTGGTAGTCCTAGTTTTCTTAAGGAGTATGGTTTACCTTTGTGTCTTGGTACTGTTAATCGGTGGGAATGTGAGCATGAATTAATCAAGTGGTTGCAAGTGGTTATCTACAACTCATTTGCGTATGGTAGTCTTGGAGGTATTGGGTTTGTTGTCTATTGTTCAGAATTGATTTAGAATTTTTTGTTTGTTTTTTTTTTTGTTTTTTTGTTCTAATTGGTTATTATGTGTTAGGGCTTGAGTATTGTTGGTATCTTATGCGATTGGTGTCTGCTGAATTGACCCAGGTTTTGTGATCTTTAGAATTTGTTTTATTGTTTTATTGAATGTAGTATTAGATTGGGTTCTTTAGTGTGGTTATGTTTAAGTTATTAATTATTTGTGTATGCAGGCTATTCCGGTTGGGTTACGGTCATTTATACAATTTCATGGTCGTCCGACATCGGTTGTTTTTAGGTATGGTTATAGGGTATGGTCAGTTGATATTGTTAACCATAGGTTTTCTGCAGGGTGGCCTGAGTTTTGTGGGGATCATGGTTTATTGTCTAATTGTACGGTTATTCTTGGGTGTGAGCGGAGGTGGTTGTTCAATGTTATTATTCTTGATGAGGATGAGACTGAGATGGAGTTTCCATGGACAACTGTTAGTGAACCATGGAATGATTTATTTCCAAAGGGAGGTAATTTTTTTTGTTTTTTCTGTGGTTTTGTTTGTATGGTTTTTTTTTTGCTTTGTTATTATTGATTTTTTCTTTTTTCTTTTTTGTTGTCGGTATTTATGGATAGAGTGGTATCCGACTTCATGTTTACCGTCAGTTGTTGAAAATGAATTTGTCCTTCAGCGGTTCGGATGCTTTGGTGCTCAGAAGAAGAGTATATTTATGGTATAGCTTTTTGCTTTGTTCATTAAGGTATATTTTATGTAGAGTTTATTTAATGAGTGAATATTTGTTTAAATTGTTATAGCTATTTCTTGGTCGATTATTGCCGTTTATTGAAGTGTTTGGATTGAATGAGTTTTGTTTTAGTGTTGGTGCTGAGCGGTGGATTATTCCTATCATTAATGGGCGGTTGGAGCGCAATGCATTTGATGAATTTATTGGAAGCTTGCAGCTGGAAGGCTTTGATTATGTATTTGCGGTTGTGTCTCTTGATGTGGAGGTTCGGTTGATTGTGTTTGGAGGTGAGAATAATTGTGAGAAGGTTTCTAGTTGGTGCAAGATTCTAAGGAGATAGATAGTTGTTTTGGTTTGTGGTGGTTTACTAGGTTTGGGTGTAGGTTTTGGTAGCTGCTTTGAATAGTTGGTAGGGTGTATTTTGGGAAGACAAAGAATTATGTATTATGGTTGTTTGTTTTGGTAGTGGTTTGATGGTTTAAATTGTAGATATAATCTTTGAAATTTGAATATGTAATATGGTATGGTGATAAGTTTGCAGTAGTGGTAGTTTGATTTTCTGTGATTGTTGGTATGGATGAATTTGTGTAGGAAGAAATTTGTACGTTCTTGCGAAAGAAATTTGTGTTGATTTTGGCTCGTGAAATAGCGTAATGGTTTTTATTTTGATAGTGAAAGGAATGTGTTTCATTTTGAGATTTTAATTTAGAAGATGTAATGCTTTGGAATAAGAGAGAAATTAAGTTTTTTTATATGTATTCAGGAATGCTATTGTACGTTTGATTTTGACGAGGAATAAAATAAATTTGAATGGAAATTCAGATGAGTGTGCTATGGGTCTTGTGAAAAGGCTGGTGTTTGCTTCAGGTAATGTTTGGAAATTGAGACTGTACATAGAGATATAGTTTGTGTTAGAAATGGGATTGAGCAAATTTTTCAAGAACTTGTAATTTTGGGAATAGATCCATGTTATGTGGTGCTTTAAGAGTGCCCGATTTGTCAGCTTTAGGGAACTGCATAATACATAACCATTTGCCTGTTCCCCCGCTTAAAAATTGCCCGTTCAACTAGCTGGATTCGTGAGGGTCATTAAATCGTTTTTATGGTTTGAGTATTAGTAGACAGTTCTTTAGAAGTAATTGTGCACTGTGATCAGTAATTGTCCAAACAAGCATAATCGTTGATACATGGAAGCTCCGACGGGTCACGCAAAGATACAAGGGCTGTGTTCGGTTCATAGTTTTGAGGGAGTTTAGTTTAGTTTTGATGATGTATGCAAGTGTAATAAGTGGAGAGAGATAGAGACAAAAGTGAGAAAAATGATGATGTCAGCAAAACTAAGAGTGATCCAAAATTGGACCAAAGCTGCCAACCGAACAAGGCCAAGAGGATTTGACTTGATAATTTCAGCTCCACCGATGAAATTGTTGACTAAATTATTGGGTGGGTATTGACTTTGTTCTCATTTCTGAAAGTAGTGTTCTTAGTGATATATTGGTCTAAATCAATGAAAGTGAGTATATTGTCATATGGTACGTTTTGCGTGGTTTCCTGTTTCTTGTGTATCCAAATAACAGTTGTTGACATACTCTTAACATATAAGTCTTTCTTGTCTCTGGCGAGGCAGTTGGGATTCATGATTGTGACCTTGATACTAGTTGATACTTTGCCAGCAAATGCATGACCAAAGGGAAAGAATGTTTGTAAAGACCCAGAAAATTTAATTATTTTGTTTAAAAAAAATACTTTTTGGAGAAGTTTCGATTTGGTCGATAAAAAATGCCGGTAATTGTTCATTGGATTTTTCTAATCAAAATGGTATAATCGAAAGTTATTTTTGAGTAAGGCAAAGTCATCTTTCGCCCATTTTCCTTGAAGAAAAATGTGCCTGTTTTTGGTTTTGTACTAAAAGTGGGGGGGATGAGATTTTGATGTGATTAAAATTTTAAAATTTTGTAAATGCCATTGTTTTCAAATGGGGGCTACTTCCTTATTTTCATAAATAAATTAAAGTAAAGAATATAGTCTTTACTTAAGTTTGATTTGTGAAAATAAGAATTGTGGTCATATATTATGTACACAAGTCACATTTGAGTGTGTAGTGTAATAAGGAAATTATATTAGTACTTTTAGTAGTGTGTGGGGAAGATTTGCAAAATTAAAAACATTTCACTCTCACCTCTCTCTCCACCTGATCGGCTCTCTCTCTCTCTCTTCTCCTCCATTAACAACTCCTCCAAGCTCAAAACTCTCCCTCCTCACTCAACCACTTCAAGAACCAAAGCCATTTTCACGTTCTACGCGTCAATTGGAGTCGGGTTCACCATGGTTCTTCGTGGAGATCAAGCATTTCGGTTTGAGGGCTTCACAACCTAGGGTTTTGTATTTTCTACACATTTGGAGCTTAACCCATGAGGTAGGAAGACAAATTCTACTCTCTCTAGTTGTATATAGGTGATATATAGCATATAACTTGCTCTTGATTCTCCAATCCTTAAATTTTATGCTTTGCTCCCATGGTTGTGTTGTTTGAGCAAAATTTTGTGATCTATGAGTTGAGCACTTGTTTGTTGTAATTGATGATTGTTTGACACTCCCTTGAGGTCCATTAGTCACTCTACATATTCAATTTTTGGCCCTAAGCTTCACATTCATGTTTGGGTTGAAATTCCACACCTAAAATGGTGAAAATCTGTCTATTTTCTGGGCAGTGAGCTGCTGCCCCTATTTTTCAGAAACTGTCCCCTGTTTTGGGGTGGTTCTAGGCCACCCTTTGATGCTCGTTTGGTCCCCGATCGTTCATATCTTTGTGTTGTTGACTCATACCACCATTTTGAACACCGAATCCACTTTGAATTCATAAAATTTACCCTTGGACACGTGAATTAACAAATTGGATGTTTTACGTATCGAGCACGCGTCGGTGGATACATTTTGGTGAAAATGGTGAACTTTTGAAAAGAAAATGAAAATTTTGGGACTTTTTGAAGGAAAATGGTTTTAATATGACCTTATTGGATAAAATGAACTCTATGGATCACCCGTTTGGTGTCCCTAGCCATGGGTGCACGGAGCCCGCGAAATCCGGCAGGGGTGCACGGACCCACGAAATCCGGCAGAGGGATACTTCCCTATTGAAATTGATGAATGTTTTCTTATAAAATGTCGGTTATGATGTATCTGGATTAAATTGGCGTGTTTTACGAAAATCTAGTTTTCAATACGCAGAAATGAGGATTTTGGTAGCTACTTGGACTTTGATTGGATACTTAAAATTGTTTTGGGACAATTGGACACATTTTGAACACTCGGATACACTTTGGTTACTTTGTGGACAAATTATAGTCTTCCGTTCAATTTAACCTTATATATTGGTCGTGTCCATCCCCACACTCATTCATTATGCATGTATCATGTTTATACACCTAGCGTTAGTAGAATAGTTTTCCTACTAGGCTAGTAAGCTCAACTTATCAATTTTCAGGTACTCGGCATGGAGCATGAGATTGGATGCTTGTGAAGTGATACATACATGGAGCTTATACATGCATGAAGTTATTTTCTCATCTTAGTCTTATATTTTGAAAGATGGTTTTGTAACTTCTATTTGTCAATCTTTTGACGTTTTGGCCAATGTAATAACTTTTAAACTTGGTATTTGTGTATTCGGGCTATGGTCGCTAGTAGTTAGAACCCGTTTATTCGTATTGGTGAGATTGTATTTGTAAACTTTGACTATTCAAAGAGGAATGGTAAAACTTTGACTTGTCACACGTGGATATTTTCTATATTTGGTTTATCAAATTTGAGGGCGTGACAATGTTCCTTTGTCAGAAGTAGGAATCATCGTGGATATATATACTATGAGAGGGCCTTGGCGATGACAGTTACTAATAGCATTTGAATTTCAGAGATGGGATTTTTTGAGGTACATTAGGGAAAGACCGTAGTCAGTGAATGGGAAAAAGGCTATAGTTGGTTAATAATTGATTAAATAAGAAGAAATGTAGAGATTATGGATTATGTACTATGTAGGAAGAAGTTCCAAGTCTGCTGCATATATTGATAAGAAATTTCTAAACAATGAACTGGGGCATAAGTCAAAAGAAGGAGAAATAGTAAGTACATTTTGTTGAACAGTAACGGAGATTAAATTTTCGTTTGGTTACAAAACATTCATATGAGGTTATAATATAGAGCAGTGAAGCGAGAGTAAGTCAGTAGATATTGTTGAGGATTATACATATGGGAATAACATTTGGAGATGTTCTTGAACAGCAAAAAGTTATGTATTATAATATTGAAGAGGATACTAGTCATTTTTTTTGGCTGGTATGATGTCCTTTGAAGATGCTCCTATATTAAAGACATCTATTTTCAGTTTTTTGTTAAGAGTATGGGGGGCCAAAGCAAGCTTTTCTGGATTAGCTGTTTTATCTATGAGCATTGTTCCATCTGAAAAGGCTCTAATTGTGAATTTACATTGGTTGTTGCCACCATAGTCAAACATCTGGGCTTTGAGATTCATGCTGCATTGTCTTGCAGTTGATAGCTTTTCCATCATTGCGACTGAAAGATATCCCTATTGAAGATTATGAACATGGTTAGCTAAATTCAGAAAATGGAGATTTCTAAAGATAATAAAGTTCTGAAGTTTGCTTACATCAATGATATTATCCATCATTTCTTGACCTGTTATTTGAAACAGAGGTTCTGCAACTTCAGCATATACAAAAGCATCTATTGATCCTGTTGAGTCTTTAATTTTGACCTCAAATTGTATCCTGCAGAAATATATATGTGTTGATACTAATTATAATAAATTTATTATTGGTGAAATAGGTAAAGATACTTACTTTGGAAATGCTTGAACTTGTGCTTTACAGTGGTTACACCAGAAATGTTGATCTCCATCAGCATCTGTTGGTCTTTTGCAATTTGCGCAAGCTAGGGACAAGAACTTTTGAGTAAATTTTGATACTTCCACAGTTCCTTCTACTATTGGGTATTCAACCTAATAAAAAATATAGTGTTGAATTATGATACAGTAGTAGAATTAGTTGTGAAATCTTGAATTATATTGGTATAAAGTTTTACCTTGTCTATTCTTGTTGGAAGATTTGCAATTTGAACTTTGTCAGTTGGCTTTGGTTCATGATACCTGGCCAGTACCTTTTGATTTTCTTGCTGAGCAGACATTATTTTAATTGTTTTGGCATTTTTAGAGCACCTATGAGCAATCAAGTAAATGTAATTGAAGTATATGTAAGTGAATCTCAAAGAATATAGTAAGTATTTAGAGAATAGAAAATATGTTTTAGAGACCAAGTCTGTAGTCCTGCAGCAACTGGTATTGGTGGGTTAAGAATGAAGGCTGAAGAACCTCGCGTTGCCAAGTTGGTACCTTTATAGGAATTAAGCAGAAATTAGTATAATTAAGTCGCGGAGTACAAACAGTGAATAAAAGAATTAAATGAAGGAAATGTGGTGTTGATTTTTTGTTAATGTGACTGACCAAAATATGATGCTATCTTGAGCCGTGTAGCAATTATGACTGGAAATGTTCCTAGTAAATTTTTAATTGTTGTTGCTTCAATATCACTAAATTGATCCTAGAGCGAAATTATTGTTGGTCGCATGCTGGTATGTAAGAATTTTGTTAATATGAAATCTAATCAAGATTAATATGATGTAAATTGTAGTGAGTTTGATCTTCTACCTGTGATCAATGACTCTAAGATCTGCTACATATGAACCGTTTACGAATTTGCGTGGTCCAACACTAAGGATGCAGAAAATGATATCTAACAATTTGCAAGATAAATTAGTAGGATTGGTGAATGGTAATTGTAAAATAAATTTGTGTAGTACTTACCAAGTTTTGGTTCTGCTGCTGTAAGTGCTTCTATATCTGCTAGTTGAGTGAAGTTATATTTGATAGTCCTGGCAGTAAGACCATCAATGTGGATAGCTTGAACTGGTCTTTTTGCACTGATTGTGATTTGGTGTGGATTTTCAAAATACCGAAATTGCTCTCCTGATTGGAGCAAAATACTATTTCGGGATTTACAGATTTAAAGTCTATAGGCATAAAATTCCCGGCATGAAACCACCCCTTGCTTGCCGACATTCTCCTGATGGACTGAATGGGAAAATATATTATAATATGTAAGATTCATGAAGGATATATCTAATAAATAATAATGTAATCTTTTACCTACTGTTTCTCTAGCAATCAATTGGTCAGGTGTTTGAAAATGTGCTGCCAGAACTTGCTGTTGACCTTGTGATCGTCCTGGGGCATTTGCGACTCTTTTTCTTTCTATACCTTCATGCCAACCAGGCTCTCCACCAGGGAATAACAAAGGGTATTCTAGCGGATCATATAATCCAAAATGGCTTTTGATCCTTTGGTTGTAACCATTATGTTTGTGAATTACAATTTCTCTTTTGTGTATTCCATCTCCATTTTCATCTTCTCTCCAGATAGCTACTACCTGACTAATGGTTGGTGGACCTTGAGTTGTTGTCTTAATTTTAGGATCTGTCTTGAGCTTAATCTGACACCTATCAATATCCTCAATATGGGTAAGGCTCCAGAAAAACCTAGAATATGGGTTGTTTTTCAATACATCGATCAAGCATTGAATTGTAGGCTCCGTAGCTTATCCTTATCAGATTTCCTGTTTGAAACCTCAAGTTCTGTATCGTAAAAATACAACTGAAGATATGATGGAGCACCATTACTTGGGGGGTAAAGGCAATTGATGTAGTGATATATCTTTCCCTGTGCTCTAAATGTATAAATTCAGTTTTGGCGAGTCGCAAAGTCTTCATCCAAATGAACACCAAATGATGTGAATGAGAATCTGGTGTTATATGGCTTAATAAACTGCAAAAAGTGAAGTGACTCTGGTGTTGATCTTGAGTATAAATATGCTAGAGTATCTGGAACAGCAACTGGATACAAATCAACCTGACCCTTGTAACAACAAAATGTTGGTGGTTCAAATGGGAATTTCTTGGCATTGCAATAGGTACAAGGTGGAACATCAAGAAGCAGTGATGGTTTAATTGGTATATGTGGTTGTCTAAGTGGCTCAATAGGTATTTTGTTGTTAACCATCGTACCTAAAAGAGACAAAGTATTTAAATGTCATTTTGTTCAATAAAGAATCATTAACTTAAAGAAGATAATTTAGACTGGGCTTACCAACTGAGACGTCGTATAAGATACCTAGTCCAAATAGGGAAGATCTAATTAGTAGGTTGCAAAATTTGTTTTAGGAAAGAGCACAAGGAGGAGTGGGTAAGGTATCATACATGGGGAATCATCAATACTGGTGAAGTGCTCGTAAGTTTGTCCTAAAACATTGATTCAGTTTTTTATCAAAATCGACAATAATAAAACAAGATTTGAATTATGTCGGCCAAAGAATAGCAGTTAATAAACCTAGTCCATAAGTATGAGAGGTAGAACCAACAATAGTAGGAATCGATTCCAATGCATGTAACTCTTGGATATCAACGGAAAATAATTGATTTTCTTCGTTTCTTCTTTCTGCTTGTAGGATTCTCCTTCTATTGTTTATATGATTTTTTTCATCAGCAGATAACTTAGAGTAGGGTATCCTTACCCGCTTGTGGGATGACATTTCCTAATTCTTGATCATCAGAAACCACATGTTATATCATTATTACTTGTGAAAAAAGAAAAAAAAAGTAAATAAAAAGCTATGCAAATAAAATAAGAAAACATGATTTTGTAGTAAATAATTAAGTTCAACAGAGTAATCTACAAAAAGTAGCAACTACTTGATAAAGAAATGTAAGCGTACCTTCAGATGGATTGCCAAAGGTCAAGAAGAAGAGAGCAACACAACTGGAACTCGGGTAGTAAAGAAGGAAGAGTTGGAGAAAGAAATTGTGTAGTATTGAAAAGGTGGTAATGATTATATAGGAGACGTATTATGTATTGTACATGAACCAATGAATATGATCAAGTTATTTTGTACTATCAAGGAAAAGGATACTTGATTTTTATTTTAATAGTTATAAATATATTAGATATTTGTGAGACAAAATAGTCAGTCATATATTTTTTATATTGCAAAAATATGTTTATATTTTGGAATCTATATTCTTATTGATATTTAATATAAATGTTTTTTCATAGCGTTGAATGATCTTTAGAATAATACCTCTAAATGAACTAAGTTGTTTGCAAATTATTTTTTCCTTGAGTGATTTATTAAATAAACTGAATTTCAATTTTAACATTAAATTTATTTAATAAAGAACTTGAACTTATACTTAATTGGATTTCAGGTTACTAAGCTTATGATTCTATTGTCAAATTCAAATTAATAATCGTTTAGGTGCCTATATATAAAAATATAAATATTTCACATATAGATTTATAAAATATAGAGTTTTATAAAAAGGTAAATTTTACTTCCTTTGTATTTTAAGCTTTGACAGTTTTTGCCTAGTATATGATGTTCAAATATTTATATTTTTTAATATAGATGTTAAAGTTTATGCAATATAAATTTTGTTTGATAGATTTTAATTAGTTTTATTAAATAGAGTTTTTAAAATAACATAAAAATGTCGTAAATAGAAAAATATAAGTAATCTAAAATGACATATAATTGTAAAATGCTTAACCACTAATGTTTATCAATAGAAATTGTCCTCACATAAAAATTAATTTTGGGGACAAACAAATAGTAGTTTATGTTAAGATTTTTACAATTTGGGGACTTGTTCAATTAGGCACTGACTTGTGTGATTACTTACCGACTTAAGCGTAGCTAAGCCAATTACTAATTAAATCAATCGACTAGGCCTTAATCAACTCAGAGAGTTTTTGGACCTGACTTAATCAAGACTAGTCACTAACTAATCCCGACTTGTAGAATGTTGAGTTTAGGTAGTAAGTGGTATTACCTAAAATTTTAAAAACGCAATATTTGTGTACTAGAGCTTATTTTTTGAGATTTTTTTAGCTAATTATTTAAGATATTTTAGGTAGTGATTTTACACAATGCACTAGAGATATGCTTAGGAATAGTAGTTACATAAAAAAATGACTTTCGCAAAAGACAAACAGTAATTCATGAATATACATAAACGGTGGAAGAATATCGAGGAATAATTATCCAAAGGGAACAGATTTAGTGGGTTTTAATGAGACTTAATTATCATTGCAGGTGTTGAAAGTAGGCTGGCGGATTTTCATTGGTTGGTCTTTTGGTTCATGCAATAAGATGACCTCAACATGTTATCTGAAAGTGGGAAGTAAGGATTAGCTTTGAAACGTGGAAGGAGCCTAAGACTCTGTTTCAAATCAATCAACTAGTCTACCTCGAAAATGTAATTTCTATACTTACAAACAAAAGTTTCTCTCTCTCAAAGATCTCACAACAAACAGATTTATCCAAGAAAATCTAATTTTGGGCGTTTGTAGTCTGAGATTTACTCAGGAAAATTTGGTTTCGGCTCAGGATAGACGAAGAAACCAGGTAATTTTTTATACTCTGTTTTTCGAGACATGTAGTTTTCGAATTTCTACCTGAAAAAAGCAAAATCATACGCTCTATCTATCCATATCAGTGCAATAATTATGTGTCATAACTTACCCATGTAACTTGCATGTATTTATATGCATATTTTTTTCAAGTTTTAACAATGAAAACATCTTGGATAAGGTTGGTAGTTCGAAGACGTTTGATCAAATTATAGTTCTTTCATAGATTTATTAAAATTATATATAGTGTACTTTTTTCACTTACAGGTGAAAGATATCTAGAATATGATATTGAATAGATATGATAGTTAGTGAATCAATATTCTATACAGATATAAACATTGTCAGGTATATATATTTTTGAATCCTATTTTATTCTAATATATATATATATATATATATATATATATCATAGTCATGCTTTTAGTCGCCTTCCATCTTGATAAAAGGAATTGTGTTCTTTGAACTTGATTTTATTCAAGTTCTTTTTTAGAGATATATATAAACATTCTCAGATATATTTTCTGTGTATGGTATTGTTTATAACAGGTAACAGTGCAATGGTTATTATGAATCCATTTGTCCGATGGGGTTATCATGATTTTCCTAATTACATAGCTCCATATCGTGGATTCTATTATATTGAAAGTACACACTGTGAGCGTGTGATTGCAGTAAATGCACTTGACTGGGGAGATAATGAAATGACATACCGAGCATCTTGGAATTTCAATCATAACTATCGCGAAATTTTACCTATTGGCAACATAAATCAATGGATTGATAACAACCTAGTTACTAAGTGGCTGGATAGTCTAATCTATTACTCATTTTTGTATCATAGTGTTGCAGGTATGTATTCCCAAGAATTTTACTTCCATTGTTATCTAGTGAATGGAACTTTTTTCTTGCTTAAATATAGGTGTTCCAAGTTGCTGGTATCTGAAAGGAATTTTTGCTGCAGACTTAGCTGAGGTTATAATTCTGACTTGATTAATAGCTAACTAAATTTTATTTCATGATCTTTATTTACAAATATTTATATAACATAGTGTTTTACTAATATATTACTAAACATTTAATAGGAAAATCAATCTCTTCCACTTGGAATTGAACCTTATTTTCCAGTAAATGGTGATATTACCTGGGGATTGTTGAAACATGGCTCTCGAGTTTGGCCAATTCAGGTTGCAAACAACCAATTTGTTCATGGATGGAATACATTTTGTGTTGCACATCAACTAACAGAGGGCTGTAAAGTCATTCTTGCGTGTGAGAGACGATGGGTTTTTAATACGATCATACTAAATCAAGAAGATCAAGAAATGGAGTTTCATTGATCGACATCAACTGAAATTTGGTCACCTGTTCATCCTGTACCTGGTATGGAACATATTTTATCATAAGGATGCAAGAAGTTTTATTATTATTATAGCTATAATATGACCAACTGTAAAAGAAGATTATGCTTAATATATGCAATTTATGAAGGCAAAAACATATGATTTAATTACTTGCTAGCCTATTTCTAGCAGTACATTGTGCTAACAATTTTTTGTTTTAACTTTATTGTAGATTATCTACGAACATCTTGTCTGCCATCAATTATTGCAAATGAATTTGGACTTCTTCGATTTGGCTGGTCTAATTTATCTACCATTGCTCTACCAATGGTACTAACAAAAATTTACTTTAGAAATTTACAATTCAATGCCAAAGATTTTATAAACAATAACACACATTTCCTTTATTATAGGTTCTTCAACAAGAACTTGGAGATATTATTAGACTCTTTAATATGGATGAGCTAATTATGAAGATGAGCAACCGCATATGGAGGATCCCAATTCATGATGACAGACTGAATGAGCAAAGTTTGAATGAATTTGTTGATCGTCTCTACTTGGATATATTTGATTACCTTTTTGATTCTGTCTCATTTGGTCTTGTTACTAGTGTTATAGTACTTGACTCAAAAGGAGATGATGAAAGAGTTTATGACCGGATATAAGTGTAAAAACTATTATTATGTAATAGGTAGGCCTATGTTGTCAGATTTTGCTACTGCAGTAGTTTAAACTAGAAAGTAGTATTAATCTAGGTTTTGGTTTTAAGTTTCCAGATGTG
Source organism: Vaccinium macrocarpon (assembly GCA_022606695.1). NCBI lineage: Eukaryota > Viridiplantae > Streptophyta > Magnoliopsida > Ericales > Ericaceae > Vaccinium > Vaccinium macrocarpon. Next base: position 22,955,289 of record CM040170.1, on the reverse strand, counting down.
TAATAAGTACTCATACTCAGTGTGATATCATAATTAGGTGACTTTTGTAAATTTCTGTTATCAATGATAGCTCGCTCAAATAACAACTTATGTAAGCAAATACAAAACCTAAAGGGTGACAATGCTTAGATCCTTGAATTTTTCGATTTGACCTTTCTTATGAAATGATATTGTTAGAGATATCTGTATTAAAATTGTGTACATCACTTAGAATGCAGATAGTACTGTTGCCTTTCTTCGATGTCGCTCTTCGGAAAATAATGAAATCAGCAAAATGTTGGTCAAATGTTCTTTTTCTGCAATACTCATTACTCCTGCAGCAAAAACCATAAAATAACTGGGTCAATTTGCTCTGCACTTCAGGGTGTGGATAGAGAAAAGTATGTTACAAATTAAACATCATTTTCTGCCAGTGGATGTACACGAGCACGCACATAGATAAAATACAAAGGACAAACTTTTTACAATGTAATTAAGATCCCAGAAGACACATAAGAAGGAATGGAAAGGGATGGAAATTATAGGTTTAATTGAAAGCCAAATGAATATACCACAGCACCTTAAACTAAAATGATCCAAATTAAGTACAAGTACCCATCATTAAATTGTTGAGAGTAGTGACTACAATTCATAAAATCACGATTACTTTCTCTTTCGTACCAAAGAAGAAGAGAGAATCGTTCTGGGCAAAGTAATTCAATTGCATTCATAAAATGCTTCGTATGGAATGAGAGATTAACTAGTATTGTGTGATTTGCGTAGGATTAGGCAGTGATAACAAGGTAATACAAAGTTCCATCAAATCTGACTCCATCATCGTTTATTTAAGTAGATAGTTGATTATATATAGACAAAAAAATGAAATAAAATACATAGATGAGAACTGCTTTCATAAATATGCTGAACTAAAAGCAATCTCAAAGCTCAATTTCTTTCTCACAATAATTAACCAATTGTTACATTATAACTGAGGTCAACTCGAGACAAACATTCGTGCATCTACCTGAGGAATCTTGATTTGATTCTGATATTGAACCTTCTTACACATATCCACAACCATGTTATGGCAGTGGTTTTGGGTTCAAAACACGAAATCTTTTTTGCGAGATTGTTGTCCCAAGCGAACTCCTCAGATAAGATTTCAGATCTTAGCTTGCGGTCATGGCTTGGGCAAATCCATCCATCATTAATGGCTTTAGCTAGACCCTCACTCGTCAAACAAGATTTGAGATCTTAGCTTGCGATCATACCTTCGGCAAATTCATCCATGATTAATGGCTTTAGCTATACCCTCCTTCATGTACCAGCAATGATCTGTTCCTCAGATTGCTCAATTGTATAGACCACCATACAGTCAGATTTAGCTAGACATTTGACGTCTTGAAGAAGGTTGGGGAAATCAAAGGCAACCTTGTATTGAACAGCCACATGCACGAATCAACCTTTCATAATACCTGACAACATGAAAGTTGGATAGATTTCACATCATGATTCATATCTACAATAATAGATAAATTATGAATTTAATGCTTATAGTCAATAATTCTACAAAGCTCATCAGCTGTGAACCTAACCCGCACAAACTGTATAAATCTATCAATTACAAGACTATCAACTGTTGAGAATTCGAGACAACAAAAGCTGATACAAAAACAATGACAAAAAAGTCAAGACAAAGAACTTACCAGCTCGAATACTATTACTAGAATGACAGCAGAACTCTAACGAACTTCCAAAATGTCACTGCTATGGATTAGAAACATACTCTTATCCATTGCATCACACTTTTGGCTTCCAAGAATACAGAAGCCAAACGACAAATAACATTCCTTAGGTAAACAATCATATAGGAAATTTGGCAATAGTTAAATAGACATAAAACAATAATTAGAGCCCCAGTTGTTGACCTAGAATATGCAACAACTAAACGTAAAATTCATCACATATAATGCGCAGCAAACAGAAAATAAATAAAACATACTAGATACCAATTACTTCCCTGTACATCCCTTCCGCAATCGAGAATACCGATAAGTGCATATTCACAAGAAAACCAGTCAATCCTCAAGACAAATATCTAGACTCTCTAAAGTTGATGGACTATCATGATCACACATCAATACTCAAAAAATCGTACTCTATTTTCAATACCGCAAATCAATTGCGGCAAACTTAGAATGAAACAAAAAATCCCCAACATAAAAACAAAACTACAAAACCAACAAATGACAAATTTACTGCAATTAAGGTCTGATCATGACAGTCCATCAACTATAGCAAAACCTAAAACTCATCTTCAGGACTGACCAGACTCCCCGCAAATAGAAGGCAAAGCAAGTTCCCCGCAAATACAAGGGAAACCCAGTTGTCTCTATTATCATGGTCAATTTCAACGACCCTAACCTGTAATGAAGAACAAGAATTCCAAATCAACAAAACTTCGTCTGCACACCATGATCTACAAACTGCAAAAATCAAACCCTCCCTCCAGAATCCCCATAACCAGCCAAGAAACAAACACAAACAAATACGCAAAAACCTAAAACAATGTCAAGACAAAAAAGACGAACCAGTGAAAAAACCCCTGCCCTCCATTGGTTTACAATGAAACCCTAATCACAGTGGAAGAACAAAGACAAGGAACGACAAGATCCGACTTACAGAATCATCGCCCGCAAAGCTCCAGTCGATCGATCGCCAGTCCATCGTTCAGCGTTCAATTGCCGCTCTCTCTCTCTCTCTCTCTCTCTCTCTCTCTCTATCGCCTGCAACCTCTGTCTCTGTCTCGCGTAAAAAATTGACCAGGGACACGGAGGGAAATATCGGAAAAGTTTGGAAGGGGTATTAGCAAATGAAAAAAGACCATTGAGGACAACGAAATCAACGGAAACTACGGAAATACCAACACCCAAATTTCCAATCGAAGGGCAAATTCGTCCAAATTGGACAAAAGTGGCAAGCGTCCGAAATTGGGACTACGCTCTATATAGGGCCCTCAGGGCCTGGATATGTACTTGAGTTTGAGATCTTAATCTCATCTGTAAATTATAGAAGCACAATTGATGAGATACTGTAACTATGGAGTTTTGAAATTGTCAAATTTGAAATCATCCCTTGTTATCTCCCATACCTATTGTGATTTGTTATATATCTAATTCCACCAAATTAGGAAAACAATATATATCCAATCCCACCAAATTAGGAAAACAATAAATATCCAGCAAAAGGGTAAGGAAGGTAATTCAAAAAGTAAAAGGATGAAAACATAACTCCAAAAAATGAGTAGGATGAAAACTTAAATTTTGTCAAAAAAATAGATAATTATTTAATTAACTCTACTTTATTTTGTAATCTGAAGAAAATTGATAGGGGTAGAGAAGCAATTGGGCCTCTCCAATCGCTCGGGCTATATATGGATTGCCCTCCTGTTACAATTTGATTATTTTGATTCACTTCTTCATCGAAAAATTTAAGATCTCGACACTTGGATGTTCATAAAGACTTTTTAATATTGAAAAGCATTTCTCACTAGCTTAGAGCAGGAGGTGAATGATGGTCGCTGCAGGAGGGTGCAGATTGCAGTTGGCTGCCTGACAAAATCAATTTTGATTGCTTATAACCTATATCGCATAACATGTAATATATATTTTTTTTTTTTAAAAAGGCAAAAAGAAAAAAAAAAGAGAGAGTTTGGGTTAGACCTGATCGGATTAGATTGGGTTTGGCTTAACCCACATATAATTAATCCATATTCAACTCATTAATTTTTAACTCATATTTAACTAATTCATATTCAACCTATAACACATATGAACTAACTCAGACTCAACCCAACCCACTCATTTAGAGCATCTTATCAGGATTGCTACTTTGACTTTGAAGTTAAATTACCTAGTAAAAATGCAAGAAAATTAGCATTGCCACTTCATTGGGTTAAAATATAATTGTTACAGTGTTTTTACTTCACTAACGAGCCACTATTAATGGGTTAACCTTTTATTATTATTTTTTCTTCCAGATGCGTCAAAAATGGGCAGAAGAGAGAGAGAGAGAGAGAGAGAGAGAGAGAGAGAGAGGGAGGGGAAGAGGGAGCGGGGCGGGGTTGAAAACGTGGTTAGTCTTTGTTGGGGGAGAACATTGAAATAACTAAAGGGGGTCCACTCATTGTACCGAGGGAACATTTTAGCCTTTTAGGGGGATTTTTTTTTAAATAGATTTGAGAGGAATGGTTTACAGTACTAAAGTAAAGTTTGGATAGATAGTCTAATTTTTTAAGTTTTTGATAAAGTGACTTGCTAAATTATAAAATCAACACGATGATCATCTGTCTTGGCCTTTTCATAGCCAACCACAAACCCCTCACGTGTGATGGGACCCACCGGGTGGAAATTTGCTGGTCCCATCATCACATGTGTGAGAGGGTTTGTGATTGGTAGTTAAAGGTACACAATCATTTTTGTTGTAAAATATATTTTTGTGGTTAAATTTGGTCCAAAATTTATTGAGCCGATGAGGTGCTCTTACCTCTCTAATGCTAACGCGTCATTCTCCTCGTTCGCTCCGTCAGCTACTGCAAACCTTGGAACCCTCGGCGCCCAAATGCCTTTCAACTCTAAACCTTTCACGCTCAACCGTCATTTTCTCCCTCTAAAACACTGTTTCTCCGCCTTCTCTCCACCCAGACTCCTCTCTACGCATAAGCTGCAGCCTCTCGGTCTCTCACTATCGCCGCTAGCTGAAGCCGTCCCAGGCATGATCTCTCTCTCTCTCTCTCTCTCTCATACATATATGATATCTATGTTATCCCAGTTGATCATATGGACGAATTTCTGTTGAAATGTTCAGCGATGGATCCGCAATCGCCTTGTCTCCTCGTATTGTGCGGGAAATCATCTGCTGAGAAGGAGTTGGCTAAATCTTTGAAGGAAAATAAGGCTTTGAAACTCCCCGATAATGCAGAACTCGAGGTTGTTTTGCTTTCGGATACTGAAACCCCCGTCGAGGAGAATTGTTTCCGGAGCAATTCATTTTTGAGTTCCCTTTTGACTACTCGATTCGGAAGATTCTTGATTTGGTCTCCGCGGTTGCCATCAACTCATGATGTGGTTTCACAGTAAGTTATAGGATTAATGATTAATTTGGCCATTCGGAGAGTGAAAGTGGATAAATTTCTATTACGCATCCTATGTACCATTAGAAAATTATGAGATTTTGTAGCAAATGTTATGAACCAATAGCGGTTTTAGGGACAAATTATTTAGTCCCATTGGGCACGGCCACGCGGTACCCCAGGCCTCTCCACCACCTGGCCACCACACATTGGTGTCAGCCCAAGACTGAGTGTTGGGTTCCCTGGGTTCAGTGACGATGCCACAGGGGAACTAAACAATCACTCAGTGTTAAATATAGTTTACCAATCAATTTAGAATGGTTCTGTGAAAGAAGAATTTGTGACGAAAGTTGAGTTTGTGGTAAAAAAAATTATGATTTCTTTGTTGGTACGGGTTTTGAAGGATTGTACGTTTACAAATCACAGTATGCTCCTTTTTGGGATTGTGTGCCATAGCTAGATCCGTGAACTTTACTGATGTTGAATTTCAATATCTGGACAGCAATTTCTGTGAGCTTCCGATTGGTGCAGCATGTGTTGCTGATGTTCAGTTTAAAGGCCGAGGTTCGAAACACTACGCAATTGTACCTATTGTTTGTTTGTTTTTGTAGGCAAAAGAAATTTCATATATCACGGAGGTAAAAATATATAATCAGTACAATAGGAAAAGAAAATGCATTGAGAGAGCTTCAAAGAGTGAACTTTCTTTGTTGTGTGGAATTTAAATGTTGTTTAATTTTTTACAATGTGTGAATATGCAGGTCGGTCGAAAAATTTGTGGGAATCACCGAGGGGTTGCCTTATGTTTTCCTTTACCATACAGATGGAAGATGGCCGAGTGGTCCCTTTAGTACAATATGTAGTGTGTCTTGCCATGACAGAGGCAATAAATGACGTCTGTCACAAGAATGTGAGTAATTTCCTGTCTAATGTAGTAATTATGTTACTCAAAATGTATAGAGAGCCACTGTGTCGAGTGTATAAGTTGTAAGTTTCAACGTGAAACATTACAGCCACATAGACTGCATGCTAAGGAGCAAATAGTTGTGACCGTTTTCATAGATATAGACCAAGAATGAAAATGGAAGGATTTTGTGGAATAAGATCATTAAATTTGTTCTAAATCGCTTGATTGATATAGTTTTGGGGTTGATGTAAGACTTACTTTGCTTATATCATCTTAGTTAGGTGTTTTTATTTATTTGATTGGGTACATTATATAACAGGGGATACCGTATCTTCATGTTAGAATAAAGTGGCCCAATGATCTGTACTTGAATGGCCTTAAAGTGGGAGGCATTTTGTGCACATCAACTTATAGATCAAAGAAGTTCAATGTCAGTGCTGGTAAACGGTCTAAATCCCTTTTAATGTGAGTACAAATTTTCAAGTGATGATTCTGCGTGCCTAAGCTGAATGCATATATTTTCTCGTCACATTCTTCTCTTAGTTGTGATGACGCGGTTTTGTCTCTTGTTTACTGGAAAATTCAGTGAATTGGTTCTACGTATTCCTGTCTCATGTCATCATCAAGGATTGCATGTAAGCATGATTCTTTCCCTTAAATTTTCAATCCTTTCATGTCTTTGCAGGAATAGGCTTGAATATCGATAATGAGCAACCTACAACCTGCTTGAATGCAGTGCTGCAAAAATTGACTTCTGTTTCATACCAACTACGGAGAGAAGATATTGTTGCAGCTTTCTTTAACAAATTTGAGAATCTTTTTGATCTTTTCATGAATAAAGGTGAACTACTATCTCCATTTTATGGTGTTTTTGACTGAAATAGACCCTTGTTACCTTCATGTCCAAGTTGTTCTTTTCTTTTTCCATGGTATGTGGAATAAGCAATTCAATTGTTTTCTTAACTTTGATATTACCCGCAATTCAACTGACTTATTACAATCAATCCATAAGAATGCCAAGTACGAAGGAGTACTTGTAAAGGAACTGCAAAAGGTACATGATTTCCCTTGGACAACGTAACTTAAAAGACAGATCTGGCCCATAGGAATGAGAACTCTGATTCAAGTCTACAATAGTCACTCTGCTCAGTAACCAATGTTATCCAGCATTCCAGCCTTACCTCCATCATCCTTGATTAAAAGGGACCCAAGACTGGAAATGTCAAAACATTCAATGATAGTTAGGTTGATAAGGCCGTATGCTCATATAGCTAAGTATGACCCTTATTCCCATAATACTTTCAAAATTCCCTGTGCTCTTCCCTCTCACAGATTTTAGTAGTTTGAATTATGGTTTGAAGATGCTTTGACATTGGCGCTCCCGCTCGCGCATGCACACGCGAATTAGGTGACTTAGGGATGATCATCATATTGCATCTACTATTAGGCTCCAAAAAATGCCTGCTTGAACATGGTAAGGGTATTTTCTTCTACTGATTTTTGCTTCATTTGACTTAGTTTGTACTCTGTACAATACTAACTTGCTTTTGGATTTGAGTGATCTGATGTTATAGCAAACTAGTTTTAGCATTGCATGAGCACCATAGCATTGGCGTTTTTTCTCGGAGCAAGAGTTTGAACTTTGAACTTTAAAATGTCCATGATAGGGCACCATAGTTGTGTAATAATCTGGGGCACTAGAAGGTATACTTAAAGCTTTTAATGACCTATCTTGCAGGGTTTCAACCTCTTGAGCAGCTTTACTATGAGACATGGCTACATAGGTAGGTAATTAGTGAAAAAGTATTTCCTGGTTATATTATGTGCTACATGTTATTCTCCCATACTTTGATTCCAATCATAAGGGTTAAAATGTGTTTGCTGCAGAGATTGTTCATATACATATCTGCTTTCATAGTAAAAAGGACACATCTTATTATGAATTTCTCTGCTGTGGTTGCATTAATCATTGAGGTCTAGAAAATTTTGAATCTATAACCACAAGTTCTAGAATGTACGGGTAATCATCAAGGTCCAAAGTCTCCAGACTCCAGATAATGATAGCCACCAGAGATTTACCAAATTTAACCACAGTGGTAGTGATAGTCATTATTGTGCAATGCCAATGCTTTGGATGCTGAGTGAAAGAAACATGGTAATGTGCATATAAATCAAAATGATTCTTGGGTTTGCCCTCTTTGATGTCTTTTGGGTTTGATTTGAGGGCATGATTCTGCAGCAAACGCGACGGTATAGGGGGACCACTATTTCAGTGGTATTCTGTGAGCAACCACTTTGTGCATTTATTATCAAAGGTTAGGTCTGTCTCCAATCCATCTGTTTCAGTGGTATTCTGGGAGCAGCCACTTTGTGCATTTATTGCCAAAGGTTAGGTCTGTCTCCTATCCATCCCCCGCCCATACCTCCAATTATTGGGGACTAAATGGGTTATGTTATTGTTGTATTGTTGTTGTGGTAGTGATAGTCATCAAGGGATTCTGAACCAACAGATCTCAACATATCCCACTCTGCTACAAGCCCAATATGCAACAACCCATAGTAGTGACAAGGGGCTTAAATTCTTGCATTCCAATTAGTTTTCTTGAAGGGTCCGCACTTTCATACAAAATATATTGATGAGTGTCATCCCATTGATGTATTGCTTCATATTTATAGTGATAAGGTTATTCAATATGTACCTTTGGGCTCCTTTTGATGGTCTTTATCGCTGCCTCATTATCGTAAAATATAGTAATTGCCCGTGCTTGAAGGCATGGTGCAACACGTTTTGAGCACAACAGAATATTGAAATACTCCTTTCCTACTTTTGACCAACCTAGCAATGAACTCAAGTTTGCCGAGATACATATAGATATTTTTTTAAAATATAAGACCAGAAGCAGAACCAACGGCCAGTGAATTTAACAATCAGGTGAAATCCACCGGTTGTAGACTCGTAGCATACGATACACATTCCATGCTAACCCAAAAAAATACTAAAGTTAACGAAAACATAGGTAGTAGGCTATATTTGTGCTTGGAACCTACGCGGCCTATACTCAGTTTATCAATTGAATAGCCAAGTACATAAACTTAAGAGAAATCAACGGGGCCTATGCTTTATGGAGCCCAATGCTCGTGTATTTAGAGAGAAATTACAATCAACTTAGGAGAATAAAGAAAGCTTGAATTTCCCTGTTTACCACAGCATCTCCTTGTCCTTTTTTCTATTGCTACTGCTACTGCCACTATTGCTTTCTTTACTTTTCTTTGCTCCAAAATTTCAGAGTAATCATTTCCGAGAATAAAATATCATCTACATACAAGGAGAGAACTACATAACAACTCAAAGTCTCCCACTAAACCATGCAAAGATGCAATGGTTGTTATTTGGAATAAAACCATAGGTTATAATTGGATAATGAAGCATGCGGTACCTACTTATTTGGAGGAGTAAACAGTTAATGGAACTGTTTTAAAACCATGTAGGACTTTGTTAGTTTTTCACCGTCCTCTTGATCCTTACCCTTCATATCTTTGTGGCTGTTGCATATAAGTTTTTTCTTTGATTGCACCATTTAGAAACGTTGTCTTTACATCCATATGATGTAGCTCTAGGTCCAAAAATGCTGCCACAGACATCATTATTGTTGTTGCTGTAAATTTTCCCCCAGTAAGTAGGTTTCGTCATAGTCTCCTCCTTTTGTGAACCTTTTTTGCCATTCGTCTAGCTTTATATTTATCTATTCATCCAGCCAATTTAAGTTCCCTAATGAGAAACCATGTGTCTCAATTGCATTTCTATCTTTTGGTCTGCCCTCTCCCAAGCTTTATTCTTTTTTAGAGGTTCTATTTCTTATTTGGTTGCCTTCAAGAGTCTGTTGAGGTCATATGATCAAGAAATTGAAAGGATCAATAGTGATTTCATGAGTACTTCAGGCATAAGTGTACTTTAAATAACTAGGTGGATTTCTTTCTCCTTGTATTCTTGCTAATTCTTCTTTGGGTACGGGTTTTTTCTCACCTTTTCTTTTGGCTGAATTCTTTCATTTTTCTTTGTAATTTTGGTAATCCCATGATTTTCCCGATTTTGTCTGAGTCATCTTCTAAGAAATATACATTTCTACTGCTGATGAATCCTCACTCAACAACCACTATCGTGAGGTCTATGCTTAGTGATAGACCGTTAAGTTCTACTTTATGGGAGAAACTCATGCCATTGTCATTTGCATATTAGAGTATGTACTAGGACAAACCTTGTGTATTTGGATTTTGGACATGTAAAAAAACCCAAGTCTCTCTCACTTAAAAGCTTGTGATATTTCTGCCCATACGAAAAATGCTCATCTTAGGATTAGTTCATCTTCTTGTTAATTTCAAAATTTTCAGTGGTGATTATCTGAAGCTTAATGATTGCGTTTCCTTGCATGCAGTGGGCAGAGAGTTATTGTACAAGAGAAGGATGACAATCAATTGGTAGAAAAAGTAGTTACTATTCAGGTGAGAGATTTGTTGTACTAGTTACCTACTTATGTTAGAAAAACAAATCACAGAAAAAAGTACCATATAATCCTGTTTTACTTTCTCCTCTTGTTTTTTGAATGTTGATAGGGCTGATGTATTTTGGAAAAGGGGCATCATGGTTTTCTAGTCAATGACACTTTTTTCTTGTTTTTTTCTTTGGTTTAGTAGTGAATCATAGCTACAAGGGTGTATTATTGTACAAGATAAACCAAGATGCAAAAGAATAAGAGAGAATAGTATTATTTAAGAAAGTAATAGGAGCTACTGATTTAAGATGTATCAGTTCTCTCTTTCTTGCTTGCTATGATTTGATTTGTGGTCAGGTATACGCATCTTATAACCCTTTTGGCTGTGGGGACTTGGCTGAACTAAGCTTAGCTAATCCTACTATCTGATGTGGGAACCTTGTCCAGTGGTGATCTGCTTTACTCTATCGGGAAAGCCTCCTGAGTTTACCATAACTAATGAAGTCTGATTTTGCTAGTGTGTCCTATAAAGTACGAGTGAATAACTTCTTGAGAGTAGAGCTTAATCACTCCTAAATTACCAAACCAAGCCTTAAGTCCCAATCACTTGGGGATGGCTACCTTAATCTGTGGTCTCCAATGAGCTCTGTTGAGGGCAGAAAATTGAGCAAGGAAATTTGCCCAACAATCCCCCTGACTACAAAAATGCTGCCACGTAAATAATGGCAAGACAATTTGGGAGTCAAATATACTTGAGACGAGTTTTTGGGAGTTTTGGACAGTTATTATCACAAGAGGAAAAAAAAATCTCTTTGTGCTTGTAAGTGTCTTGTGTAGGTACACGGCATCAGGTACTAAGGCTTGAAGGAGACAAAATCGACCTCAAAAGGAAGGTCATCGTGGCCAAAGATGAACCGTGAGGCCAGCTTGAAGGCGACCCACCCCTGAGGTTGACAGCATACACTTGGGCTGGGACAGGGTCCAAGTTGCTCGGGACTGGAGGAATGTGGAATGGATTGTCTAAGAACCTAAACCTCCCTCAGGGCTTAAGACCTCAAACCAGTCTTAGAGAGAGAGGCAGAGGCAGATCTGTTGACCAAAGGTCAAGCTTTTTCGAGAACTGTATCATACTTGCCCTCTGCATCCCACTGAATACATCACTATCCCACCAACCAGCTGACACTGACCTCTGATTAGTAGACTCTCAGACCTAGCCCTAGACCTCACATGACTGCTATCCACCCCAACCATTAAGGACCTTCCATGTGGCACTCACCAACTGGCTTAAGCCCCTAATAACCTTTGACCTATGTAGCACGGACACGAGACACGGGATTTCTAAAAAAAGGGACACAGACACAGCAGGGGACACAGTAAAGAGAAAGAAAATAAATAAAGAAAAGTTTTTTATTCCAATGGAAAATATAGTTATATGTATAAGCATGAAGCTTTCAACATAAATAAACAAGCATCATATATACATCATATTACACTTTTAACCCAAAAAATTTTGAACACATTTTTCCCAAAAGAAAAAAAAAGTTAAAAAATTGCATATGTAACCCTTCCTGTGTCCCCAAACGTGTCCCCACCATGTCCCTCCTGTGGCCCCGTCGTGTCCCTTAAAGAATATATTTAAATTTATTGGACACGCCATGTGGCGTGTCCCATACGTATTTGGTTGTGCCCACATGTCCCATACATATTTGGCCGTTTCCCTGTGTCCGACACGGGACACCACCACCTCTAAGAGTATTGGTGTTGTTAGAATAGTTTATGTTTATTTGTCCCACATTGCTTAGTTATGTTAAGTAGCATGTCTCGTGACAATATAAATGAAGCTCTTTTGTGTTAGGGTTAATTTAACACCCTTACACCTCTCTCTCTCTCTCTCTCTCTCTCTCTCTCTCTCTCTCTCTCTCTCTCCCCCCTAAATAACATGGTATCAGAGCCAAACATTGATCCACCTTAACCACCAAATTGTTGCCATCCAAGAAACTGTAAATCTACTGTAGCCACCCATCCCTACTGCCTTGTAAACCCTAAATCGAAACCCAAATAAAAACCCATGTTTGCAACCCCTCTCCAATCCCAAAATTGACCTCTGAAAATACAAATCAAGACTACAATCGACCAATCCATGAACCCAGACTTCAATCACTGATCATCGCGACTACTATGTTGCGCATCGTCACACTGTTCATCGATTACTGTTCACTGTTCATCGATCATTGTTCACTGTTCATCTCAAGGTGATTACTGATATGCACTGAAGGTGTATTGTTTCGACGAGATCTTTGAAGTTTGCTTAGTCTACAACGTGTACTAAAGGTTCCTTGGTCACTTGGTATACACTTACAACACTATTGATATGTGCTTTTTGTTAGCAGTTGGTGGTGATTATTTGTGTACTAGTATTGCATCTGTCAGTAGTTGTTCTCGTGGTGGTTTGACTATGTTGGTTTTCAGTTAGTTGGTAGACGAAGGTGATCGGTTGGTGGGTTGGTGGTTGTTCGTTACTAGTATTGAATTAGTGGGTTGATTAGTGAGTTGGTTCGTTGGTGATTACTTTTCTCTCTATTATTTGGCAACATGTCTGAGGAGAAGTTTGCTTCTAGTTCTAGTTCTGGTTTTTTTGTGGAGAAGTTTGTTGGTGGCTTTTCTCTCTATTATTTGGCTCTCAACGCTCAGTTGATTAGTTGTTTGTAGTTGTGGTTGGTTTCTTCTACTAGAGGTAGCAGTTGGTTGATTTATCAATTTTTGATTTGTTGGTAGATGTTGATTTCATTCGGTGGATAGTAGCGGAGTTTGTTGGTTGTTTGGTTGCTAGTAGATTTCGAGTTGGTGTTTGGGTTTGTTTATGATGAAGTCTGCTTCAGTTGTTTCTGGTAGTTTTGGCCCTGGTTTTGGTGGTCGTGGTTCTAATTTTTGTCTTGGTGGTGGTTTTGGTTGTGGTTGTGGTTGCATATCAGGGGGAAGTAGTTCTCATCATGGTAGTTCGATTAGGTTTACCCGACAGTGTACCCATTGTGGGGTTACAAATCATATAGTTGAGTATTGTTATGACCTTCATGGTTTTCCCTAGGCTCAACCGATTGCTATTTCTGAGAATGCTGGACAATTTACTCATTCTTCTGCCAACAGTAGGGTGACTATTTGAGCAGAGGAGTATCAACAGTACCAACGCCTACTGTCAATCTAGACAAGTTCTTCCATTGCTACGTTATCTTAAACAGGTTCCTCCGTTGCTTGCATTGCGTCTTCTCATTCTTCTAATCATTGGGTTATTGATTCTGGTGCATTTGATCATATGACTGGTACTCCTTCTATTCTTTCCAGTCATTAGTCTCTCAGTAAACCATCTCATATTACCTTAGCTGATGGTTCTACTACCAATGTTACTGGTTTGGGTTTTGTTCATGTTACTTCCTCTCTTACTTTGGACTCTGTACTGCAAGTTCCTCGTTTTCCATTAAATCTTACGTCTGTTAGTAAACTTACCAAGTCTTTGAATTGCTCAGCCACATTCTTCCCTAATGGTTATGTGTTTCACGATCTCAAGACGGGGAGGAAGATTGGTGGCGGTGTTGGCGTTAGTGGCCTGTATTACTTCACCAATGATTTCCACCCTAGCTTGGTTGCTCTTCAGTCATCAGTGTCACCATATCAACATCATTGTCGTCTTGGTCATCCATCACTTGAAAACCTTAAAAGGCTAGTGCCTTCATGTAGCCGTGTGGATGCTTTGCCATGTGAAGTCTGAGTTTAGCAAACATCATAGAGTATCTTTTTCTCCTAGGGTCAAGTCTTGCATCGCGTCCTTTTGAGTTAGTTCATTATGATATTTGGGGTCTAATGCATGTTCCTGATATTTTTGTCTTTCAATATTTTGTTATTTTTGTTGATGATTTCTCATGTGTTACCTACCTTTATCTCATGAAAGCAAGGTCCGAGTTATCTTCTATTTTTAAGTCATTTTATATGGAAATTAAAACTCAATTTGATACTTTCATTCGCATATTTCGTTCTGATAATGCCCGTGAATATTTTAAAAATAGTCTTTCTCAATTCTTTGATGATCACGGTATTATCCACCAGTCTTCTTGTGCTCGGACTCCACAACAAAATGGAGTTGCCGAACACAAGATTCAACATTTATCAGAAGCTATGCGTGCAATGTTATTTCAAATGCAAGTTCCTAAGTCTTATTGGAGTGACGCAGTTCTTACTGCCTGCTATTTGATTAATCGTATGCCTTCTACTGTTCTTAGAGGTCAAATACCCCATAAGGTATTGTTTCTTGGTCATCCCATTCACTCATTACCCCTTCGGGTTTTTGGGTGCACATGTTATGTTCATGCTCTGGATTCTGACTGGAGCAAACTTGACCCTCGCTCCATTAGGTGCATTTTTCTTGGTTACTCTCGGACTCAAAAAGGGTATAAGTGTTATTCTCCATCTTTACGTCGTCATTTTGTGTGTGCTGATGTCACATTTAATGAGTCATTCCCGTTTTATTCGGAGCATGTTAGTACAAATGATTGGTTTGCATATGAGTTTGTCTTTCCTATAGCTGTCCCGTCAAGTACTAGTCTTCCTCTACCAAAACCTTTGCAGGTGTATGTTCGTCGTCCTAAACTTCCACCTGCGCCATCTCAGCCAGCACAATCTTAGCCTGAGCCATCTGAAAAAACAACCCCTCCTTTGCCCACCGTTTTGTCTTCTCATCCGTTGCGGGATCTTGACGACCTTGATCGTCCTATTGCCCATCGTAAAGGTATTCGGTCATGCACTATACATCCTATTACTCAGTTTGTTTCCTATAATCATTTGTCACCATCCCTTCGTGCTTTTACTACTTCAGTCTCTTCTGTTTTTGTTCCTAACACTGTTCAGGAGGCTTTATTTGTTTCTGAGTGGCGGCAAGCTATGGAGGCTGAGATGTCTGTTCTTCATCACAATGGCACTTGGGGGTTGGTTCCTCTTCCTGCTATTAAAACTATTGTTAGCTGTCGTTGGGTATTCACAGTTAAGTATCATCCGGATGGTACTGTTGAGCGATATAAGGCCCGCCTTGTGGCCAAAGGCTATACACAGATGTATGGGATTGATTATGCAGAGACCTTTTCCCCAGTTGCCAAGATAAACTCTGTTCGGATTCTTATTTCTCTTGCTACTAATCTCGGTTGGCCATTATTTCAATTGGATGTCAAGAATGCCTTCTTACATGGTGATCTGCTCGAGGAGGTCTATATAGAGCAACCTCCTGGGTTTGTTGCTCAGGGGGAGCGTTCTCAGGTTTGTCGTCTTCGCAAAGCCTTATATGGTCTGAAGCAATCCCCTCGAGCTTGGTTTGGTCGGTTTAGTGACGCTGTGTTGCAGTTTGGTATGCGTCGATCTCATTCGGATCACTCTGTTTTTTCTCTTCAGTCAGAGTGCGGGAAAAGAGTTTGATTGTGTATGTAGATGATATCATTATTACTGGAGATGATCAGAAAGGTATTGATGAGTTGAAGCAGTTCTTACAGCATCAGTTTCATACTAAATATTTGGGTAAGCTACGGTATTTTTTGGGTATTGAGGTAGCAAGATCCAAGGATGGAATTAATTTGTCCCAACGGAAGTATGCATTGGATATTCTTGAGGAGACCGGTTTGTTGGGAGCAAAACCTGTGGAGACCCCAATGGATACTAATGTGAAACTTTATGTTGATTAGGGGGAGATATTTTCTCATCCAGATCAGTATCGTCACTTAGTTGGTAAACCAGATCGGTATCTTTTTGAAAAGAAGGAATCTTTTTGAATTTTTTTTTTTTGAAAATGGGGAGAAAATGAAAGAGAACAAGGCCCAAGACAGTTGAGACTATTCTATATGGATTATAGACGCGTTTTGTTAATAAGCTTTCTGTAGAATCCATACCAATAACTTTTCATAACTTCAGGGTCCCAACCCCAGGAGAGTCAAGTTGCTTTCACATTTATATACACAGTTAATCTAAACAACCTGCTTTGGTTAAGTGTCTGAGTCAAGCTTGGGATTTCTGATTGCTAAACGCATCCCCTTTATCAAGCTCTCCTGTGGTTGCATGTTATATTGCCATTGATTCTATAGGAAAATATTAGGGCTTGTGTGTTCCCCCCTCTAGGCTTCATGTGATTTGAGCTTGCATATCATTTCTAGTGAATTTGTGGACCAGGAACTTGCCCTTGTAATATTCTTAACTTTTTCCGTTTCAAGTTGCAGGGTTTAACATCATCAGGATATTTGTTAGCTGTTGGTGATGACAGTAAAATGTGTGAGCTTCATCCAGATGGCAATAGGTATCAAATTCAATATGCTTTCTCATTAGTTAGGTGAGTATGGTTACCATTAGCCATAAGAAGTTATAGATCCATGAACCAGGCAAATACACATCTGAAAGTACTGTGTTCGACTTGTCGTTTTTGAAAACAGAAAAAAAGGAAGACATTCAATTTCTCATACGAATATCTTTCTGTATATTCTTTTGGAAAACGTCATTATTGAGTATTTAATGGGGAGGAAGACCGCGAATCAAACCTCTGGCCTGCCCCAGGGTCACGTTTTGAAGGCAACTTGGGGTCTAAGGTTTGTCTGTTAATATACCATTAGGAGTTGAATGACTTTATTTTATTTTTTATTTTTCAATTATCGTCCAACAGTGAACATGTCTTACACCAAAAGAAAAAATACACGACAACGTTACATAACTGACACCAAAGGGTTGCCCAGGGAAGGAAGGAAGAAGAAAAGGGGAATTAATGTTACCTTCAGCTGTCTACTTATGCATACATAATGAATGGTATATGTTGAAAAGGAAAGAAATATTATAACACATGTTGTAATTAGATTAGGCAATTAAGCAATTAGGAAGATTGTAATTAGTCTAATTAGGTAGGTAGCATAATTTCCTTATTATTTTGTTTCCTTATTTGTCTTGTACACAATCTATATATTGTGCCTCCTAGTGAGAAGAATTATATATCGTTCGAATATTTCGACATGGTATCAGAGCAGGTTCCAGGAACCTGACTTTTCTTTCTCGTTACCTCTTATCTTTTTTTCGTCAAATTCTCTCTCTCTCTCTCTCTCTCTCTCTCTCTCACACACACACACACACACAAATCGACCACAACCAAAACCTCTCTAACCCCAATACACAACCCTAGATCCCAAAAAAAAAAAAAACACTAGCCGCGGAGCGGTGCTTTGCGCATTAATCGTAGTAGTCGTGAATAGTGCTCACGCCAAGACCAGAAAGCTTGATTGTGAACAAGTAACCCCTAATCTCTTTTCGCCCTCGATCAATCTTTACGGAACTTCGGTTTGTCTCATTAGGGTGTTCTTGTGCTCTAAATCTACCGGGTACCCTCTCTTTGCACTTGTCAATCCTCTAGGTAACAACTCCTCTCTTGGTTTTTCAACTGGGTAAGGCTCAGATCTGATTTTCTTTTCTCCTGTGACTATTCAATCTCTGTTTCGTTATTTGCATCTATTATGGGTGATAAAAAGAATGACATGCCCGAAACTTCTGAAACGAAGGCAGTTGGTAGAGATTATCGTCGGTCTCTCACCACAGTTAAATTAAATGGATCTAACTATTTGCCATGGTCACGTGCTGTGACTGTCTCTCTGCGCGCAAGTAGTGAGAGTTCTTATATTACTGATGACCCACCTACTGATCCCGATTCCTCTTGGTCTCAAAATGATGCTCATATAATGACTGGTACGTGGAATAGTCTTGAACGACATTTTTAATAATGTTGCTTGCCAAGAGGCGCCCAAAGTTTTGTTTGGGACACACTACTTGAGTTATATTCATCGGTCGAAATATCTCGAGTTTTTCAGATTTATCAGAATATTTTCTCTCTTCAACAAGGAGATAGATCCATTGATGAGTACTTTTCCATCTTAAAGGGTATGTGCGATGAGTTAAATGTCTACCAGCCTCTCTCTACAGATTTAAAGGTTCAACAGAAGTACAGAGATGAATTCAGAACTTGCAAATTTCTGTCTGGATTAAATTCAGACCTTGCTCCTCTTAGTTCACAGATTCTTTCTAGCAGGGAAGTCCCCACCGTTGGTGAGGCCTTTGCTCGTGTTTGACGGGCTGCTCCTCGTTCTTCTGATTTAGAGCATCCGTCTCCATCCGCCCTAGCTGCCCCCACAACCTCTTCTGCTTCATCATCTGGACATTTTGGGAATCGCAATATCTCCCACAGTCGTGGAAGTTCGTCTGAGCGGGGTGGTCGTCGTAGAGGGACGTGGGGGCGTGGTGGTCGTGGCACCAAGAAGTGTACTCATTGTGGTGCGACCAACCATGATGTTGAATTCTGTTGGAAGCTGCATGGCAAGCCAGCTTGGGATAATCAGGCTGCTATTCACATTGCTAATAATCCAGTATTCCATGAGAGGACCAAACACATTGAAGTTGATTTTCATTTCATTCGGTCAAAAGTGGAGTCAAAAGAGATCAGCCCGCCTTTTGTTCCTTCAGGCTCTCAACTTGCTGATATTTTCACGAAGGCTCTTCCCAAGGCTTCTATTGACTTTATTTGTCACAAGCTTGGAGTATAGATGTATATGCTCCAGCTTGAGGGGGAGTGTTGAAAAGGAAAGAAATATTATAACACATGTTGTAATTAGATTAGGCAATTAAGCAATTAGGAAGATTGTAATTAGTCTAATTAGGTAGGTAGCATAATTTCCTTATTATTTTGTTTCCTTATTTGTCTTGTACACAGTCTATATATTGTGCCTCCTAGTGAGAAGAATTATATATCGTTCGAATATTTCGACAGTATAGATGCTATTTTTTTTATTTGCAATCCAATAGGGTAGCATTTTTTCACATTCTTACACGGTGGGACATTATCCAAAATTCTACTCTGTCGTCTCGATGCTTGAGGTAGAAATCCTATACTTGGACGAGAAGGCTAAAAAATTACTTGTACTGTACATTAAAAAATAGTTAGAAGAAGCTAACAAGGTTTGGAGTAGGATATACTGTCTACCATATGAGAACCTTATGTGCAACATGACATCTTTGTCAATAAATTTTGAGTATCTGGGCTTGGCGTTACATTTTGTGATAGTCTAAGATATTTGCTAATAGTGTAGTGATGCAATCCTAACCAAGAATGAGAAGCAAGAAACTGTGCAATCAGAAGGGATTTGGCCCTTGACCATTTTATGTGCTTTCCTGGTCCTTGAACTACAAATATTGGACTTAGTTATTGTTGCTGAATTACCAACTTCCCTCTGATTTAAAGGACATTTAACCACATTGTTGCAAAGCATTCTAATAGCAGTAACTGTGATGAATAACAACATGGTATTTACTACGATGTCATATTTATGGAATTAGGGGATATGAATTCTACATAATACTCCCTCCGTTCCAAATTAATAGTCCCACTTCTCTCTCTTGCTATTTTTCAAATCAAAAGATGAAGTACTTCCGTGTATCATTTTTTGAATTTTTTCGCACCGAATTAAAGTACTCGTCAAGTGCTTTAATTTGGTGCAAAAAAAATTGAAAAATGATACATGGAAGTACTTTATTTTTTGATTTGAAAAATGGCACGACTTTTTGTAATGGACTATTAATTTGGAACGGAGGGAGTATGTAGTTTTGATGTAATATAGGGCGTTTGGGAGTTTTTCTGGATTTGTGCTTGTGAGTTGTATCTCCATTTGGGTTGATTTCATACCCCAAACTGCTCTCCCTCATGAATTACTCTACATGCCATTTTATGTCACCAACCATGTGTGTATTTGGGTTAATTGCATAACTTTAGGAAGCAGTTGAGTTTGACTGACCTTCGGCATTTGCTCCCTATGTTGTGAGTATGGTCGTAGAGATGTCCTTTGTGTAAACCCAAAATACTTGAGCTTTTAGCCTTGGGCGCTAGCTGGCCAAAAGAAGGGAAACTAAGGACTATTGTTTAGTAAAATTACTCAGTAATCTTTTCAAACAGTCTTAGTGAGAAGTCAGACTCATGGAAATTGGCCGGTAACAAAATTTTGGTTTTGTTAATCCTTTGTTTTTGTTAAATGGTTTAATTGATCCTTTTTGTTTTTTTGCCACCATGTGGTTTTTTTGGTCCATAAATATCAGTTAATTCTATTTTCCACCCAATGTCTTTTGGGTTATCTCATTTGAGATACCAATCATTGGAGTTTGAGTCTTTTGACAGATTCTGCGCTGGATGACTCATGTTTCTCCAGTCTTTGCTTTCTGTTCTGAACCTTCTGTTCGCTTGTTTGACCTTGTCCCTCTACTATGATTAATAACAGCTGTAGTTTCAGTCGGCATATTTGACCGTGCCCCCACCTCATATTCTTGCATTGTGCATCTTCAACGACTGGCATTAACTGTTCCTGTTGAATCTCTCCCCTATGCACAGGCCACAGGGCATGTTAATATCTGTGTTCATGATGAGTCATTGAGTTTTTTCTTTCTATGCCACCCTCAAATTTTGTATGTGGCATGCTGTCTCTACGTACAACTTTTAGTACAGTTCTTTGATTATGAAGAACATTATAGAAAACGGCTGTACATCAATGCCAGCGGATGTGTACATGGTATATCATGTGTATATCTGTTTGTATGGATCTCTCTTATAATGCATTGTGCAATTCTTTCCATGTATATCTGTTCATGGTATATCATTGTGTATATCTGTTCATTTCCATGTTCTTATATGTATATATTTTGTGTGTGATCGTGTTCATATTACATAATCGAAACGGTTTTTCCTTGTGGATGCAGTTTTGACTTCTTCAAAGGCCTGGTCAAGAGGAAATTGACCTGAAGAAAATTCCAAAGCACCTCAGAACTGTTTGTTGGAGGCAATCCTCATACATTTTCCATGTGCACAGCTGGGTATATAAGTAAAATTTCCTTGGTTCTTATATTCTCTCAGGGACATGGTCAATCTATTGGCTCATATGCATTCCCAGTCAAATGAGATATTCTGGGTCAAACTCGATCAATTCTGCCCTTGATTTATTCAGAATAAAGCCTGTTCATTGGGGCTACAAAAATGCTATTTGTACAACTATTTCGGCCCCAACCATTTACAACCCTCTCACATACATGTGAGGTATACACCCGTAATTGTGTGAGCCCCACATGTATGTAAAGGGTTGTAAATGATTGGAGTCGAAATGGTTGTACATGTAGCACTCTTGTTTTGGCTATTATTCAAATGGCCTACAAATCAGGGAATATTTTGGCACGTTAGTATCTGCCTTGTCTGGTACCTCATCTTGTGCTGAGGACGTACCATGATCCCTCTGTAAAGTGGAGTGGTAATAAATTGCAAGATTGCCAACTGTGAGACAGAGACCGTATTTGGAGAAATCTGTGATACACACACATGAGATATTGTGACATTAGTGTTTTTTTTAAGAGGATTGTGGCATTAGTCTATGAAGGTACATACCATTGGCAAAGTTATGAGATTTTGTGGTGTTAGTTAAGAACGATTTTCGTGTAGTGTGGAAAAAGTATGAGTTACGAGGGTTTGTGGTTCTCCTTTTAAGGAAATGATTCAATAAAAACTCCCTAAAAAGTGGTATAATATGCCAAAATATGAATGCTGCTGTTCTAATTTATGAATTAATATACTCCTGTTGTTCATGGATGATATTGGTTTGCGAATTAGTGGAACGCTAGTGGTACAAAGTTAGTAATAATTTATATATATGGCGTTGATTATGAATACTCTTGGTCCTTGTTATGAATTTTACTCAGTCAAATCAATATGGGTTCCAATTTAGTACTGAGATTTTGTGGTCATGGTACGAATTGGTAGCCCAATTTAGAGAGCAATTTGGTTCATCCTCACTTTTGGCGTGGGTAACTTTACTAACATGTAGTGAGTCATATTGCGAATTTTTAAAAAGTTGACAAAACATAAAAAGCTTATATACCTATTGTTTATCTCTCTCTCTCTCTCTCTCTCTCTCTCTCTCTCTCTCTCTATATATATATATATATATATATATATATATATATATATATATATATATATATATATATATATATATATTCGATGTAAGCATGAGTAAAGCCCGCTGTGAACTGGTCCTAAAAAAAACTGATAGCATCTCAATTTATGCTTTAAATGATGTCACTAATGTCCAATTCCCATTACACCTTAAAATTTTAGATGATAAACTCGATCGGACATTTTTTGTTGGGATGCAGCCAGGTAACTTCTTCCTTCAGAAAAAATATCATAAATAAAATTGAAAATGTCAAAAGATATTTTGTAAATGATTGGGACATAACATCTATCGAAAATAGCAACTCGACTGGTAAAACCTAATCAGAAATTTTTTGAGTCCGGCGATGCATACGGATTAGTCACGTTCGCATTGCGCACGAACAAATTCTGACTGTTCGTGCCAACAAATCAATGATCTGGATTTTAAGGACTCCTGGACAGTTGAAAACACTTTTGGACGGTCGAGATCGCGTCGTATTACTCGTGACACATGCTGGCGGACGTGTAAGACGCGTGTATTTTTTTGAAATTTTTTCATTTCAGAAAACAAAAAGAAAGGGACAGAATAAACAATGTACTAAAATATTTGATGAAGCGGCTCACTTGGGGGTGTTCCACTAACAAAAAAACTTTTTTTTTCAAATACCGAGATAGGTCCTTATCTCACAACGCATCACAAAAAAACCCATGAAAAATTAATTTCTTCAAAAAACTGAGTTAGTGGAAACTTTTTCCCTCCTCGAAAAGCCACGAGCAACCTCCGATCATGACAATTAAACTTGGAAAGAAAAGACAAAATTCAGATTACTTTAATACATTAGTTAAGAAACTTTGATTAATTTCTATCACAAATTAGTATAGTGTACATACCAAAGCAACCACTCAAAGATTCTTGGAATATCCACTTTTTGCGATCCAAACTAATATTTAAAGCCATAAAAAAAAATTAAAGAGTTTACATCTGATGCACACACTTGAAAGAAAGAAGTTGAAATTTTCTTGTAAGAATTCGAACATTCACCCCTCCACCTCAATAATTCAATAAACTTTTGTGGCCAATTTGAGTTCTATTTCGTATTTTAAAAATGACACCATCATATAAAAATCGTAACAACGGCACCAAGTAATATTAAAAGGAATAACGTGGTAGTACTCCATCACTTTTTGTCTAAATGGGTTTTTTTTTTAATACTTTTGACAGTTTTTTTTTGTTTCTTATTTGTAATTATTGGGATTAATCACAGTGGCGGAGTCATAAATTGAAGTTAGAGGGATCCCCATTATGAAAGAAATTTTGGTTCGAAAACTTTTTCACGACTAAACTTAGCCATTCGAGTTTTTATTCGGTTATTTTGATATACAAGTGTCAGCAATTCCTCAGTCATATTGAAAAATTAATCTAGAGTGTTGTCATCATACCATTTGACGAACGCAATATCATTAGTGCACGGTATAATTCACGATAGTTTAGTCTTTCTCGGAATGAATTTCTACATTTTAATTATTCTCGAAATTTTATAATTTTTTTTATGAATACATGTAAAAAAATATGCAAAATATACTTCAAAATAGGAATAAAAAATTATAAAAATTTGGACTGAAGTTGAAAAAAATTATATAAAACCACACTTTAGCCAAATTAAAAAGATAATTGTTGGATACTTTTTTCATCTTTAGTGAACTTTTTTTTTCTTTTGGGTTATACTCCGTAATTTTTTTACTTTTAAACACATCTCGTTGAGACAAATGATTACAAAAAAATATAACACAAATCTAACAAAAATTCAAAAAAGACGAGCAAAACATCAAAAAATTCAAAAGACAAAAAATACCTTAGGAGAATAGAGCCTTAATTTTTCCTTCTTCCCTTTTTTTTTTCTCTCCTGACGGTCAAGATGTGCGGGAAGTTTTACGAGCACCTTGACTACTCTCTTTCCCAGTCTGGTAAAAAATAGCCAAATAGGCCATCTATGTCGAGATTAGAGAAATTCACAACAAATTATTTTTTGCAGACTTGACCTCAGCCAAATATAAAAACCTGGTCAAACGTTTGTCGAACCAACCAACCTACCAAACGGACTAATCGTTATAGTCCGACAATGCCTTTACTTAGCATCTTCGTGGGAGATTCTCTAGCAATCTTTTTGAAAATCGAGTGGGAGGGAGGACCAATTTGCAGTTCTTTAATTACCACCCTTTTTGGGGGGTGGTTTTTAACAGCAGTTGTTTACTGTAATTAATTACCTCGATTCGTGATCTCGTAATATTCAATTTTTGGATTACGGCACTGAGCCGCGTAATATTTGACTAAATTGGACGAAGAAACGTTGCATCGTCTAAACGAATATAGGTAAACATATGGGTACAAACGAGGTTTATCAAGAAAATGTACCGATTGTGTTCGGGGATCCATTTTTTGATCCCATACAAGTGATTCGTTCACTATTTTTAAAACATTCTTTTGAGGGTATTAAAAAATTTCGGCTCAATCGGAAGGTTAAAAGTGCTCAAATCGAAGTCTCACCGTTTCAATCAAAATTTTTTTTGCTTGACACGGTAGGATTTTAGTTCAAGTACTTATAACCGTCTGATTGACCAGAAATTTAGTGAGGACACTCGGAAATGTGTTTTAAGAATACTGAACGGTTCGGATCAATCGAATGAGACCCAAAAATAGATCTCTAAGCATGCTCTGTGTATTTTCTGTGCATACATGTCTGCAGGCACGCGTAGCAAGATATTTCTGGCAGAGAATCGAACCAAAGCTTACATACATGCACGTATATTAGTCCAATCTTGAATTGGGTTGCGACACGTGTCTTAAAAAAATGCAGTTTATTGCATTGAAATCTCATTTAACGCGTCATTTTATTGTGGCCGGCCAGAGACACTTCTAGAAGAATTGGTAAGCAGGAGTAGTGAGGTCAAATGTCTCAATAAATTAACCAATAAAAATGTGACAGAAGTTTTAAAGGAAATTTTTTTAAAAATCAAATCTAAGCCCAAAAAAACATCTGTCACTATTGTTAAAACTTGTGGCTTATACGAAGAAGTATCGAGAAGTTTTAGTAAAGAGGCCAGATGCGGAGCGGGATGAGGGAAACGAAGCTATTGAATTAAGGGGGTGTTCCACTAACAAAAAATTATTTTTTCCAAACACCGAGATAAGTCATTCACTCATAACACATCACATAAAAAACCGCGAAAAACCAATTTTTTGAAAAAACTGGGTTAGTTGAACACCCCCTTAAAAGAGCTGTATTTTAGAGTCGGAATAGAGTAGGCAGTATAAGTACTCTCTATTACAAAAACCCTAGACGTCAACTAACAGACTCACTCTCACTCACGTGGAGATACCCGGTTTTGGAGAACCATGTAAGTCTTGTTGTCGATTCTTTCACTATTTTCGTATTCTATATTGTTTGTGCGATCGATTTTCATTAACAACTATATATATACACGATAAGCTTCCAATCAAGGATCCTTGACATAAGGTTTTTGAGTGTTTTAAAGGTTTTAAAAATTGTTTTTGCTAAATCCGAATCGTTCAATGTGTTTAAAACGAGATTTTAAGGGTCCTTGTAAGAAATCATAAAAAAAAAATTACTGGGAAGACCTTGATTCGAGCAGTTTTTTCACAAAAATTGTACATATACAGTTTTGTAAAAAAACTGTTTGGTCAAGCCTTTCTCGGTATTTTTTTATGATATCTTGCGGGGGCCTTTAAAAACACATTGGACGGTTCGGATTAGAATATATATATATATATATATATATATATATATATATATATATATATTGGACCTCACCCATTTTTGCTAATTTTTGGGCCAATTTTCGACGATTCAAACCGCTCAATGTAAAAAAAAAAATACATGGAAGGGCTTCATTTCGAGCAATTTTTCATAATAACCATACATATATAGTTCATTAAAAATTGTTTAGATAAAGCCCTTTAGATATTTCTTTTGGCGATTCCTTGTGTTGGCCTCTAAAAACATGTTTTAAACATATTCATACAATCGAATAGAAAGTAACTTCCTTTTGTTGATAAAGAATTCTGTATGGCCGAATTCCACAAAGGTGATCTTTATTTTGGTATAGAAGTAATAGGGATACATCTATAGAAGCAATATTAGTGCAACTCAGCTCCCACTTCCATTTTAGAAAAGGGATAGAAAACAATATCTTTCTTCCTATCTTCTAAAATGACAACCATGTATAGGGGACCTAGCATTTAAGGTAAGTAGGCATGCAAGTTTACACAATGAAATTATAGTATAGTTTTTTTTTTTAACTGGATGTTCGGGTCCTGCTTACACAAATTATATTATAAGTTACATAGATTGTGTTTGGTTAAATAGTTTAGTTTAGTTTTGATGATGTTAGCATATGTAATGAGTGAAGAGAGATAGAGAGAGAAATAAGAGAAATGATAATGTCATCAAAACTAAAACTAAAACTAAATTGGAAACGAACAGGGCCATAATGTTTTCGAGTCTGGAACTTAATAGTAGTGTAAATGTGCTAAAAGTGTTAAAACATAGATTTCAAGATAAATCATCTACTTTACATACATCAACTATTTTTAGAAGCAGCACTTCTAATCCGTTTAACACATTAATTTTGCAAATTTGGGAAACTGCCCCCAAGTTTACGTGTCACGAGAGAGTGACGAATTGAACTACATGTACTATTAATAATTTAATATACTTCATAAAATTTGAATTCAAATGGTAGCTAGATGGGATGACAACATATGGGACAAGTCAAATGTTAATGTAGATTGTATTCAGAATAGTTTAGGACAGCACTTAAAATTGTCACTCCTTTTCATATGAACTCCAGTGATCATGCCAAGGATGACTTGTTCGAATAAAACTATAAGGGCCTACAATTGTTTGGGCAGTTTTTCGCGCGGACGGAGGCCAGGACGGATGATCTCAGATGACAACTATGGCCATGTTCGTTTGGGTTTTTGAGATTGGTTTTTGAAAACTCAGCCTTGTTCGGTTTTCAAAAACAGTTCTCTGCCCTTTTTTTTTTTTTTTAAGCTGCCTACAATTTACCCAACGACTTTTCGTACAACTTTGGAAACCCTTCTTTGGCAAATTTTGAACGGAAGGTAAAAGGGGTTTGCAGTTTGGACATTACAAGGCAAAAGCTGCAGGTAAAAGTTGGGAGGGACCCACAACAGATTCTTTTGGTTCTCAAACTGAGTTCTCAGGACCGGGTTCTCAAAAACCCAAACGAACACAACGTATATACACCCAAGTTTCAATTTTGTTTTAGAATTATTGCAATTTTTTTTCCTGAAAACATCTAAGTTAATAACGTATATTGGTTTACTCGACAACACTTCCTAAAACGGTTCAACACTTGCCCATTCAAGATTTTACTAAAAAATTTAATAAATCTTAAGATTGTATGCATTTAAAAAAATTAAAATTAAAACTGCATGGATTCAATAATTCTCTTTTGAAATGGATTTTATGCACAAGACGTATCATTTGCACTGTATATAGTTATATCTTCGTAATCGTATAAGTTGATAAAAAAATATCACGATAGTTAACTTGATATTCAGTTTTTAAAAAAAAACCTTGATTTACTGTTTTTGTTATGCAGCTAACCAAAAGTTGATCGAAAATGCTATAATACACACTGGCCTTATTTGGATGTGTATCATACACACCCCTGTAAAAGGTACTACAATTTTTTTTTGTAAAAGTTACGGTTTTTTTTGTAAAAGTTGCAATTTTTTTTTATAGAAATTACGAGACACACCAAAATGTTACGAATCATTGAAAATGTTATGAATCATATTGTTGAAAAGTTACGAAAAACTAAAAAATGTTACGATTACCGATGAGGTGACACAATCTGGACCATGCATAAGGGGTCTGTATTGTAGCCATTTCCTAAAGAATCAGCAAATTTCAGTCATTGTGATTGGCTATTGTGGTCCCAACAAATATTTACGCTAAAAACGCATACTTAATAAAATACGGGTGTCCAAGGGGGCCGGGTGTGTGCTGTGCACCCCATGGCAGTAGGGCCCACTCTGGGTCTCGCTATTTGATCCAAACTGTTTGTTTTATTTTTCATATGCGTATCACGTAAAAATTCAAGTTGATTGGACATCGGTAATGAACATCGGTAATGATGTTTAAAGATTGCATTTTTCATGAAAATTAAACAATTAAGGAAACCCCACAAAACATTTTTCATGATGTCTTAATATTGCATTTTTCATGGGATTCTCTCGGGTGGGAATAAGAATTTGATACTTGAAATAATTTTTATTTTAGTGTTTGGATTAATTGAATAACCTTACGAATGAAACAATTACTTTAGAAAGTTATTAAAGCATCATTTCATTTTCTTAATGAGCCTAGCATATGAGATTCTCATCGGGTAAGAGAAGAATGAGATTCCCATTCAGCGTGAGAATATGATTCCTAATTGAATTTGTCATCAGAAATCACTTTTCTATTCTTAACTGTTTTGAATGCTGAAATTAGAAAAGCATGGAATCACAATTTTTGTTTTTGTCTGTTTCAAACTTTGGAATCATGAAGAAAATGTATCAACTCCTTTTTAAAATTAATGAACGGCTAAGATTATTAAAATGAGATTTTTTAAATTAATGAACAGCTAATATTATTAGAACGAGATCTATAAGTGAGCCCCATATGCCCATTTGTGCATTATTAGTATATAATTATTGCAATTTTAGAGGGAATAAGAGAAAAAACAAAGATAATTATCCAGGCGCTTTCTCTACCACGTTGCAGATTGGTCCTTGCCCACCTGTCACGCCCCTATTGAGCCGGCGGTGTCCTCTCTCTCTCTCTCTCTCTCTCTCTCTCTCTCTCGTATCATACAGCATCCCACGTCAAAATAAAAATCTCTAGAGTGAGAAAATAATAACCCCAGAGCGAGAAAAAAGATTGAGAGAAGGGGGGGAGAGAATCGAATTACTAACAACTATTTGAGTTTTTTATTTTATTGTCAAGCTTAATAAATACGTTGTGTTTGATTGAGAGTTTTGAGAAGAATATTTTGAGAAATATTTTTGAGATATTTTGAAAATATTTTAAAATATTATGTGCACTCTGTTAATCTCTTCCTTGATTCAGGGGGTGTTCCACGTTTTTCTAAAAAATTGAGACAGGTCACCATCTTACAATACATCACATAAAAATATGTGAAATACAAAAATTGAGACAGTTTTAAAACAAAACCCCATTTCAATCAATGACGAGTCATCCCTAAGGGCGTCAACGGTCCGATTTGGTGCGGATTGGTATGAATCCGATGATTGAAGCAAAAGTCTACGGTCCAATGTAAGGCAATCCGTTTCTAAACCAAAAGTCTACGGTCCAATGTAAGGCAATCCGTTTCTAAACCAAAAGTCTACGGTCCAGTTCCCAAACAATCAAAAAAATCACGGTTCGGTTCACGGTTTATCCACGGATTATTACATTTCACAAAATGAAAAAACACATTCCACATTCATATTCACATTCTCAATATAACTTTTGGAACCCATTCCCATTCCCACGAAAACCTTCGTGCTCAGCAAACCAAAAATGTAATTCATCCATGAGACAAATCATAGTCAAAGCATCTCTACAAGCCTTCAGGTTAAATTTTCAAAGCCCAAGTCCATTTTCAGATTCTCCTTTTACTTGAACAAATGATGCTAGTATTTTTTTTCTTTTAAGTTCATGAATCTCTGAATTTTTTAGGCAGTTTATCTTGTCTTTCTTCAAGGTACTAGTCCTATTCCCACTCAATTATTTATATATATAAAAATAATATATTTAATTACAATTCTTATCCCAATGTTATATATATATATATATATATAATTTTTAATTGATTAAATTCTTATGGTCCAATCCAGTGTATCCACGGTTCTTTTATGAAAATTCATAGATTGAACCGCGAAGCACGATTTTTTAATTTTTTAATCCCTGTCCGGACTATTAATCTACGGACACAATCCAAAACCTACGGTGTCAATTTGGTCCGATTCGAATTCACGGTTTGCAGGTTTTTTTTTGAAAGCGCTAGTCATCCCCGTTGGTAATAGAAGAATATTCATAAAAATTTACTCTTATTTTTTCGTGACTTGTCTAAAAAATCGAGAACAAATCCCAGAGCCAACCGCTTCACATTTATTAAACCTCATTGACACTTAACATCAAATCACTCTAGAATTCGAATATACTGTACCTACTTTCTTGAGAGTCCTTTTTGTTGCGTATTGACCTCCCGCCGCCCCAATCCACCGGTATTCCTTCCACCTCCGGCGACTCCACCTTTTCCGTGTTCCCAGCTAACTTCTCGCTCTCTTTCTCTCTCTCCCTCTCCCTCTCTCTCTCTCTCTCTCTCTCTCTCTCTCTATATATATATATATATATATATATTATTTTAGATAATACATATCTACCGCTATTATTAATCACAACACGTAACCGTCCCTAAATAGAATCATACCTCCCCCGCCTCAATTTCCTAACTCTCTCTCCCCCTCTCTCTACACGTAGAAAATGCAAAAGCATCTGCCCATTTTCGCGGCCAATCGGTTATGTCCAATGATTGTCTTCTCCGTCTGATTATGCATCCGTTTTGCTGCGTCTCCACCGTCAACGAACGCGGTTCAGGTACCTTTCCGGAGCTTCCGCCGCCGTCCATGCAGTCGGAGATCTCCGCCGCCTCCAGCGGCAGGAGATCCGACGATTTCGGGCGCCGGAGCCAGAGAACAGTTGTGCCGGCTACAACAGCGGCTGAATTAGTGCCGCCGCGCACGGCGGCCCCCGGCGATCAAAGGGAGATGAAGATAAATGATATTGTGGGTAGTGGAATATCGGGGATGCTGTATAAGTGGGTGAATTACGGGAAGGGATGGCGGCCGAGGTGGTTTGTGTTGGCTGATGGAGTTTTGTCGTATTATAAGATTCATGGACCTGATAAGATTGTGGTGAGTCAGGAGACGGAGAAGGGATCGAGAGTTATTGGGGAGGAATCGCTGCGGCAAATCTCAAAGCGGAAGACTGGTGGATCGCGTCTACGACGGAAGCCTGTTGGTGAAGTTCATCTCAAGGTCTCTCTCTCTCTCTCTCTCTCTATATGTGTGTGTGTGTGTGTGTGTGTGTGTGTGTGCGTGCGCGTGCAGACTAATCGCACATAGTTGCATTTCTTAGTTCCATTCATCGTGCTTTTACACTATCTTGGAAGGCTCCTAGATTTTCCTGATCTAGTACTAACCCAAGTGACCAAGTCACATCATCATTGAGCACCAGCGTGAAAACTTCTTTCATAAACTTCCAAATTACTAAAATTCGGGAGCGAGAATTTAGAGCAGCGAAGTGCAAGAGCGGGAGTGCAGGGTCCTAGTGAATGACAATGTTATCCATATTGAAGGATTATGTAACTAAATTACTAAAGCTATTCAATTTTGGTTACACTTAACCCTTCATAGCCTCGTCTGTCTGTCGAAACAAATTAATTGTCCTCTTATTTTACTTTTGGAATACTTGGTCTGTTTGCTTATGCAAAACTGTTTCCCTATTCTGTGTTCGTTTAAACCTATAATAGCTTAATTATGATTATTCCACTTCCCGATTTTCTCTCATTTATCCTGTTTTCTGCATAATGCTAATTTGGTGTAATCTTTCTTTAAGTTTTTGCCTAAGATGTCAGATTACCAATATATGAACATCAAACTTCCATTATCTGTATTAGCAGAACTATGGTGATTTGGGTAACTTGCAATTGGAGAATGAATTGGGTGGAATGTTTACACATGTGCTGTGGGTCCCACAGCACTGTGACAGGATGCTTACACTAGAGGCGTAACACGTCTACCTATACTACGGAGAAAAATGCGCTCGGAAAGAGACGATCCACTGGTTCATTAAACCATGCATTGGCGACACATCACTCGCCAACTCTGTATCTTAAATTGGTCACTGTACCATTATAAGTTTTAGGAAAATTCAACCATCACTCCAGTAGAGGTTTGGTTAGCCTCAATGTATGTGAAACAGAGTGCAGAACTGTTCAAGTACAAGAAAAGTACATAAATATATGTGAAAATGCTTTGTAAAATGTGGAAAGGGCATTGGGATGCTAAGTTTTATCAATATTGGCTCTACCTTGACTACCGCCCATTGGAAGGTCACAGTAGATTTTATTTTTCCACTTGGTTACTTTTGAAGACAATATATTTGAATCAATTCTCGTTGTGGCATTGCAGGTTTCATCAATACGTGAGAGCAAGTCAGATGACAAGAGGTTCTCTATTTTCACTGGTACTAAGAGGCTGCATTTAAGGGCTGAGACTCGTGATGATCGAGTGGCTTGGATGGATGCATTGCAAGCTGTGAAGGACATGTTCCCAAGGCTATCAAACAGTGAATTAATGGCTCCTGTGGATAATGTTGTTGTGTCAACAGAAAAGTTGAGGCAGCGGCTACTGGAAGAAGGTGCGAGTGAGGCAGCGATACAGGACAGTGAGCAGATTATGAGGAATGAGTTTGCAGTGCTGCAGAATCAGCTTACGGTGCTGAAACAGAAGCATTGGCTCCTCCTTGACACGCTGCGGCAGTTAGAGGTACATGTAATGATTAGTAGAAAAAATCATGATAATCGTATTGGGAATTCTTCTTCGGTTTCTACTGCACAGAGTCCTCTAGATCGTAGTGCTTCAGAATCCCCACCAAATTAACTGCTTTGCTGCTGGAGATTTGTGACTTTTTTTTTTCCTTTTGTGTGTAGAGTTGTGAAGTAGTAGTTTAACAATATTGTTTTGTATAGATTCTTATACGGGGAGGATTAAAAAAAAAAATTGTGGGGAGAGGGATTCAGAAATTGTGCATTTTCTGACATGTTATTTCAATCAATTCTTTTAATTCTGATGACTCTGTTGTTGATGTTGTTTATGTCTTGTTTTGCACTGATGATAAGATTGCTTTGTTTCAATGGAATTGCAATAAGATGTTTGTATTCATTCCTATCGTTGTCAACTCCCTTCTGCTCTATTGTCTTCTCTCATGGGTCTGCTGTTTCTCTTGTTTAAATAAGGGCCTGATATAACAGGTGAAATGCTACCTCATTCCTCTATTTAGTGTTGCACTTCATGGTGATAACTTAGGTGTCACATTGACTGTTTACTTATTTTGTTTAACTTGCTGGGTCATAAATCATTCTATCCATATCCAGAATCTTTTTTTGGTATGCATGATCTCATGTTTGGCTGGTCAGTATTTTTATTTGCTTTTCTGGATGTCTCCTAGAGTCTCTTGTGAAATTTGGTGTTCCAGTTTTTGTGGTCTTCTATGAGATGTCTTGGTTTTGTCTTGGGAGAATGCATCCTTGCTTCTGACAATGACTACATACGGCTTTGCTACCTTTGACGTTTCATAGCTCATGGGTTTTTGCTTTCCTTGATGATTTCTTGTGGTTTTAGGATAGGGATTTGTCTGTTCGACAGACTAAAGAGTAAACACTTGCTTTGATTTTTACACTTCTTATGGTCTTTTGCCCGCCTTGCAAATTGAGGTGCTCACAACATGTGCGTGTGCCTATAATCGGTGTTGTTGCGATTCATGGTAGGGATGAACCAATTTAATCTGGAATAATCATAAGGTATGCGGTATGAGTCGCATTGTTCAGGTTGCTAATGCAAGTAATCAATTATCCACATTTTAGGGTTTGGAGGCATCCAGCCCCCGAAACCAATGAATACAATAGCACCTGGGCATTTTTGTAAAGTCTGGACTCTTTGTCAGAGACTGGATGTGCTGGGGAGTCTTGGAGCCTTGTCCTACACCACTTCTCTGAGTTACCCAAGCTCGTGCCTATGTCTAGAATCTAGATGTCTCCCCACCTACTAATGAGTATGTGTATCTATTGATTTTAATAACTGATAGCATAATCAATAATGTGATAGGTTCACAATGATTTGAGACCCCAACATGGTCACATCTCTTATCATAGAGGCTGTCCCTGACCTATATTACACGTGTCTGATCAGTCAAAGAAAGAAAAGCTACAATTGATACAAGTACACAAAAGGCGAGGGTTTCATGAAGGAGTTGTTACGGTGGGGCCATTTGATACGATCCATAGGTCTGTGAAGTGATGGTTGGAAATCTATGAGTAAGCAATGCATTAGTTAGCTTTGTATCTCAGACTCTCAAGTATTTGAGGGGCATTTATTGGTAGTGCTAGGGGCCAGGGAAAAGCAGTAATAATAGCATTGGATGTTTTGTTGTTAGCGTCCAATTTTTTTTTTTTCCTGTATGTTTTGTTAGCAGGTAGTACTGCAGCTGGTAGTTTACTTATAGTGGTATTTGTTGTGACCAGGCAGTGCTGTCAACAGCAATGCTGGTAGTGTTACGGTCATGTTAATAACAGTCGAGCATTTGACCTAAGTCAATTTTTTTCTCTTCTGGGTGCATTTCACCTTTGTGAGCGTTTTCTCTTGGTTATTAATTTTGACTAAAACACTTGGTCCTTGATATTTTGACCAAACACTTGGCCCTTGACACAATGGAATTGCAAAAGAAGTTAATGTAGCCAACTCCAATTTGGTGCCTTGGTTTGGTTTCTCCTGTCTCTTGAAGAATGATTTTCTTCTAGTCAGTTTTGAAATCTCTTGTTTAACCCTCCATACGTGTATGTATATTTAAGAGTTCTTGTAAACTTATTTTCCCATTGACAATACATTTTCTGAGGACTTTGAAGAATCTTGGCCAAGAAACAAAACTAGGTTGGCCTTGAGCAGGAACAAATGGCTGACTTGTGGCTGCTAACCCATAGACCTAGAATAAGTTACACATGCTTTTGCTCCTCTTAATGACATGGAGAAATAAAATCTGAATTTTTGGCAATTAGCATTGCTAGATCGTTTGAATTCTGACATTTTGTTTTTGCTGAGATCTTATATGTATAGTTGTTTCTGCAGACAGAAAAAGTGGATCTGGAGAATACAGTAGTTGATGAGAGCCAAAGACAATTAAAGGAGCTGGAACCTTCATCTGGCCTAAGGCAAGACAAATCCAGTGGTATGATTTGAAGAATATTCTTCCATGGTTTCTGGGCTTAGTGTTGGCATTATCAGTACATGTACGCTTACATGATTGTTCATGGTAATTCGGTTAAGATGCTTGACTTGATTTATGTTGAGCCTATGGCCATGGAACCTCTTGACTTTCGTAAGGACTTACTTCTGTGAATCGGTAAAGATTGTCTTGTGACATGGCAAGAAATCTTAATTAAGAGGGTTTATTCTTATTGGAAACTTGACCATCAGATCAACTACCCTGGAAATTGAGCGATGCGCAGCAATCCCGCCCATACCCCCAATTATTGGGGACTTAATGGGTTTTGTTATTGTTGTTGTTGTAAATTTATAGGAGTAGTTCAATAAAAGGCTAATACAATTAATGACCCTTTAACTAAGTTGGAAATTAAATTTTCCACTTCTGTCAATTTGAATTCCAGGTTTGGTAGACCATTTCTTGTGCGATACATTTTAGTGGTAGATTCTCCTGCTTGGAGTTGGGATACATTGGTTTGTTTCTTGTTCATCTCTAGCTAGTAGCTTCTTACGGTTGGCCTCCCATGATGTCCCAATAAAGCTTAGCCCACCATAGAGTTAATGTAAAAAGTATTATTCTAAATTTCTCCACTACTAAGCGGAGAAAAAAGACCTGGAGTAAAAAGGAACAGGATCAGCTGTTGAACCTAAAAGTAACATATACTCAGTGGATACATACTTCCTCTATCAGGATGTAAGGAAAGTGCGTCAAAAGTCCATGGTGAACAATGAACATGAGCAGTTATCAATGTCCAACAACTCAACCTTGGCTTTTGAATTGAAGCACAGTAAAGTCCTGATCTATGCCTTGTTTCTTGTTTGGTTAGACTTTTTCCAAAAGTGATGATGGTGCTCGATATGTGAGAGACACAATAGCTATTAAGTATAAGTTGCTTGTTACTCTAGAAAATGGATTCAGATTCTTTTTTTTAGAAACAATGTAAACCTTGTGTTGTGTTCTTAGTATCATAAATCAAGCTTCAGATACTCTTCTTTCGTCGACGCATAGACCACACTCTGGTTGCATAATTTTGTCAAGTTTTGTTAGTATTAATTTTACCCAGGACTTTGCGCGCACAAGGTTGTATTTTTGATGGAGAAAAATAAAGGTGAAATGTACTTCCCCATTGTAGTGATATTGCAAAATGCAAGAGCATGAAGGCATTAGCCGGCTCTTTCTTGTTTTATGGTTGGTTTAGATCTGTTCTCCAGTATTCATTCAAAAAAAAAAGATGCTTCCATTCTCTGTCTGTGAAAATAAAAATGTTCTCCATTCTATGCTAAATAATGTGAAAGTTGTTGTCGCACATTTATCAAAAGAGGGAATAAGGCAAAAAGGATATGGTTCTTTCTTCTTCTATTGTTACTCCTGCTGCCTATTTAACCTTGGTTACTAGGATTTCCTTTTTGCGGCTGCCATCTTTTGCAGGTTTCCTTTTGGGGTTTCTTATTTCCTTATCAAATTTCTGCCCTTTTCGACAGAAGGAACTGTAAGTGATTCTGAAGATGAACATGAAGGGGGTGATGCTGCAGAAGAAGAGACAGATGATGATGAGAATGCATTCTTTGATACTCGTGATTTTCTCTCTTCAAGTTCTTTTAAAAGCAGTGGTTCTGATTTGCGTACATCATCTGTCTCTTCCGATGAAGAGCTTTATTCTTTTGAATCTGAGGATGATGTTGACCCTTCTATTAAATCTGTTGGAAAGAACTTTCCTCATGTTAAGCGCCGGAAGAGGTTGCCTGAGCCTGTTGAGAAGGAGAAAGGAATTAGTCTTTGGTCCATGATCAAAGATAATATTGGGAAGGACCTGACAAAAGTTTGTCTCCCTGTCTACTTTAACGAACCTCTCTCTTCACTGCAAAAATGTTTTGAAGATTTGGAATATTCGTATCTTATTGACCGGGCATATGAATGGGGGAAAAGGGTAAGTTCATGGTGAGAACTTAAAGCAATTACAATTTCTCTTTAATGGTTGTGTTTATTGCATTGAATGTCTAAATAATCAGCTTGTATAATGTTTATCCAATATGCTTCTTGTTCTGTTGGGGTCTTCTAATTGGATTATGATCTTTATTTCATGCTAGTTTCTTTTTTCTTAGTGGTTATCCACTTTCAATATAGTCAGCTATTGGGATTTTAAATGCATACGTTATGCTCCTCTTTGACTTTTGATTCAGCATTGAATTTTTAGGGTTCATGTTTTTTGTCCCTAGTAAAGTTGATCCCTGAGGTTTTCACATAATAGTACTGTTCACACTTGCATCTTTTATTTTCTTCGGGATTGATTACTTTGGATGACCATAGAGATTTGAATATGGACCGAATAATGGTGAGATAAATTTCGCATTTCAAGTAGTGATACTATTCAACTTGTTCTCCCTTAGAAAGTCCAATATTAATGATGGACGTAATTAGTGAAAATATTGAATTTGTAACGCAACACGTGCATGGAATTTGTACAGCCATATAAACATCTCTATAATTTGCATTATTTCCAGTTGATAGAATAAGTAGAAGAAGAGCATAAGTGATCAGTTGCAGAACTGATGATGCGGACGCGCCCACAAAACATACTTTCTTTATTGCCCCCCAAAAATGCAGAACGTGATGGACACTGCAATGTACACATACTTCATTATGTTAAATTAGCCACTATTTCTTAGGTCTGACTATGAGGAGGTAGAGTGAAAGATTTGTCTACACATTATTTGTATTTTACTCGTTGAAGTAGAAAGAAATCATTTTCCACATTTTTCAGATTGGAAAAAGTTGTGAACAAAGAGTCCAGAATCCAGATGTCTATTTTAGAAGGTTATACAATTAGGGTTTTATAATCAAGTTCAGAGGGGGGATTAATATATATAAATTGTGTCTTTTCTATTCTTTTGATGGATCCCAAGTTACCTTTTCAAAGTTGTACCGTGTTTAATTTGTGACAAAGCAATGGGATGTGTTTCTCCAAATGGCCGAAACATGTCAGATTCTTGAAAACTAATCATACTTGTGTGGCATGTGTCCAGCATGTACGTGTCCGATATGATTGTTGGTGTCCTGTACAAACACGGCACCTTCGTAGAAGTGCCCATGATTCTTAGGGCCACATTGGAAAGAACAATAGACACATAAATCAAGGACCTCCACTCTCCAGTGTTTTTTTCTTTTTTGGTTACAGTCAGATGTTAATATTTATTCCAACTCCCGCATAAACAAATTTGTTTCCTACTTAAGAGTGTCATTTACTATAATATATTTTTTATTAGGAAGAAAGTTAGGTTGTAGTTTTTCTTCTTTGGGTTGAAAGTCAACCTACAAACTTGGTGAACAGCCTTGAATGCCCTTGACCCTTGGGCTATGAATGGTTTGTCATTCGTGCTTTTGTTCTTAGAAAAGGAAATTGAATTGAGTTTGTGTCATTCCTGTTATAAGTTAAGTTTGATCTTAGTATAGGCATCTTTTGTAAGATGGGGACAAAAATCTCAGTTTATAGCGTTTGATTAATGAATGAAGGAAGGAAAGAGTAAACTTTTATAAAAACAGGTATTATAGTTTAGCTGCAAAGCAGCAAGAACAAAACTTATGCATGGACTAGATTCAAGTCTAGGTTCAAAGCACAGAATCAAGTGAAGAAAGGTGGAAAATTTGATGAAAAGAGGATAGTTATTTGGATGAAGCAGGATTGATGCTTACCTAAGGAGAAAGCACGCTCATTCATAACTGCATAATAATTAGAAGTTCTAGAGTGCGATTGTTTGATGCCCCTTATCATGTTGTTTTCCTTATCATTCCTATCCTGTTGTTTCTTCCTTTATCGCACGTATGCCTTTTTCTGGCATCTGCTGTGTTGCCTTTGTGTGTAGTTATGACTTTCGTAGACAGTTACTCAGGTGGACTTTGATAGTTAATTTTACAATAATTGTTCTTCTTCAACGTATTATTGTTACAATAATTGTTACTCAGGTGGACTTTGATGCTCGATAACCATGTTGTTGAGGACTCGATAATGTTTTGTCATTCAGTTTTTCTTATTATCTCCTTTACAGAGAATGCACCCCTAATGATGTCCTTATACTTTAAGGACATTGCCATAGTTAAAATTCATTTTCAAGTTTTATTTGCAGTCAGAACCTTGCCTTGATTGTTTTAACTGGAAAAGAGGGCTTAATAAAGATTAAAGAGAGAACCTCTAGGAAAGCTGTTAAAGCATCCAACTCAAAACCAATTGGCAATGAGTGGAGAGGCCGCCCGAGCTTATATACTAGCTTGGGATGTTATAATTAACCAATGTGGGACAAGCTCTAAGACTCCTCCGCACGTGCGACCCCTAACCAGCACGTGGAGATGTAAACAGTAGATTCATAACATTAGGATCACGATGAAACAAGGTGCACTTATGACACAAACAATGGGGTAATTAACCAAGAGAGTCTTGTCTAAAATCCTTTGAAAGCCTAGCTCTGATATCATGTTAAAGCATCCAACTCAAAACCAATTGGCAGTGAGTGGAGAGGCCGCCCAAGCTCATATACTAGCTTTGAAGGTTATAATTAATCAATGACGGACAAGCTCTAACAGAAGTTATAAATTTCGAAGAGGAATAAGTTTGTAATGTGGATGGAAAGAATCTTCGCAGTGACGCTGCATGCAGAAATAGTCAGTTAGCTGTTGTAAAAGTCGTGATATTTCGGTATAGAAATCATGTCAACGGCATTATCTGTTGGTCATTTAACAATTTTGCATACTTGGTTTTTTAAACCTTATACATAGCCTGCCTGCAGTATATGCTTCTTTTTTTGGGTAAATTGCAGTACATACTTCTTCTTAACTCTCTCATTGCATTGTCAGGGTAACAGCCTTATGAGGATATTAAATGTTGCTGCATTTGCTGTATCTGGATATGCTTCTACTGAAGGAAGACATTGCAAGCCATTTAATCCATTACTGGGGGAGACCTATGAGGCTGAATTTCCAGATAAAGGCCTTCGGTTTTTCTCAGAAAAGGTTTCACTTTTATTCAATGAATTCATGTTGATTTTTGTGTGTAGTTCGAGATAACAAAATGTTCTTCTCTGTTTTATATTTCCCTACCATTCATGTAGTGTCACTTTGAGGAGACAAAATAAGACATCATGGTCATGTCCC
The DNA here is from genome assembly GCA_022606695.1 of Vaccinium macrocarpon. Taxonomy (NCBI): domain Eukaryota; kingdom Viridiplantae; phylum Streptophyta; class Magnoliopsida; order Ericales; family Ericaceae; genus Vaccinium; species Vaccinium macrocarpon. The sequence continues at coordinate 22,914,485 of CM040170.1, read as the reverse complement.
GTTTATCATGCAGTCGACTGTTCGTTTGACCTGGATGTTTGATTGTGAACTATATGTTCGGATGGCCTGACTCTTTCTAAAAAGATTAGCCGTTTACGAATTTAACCTTACTATATAAGTCCTGAAATTTACTTCCATGACTATAGTCAAGTGTACACTGAATTAGGTTAGGGAGGACCTATGCATGTCTTGAAGAATTGCCAAGAATACTGAACCCTTAGAAGAAGTGGTTGTTGGAGAGGATTCAATACATCTTTTCTATTTGGAATTTCCAGATGGACGGTATTTCTTCTTTTTCTGGAGGTACCTACAAGCATGTCATTAGGATAAAAGAACGTTGATTATCTAATTCGATTTTGCCAATGGACTGATATGCCTCCATTCATAGTCCACATATTAACCTCAAGATTGGGCGTGACTGGTTTCAGTCTCAACCACTAAATGAGATATGTTGAAGGAGAATGCATTAACCAGGACTGGAAATTCTTTGGTTTTCTATTTCCCAGGACTGAAAAGATGATAAAGAACATAGGACAGTGGAGCATCGGGGGGATTGGTGCTGGGTGCTAAGATCGGTGTCTTAGATGAGATCCTGATTTATAGTGGTTGTAATTTTTGGAAAAAATAGCAAAACAGAAGAAAGAACGGGTTAGGGTTTACGGCCATCATAAAACCAAAACTCAAGGTCTCCAGATCTTCCTGATAAATATTTTATGGGGCGAGTACCTATTATGGGACTGGCTTGTAGTTTCAAGTAACAGCGAAAATAACTACCTGTGTTTGAATTGGGCACCATATTTGAATGATAACTTCTTGCTTCTGGTCATCAAGTAGGTAATGGTAGTTTTTTTTGGTGTCAGGTCAGTCATCATCCTATGATCGTAGCATGCCATTGTGAGGGTACAGGATGGAAATTTTGGGGGGACAGCAATCTCAAAAGTAAATTTTGGGGCCGTTCAATTCAGCTTGATCCCGTTGGTGTTTTGACCTTGGAATTTGATGATGGAGAAGTTTTTCAGTGGAGTAAGGTAAGTAAACATGCTATTCTGAGTCCTATAAATGATTTTGTGTGTGTGTGTGTGTGTGTTTTTAATCTAGTTCTAGTAAAAAATTCACTTTCTTGCATCAGGTAACAACATCCATCTACAATCTTATATTGGGAAAACTTTACTGTGATCACTACGGAACAATGCGGGTAGAGGGGAACCAAAACTATTCGTGTAAGCTAAAATTCAAGGAACAGTCTATCATAGACCGCAATCCTCACCAGGTTCTCTCTCTCTCTCTCTCTCTCTCTCTCTCTCTCTCTCTCTCTCTCGTGGAAATTTTGTGAAGCCCTTTCATCGTAAAGTAAGATTTATGAGTCTTGATGCTCCACATTACTAATTAAGTCATGAAACTTGAATAAGCAACTCATGAATGTAGTGCAGCAACTTGCACTCTTGCCTTCTCGTTGTAGATTGATCTAATAATTTGCCCATAGATTTCTGCTGGAGATATCTTGTTAAATGTAATTTACAGTGGCTATTTTTTCGTACTTGTGGCCAACTCAAAGCTATCAAATTTGAGTATACACAACACTCTCTAAGTACTTAAAGCCCTCGTCAATTTTACTGTACTAGTCTGTGGGTATACATTAGGGGGAATACCACCCCCGTGTTTCTGCTGCACTTGAGAACCATCAGCAGGTTTTAACCTGCAGGTGAACTTGATTTTACGGCTGACCAACAGGAGGCTTAATATGGTTTTCATTGACCATTTGGAATTCATTCCCTTATGCGTTACTGAATTGTTTTGCAGGTTCAGGGTATAGTTCAGGATAGGAATGGAAAAACAGTGGCAACTCTATTTGGGAAATGGGATGAGAGCTTGCGTTACATGAATGGAGAATCCTCTGGGAAGGGGAAAGGAGCTGAGTTGTCAGAAACCCATTTGCTTTGGAAGCGAAGCAAGCCCCCCAAGTTCCCCACTAGATATAATTTGACACGTTTTGCCATCACTTTAAATGAACTCACTTCGCAATTGAAGGTGACTGAACTATTTGATATGTTCTGAAAGTGAGAATAGTGATTGTTTCAGTGGGTGTTATACGTCTAAGTCCCTTACATTCTGCTTGACTACCAAAGTAACTTTATGCAGGAGAAGTTGCCACCAACAGATTCAAGGATTAGACCCGATCAGAGGTGCTTGGAAAATGGGGAGTATGACATGGCAAATTCAGAGAAGTTGCGCCTCGAACAACGGCAGCGGCAGGTAAATTGGTTGCTCCTGAATCCTGATGCATAGATGAATTCTCAAGATAGATAACATGGTATGTGGTTAGATTGGCCTGTATTGTGTCGTCAATTCAAAGCATAGAACCTCTTCTGGTTTAAGAAAATAAAGAAAGGAAAAAAAAAAAGAAGGTTGCCTGGAATTTATTGCTACTGAGAGCATTGGCTTCAGACAGTATCTGTACCTGATTGTGGTTAATCATGCCACTGTTTCTGGATTGTGACAATGTATTGGCTCTTTGGTATGTTTTTTGGAGTATCAATTAAGTAGGTTAAATACTTTTTCAAGATCACCAGTTTGCATTGCAAAATTTACTCGTGGTTTAGTTTTATAGTACTCCCCCCATATGTTTGTCCAGTCCGCAAGACGAGGACCTAAAAATAATAAGTCTTTTTAAAAGAAAATTTTCAAACTTTTTTCATAAATTTAAAGTACTCGTTGAATATCTAGTAGATTGTTTAAAAAAAATGGATTTTTTCTTGAAAATTTTGTATCATTTTCAAGTCCTCATCTTGTGGACTGGCAAACAATTTGGGATGGAGGGAGTACCAAGTAAGTAGTACGAAAGTTGGATGCTTGATTCTTTTTCCACTTTCATAGCTTAGTGGGAGTGCATTTTCATGAAACTTTCTAGGTATTCATAGTGAATGATTGTAATTCGTGAGATTGTGGTATCAGGCTCGGAAGATGCAGGAGAGTGGTTGGAAGCCCAAGTGGTTTGCAAAGGAGAAAGGAAGTGACACCTACCGCTACATAGGTGGTTATTGGGAGGCTAGAGAGAAAAGGAGCTGGGATTCATGCCCTGATATCTTTGGTCATTTTCCTTCTGATCAGGTATCCGAGTGAGCAAATATATCCCTGAATCCTTTTCTCAATATTTTTCTTTCTTATTTTTCCTCACAGATTAGATAGACAGCTGACGACTGTTTAGGTTGGTGTCACATTCATGTAAGTAAACCAGACACAACTTTGGCAGGTATAATAATAGTGAAAATTTTCATTTCACGGCTCTCATCGTTTCAGATTTTATGTTGTACCCTGTTAAAGGTTAATTTTTATGTTGTACCCTGTTAAAGGTTAATTTTTGTTCTTGACTGCCTTTAGGTAGTTGTAACTGAATTTTTTCTGCGTGCATGTTGTCTTGCCGAATTAGGGATTAAATTTTTCCCTAATTCCTCTATTGCTTTGTAAAGGAAAAGAACAGTATAGAATACATGGGACACTATAAGATACAAATTACATAATAGACGTTATCAACATACCAAACAGAAACAAACATAAGAGAAATAGCCATTAGAATTCACACCAAACATAGAATAGATTTACGGCAAAGCCTAGCTAAGGGCTGTGATATGGTCAACGCTAAGGTGTGCTACAAGCACGTATCCGACACCAATGGCCACAAAAAACAACACAAAGGGTACCAATGAAAATCTTAACGTTCAACAACATAGGAATTAACACTGAGAACGCCAGTCGTTAGAGAGCAAGGTGACGTATAACTTTATTATCCTATTTGGCTGTTCATTCAAATGAACTCTGCTTGTTTGTGACGTGATTGATGAGGGGGGTGCATTCTTTCTTTGGCTGAGTAAATTTCCGTGATCTCTTATGCTTGGGGTAAAATGTTTGTGACGTGATTGATGAGGGGGCGCTTTCTTTCATTGGCTGAGTAAATTTCCGTGATCTCTTATGCCTGGGGTAAAATTTAGCCTGATATGGCAAAATTATTTGTCCATTGGGATAAAATGCGACAATAACATCATATGTCTACGGGAAGCCAGGAACAGAGCGTAACAGGGGCCAAGGTAGGAGATTACTATAAAATGTTAGCTTCCAGATTATAAAATGTTAGCTTCCGGGAAAAAGATAATCTCTTTCGATGTAGGTGGTAAATCTATGTCAACATTTTTTTAGTAAATACTGTATGATTTTAGGTCACCAAGTGGTTTTCATTCCACATTTCTCATTTTCTTTTATACACGTTTACCATTTTCGTTTTCCTCGTATTATTTTCAGTAGGTTTTTTCCATATGTAAAATTGTTTTCGGAGGATTTATATGAGTAAATATCAAATCAAACTGTATGAGTTTTATAAGTGATGAACAACAAAAGCCATTTACGTTACACTATTAAAATGGAACTGGTGGTGATTTATAAATGTGAAACAATTGGGGCAATGCCACATTTTGTAAGAGAGAGATAGAGAGAGAGAGAGACGAGGGGAGGAAAAAAGGGTTAACCGTTGTGGGGCCGTGGGCTCTGGTCCCACCCACTTTTTTTTTGAAAGGGTTAATTGTTGTGGGGCCGTGGGCTCTGGGCCCACCCACTTTTTTTTGAAAATTAATGTAAACAAAAATGATTGTGACACAAACTTTGTGCTACAATCCCACTCACATGGGGTGTGGGTCCCACGTGGGTCCCATTTGCGGGCTCCATACCCCATGTGAGTAGGGTTGTGGTACAAAATTTGTGTCACTATCATTATTCTAATGTAAAATACCAACTTTGAAGGAGCCTACCACTTTTTTGCAAAATTAATGTCAAGTAGGACTTTGAATACTCTTTCAAAACTAAGGTTCTAATCACACTGCCAATTAAAATTTCTGCAGTAAAAAAAAAAAAAAAAAATCACACTGCCAATTACTTAAAACTAGCACTTCTTAAATCTTTCCCACAAAAAACAAAAAAAAAACTTTGAATACTTTGGTATATTGGAGTATATTAATCTTTTAATTTATGAGTTACTCTACGTTTAATTCAAATAACTTTACATGAAGCATATGTGTGTTTTAACTACTAGAATGAAAACAAAATAAATTCACATGCTTACTAGTGCATTAGGGCCAAAATGACTGTATTTTAACAAAAAAGTTCATTAATGCAAAGAGTATGTTTAAGAATGAAATTTTTTATCTTTTTTTCTCGTGTTTCTTTTGAAATGAAATCCTAGCTTCACAATTAAATAGGAAGGTAATATAAATTTCGAATAACTTAAGGAGAGTCATTCTTTTGAATTCATGGAAACTATATAAATTTGAAAGTAATACTAATACAGTTACTTTAACGTAGGGCTAACAAACAAATCAAACGAGCTGAACAGTTGATTGTTCAAACTAAGTGTAAAAGTTTCATCCTCCTAAATTTTAAAAATATGTTTTAACTTTGCTTAAGGGTGCGATATCAATAGTTCCCAAATTCCTTATGCCTTTGTGTCAAGGGAGTTTGGGCAGTCAGATTGTATGTCTTTGTTTTTCGGTTTTTTTTTTTATTTTATTTTATTTCCAAGTGATTCAACAGGAAAAAATCCCTTGGCACAGAGGAAAGTCGGAACATGATCTCTAGCCATTAGGAAGGGTTTCAACAAACATCAAGACAACAGTTCAATCCAGACCAAAAACATAACTTTTGAGCAGGGAAAATGCAACTTCCATTGATACTGTATAAATCAAGTAGAAGTTATACGGCCCATAGGCCTAAAGAGAAAAGAGAGTACAACAACAAAAAAGAAACAACAAAAACAAAAAGAACAAACAAAAGCTGCAAAATTGTACAACAGTGACGATGGAACCACCAATCCGCTCGGATGTGGTTAGAGGAAGGTGACGGAATGATGTCAGCATCTAGAGCCCCGCATCGCTTCGTCCCACAGTGGTTATAGCTGCCAAGCGTCACCACCACGGTTGCGGTCCTACCCAAGAGGATGGATTGAAGCTTCCAAGGGTACAAAGTGTCGGCAAAGATGAACGACCTTTTATGTCACAGCTGACAATGAAAACGGTGGGGTGGGAACCTCGTGATGCTACACGTTGCGGATGGGCGGTGCAGCCTGGGACCTTGGACTGGCCAAGAAGCATATTGACTACTCACATGTGTCGTTAGGGCCCAGGGGTGCACAGGAAAACTAATGTCACCGCCTCACTGATCCGATTATTTGGTTAGGTTCGATGGTTCATTAGTTTGGTTATTGTTCAAAAAAAATTAAGAACTGGTAATTATAATTCGATTATTGGTTCTCAATTTAAGAATCACGGTTGAAACCAAACCGGATGTTATAATATAAATATATATATTCATACATTAATACATGTACAAAATTATGTATCTTGATTTGATAAGTTATAGTATCTTTTTCTAGTAAGGTATTCTTTTATGTCTATTTAGAGTAAAAATCTACTCCCTCCGTCTCATATTTTTGGGCATCTTTACCTTTTTAAACATCTCAAAGAATTGTTTATATCTCATATCTCATAATCTATGATGTTTTTTTTAATTCCAACAACTTTGTTTAATAAAACTAATTGCAACCTATCAGACAAGATACATATTGAATATAAAAAACTTAATAAATTAACAATTATACACAATTTTTTGAGACGTCCAAAAAAGGAAAGAGACCCAACAATATGGGACGTAAGGAGTATTTTGTTAATATATTACTATAATCTACTAATACCAATTTCAATTGCTACTCGAAGGAAAACTTAATTGTCTTATTCTTTAATCTTGATCTCTTAATCTTTTCCAACCTTAAAACTATGTAATAGGTTGCATTCTTTGTTTCACTTTCACGTCTTTCTAGCTTCTCTCTCTCAGATTCATTTGTGGTCTCTCTTTTAAGGGTTCTTAATTTTATTTTTTTCAGTTTATGATTAATTGGGGGTTAAATGTGTTGTGATAAAGTGTTCCTTAATCCGGTAGAACTAAAACCGAACCAAAACCAATCCGGTTTTGCGGTTTGGATCTGTACAACTTCTTTATGTGTATTGGTTAGGTTTTAGTTCTTAATTTTTAGATCTGGTCGGAATAGTTCGGTTACTGAATTTCAGGAGAACTGATTCAATTTGGACCGTGTGCACCCCTATGTGTCGTCCTCCTGATTCGTGGGACCCAAACATATATTTTCTACTATTAAACACAAGTCATGCTTTTCTAATTTTTAAATTCATGTCTGGACCTTTAACCAACGGTTTCAATCCAAAATGTACGGATTAAATCAGTTCGGACCGATTTCGCCACTGGCCCCTTTTTTTTTCATCCCTAACGCCAAATAATATGCAAATGTCTTAATCATGTGCACTATCGCCCATCGGGCAATAATTTGTGTCCCAAGTATTTATTTTCTTATTATGAGGCAATACAATAAACAAAAAATATTTTTAGTGCAAATGATTTGTTCGGATAAAGAATCTACTACTATGTCGGATAAAAGAAAAATGCCATAAAAATACAATTGGACTGTCATGCCCTCAAATTTGATAAACCAAAGACAAATAAAATCCACGTAGGATTAACCCAAGTCAAACATCTTCCCATAGAAAAGTCAAGTCAAAATACAATGAGTTCCCAATTAAGGTACCCGTACCCATGCAAAGTATTCAAGAGTTAAGAGTTATTACATAACCAAGTTTAGTAAAAAGATTGAAGGAATTAAAGTTACAAGATCATCTCCCCAAAATATATTAACGATAGAGAGGATAAAATAACTTCATGTCAAATGAGCTTCATGATATGCGTTCACACACCAAGCATTCCAATCACGTGCCTTGCCAAGTACCTAAAAATGATAGGTTGAGCTCACTAGCCCAGTAGGAAAACTTTTCTACCAGCGCTAAGGGTATAGAAGATGAAACATGCACATGGAGATGTGATACATATGAATGAATATGCTAACATAGACCAAATAGATTGACTTGATGATAAAGTATCCAATAGGTGCCCCAAAGATCGAATCAAACCCAAGTGTAGATAGAGATTATCAAAAAAACGTTACTATTCATATCGTAAGTTCAGTCCTTTCAAAACATAGTCATTTTCATAAAATATTTCCTTTTTGATCTCTTCATAAATAACCACTTATTTAAATAGGGAATGAATCCCTCTGCCGGATTTCGTGGGCTCCGAACACCCCTACCGGATTTCGTGGGCTCCGTACACCCCTGTCAGATTTCGTGGGCTCCGAACACCCCTGCCGGATTTCGTGGGCTCCGAACACCCCTGTCAGATTTCGTGGGCTCCGCCGAACACCCATGGCTAGGAACGCACCAAATGGTGGCCCTAGAATAAGCAAATTATCCTTTTCAAAAGTTTATCAAGCAATCAAGTGTCCAAAAACATCCATGTAATTCATTTAGTTCAAAAGCTCGTAGTGTGTCGGTTGTGACAAAGTTAATATGTGTCCAAGAACGTGAGAGATCATGACAAAATATCATTCATACCACGATAGGTTACCAAAGCTTAGAAGTCAATTTAGGAGGCTTAGGAAAGACCAATGAAGGCCCGGAGCAAAGGAACATAAAAATAGAGTTGTGAACCTTGAAAGAACCCAACATCTTGATAGGAAAAAATACATTTCTCTAAAATTATAAAGGCTATGAACATGAGACCAATTGGGTTTAAAAGTAAACTCATAGAGCTTTCCAACGGTTCAAGAATCGCCTTAAACGGAGTTCGGACGAAGCCGGGGCGTGCCCGCGAAGTTGGGTCAATAATCTGCCAGAACAAGAGGAGTTTGGATCGATCCAAAAGTGTTTGGATCGATCCAAAAGGTCTAGATCGATCCAAAAAAGGCCTGGATCAATCCAAAAGTGCCGAGTGCAGAACAGAAGGTTTTGGATTGATCCGAACAACTTTGGATCGATCCAAAGAAGTTTCAAACACCATCAGATTGTTATGGATCGATCCAAACGGGTTTCGAGCGAAAATTTGACAGCTTGTTCCAAATGAATGGGGCTTCAATCCAAGGCAAAAATGAGGTTTCAAACAACAAATAACCATAGAAGAGGGATATATCAACAACCAATTCATGAATTTCTCAACTAAATACACAAAATCCAAACTCATTCATTATCCAAAGTCAATTCCATGGAGATAATCAAGTTTAACAAGAGTTTTGGGAACAAAAACACAAATAATGCAATCATTCAACCAATATACGCTTAGAGGAGGTAGAAGATTGTTCCCTACCTCAAAGGTTGAGCTTCAAACTTGAGAAAATTGAATTCTTAGATCCCCAAGTTGAAAAATCCCGTTTTTGAGCTTCAAGGTGCAAAAAGAGTAAGTTCTAGGCTTCAAATCACGCATAGAACAATATTCCAAGGTCAATTTGTGAAGGGGTTTGATGGAGAGAGAGATTTGTGAGTTTGGAGTGGTGTTAATGGAGGAGAGGAGGAGAGGCTGATTTTTGAGAGAGAGAGAAGTGCATTTTTAAACAAAAAATCAGCCATACATTACATATATACACCCCTCTTATGCACTTACACCCCTCATGTTCATAGTATATCTCACAAAGACCCAAATGCAATACTAACCTCACATTGACCCTATATTATTCTATTTTCATTTCTTCACACTTCCCCAACATCATTTCCGGAAAATTATTTAAAAACACGAGTCCTTACATGGACTCTTCATTTCGCAAGTGGTGGCTAGCTCATAAGATAGAGCTCTTGAATGTTCCACACTGCTTTTAGGAATCAAGTCTTATTCCCCCTTTCCATATAGTAGATTAAGAATGACAAAAAAAAAAACCCTCTCCAATCATTCAGTCTATAGACTTAATATTTAACCATTGTTGTTAAAAAGTTAAGCATGAATTAGTTGTCATGATCTTCCATATAAATTATCGCATATATAACTCGTAGCCAAAGGTCACACTTTTTAGAAACATTGGATTAGTGAATAACTTACGTTAAACATCTATATTACAACGGAGAGCGGTTTTTGTCTCAGCCATATTTTTTGCTCCAGTCATCATATTACATTTTATCTCTCTCTTTGCCAAGTCATTCCTCTCCCTCTCCCTATCTTTTTTTTCCACCGGCCCACCACACCCAAAATTTCAAACCACATTCTCTCTCTCTCTCTCCCATTTTTGAAATTCAAATCACATTCTCTATCCTTACTCTTTTTCCCCCTATCTGAAATTCGAAAGACCATAAAAAATGGGCACAAACACGGGTCCACAGGCACTTGTGTAGATTGCTCAAGTCGTGGCTTCAGGCACGGGCATAGCATGCACTATTCTATATAATATTACACAACGGTTTTTTCAAAACTTGCCTTTCCAAAGTAACTTTTCATTAATCATACAAAAAAAAAAAAGGAAAGCGGATCAACAAAAAACACCACATGATAAGAAACTACTTTTTAAATAGAACAATCCTTTCATCTGGGAGTTTCAAATTTTAAAAAATTTCTCTTTCGCACTATCTCAATTACCAAAAAAGAAGATGAAGAATAAGAAGAAAGCAGATAATAAAAAAAATCACATGAAACAAACTTATTTCGGAAAGGAAACACCATCCTTTAATTCATTTGCGAATTTCAAATTTCATGAATCCTTTCTTTTTCTTTGACATCCAACTATCATAGGAAAATTTAATTTCAGATCTCTCTCGCTCTCTCTCTCAAATGATTTTTGTTGTGAAATGAATATTATAAATTTGGTAAATCAATGAAAAAATTAGAAGGAATCTCTTCGCGATGCTTCAAAATTACATATTTTTTGTTGTGCACAAAATAATGGGTTTTATTAGATGTTAATAGTTTGTATTTTTTTAGTTTCACTTATTGAACTTATGCAATCATGACAGGGGTGGCGGCATAGCATTAGTCGGAATACTTGATGACAAAAACACTACAGGTAGTATTGTATGGGTTGGTTAAAGTTGTCAAACTTCATCAAGTGCCTTTAGGCATGGGCAAAACACTAGTAAACTATATATTTGGCAAACATCCTGAGACAAAAAAAAGGCTTTTTGACGTGATTATGATCACAAGGCCAATGAATAAGAAGGCTTAAACTTTGTGTTGTCATTAATAAATAAATGATTTTTCAATATCTTCAAAGATAGCATCATCATCAAGAGTCCATCCATATTAAACACTAGGTCTCAATATCTTTTTGAAGCTATCCTCAACCAAATATATATATAAATAAATTAGCGACACACTTAAATATTTGTCCTCCCTAGTAAAAGCACTTATGGTTCCATCTTGACCACTTTTAGAGATTAAATTTTCATCCCAACATTTGAATGAACCTAAAATTTCTCTTGTTTCATTAAATTCCTTTGTGTGTGTGTGTGTGTGTGTGTGTGTGGTGTTATACATAGGCTAGAGTGGGATGAAAACCTAAACTCGGAGGTCCTACATGCCATGTTTTTTTGGATACTACATATAGGCTAGATTTTGGATGAAAACCTAAACTTAGACGTCCGAAATATGTTATTTTTTTGGATACTACATATATATCCTAGAGTTTTTGGAGGTCCTATGTACCTTGCCTGCATATAAATATGATACGTTCCATATATGATATATCACATAGAAATTATGGCAAAAAAGATATGCGCACCCGTAAACATGGTATATTTGGGTTTTTACACAACTGTCATTGGTGGTAACTAGAAAACAAGATCAAAGGCCATGTTATCAAGATGGGGGGATATTTTGGTAAATCTATCGGGATGGAGGGGTATAATTTGGATGACATCGTTTCGTAAATCAATCTTGGGTAAATGTGATATGTTTGGTATATCATCCGAAAAATTATGGTAATAAGTGCACACCAGAAAATATAATACAGTAGATTTTTCAGATAAACATAGTAAAGATAATAAATTTGATTCATCACCCAAAATTATGGTTAAAATATAAGTTCACTGCAGCAAGCATGTTAAATTTGATAAGAACCAAGTCAATGTGATAGTTATAATACATCACAAAGGAATCACGATTAAAATAAGTACATAAACAACAAAAATAGTAAAATTGGATTTTATGTAAATTTACACTTCCAACGAAAATAATACTAAATTTATATTAGATTCTAAAAATTGGATAGATTGTTACATCCTAATTACATCTCACCTAATTAGCCAATGAAATTGCTCCAATTGGACCATTAATCCACGTCTGCTTAAAGAAGATGAAGTCTTGTTTCTGGGGTTAATTACCTATATATCCCTTCGACTTTCACTCAAGTTTCACTTTAGTCCTTCTGGTTTCAATTTGGACAATAAAAACCTTCCAATTTCTAATGAGTTTCACTTTAGTCCATCTGCAACATTCCGTCCAAATTTTGGACGGAAAAAGCCATGTGCCATCTACGTGACAATGCTACAAGGGTATTTTGGACTTTTTCATTCCACCCTCTTCCCCCAGAAAACGCAGCCCTTAAATCCCTAAATATCTTGTCCCCAAATTTTTTTTTAAAATGCAACGGACGGCTCGGATTGAAAGTGCCGGACAAATTTTAAAAAAAAGCAAAAAAATAAAATAAAAAATGGGTTTCAATCCGAGCCATACATTTGCATTTTTGGGCGGCTTTCGGATGCATTCGAAAGTGGGCCGAAGTGGTCTGCGTTATGGCGGCGGTCGGAATAAAAAATGGGTATTTCGGAATGCATCTGAGCCGTCCAAAAATGCAACGGACGGCTCGGATTGAAACCCATTTATTATTTATTTTTTTGCTTTTTTTTTAAAATCTGTCCGGCACTTTCAATACGAGCCGTCCATTGCATTTTTAAAATTTTTTCGGGGACAAGATATTTAGGGATTTAAGGGCTGCGTTTTCCGGGGGAAGAGGGTGGAATGAAAAAGTCCAAAATACCCTTGTAGCATTGTCACGTGGATGGCACATGGCTTTTTCCGTCCAAAAATTGAACGGAATGTTGCAGATGGACTAAAGTGAAACTCATTAGAAATTGGAAGGTTTTTATTGTCCAAATTGAAACCAGAAGGACTAAAGTGAAACTTGAGTGAAAGTCGAAGGGATATATAGGTAATTAACCCCTTGTTTCCGTCATCTTCCGTTTGGCAAAAATAAAAACAGGGGAAATCAACCCACCAAAATTTGCGAAATTTTAAACCCTTCTTCTTCTCTCTCCTCCCCACTCAATTCCAATGCTTTTCTCTGGAACAAATCTCTCACACCCCAAAATAACGAAAGCCCCAATTTCTCTCTCTCTCTCTCTCTCATCAAGAAGAAAAACAAATCAAGCTCTCAGATTAAGAAGAAGAATAAATTAAGAGATGAAGTCAGTGGAGGAAGAACCACCTACAATGGAGGAGGATTCCAACGACCAAATACCTTGATCGACTCAACAAATGGGTTTTTTTTTTTTTCAATCATTGTCCACCAATAATGTTTTGTTTGTCTCCATTTTTTATTGGATGTATCCTTAGTTTATTGCTTATTTGTTTGTTATTTTATTTCACATATGCAGATGGCTTTTTAACTACTTGAAAAGCATGTTATGAGTTAAAAACTGGAATGAAAGCTAATAGCGATGAAGAACCCTATGACATGTACAATGGATACAAATTTAATAAGGGTTTTAGCATTCGGAGAGATGATAAAACTTTCAAAAGAGGTATGAAAGAAGTGATTCAACATAGTTTTGTGTGTTCAAGAGAGGGGTTCAGGCAATTTAGTGATCCTAGTGAAGAAAAGAAGTGCAACAGGTTAGATAGTAGATGTGACTATGGAACACGAGTTATTTTTAAAGTGAAAAATGGTGTTTATGAAATCAATCAGTTAGTCGCTGAGCATAATCACCGGTTGGTTGAATCAGATCAAAGACACTTGATAAGGCCTGCACGTAAAATACCTGATACAAGTAAGGGTGTTATAAAATCTATGGCTGATTCTGGTGTAAGGGTGAGCATAATTTATGCATACATGTTAAATGAATATGGTGGGTATAAGAGTGTTGGGTACATGGAGACCGATTGTCATAATTTTATACAAGTTGAATGATCAAAGAGGATTGCAACCGGTGATGGTCAAAATGTAGTAAATCATTTCAAGCACAACCAATTAGAGAATCCAATGTTCTTTTACACGGTACAAGTTGATGATGAAAATCAAATGAGTAATTTTTTTTTGGAGAGATGGGATATCCAAGTTGGATTATGAATGCTTTGGGGATGTTGTAGTGTTTGACACAACTTATCGGACAAACAAATATAACATGATATGTGCTCCATTTGTAGGAGTAAATCATCATTGGAAAAATGTGTTATTTGGTTGTGCATTTTTGTCTAATGAGACTACTGCTTCCTTTGTTTGGTTTTTTAATGCATTTCTTGAGTCTATGGATTACAAGACACCAAAAATCATTTTCACTGATCAAGATCACACAATTGGTAACGCAGTTGCACAAGTGTTTCCGAACACACAAGATCGTTTATGTGGGTGACACATCTCAAAAAATGCTGCAGTAAACATTGCTAGTCTCTATCAAAAGGAAGGATTTAGGGCTGCTTTTAACTTCTTGTGTCGCCATGTATTGCGAGTTCTAAATTTGAATGATGTTAATGAAATTCTTGAACAATATATTTTGAAGAGATGGACAAAAGATGCAAAGCAGGGTTTGGGCATGATAGAGAGGCATGCAAATTTAGCACAAGATAAGTGCGGTAGTTTAGCTAAAACATTGCACCTTAACAGGTTAATGCGGAAAGTGTTTGCTCTCATGAATCTATGTGCAAATTTAGAGGCAACTATTGATATTGCGGAACGAAACATGGAAAGGACATTTGAGGAAGTAAGAATATATAATGCATCTTTATGTGGTGGAGATAGAAGTGATGCTGGGGACACTTCTATACCGGTTCTTGATGTCCCAATGATGGATCCTCTGCGGCGTAGAAAAAAAGGAGTAACAAATGGTAGATTGAAGGGTGCTTTAGAGAGGAAAAGGAAAAGGAAAACATCTAGAAATGTTCAATTTTTTAGGGCATTGAAATTTGTTCACTTTTTTTGAGGTGGCTTTATGCCATGGAATTGCTTTAGAGCAGATTTTGGTTCCAAATTTATCTCCAGCTATGGAATTGTACCTAGCTTTACAACATTTGTATGAACCTTGTATTTTGTGAATGGTATGTCCTCCGATGTGAATGGTATTTTGTGAATGGTATGTCCTGTTGTGTTTCTGAGTTTGTTCTAGCATTTCTGAGTTTCTTCTTGATTGGATATGAAGTCCCAGATGCAATTTAGCTCCTGGAAGTGTTGATGAAAGAATCTAAGTTCTTAGACATCAATATAACAATTATAAGCTTAAAATCCACTTGAAAAATTGAAGTTTTGTGACTTCACTTTTGATGAAAGAATTTTAGTTCTTATTCATTAAAGTTCTTTGCTTTATCGACTAGCTCGACGCCTTGCATGTCAAACTAACAACATGAGCAACAAACGCACAAAAATTCTACTTTATGTCTCGAAAAAGTTGTGTATTATTACCACCCAAAAAGAGATCAAGGGGATTGCCTTGGAGTCCTTTAATTACAAAAACAGATTGGCAAACTCAAAGCAAGAAAACTAGGAAGTAAGTTCCACATTTCTTTCAGATGGACATTCTAGAACAAAGCCAAGAGCCAAAAACGTTTCTACCAAGTGTGTCAGCAACAAAAAAGCATATTGGCAATTTGATCTCCAAGCAACTTAGAGTTAGTAAAACTTTGATGTTCTTCTTGGTCTCATAACTCCAATGTCGTTACCAGGACTCACATCCATTAGCATCACCAATAACATACATCAGCAGCAGCAGCACTTCTCAACCAAATAGCATCAGCTAGAAGAAACAGAATTTAAGCAGCACCAGTTCACAACAGTAGGAGTATAATAAACCAAAATAATGAGCATCATATCCATAAACATCCTTGAAGGTGTAGCAATAACAACAACATTCATCTTCAAGTCCACAGGGCAACATATAATTCTAGAAATTTAACCACCTCCCATCAAAGACCAAACACATGGCAACATATAAAAATGGCCTTCATTTTACCCTCCATCTGTAATGAAACAATGAAACACACAAGGAGCTTAGCTTTACTGTAGTCCACAAATTTTCTATTTGAAATCATGAAGATCAGGCAAGTAAATAATTAAGTTTGTAACAAACCAGCATAATTTTCGACAATTCTCTTTCTCAAGTGACCTTAAAAACAAGAAAGAAGATCCATGATTCACATTGTCACAAAAAACTACAAAAGCCTCAAAGTGGTGAAGTGTATTTTTGCCTCTTGGAGGACAAAACACCTGTTCTAATACAATCCAAATGCAAAAATTTAACATCAACCATTTTTTATCACCACGCAGGAATGTCTAATTGGAAAAAAATAGAATCTGTGAAACCCTTCAATTGTGGCTCAAATGCATAACAAACATGTATATCAGCAATTTTTTTCTTTTGTTAAGTAATAGGGAATTTAGTGAAGTAGAAAACCCCCAAAATGGTTCTTTTGCTCTCTCAAATGTTAATTCACCTATACTTTTGAAGAGGCAAACCCCAATTTAAGGGTGAGGGGAATAAGCCCAAAATTTGTTCTGTACATTAAGGGAGAGGGGGAAAAAGGCCTAATTTCATTGAATCAAAACAAAACCCTAATGTAACGACTGTAGTTTTACAGTCAATTTTGCATTAAAGGAGAAGGAATTAAGAGACCAAACCTGTTATAGAAGAGCAGGTGTGGGTACGTGGTGTGACGTGTTGCGCTCACGAGTATCACACACACACAAATACACCAATAATTCAGAGGAAAAACTCCGGTTCTAGTATTAATCGAATCAAATATAGAAACCATGAAAACACCTCTCATTCTGGCTCTCTCAAACTATCCTCACCACACTCACAACTCACAACTCTTCCCTCAATATATAGTATACACATGCATAAGATCTTCTCAAATCAGGCGTGAGAAGAAAATCTCGCCAAATCCATGCGCCCAAGTTGTTGTTGGTGGCTGAGTCAAGTTGAGGGGACTCTCATGTGGGTCACTCTCATTTAAGGGGAAAAACCAACATGACGTTGGTGGTCGAACAACGTAGGTGTGGGTTGTGGTGGTGGTGATGAGACGGGGCAACGCTGATGGTGGTGGTGGTGGTGAGAAGGGGGGCGGCGCTGATGGTGGTGGTGGTAGTAGTCGTACGGCGTTGGGAGGGGAGAAGAGAGAAAGAGAGAGTCGATTAGGGAGGGAGGGAGGGAGGGAGGGGCGAGAGAAGAAAAAGGATTTCAAAGTTTCACAGATTTTGGGGGAGGTTTGATTTCCCCGTTTTTTGGCCAAATGGAAGATGACGGAAACGGGCATTCGTTTCTTTAGGCAGACGTGGATTAATGGTCCAATTGGAGCAATTTCATTGGCTGCAGGGTACCACGTAGCGCGCCACGTGGTACCCATTAGGTACTGAAAAATTTCTCCTCTCTCTCTCTCTCTCTCTCTCTCTCTCTCTCTCTCCCCCCTCTATGATTTCTCAGATCCAAACTCCAGTAATCAAACCCCCCTCCAGATCTTCTAGCAAACTCCACCGATCAACCCAGCACAAAGAAATCAAAACCAGTAGCTTTGCATCTCAGAAGCGGCAACAATGATGGCTCCGGTAACCAGAAACTTTGCACCGATCAAACCCAGCTACAGTAACAGAAGCGGAAAATCCGGGTGCCGTCTCCGGCATTCAAATAGGGCCTAAAATCTGAAACTTGTTTGCTGATTGAATCTCTGAGTGGCAGTTTTTTTTTTTGGGCCCCCGATTGTGTGTGTTGCAGATTTCTCTCGTCTCCTCTAAACCGAACCGATCTCCGAACCGAGACGAACTGAACCGGAACCGAACTGATCTCTAGAATCCGGTTCCGGTTCTGTGGTTCCCCGAACCGGTTACGCTGGAGCCAAGCCCTTTTTACTTTCGCACACTTTCATTTCTTGCTCCAAATCCTTGCTAAACCAATTACCAAAATGATGAATCCATTGCGCAGATTCCCATCTACAATCCAAGCCACCCTATCACAACCCACAACCACGACCCTCCTCCGCCCAACCTCCTCCAAACCCACCTCCAAAAACGGCGATGACGATTGGAACGGCGCTTGGGAGTCCGCTGGTTCCCCAACGACCTCTCTGACGGACACCGCGCCCCGTGGGAATCTGACGTCAACTTCTCTCTCTCCAATACCACTTCCGCCACCGCCGCCACCCCCGACATCGCCGCGGCTGAGGTGGATGTCGAGACGAAGGCGTTTGTGGAGGACATGACGGATAATTGGGAGCAGAGAAGAAAAAGCGTGAAGACCCAACAACGACAGGAGAAGGAAGAGAAATTGAAGGAGATGGAGAAGAATCCGCTGTATACTTTGGAGAGTATAAAGAGAGATTATAGGGTGCAGAAGCAGAGGGTTCATGCTGGGTTGTGGGTTAAGGACATTGAGAAGCAAGAGGAGGATAAGTTGGGGGATGGTGGGGGAGATGGTATTGAGAGGTTGCTTGATAGTTGCTCTGAGTAAGATCTCTCTCTCTCTCTCTCTCTCACACACACACACACACACACACACACACACACACACTTACATGTTTTCATGTAGTATGTGTTTGTTCTAAGAGCATCTTCGGTGAGTATTAATTATATTGAGAACTGTTTGGTATGGAGCTATCCAATGGACCACATGCATAGTTGAAAATCTAAGAAGCCGTGTGTAAAATTAGAATAAAAGTTGTACTATTTGGTATGCATTGCTACAATGGAGAACTAATATTGTTGTAAATTGAATAAAATTCGTTTGATATAGATTTGAGTCAAGGATTGGAGTGAGTTTTAGGAGATTTTTACTTGGATTTTGGCTAGGGTCGAGGGTTGGAGAGGCTCTAATGCATATATAATGCTGGAGAGTTTGACTTGGATTTTTACTTTTATGGTGCAAGTATGGTCATGATATGTTTAGCCAATTAATCATAGGTAATTCTATTGAAATGCATTTGATAGGTTGGTATTTTGCAAGTTGTACCTTATAATAAGGTAGCAATTATCAATCTCATCTATTTGCTCTAGCACCTGAGAACTATGCAAAAAAGTTTCTGCTGTCAACAAAAAGAAAAAGAAAAAAGTACCACGTCCACACATTCCCAAACAAAGATTGAGGGAGGATTATGACTTCACAGTTGAAGATACATATAACCTGTATAGTTTGCAAATGGGCATAGGCAGGGGTGGGCATTAAACTTATGAAGAATCTAATGGGCAAACTAAAGTTTGAGATATTCACGACTTATATTGCCATAAGAATGTGTTTTTCTCAAGTTTGGGCAGGGTGTTACTCACAGCCATGCCCCCTTGTGTCGATCTACGTTCACATGCATTCCTTTTCTTGTTCCAAATTCATGTTTAGTTCAAGTATCACATGGAGTCTTGTATCTTCGGCTAAGAAAGTATGTGGATTTCATGTCTAGTAACAGATATTGTTTTGTAGTGCAAGTAATTTATGAATGATAGAGTATTGTCTGCTTCCTATATTGAAATGGTTTGCGTTTCATTTTTCGTGCATCTTTATTCATATTAGTTATGTGAACTAGTTCGTTAATCATTAACAGGTTCTCAGCTTTCCACAACATACCAAGAAGAATATGAACAAGTTTCCCGTTCTTAAAGTCAAGCCACAACCTGCTGGGAGCATGGGGCCATCATTTTTAAATGCTTGAAAAATAACTCAAATATTTTTGGAAGTATAGAAGTGCCGACGTGACGTAGTTGGTTCTCAAACAAGATAAATTGATTTAAACTTCTTGTGCAGATGCAGAGGCCTAGGAGGATTTCCTAATGTCCTGCGTTGTTAATTGTGTATAGGAATGTCGCAGGAGTTCAGAAATCCGATTCATGTAACTTTATGTACATCATAATGTATGCATGCCCTTAGTTTGTGTGTGTTGAAGCTCTTAATATCCTTTTCCAACCAGTAACATCCTTTTGAAACTGGTAGGCATCCATAGTTACATCTTACATGCTTAGCTAAGGTTTGTGCTCTTTCAAACCGTTTTCCTTAGATAATCTATAGTAATACTGCATTTGTTTATTCAGGATTTTTGACTCTCCCAACGACGACATGAACAACTCAAAATTCCCAAGTTCTTTTGCGTTTAAAAACAAGCCCGATGGTTGGGAAACAACTGCAAAAGCTCAAGATGGGAGTGTCTGGGAGATGTCACAAAGGGAAGAAGACATCCTTATCCAAGAATTTGAAAGTCGGATTGCATTCAGCAAATTCCAGGTTTGTCAATGTGATTTGCATCTCATCGCCATATGGTCATGTCCATAGGAGCACATAGCTCCTTACATGTTCAAAACTTACGTCATGTGATGAAGAAGGATACAGTCTGCAATTCAAGTCCTTGAATTTAACTGCATTGATCAGTATCACCTTTTAGGGAAACTGAATCGATAGACCAGTCATCCTGGCATGTTTGTCTTGACACTTACCTGTGTCCATATATTCTTGTTTTCATTTCTCTGTTTTATATCCGGCACTGGAAATTATGGTTTGAGCTGTGACAAGTTGACTGTAGAGTGTAGAGTTTAAATCAGAATAGAGAATTGAAGGTTTGAGTTTTTATATGAAAACTCTTTCCAACTAACATTCACAGAATCACAATAGTTAATAAGAGAAAAAAGTACACTGAGAAAACATGCCTGGTTGTAGAATTTTTAGTTTGTTTGAACATGGACTAAAATACTTAAAAAGAGAGACACAGTGTACAGTTACAAGCTTGGAAACAAACCAAAAGCTTGCCAACAAGACCAAGGCTCCAAGAGCATCTGACGATCGCTGAACATGAACAAAGAACAAAATGAGCTCATGGAAGGAGTTTGCTGGTCCAGTATCATGAACAATAAGACCACAATCCAAAGCCCTCAAATTGCACTGGGGTAATCAAGGATCTACACCATTTACTGCCATGAGTGGCTATCCCGTATCAAAAGGAGATATATTGGCTTCAGTATTAGTTTTCAAGAAAGATTTAAAATTAGCCTAAGCCTTAGCCTTTTGATTTGAATCCTTAAATGTGCTCTGTATCTGAAACATTGAGAAAGTAAACAGAAATGAAAGAGGCAAGGGGCTACTGTCACCTGGAAATCATTACTGCTCTCCAACTGTTGGAAAAGAGAAAGGGAGTCAGTAAAGATATCAACATGCAAGAAATCGTGAAAAATCATGCAAGAAAACTTTAAAACTTGATCCTCATTTTCAAGGGGCGTCTGCTTTCAGATTTTGCTATCCTCTTTCGGGTCTGCAGCACTTCCCAAATTATTCAATCGAAATGTTCGTAGTTTTACTGACCAAGCATTGTAGTTTCATATAATATGTTTGTTTCTGTAAACTGGAATGCAGATTGCAAGTTTTATAAAGACCCATATTTTAGCCGGAGGAGGCCTATCGATGGCTGGAAATATATGATAGAGGAGATTGGACCAAATGCCAGGAAAGGAAAGGGTAGTGTTTCTAGATTACCCAGTCTATCTGATACCTAGACTCAACCATTCAAGGAAGAGAAGACACCTATTGCAAGCAGAGGCACTAGATATAAATGAGGTGTTCGGAGATAGTTGCAGAGGGGATGTTGTGTGCCATGTAGGTGATTTTGTGCATCATGTATCATATTTTGTTCTCTTGATTCTTAATCAGTAACCGAATCATTGAATAATAGCTACTTAATTTTTGGAAAACCTTGCGTTCTCCTTCATACCTCTTATGCGTACACTGTAACTGCATTTTTGTCTAGTCACTACTGTTTTCTATATCAGTCTTGGCATGGAATTTTCAGTGGCTGTGCGTGCGGCTATGTTACGCGGACTCTCGTGACAGTGTAAAGTATCCGTGTCGGACACTCGACACTCAGATAAGGGTGTGGGATATGTGTCCGATAAGTTTTGCAAGACACTTCTATAGAAAATCTAATTGTAATTCGAGTTTATCATGGAAGTATGCATAAACCTCCCTTATTATCCATGAAATGCGCTACGGAACCTTAAAGCACAATTTTACATAAGAAAATACACAAAAAAATAGAAAAAAATATGAATATTTTGCCGTGTCCCCGTATCCTTGAAATGAGAAATAGTTGAACCCGACACCTAGATACGTACCCGCACCCGACACCAATACCCGAGTCCAAGTAACATAGGCGTGCGGACAGTGTCACAGTTTTGTCTAATTGATAGATATGACAAGTCTATTCTAGCCGTTATACAGAAACAAACGGAGACTTGCGATTATCATCACTAGCTTCCATTCTTTTTCTCACTCATTTGAGTACGCCCCAGTACAGAGACCTGATAGTTGAAGGGTGGCATTCATGTTTTAGATAGTTTAAGGACTAAGTAGACAAAATGGTGATAATTTAAGGGATAAAAGCAAAAATAACTCAGATAAGAATTGCATTTTTCATCTCGAAGTGCTTCCCATTAATATGCAACTTAATTTATGCATCCGATGTTAGGTCTAAATATATAACTATGACATTTATATGCAAGGTTATTTTGAATTTGCAGGGTTGGGAGGCAGGTGGTCAATGTTCCTTCCTTCATGGTGAGGCTGGACTCCCAGAAGCACATTGATTTCTCTTGTTGACAAGTACTCTTGGTGGTGGACGTCCAGGTAGAGTTGAGCAAAAGAACATGAAGGCTGCTGCTAAGAAGGCTGCCAGTGGTGATGGAGACGAAGAAGACGAAGAGTGAATCCTTGCATCCGTGTAGTTGTTTTCTGTTGCAGCATTAGCATTTGTGGCCTTGTGTTTTGTCACAATTGCCAGCTTACTACTTCACTTTAAAGAGTTGATGGTGTTTTGAGAACCCTATATTGTGGGAAGTTTTGAATGCTTTTATGGTTATACCTTAGAAAATATTTGTTTTGTCTTCTTTCTTGTGATGATGATATTTATGGAATATTCAGTAATTTGGCTTCTGTGGATGAGTTGAAGAAGAGGCAGGTCGGTGTTTCACAGTTTGGACATTACGGCTTCAACCATCTACCATATGTTAGGTGGAAATATCAGAGGAAGCTGATTGATGTCTCAGAGAATTTGCTTGCAAAATGTCAGTTTGCTTGCGGTAGTAGTCCTGTAAATTAGATGTCTCAGAGAATTTTTGCGCCTTTACATTCTAGGATTTGCTGCATGTCTTGTTTTTTACTTTGAAATGGTGCATTGAAAATCTTTCACATGCAGGCTATGTTCCATGTTCAAGTGAAGTTTAGCTTATTGCTGTTTCAATTTTTAGCAACATTGAAATATGGATGATTTTAGCAAATGAGTTCACCAAGTGCTAAAATCAACTAAAATCAACCATGATTTTAGCAACTGGATTGCTAAAATCTTTTGGAAAACTAGGCCTAAATAATGTGAAAGTTATTGGCACACATTTATCAAAAGAGGGAACAAGGCAAAAAGGATGTGGTTCTTTCTTCTTCTATTGTTACTCCTGCGGCCTATTTAACCTTGGTACTAGTATTTCCTTTTTGTGGCTGCCATCTTTTGCGGGTTTCCTTTTGGGGTTTCTCATTTCCTTATCAAATTTCTGCCCTTTTCGACAGAAGGAAATGTAAGCGATTCTGAAGATGACCATGAATGGGGTGATGCTGCAGAAGAAGATCTTTATTCTTTTGAATCCGAGGATGATGTCGACCCTTCTATTAGATCTGTTGGAAAGAAATTTACTCATGTTAAGCGTCGGAAGAGGTTGCCCTGAGCCTGTTGAGAAGGAGAAAGGAATTAGTCTTTGGTCCATGATCAAAGATAATATTGGGAAGGACCTGGCAAAAGTTTGTCTCCCTGTCTACTTTAAAGAACCTCTCTCTTCACTGCAAAAATGTTTTGAAGATTTGGAATGTTCGTATCTTATTGACCGGGCATATGAATGGGGGAAAAGGGTAAGTTCATGGTGAGAAATTAAAAGCAATTACAATTTCTCTTTAATGGTTGTGTTTATTGCATTGAATGTCTAAATAATCAGCTCGTATAATGTTTATCCAATATGCTTCTTGTTCTGTTGGGGTCTTCTAATTGGATTATGATCTTTATTTCATGCTAGTTTCTTTTTTCTTAGTGGTTATCCACTTTCAATATAGTCAGCTATTGGGATTTTAAATGTATACGTTATACTCCTTTTTGACTTTTGATTCAGCATTGAATTTTTAGGGTTCATGTTTTTTGTCCCTAGTAAAGTTGATCCCTGAGGTTTTCACGTAATAGTACTGTTCACACTTGCATCTTTTATTTTCTTCGGGATTGATTTCTTTGGATGACCATAGAGATTTGAATATGGACCGAATAATGGTGAGATAAATTTCAGATTTCAAGTAGTGATACTATTCAACTTGTTCTCCCTCAGAAAGTCCAATATTAATGATGCACATAATTAGTGAAAATATTGAATTTGTAACGCAACACATGCATGGAATTTGTACAGCCATATAAACATCTCTATAATTTGCATTATTTCCAGTTGATAGAATAAGTAGAAGAAGAACATAAGTGAAAGCCAGTTGCAGAACTGATGGTGTGGACGCGCCCACAAAACATACTTTCTTTATTGCCCCCAAAAAATGCAGAACGTGATGGACACTGCAATGTACACATACTTCATTATGTTAAATTAGCAACTTTTCTTAGGTCTGACTATGAGGAGGTAGATTGAAAGATTTGTCTAAACATTATTTGTATTTTACTCATTGAAGTAGAAAGAAATTGCTTTCCACATTTTTCAGATTGGAAAAAGTTGTGACCAAAGAATCTAGAATCCAGATGTCTATTTTAGAAGGTTATATCATATACAATTAGGGTTTCATAATCAAGTTCAGAGGAGGGATTAATATATATAAATTGTGGCTTTTCTATTCTTTTGATGGATCCCAAGTTACCTTTTCAAACTTGTACTGTGTTTAATTTGTGGCAAAGCGATGAGATGTGTTTCTCCAAATGGCCGAAACATGTCAGATTCTTGAAAACTAATCATACTTGTGTGGCACATTGGGACATGTGTCCAGCATGTACAAACACATAAATCAAGGACCTCCACTCTCCAGTGCTTTTTTTTTTTTTTTACAGTCAGATGTTAATATTTATTCCAACTCCCGCATAAACAAATTTGTTTCCTACTTAAGAGTGTCATTTACTATAATATATTTTTTCTTAGGAAGAAAGTTAGGTTGTAGTTTTTCTTCTTTGGGTTGAAAGTCAACCTACAAACTTGGTGAACAGCCTTGAATGCCCTTGACCCTTGGGCTATGAATGGTTTGTCATTCGTGCTTTTGTTCTTAGAAAAGGAAATTGAATTGAGTTTGTGTCATTCCTGTTCTAAGTTAAGTTTGATCTTAGTATAGGCATCTTTTGTAAGATGGGGACAAAAATCTCAGTTTATAGCGTTTGATTAATGAATGAAGGAAGGAAAGAGTAAACTTTTATAAAAACAGGTATTATAGTTTAGCTGCAAAGCAGCAAGAACAAAACTTATGCATGGACTAGATTCAAGTCTAGGTTCAAAGCACAGAATCAAGTGAAGAAAGGTGGAAAATTTGATGAAAAGAGGATAGTTATTTGGATGAAGCAGGATTGATGCTTACCTAAGGAGAAAGCACGCTCATTCATAACTGCATAATAATTAGAAGTTCTAGAGTGTGATTGTTTGATGTCCCTTATCATGTTGTTTTCCTTATCATTCCTATCCTGTTGTTTCTTCCTTTATCGCACGTATGCCTTTTTCTGGCATCTGCTGTGTTGCCTTTGTGTGTAGTTATGACTTTCTTAGACAGTTACTCAGGTGGACTTTGATAGTTAATTGTTACAATAATTGTTCTTCTTCAACTTATATATGTCTCGATAACCATGTTGGTTAAGGACTCAATTATGTCTGTCATTCAGTTTTTCTTATTGTCTCCTTTATAGAGAATGCACCCCTAATGATGTCCTTATACTTTAAGGATATTGCCGTAGTTATAATTCAATTTCAAGTTTTATTTCCAGTTAGAACCTTGCCTCGATTGTTTAACTTGAAAAGAGGGCTTAATAAAGAGAGAACCTTTAGGAAAGTGGTTAAATCATCCAACTAAAAATCAATTGGCAATGAGTGGAGAGGTTGCCGAGCTTATATACTAGCTTGGGAGGTTATAATTAACCAATGTGGGACAAGCTCTAACACTCCTCCACATGTGCGACCCCTAACTTGCACGTGGAGAGGTAAACAACAGATTCATAGCATTGGGATCACGATGAAACAAGGTGCACTTATGGCACAGACAATGGGGTAATTAACCAAGAGAGTCTTGTCTAAAATCCTTTGAAACCTAGCTCTGATATCATGTTAAAACATTCAACTCAAAACCAATTGGCAGTGCGTGGAGAGGCTGCCCAAGCTCATATACTAGCTTTGGAGGTTATAATTAATCAATGTGGGACAAGCTCTAACAGAAGCTATAAATTTCAAAGAGGAATAAGTATGTAACATGGATAGAAAGAATCTTTGCAGTGACCTCCCTGCATGCAGAAATGGTCAGTTAGCTGTTGTAAAAGTCTTTGATATTTCGGTATAGAAATCATGTCAACAGCATTATCTGTTGGTCATTTAATAATTTTGCATGCTTGGTTATTTAAACCTTATACGTTGCCTGCCTTCAGTACATACTTCTTCTCAACTCTCTCATTGCATTGTCAGGGTAACAGCCTGAGGATATTAAATGTTGCTGCATTTGCTGTATCTGGATATGCTTCTACTGAAGGAAGACATTGCAAGCCATTTAATCCATTACTGCGGGAGATCTATGAGGCTGAATTTCCAGATAAAGGCCTTCGGTTTTTCTCAGAAAAGGTTTCCCTTTTATTCAATGAAATTCATGTTGATTTTTGTGTGTAGTTCAAGATAACAAAATGTTCTTCTCTGTTTTATAATTCCCTACCATTCATGTAGTGTCACTTTGAGGAGACAAAATAAGACATCATGGTCATGTCCCACATATCACACAGTCGACTGTTCGTTCGACCTGGATGTTTGACTGTGTACTATATGTTCGGATGGCGGACCTCTTTCTAAAAAGATTAGCCGTTTACATGGAAATTAACCTTACTATTTAAGTCCTGAAATTTAGTTCCATGACTATAGTCAAGTGTATGCTGAATTAGGTTAGGGAGGACCTATGCATGTCTTGAAGAATTGCCAAGAATACTGAACCCTTAGAAGAAGTGGTTGTTGGAGAGGATTCAATACATCTTTTCTATTTGGAATTTCCAGATGGACGGTATTTCTTCTTTTTCTGGAGGTACCTACAAGCATGTCATTAGGATAAAAGAACGTCGATTATCTAATTCGATTTTGCCAATGCACTGATATGCCTCCATTCATAGTCCACATATTTACCTCAAGATTGGGCGTGACTGGTTTCAGTCTTAACCACTAAATGAGATATGTTGAAGGAGATGCATTAAACAGGACTGGAAATTCTTTGGTTTTCTATTTCCCAGGACTGAAAAGATGATAAAGAACATAGGACAGTGGAGCATCGGGGGGATTGGTGCTGGGTGCTAAGATCGGCGTCTTAGATGAGATCCTGATTTATAGTGGTTGCAATTATTGGAAAAAATAGCAAAAGTAACAGAAGAAAGAACGGGTTAGGGTTTACGGCCATCATAAAACCAAAACTCAAGGTCTCCATATCTTCCTGATAAATATTTTATGGGGTGAGTACCTGTTATGGGACTGTCTTGCAGTTTCAAGTAACAGCGAAAATAACTACCTATGCATTTGAATTGGGCGCCATATTTGAACGAAAACTTCTTTCTTCTAGTCATCAAGTAGGTAATGGTAGGTTTTTTTTTTGGTGTCAGGTCAGTCATCCTATGATCGTAGCATGCCATTGTGAGGGTACAGGGTGGAAATTTTGGGGGGACAACAATCTCAAAAGTAAATGTTGGGGCCGTTCAATTCAGCTTGAGCCCGTTGGTGTTTTGACCTTGGAATTTGATGATGGAGAAGTTTTTCAGTGGAGTAAGGTAAGTAAGCATGCTATTCTGAGTCCTATAAATGATTGTGTGTGTGTGTGTGTGTTTTTAATCTAGTTCTAGTAAAAAATTCACTTTCTTGCATCAGGTAACAACATCCATCTACAATCTTATATTGGGAAAACTTTACTGTGATCACTACGGAACAATGCGGGTAGATTGATGTAATAATTTGCCCATAGATTTATGCTGGAGATATTTTGTTAAATGTAATTTACAGTGGCTATTTTTTCTTAGTTGTGGCCAACTCAAAGCTATAAAATTCGAGTATACACAAGACTCTTAAGTAATTAAAGCCCTTTTCAATTTTACTGTACTAGTCTGTGGGTAAACATTAGGGGGGATACCATCCCCGTGTTTCTGCTGCACTTGGGAACCATCAGCAGGTTTTAACCTGCAGGTGAACTTGATTTTACGGTTGACCAACAAGAGGCTTAATATGGTTTTCATTGACCATTTGGAATTCATCCCCTTACATGTTAGTGAATTGTTTTGCAGGTTCAGGGTATAGTTCAGGTTTTGAATTGTTACTGATTTGTTTTACATGTTACATGTTACTTTTCTTTATTTGGGAAATGGGATGAGAGCTTGCATTACATGAATGGAGAATCCTCTGGATAGGTAAATAATTGTTTTTTTTTGTTGGGCATCTTGTTGCACTAATACTTGGTTGCTCCTGAATCCTGATGCATAGCTGAATTCTCAAGGTAGATAACGTGGTATGTGGTTAGATTGGACTGCATTGTGTCGTTAATTTAACACTCAAAATGTACATGCTAATTTTCAAAATGTACATTCTAATTTTCAGAATGGGGTAATTTTGGAAAAAAAGTGTAAAACTTATGTCCACAAAAAGCCCAAAAGCTTATTAATGCAAAGAGTATCTTTTACAACGAATTTTTTTATCTTTTCTTCTTGTGTCTCTTTTGACATGAAATCCTAGCTTCGCCACAAAATAGCGAGGTGATATAAATTGTGAAAGTAATACTAATATATAGTTACTTTAACGTGGGGCTAACAAACAAACCGAGTGAGCCAAACATTTAGATTGTTCAAACTTCAAACTAAGTGTGAAAATTTCATACAGAAATTATTAGGGAGGGCTTCAACAAAAATTGAGAGAACCGTTGAACCTGTCCAATCCAAACCGAAAAACACAACTTTAAAATCAAATGATTTGGTTTATTTTTTGTCCCACCCAGGAAGTGAGAGTGGATAGAAGCTTCCAAGGGTACAAAGAGTCGGTAACGATGAACGACCTTTTATGTGACAACTGACAATGAACACGGTGGGGTGAAGCTACACAACTGGATGGGCGGTGCAGCTGGGGCCTTGGAACGGGGAAGAAGCATATTTAGAGTACTCACAATATATCAATAATGCTGTATTGTCCCGTGGGACCCAAACATATATATTTTTTTTTTACTGTTAAACACGAGTTATGGTTTTCGAATGCTTGAATTTGTATCTGGACCATTAATCCGCAATTTTAATCCAAAATGTATGGGTTGAATCGGTTTGGAACGGTTTTGCCGATCACAGTTTTTTTTTTTTTTTGGAAACCCTAACGTCAAATAACACTCAAATGTCTTAATCATGTTCACAGTCGGGCTATAAATTGTATCCCAAGTGTTTATTTTCTTATTATTGAGGCAATGTAGAATACAAAAACTATTTTTAATGCAAATGAACTCTTGGATGCTCTACATTGCTTTCTGGGATCGAGTCTTATTTCTCCCTTCCCATGTAGTAGATTAGGAATGATGAATGATGAAAAAAAGAAAAAGAACTCTTCATTTCAGTCTATAGACTTAATATTAAACCATTGTTGTTAAAAAACTAAGCATGGATTATTTTCATAATCTTCCATATAAATTGTCACATATATAACTCGTAGCCAAAGGTCACACTTTCTAGAAACATGGGATTTGTAAATAACTTACGTTAAACATAAATAAACTACTCCCTCCGTCCTCTTTTAAATGATCTATATGAGAATGTGTAATTTCAAACTCTAAAAAACCATATTTCGCAATATAACTTTTCAATTTGTTTTATACCAAATTAAAGTGCTAATTGAGTACTTTAATTTTGTGCAAAAAAATTTAAAAATATTATACAAAAGTACATTTTTAAACATTCGTAAAAATACATGTTTTTCAAGTGGATCACTTAAAAAGGGACGGAGGGAGAGTATATGTGGCAAACATTCTGAGACAAAAAAAAGGCTATGTGACATGATTATGATAATAAGGCCAATGAATAAGAATGTCTTAAACTTTGTGTTGTCATTAATAAATAAATGATTTTTCAATATCATCATCATCAAGATGTCCATCCACATCAAACACTACGTCTCAATATCTTTTTGAAGCTATCCTCATCCAAAAATATACTATATAAATAGCGACACACTAAAATATTAGTCCTCCCCAGTAAAAGCACTTATGGTTTCATCTCGACCACTTGTAGAGATTAAATTTTCATCCCAACATTTGAATAAACCTATAATTTCTCTTGTTTCATTAAATTCCTTTTTTGGAGGTCCTACCTACCTTGCCTGCATATAAATATGATATGTTTCATATATCAAATAGAAATTATGGCAAAAAAGATGTGCAACCGTAAACAAGGTAGATTTGGATTTTTACACGAATGTCACTGGTGGTAACTAGAAAAAAAGATCAACGGCCATGTTAGCGGGATGGGGGGATATTTTTGGAAATCCTAGTAAATGTGACACGTTTGTTATATCGCCTGAAAAATTATGGTAAAAAATAAGTGCACACCAGTAAATATAAGAAATTTTCAAAATAAATATAGTAAAGATAATAAATTTGATCCCTCACCCAAAGTAGGGTTAAAATATAATTGCACTGTAGCAAGCAAGTTAAATTTGATAAGAACCAAGTCAATGTGATATTTTAAACCTCTTGCAAGGAGCATCTAACCTGGGTGCTAAAATCATGATATTTCAAATCAAAAAATAAAGTGGTTTCGTGTATCGTTTTTCAAATTTTCTCGCATCAAATTAAAGTACTCCTCATCTACTTTAATTTAGTGCAAAAAAAAAAAAAAAAAAACGATAAACCAAACCACTTCATTTTTTGATTTGAAATATCATGATTTTATCACCTGGCTGCTAAAGTCTTTTGGAAAACTATACCCACATGACAAGGTTATATATGAAGCGAACTATGCAGACCTATCTTTTCCCTTCTGTACGTGATTAAATCATAACTTATGCACATGTGGAGTGGTTGCGGTACCTTGCTTTGAAGAAGTAGTCGGTCACTGTAGGGGTCCGGATATACCGAGTAGTGTCAAGAAGCTGGCAGATCTCGTCTAGCTATGTCTCAATTGAAACCTCTAAAGAGATACCTATTAGGGACCCTTCGATAGATAGGGACCTTCTGATTCACTACTGTAGATAGTATTGGCTCAGGCTGTTCTGATAATGTTGAACGACCAAAGGGATACTGTCTGGAGACCCTTTGGTTGAAAGGTCATTACTAGCTCAAACCAAGGAAAGGGAGGTGCTGAGAATGGCTCGACCGAGAGGTCAAGCAGCCAGGCTCATCACGAGAATCGCCCCAGGGGCTGACTCAGCAACGAAGTTAATGCCGCAAGTGCGTGTAACAAACTATGATCATAACAAATGACGTCATCCGAACAGCTTATGCTGCGCGTCGTGATATCATAGGAAGCATGTGCTTGTGGCATATTCGATCGGATTTGTCATTGTGATGTCAGCCGAGTAGTTATCTCACGTGACGGGCACGATTGTACTTGGAAAGCATGTCATGGCTCACCTATAAAAAGGTAACCTTCACAGAAGAGAAAGGTACGCACAACTCTCCTCTCGAACCCTAGATCTACACTTCTTCTTCCTCTACTAACTTGACCGTTGGAGTTCCGTTCTGGACTCTACGGTCCAGCCCGACACTAACAGTGCGTTGAGTGTGCAGGCCTAGAAGTACCCGAGTGAGAGAGCATCATCTACATCACCGATCATCATTGTCTGAGAAAGAGGGCTCCACAATTGGCTACTTTGCTGGGGATGAGTGATTTCCTCTCTTCTTCGGCGTTCTTTTCTTCTCTTTGGAGAGTACTCTTCCTCCTTTCCTCAGTTCTTCCATGGCGATTGTTGAAGACGACGGAACCGCCACTCCGGTGGGAGGAGCCAACCCCGCTAGTGGCTTTCGGGTGGTGATCACCATGCACCCTATCACTATTTTCACTCCAAGCCCGATACCCTTGGACACTGTGCAGCAAATGCAGGAGCAAATGCCTACGATGAAGGCACAAATTGAGGTTCTAACCAATAGCAACCCACCGCTTCATTCTCCCACTTTGGGGTGTCGAACCGGCGGTGTAAGGTGGCGGCTCAACCGGCGCAAGTCACCCAATATACTCAACATCTTTCGGCCAAGGATTGCCTGAGTCGACAGATTATCATCACCGATGCAGTGGGGCGAGTTATTCCTCAAAGGGAACAGACACCCTCTCCGCGTAGGCGTTCGAAGGTTGTACAAACAGAGGGCACTACGAGGACAAGAGGTCACTCTACATCAAGCTCTCAATCTACGACAGGGAGAGATCTCGGACCACACGTCATGACGACGTATTTGAAAACGTTAATCGAGAAAAGGCTCCGGTACAGTATGATGCAGATGGCCGAGAGATCATCCGTAGCAATTCTGCGGGTCATGGTGGCCGACGCGATGATCGCCATCGAGAGCTTGACGATAGAGCACCTCCAAAAAATACCCACCAAGACTGGAGTCCTCGGAGAAGTCGAGATCATGACAACAAAGAAACTCCAGAGTACAATATGGATGATATCAGCGATTTTATAATCGTACGGGACCCACATACCGGAGAATTCATAAGGTAGAGAGCAGAAAGTCATTCCACACATTCTCCACATGCCAAAAATTTTAAAAAGCAGAAGGAGCATCCCCCATTGCTCGGTGCGAGCGACGAGCGGCACAGGTTGAACGCCAAAAAGGCATTCAACACTGGCAAGGCTTATGAGGCCCCTCGTTCGTCCGAGAAGCCAACTAATTCCAGGCTCCGGAAGATTCGGGATTCACCATTCATACGAGAAATCCTGGAAGCTTAGCCTTCGACGAACTTCACTGTCCCAAAATTCACAAAGTACAATGCAAAATCAGACGTGGTGATGCACCTTATGCATTATTGATAACTTATGACACTTTATGGCTACGATGAAGCCATGATGTGCAAGGCTTTTCCTGTGAGCCTCCAAGGAATTGGTTTAGTCTGGTTCAACCAGCTGCAGCGTAACTCCATTAGTTCATTCGAAGAACTAGAAGAGGCCTTCACCTCTCGGTTCATGACAAATAGTACGGAGCCTAAAACAATTCATGCACTCGCGGGCTTGAAACGACAGTCCGATGAGAAATTGCAAAAAAATACGTGGAATGCTACTGGGAGATAGACAACGCCATCGAAAGTTGTGACTAGCAGATAGCTACCACATCTTTCAAATGTGGCCTGGGTGAGACCTTGGTGATCTTTGAAGAACTCATGCTCAACCCTTCGGCAAACATAAGTTGGTTCATGGAAACCGTTGAAAAGTTTGCCCAACTGGAAGAAATTATATCTGAGAGAAAGCTCTCAAGGACCCCAGGCATCCAGAAGGCTAGTGATGGTGATTACTTAGGGAAAAAACAAGTTAATACAGTCAAATCTGGGAACAACAAAGGGTGGAAAAAGATCGTGAACAATGGAAGGAACATGAGTCGTTCAAAGAGTGAGAACTAAAGCCTCACGAGTTCATCGCCGTAACCACGGTGTTCAACTTACCCCTGTACAAATTGATAAGAGCTATCTCTCGGGAACCCTAGTTTGCTTGGCCCACCAATAAGCTGGGGACAACGGCATGTCAGACAACTTGACTGTAAGGTCAAATGTACATACCATGATGAACTGGGACACTATACCACTGCTTGCTGGCCTTTTAAGGAATTCCTGGAAAGGCAGGTAACGCAGGGGCGTCTGGACCAGTATATTGACCGATAGAGGACGGTGGCCCGAGCATTGCAGCCACAACAAAACAATCCTTTGGAGGAAGTGGTGGTGCATGTAATTCACGGGGCTGTAACCAAAGAGAAAACTGCAGCACTTAGGGCCGCGCCGAGCTCATCTTCTCTAGTCCTCACAATCAGAGGAAATCCTAAGCGAAAACTCTCAGACTGTGACGAACAGTGGACAATCACATTCACTGAGAAAGACCTAAAGGACGTGTAGCTACCACATAGTGATGCTCTTGTGATGTCCATTTATATGGGAGTTCCCAAAGTCAAGCAAGTGCTGGTGGACCAAGGAAGTTCCACTGAGATCCTGTACTACTTTGCCTTTAAAGCACTAAATCTGAATCTGGACCATCCGTTGCTGGCTGACTTCCCCCTCTTCGGGTTCAACAGGGCTCCGGTTTGGCTGATGAGCCAAATCATCCTTTCGGTGCAAGCAGGATCAAGAAACTTACAAGTGGAGTTCATGGTCCAAGATGCACCGAGCCTTTACAACGTCATTCTCGGGCAAATTTGGTTACATGAAATGAAGGCTATTGCCTCTACCTATCACCAACTTGTTCGGTTTATTGGTTTCGAGGGATGGCAAGAAGATATAAAAGGAGATCAAATGGTTGCAAATAAGTGTCAGGTTGACACAGTCCACATGAAGAAGGAAACAACTAAGGAAAAAAAAGAAAAAAGGAACCAAAACTAAGGTCCATTAAGGAACTAGAGGGCGCGGTATTGGAGGACATCAGATTTCCAGCCAAGGAGAAAGCAGTGGAAGATTTAATGACAGTTCCCATAAATGACGACGGAAGTCAATATTTTCTCCTCGGATCAACATTAACAACCCTAGAGAGGGAGCAACTGGTGGAATATTCCTTAAAGGGAATATCGAGGTTTTTGCTTGGACACCATATGAGATGCCGGGCATTGACCCTCAGTTCATCTCCCACTCACTCAATTTGGATCCCCTACGGAAGCCCATAGTACAAAAGTCGAGACGTTCATCTCCGACCCACTCAGATGCAGTTACCGCCGAAGTTGGCAAACTATTAGATGTTGGGGCTATCCGAGAGGTTCAATATTCGACTTGGTTGGCCAATACAGTGGTGGTGTCGAAGAAGAATGGGAAGCTATGCGTGTGCATAGACTATACCAATCTCAACGATGCCTGTCCGAAAGATTGATTTCCTCTACCACGTATCGACCAGCTAGTTGATGCTACGGCGGGACATGCTCGGCTCAACATGATGGATGCCTACAGCAGATACCACTAGATAGCTATGGCAATAGAAGATCAAGAGAAGACAACCTTCATCTATCCCTGAGGAACCTACTGCTATAAGGTAATGCCCTTCGGATTGAAGAACACTGGAGCACCATACTAACACATGATTATAAAAATGTTTGCCAAGTAGCTCGGAGACATAATGGAAACATGGATAGATGATATGGTGGTGAAAAGAAAGTATGCTTTGGATCACATGGAGCACCTTGCTGAAATTTTTGCCATCGTGAAGAAACATAGGTTGCGCCTCAATGCCGAGAAGTGTGCATTCGGCGTCGGATCTGACAAATTCATCTGATACATGGTTATTTGGAGGGACATCGAGGCAGATCCAAAACAAATCATTGCTATCCGAAACCTCAGACCTCCGAGCATCCTTAAAGAGGTACAAACGGTCATGGGTATGGCCGCAGTGCTCAATTGGTTTATCAGCCGATCTTCGGATTTGTGCCGACCTTTCTTTGAGTCCCTGAAGACAAGCAAAAGGAGTTTTTAGTGGACTGAAGAATGTGACCGAGCACTGGGCCAGTTGAAGAACTATCTCTCCAAAGCTCCCCTTCTCGTGATGCCAGTCACTCAAGAAGATATCTACCTTTACCTCTCAGTGTCTACGCATGCTGTAAGCTCAGTTCTTTTACGGAAGGAAATGACGAATTTTCTGCCCATTTAGTACTGTAGCAAAACCTTGATCCCTTTCGAGACAAGGTACCTTCCCTTGGAGAAACTAGCCTTAGCCATGAATAGCGGCTAAAAGGAAGTTGCTACCTTACTTCCAAGCCATACTATCATTGTTATCACCGAATACCCGTTGAAAGCATTGCTCAAAAAAGCCAACCTATCAACTCAGATCTCAATTTGGGGTTTGGAGTTAGGAAATTTTGATATTCGATATGAACCCCGAACAACTATCAAGGGACAGACTCTAGCAGATTTTATCACCGAGCTGACACATGAGCTCAAAGACAACCCTGAGATAAGCTTGAAGTTACCTGAAGAACTGACCATAAAACACTCGATGGAAGAGGACTAAGTGGAGTGATGGTAGGGACTCCGACGAAAGTTGAGAAACCTTCAGAATATTGATGGGTTAGAATATGGAAGATGTTCCAGGGAGAGGTTTGGCAATTACACGTGGTTAGAACGTCGAATAGCCGAGGGGCTGGAGCCAGAATCGTGCTTGTTTCTCTGGAGGGCATCATGCATGAGAACGCTCTAACCATAGGTTTCCCAGCTTCAAACAACGAGGCAGAATACGAAGCATTAATCTCTAGACTAAAGATGGCTAAACACCTAGGAGCCGAGACAGTGCAAGTATGCAGTAATTCATAGCCAATCATGAATCAGATTAAGGATCAATATAGCTTTAAAGATCATAGTTTTTGGGTTACACCGATACCAAATTAGAAAAATGTGTCACTACAATATTGTAGATATTGAAATTCTCTTAAATTTTGATGTATAACTTGCCTTGATCGAAGTTCGGGGTAAAAAGTTATGGCCAAAATACAGTGGCAGTTTTGTTCTATCTGGTATTTGCCCGGTATTTTCTAGTATCGACCGGTATTCCCGGTATTTTTCGGCATTGGCCGGTATCTGACCGGTACCACCCGGTATTGAACACGGTACGGTATTGAGGATCCTTGGTATCATTTTACACAAAACCGGTATGTACCGGCTGGTACCGGCACAAAATTCATAACCTTGCCGTCGACATATAAGAAGGAAACTCATCGGATCAGATGCAAGGTTACGTACTTCTACTTGGATCCGAAGGACAATATGTCCCAAAGATTGTTCATAGGACCCGATCTAAAGGTTGTGCATGTTTCCCAAGTGGAAAGCATCCTTTGGGAATTCCACAAAACAAGCGATGGGTGCCATTCTGGCAGACAGTCCCTTGCCCTTCGAGCTTTCACTCAAGGGTACTGGTGGCCGAAAATGAAGAAGACATCTGAGGAGTATGCCAAGAAGTGTGAACAGTGCCAAAAGCATGCCTCTGATCTACTCCAGCCTGCCAAAGCCCTATAATCGATCACCAGCCCATGGCTATTCACGCAATGGGGGCTTGAGATAGTGGGAAAGCTGCCGACAACTCTAGGTGGATTCAAACACTTGATAACGACAACTGATTACTATACTAAATGGGTGGAGGCCAAGCCCCTAATCACTATAAGCGCAACCGACGTGGAGCGATTGCTATGGAAGAATATTATCTCTCGCTTCGGTGTTCCTTATGTGATCATCTCGGATAATGGAACCCAATTTGTTGCCGAAGCGATCAAGAAACTTTGCAAAAAGCACAACGTTTGGATATTCCACTCCTCGGTCTCATACCCACAGGGAAATGGGCAGGTAGAATCATTAAATAAAATGATCTTGGCTAGAATCAAGCGATGACTTACTTTGAAGAGGGGAAAGTGGGCCGAGGAGCTTCGCAAAGTTCTCTTGGGCTATTGGACCACTCTTCGATGCTCAACTAGTCGAACCCCATTCTCTATGGCTCACGACATGGAAACCATTCTCCCCTGGCCACCTTACTACTAGCAGCTCAGACAGAGAGCCTCGATGTGCCAACCAATGATGAGGCGATGGACAAGTAGCTCGACCTGGCTAAAGAGCTTAGGGAAGAAGCACACCTGAAACATGCCTCCTACCAACAAAAGGTTGCTTGGGGAGACAACAAGAATGTTCGGATGAAGCCCTTTAACATAGATGACATAGTCCTCTGAGAGGTGGTTTAGAAGTATAAGAAGACCAAGTTCCAACTGAACTATAAAGGCCCCTTTTGCGTTGTTGCAAAAACTGGACATGGATCATATAAGCTAGCAGAAATGGATGGCACCCCTATTGGCAAACCTTGGAAGGCCACTAAGCTTAGAAAATTCTATGCTTAGGGAAAATTGTTATAGAAAATCGGTGGGCTACCTGTTTTGTGAATTTGCTTTTTTTATCCTTGTCAAATTTGTCGTTTGGATTATCAATGAGAAACGAAACCTTCACCTCTTGTTCATTCAAAGTACTTTATCATATTAATTATCAAGATTCGATGTTCCTACTAACGCCTCAAAAATACTTCAGGTTTGGTGTTCCTACTAACACCTTGAAAAATACTTAAGGCCTGGTGTTCCTTTTAACGCCATTTTTTCAAGAGTTGAAAATTTTTCATTCTCTTTGTGTTGCTTCGGCACAAGTCGAGCAACTTTTCCTCTGACTTGTCCAGAAGAAGGGGCTATCAGTGAAATTTTTTCCAAGAGTTGAAAAATTTTCATTTACTTCATGTTGCTTTTGCACAAGCCGATCAACTTTTCCTCTTACTTGTCCTGAAGTAAGGGCTATCAGTGAATTTTTTTTCCAAGAGTTGAAAATTTTTCATTCACTTTGTTTTACTTTGGCACACACTGAGCAGCTTTTCCTCTGACTTGTCCCGAAGTAGGGGCTATCAGTTGGAATTTTTTTTCGAAGAGTTGTCTCGAAGCAAGGGCTGCCAGAAGGAAATTTTTTTTCCAAGTATTAAGAAATTTTCCCAAGTGTTGGAAATTTTTTTAACCAATCAATATATTACTTTGGATCAAGTCGAGCAACTATTCCCCGACTCGTCCCCAAGTAGGGACTAATACATATGAATAACGAAGCATTTTACATGCAAAATAACATTTAGACATTCCAAAAAGACTTGGGAAATATCCTAAGTCAAACATTCCACATCAAAATTTTCACCACTTCGGTGAACCGGAGAATAGCGGGGTGGTACTAGTTCGGTACCATCTCCTTCAAAACCTATTTTAAACATTACAAAACCCACTAGAACGGAAAACTCCTATTGTCCGGAGCCGCCCAGTACAAAATCAAGAAAATATTGTTTGGGACTCCCTTAAAAAAAAAAATCCCCTAAGACGTTCCATTATCAGCCTGATAAGTATTCTCAGCTTCTTGATCGTCACTCACCGACACCTCATCTAGAAAGGGCAATATCGCCGGAACTTTTCGCTTTGGATCTTTAGCCGGCACCTCGAAAGCCTCCAAGCAAGTGAGGTAACCAGACTCAAAACCTTCATCTCGGCCCTCAAATTTGCCTTTTTGCACCAATTTGTAAATGTCCTAGGCATAGTCCTTCCCGGCGGCGAGGTACCCCCTGCTGTAGGCTTCAATATCCAGAGCTTGCACTTTTTCTTCATGCTCTTTTTGCAGACGTTCCAACTCTTCTTTATGCTGAGCCCTCTCTTCCTCCAGCACCTTCTCAACCTTAACCACTCGATTCCACACGGCATTGGCTTCTTTGCTCCGCCTGATCAATTTTTTGCAAGGCCGCGTTGGTGCACATCTTGTACCTCCTCATTTGGTCGTTAAGAGCCAACGTCTGATGGTACAACACGTACATGGATTGGAAAGCCTGTCGAAAACAACAAAGATAAGTTTTACAGAAAAATGACATGGCCAACTGAGGGTTAGCATCAATGTTGTTGGTGTTTTTCAGCAAATCTCCTTCCTCATTAATCAAGATAGGAGAGAAGGGATGGGGGTTGTCATCCCTTGGCATATCCAACCCAAGTGAGTCAACAAACTCAATTCCCTCCCAGCTAACCTCCTTCTAAGCCTTCTTTTGGGCTCGTCCCTCTTCAATAGCATGGGAGGTGGTAGGCTTTGGAACCGGGGGAACAACATCGAAGGGTGCTGGATCACCAGGTTTCAGAACCGACTTATTGGTGGTTTGAGTCTTTGCTGGAGCATGCCTCGGAGTTGCCACCTTCTTCTTCTTGGTAACTTGCTTCGCTAAAATTGCAGCAAGATCTACCTTTGAGGGGCCCCATCTCTGACTTGGGGATAAAGGAGTCGGGACTAACTCTGTCAACAGGATGTCTTTCTCTCCCTCGCAGACCTTCAACTAGGAGCTCCTCGATCTTAACTCTTTTGCCTTCAGAAATCACTGCAGCCTTCCCTTTCTTTGATGTCCCGGCCTCCTGATCTGCAGTGCTTTCTCCCTTCCTCCTTAAGATCTTCTTTTTTAGGAAATGTCAGTAGGAAGGTTTGTAGTTTAGGAGAGTCGAAGCATTTCTGTCAGGAACCGCCCAGAGTGCATCCTCTCTCTCTTTGGACCAAAGTTTCTTAAGTCTCTATAATTGGATCGGGAGTTGCAAAAAGAATCATCACATTCATCGTCAAGGGAAAATACAAGAATATTACACTAGCAAATTAATACTAACATAAGCTACCCATCTCGGTCGGAACCGGAGAAAGGTCAATATTCTCGTTTGGGGCATAATTCCATCTCACAACAACGTGAAGATCGGCCCATTTTTCGGAGTTAGGAAGTGACTTAATGATCTGAGCTTTATTTGGCAGGGTCGCCAAGAAATAACGCCCATATGTTTGGTTCTGAGACATTAAGTATATGCCAAACAAATCCCCAACCGTGAAAGCCAATCCGTGCTTTCTCTTTAGCTCGTAAGCACCATTTATTATCCAGTAGCTATTGGCTGTCAATTGGTCCGGAGCTAGCCTATCGGCAAAGAGTACGGTTTGGATAAATCCGTTCATTGAAATCGGACGTCACCCTCAGTAATGGCCAATAAGGGCACATTGATATGATTCGGGCCGTAGGTCAATTCCTTCCCCTTTGGGTGAAGTGAAAAATCCACACTTGGGGGATCCTATATTTCTTGGCAAAGGCCTTGAGGCCACTAGCCCCTTCAGTAAAGTAGGGAAGGTAGGGGCACGGTGTCTCTTTTTTCTTTTTAGACGACGTTGCCCCCTCTTAACCCTTTGGATCCCCACCTTCTAGCTGCTCAGTGGAGTGCGGAATCGAAACCCTAGAAGTATCAGGATTCGGGACCGTTCCACTAAGATTTGGGCCACCTTGTCCCCCCATAAATCTCAGCAATGATCGCTCGTTCAATAGCCGCTGAAGCATTGGCATCGGATGTGGTGTTTGCACTGGAGCTAGGTTCGAATGTAACCTCTTCCACTTCATCTGACGGCTCCCATTCTGAAAGGTTATCGGATGGCGTGGCCTCAGAGTCATCAATAAAATCGTCAAGATTCACAGGTGCAACTTTCTCAAGGGAGGGAGGGAGGGATGGCCTGAAGAGGGGGCATATTTATTGGCTCTTTAAAATTGTGGTCCACAGTTACAAGCATCCGACAGAGATTCTTCTGAGCGGACAGCCTTTCTAGGATTCCGTTTAACTTGGCACAGAAGGCTCTCAGAAAAAAGCTCTCTGAGTCTGAATTATCCTATCCGGAAGAGATCTAGATTACTGGAGACGCCAGACCTATCACAGTACATGGGTAAAGACCATTAACTATATGCAAAGGTTAAAATGTTCAACAAATTGAAGCCTAGCACTGCCCATCCATCGAGCAATCGAGATCTCAGGGTTTAATCTTCATAGGAAACCCTCTGGCATGTAAAGGGAGTCTATTTCTACATCGAGCACTAGGGTCTTCTACTGTTGTTCGGTATTGTTTTAAACCTATTGATAGAAGACACTATTCATCATCTTCTTCCTATGGACAACTATTCATCTACGCCCTATGGATACAGAAGTGACTATTCATCTCCCGAACCAGAGGATGCAAACAAAGGATGCTCAAAACCTCGAAAATCGTTCCCCAAAAACATTCAAAAATGCAAAGGAAAGCAAAAATCGAGAACAAGGGGACGGTCTATACCTGGAAACCTACAGGAATCTGGAAAAGAGCACCTTAATCCTTGCAAAATCGTGAAGAACACCTGTGAGATTTTAGAGAGAGAGAGAGAGCGGAGAGAGAAATGTTATCTCTTCTTTCTTTTCAATATTTATAGGCAAAGGAGAAGGACGAAGAGGCGGGAGAATTTAAAACAACAGGCGTGGGGGGCACCTGCCTTGATGCGCCCTCCCGGGTGTATGACATGTGGCAGCGAGAGGACAGAATCACCTCGAAACCCTAAGAATCCATCATTGTCCTACCACCTGCTAGTAGGGAATCCTGAATGACACGACCCTTCACGTCTTTTCAAGTCAAACGCTTTAAGCCGTCGATTGACACGTCACAAAATCCCATTGGGCCCAAGTACATTAGTGACAGGCCGTCATAAATGAAGCTTATCTCAAAAAGCCTGGGGCTCAGATCACGGACCGACAGGTCAATCCCATCACCAGGAGCATCGGTTGAAGGGATTGAGGGGCTATTGTAGGGGTTTGAATATACCAAGCAGTGTCAAGAAGCTGGCAGATATCGTCTGGTTAGGTCTTGATTGAAACCTCCGAAGGGATACCTATTAGGGATCTTTCGGTAGATAGGGACCTTCCAGTCCGCCACCGCAGATAGTACTGGCTTAGGTTGTTCTGATAATGTTGAAAGACTGAAGGGATACTGTTTGGGGACCCTTCGGTTGAAAGTTCATTACTAGCCCAAACCAAGGAAATGGTGGTGCCAATAATGGCTCGACCGAGAGGTCAAGCAACCAGGCTCATCACGAGAATCACCCCAGCGGCTGACTCAACAAAGAAGTTAATGCCTATGATCATGACAAATGACGTCATCCGAACGGTTTATGCTATGCGTCGTGATATCATATGAAGCATGTGCTTGTGGCATATTCGATCGGACTCATTATCGTGACGTCAGCCGAGCAGTTATCTCACGTGACAGGTAAAATCGCACTTGGAAAGCAAGCCATGGCTCACCTATAAAAGGTAAACTTCATCAGAAGAGAAAGGTACGCACAAATCTCCTCTCAAACCCTAGATCTAAACTTCTTCTTCCTCTACTAACTTGACTATCCGAGTGCCATTTTGGACTCTGCGGTCCAGTCCGGGACTAACGGTGTGTTGAGTGTGCAGGCCTAGAAGTACCTGAGTGAGAGAGCATCATCTACATCATCGATTATCATCAGGAAGGACTATCTGAGAAAAAGGGCTCCACAGTCACAAACTTGGAAGGAAAAAAGAGAGGAGCTTTGGTGAAAAAACAATGCACATAAACTTTGCTTGATAAGTTTGTTTGAAGTATTATTAGTTTCTAGTTTTCTGAATTTATGTAGTAATTTGGAGCATATGGATGGACACTTTGAAAATTTTGAACTTAGGAAAGGAAAAATGGGTATTAAATTGGGGAAACACGAAAAGGTAGACATGTTTAACCCTACTTATATCCAAACGAATGAAGGTAAATAAATGGTTTTGCCAAATTGATGTTAGCCATTTTTATACCTATTTTTCCAATTGAGCCCTTTGGGTGTAGATTATTGCTCTCACCGTTACAGTCATTTTTGTTTTTTTATCGGATGTTGATATTTTGTGCAATTACTAAAATGCCCTTATTAGACTTATCATATTTTTCGTTTGTGCTATTTTTATGTACTCTCTTTTGTCCACTTGTGTAAGGGCATTTTAGTCAAAATAGTAGCTTGATAAGAACAAAACTAGCCTAATAAAACAAAAGTAGCCTAAAAAAATGAAAATGATTTTGGCACTCCCTCTTTTGAGTGCCAAGATCAATTTCCAAAAACAGTTGAATAAGGACAAAAATGAAAAAATGACTTTTAGCAAAGTCATGAGGGAAACTTACCCTACCTAACAAAATAGATAAAAAGAGAGATGCTTATATGATCACAATAAATTTACAAACTTGCGCCAAAAAAAAATAATAGTGATTTGGGCACTACACAATTGATTTTGGCACTATTTTGGCATTAGTGCCAAGATCAAATTGAAGAGTACGAAAATCAATTTTTGAAAACAAAAATAAAAAATGAATGAAGACATAGATGAAAAATGACTTTTACCAAAGTGATGAGGGAAACTCACCCAAACAAAATGTAAAAGAGATACGCTGATATGATAATAATAAATTTACAAACTTGTGCAAATATATTCAACCATAAAATAACTCGATCAGTTGGTATTTTACAATTGGTACTATCTCTGTCCCAATTTTATAGTCTCTCGTTCTATTCTAACCAGATAAAAAAACGATTATATCTTTCAATCGATAATACATTTTATATGCAATATGGACCTTGTTTGATAGATCTTGATTTAATCTAATAAACAAAGTGTTCAAAATCACCTAAAACATTGTAGATTATAAGATATAATACTTTGAAAAGTGGCACGAACTCCCATAAGAGACTATAAAATTGGGAACGGAGGAGTATTATTTACAATTACGGTTCCAAACAAAGGGCACGATACTTGTGCTCGGCACGAGCCCTTGCAACTAGTCTTATACAAGGGGTATACCAAAAAATCAAGAACAATGTAATATATATCAACTATAGGATTCAGTACAAAATAATCATATTTTAACCAACATGCATATTCATGGCAAGACAAAGTTGGTCTCCTTGTACATACGTAGGGCTACAAAACGAAGGCCAATCGTAGTCGACCACTT
This sequence comes from Vaccinium macrocarpon, assembly GCA_022606695.1. Lineage (NCBI taxonomy): Eukaryota > Viridiplantae > Streptophyta > Magnoliopsida > Ericales > Ericaceae > Vaccinium > Vaccinium macrocarpon. The sequence continues at coordinate 22,869,683 of CM040170.1, read as the reverse complement.
GTACATATGCTTTGATTGGCTTACGTTTTGGCCTTGCGATAATTTTTGTAATAGAAAGTATCAATAATCATTTTTGTAATAGAAAGTATCAATACAAAAAAAGAAAATCTTTCAAAACAATACTTGTTGCTTGACCTGTTGATGACTTGGAGGCCACTTTTCGAGCAGATGCTACTTGGAAGGTACATTACCATTTGCATAATAATAACCAAATAGAAAAGAAGAAAGTTGCTCATTTATTAGCACACATTGCGTTACTGTCCAGGACTTGTCCTTCCTCCAAAATTTTGAATTCTTGTGGGCTTATAACAGTTTTTAAAGTGGAGACTAAAAAGTTAGCTTTTTGTTCAACAATGCTTTACACACGCATACTAATGCATTTGGTTTACAAACTATTGTAAATTACGAGTATTTTTGTGAGTCTTGCAAGTGGAGTGGTAGCTCATTGGTAAGTACTAGGTATTCCCAAACATTTGATTCAGGGTTCAAGTTTCACTAACAATAATGGATTTAATTTTATCCCGACCAAAAAAAAAAAAAAAACTTGTGGAAAATGTTCTTAAATTTTTACCCCCTAAAGAATCTCAATTTGTTCGAGAAACACGTGCAAAGTTGTCAAAAAAAATACATCAATTATTCTTCTTCTTTTTTTCGGTAAAGAGGTAGAAATGCATTAAATTAAATCACCGGCCCAAAATCAGTAAACACCTTACACCTACAAAACCATCGGCCTACAAAACCGCTAGCCAAGAAAAACCACATACAAAAACTAACACCAACAAAAAAAAGAAGAAGAAACAACTAATAAGCTCACCGGTGTCAGAGGCTTAAAACTGGTGCCATCGCCGCCGTTGTCACGCTGTCGGCGCTGCTCGCTGCTGATGTTAGAGGCTTAGATTCGAATGTAGAATTCTTTGAGATGTACGAAATTGTATGTAAACAAACAAATTGAGAAAGAATGGATCATGACTAACAAGCTCCAAATTCTTAGAATAGATAGAATTTCAAGCAGTGTGTCTAAGTCCCAATATAGCTGATCATTCGAATGAAAAATTAATATAAAAATAGCCCAGGCGGCCAGCTAGCTTCAGAATTTGGTGAGCGAGTGAGAAAGGATAGTGATGATGATCAATTAAACAACTAATAAGTTGTGTAATCTCACACACCTTCACCCATCGATAGGTTATAAATTAAGCAACATCCAAAACATGTGTCCTGATGGGCCACCCCACCTACATACATGTCACACACATACACATGTGATATATATATATATATATATATATATATATATATATATATATATATATATATATATATATATATATATATATATATATATACACTTCACGCTTAAAAGAACATATAAAAAAAAATCTCACTCTTCCGGGCCCCAATGTGATGTTTCGAACTGTTGAGCTTGTTTAAATGAGTAAAATAAAAGGTTTTGTAAAATTTCAGCTCAATCGGATATCGGTAAGTACCTGGTCCAAACAACTTTAAAAATAGTAGTTCCTATCACAGTTTTTGCAAAACTATTTAGATCAAGCACCTGCCGATATTCGATTGAGCTGAATTTTTGTAGGATCTCCTATTTTACTCATTCAAACATGATCAACGGTTATGGATAAAAAAAAAACATGATCAACGGTTTGGAACATCACAGTGGGACTTGGAACAAAATTGAGTGTTTTTTTAAGTGTGAGGGGAACTAACCCTTATATATATAATATAATTCTTTCGTAGTCTCCATATATATATATATATATATATATATATATATATAATTCTTTCGTACTCTCCAACCTTGGCAGTTTACGTCATCATTTAAATATTGATATATATTTTTTGGACATTAAATATTGATATTCAAAGATAACTTATTACAATAAGCTGACTCAGATGTATTACTATTATGTATGTCATCGTCATCACGCTCGATAAATAGGTTTGTCATTTGGCAGCAATAAGTAAGCTGCAGGGGCTTTATTCTCCAATCTCTCTATTTCAATTTTCACTCTTGGGGGCAATTTGAATTTTTTCGATTGTTAACTGTAGGACTAGGAAATCAATCAAATTGTGCACTAGTTGGTCCGGACACCTTATTCTATATATGACATCAAATAATCCATAGGTTTACCTTAATTTGTAAGTGAAGAAGTGTAAAACAGAGTCATTAACTCCGTTAATGATCTGTTAAGATGGTTGAGGTGTTGTGACTGTTTAAGTTTTCTGTTATGTTAGTAGGTCGGTTAGGAGGTCAGTTTGTATAAAAAGGGGTTTCAGGTTTCATTTGTAGGCATTGAACAAGTAATCAAATGAGATTGAAATTGAGAGAGAGAAATGTTTGCAAGATCATTAGTTCGTAAATTTCTTTATGGTATCAGAGCCTTAACGACGAGAGTTGGTTGATCCTGAGGTAAATCATCTGTCTCAGTGAATGTGGTTTTGTTAATCGATTCAACAATCGATTTTCAATTTTCTCGATCTCAGTATCTTCGGTTTGCAAAAATTAGGGTTTTCGATTCTTGAAAAGTTAGGGTTTCAAAGTGTTTCAAGATTGTTAATTGAAAATGGTGAATACAGCTACAACAACAGTTAGTGTACCTTCCTTTTTGGCATTTCTTGTCTCCAATTTTCATTCACTTGTCACGATTAAGTTGGATTCCTCGAATTATCTACTGTGGCGCATTCAAGTGGAGAATGTGATACGAGCAAATGACTATTGTGAGTATCTTGAGGGTACGGTTGAATGTCCTGCTCCACAGGTCAAAGATGCAAGTGGAAATCTGGTCGTTAATCCTGATTATTCTCTGTGGAAACTCATTGATACTCAACTACTTTCTTGCTTGACTGCTTCCTTGTCCCAATCTACTCTGCCGTATGTGTTAGGGCTTTTTCACACTCATGAATTGTGGACATCTTTGTTAAATCGATATAATTCGTTGACCAAAAATCATGTTCAAGAATTGAAGTGCAAGTTGTATAACCTCAAGAAAACGTCAACAATGGAAGCTTATGTTGATCTTGTTAAAGAGTTCTCTCAGAAGTTGGCTGCCGCAGGGAGTCCTATGAGTGATGATGACCTAATTTTTCATCTCTTCAGGGGATTACCTCCTGTATTCAATGGTTTTAAGTCTGCCGTTCGAACAAGAGGAAGTTCTATTACCTTTGATGAGGTCATAACTATGTTATATGGTGAGGATTTACAACTTCTACAAGATTCTGGTATAGAACCTGAGGTTACATCTGTTCTTATGGCTACACATGCCAATAATTCTACTGTCAAAGAGGTTCATTCATCAGGAAACCAAAATCCTTTTAAGAACTTCAATGTTCCTGTGAGTATACCAATGGTTGGTCAGTCAGATGGTTCTACACAGTTTGGTCAATCTCAATCTCAGCACAACTTTCTGCCACAACAACAAGCTACTTATCAGTATCAGAGAAATGTCTCCAGAGATAGAGGGTTTAGAGGTGGCAAGAGTACTAGGCAACCATGTGCCATTTGTGGAAGAACCAATCATATAACCTCATATTGCTACTACAAAAGTCAAGTTCAACCTAATGATCAGATCAATGGTCAATGGAGAGCAGTTTGGTCAAATGGTTATGTTGTTCAACCATCATATCAAGGATAGTTTGGTCAATACCAATTTCCTGTTCAACAACAGTTCCAAGGTTCTTGTCATGCCCTCAATTTTAATAACCAAATACATACAATTTCCATGTAGGATATGACCAAAGTCAAACAACTTTCCTTAATAAGGTCAAAATCAAAATACAATGAGTTTTAGTCAATGAAACCCGTACCCATGCATAAGTAACAAAAAATCTTAAAGTTATTACATATATCGAAGTTTTGTTAAAAATCAAGAAAGTAGGGATTACTAGATCATCTCCCAAAATACATAAGCTATGGAGATAATAAAATAACTTCATGATCAAACAAGCTTCATGCAATGCTTCCACACTCCAAGCATCCAACACATGCTCCTTGATGTGTACCTGAAAATTGATAGGTTGAGCTACACTAGCCCAGTAGAAAACCATTCTACAAACGCTAGGTGTATGAAGTATGATATATGCACATAAAGGTGGATACCAAAAATGATTTTGAGCAAGTACAACAAGGAGGACTAAAGCAAGGAGTTAATGATTACAAAATGTTCGTGTGTCTAAGAAGTACCAAAGTATCCACAATAAATCAAGTATCCAACACTTCCTTCCTAATCGTATTCAAATGTATTGTGTCCAATTTTTCAAGAAAATATCTCATCTTTCACGCAGAACTTCATTCTCAAACATTTCACAAAATTACCATTTGTCTCTAATAGGGACATAATCCCTTTGCCAGATTTCATGGGCTCCGAACACCCCTGCCGGATTTCGTGGGCTCCGAACACCCATGGCCAGGGACACACCGAAAGGTGGCCCTAGTATTAGATTTTCCTTCCGAGTCTTGTGGGCCTCGTGGAACCCATATCCGAGTGAACACAAATAATTCTCTAGTCATCATGTCCATTTCAACAAACTCGTGTCCCTTAAGCGTGTCCAAAACATTCGCACAACTCATTTAGATCAAACCACATGTTTATACAAGTTTTCTTTTATAAGGAAGTTAAGCGTAAGTTGAAAAATCAAGGAAAATAACCAATCATACAAAGGTAGGCTAGAAAAGGGTATTTCGGTCATTAAGGAAGTGTACGATGATCATATACCAAGTATAAAACCCAACAAGTCAACCAGAAGGTCAAAAGAGGAAGACAAATAAATTCTATTTTTTTTTGTACCGGTTGAAAGAACAATTTTTTCTGATTTTTCAAGTCTGTACCGGTAGAGCACTTTTGTGTCTAGCGGTAGAAAGAGCAAATTTTCTGCACGAAAGGTGCCCGACCAACAGCTTTTCCCTAACGAAAGGGGGGTTCCAACCCAAGTCAAATTTGGGGTTTTAAACACCAACAAAACATGGAACAAAAGTATATCAACTACCAATTTATAGATCTAGCAACCAATCAAATGGAAACCAAAGTCAATCAAACAAAACCCATTTCAATGGAGATTTTCAAGATCCAAAACCCATTTATGGAGACTTTCAAGTTTAACTAGAAATTTGCAGGTAATCCAAAGATATATGCAACAAATCAACAAAATACAACTAGAGAGTGTAGAAATTTGTCCCCTACCTCAATGATTTAGCTTCCCTTAAGTGAGAAATGAAACCCCAACTCTTGTTTTCTTGAATCCCAACCGAAACCCACCTCCTCCGAGCAAAATCCAACGTACCCGGACTCTAAATCATGCGTAGATGAAGGATTCATGGTTGGATCTTGAAGTATTTGAGTGAGAGAGGTTGATTTTGTGGAGAAATTGGAGAAAAGTTTGAAGAGGGACAAGACAGAAAGAGCCGGCTGTTTTTAGAGAGAGAGAGGAGTTGTGTTTTTAACAAAAAAATCAGCCATACATTAAGATATATACACTCCACTAATAGCACTCACACCCCTAGTGTTTCTAATGCATTATAAAGACACCCAAGAGCATATACTAACTACACATCAACCCATATCACTCTATTTTCATTTTCTCACATTTCCCCAATGTTATTCCCGGAATAATGTATAAAAATACGGGTCCTTACAGTTCTGCACCTCCTAATGCTCAAGGATAGTTTAATCAACCACAGTTTCTTCAGTCACAATTTCCTCAATCTCAGAATGGTTACTCTCAGTATCCTCAATCACAACATGTTCAACCTCAATTTGCTCCACCACAATTTGCTCCATCTTAGTATCCTCAATCACAGCAGCAGCAACCCTCAAGGCAGTCATTGAGTCAACCTCAATCACTTTTTACTGGGGCTTACCATGTGCAAAACATGATACCAAGTTCTTCTGGAGTTCCAAAAGATTTTCAGTTAACATCATCTTCTCTTGTTAATGCTAGAGGAGTGTCACAAGCACAACCTTGGTATTTTGACTCTGGGGCCACTCATCACATCACAAATAGTTTGCAAAGCCTAGATATTGCTCAGCCTGCAGCGTCTGGAAATGGAATTATGGTTGGTAATGGGAATAATATCCCTATTTCTCACACAGGACAAGGTCTTCTTCCTACTCCTTCTTCTTTATTTTGCTTATCTCATGTTCTTCACTCTCCTCAAATCACACACAATCTGCTCTCTGTTTATCAATTTGCCAAGGACAATAATTGTTTACTTACATTTGATTCCTCTGGTCTTGTAATACAGGACAAGACCTCTCATCAAATTCTGTTCAAGGGCCCTTGTCACAAGGGACTCTATCCAATTCTGAGCTCCTATAATCAGTCGTCTTCTATTTCTTCATCTCCATCAACATTTTCACCTATTGCTCTTGTTAGTACTTCTACATCTGGTATAGATTGGCATAACAAATTAGGACATCCTAGTAGTGTCCTGTTTAATGCATTAATAAAGCAACATGATCTTCTTGTTTCTAAACCATTTGTTAGTAGTTGTTCTTGCTGCAACATGGCTAAAAGTCATAAGCTTTCATTTCCTGTATCTCAAACTATTAGTTCTGCCCCATTTGAACTTGTTCACATGGATGTATGGGGACCTTCTCTTGTACCTTCTAATAAAGGGTTCAAATATTATCTTCTTGTTATTGATGACTATACTAGGTATTCTTGGATGTTTCCACTTCATTACAAATCTGAAGTCAAGTATGCTATCTCTAATTTTAAAGCATACGTTCATACTCAGTTTCATACACAAATTCAAGCATGTTGAAGTGATAATGGGGGTGAGTTTGTTAATCATTTTCTTCTTAACTTGTTTCTTACTTCTGGTGTGATACATCAAACATCTTGTCCACATACTCCTGAACAAAATGGAGTAGTGGAAAGAAAACATAGACATCTCATTGAAATGACTATCACTCTTCTTCTGCAGAGTAAATTGCCAACTAAATTCTGGCTTGAGGCCTTGACCACTGCTATTTACTTAGCAAACAGACTACCTCATTCTTCTCTTCAGTTCCAGATACCTTATAGTCTATTGTTTCATGAAAAACCTGACTATAACTTCTTGAAACCTTTTGGTTGTAGCTGTTTTCCATGGCTTCAACCTTATAGAGCTAACAAACTCACACCCAAGTCTCTTCATTGTGTCTTTTTAGGCTATTGTCCTGCAACAAAAGGTTACAAATGCTTTGATCCTATTACATCCAAGGTCTATGTTTCTAGACATGTAAGGTTTGTTGAATCTGAATTTCCTTACACTAGTCTTCTTCAGTGTTCTGATACATCTTCTGCCACAGTTAAGTTCAACCCTTGTCTCACATCTTTTGATGATATAGACATTCCTGTTTCTCTTCCTTCTTTGAATTCTTCCTTAAACACTACTTCCTCATCTGATATTTGTGCTGTTTCTTTACCCACTGGATCTGATAATTTTTTTGATACTGCATCTCTAGTTGTTCATACCACCTTCTCTGATGCTTGTGCAGTCTCTTTACCTACTGAATCTGATCCTTCTTTTGCTGCTTTACTTACTTCTGCACCATTTGCAGTCTCTGTTCCTATAAATGTTCAGTCATCACCCATTCCTTCTTCTAATAGTCATCCCATGACCACTAGATCCAAAAATGGCATTTCCAAACCCAATCCTTTATTTGCTTTGTCTGTTCAATCTTCTTTTCCTTCTAACTCTTCTCTTGACCTATTTGAGTTAGAACCAACTCATTTTTCCACAGCCATTAAATTTGCAGACTGGCAAAAAGCTATGGCCACAAAGTACAAAGCTCTGGTTGATCAAAATACATGGTCCTTAGTTCCCCCTCCTAGTCATGGGAATATCATTGGATGTCAATGGATCTATAAGATCAAACGTCATTCAGATGGCAGTGTTGCCAGATATAAGGCCCGTTTGGTGGCCAATGGTAATCAGCAGTATGAGGGGCTCGATTATGGTGAAACATTTAGTCCCATACTCAAACAACCCACATTCAGGGTCATTCTTAGTCTAGCTGTGCATCATCAGTGGAAAATTCATCAACTTGATGTCACCAATGCCTTTCTACATGGTGAGTTAGATGAGGAAGTTTATATGAAACAACCTCTTGGTATCAACATTCCTCATATCCTAATTACGTGTGCAAACTTAATAAGGCCTTGTATGGATTAAAACAAGCTCCTAGAGCTTGGTTTGCTGTTTTTTCTGGATTTCTCATTCGTCAAGGCTTCACCAGTAGCAAGGCAGATACATCTCTATTTGTTCGTATCAGTTCTTCTCAAGTTACATATGTTTTGGTATACGTTGATGACATCTTGATCACTGGGAATGACATTTCCTATATTTTTGCCCTTATTGAGACTCTTGGTACAAGATTTGTCATGAAAGACTTGGGCATCCTTAGTTACTTTCTTGGGATTGAGGTCATTTCCCATGGTTCTAGTGTTCTCTTGTCTCAAGCAAAATATACATTCGATTTGTTGTTAAAGGCTGGAATGGGCGACTGTAAATCAAGTGAATCTCCAACATTTGTTAAGCCTACACTGTTTGATCCTGATTCTTTGTTCTCTGATCCAACTTGGCATAGGACTGTCGTGGGATCTTTACAGTATTTAACTATTACAAGACCAGAAATTTCCTTCGCCGTTAATCATGCCTGTCAGCACATGCACTCTCCTAAACAAAGTGACTTTGTGGCTGTGAAACGCATTCTGCAATATCTTAGAGGTAGTCTTCATCAAGGTCTTGTTTTTCGGCCTGGGCCTTTGCTTCTTTCTGCATTTTCTGATGCAGATTGGGCAGGTGATCGAATGGATAAGCGCTCCACAACAGGGTTTTGTGTTTTTCTGGGGCCTAACTTGGTGTCTTGGAGTGCTAAGAAGCAGCCTACGGTCGCTCGATCATCCATTGAAACTGAATATAGGTCCTTGGCTTTGGCTGCAGCTGATGTTTCTTGGATCCAACAGATTCTTCATGATGTGGGGGTGAATGTGGTTCTTCCAAATCTTATTTGGTGCGACAATATGTCTGCCATCTCATTGGCTTCTAACCCAGTTTTCACGCTCACACCAAACACGTTGAGGTCGATTATCATTTCATTCAGGAGAAGGTTTTGAGAAATCAAATCAAAGTCCTGCATATTGGTTCTCAAGAACAAGTTGCTGACATTTTCACCAAACCTCTCGCCGTTGATAGGTTTCAATTTCTTCGCTCCAAATTAATGGTGATTGATACTCCCATTAGTTTGCGGGGTGGTGTAAAACAGAGTCATTAACTCCGTTAATGATCTGTTAAGATGGTTGAGGTGTTGTGACTGTTTAAGTTTTCTGTTATATTTTCCGTTATGTTAGTAGGTCGGTTAGGAGGTCAGTTTGTATAAAAAGGGGTTTCAGGTTTCATTTTTAGGCATTGAACAAGTAATCAAATGAGATTGAAATTGAGAGAGAGAAATGTTTGCAAGATCATCAGTTCGTAAATTTCTTTAAGAAGTACTTCACTTTCAACCCTCATGTTCTATTTAGATTTAGCTACACAATTCCCATTTATGTGTCACATGAGGAAAAGAAAACAAACGTGAACAAAGTTGACAACAAAATTAACGGGGAAAAAAAATTATCTCTACCAATCTTCGGATTGTGCATCTTTTAGGTTTAATTAAATACTGGGAGTCGGTATCCACTAAGCCTAAAATAACACGTCAGCTGACCCAACATGGGGTCACTTGTGCATTTTTTTAAAAAAAGTTTTGTATCCTTTTTAAGTTATATCTCTCAGGTTTCATAGAAGAATTGTTCCGAAATATCTGTGTAGCTATCTACATTTTGACTACTAAACCTTGAAATTGGAGCTTTAGAGCATCTCCAGCCGTATACCTTTTATTCCCGTCAAATTTGAGTGAAAATTGTGGAGTCCTTTTTCTTTGGTAATTCTTCCTGACGATGACCAACGACGAAAATGAGATCCTCTCTCTCAAGTTTTGCCTAAACTTGCACACTCAACCCACCGGATTGGACCGTTGAGTCCAGAACAATACTCCAACGGTCAAGTTAGTAGAGGAAGAAGATGAAGTGTAGATCTAGGGTTTAGGGGGGGTGTTGCGTACCTTTGCTAGGTGATCATGTTTACCTTTTATAGGTGAGCCTTGGCTTGCTTTCCAAGCATAGCTATACTCGTCACGTGACTTAATTGTTCGACTGACGTCACGATAACGAGCCTGGAGGAATATACTGCGAACGCATGCTTCCAGTAAAATCTTGACGCGTGTCATAACCGCTCGGATGACATCACTAGTCATGATCTTGGTTTGTTACTCGCACATGCAGCATTAACTGCTCTGCTGACTTAGCATCTGATCTTTCGACATACCCAGAGAGTCCCTCAAAGACAGTCTCTTGGAGACGATCAATGAGGTGTCTCATTATGTGAACAAGGTGCTTGGTATATCCGGACCCCTACAATAGCCCCTCGACCCCTCTGCGCCGTTTACTCTCCATAGGAGGGGTCGAATACTCGGATGCCGAGTAGGGTCCGAAACGAGCCCCAGACTTCGAGATAAAGCTCATAATTAGATTCCTAGCCAACTTCTCTCCCACTTGGGGTCTGCCACGTGTCCCCTAAGAGTAGGTATTCAATGGTGATGTGATAGCTGTAGTCATGTTGCGCCATAAAACCTTGTTCCAACTCCTTTTTTGCACTTTTCTGCTTATTTTCTTGTATTTTCGTCAAGTATTTTTCCCGTTTTTTTTGCGTTTTCTGGGTTTGAGTTTTTCGAAGATGAACAGTCATCTTCAACCTGTTCTTGAGGTTGAAGATGACTCCGAGAGATCTAAGATATAACCCCAACACCTCCTTCGACTATTGATACCGAGGAGCGTAATTTTCACACATGCACTTAGTAATATTCACAAGATCTTGACTGTCAGGTGGGCCTACTGGAAATAGGTAGCTCGACATTGGTTATAGAACCCACTGCATATCGCTAATGGTCTTTCACCATGCATTCTCTTGTTAGGTCTGGCGTCGCTGGTCGTTGAGATCTCATCTGACTCCAAGAGCTCGGATTCCAAAACCTCAAGTATTGCCACCTCCAATATTGCGAGGATCTTCAACAATCTTAGAGCTCGACAAAACCGTTGCAGGGAGATCATAACGTTGGACCACGACTTTGAAGTCCTGATAGATGAGAGGCCCCTTCCATCCATACCACCAAACCCAGCCCATGGTGCCTCTGAGGACCCCATTGACATAGACAACGACGTAGACATCTCGGATGGGTTCCTAGATGATAGTGAGGCTACCGAGTCTGATGACCGGTCAGAATGGGACCCTTCTGAAAAAACAACCACCAGTGCTGAACCATCTACTGTCAGTGTCGATCCCTCGGAGGACAACGTTGCCGCTGAAGGTTGGCAGCTCATCCTCGTCGAGATTGGCATGGAGGTGCCTGAATTTGCTCGGTCATCTGAAAGGGCATCAAGTAGTGGGAAGAAGGAACAACGTTGCCCCTATCTTTGCTACTTCACAACCAGAGAGGCCAGTCTTAGAGCTTTCCGAGATAAGTACGACATTCCGAAAGACGTCAAGGTGACCCTTCATCCGAAGGGCCAGAAGCTCATTTATGGACCGAACCATCTCAACGTCCCCTTAATGGCAATAACTGAGGGAGGGGTTCGGTTTCCAATGAACGAATTCATCTGAGCCTTTCTGAACGCTTATGAGCTTTCTCTAGACCAACTCACTTGTAATAGTTACCGGGTCATCAGCTTGGCCTACTAGATGAAATTGAAGGATGACTTAGATCTTAGCGTTTGGGACCTTCTGGAGATTTACACGGTGTCTCGGAACAAATTGTTTGGGAGATACTTTTTAATGACCTGTCCGAAGAAACAGCAGATCGTGGAGCACCTTCCTGATTCTGAAAAATAGGCCGACCTATAGGTGGTGGTTTCCAGTAACTTTGTTGTGCCCTTTAAAGAGGACCTCTTTCCAGTCCCTACTACAGGAGGGAGCATGGGTCGGTGTTTAATTCATATTATGCCTGTTGCTTTACTTTATATGTTCTTTTTCATTGACCTTTCGGATCATCTTCTTGCAGCTCTATCTCCTATATCTCGGAGACTAAAGAGCATAGGAAGAAAAGGCCGTGTCGACGCACTATACGAAGTATAGGGGAGATTGACTCACGACCTCCTCGGTTACTTGCCGACCTATAGGAGTTGGATAAAAAAGAAGCCCAAGAGGAAGCCAAGGAAAACGAAGGTAAGCCGAACGATTTCTGAGGCCGAACGGTGGCTTTCGGAGGAGCAACCCTTAGAAAACCTCAAAGGACAAGAATGGATCCCCGCTGACAAAGTTTCTCCGAAACCTTCAGACATGATGCCGCCGAAAATTGACCTAAAAGTGAAGCTGGCCGAAATGGCATCTAAGGCGAAGAAGGATGCGTTGAAGAAAGGCACTACTAGCTCCTCGGCTACTCCCGAAAGGTCCCCTGTTGCCACTGTTCATAAAATGATGACGGCTCGGTCAAAATCCATGGCCTCAATTGAGGAGAGGGCGGCTAAGCGGGTAAAAATATCTGAAGTCCACACCATTGAGGATGACCTCCCAGAAGTCAACCGAGGTGCTAATGCAACGTTCATTGTGCAAAAGCTTGGCAGCTCTCAGATTGAGGGCACTTTGCATCCCTTCTCCCCAATTTTGGTGAAGGAAGATGGCAATGTCATCATGGAAGATGATAGTGTTGCCGAGAACACTCGCTTGGCGATGGGGCTTCTGCCGGGGCTAGCTCTGAAGAAAGATCTCGATCTAGTGCCGAACAAGTTAGAAGATAATCTCTTCCATTGTACTGCCCAAATCGTGAAGGTTAGCTCTTCTGTATTCGGGCTCTGAAGAAAGATCTCGATCTAGTGCCGAACAATGAGAACACTCGCTTGTCTTTTTAATACTGATGCTATGTTTTTGGTTTTATAGGCCTAACAATCAATGTTCAAACTTTATGACCAAGCTCTCGACCTCAACACCTTAGCAAAGAAGCTAAAATGCAGAGTTGATGCGACCCTTGAAAAGGTCAGGACAGCCGAGAAGAAGGCTGATGACCTCCGTCATGAGAACGAGAGGCTTAAGGGTGAGCTCGCGAAGATGGCAGACTTGAAGAAAAGAGTTGACGAGCAATTGGAGGAAGAGAGGGTCGGGCATCAGAAAGCCTTAGAAGCTGCAAGAACTGAGGGCCATTTAGTTGGGTTTGATGAAGCTGGTCAGGCCTACGCTGGAGATATTTATACTTTGGTGTAGGAAAGAGAGCGCAAGGGCTTTCACAAAGGGTATATTTTTGTCTACGATGTCTCCGGAATCCCCACTGAGGATCCTTGACGCGAAGTGCCTGAACAGCTAGGTTCCCCGATTGCTGAAGAGGCTTTAGAAGATGATGCCGAAGAGACTCTTGAAGGAGAAGGTGGCGAGGTTTGGGAACATGGAGATAACGCTGAGAAGGTCCCGGGTTCGGAGAAATCCTCTGAGCAAGCCATTCCTTCAGAGAATGAAGAGATTAACGTAACTCAGTAGGATAAGATTTGAGAACTTTGTTTTAATTTTATTTGTTTTTGATATTATTGGACGGCTTCGGACAATTGGAGTTTGTCGTTCCAAATGGTTTTGTAATCCAAAACAGGTTTTGTGAGGATGGCACAAAACAAGTACCACCAAGCCATGCCTCGGTTTCACCAGAGAGGTGAAAGTTTTTGTTGAATGTTGACTTAGGATGTGACCTGAGTATCTTTCATGTTTTGTATGAATGAATGTTTCAACGTTTGGTTTTTTCCGGAGTAATTGATTGGTATGAAAACCTTTTCAATACTTGGAAAAATTATTACTGTTTATGAGAAATGCGTCCACCTAATAGCCCCTGCTTCGGGATAGGTTAGGAAAAATAATTACTCGACTTGTGCCGAAGTAGTATTTTCACTAGAATACGAACATTTTTTTTAATACTTTGAAAGTTTTCCACCGATAGCCCCTGCTCGGGTTGGAACCGAAGCAACAGGAAGTGGCATGAAAATTTTCCAACACTTGGAAATTTTTTCCATTGATAGCCCCTGCATGGGACGAATCAGAGGAACAGTTGCTCGGATTGGAACCAAAGCAACAGGAAATGAATGAAAAATTTTCAACACTTGGAAAAATTTTCCACTGATAGCCCCTGCTCAGGAGAAATAAGAGGAACAGTTGCTCGGATTGGAATCAAAGCAACAGGAAGTGGAATGAAAATTTTCCGACACTTGGGAAAATTTTCCACTGATAGCCCCTGCATGGGACAAATCAGAGGAATAGTTGCTCGGATTGGAACAAAAGCAACATGAAATGGAATGAAAATTTTCCAACACTTGGAAATTTTTTCCACTGATAGCCCCAGCTCGGGACAAATCAGACAAACGAGACTTCAGGCACCGGGCCTAAGTTATTTACAAGGTATTAGTAGGAACACCGAACCTTGATAGTTATTTTAATAAAGTAATCCAAATAGGCAACAGTTGTAGCGAAAGATTCTCTTTTCATTCATTAGCTGACCACCGTAAGTAACATGAGCAAAGGGGTAAAACAAGCAGCCTAAATATATTTTCGTCTGACAAAATTTTTCCTAAGCATAGAACTTCCCAAGCTTAGTGGCATTCCAGGGGTTGCCGATAGGTGTTCCATCCATCTCTGCTAACTTGTATGACCCATGTCCGGCCTTTGCAATTACACGGAAGGGACCCTTATAGTTCGGTTTGAACTTAGTTTTCTTGGACTTTTGGACCACTTCCCGAAGGACTAGGTCGTCGATGTTGAAGGGTCTTATCCGGATGTTCTTGTTGTATCCTCTGGCAACCTCTTGTTGATACGAGGCATGTTTCAAGTGTGATTCTTCCCTGAGCTCTTCAGCTAGGTCGAGCTCCCTATCCATGGCTTCATTGTTGGTCGGCACATTGAAGTTCTCTATACGAGCTGTTGGGATTAGGGTGGCTAAGGGGAGAACAGCTTCCATGCTGTAAGCCATAGAGAATGGTGTTCGGCCAGTTGAGCGCCGTCGTGTAGTTCGATAGCCCCAAAGAACTTTTGGGAGTTCTTCAGCCCACTTACCTCTCTTCAAAGTTAGGCGTCTCTTTATTCCAGCCGATATGGTTTTGTTTGATGCTTCGGTTTGCCCATTTCCCTGGGGGTATGACACCGAAGAGTGAAAGATCTGAACATTGTGCTTTTTGCAGAGCTTCTTTATCGCTTTGGCCACAAATTGGGTCTTGCTATCCAAAATGATAGCATAAGGGACACTGAAGCAAGAGATGATATTCTTCCTAAGAAATCGTTCTACGTCAATAGCAGTTATAGTGATGAGGGGCTCGGCCTCCACCCGTTTGGTGTAGTAATTAGTTGTCGTTATCAAGTGTTTAAATCCACCGGGTGCTGTCAGGAGCTTTCCCACTATGTCTAGTTCCCATTGTGCGAAGGGCCAGGGGCTGGTTATAATTTGTAAGGCTTCGGCATGTTCAAGCAAATGAGAGGCGTGTTTTTGGCATTGTTCACAGTTCTTGGCGTATTCCTCGGAGGTCTTCTTCATTTTCGGCCACCAGTATCCCTGAGTAAGAGCTCGGAGATTGAGAGACCGTTTGCTAGAGTGGCACCCACTACGTCCCTCATGGAGTTCCTGGAGGGTACTTTTTACTTGTGAGTCGTGTACGACCTTCAAGTCAGGGCCAGTGAAAGACCTTTGGTACATCTTATCATTCGGATCCAAGTAGAAGTAGGAAGCTTTGCATCTGATTCTGTGAGCTTTCTTCTTGTCTGTTGGGAGCTTCTCATGCTTGAGGAAAGCATAAATGTCATCCATCTAGCTTGGGCCGAGAGATATAGTTAGCACTTCCTTTGTCTCATGCCCAATGCTCGGATTCTCTATTTCTCTGAGGAGAATGGTTCGGTTACGGGAAACCGCACAGGCCGTTGCTAGGGAGGCCAGAACGTTCGCATGGGTGTTTCGCTCTCGACCAACCCACTAAATTTCAACTGAGTTGATCTCCTTTATTACCTCCCAAACTTTATCATAATACTTCACCATTCTTGGGTCTTCCAAACTATATTGATCTTTGATTTGGTTAACAGTCAGCTGTGAATCGCTATAAACCTGCACTGTCTCAGCACCTAATTGTTTAGCCATCTTTAGTCCAGAGACTAGTGCTTCATATTTAGCTTCGTTGTTTGACGCCGGAAATCCAATGCTTAACTCATTCTCGTGCATGATACCTTCCGGCAAGATGAGCACGATGCCGGCGCCAACTCCTTAGCTATTCGATGCTCCGTCAACATGTAAACGCCATACTTCTCCTTAAAAGATTCTCCATACTTTGCCTTTTCTTTCTTCCGTAGGTTTCTCGGCATCCACCAGAGTTCCTAGAGTTTCTTCGAGCAACTTTAAGATGGTTTCAGAGTTGTCTCTAAGCTCAGGTGTCAGTTCGGCGATAAAATCATTCAGAGCCTATCCCTTGATAGCTGTTCAGGGTTCATACCGAATATCAAAATTCCCTAATTCCAAGCCTCATTTTGAAATCTGAGTTGAGAGGTCAGCTTTTTTTAGCACCGTCTTCAAAGGGTACTTGGTGATCACAATGATGGTGTGGGCTTGGAAGTAAGGCAACTACTTTCTTTTTGCCGTCACAAGAGCTAAACTAGCTTTTCTAGCGGGAGGTACCTTGTCTCGCAGGGAATCAAAGTTTTGCTGGAGTAGTAGATGGGCTGGAAATTAACCCCTTCCTTCCTCACAAGGACCGAACTGACGGCGTAAGCGGATACCGATAGGTAGAGGTAGAGGTCTTCTTGATCAACAGGCATCATGAGGAGGGGAGCTTTGGAGAGATATTCCTTTAGCTAGCCCAACGCTCGGTCACATTCCTCGGTCCATTGGAAACTCCTTTTGCTTGTTTTCAAGGACTCGAAGAAAGGTCGGCACAGATCCGAAGATTGGTTGATAAACCTATTGAGCGCCGCGGCTATGCCCATGAGCCTTTGAACTTCCTTGATGGTGCTCGGAGATCTGAGGTTTTGGATTGCAGATATTTGCTTTGGATCTGCCTCAATGCCTCTTCAAGTAACCATGTACACAAGGAATTTGCTCGAACCGACACCAAATGCACACTTTTCGGCATTGAGGCGCAGTTTGTGTTTTTTCATTATGGCAAATTTTTTGACAAGGTGCTCCAAGTGATCCAAAACGTGCTTGCTCTTGACTATCATGTTGTCAATGTATGCTTTCATCGTGTCCCTGAGCTGCTTGGCAAACATTTTTGTCACTATGCGTTGGTAAGTAGCCTCGGCGTTCTTGAGACCGAACGACATGACTTTGTTGCAATAGGTCCCTCGGGAAGATATGGAAGTTGTCTTTTCCTGATCTTCGACTGCCATTGCTATCTGGTGGTATCTGCTATAGGTGTCCATCATGCTGAGCTGAGTGTGTCCTGCCGTAGCATCGACTAACTGATCAATCTGTGGTAGTGGAAAGCAGTCTTTCGGGCAGGTGTCATTAAGATTGGTGTAGTCTATGCAGACGCATAGCTTCCCATTCTTCTTTGGCATTACTACTATATTTGCCAGCCATGTCGAATATTGGACCTCTCAGATAGCCCCGGCTTCAAGTAATCTCCCAACCTCTGCTATAATAGCGTCTGAGTGCCCTGGAGATGAACGTCTCATTTTTTGAACCACGAGCCTTTGGAGAGGGTCAACATTGAAGGAGTGGGAGATAAACTGGGGGTCAATGCCTGGCATCTCATACGGTGTCCAGGCAAAGACCTCGAGATTTCCTTTAAGGAATTCCACCAGTTGCTCCTTCTTGGTTTCCGCTAATGTGGACCCAAGGAGAAAATAACGGGTTCCCTCTTCGTTGATGGGCACCGTCACCAGGTTTTCAACTGCCTTCTCTTCGGTTGGAGACCCGACATCTTCCAGTTTTGGACCTTCCAGTTCTTGGATGGACCTTGGTTTCGGTTCTTTCTTCTTTCTTGCCTTGGTTGTCTTCTTCTTCATGTGGACGACATTCATTTGGCATCTTCTTGCCACCATTTGTTCACCTTTGATGTCTTCTTTCCATCCTTCAACACTGATAAACCGAACGACTTGGTGATAGGTTGAGGTGATGGCCTTCATTTCGTGCAACCAAGTTCTGCCAAGGATGGCGTTGTAAGGGCTTGGAGCATCAACGACAACGAACTCCATTCGTAGGTTTCTTGTGCCTATTTTTACCTGAAGAATGATTTGTCCCATCGGCCAGACCGGAGCCCCATTGAATCCGAAGAGCGGGGAGTCTGCTGGCATCAGATGGTCCGAGTTTAGGTTCAGTGCCTTAAAAGCCGAGTAGTATAGGATCTTGGTGGAACTTCCTTGGTCCACAAGCACTCGCTTAACCCTGGGGATCCCCATGTAAACGGAAATTACTAGGGCGTCACTGTGGAGCAGCTGTACATCTTTCAAGTCTTGCTTAGTAAATGTGATGGTCCATTGCTCGTCACGAATCCGAGAGTTTTCGCTTTGGATTTCCCTCTATCGCTAGGACTTGAGAGGATGAGCTCGGCGCTGCTTGTAGCGCTGCAGTTTTCTCTTTGGTCGTAGCTTTGTGGATCACATGCACCACAATCTCTTTCGGGGGGTTGTTCTATCGTGGCTGCTGTGTTCAGTTCGTCGTCTTTTGTCGGTCAATGTACTGGTCCAAGTGCCCCTGCGTGACCTGCCTTTCCAGGAACTCCTTAAAAGGCTGACACACAGTGGTGTAGTGTCCTAGCTCATTGTGATAAGTGCACTCCACCTTGGAATCATCTGGTTGGCCTTCGCCTATTCCCAGCTTATTGGTCGGCCAGGTGAACCAAGGTTCCCGATTGATGGCTCTAATTAGTTTGTAGAGAGGTAGGTTGAATACCGTCATTATGCCAACGAACTCGTTAGGTTTAGTTCTCGTTCCCTTAACGATTCCCATTCTCTCCACGAGTTGCCTTCCTTCTTCCACCCTTTGCTGCCCCCTATTTTGACTGTGTTGACTTTCTTTTTCCCCATGTAATCACCAGTGTTGCCCTTCTGGTTTCCCGAGGTTCTTGAGAGTTTTCTTTCAGATATTATGTCTTCCAACTGGGCGAACTTCTCAACGGTCTCCATTAGCTGGCTCATGTTCGCCGGAGGGTTCAGCATGAGTTCTTCAAAGATAGCTGAGGTCTCATCTAGGCCATACTTGAAAGACGTGGTGGCCATTTGTGGGTCACAGCTTTCAATGGAATTGTAAATCTCCCAATAGTGCTCGGCGTACTTTCGCAGCTTGTCACCGGATTGTCGCTTTAGGTCGAGGAGTGTGTCAATTGTTTTTGGCTATGTGCTGTTTGTCACAAACCGAGTAGTGAAGGCCTCTTCCAATTCTTCAAACGAACCGACGAAGCTCGATTGTAGCTTGTTAAACTAAACCAAACCGATCCCTTGTGGGCTAACCGGAAAGGCCTTACACATCATGACTTCATAATAGCCATAGAGTCCCATAAGTTGTCGGTAATGCACAAGGTGCATCACCGCGTCGGATTTAGCATCATACTTCATGAATTAAGGGACGGTGAAATTCCTCAGCGGCTGAGCTTCCTGGATTTCTCGAATGAATGGTGAGTTTTGATTTTTCGGAGCCTTGATTCAGCTAGCTTCTCAGATGAACAAGGGGTCTCATAGGCCTTGCTAGTACTGAATGCCCTTTTGGTGTTCAGTCTGTGCCGCTCGTTGTTCGCCCTGAGATCTTGGGGATGTTCCTTTCATTTTTCGGAATCTCTAGGAAGACTCTCGGCTCGGTACCTTTTGGACTCTCCGGTACGTGGGTCCGGTAAGATTATGAAATCACCAGTATCATCCAAATCATATTCCGGATTATCTCAGTTTCTCCGAGGTCTCCGATCATGATGGATATTCTTGGAGATAGCTCGATCACCATGGTCATTATGGCCACCGGATTTGCTGCATAGGATCTCTCGACCATCTGCGTTGTACTTAACCAGAGCCCTGTCGTGGTTTTCGTAAGGCAGAGCGTTATTACGACGGGCCGTTTGAGATCGGGATCGCCCTGTTGTAGATTGAGAGCTCGATGTCGAGTGACCTCCTGTCCGAGTGATGTGCTTTGAACGCACAATTTTTGGATGCCTTCTCGGAGAGGGGGTCTGTTGTCTGGGGTTGATTACTCGTCCCGAGGCATCGGTAACGATGAACGACTGGCTCAAACGATCTTTGGCCAAAGGGCGTTGAGTGAGTTGAATTGTCTGGGCTGCTGCCTTGCGCCGTCGCCTTGATGCCCCTGAACGTGAGGTTGAGGCGGTGAGTTGCTTCTTCATCATAGCTTCAATCTGAGCCTTCATAGTAGCCATTTGCTCCTGCATCTACTACATGGTATCCAAAGGGTTTGGGCTCGAAGTGAAGCCTGAAATAGGGTGGGTAACGATCCTCACCTGAGAGCTACCTCCAAGGTTAGCTCTTGTCACTGGAGCCACGTTTTCGTCGTCTTCAACGATCGCCATGGAAGAGATGAAAAATGAAGGAAGAGTTCTCCAAATGGAAGAGAAAAACGTCGGAAAAGAGTAATGTACTCGTCCCCAGTAGAGTTGCCAATTGTGGAGCCCTCTTTCTCTGGTAGTTCTTCTTGACAATGACCAACGACGAAAATGAGATCATCTTTCTCTTGAGTTTTGTCTAAACCTGCACACTCAACACACCGTTAGCACCGGACTGGACCGTTGAATCCAGAACGGTACTCCGACTGTCAAGTTAGTAGAGGAAGAAGATGAAGTGTAGATGTAGGGTTTAGAGAGGGGAGTGTTGCGTAACTTTGCTAGGTGATCAAGTTTACCTTTTATAGCTGTACTTGTCACGTGACTTAACCGTTTGACTGGCATCACGATGACGAGCTCAGAGGAATATACTGCGAACGCATGCTTCTAGTAAAATCTTGACTCGTGTCATAACTGCTTGGATGACGTCACTAGTCATGATTTTGGTTTGTTACTCGCACATGCAGCATTAACTACTCTGCTGACTCAGCATCTGATCTTTCGGCATACTCGGAGAGTCCCTCAAAGACAATCTCTCGGAGACGATCAATGAAGTGTCTCATTATGTGAACAAGGTGCTCGGTATATCCGGACCCCTACAAAAATTTGAGTAAAAGTTCCATTTGATACCACCCTCTTCAACCCTTGACTCAGATTTTGAACCTTTTCCACCACCCGCCGCCACCGCAAAACTCTTGAAAAATCAGATCTAGACCTGGAAAATCATGTGCGCCGCCGTCTTGTGTTCGATTGTGGTGGATCGATTCGAAAATTGATTGGAAAATCGATTGTGGTGGATCTAGATTTGGAAAATCGACTGGAAAATTGATGACCTTGGTGACGACAACGGCGGTGACAACGACGACGGAGGTGGTGGAAGGTGGTCCGACGAAGATGAGGACGGTGGTGGAAGGTGGTCCGACTGTGGTGGAAATTTGGTTCAAACCTTTTTTTCTCCCCAAATTTGAGGAAAAATTTGAGTAAAGTTTGATTTGGTATGGGTTTGGTTCAAAGAGCGGAGTGAGTTTTGGGGGGTTTTGACTCATATTTTGGGTTTGTGTTTGAGTTTGAGTCTGGGGTGGAGTTGCTCTTAGCTTTGATATTATAGAAAACAAGATCTGATGCTTGTACAATGACAAAATTGCAGGAAACATTTTGGGCTTTACTGTGAGAGAAAGAGAATAAGAAGAATAGTAGAGAGAGGCTAACTAAATTTCTCATTTCATTTTTCGTCCCAATTTCAAGTGTCTTACTAGACTTTTATACAGGGACATGTCACCCACTTCACTTACAGATGTTAATCGACTTAAGCCACTAAACAAAACCAATACAACTCAAAACAATTACAACACCAAAACAATTCTCTTAATGCCCTTTGTTAATAGCCCCTTTCAAACTTAGGTGGGTGTCAATCACCCTGAGTTTGGATTTCAAAAACTGAAACCTATCAACATATAGAGATTTGGTGAAAACATTTATAGTTTGAGCATAGATACCAACATGCCACATAGTAAGAACTTTAGGTTGAACTTTCTCGCGTATGAAGTGATAATCAACCTCCACATGCTTTGTCTGAGCATGGAAGATAGGATTAAAAGCCAAAGCGATTGCAGATTGATTGTCGCACCAAATGACATGAGGTAAGGACATAGAAACATGTATATCAAGCAGTAATTAATGTAACCGAGTCAAATCATCTGTTGTTTGAGCAAGAGCTCGATATTCTGCCTCTGTAGAAGAATGAGACATCGTTGGTTGTTTTTTCGCACACCATGAAACAAGATTAGAGCCAAGGTAGACACAAAAACCTATTGTGGATCAACTATCAGTATGATCACTAGCCTAATTAGCATCTGTGTAGGCTGACAGAGTGAGAGTACTAGGAACAAAAGATTGACCGTGATGAATAGTGCCCTTTATATACCGTAGTATGCGTTTGATAGCAATAAAGTGACTTTGTCGTGGGTCATGAATGTGTTGACATGCTAAATTGGCGGCAAAAACAATCTCAGGTCTAGTCAAAGTAAGGTATTGTAGGGAGCCAACAATGGTTCGACACCAATGAGGATCTGACATAGGTAAATCAGGAGTAAAAATAGCAGGTTTAATTGCAGAAGGAGAGGAACTTGGTTTGCAATCAACCATACCAGCCTTGACCAAAAGATCATGAGCATATTTGGATTGACATAACAACAAAGACTAATCATAATGAAACACTTCGATGCCCAAAAAATAGCTAAGTGTCCCCAAATCCTTCACGACAAATCGTCTACTAAGCACAATAATCAAATCTTTGATGTACTCATCATCAGCCCCAGTGATGATAATATCATCAACATAGACAAGAATTAGTATAAGTCCATGAGAGGTAGAAGAAATAAAGAGAGAAAGGTCTGCCTTACTAGCATGAGAGCCTTGAGTAAGAAGAAATGTAGAAAACATAGAGAACCATGCCCTGGGTACTTGTCTTAGGCCATACAAGGCTTTATTGAGCTTGCAGACATGGTTTGGAAATTGAGAATTCTTAAAGCTAGTAGGTTGTTTCATTAAGACTTCTTCATCAATTATCCCATGCAAGAATGTGTTGGATACATCAACTGGTTTAATGGGCCAATGATTGGTGACCGCAAGAGTAAGAACAACTCTAATTGTTGGCTGCTTAATAACTGGACTGAAAGTTTCAGAGAAATCAACCCCCTCATACTGTTGATTACCATTAGCCACAAGCCTTGCTTTATACCGTGCAACACTGCCATCGGAGTTTTGTTTAATCTTGTATATCCATTGGCAACCAATGACATTTGCATTAGGTGAAAGTGGAACCAAAGTCCAAGTCTCTTGTTTAACCAAAGCACCAAATTCTTCATTCATAGCTTGCTGCCAAGCAGAGAGTTTAACAACTGCAGAGAAGCAAGTAGGCTCCTCTGTAATAGGGGAGCTAGAGTCTATAGTGGCAGGTGAGTTAGTGGTAGACACAATAGTCAACCCATAAGGAATCTTAGGCTTTCTAATCCCATTCTTAAACCTTGTCACCATGTGATGAGAATTAGAACAGGAAGTAGTGGAAGAAAGCCTGTGAGAAGAAGTGATATGTGAGGGGGAAGTTCCATGAGCTGAAGTAATAAGAGTGGTAGGAGAGATAGGAGTCAAGGTATTTGAGTGGTTGAGAGAAGAATAAGAGATTTCAGAAGAAACATTTGTAGGTGGAGAAACAACAGGAGTAGGAACATTTGTAGGTGAAGAAACAACAAGAGTAGCAACATGATTGAGAGAAGAAGGTACATAAATAATAATCTCTCCAAAATATGTTAGTGGGATAGAAAAATGAAAAGGAGAAGTCGCAGAATCATCAGTCACAACTTGAGACTTAGCAAATTAGGCCATCTGTAGTGGTGGAGTTAAAAGGTGGATTAGTGTAAGAAACTAATAGTTGGCAACAACAAATTTTGTTTTCGGTACATAGTGGTGTAGCTAAGGTGTAGCTAACTTGTGTAAGAGATGAAAATGAATTAGCTCAGAATTTATAGTTCACTCCAACAGGAGTACATCCCAAATGGGTCCCATATGAGCAAATTGTAAGAAAAGGGAGGAGAGCGCGACAGAGGAAAGGGCTGACACGCAAGAGAGAGAGAGGAGAGTGGGGCGGAAAGTAGGGGAGAGAAAGTGTGGGCTACTTGACACGCAGGAGAGAAAAATGAGAGGTTTGTGTACTTTTTTCACATTTTAACAACACTCTAACAACACCATTACAACATATTGTAACTTCACAACATATTTTGTCATAACAACACATAAATGAGACCAATTTTTTTACACTTTTGTGTTATATAAAAACACAAATTTAACTCCACTACTACGGATGGCCTTAGGAACCTTCTTTTATAGTTGTAAACAAATTACAACTTTTTATTACAAATGCGTTGTTTGGAAAAGGGCTTTTAATAGAGTAGTATTTTTGTAGCCTCATATGTAAATGTGTACTTCATCATTAGTAAGGCTTTCCGTCTAACTAGGTATTTCTGTTTTTATCATATTCGTGTAAAGTCGAGGAAAAAGCCTATATATATATATATATATATATATATATATATATATATATATATATATATATATATATATATATATATATATATATATACCGACTCCGGGACTCTATGATCCGATCATTTTTTTAACGATCCGAGCCGTCCAATGTGTTTAGAAGGTGTTTCCAAGGGTTGACGTGGAAAATCTTTCAAAAAAAATATCGGGACGATCCAAACAGTTTTTCTCAAAAATTGTAAAATTTATAGTTTTGCGAAAACTACTTGGATCTTCCCGGTATTTTTTTTTTGAAGGTTTTTCGCGTGAACCATTGAAAACACCTTCTGAAAACATTGGACAGCTCAGATTTTCCAAAAACAATTTGCAAAACAAAAAAAATACGTTTTTTCTTATTTCCGGGAGGACTGGACTAGAAAATTACAGTATATATATATATATATATATATATATATATATCTATAGAAAACATAGAGAAATACCTCCTCAAACGTACTACTGTATATGTTTTTATATATTTTGTAGAAAAATATCACCTTTCATTCGGTACCGTATATTTAAAACAATGATAAAGATCAATCTTTGTTTTTCACTCCCCACCACACCCTCTGTCACAGTAGGGTCATGTCCAGGTCCGGGTGAGTTCCACCATACGTGTGAGGAGAGGCATGGTGGGGAGTGGTTGAAAAAAATGCCAATACACTATCATTTTGGTATATTTTAAGCTTGCAGCAATACTCTTTATTTATGAATTTTTCCCTGAAGATTGCAAAAACATACGTGCCTCCACTGTTGTGATTTCCTGGGTCTGCCCACTGTTCTCTGATAAGTGACGGGTGCAAAATTAGTGATCACATGTATTTTTACTTATTACAAAATGTATATTTCACAAATATAGACTGCTATTTCATAGGTTTGAAAAACAGATGCTATTGTTTATATGCGTAACTGATATTCGACTTTACACACGCTATAAAAAATATCAATCACTTCAAATTTTAGGTCATGGATTTCATATACACTACTTGCTTCTAATCCGGGATCTCGGATTGAAGCATTTGTGGTGTTTTTTTTTTTTGTGTTGCCAATTGTTTTGGCAAAATCCGATCCGTCCAATGTTTTCAGAAGGTGTTTTTAATGGTCCATGCGAGAAATCTTCAAAAAAAAATATTGGAAATGGCTTGATCAAGTAGTTTTTTTATAAAAACATTTTAGTGGACCCTCAAAAAACACGCGAAAGCGTTGGGCCGGATTGAACAATCGTCAAAAAAATGACGGATCGGATAAATTGGAGGTCAGTCGGATCAGGACTAGAAGGAGACCCATATATACATATGAATCTAAAGATTTTTTTATTTTATTTTAATCCTAGAGACTTGCTTGGACCAATCTTGTACGTAAATCCTAAAAAATATGCACAATGTGCTGACGTGAAATTGTTTCACTGAGCAATGGATGCGAAGTCATTTTACATTACCCGATATACAAGGTGACATAAATCTTGTGTTTGGAAAGGGTCTAGAGAACCAGTTTTGAAGAACTAGTTTTCCAAGTTGTTTTCTAAAAAGTGGCACATGGTGAGTCCCTCTAACTTTTAACCCCATAAAAAAAATAATGTCAGTAAAGACAAGTGAGACACTGCAGTATGTGTTGACATAGGAAGAAAAGGACCAACCATGAACTGACACGTATGCAGAGTGAGGGCAATAAACGTAGGAAGAAAGGAGTTGTACTGAGGTAAAGAAAAAAGAAAAAAACAAGAACAAAAACAGAAAACCGGATTGGGAAACCAAACAGAGGTCAGTTCTCAAGACTGGTTCTCAAAACTATAACCAAACAAGGCATTTTCCTAATCTTAAAACTATACTATATGTTATTGAAAATATTTGAAGTTGTGTTCTACTGCGTCTGCTATTCTTGGCGGAAGCGTTGCACTTGCACATCAATCTTGTTATCCCGAACATAGGGGGAAAACCTATGGGTACCGAAGGTAGTGTCTAGAAATACCAGAAGCGTCTTTGGGGAGGCTTCACTTTCGTCAGATTGAAATTTAAAATTTTGTAGGTAGCGAAAAAATATTCAGAATAATGAGCGGTTTATATTCTGTGTGGGGACCGAAATTGGGCCCCCGAAATCTTCAATACATTTTACGGACACTTGGCCGGTACATGTAGTCGGGTCCAAACATAGGAACCCTTTTGGCAACCTGGAGTCTGTGTGTTGCATTAATATTTAGGCACTATTTGATAATCAAATTTGGAGGTACTTTTGCATTTTCATTTTGTATTAGAAGTTTTTTCTACTGATAAAAAGACTCTATTATCCCTCCTTTATTAGATATTTCGTGAGGTGCCCTCAATTTAAAGCCGTCATGATTATATTTTCTATGTCCATCACAAAATGGTAATATTACTTGTAAATCTTTTAAAAGTAATATTTAAGACTTTCTAGGTAGAAAAAAACGGAGACTTTTAAACAAGGACCCAATTTTGTGAAGTGAATTTACAAAATTATATTTTAATTAACAATATTTAAAAATAATTATGAATCTAAAAAGATTATTCATGAACTTATTATAATAACATACTAACAAATAACAAGGGCAATATGGTAAAAAAATTTAGATCCGAATTCGTTGCTTTTCCATTACTAGTAAACACTTAACCTTGATCTCTCCCTTTCTAAATTTCCCGGGTTATTCGTGTTATTCTAGTTGTTTTGTTACTTTTTTTTGTGTGTGTGTTTTGGCTTCTTTTCTAGGTTGATCAACCTGGACTCGGGGGTGCTGCACAACCAAGTGCTGTGCAACCATACGGCGCGGCTGCGCCAGCCACGTTTCAGTGATCCGAGACGTTCACCGGATAGCCCTCATCGAGTACTTTAAGTGTACTAAAAATCAACTTGATCGGATATCGTTAAGTACCTAATCCGACACAAATAGATTGAAAAAAATGGGTTTATCAATTTGGATCCAGTGTTTATGTACATTTGTGTTCTATTTCATTTCAATCTATTTGTGTTCTGATTAGGCACTTAACGATATCCAGCCAAGTTGATTTTTTAGATACTTGTAGTTCTCAACAAGAGGTATCCGATGAACGTCTCGGATTGACGGAAAGTGGCCGGCGTGGCCGCGCCATGCGTGCACAGCACGCTGCACAGCCAAGCGCTGTGCAGCACCCCCAGCTTCCTATCAACCTTTAGTTGATTTCTTTCTCTCCTCCCTCTTTTCTGTCTATATACCCTCATCGATTATCAATATATTTCAGTTTCTATATTTTGTATACTAAGTGGCGTGTAATCAGTGTATTCATGCACTACATTAATAGAATAAACTTAGGGAATTGATATTGACACTTTTTTTTTTGTCTTTATATATACAATGCAAGAGTAAGTTTACTTAATAAAAAAAATAGTGCCAATAGAGAAAATGAGAATGCCCATAACACTTCCCACGCCTATTTATATATCAAAAATCAACCTTTAAAGTTATCATATTTGGCTTAATATTTCCGGGTATTATAAAGTGATGTTTAGAGCATGAATTGATGGTGCAATTTTTTTTAACTTACTTCATATTTAGTGGCTTAATGTTATTTAGCCTAAATAAAAATGTTGTTGCTTCATGCTAATTGGTGTTTAGATTCTAATAACTTAATGTAGTTTAGCCTTTAGTTTAAATCACCACAGGTTTACATTTTATGTCTCACCCGATAAATAGCATTAAACCAATCGAACAGAACAAATCGGTTTTACGAAATATTTGGTTTGGTTTGGTTTGGGTTGCAAAATGCCGAAACCGAAATGTTCAGTTTGGTTTTGAAAAAAAATCTAAACCGAACCAATTTCAAATCGTTTACACGCCAATTTAAGGGTGTTCGAATAACGAGAAAATAACATAAATGAGAGAAACTATTCTAACTTATCCTAAAAAATGCTAGAAATTATAGCAAAATAATTTTCCCATACACAAGCATTGAATTAGGTTTATGTAGTGTGAAAATGAGGAATATGGTTTCCATTTTTGCACATGTTGCCTTCCCCTATTGGTTATTTTTTTTTGGGTAGATCCTTCCCTATTGATTATTACATTTTCATTCCTCTCGTATTCTTATTAGTGAAGTATATGCCTAAGCACTTACACACTACATTCAACTTCAGAATATACATAACCATTCTACCAGCTATTGGTCCCACTTGACAAAACCCAACCTTCTTCACAAAAACCAATTAATTGACAAAATTTAAAATAAACAAAGCTTCAAAATATTTTCATACAACAATATAAATTTAATTAAATTAAAATTATACAACATCTAGCGAATCAATTCAAACTTAAGTAAAATCAAGAATAAAAGAAAAACATAAGTGGTCCTTCAAGCTCAAAATAAATGGAAAACAAACATGTTCTCGGATACTCCCACTCTCATTGAATCATGGGTAGCAATGTTGCGGACTTTCTAAAGTTCGAAGCTCCAATTGAATTGACAATTTGTTAAAATGATGGCCAATGAAACTTGTATAAGAAGCGCATATTAATTTTGTTCACATACCATTAATTTTAAGAATCAAGCGTAATCTTATATGATCTTTCATACGTAAAGCTTTTTAAATGTATTCTTTGGGATTAAATGCTTGCCATTTTCGGCGAGCTTTATAACTTTTAATTTATAATAGCTTTTATGATTTTGAAAATTTTGTATAATAGAAATAATTAAGATCTATCAAACAAGATCCATAATGCATATGTTTTGAGGTTCACATTAAAAGTTATAAGCCGTTGAAAATGGCATAGAATCCCAAGTAACACATTTAAAAAGGGACGGAGGGAGTATATTATTAGTGACACACAATTCTACATCTATCAAATCCATACTATATGATATGGCAGGGCAAGATTTGTGAGAGGAAACCCTAAGAACGCCAACTAATATGAATTAATTGAATTGATATCAAAACTTTCAAGCAACACAGACATATGACTCAATCAAATTACATCAAACATATGTTAACTTCTTTTTTTAATTTGAAATTCATAAATCTCGCTTAAGTTCCTCTCTAGCATTGGTGCACGCAAGCTGGCATAAGAAAAAAAAAAGTTCCTCTCTGGCATCTTCTGCTTTATGATATTTCAAGGTGTGACTTTTTCAGAAGAAGAACCATCAGAATGCCACGTGAATTAAATAGACTGTTAATAAGCTTTTCGAGTGAGACATGTGACGTAATCAATTTGAATATATACAATTCTTTTTTGAATTTGAAAATTATATAAATCTTACTTTATTCAATCTATATATAGCATCCTTGTTTTATACTTACTATATAGTATACTACTAGTATTAATACAGTGCAACTTTTGTGAGAAGTGATTTTTTTTTTAGTACCTGTAACAAGTATTAGTGGTGTTAGTAAGAATTGACCCTTCGTCTAATGCATGGGGTATAAAATGCTTTATCGACTTAGCTTGCTGTGAGAAGCGTATTGAGAGCACCAAGAGATACGAACTAATTGAATTATTATTATAAAAAATTTAATTGACACATGTGATATAATCATATTATTACATTCAAAGTATACCTTAATTTTTCTTCAAATTTGGATCCATCAACGTTAGGTGTTAGTAATCGTTATTATGAGAATGGAAGTGAGAAGGGTGGAGTTCGAACTGCCGCCCTGCAACCTCTACATGTTTGTGAGTAAAAAAATCAGTGGCGACAACACTTTGTGCTATGGGGGGTCAACTGACTTCGTGGAAAGTCTTTTCTACAACTATTATACTCAAATTTTATTATTTCCTCCGTCTATTTTTAAGTTGCTCACTTTGTAAATTTGATTTTTTTTATGCAGATATCATTATTAAACTTTAAACATTATAACTATTCATGACTATTATGTATGGAGATATCTTCATTACACTTCTCTATCAACTAACTTTTGAAAGAATCTACTTTTAAGGACAAAATAAAAAATGTACAAA
This sequence comes from Vaccinium macrocarpon, assembly GCA_022606695.1. Classification (NCBI taxonomy): domain Eukaryota; kingdom Viridiplantae; phylum Streptophyta; class Magnoliopsida; order Ericales; family Ericaceae; genus Vaccinium; species Vaccinium macrocarpon. The sequence continues at coordinate 22,839,094 of CM040170.1, read as the reverse complement.
TTTTTGCTCACTAACTTTACAAAATTGATATTTATTAAGAGACAATTCAAAATGAAATACTAGATGGTAACAAAGAGACAAAGGAGTATAAATTAATGGATGACCCCATATAATGTAGTGTTTACACCATAATAAACTATTTTTCTCTTTTACATCCATCGATCTCAATATGTTGCGACAATACAAAAAAGTGCAAAACTCAACATGCTCTCATCGCTCGCATATATATGCTTCCGTCTTCTTGAAATTTTTATGGACAATGAGTTCATCATGCAAGTTTCCAACGATTTTAAAATCATGAAAATTTATTGAATGCAATAGTAGAAGTTTGTATAGTCACTTTTTATTGGAAAACTGAAAAGAACATTGGTATATGTTCATAGAGTTTCCAACAATTTTAAAATCAACAATTTCAAATCGTAAAATCTTGTCAACTGCAATTATAGAATCTCATAGGGTTAATTTTAATTGGAAAACCCAAAAATAACATTGGAATATGCTTGGTATCACTTATTAATTGAAAAGTTCAATCAAACTTTTGATGTGTGGTTTGTTGGAAATAGATTATCTTTTACTTAGTACTATAAGAGATTTTTGAAGATTATAATTGTTGTGTAAGTTTTGTGAATCACTCCATGATTATAAATACCAAAAGTTGCCACTTATAAAAACGTCACCACTGGCCTAACACTTCACTTGGGTGATGGAAGCTAGATAGTCTTGATCTTGCAAACGCGATAGACACATAAGGTATTAATCTTGATGGCCTTCCACTGACACATACAACCCGTTTGGATGGCGGATTTGATTTCGGGTGGATATAGAAAGAGGGTTGATTTATAATGAGGGTGGACCCACCTCCTAAAAATGGTGGATTTGTAATGGTATTTTGAGAATGGAGATATGATAGGATAAGTTGTTAAATGACTTAACTGCCCTCAATTTGTTAATGTAATGGAAAAATTGGATAATTAAAAAATTACAAATGTTGGCACCCTATTTTTTATTATAAATATTTTATGGCTGAAAAATAGATTAAATTTTATATTATGTGATTAGATCCTGTTTAGCTTTTCCTATTTTAGTTTTTAATCTTTTATCTATTAATTTTCCTAATTACAAGATGGAAAAAAATAGGTAAATTGGTAATCCAATGGAGAGTTATAGAACCCGAGGGCCCTACTATCCCCATGGGTCGGTAGGGCCTGCCAACCCCATCTAGCACCGTTGCTTCTGGCATTCAATGGCTTGGATAAAAAATAAAACTCTTTCGTAGAAAAGTCTTCTCTTTCACGGGTAAGAGTTAAATCTAAACCATCTAAAACACTTTTGGACTGTGTGGATTGGGATTGGCAGGGCCTGCCAACCCAGGGGATAGTAGAACTGTTCCTTTACCAGTTGTAAAAGCAAAAAGAAAACAATAACCAATGGATCAGTAATTAACGTGATGAAATACCTCTCCTTCCCTGATTTCAACCGAAATAAAAACCCAAAAATCCACCAAGATATCAATCTCTTAGGCAATGCCATTTTCTCCGACCAAAAGTCAGCATCCAAATCCCTCCAAATAACCCCCACACCACCAACCTCCACCACCTTGCCGGCCGTGAAATCCACTCCTCCCCGATCCGCATATTCGACCCCCTCACAAAAACCCCGCCTTCCTTTTCGACCACCTTTTCATTCCAATTCAACCTCAATATCAACACCTCAAATCCCATAGCCGCTAACGACAGCAAAGGACTCGCCTTCATCATACTCCCCAATGAGTTCACCGTGGGCCGACCAAATAAAAAGAGAATGAGGGATAAAATCGTCTTCTTCTCACGACGTCACACAACAACATCAACAACAGTCTCTCTCTCTCTCTCTCATTGTCATCTTCTTCCTCCTCCTCCTCCTCCTCCTCTCTCTCTCTCTCTCCTCTCCCAAATTTGGGTAAAATTGTACCAAAATCCCCTAGATTTGGTAACGACAAGGGTAAATCTTCGCTTGGTAAATCCGGTTATGGGTGAATATACAATCCTTCCTGTAGACACCCCAATTTTGACCCAAGAAATTTATCAACTATTCCCAATGATGAGGAAGACCAACCGTGCATACCTCAAAGTTCGGAGCAAGGCTTGAACTCACCGAAATCACCCTAAAACCACCCCCAACCAATTCCAAACAACCATAACTAACCTAAAAGACTAAAATACCTCTCAAAATGCCAAAACATGCCAAAACAAATCATTGTGCTTCAAACAGTTTGAGCGCTCAAACTCTGTCCAGTTTGTTTTTGGAAAAGAAACTAATGATGACATTCTGTTGCATGGGGGACGTATAGCCACCGTAATGCTGCTCGTATACATATATTAGGCCCTAAAACGACCCCTAGTAAGCCTAATTGCCATTTCAAACTACAAACCCACCATTTCCCTCCCATTTTTCTCTATAAAAACACCACTCCACCTCTATTACAGAGGTTACCAATTGATCAACACCTCAATCTCTCTCCAGAACTCCATTTCCAATACTCATCTCCTACTTTCTTGTAAGGACTCGTGTTTTTAATTATTTTTTCGAAAATAAAGTTGGGGATATGTGAGGAATTGATTAAAATGTTTAAGTGATGGATAGTTAAGTGCGGTGAATTAGTTTGGGCCTTAGTGCAATACATAAGTCAATATAGGGATCGGGGGTGTAATATTTCAAAAGTTATTATATGTGGTGTGAGAGAGTAGAGGGAAAATCACATCCTTTCCCCTCCCAACTTAAGTCGGCCTCCCTCTCTCTCTCCCCCCTCTCCCTCCCTCCCCCCCTCTCTCTTTACCCTCCATTGTTCTTAAATTTCTTCCTCAAATTCTCACACAAACTCCACTAAATCCAATCAACCCTTGCACAAATCTTTCAACCTTTGAACATTGGAGCTTGGATTCTTCTTGTCTTGGCTTTAGAGGAGCTTGGTTTGGTGATTTCTAGAGTTTGGAAGCTAGGGTTTTGCTCACACTTGGATTACAAGCTTTCCTTCACTTGAGGTAGGGAAATTTCTAACTCTTCTAACTGTAAATGTAGTGTTTGTGTGTGTGTATAGGCTCTTGAATGATCAATCTTCTTGTGCCTTGTGAATTTCTTTGAAAAAACCATGTTCTAATCGAAATTTGAGTTATAATGTACTGTCCCCTTGTTCATATATGATTCTCCTCTTCATTTGGGTGTTACATTATCCTAACCTTGCATTGAATCCATGAGCTTACTTGTATTTAAAAGAAAACCACTTGGGACCCCATTTTCTAATCACATTTTTTAGTAAATGCTTGATTCTTGTTGGTTATTGTTTCCTTGCTCAAATTGAGTATTAAAGCATCTCCCTCTAGCCTATTCTGTTGATATTTGACTTTGGAATCATCAAATTTGGAGTTCTAGTGCAAAATCCCAAAATTTCCCCTGTTTTGGCCATTTTCGAGTGACAATTTGGAAAACCCGCCCGCCGGGAATCACACGTGCCTGGGCGGTTTTGACAAATTCGTGGATGACTTTTGTTTTGCTGTTTCGGCCCATCCCCATGCACTTGTTTGGTCCCGAAACGCATTTTTCACTTGTATTATGACATTTTCCACCTTGGTAACATCTTGGTATCAAATGATGATGAGGATTGATTGGTGTCACTTGTTTCTTGTTATTTAGTGGATTTGGTGAGGGCACAGTCCATAAATTGATACTTTGTGTGCATATGGGTTGAGTAGTGGGTCTGAGCCACTTGTGAAAGGATATTGTGATACGTGAGTTGCATTGGACACTAAGTTGAACTTATAAATTGATAAGTGATAATGTGAATGTGAAATATGTGACACAGGACCCGATGGAGTATGCCCGAAGTGACACGGGCCCCAATAGGGTATGCTTAGAGTGACACATGGCCTTTATGGTTTGCACGGAGTGACGCGAGGCCTATATGACATGCCCAAAGAATAATCAAATGTTTAAAAGGAATGAGGTGTATTTGGTAAATGTGTAGGACACATGTGGTGTTGGGTGTGTGTCGGGTACGAGTTGGGTACAAGGGACAATAGTAGATGGAATCTAGTAGTTGATGTGTTGCTTTCAAGCCCCTTAACCATTTAAACACTCCCTTTACTCTCGTTACATGACTTATGCTTTCTTATCTATCACTCATATACATTTCATTACATTTAGGATCGTTAGACTTTTCTCTACTGGGCTAGTGAACTCAACGTTACAAATTTTAGGTATGAAGCACGAAGCATGACTTAAATATGCTTTGAGTGATTGCATGCATGTTTTCAAAGGCTTAAATGAGGAGTTATAGCATCATCTTTACACTTATCTCGTTTGAAATGAGATGATTTTGTAAGTCCATTTGATATTACCTTTTTTATTTGGGATTGTAATAACTTTACACTTATATTTTCTTAATTTGGGGTTTGGGTAACCATAGACCGTTGTATTCTTTGATGTTAAATTTGACTACTAAGCTTGGACTTTGATGTGGCCCATGGGCTTTTGACCGTTCACTTGAAATTTCTTAAAGAATTATCCTTGAAATTTTGAGGGTATGACATTTCATCCATCAATTCAAGGTCAATCACCTTACACCTATAAAACCCACTTGACCATCACCCTTTCATACCCAATACATCATCCACCAAAATACCACACAATCCAACTCACATTGTTTCTTCTCTGTCTAAAACGACCCATAATCTTCCTGTAAACACAGTCATTGTCCATCCTAATTCCAAAACACCAAGTTTAAGTCTTGATCAAAGCCAAAAGGTAGAAAAACCGTGCAATGTGTTATGGGTTGGTCATCCTGAGGGAGACCAGTGGGTTCATGAAGGTCCTCTATACCTTCTATGAGCTCACAAGGTCCTAAATATCTAGAAAAATAACTTTCAAAAGTCATATCTCAAAATGGTTTGAGCGCTCAACGCTTGTACTTTAAGCGCTCAAACTGTTTTGACCTCACTCATGTTTTTTGGGTTTGTGATATTTCTTAATATTAATATCATCTTTTCATGGCTTTTGTTTGGCTTACATGGTTCTAAATCAGTTTGAATCCCTTTGATAATTGATTAATGAGCTCAAAAGCCATGAAAATAACATTCATCTTATATTTTTGATCATTTTTGTGTTGGCATCATCATCTTTATGGCTTTTGTGGTCTCATCCATTCTCAAACCACTTACACTACCCTTGATCATTGATCAATGATCCTAAAAAGCCATGGAAATGATATTCATTAACACCAAACAAAGGACAATCTCATTTCATGAAACAAATATGGGATTTCTTCCCCTTTTAAACAATGATCAGAAAGTTTAAAGATCACAAACTATTAAAGAAGGGTCAGAATCTCACAAAAGCTCACATCTTTTGAATGGGGATTGAGTGCTCAAACCATGACACTTTGAGCGCTCAAGCCTTGTTCCATTTTGCCTTTGTTTCATGATGATCACAGCTCTGCATCCTATTTTAAGTTTGTTATAGTGTGCGTGTGTTGTTGTGAAGCTAATCCAGCATGATCCTCCCTCTATTACTCTCTAAGCATGCTCATGGTTGATTTATGGTTTATGATCTTGTGTGCAAGTTATTTGGTTCATGTTTCTCGAATACTAGGGCCTTGTGCATCTTCATACACTGTTTTAAGGTGTAGGATTGGGGACGGATTTGACCATCCCGCCTCCAATCCCCCAAAACCCACAGCTTCCTCCATCCCTACCTCGTTCCCCTAATGGAGAATTCCTTCGCCCTCCATCCCCGATCCTAACGGAGTTCAGGAATCCTTGCCCTGATCTGAAAGTCACCAAACCAAAAAAATAAAAATAAAAATCCAGAAAAAAAATTATCCGTTAAGGCTTTACCAACATATTGGATATCCACCTAACCAAATAAATTACATAACAATCAAGATTCTAACCTTGAAGTCTGAAATTACCAACTAAATTAACTTGCAAAAGCAAACTTAGAATCAATTTACAAACTTAAAAGTTTCAATGCTATCCAAAATTACATAGTAGTCAACGGATTTCCATTGGTTCCTTTCCATTAGCATTTAGCTGTCACTTGTAACTTGTTCAACAAAAAGAATTTCCTTTAGTAGAAGTACCTGTACAAAATAATAATAATAATAATAATAATAATAATAATAATAATAACAACAACAACAAAGGAATCACAAATGTGCGAGATCTCAATACCTTACTCCTATTTAAACTAATAGTGTAACAAGAAATTGGACATAAAAATATAGAGTAGAAAGTTGATACCCAAGCATAGACGTCAGCCTCTGTTGATCATAGAGAACTTCCCCTCTTGACAATTCTTAATCAATAACCTATCCAAAAGACAGAAACATAGGTTAATAGATGATTATAAAGAGTGTTAAGGGTTTGGTATATTCGTTTTCCCAATTGTTTTTTCAATACACTTTCTACTTAATTGACACAGATCCACAACTGATAAAAAGAGAGAGAAGAGAATAGACTCTTACTACTCAATCATCAATAGTTGTTACACTTGAAACACAATCATCATCCACCTCATCATCATTGATGGTTGCAAAACGATTTTCCAGCATTGTTGGCTCACCTTCAAATGCACAAAAAAAAGGACTGTTAGAATTTGATAGTAATACAAATTATACATGAAAAAAATGTAAGAAACAATTACATCCATTCTCAAGAGCAAACAACCAACTTTGAGCACACATTAATGCTTCCAAAGTCTTGGGATGAAGCCTATTTCGATTTGGACTCACCACTCTACTGCTTGTGCTAAAAGAGGACTCTGATACAACAGTAAAGACCGGTATGGACAACACATCCCTAGCCATAGCTTGCAATGTAGGGTATTTTGTGCCATGGGATTTCACCATACCAATATATCAAAATTTTCACTTCTTGGTATCACATCCTCCTCCAAATAATGATCCAATTCTGATTTCACATGCGAAGTTTTATATTTCTTATTTTGAGAAACAAACAAATCAAAACCCTCGAGTTGTACACCAACAAAAGTAGAAGCCAACTTGTTTAAAGATTCACTAGAACCACCACAGTCATTGCCATTACAACTTTGGTACAATGTAAACAAGTCATAACAAAGTGTTCGTACATTCTCAACGCTTGCATTGACGAGAGACTGAGTCACATAGATTTGAGAGAAGCAATATTTTATCAATACGATTATGAACCTAGGGTCGAATACAGATGCAACTCCTAAAATGCTGTGAGTATTTTCCCAATACTTGTCATACTTCTCTATTATTTTCAAGGTCATATTTTGCACCACCTTATTCCCACAAACAACCCATTTTTCTAACTCAACTTTAATGTTGCACACACATGCAAAAAAACATATTAGAAGTTCGATACTTAGTCCCACTAAACAACTTGGTGACTTCGGAAAAATATTTTCAACCTCGACATTTCTATGGCTAAAATCCAATCATTTTCATCTAGGCAACATTTGTAATGATTATCACGGAGTCTCAAACGCTTAAAAATATTCTTATACTCTATGGCAGTTTGAAGCATCAAATATGTGGAGTTCCACCTTGTAGCACAATCAAGAGACAACTTTTTACCAAGATTAATTTGCAATTGACAGACAACATCTTCAAATTTCTCCTCCATGCCTCTAAATTTTTCAATTGATGCCTTGATCACATCTAATCCATCTTTCACAATCAAATTAAGAATGTGGCAAGCACATCTTACATGAAACAAACTCACACACCACAATTGAGAACCACCTCCAAACTTTTCTAAAAGAAGAGGAATCATTGCATCATTAGTGGAACAGTTGACAATGGTCAAAGTTGAAATCTTCCTATCAATATTCCATTCTAAAAAGGTGTCCTTCAATACATCACACAATACTTCAGCTGTGTATGGATATGGCACATATACAAACCTAAATAGAATAATTAAAATATTTGTTACATATAGTAGCAAACAAACAAAAGTTCACATGAAGTAAAAATTAACTACCATCGAGAAATTACCTTATTATGTGGCTTTGTAATTGCCATGAATCATCAATGAATTGTGTCATAATAACCATGAACCCTCTTTTTTGATTGCTAGTTGTCCACGTATCAGTTGTCACACACACTTTACTTTGATTACCCTCCATAAGTTTCATTGTCTTCAACTTCTCAACATCATATATCTTTAATATATCACTTTTGATAATGTTATGAGAAACTATGCAAAACGAAGGTTGAAGAGCATGTGCAAACCTCTTAAACCCAACACAATCCACTATGGATAGAGGGTATTCATGCATTATTATCATGTGAGCTAGTTGTTTCCTAGCAAACTCTTGATTAAAAGTATAAGCCTCAAGTTTTCTTTTGTCCACTCCCATTATAAAACCAGGTGTTAGAACCTTTTGCTTTAAATCACTCAATTTTTTTAGTACAACACTTTGAATGATCGTTCAAATGCATGGTTCACTCTTCGATTTTGCAACAAGCCTTTTTTTTTTACAAAACAAACATCTTGCCTTAAGCAATGCTGTTTTCTTATCTCTAACCTTTTGAAAAGTTTTCCATGTATCACTTCTTAATTTACTTGTATCAATCACTTCATCTCCATTAGAGTTTATCTCAACTACACGATTTGTAGGAACTTCCATTTCTACCTCGGAGGTCTCAATAGTTAGTGCATGTGGTTCATTCGATCCAATTGAGGGGCTTGAAGAGTGGTCTTACATTTGCGATGTCATACAACTGAAATTTAAAAGAGCAATTTGTTATAGTAATGTCAAATTAAAATAAATAAATAAAACTCAACACTAGAATCTGCACAATGCTAAAACAAAAATTTCTAATTAACCCATTCTTAAATTTGACTTATTTGAACATTAACCAAGTCAATGTCATTCTTGGTTGATGATTGCTACATTTTTTAATGCTAGCCATCTTTTTTGTAGTGCCATTCTTAAATTCCTTAACTGCGTTCAAAATGCTAGCTACATTTTTTTTTGTGCAATGCAAACTTAATGCTAGCTACACTTGTCACAAAGTATAGAGTGTTCTTTGTCTTTAGCATGGGCTCGCAATAAGTACAGGAAAAGAAACGCACTCTAGTGTACCTAACGCATTTCAATACATTTAAATTCTTTTATATATATTTCAGATATTTTAACACACTTTTTAAATATTAACATAAGCCCACCCAGCCTATTTAGCTTTTTCCTTTGCAAAAAAGCATGTCCTTCCAAAAATGAAAATGAAAATAAAAATAAAATTGTATGTCACATTCGCCATTCAGAGGTGTTCTTCTCCTGCAGTGCATAGCTCGCTTACCCACATAAATACTGAAATACTCCACTATTATCGAAATGCAAAAAACAGCCTCTAGATTATTGTTAAGGTATAAGAAATGCATTAGAATGTGTAAAAAGTACATAAAATTATGAAAGCATATTGAAAATATAAACAATGTATTAGAGTATGTGCTATTTTGTCTTGTTCTTAATTTATTGATAATTCACTGGATTGTCAATAGAGGACCCTACTATTATTATCCTATTGTGAGGTGAATAATCTAACAGGTGTCAACTAGTTATTGGCTTCAAATCATCCTGTGCACTTTAACCATTCATGCAAGAGACTGTGAGTTCAATGAAGGAATTGTGTGAGTTCAATGAAGGAATTGTGTGAGTTCATCAATGGCTACTATCTTATTCGTACCAACCAATCCTACATAGCAATGGTAACCACTTTTGAAAGTTTACTGGGATCATGTGAACCCACTACTATCCATGTGGCTTCTAACATCCAATACTGATTCATTTTCAAATACTAGTTTATTGGATGCACAGATTTAGGCATTATAATTAGGGTTACGAAAAGCATTTGGTTGGCAAACATAGTAATAAATTAATTGCATAAGCACATGACATTAAGAAAACATAGGAATAAATTATTGGATCTTTACAAAGTAGCGGGAGAGAGAGAAAGAGATAGACATGTGGATGTTCAATAATGGAGTCAACGACTCAATAGGGGAAGGTAAGGTAGGCGTTGTTGGAAATTTAAGATGTGTATTGCTAATATATGTAGTAGGGACTGGGGAAACCCTAGTAATTAATAATAATTTTAGGGGTCTAAGTATATTAAATGTGTAATAAAAATCAAGTCTAGGTACGAGGCGGGGAAATGGATTGGGTGTATGTAGAACCGCCTCTAACCTGATCCCCAATTTTTTTTTAATCTTTTCCTCCAAATCCGACCCAATCCCCGAAAAAATCCTCGAAACTCCAACCCAAACGGGGCGGGGATGGATCAAATCGGTCAGAATTGTCGTCCCTATTAAGGCGGTTGATGATCCAAATAGAAGTAGAATGGCATTAGAATACTCAAACCTTGTAAATGGCTTAAGCACATGAACACCTTTTGAGCGCTTAAACTGTCTCTCTGAAAAGTCACATGTTTTGGTCATTCAAGCGCCAACATTGAGTTTTGAGTATTTTGGAAGCCCTTTCATCTTTTGTTTTACACTTATTCAATCTTTATATCCTTTTTTGGTTCGTCAATGAGCTTTGAATCTATGTTGGCATGATTATTCCACTCTTTTAAGGCATCAAAACACCATTTTCAAGGAGTTTACAGTGTATCAACCATGTTTTCATCAAACCAGAAGCATCATGAGCATGTGTGGGTGAGTAGAGTTTGAGCGCTCAAACCCCCTTTGAGCGCTTAAACTCATGTTAGAGGATCAAATTGATTTGGTTATGTAATAGTCTGTAGTGATGTTTTCTTGATTATTTATAATTGTCCATCTCAGACTAACATTGTTTTCTCTTTCGTGCTTTTGTTAGTTCATATTTGCATATTATCGTCATCACTCATGTAATTCACAATGCACATGCATACACTGTAATCCATTGTTATGTTCGCATTGTTACTTGACTCCCATTCCCTATTACTTGTTCAAGGTTAAGTCACATACATCTCATATGATCCTACAAAAGTTTCGTAGAGACCGATCTTTGGACTGGGTAAGGGGGGTGCTGTGAAACCCTTTCCCTCTCATAACTGAGCTCCTGAACTTAAGATAGTGTGGTGATGACAGACCAGTATCCAAACCTTATCCAAAAGATAAGGCACAAGTCAGTCGAGTTTGGTTCCTCGAGGGCAATCAGTTAAAACTCGGGGTGGTGACTTTGAATCGATATCTTCGGAGGGACATCCACACTTTCCCCTCCCAAATCCACCCCCAAAAAAAAACCAACCAAAGACCTGATTTCAGCAGGGCTAGAATTACAAATCTAATTGCCTCGCAAATAAGGCTTCATCTCTGGCATCCAAAAAGGCTAATATATTCTCAAAGAAACCCACATGACATAAATGAGACCAACAGAAGAGATGATGGGCAACCTAATGAAACCCACTTGATAGATGTATTATCAACCAATTAATCTTTGTAAATAAAAGACAAGCGAAAGAGATGTCAACGTAAGTAGAATTACGCAAGCTGGAACCAGGCAATGGTGATGGCCTCTTGGTGTCAACTTCGTCGCCATTCTGTATTCTTCAGACATTGCTCCCCCCTTGTTTATGAAAGAAAATAATGGGGCTAGAGAAAGGCTTTTGGTAATAATGAAGCTGGATTATATATGCACAGGGGGGAGGAGTGTCCAAAAATAATCCCCCTCCAAGGCTTATGTATATCTAAGCCAAAACTTATCCGGGTTCCTCAATTCAAACAAACGCCGGATATAGCACACGTTAATTTCTATATATGGCTTCTCCTTATATCCGGCTTCTATATTCTTGTAACAAATAGCCCCCTTAAGGATACATCAATGTCACATGGGAATAAATTCCAGAGAAGCTATAGCTTAGTTGACAGAATCCATAGAGCATCTCCTATCAATATCTATATTTCCATTTGAGAGAATGGATGTGACATTATGAGAGGAGATTTTGTATTTGTCCCCTCTTCTCTTCAACTTTGTCTGCTTCTTGGAAGGAACCATCATCCTTTTTACGGATTTATAGACCCAAATAGAGGTGTGAGTCTCTGTATTTAGGGAGTCACACCTTTATTTTGATATCTAAATCTCTAATAGAACAATGGGTCCCTCCAATATTCTCTTGAAGTATAAAAAGTTGAAGAAAATAGGGGACAAATACTTGATCACCCCTCATAATGTTACATCTCGTCTATAAACTAGAGATATAGATATTTGGATATGAAATAATCAGAAGATATTTTGTAATTTCTTCCTATTTTCTTCAATTTTTTGTACTTTCTGAAGGGACTCATTGTCATTTTTAGAGATTTAGAGAAAAAAATGGAGTTGTGGGGCTCTGTATTTGGAGACCCACACCTCTATTTTTGTCTCTAAATCTCTAGAAGGATATGGATCCCTCCAATATTCTCTCATAAAGTACAAAAAAGTTAAAAAAATGGGAATAAATTAAATCATCCCTCATTATGTCACATCTGATCTCTAAAATGAAGATATAAAGACTACAACCCTGTAGTGCCCTAGCCCCTAAAACATTATAGGGTTATAGTCTTAATCTTAGTCGTCCATTCGGTAATCAATGGTCCAGATTATTCTACATGTAAATACTAATCTTTACGTGAAGATAATCCTGACCGTTGATTGTCGAACAAGCAGTTGTGATATGGGGACTACAACCTTGTAGTGCTTTGGGGCACTATAGGGACCCCGCTTCCATAGAGATTGATAGGAGAACACCAATAGGAGATCAAGGTTTCGAGTCTTTCTTTTCATGTGTAACATTGTTTCTTTACTTAAGACCAAGTTTGTCATTTGCTAAAATGGGAAATTTCATAAAAGTTGAGTTTAAGCAATATTGTTAAAATCCTCTTTTTTTCCATTAGCAAAAGTTAAGTTGCTAAAAATCAATATTCTCTCACATACTCCTCTTGCTAAAAACAAATTGCTAAATTCACCTTAGTATTTTTTGTAAATGAGAGAGTTAGGGGTGCTAAAAACTTTTCTTTAGGAAATGGGAAACTAAGTGAACTTGTAATAGTTAGACACATCATCAGTGGCGGAGGTAAGCTATGGCCTGCCATTTTTAAATTCTTGAGTTTCTTATTTGTTATTATTTATTTTTTACAATCAGATATCCGCACTAGTTTACGTGTATCTTGATTTCTCTTTCCAATCCAGTCAAAGGCAAGTCATCTACTCTTGGATCAGTGATTCACGAAATTTCTCTTTTGAGTCCTAACCTCGAGCAGTTGCTCCATTTTGATGTTAGGATGTCTTGGTATTTCGTAAATTGTAGCTGTTACTAGAACAAACAATTAATATTATTTAGACAATTCTTACCTCACAGAACCATATACCCAATGATATTTTCTTCGCTCGGTCAACAAAATGATGAACGTTACCTACTTTATTCATATTTGTCCCACTTCTGACCGGAACCATTTGTTATATTGGAGTAAGTCTTAATCTAGAGAAAAACATTTTGCATTTTTTGTAAACGTTTGATCCGATGAAACAATATTTTCGTCTAAAATTTGAACCCAAATTATAAAGTAAGATACATTTCCGTCAAATACATAGTGATATGGATGAACTAATTATTTTTTTCCTTGGATTGTTCACAAATCAAGCCCTACAAAAATGAATGTTATTATTATTACTCCCTCCGTCCCATAAAGTTAGATCACTACGAAACTACGTATAATTTTCAAACTAAAAAATAATGTATTTACCAAAATAATTTTTGAATTTTTTTTTGCACCGTATAAAAGTTCTCCATGAGATCTATCAAACAAGATCCATATTGACTCACAAATTATTTTTGTAAGCACGTTATTTTTTAGCTTGAAAATTACACGTAGTTTTGTAATGATCTAACTTTATGGGATGGAGGGAGTATTATTATTATCATCATCATCGAAGTAATAACTTAAGGTGGACAACGAAAATTTGAGTAATGTTCATCTATATTTTAGGTGGGTCAAATAAATAACACTCCGCAAGACACAAGCAACAATCGTATCGTCAACAACCACTGACTCGTTATTTCTATGGCAAAAGACAATGCAATTTGGTTCCAAAGAGCAGCTAATTGGCTCACTAATTCAAGAACTAAAGTTCAGGCATCCGACAAAAATATCCCTCCATTGTTCTATTGGATCACTCGGAAGGTTCGTCTATTCAAAGAACGTGTGTTCTTCGTATGGACGAAGCATGGAAAAAAAAGAAATCCATGCATTGGTATTGGATTCACGTCAAGGCTCTCTAATGGAAACCTTATTGCTCAACACTCTATCTCAACATACGGCTTCATCCCTATTCAACCAAAAATTCAAGCAGTCAAATGGTGTCTAAAAAAGGATTTTTCTAATATCTATATTCTAATTGATTGTTTCAATGCTGTTATGCAGACATGGGGTAGGAGGGAGTGTCATCACTATGACACATTTTTGATCCGCAAAATGAAAAAGGAGATTGCAAAGCTGAACTTTGCAAAATTATAAAAATAGATCGAAAGGAGGTTCAGTGCACTCATCTTTTAGCCAAGAATGCACTAGGACATTTTGTTCCTCACTCGGACACAGGTGATGGGTTTTTGTTTCTTGTTTTGTGATTTAAGTTGTTTGTTTCCTTGGCTTGGCTATTTAAGCTTGCAGTAGACTTCTTCTGTTATTCTAGGTTGCTTATTAATGAAATTTCCATCTCTTTATAAAAATAAAAATAAAAACCACCAACTTGTGAGAGTATGACTTATTTTCGGAACTCTTGTTTCATCATGCCCTCACTCATACAAAATTTTGGTTATGCCATTGCTTATCATAGTACTCCCACTTAATAAAATGGAAAATCCCGTAAAATCACCAGGTTGATAAAATCTTTTTCCAATAAAAGCCAATTTAATAAAATCTTCACCCATTAGGAAACATATAAATGATACTGTTGAAGGTCCAAATTGGTGTAATCATTATGAAATGAATTACCACTAATGGTATAGAAAAGGAATGAAATCCAAAAATTATGGTGTAACACTAAATACTCCATTCCATTATAAGTGTCTCAGTTTGACGATCATGCGTTATTAGGAGTCAACATAATCATACATGCAAAATATTACTTTCCATACTTATCCTCTATGGAGACATGATCATTACACTTACCAACTTTCTAAAATAGAATCTACTTGTAGGTGTAAAATAAAAATGTAATTTTTTTTACCCAGTACCTTACAAAGTGGACATTTATTTTGGGAAGTCCAAAATGAAATACTAGACACTTAAAATGAGATGGAGGGAGTAACTATTTATGAAGTTTAATATGGAGATTTAAACTTTAAAGGGGGCTTGGTTTAAGGGAAATGATTTCTACATCCCCAAATTGATAACTACTCATTTTTGTCTTTTAATAAAATATTTATGTGCAAGAGTTACTAGTAAAAGATAAAAAAAAAAAGGAGTGTGGATATCAATTTTGGGGTGTACAAATCAATTACCTTTGTTTAATTTAGTTATTTTGCTTATTTTGGTATTGTGTGAAAATCAATTACGTTGGTTTAATTTAATTATTTTGGCATTGATTAACTTATGTTATTATTGTCTGAAATGTCTAAGATTTTTTTTAGAAGGATTAAATTTTTAAGATCATTTATTCAAAAGTTTACAAAGTACAAAAGTATGGATCAAAACTTTAAAAAATTAAAAAACGAAAAATAATTAATTAAAAAGACAAATCTAAGAATTATTTCTCATATTTAGTAAATTTTTTGAACTTATGATCCTAATTTTGTGCATTTTTAGATTTCTCTCCCCGAGACAAATAAATAATACCAAACTTTCATCTAAAAAACTAACAAAAACTTCAAAAATCAGATGAGAATAAGCCAAAAAAAAAAAAAAAAAAGTTAGGCCGAGTAGACTATTAGGCATTAGTCACTACTATTTTTTTCCCAGCAAAATATACAAAAAGGAGCCAAATGATCACATACTACTATTTTTTTTTCCAGGAAAATATAAAAAGGTAGCCAAATGAACTTTTCCATCAACACTTAACCAAAAAACGTACTTTACAGGAAAGTTTAGGAGGAGTAGAGAAAGTTTAGGAGGTGCGGATGTCCACTTCTAAAACTAAGAGAGTGTCTAAGGAATTTTATTAAAGTACGAGGAACATTATTGTAATTGCCCTCATTAATTTTTCCTCCCATTGTCATGTGAAACAAACAGAGCCTTCTTTTACATCGAGCGTGTTTCTCTCTCTCTCTCTCTCTCTCATGCCCTCTTCTTCTTCTCTCTTCTTTTTTGTTGGATTCCCACCTTCTCCCCCCCAAACAAAGCCGCTATAGTATTCAGACAAATCTTTACATATAGAGATAGAGAGAGAAAATATAGGAAAAAAGCAGAAAAAAGTGTAGAGAGAGAGAGAGAGAGTGAAGACAGAAAGACATTGCCGGAAATGCTGGTGAAGCTGCGGGACCCGGTCGGATTCCGGCAACCATAGCAAAGAGATAGGTACAGAGAGAGAGATAGAGAAAAGAAAGCAGTACAAAAATGCCAGAGCCAGTGTTATCATTCACTGATGAAGAGGAAGAAAAAGCTCAAATCATAATCCCTCCAGTACCCCTAGTCGGCCGCAGCCGATCCCACTCCTCAACTCGCCGAGTCACACCCACCACCGCCGCGGCCGCCGTACCCGCCACATCCACCCCGGCCGCCGTAGAAAAACATCTCCCCAACGGAGATCTGTACATCGGTAGCTTCTCCAACAACATGCCACACGGATCCGGCAAGTACCTCTGGAAAGACGGCTGTATGTACCAAGGAGAGTGGAAAAAAGGCAAAGCCACCGGAAAGGGCAAGTTCTCTTGGCCCTCTGGGGCCACCTACGAGGGTGATTTCAAGTCGGGTCGGATGGACGGGTTTGGCACTTTCATCGGATCCGATGGGGACAGTTATAGAGGGTCGTGGTTGTGTGACAAAAAACACGGTGACGGCCAGAAACGGTACGCCAACGGCGACGTTTATGAGGGTTCGTGGCGGCGTAACGTCCAGGACGGCCACGGGAAGTATGTTTGGAGGAACGGGAATAAGTATGTGGGGGAGTGGAGGAACGGTGTGATTAACGGGAGAGGGGTTTTGGGTTGGGCTAATGGGAATAAGTATGAGGGGAATTGGGAGAACGGGGTTCCTAAGGGATATGGGGTTTTCACTTCGGCTGATGGTAGAAATGGGTCTAAGAATCTACAGAAGATTCTGAATGGTGATTTTTACCCGGAAAATAATAGTAATAGCATGATTGAGGTGCAGAATGGTGGGAAGAAATCGGTTGAGAAGGAGAGAGTGTCGGGGTTTAATCGGAAGATATCGGCGCCGTTATTGTTGGTGGAGGATGGGGATTTTGTGTTGACGAAGAAGAGGTCGTCGGTGGACGGGTCGAGGGGGAGTTCGACGACGGATAGGGGGTTTTTCCCGAGGATTTGCATTTGGGAGTCGGATGGTGAAGCTGGGGATATTACTTGTGATATAGTGGATAATATGTTTTTTAGGGATGGGATTAGGCAATTTAGGAGGAATCCTTGTTGTTTCAGTGGTGGTGAGTTGAAGAAACCAGGACAGACTATATCCAAAGGCCATAAGAATTACGATTTGATGTTGAATCTCCAACTGGGTATTAGGTAAATCAAGGGTTTGTTGAGCATTTGATCAAATTGGGATTGTTGGGTATTGGTTTTTGATGTATGGGTTTGGATTTAACCTTTGATGGTTGTTTTGTAGGTATTCAGTTGGGAAACATGCTTCCATTCGTAGGGAGCTTAAGCCTAGTGATTTTGACCCCAATGAGAAATTCTGGACTAGGTTCCCAACTGAAGGATCCAAGACCACGCCACCCCATCAATCCGTTGAGTTCCGTTGGAAAGATTATTGTCCTGTTGTTTTCAGGTATCGTTGCCTTGAATTGCTTGATTATGATTTCAGTTTGATGTTGTTTCGTTGTTGATTACCATGCGACTCAATTACGTTGAAGCTTGAATGTTCGTCTATCTTAGAATTTTAAGTATCCATTGTTGTAATTGGTGATTTGATGCTTTTTTGGATATTCAGACATTTGAGGGGGTTATTTCAAATTGACCCTGCGGATTACATGCTAGCGATTTGTGGAAATGATGCTCTTAGGGAGCTTTCTTCTCCTGGGAAGAGTGGAAGCTTCTTTTACTTGACTCAGGATGATAGGTTTATGATAAAAACAGTAAAGAAATCAGAAGTCAAGGTTAGTTGCCTACCACACTCTTCTCGACATTTGTCATATGCATTTTCTAGAAGAGTTGATCTTAAGTTATCACAATGTGGTAAATGGCCAAATGATACATTAGTTGTTTTGTAGCTTCCTTCGGATCTTCTTCTTAAATTAGACATGCCAGCGAGTTTAATTAAGTCTTACCCTTTACATGTGATAATCTATGTTTAGGTGCTTATTAAGATGCTTCCAAGTTACTACCAGCATTTTTGTCGGTACGAAAATTCCCTCATGACAAAATTCTTTGGTGTCCACTGTGTCAAACCGGTGGGTGGCTTGAAGGTATGTAGTGCTATTCACGATCACGTTGTTCTTGTTTGTGTTTTTTATTCGTGAATGCTAAGTTGCACATGCTTGCTTCTAACCATATTGTATTTCTTTGGTGGTTAGACTCGATTCATTGTGATGGGCAATCTGTTCTGCTCAGAGTATAGGATCCACAGACGGTTTGATCTGAAAGGATCATCCTATGGTCGCACAACGGATAAGCCTGAAGGAGAGATTGATGAAACGACTACCCTTAAGGACCTTGATCTTAATTTTGTGTTTCGACTCCAACAAAACTGGTTCCAAGAACTCATAAAGTTAGTTTTATATGCTCTCTTTGATCTTAGTGTGCATGATTTCCTCAGCACTCTCTATTCATTTGCATTTTCTAGCATTGCTCATATCCCATTATATTCTTTTCACAGACAAATTGATCGAGACTGTGAGTTCTTGGAAGCTGAGAGGATCATGGACTATAGTCTTTTGGTTGGTCTCCACTTCCGTGATGAAAACACTGGTGACAAAATGGGTTTGTCACCGTTTCTCTTGCGAACTGGTAAGTTTATGAAATCAATTCAGAGTACCCGTTTCTCAATAGATAACAGGGGTGGCATGGGATGTTTAATTGAACTTGTTTTTCCTTTTTCAGGCAATAATGATTCATTTCGATATGAAAAATTTATGCGAGGCTGTCGATTCCTTGAAGCAGAGCTACAAGACATGGATCGAGTTCTAGCTGGCCGGTATGTTTTTCTTCCTCTTATGTGCTTTCTGGTTTATTTCTGTAGACTGTAGTTGTAGAAACCGTAATCCAATATGCTCGTAGAGGTACTTTCCTTTGTCGTTATTTCTGGATGTCACCAATCTTATCCTGAATCCACCCAAATTTGCTCTTTTTGCACAACCAACCAAGAAAAAGCATTTGTAGAGTCCTACCATTTCCTTATTTTAAGAGTTCCCAATGAATTCCTCCATTAAATTTGATCACGTTGGTTGGAATAATTGAAAGTTGCTTGTGGGTTGTCGTTGAAAGTGTCAAGGTAGTTCAATCTACAACAGCTGTTTGTGGGTCATACAAACAAAATGGTCCTATAACATTGCTGAGATGAAAATAACGCCACGATTCATCACTGTTTTTGAATTCCCGTTCCGTTTTGAAAGCTAGAATGTGATACGTGGTGTGTTGCATGGGGCTAAGGGCATACCGTCGTATGCGGTAACCTTCAGAAATTGAACTTGAAATGTTCTTCGAGATCTTCGATCTCTTGTGCTCGAAATGGGTTGTAGTATTACTATGCCACCTTCTCAAATAAAGACCACAGGAGGTTCAAATTTCGTTTTTTGGGGTTCAGTTCTGTCTGGACTAACGAAAGTTTTGATGCACTTTGAACTAGCCAAATGTACTGAATTATGATTTAAGCCTTTGATCTATCAGGAAACCGTTGATCAGATTGGGGGCCAATATGCCTGCACGAGCAGAGCGGTTGGGTCGAAGGAGCGACTTCGATCAGTACATCCCCGGTGGATTTAACACTTTGACCCCTTCACGCAGTTGCGAAACCTATGAAGTAGTCCTCTACTTTGGGATCATTGATATTTTGCAAGACTATGACATCAGTAAGAAGCTAGAGCATGCATACAAATCCTTGCAAGTTGATCCTACCTTGATCTCAGCCGTCGATCCAAAGCTATACTCGAGGAGGTTTCGAGATTTCATCGGTAGAATCTTCATAGAAGATCGGTAGCAGCAGTGAAGGAGGGAAAATGAAGAAAATCAAGACTGTTTGATTGCTAAATGCACGGCGCACCCTCAGTTGAATCTTGATCGATGGAGCTTCCGATCGGGGTGGGGCATTGAAAATACACGGTGGCGATGGGTAGCTGAATTTTGTGTATCAGCTGTAGAGAGGGGAAGGGGTAAGTTCATTGTACATTTCAAGGTGTGAGGGGGGAATTGGATCATGGGTTCTACTTTTTCTTTTTCTCTTATTTTATTTTTATTATTATTTTAATTTGTTGATTTTGGAAACCAAGAATGTGAAGATTTGAAAGATAGGTATAGGGAAGAGAGCAGATGGTTTTTTCCCAGGGCGGAGATTTCACGAAATGGTGTTTAGAGGCTTGGAATAAGTTAAAGTGTACAGCTTACAGAGAAAAAGGATGGTTATTTATTGGATTGGCAGGCTATGGCATTATTAGTATTTTTGGGGATATGTTCAAATTGTTTACAAAGAGTGGTCCATTCTAAGCTCTCTCCCTCTCTTTATATACTGTGTGTTTTATAATGCAATGGGGTCAGTGACAGTCTCTCTTTTTTCTCCACGGCGAATGGTGTTCGGGTCAGCTTTTAGAGATCTTGACTAATTCTACTCTCGTTCCGGTCAAGGCATGTTATCCACTCCGGGAGTAGGGGATTAACAAGAAATTAATATTTTTTGGCGGCCTGATCAAGAGAATTGAATCTTGATCAATTATAAGGATAGCAAACTAACGGA
This sequence comes from Vaccinium macrocarpon, assembly GCA_022606695.1. Classification (NCBI taxonomy): domain Eukaryota; kingdom Viridiplantae; phylum Streptophyta; class Magnoliopsida; order Ericales; family Ericaceae; genus Vaccinium; species Vaccinium macrocarpon. The sequence goes on along the minus strand of CM040170.1, from coordinate 22,818,056 downwards.
CCAATCAGACTTATCTTTTCTTACTTGGGGCTAGTCTCTCTCTCTCTCTCTCTCTCTAGGCAGGCGGAGAGAGAGTGAGAGGAGAGAGGGTACTTTTCCTTTGGTTGCAGAGAAAGAGGAGCACAACTGGGTCAGGTCAGGGAGAGGTTAAGCACATGAAAAGGAGAGAAAGCAAAGAGCAAAGATGCGCTGGTGTTTCTTGATTTTGCCTACGACTTTCTTTACCTCTTTTTTTTTTTTTTTTTACTGTAGGATCATATGGTTAAATTTTGAATCCTTCTACCTGCACATATGAGTTTGCATTGACCATGTATCGACGGCATCGGAGACACCGTTGTGGGTCTCAAACTGTCGATTCGAGCCGTTCATTCTTCTCAAAATCGAATTCCGAGTGAGTTCTTGCGAGAATCAAGACAATTGGACGGTTGTATGAGTTCGATTTAAAATCATCTCATCTCATTCAAAATCTCGATTTGAGAAGGATGAACGGCTCAGATCGATCGTTTGGGATTCAAAACAGCATCCTTGACATCGTCAGTACGTGGTCGGTGCATACTCATCTTTGCAGAAGGAATTATTGTTAAATTTTGTTGTGAAGTTCAAAATTTAAAAAAATGTTTTTTTTCCCTTTTTTCTTTTTTTGGTTAACTGATCCATTTGTTTTTAATTCTGTGGAATCCCTAAGCTTTTCCAAAAGTTCTGATGTGGGGGATTTAGATCTTTGACCCAAATCTGGTCCCCTTCCCTACTCCCTAGTCCCCGCCAAAGAGTGTCTTGGGAATCCCTAGCCACGTGGCAGAGCTGCCATTTCCCCAATTTTTTGGTAAATTATCCCTTTGGTCCCCATTATTTTAGAAAACAAAAATTGACTTTGGTCCAAGTAATGTTGATTATATCAACCTGTACATTACACTATCCGGTTTCTGCATTTCAGTGTCGTTGCATTCCTTATAGTAGTAATTTTCTGTTAATTTGTCGACCACAAAGGAGATGTATTTCAATGAAAAGGACCAAATTAGAAAGCCAAAATTTTTGGGGACCAGTAGATTGCTTTTATGTCTCAATTATTTTCACCCCAAGGGTATCCTTGTTAGACTTTATATTTTGGACTAAATTTAACTTCAAAAATATTACTCCCTCCGTCTCGTAAAGTTTGATCACTACGAAATTACGTGTAATTTTCAGATTAAAAAATAATGTATTTACCCAAATAATTTTTGAATTTTTTTTGTATCGTATAAAAGTTTTCAATGAGATCTATCAAATAAAATCCATATTGACTCAAAAATTATTTTCCTAAGCACGTTATTTTTTAGCTTGAAAATTATGCGTAGTTTCGTAATGATTAAATTTTATGGGACGGAGGGAGTACCTTTTATACTTTAGCAATTTACTTTTTAAAAAACTAGCAGAATCTAGCTCTCTATTTTAATTTTACTACATTAAATATTCTTTATTTTTACTTCTACTTTTCTATTTAAATATCTTTTTATTTTTTGTTATTCTTATATACTACTTTCAAATTAAAAAAAAAAAAAAAAAACACCCAGTATCATTGAGTCGAGCTCGCAAGTTTTCCCATTACCATTGAATTCATCATTAAATAAACTTTCATTTGACACCAAAAATTAATCTCTCATTATATAATTATAACTCTTTGTACAAAACGGAAAAAAAAAAAAACTAATTCCCATATCTACCAACAGGCAGAACATGTAAAATATGAGCATTGAAAGGCTTATTTGATAACATGAGCATCAAAGGGTTAATTTGGTCATTGTAACATTTTAGGTGAGTGAACAGTACGCCATTTTATTTGTTGAGTTACTGTTGCAATTCTACTTTGTTAAATTATGTCGAGCCGGGTGCAGTGCATTTTTTCCCGTCCCACTTGATAGTTTAGCCAAAAACATGATTTAAGGAGCCACACGAGGATGCTACAGGAAACAAAAACGTTAAATAGAAAAGAGAAAACAAAAATGTTACAAACAAGCCAAATATGAAAAAACTAAAGTAAAATCATGTTGTTTGTTTATAAAAATAAAAACAAAAAAAAAACATGTTTGGTAAATGTTGAAAATGTTTAAACGATCTTGTTTTAAAAATAAGGCAAATCACCTTCTTTTTTTTTTTGTGTATTGAAAATTTTCAGAAATTTAGAAAACGTAAAACATAAATAAATTACCAAACACATTTTTATTTTAGTTTTGAAAATTAAAAAGCCTTTCAATGCTATTAAATTCTGAGCCAAGTGATCGGCATTTAATTACACTTATTTTGTCATTGACTGGACGCTATGTTCTTTCATTTAACGGAAAACAACAGAAGGACCACTTTAAAAAAAAAATGAACTCCCATTGTTTCAATTGATAAAATCACAAATATGAACAGATAATAAATAAATAAATAAATGAGAATCCGAAGATTAAAAATCAAAAATTCGCGCTAAAACTAGTACTCCCTCCGTCCCAATTTATTTGCTCAATACGAAATTACGTGTGATTTTCAAACTAAAAAATAATGTACTTACAAAAATAATTTTCTAATCAATTATGGATTTTGTTTAATGGATCTTCTTGAGAACTTTAATACAGTGCAAAAAAAATTAAAAAATTATTTTGATAAATACAATATTTTTTAATTTAAAAATTATACGTAATTTTATAGTGAACAAAGTAGTGACCAATTATGTCTGACCGTCATTTACACCAAGAAGACACCGTGATTCCACAGAAGTTGGGAGGGTAATATTGTCAATCTGGAGGGCATTGGGACTCGTGTACTAATTTTACCGGAGAAGTCCAAGTCCCATTGGCAGGAGGAGGAGGAGGAGGAAAGGCAGCAGTAGCAGTCCTAGTCCCTCTCCAAATAGGACCATATGGTAGAGTTCTGTTTCTGTTGGGTGGTGCTGGGGTCCACTCCCTTGTTCTTATGTTTGGGGCTGTTTTCTACCTTGCTCACTTTTGGGACCTTCTTCTGTCTACTTCATTCATACAATCACACCCAATGCAAATGGTCACAGCTCCAATGTTTAGGCCTGGTTCGGGTGAATTGATAAAATTAATTTTTTGGTTTTTCTAGTTTTGTCTTTATTCAAATTTTTTTTGTATTTGTTAGTTTTCGGTCGATTTTTTGTGATTTCTTAGCTTGTCTCGATGAAAAGAATTTAAAAAGTATAAAATTATTAGCCAAACTTAAAATTTTGTAAATAAAGACGAAAAAAATCCAAATTTGGCTAATAATTTTATATTTTTTAGATTCCTCTTGTCGAGACAAGCCAAGTAACCACAAAAAATCGATCAAAAACCAACAAATGCAAAAAAAAAATTTAATAAGGACAACCAAAAAACCAAAAAATTAGTTCTTTCAATTCACTTAAACCAACCCTAAGTCTAGGTCGATGGGCTAGCTCTCTGTACAATTGATCAGGTCACAAGGAAGTGATGATTTTTTTGTGAATTTTTTAGTTTTGGCGTGAATGACCTACTTTTGACCAAATCGATGAGGAAATTAGTATATATTGTGCGCGTAAATTGACCCAAAAAATAACATCCACTTTCTTTATTTCACATTTCTGAAAAAATTTCTAAAAAGATTATTTCCTCATCTCTCATCTTTTCAATCATTAATCATTTTTTTCTCTTTACTTATACTCATCTATCAAATCATTATTCTAATTTTTTTCTCTCTTACTACAAATTTTTTTTGATAACCGAGGAACAGCTCTACAATAGGCCACTAATTGGACCCACTGCACAACCCAAACCTCGGAGGGAGTTGGCGCAACCCACACCAGTCACGGTCCCCCTCACTTAGCACAGGTACTCATCCTGTGGGGAATCGAACACCTGATGACCAAAGGGACTACTCCTAAAATCAGGCACTCGTCCTAACCACTAAGGCAACCCCTGGGTGTTTCTTTATCTAATTATTACTTTTTCCAAAAACTCATCCAAACAGTATCTCAAAAATATTTCTCATAATATTCTTCTCAAAACTCTCAATCAAACACAACAATCTATTTTCCATTTTATACTTGTTTTATGCTCTCACTCATAATTTCCATTATTTTAAATTTTAATAGTTCAAAATATTGTTGGAAGACACTTTTACATTGGTGTCCTGCATAAGCTCACACTCAGGCACTCATAGACTGCAAATGAATTGAGTTGTTCACAAGGAGCTCAAACTCGGCTTCTTATGAACTTGATCAGTTCACTTAGTAAAAGACCCAAGCTTGAGATAGTTGTAATTCGACTCGTGTACACAGCCTAGACTCGTATATATGAACTTGGCCCTTTTACAAACGCTTGTTTTGTACTTGAACCGAACACGAGTTCTAAAATACTAATCAAACTCAATTCACTGGATTACAAACGAGCCGAGTTTATATATCCTAAAACTTTGCTCGACTCTAAACTCATTTGTGTTGAGCTACACATACCATGTGTTGGAGGTTACAAATGTGTCCTATTGGAATATTTTTATTGATCTTTCGTGAATCATGCGATCCGCTTGAGATGACGATAGGTCAGTGCCATTTTGGACCTTGTGATTTGTGGAAATTGCCAACTTATCATATTAGCTCTATGACCGCTGAATTCTTGTTTGAGAACTCTAGCAATGTCGACCAAAATTGAAAATCCCAAAAAGCCAAGAGTTTGGGATGAATCAACATCCACTAATGTGATCATCCTTGTGTGACGTAAAATGGATGAATCATGAGTTTAATTGACAATCCGACATTTTATAAGTAAATACCCATGCCAAAGATCAAGTTCATTAGACATTTGTATCCATTTGAACGAAGTATATTTATCACACAAGACATAAACCGTCGGATTCTTAATTGGCAATTTAATTCTTTTTATAAAAATATGATTCAACCATGTCTTTGTAGATCTCTGATAGACCTAATTTTCCCATCAACGTTAAACACATCGAGACCTAATAGATAAATGGTTTGGATTGTGAACAAGGGCGGACACACGCCCGCATAAAATTACTAGAGAGTGATTCCCGCAAATTAGACAAAATTTGCAATCCCGAGTCTGCCACTGATTATGAAGTGGCTGTGATGGTCATGCTTGGCTTACATGAGGGTTTTATGCTTGGCTTACATGAGGGTTTTGTTCACGTAAGAGGATCTCCCGCGACTTCATGGGAATTAGGATGGCTGTCCCAAAACATGTATGTTTGCGCCTTTTGAAAACAATATTTTGAGAAATAATTTTGAGAGAGTGTTAGGATTAGGAAAAAATAATAGTTAGAGAGATGTGTAATAATTGAATAGAGATAGAGAGAAAAATGAGAATAATGATTGGAGAGAGGTGTATGAGTAGAAAAAGAAATATGATTAATGATTGGAGAGATGAGAGATAAGGAAAGAATCTTTTTGAATTTTTTTTTTTTGGAATCATGAAGTGAACACAGTGATTCATATTTCTGAAAAAATTTCTAATTTGATATACGTGTCATGTCATCGGATCACATTTGCCTTTCATAAGAAAATGGTTTAATATTAAACCAATACTTTTTGTTCATTTTCTTTTAAAACTTACATAATTCAATGATAAAGTTATCAATATGTCTAGTTATTTTGATACTCCATCCGTCTCATAATTTGTCCATTAAAATAGTGCTTGCGCAAAAAAAAAATAAAAAAACTTTGTGCGTAATATTTCAAAAAAATTAGGCAATTTAATAACTAATTGAGATCTTTAAGTTTCTAAGAAAAATAAATAAATACTTTTTTATTTTAAAAGATGACACAATTTCCCTTCGTAGACAAATTATGAAATAGAGCATTGGCGGCTATTGAACACCCTAAACCTTGAGAAATTTAATTTGCCATCCTATTATAATATTATCCTTAGGATGGCACCCTATGAGTTTTGAATCTTTATGATTCCATCCTGTAAATGTCATTTGGACCATTGTGCCCTATTACAATAATTATATTTCTTTAATTATATTCTATTCTAATAATATATCATAATACTAATTATTATACCAAGAAATTTGGAGAGTTCAGCAACTGATATAGCAAGAAATCCGGGGAGTACCAATTAACACATATCTATAGATATATCATTACCTTAATAACATATGTTTTCCGTTAGAGATATATCATTACCTTAATTTGGATTTTCAATATTCCAATCCCAATCAAGGAAGAACCAACAAACTAAAAGCGTGGAATTCTGTTGCAAATTTTTGTACTATTATTTTGTACCCAATAATCTTAACTTCTCTTTTTTTTCATTAGTAGACTTCGATCCATGAATCGACTCGCCTCCGTTTGTTGATTCTAGCAATGAAGTCGCCGCCATAGCAATGCCTTTTTCCGGTTTAGAGTGCTCTGAAAGTTCTCTGCAATGCGTGGAGTGGTGTCGGCGTAGAGCTCCATCACGATTTGGCCACACGATGCACCGCCGCTGAACTCAAAATCGGTTGATCTCGATGGCGACGGAAAAACTCAATGAGTAACCTTTTAATCTCGTTTGATTATTGTAATATTTTGTTTTGTTTTTTTATGGTGGTGGTGGATTTCCGGATCTTGTTATGGTGGTGTTTTTTTCCTCGATTTAATGAGTGGTTTTTATCCTATTCAAGACTAGTTTTTTCCTTTGATACAGGAATATGGTAAATCAATAAGCCATGTTCACATGCCCTTAAAAAATGGTTATTCTATACGGCGAATATGATTTATTGATTTACCATTTTGGTGGTTTGATATAGTCAAAATGGTAAATCAGTAAATCATGTTCATTGTATAAAATATACGACACGTGAACATGATTTATTAATTTTCCATGTTGGTGATTTATAATAAAATAAAATATGGTTTACCATTTTCGACACTTAAATGATTTGGAAAATAAACATAATTAATCAACACATGATTCAACCATTTTTTTCATTGATTTTATGGTACATTAATTGACAGTTTTTTTTTTTATTTTTATGGTTATGGTTTTGGATTAGGTTGTGGTTTTATAGTACATTAATTTACCCAGTGTTTCATGGTTTTTTTATGATTTTTTTGTGGTGCAGTAATCTATCATGTTCTATTGTTTTTTTTTTTTTTTTATGTGTAATCCGGTGAAATCAATTTCTCACGTCTATGTTTTTACATCAAAATATCATGATTATTTATTCTCAATTTTGTTTTGACATTTTAGGGGGTGTGTGTGTGTGTGTGTGTGTGTGTGTGTGTGTGTGTGTGTGTGTGTGAGAGAGAGAGAGAGAGAGAGAGAGAGAGAGAGAGAGAGAGAGAGAGAGAGAGAGAGAGAGAGAGAGAGAGAGAGAGAATTAGTATAAGATTAGAAAAGAGAGATTTTTCAAGAGAGTGAGTGAGAGATTGAGATAAATTAGGAAAGATTAGGGGAGAGAAATATTAGGAAAATTATGAGAGTGGATTATTAGGAAATTAGGAGAGAGAAAGGGTTTTTTGGGGTTTATTTGAATTTCAGGATGTAATCATAACTATTCAAATCTCATTAGGTGGAATCATAATGATCTTTTTTTTACAGGATGTCTAATTAACTCTCCCTATTTTTTATCGGATTTTATTACTAGTAGTTTTATTTTAATTTTTATTGGAATACTCACATTACATGTTATTAACTACTGTCAATTTACTAAATTTCTTTTGTTTACCTTACTGTGAAAAACAATTCTTAAAAGAAATTAAACTATGTGGCAAGATTCATATTCATCTTTTATGGAAATGTTAGCTTACAAGACACTCAAAATTCTACTAAGTGAGTTCAAAAAAAAAAAAAAAAAATCACTGCTGACAAGAACGATGTGAAATCAGTGTATAACAACAAATCTTTTTATACTATTATTTATTTGTAGGGACAAAATAAGAAAGTATGTCTCTTTTCTCAAAAAAAAAAAGAAAAAAAAAGTAAAAGGGTCCAAGTCAAACTTATTTGCCACAATTTTCCGCTACATGGTATTAGTGGATTTATGCATCTGTTTAATCTTGCTTGATGCAATATTTGAAAACTCATTGAGGACAATTATAAAATTTTATGTATCCTTGTATATTTGATCTCTCTGTTCATCTTAGTACATATGATTTTGTTTTTTGTATGTTCTTAATTATTAAAGCTAATAGAGTCATAGCAAAATTTATAAATGGTGTTTTTATTTGGGAGTCCATCAGACGTGCTTTAACATAAAATGACTTTAATTGCAGTCCCTCACTATGGCACAATTTAATTAGTCCCTCAGAAATTATTTGAAGAGCAGGCAAGCTAATCATTATAAAAAATAGAGGGCGACCATGCCATCCCCTAAAGGTCTCTCCTTTGCTCACATTTGGGAACCCACTGACTACTTTCCCTTGCATCCCTGCAACCTTTCCTTTTAATGAGTTTAATTGCATACCAGATCAAATAAGAGCAGTAGTTGTGTCACATGCTTTGTACTCATTTCCATAGACAAGAAAACTGTACTGTTGCTAACAACTTAATTTCTTCATAGATTTCAATGCTAATTGTCCTGGTTTTTTTTTAAGGAATAATTGGTTGTGTTTACAACTTTATATGTGAAAGAAGAGACAAGCACACATGAACAAAGAGGAGCAATCAAATGATAAATCACTTGCAATTTGGACACCTAAATATCTTTTTTGTATTGTGCTTAGAATCGTATTTGATAGGATATCATAGAATTCTTTGTCAGGGGACATCTAATTACAGTTTTCTACATGAGAGACTATTTATCCTCCAAAATCTTCCTTTTTTTCTTTTTTAAAAATAATAAGATATCTAGACTAATTTGCGCCCATTTCGACTAATTCTGGGGTTGTAATGGGTTGAATCTGACAAGTTGATCGAGCTGGGAGCCCAACGTACATGTTGGCCGAACTGGGGAGATGAACTCACACGTTGGCTGAGCCGGAGGCCAAACATACATGTTAGCCGAGCCGAGGGCCGAACGTATATGTTGGCCGAGCTGGGGGCTGCACGTACATGTTGGTTGAGCTGGGGGCTGAACGTACGTGTTGACCGAGCTGGGGGTTGAACGTACCTGTTAATCGAACATGGAGCCAAACGTAGTTGTTGGCGGAGCCGAGTAGAGTCAAACAAGGTCCTACCCGAGTAGATACGGATAGTCTGCGTACGAATAGGAGGTTTAGTTCAGTCAAGTGGCAATAGATGCATCATCCATGACGTCACTTCAAGAAGCAGTTAAGGCATGCATCTATATAAAGGGTGGTTCTAAACCCTAGAGAGTTATGCCACTACTACTCACTCTTGAGCTTTGTAATTTTTCCTCTCCTTTGATTGAGGCTGACTTAGGCATCAAAGTGCCGATCAGCCGACTATGGCCGGTAGGCACTAACGGTGTTCTCTCTTGTAGGCCAAGTTTAAGGAAGGCTTTACTCCATCTAGATATGAAGTGGAGATCCAAAGTAGAACTAGATCAAACACCTTCCCATAGGGATCTTTACGTTGACGACCAGGCAAAACCTCCAGCGGTATCAAGGTTTTGGAACGTTTATACTGCATTTGGTTGACATTGTAAGAGGGAAAAATTTCATGAAGTTATTTCCTTTCTCTTAGGAGATCAAATCCTCTTCAAATGGAGCAACCTTGACCCTGCAGCACGAACAAACTATCAGAGCACCCCTGCCTCTAAGCGGCAAGGGCCCTCCAATGCTTAAGTTAGTATTGACGAACTAGAGGATGAACTTAACGAGAGTGTTTGTGTGAAATGGGTTAATGCATACCTCTTGCGTTTATGATTCATCTTCTTATATAGGCGATTATTTTGTACTTACATTTCTTATAAAATTCTTCTTTATTAGGAATCCTTCCAAGTCTTAGATTCTTCCCTATTGGGCAGTGTAGCTCGCATGATTCCGAATTCCTTATTCGACAAAGATTTTTGCCAAGCTGGCCACTCCTTATTTGGTATGATGACTGGTTTTTCTTCTCTAAGTAAGATTGTGCTTATCTTTGCAAGCTCAACTAATGTTGGGAATATCTTCAAATATTCTTTCCTTTCCTTATCTTCGCAAGGAAAGTCTGCTTCTAGGGTTTATCCCATGCTGGGCCATTCCAACTATATTGTCTAACGAGCAGACTCATTATAACCAATATTGAGTTATGAGCTTGGTGGTCGTTCATGTTCCGTTTTGTGCTATTTATCACGTGCGTAGACACGTGGGGATCTTGACGAGCTTCTGTGTACAACTTCTATGGTTTCAGGAAAACATCGCACACAATTGGTCCCCAGATTTTGGCCCTCCATGCATATTCACGTTTGACGAGCTAAAGCTTACGACGAGTAGTTTCTGGCATATTATCTTTCTGTACCGCCTTTATGCTTCATACTAATGTGCTTGACACGTGTCAGCTACTACACAACCTTTCCAAGCGATAGATCCGTACCTGCGGGCGTGAGCGTAACTTTCCGGACTCCTTTTCGTCCTCTGGGTGTCTCGAATCATTGCACCTTTTTAATTTTTGATTTGACATTTCCCACCTTTTTCTGAAAAGGTGCGAGGAACTAGAACGCTGTCGTTTTGAATGACATCATCAAACACTATTTTGAATTCGAAAAGGTATAAGACCTTTCTTTAACCCCTTTTCTTTCCATATTCTTACCGTTTTAGGAGAGTGTGTCCTATTTGAGAGTGCCATTGTCATTGTGCCCTTAATGTTGCCCTCTTCATAGCCTTTCCTTTCGTTCTCCGTCGGAAGACTTTTCTCTCTAGCCATCGTCGGGTGCCTGTAAGTTTTTTGCAACTTTCTCCGTTCTTCTTGCACAATTGCTTTTAGGGTTTTTTGTGTTTGCATCGTCTTCCACCATGGGTAGGTTTAGGAGTTTGTGTGACAATGAGGCGCATATGGAGGCCTTTCGTCAACGTTATGACGTCCCCGACTACGTCAATCTCGCTCTTGCCCCTCTTGACACCGATACCCGAGACCAAACTGAGGGTAGGATTCACGTTTCCCTCTTGGCCGTCATGGAGGGAGGCCTTAGGTTTCCCTTTCATCCGTTGTTGGTCGAAATCTACAATATCTATTGTCTAACCCCTCTCCAACTCTGCCCTAACTTTTAGCATGTGGTTATGGGAGTGGTAGCCCTCAATAACATTCTGGGAACAAATTTAGGATGGTACGACATTCGCCACCTTTACGGTGTTGTCCTCACCACCCATGAGACTTATTATCTCAAAATCTGGGACAAGGAACATCGTTTGGTGATTGATCTTCCCAACTCTTGTCATGGGGAGAACGATTATTTCCTTATCATGACGGTAAACTTTTTGCCAAGGGATGAGGATGGCAATGTAGTGGGCCCTCCTTGCCCCCATCTTGTTGGGCGCACACGTTAGTCTCTTCTTTTTGTCCTTATAAATTCTTTTTTGCTCCAATAATTTCTTTCATGTTGCTTACTTTGTCTATCCCCTTTTTGTCTTTAAAGCGGAGAACATCAACAAGGGCCATCTGGTGGTGCACGACGGTGTCCACATTCTTGACATTGAAAGAGTCTCAAGTTTCCAGGCATAAGGGGTATTGATCCTTTAGGGCTAGGTAGGGTTGCACATGTCCTTTTGAAGTACAATCCTGTCTATCGTGGTGGTGTTCGTGTTAGTGAAACTTCATCTGTTGCTTAGACGTTTACGTAGGGGAAAAGGTTGTGCTGGGGTTAAGACGTTCTTCTATTCAGAGACTTTTTCTGCGTAACCAAATTATCCACGCATCTTGTACGAATAACTTTCTTGGAATTAACTTTCTCTGCCGTGAAAATATTCAGAGTGAGGCTAACTCTAATCTGGTGGTTGAATTGTCTGGCGAGAGTACTAGTAGTGTCCCTATGAGTGACCGTTCCCCTGTTTCAAACCTGCCAATGGTTGAACCCGATTTTCTGATTTTATCACCCTTGATGATGATGAATCTCCTAAAACCTTTCTTGATCCTTCAGCTGTGTAGACACCCCAATTTTTGTTTATCAAGTGTTCCTGATGATGAGATAGACCAATCGTGCATACCTCAAGGCTAAGAACAAGGCTTGAACTCACCAAACCACCCTAAACCATTCTAAACCCTCCAAGAACAACCTTAGACCAACCAAAATGACCAAAATACCCTTCAAACCATCCAAAAACCTCTTCAAAATAAACCCAAGCCTACACCATCTTCTAGTACATTCAAAACCCTCTTGATTGATATATAATACGTCTCAATCCATTTTGAAATGAGGGAGATGTGCTCATTTTACCAAAACGACTTGTTTTCTCGACCTTCTGAGGGTAAAATGGTCACACACTTTGATGTACAAATTATCTTGGGTTCAAACTACTTGGGTTAGAAATTACACTTAACAAGTTTTCCAATGCTTCAAGCCACGCACAAAATGGAGTTCGGTAACACCCGGGGCAGTCCCGCAAAGTTTGGCCTGTAAGCCCTTTGAGCGCTCAAGCCCCCACTTTGAGCGCTCAAACCATGCGCGAACCAGAAATTTTCAAGGCATTTTTTCAGCTGGTGTTCCACCTAAACTATGGGGTCCCCTTGGTTTCTAAGCTTCGTTTTCACGCCAGAATCCCTCTAATAACACTCCCACTCCAACTTGAATTGCAAATTACATTTTCCTCCAATTTTCTCTCTATATAAACCACCCTCCACCCATTGTTTAAGGAACCCCACCCTTTGGCTGATCTCGTACACTCTCACACCCTTCATCAGACCAAAACCACTATCTCTCATCTTCAATCACGTTTTACGCCCTCTCTCATCCATTTCCATCATCTTCAAGCTAAAAAACACTCCAAAATCCCATCTTTAAGACCAAATACACATGGGTCTTTAAGATACCAACTAATCCTGACCACTTTTTCACTCTAAAACTCCATAGTTAGTACCTGTCTACTGTAATCATCCATCAATTACAGCTCCATCATCCAAAATCAAGTAAACCCACTTGATCATGCCAAAAATGGTCATTTAACCTCCAATACACCCCCATCCACTCAATCAATCATCCAATTAGCCCTACACTCACACTCCTCTGTCCAAAATACCTCAACTCAAGCTTATATTTTAAGCAACTACTCAATCATCCATCAAAACCCCAAGTTCAAGCCTTAATCAAAGCCAAAAAGGTAGAAAGCATGTGAAAAATCATGTTTTGGTCATCCCGAAGGAGACCAGTTAGTTCATGGAGGTTCCACATACCTTCTATGAGCTCACAAGGTTTTAAATATCAAAAAAAACCAATTTTAAAAATATCAGCTCAAAATGGTTCGAGAGCTCAATGGAGCACTCAAACTACAGTTCGAGCTTTCAAGCTGTTTCAGCCATTTTGTTGTTTTGTGGTTTTTTATGCTTTCTCATGTTGATATCATCATTTGATGGCTTTTGGTTGGTTTAAATACTCTCAATTAGCTTACTTCACTCTTGATCATTGATCAATGAAGCCAAAAACCATGGAAATGATGTTTTATCATCATCAAGCAATGACTAAGCTTTGTTTGTGGGATGAATAAGTGTATCTCACTCTTTTGAAAAATGATCAAATTGTTTAAGCTCACAAAAACACTAAATAATGGAAAAAAATCACAGAAACTCATAGCCCTTGAATGGGACTTGAGTGCTCAAGCCTTGTTTAGTCTTTGGTATTTCAATCTTGTTTACTCAGTTCTGTATTTTGTTTTCAGTTCATGAACTGTGTGTGTTGATGTTTGGCTAAGCCAACCTGTTCACGAAGTGTGTGTGTGTTGATGTTTGGCTAAGCCAACCTGAACTCTTCTCCCACTCATTTCAATCATGCTTATGCATGGCCCAATACTCATCTCTCACTCATGCAAGTATTTTATGTTTATTTTGTCAATGTTTATGGTTCATCAAGTATAATTGCATTATTGTGTACTGTTTAAGGCTGTTAATGATCCAAATAAGGGCAAGGAAGCAACAGAATACACAAGCCATGGAAATGGTTTGAGCGCTCAAAGCATCTTTGAGTGCTCAAACTGTTTTTCAGATTTATTGAATATTTTCACTATTATGGCTTGCATACTGCATTTTGTGTATTCTAGAAAGTCTTTTAATGTTATACTCTTGCTTACTCAGGGCTTCTTCCCATGTTTGCCTCATTGACATGCTTCAACATGTGTTATTATAACCATCTCATTCTGTTTAACCAACACAGATCAGTTTTCAAGTGACAAACATTGTATAAAATGTGTTTTTATCAGATTAGAAGCATTATAAGCATATGTGAGTGAGCAAGAGTTTGAGCGCTCAAACCCTTGGCAGCGGATCAGATTGGTTTGCTCCATGTGTGTTGCATGTATCATTTTCAGTTTTCATTTTTCTGTTGTTGTTCATCATGTACTAACACTTTATTTGTTGTTTTGTGCCTTGGCTTTTTCAAATCTACATTCCATCATCACTCATGTAGATCACAATACACATGCATACACCTAAGTTCCATTGTTGTGCTTGTCATTGTTATGTGGTTCCCATTCCCACTTTCCGTATGATAAGCTCTCAATATTGTAAGTAGTGGGGCTTATCTCACTCATTTTGATCACACGCATGTGCATTTTGTGGCTTTATATGATTGAATCTGTGCGAGGTTGCTTTTTGTTACTTTCGGGTAAAAATGAAGAAATAAGGCGTGTTTTGAAGCCATTGTTAAACCAACGGATGCCCGAGCATTGGAGGCCACATGACACCCCGCCACCGAGCCCCGAGAATCAAGGAATGAAGTTTTGAACAAGACTCGGGAAGCCTAGAGGTCATGATGAAAAGCCGTAAGGTCAAAGGATCAAGACAAAGAAAAATCTCAGTTTTTACACTTTCAACCGGTAGGTAGAGTTTTCCTCTACCGGTTGAAGCGAACTAGTGAGTTTTTCAACCGGTAGAGCACTTTTTGCTTTACCGGTTGAAGCTGCATTTTTCTGCAACTTTTGAGCCCAATCAGGAAATATCTTGTGGCATTTTTGTAATAACTTTGGATGACTTTTGGGGCCTTTATAAGGTCCCCAACCTCAGAATTTTAAGGTTATCACTACCTAAGCTCATATTTTCACTTTCTTTCTCTACCTCCATTAGTTTGTTCTTAGTTTTAGCTCTACCTTCTCTCTAGATTTTCAAGCTCTTGCATTTAGTTTCAAGGTAATTCTTCTTCTTTAATGTTATAGTACGTGTTGAGACCTTTATATAAATCTAGTTTATTTCCGTTTTTATCGATTAATTTGTTTTCTTGTTTTTCTAGCTATTTCCTTTGAAAACTCTTGTTCTTATTAGTTGTTTGATTAATTCTCAAGAGTTAATGTTGTAGGCAAACCTAGGATTAATCATAAAAATCAGTTTTTAGAGTTATTAAACATATTTTTAGTTTTCTTCCAATTCATAGGCTTAATTTCTAGCATAATGTGTGAGTAGTTTTAATAGGCTTACTCATAGAGTGATTAACACTCCATGACTTGGGTTTAATCCATCCATCTCGTGTATATAGCATACACCTCTTGTTTATCAAATATTTGGGGTTGCACTTTTTTGTATCAAAGGGAGGGTTTGTTAATCTTTTTTATCACACTTAGCCAAGAGCTTGACTACTTGGTACGTGTGATGCTTTGGGCGATGTCAACTCATCCGTTTGTCAAATGAATCAAAAATCCTAATCTTTGTAAAAACACATTTTTCTAGTAAAGGTTTTAAAATCTAAATTTTCCGTTCAGGGGCATTTCATGATGCGCCGAGCCGGTCATCAAGAGGGGATGGATTAACCCGAGTCATGGTAGTTAAATACCCGTAGACTTTGCCTTAGTTTAATTAGTTGATTTTTAATTCCGAGTCGTTCTCAAAGTTGAGAGAATTTCACCAAACAAACTCTAAAAGCCAAGTTTGCCGCTTTAAGGCCGAAAACCGACAGTTGCAAGACAACTCTCACGCCGGGTGCATTCGGTCCCTGTGGATTCGACCCGGTCTTACCGTTTATTATGCTACCGCCGACCTAGCCCTACGCTTGGGGCGACACCATCTACGATACAATCTAAGGTCGCAAGCACCGTGTTTGTTCAAAGTTGAGTTGCACACATTTCTTGTATAATCCCACAAAAGTCAAGTAGAGACCTGTCTTCGAACCGGCAAGGGGGGTGCCGTAAAACCCTTCCCCTCTCGTAACTGAGCTCCGGAACCTAAGATAGTATGGTGATGACGGGCTAGTAATCCTTATCCATTGAATGAAGCACAAGTCAATCGAGTTTGGTTCCTCGGGGACAATCCGCTAAAACCCGTGTGGCGACTCCGAATCAATCGAGGATCCCATCGAAGGTGTGTCCACAGGTTGCTTCCTCTTCTACTCCTCCCTTTCCTCTTCCTCCTCCTCCTCAAAGGCAAATGGAGGTTGAAGTTGCTTTGGAGAAGAGGCCCAGGGAGGGCCAATCCTGATCCCAATCCTACCCCTTCCTAACAGCATCGTTGTATTACTAGGAGCTCTTCCGCCCAACCAACTGTTCCTCGAATTGAAACTAAACCTAAGTTGGTTGTGTGGAACCCTCCTTTCCATCATGGCACCCAACCAGCCCTGGCCACTGATAGTTATAAAAATGCTGAGGTTGCACTTGCAGTTGGACGAGTTGTACTGCTGCCTGGGGATTTTGAGAAGGAGGCTGGGTCCAGTTACCTTAAGCTTTTGAAGACTAGTTTCTAGCACCATATCAAGGTATAAGTTTTGTGATTCTACCCTTATTACACTTTCGTGAAAGTTCCTTTGTCCCAGTTGATGAGTTGACTTGTGTTGGTAAATTGTAGTCCATGCAACTCATGTATGTTGCCTGAGATCGTGCGTCCAAAGATAACAGAACCATTACGAATGCTAACATGAGGTTGAAGACTGAGAATGACGAGCTAAAGGTCAATGTCAATCGCTTGATCAATGCCAACCAGTTAATGACTAGTGAGAATGAGAAGTTGAAGGAAAAGCTGGCTTCAATGAGGCGTTGCGTGGGAGAGTCTAAGCGTGATATTAATGAAGCCATGGCCAGGTTGGGTCTCTTAGAAACTGAATTGTCCAGAAGAGTATGGCAAACCTGGAGGCTAAGTTGGCTGCTGCTCAAGTGTCTTCTGACCAACCGTACAACCATGGAGTGAGTGATACAAAGATGAAGTTTAAAGATAAGATGTCGGAGTTTGAGGATTTGTTCTTTAGCAGAGGCTGGAAGGGTTGCCTTGGCAAACAAGGTATTGACATGAGTGATTTAATCTAGACTGAAATTGACTACCCTAGACGTAGGGATGCTGCTCCCCAAGGTGCTCCTATGCTCAATCAAAGTGCAGTTGTTGACCTTAGCCCGAAGGAAACTAGTGGTAACACATCCATCAATGACAAGCAGAGGGTTGAGCTCCCCTCTTATGGTATTGTTGAGGATTCTGGAAACATTTCTACCACTGAGGTCCATAAGGCCCAGTGAAGAGGCCTTGTGCTTGTTTGACTTGCTTTGATCATGGTTCTTTGACATTTTCTAACATTTGATGATACTTTAACACAATTTTTGGTCTCATGCCCTATGTGGCTATTTGGACAAGTGACCCTGCATGGTTGTTTTTTTGCGACTACAGTAAATACAACCTTCGTGGTGTTTGGATGGGCTGAAGTTTTGTAGCTCATAGGTATAACTTTCTCTATTTTTGGTAACATTGGATGTTCTTGGGTATTCAAGTTTGTTTTTGTTGAGTCACTAGTTTCCCTAGATGAGTATGGAAAACATCGGTGTAGATGTTACCTTTGACTCATTTTTTTGGCCAGAATGATGATTCTTAGTTACACATCTTTGCTGTATTGATTTAAGATGTAAGATCTAAATGCACCTGCATTTAGCCAAAATTGTATGGGGCATGTCTAGGTGTATCGTGCTTTGAACGATACTCTAGCATATGGTTTGGGTATACTTATACCAAAGATAATCAATGTTTGCTGCTAGGTCTAGGTATATTCGCACCTAACCATGGATGTGCAATATTCGCTACAAGGTCTAGGTATGTTCGCACCTAACCATGGACGAGGAATATTCACTGCGATTTGATTGATTAAGTGTATCATGCCCCCAATATGGGGTTTGGTCATTCGATCAAGGCTCATATTCACTTAAGGTAAAGTAATGCAAAATTTCAAAGAGGAAAAGAAACAAATGGTTTTATTCGCAACCACAGTAGTCTTGCTACTTTATTCTAAGTAAAGGTAGAATAGCTAATTATGAGCATAAAATCCTACTTGGCCTTTCAGGGCATTATTCAAAAAAGAGAGAAAAAAAGAACATCTAAGGAAAAAATTTCATGAGATTCTTGAAATTCCAAGGGCGGGGGACCAGGTTCCCATCCAAATTTGCAAGTTTGTAAGCTCCAACTCATGCTATACAAACCACTTTGTAGGGCCCTTCCCAGTTTGGCCCAAGCTTTCTGTCCGACGCTTTTTTGGGATTCCCTACCACTTTTCTCATCATGAGATCCTCTATTCCAAACTCCCGGGGATGGAGTTTATTGTTGTAAGTTCTGCATAGCTACTGTTGGTATGCTGCCAGTGTGACTAAAGCTTTTTCTCGTCGTTCTTCTATGAGATCTAGATTTGTTGTCAGGGCTTGATCGCTTCCCCTAGCTTCCACTAACGTTGTTCTGTTCATTGGTAATCCTACTTCCACTAGTGTTTCTCCCATTGAATGCCTTAGGGTGGTCCTGAATGCCCATAACACTATTGGGAGGTCGTTTGGCCAGCTCCCCTTTTTCTTCTCTAATCTTCGTTTAATTCCTTTGAGGATTGTTTTGTTGGAGGCTTCTGCTTGTCCGTTACTCTGAGGGTATGCTCGTGTAGAATAGTTGTTACGTATTCTGTGTTGGGCGGAAAAGGCTTGAAATTTCGGTCCAAACTATCCTCCATTGTCTGAAATTATGCAGTAGGGCACCCCAAATCTTGTTATGATGTTTTGCCGAACAAACATTTCCACATTCTTTTCAGTGATCTTGGCGAGCGGTTCTTCTTCAATTCACTTCGTGAAGTAGTCTATCCCCATCGACAAGAATTTCCTTCTTCCGTCACCATGGGTAGAGGTCCTATGATGTCCAACCCCCATTGGGCGAATGGCCATGGGCTAGTAAGGCGTTGCAGATCTTTTGTTGGTGACCGGATTATCGGCTTGAACTACTGACATTTTTCACAGCTTCTATCGAACACCTTTGCATCTTCTTGCATGTATGGCCACCAGTATCTTTAGGTTATCAACCTATGTGCTATTGACCTTCCTTTTGCATGTCCATGGCACGTCCTAACGTGTATTTCATGCAAGAATTTCAGCACCAATGAGGGGTGTATGCAGACTAGGTAGGGGCCATGACAAGATTTCTTGTACAGGTTCCCTTGTGGTGAAAGCCAGAAACGAGCAGACTTCAACTTAATCTTGTATGCCTCCTTTTTATCCTTTGGTAGGGTTTCATCTTTCAAGTACGGAACAATCGGATCCATCCAACTTGGGCCCAAATCCGTATCCATGTTGATCTTTTCTCCCTGTTTTATGCTAGGTTTAGCAAGATACTGTACGGCCACCGTGTGTTTGAATTCTGTGGGTAGTGCTGAGGCTAAGCATGCTAATGAATCCGCATGAGCATTCTATCCTGACGTGATCTGTTCTACCTTTGCCTCTTCAAATTTTGCCATTCTTTCTGCGCGGCCTTGGCATAGGCTGCCATCCTTTCATTTCTTAGTGCATGTTCACTAGATAGCTAATTGTTCAAGCATCAGTCGTTCTGGGGAGAACAATACTATTCTTGCCCCTGAACATTTGTTATAGGATGATGCATCGACGGACAGTTGCCAGCCTTCCATGTTTTGATTACCCTCTTGAGCACTTGGTTCATATTCACAAACCAAAGGAGATTCAACTTCAATTGGGGTGAATTCAGCCACAAAATTTGCCAGTACCTGGCCTTTAATGGCTGTTCAAGGTTGGTAATCGATGTCGTATTGGCTAAGTTCCATCGACCAGGTAGAGATTCTCCGAGAGAAATCCGCTTTTCGAAGTAGTGCTTTCAAAGGGAATTCCGTGTAGACGGTAATTGGGTGCTCCAGGAAATAATGTGGCAATTTCCTCGAAACCATAATCAAAGCTTTGACGAGCTTTTCTAGAAGGAGGTATTCTCTGGTGTGCGCGTCTAGGAGTGTCTTGCTTACAAAGTAAACTGGCTTTTGTTCTGTATCCTCCACTTGAAGGAGGGCTACACTAATCGCATGCTAATATACAACACTATTAGTGTAATTAAGATTTATAAGCACCATTAAAAATTAAACACAATACTAATATAAAAACATTATTCAAAAAAATTAGGGTGAAAATTTGGGTTGGTGTTAGTATTTTTGCATCTTAATTACCCCTTGTCCAAGTCGATTCTTGAGTAATCAGCGAAGTGGAACCCAAACCAAATAAGACTTCAAAAAAAAAAACCCCAAAAAAACCCTTTATGTAACAACCCCAATTTTCATAAATTAAAAATTTTGAATAAATAATTCAATAAATTCTTTTAATTTATAATAATTGGTTTATTTCCCTTAAATTATTAAAAATTTCTTTTTAATTATTTAATTGGTACATCAAGCTATGCATGCAGTGTACAAGCCAAGTACCACGCCTATTGCACATCATAACCAAACCAAATCACCATATACCAACTTTGCTCCCTACTTTCCAACAAAGTCTATCTTTCTCTCATTCTCCAAGCCAAAACCTAACCATGCACCAACTATTCTCCTAACCCACATTTGTGGGATTTTGTCTAGAGAGAGAGAGAGAGGCTGGATGGGAGAGAGAGAGAGAGGGAGACAGTGGTGATGTGTGCATGCATGTGTAAGTAGGAAACCTTAGAAAAATATTAGGTATAGTACATTAGGTTAGATTTTGTTCTTCGCATTTAAGGGAAGATTTTCGTAGGAAATCTAGTGAGATTTTACTAGATTTGGGTAGTACCCTAGGTATTATAGGCTTGTGCCTAATTTGGTGCACATTTGTGTGTATAACTAGCACCCAAAACTCTATTAGTAAGGTTTTTCTCCCCAATTATTTAGAGAGAATCTATTCCCTCATTAATTAGGAGAATATATTCTCATTTCCTTATTAATAACCTAGATAGCCTAAAGATTTTGTTGCCCTTAATAGGCACATGTCTTCCTAACCAAATAACTAGTAACCAAAACTCCCTAAAATAAAGGTGACCATGCAAAAGTATACACTACTTGGGACCTTGGAAATTACTTGGAAATTTCCCCTCATTAAACCTCTAGATTTTCTATTAAAAACCCTAAGATTTTATTATTAAAAACCTATGATTTTTGGTACTTAGCCTAAGGATTTTGTTCTACCAAAATCCCTCCAAATCTTGTACTTAGATTTTTCCATTTATGGAACAAATCTTGAGCACATGGGGAGAGAGGGGGGCCGGCCAACATAAGAGGGGGAGAGGCTCACTCTTTTGCCTATATACACCCCATTCACTCTCACTTGTTTCTCACACCCAACAAAGCTCTCAACTTCCTATTTCTTGTTCTTGAAGTTCTAAGCTTGTTCTTCCTCCGTCAAGAACCACCCACCAATCCAAAACTAGTAAGAAAGTTAGAAACCTAGGTATTCGTAGTTCAATCGGAGTTCTACTTAGTTTGTTCGGCTTCCGGCTAATAACTGAAAAACAAGGTAGCTCTACTACCTAAACTTTAAGTAGCTTTTCTACTTTTAGTTAGTAGATTATTCATACCATAATCATGCATGGTTACTTCTAAAATGTTCCTTAAAGTTGTTTACTTAGCGTTTTTCCGGAAAATTAGTCATGTTCTAGAAAGCTTACGGTAGAAAGTATGTCTAAAAGTAACTTTTCCATAATCATGCATAGTCGTTACTATGTCCAAGCTGAAGTTAGAATTTTCAAAATATGCAGTTATAATACCCGATTAAAAATCGACTTTTCAAAACTAAGCCGTTATAATGCCCGACTATTTTTTGGAAAATGAAATCAATAAAGTTTTCTTAAAGTAACAAGTAAATGTTTTGACGGTATTTGGACTATGAGATAACCCAATGCTAACACCCTTGAAGGTTTGTAAAAAAAGACAAGCTTCGCACTGTCTAAGAAAGGAATGATGATTCTAACTAGACCCTTCCAACCATCTGGCCGAGGACTCTCCTGGTTATCTCATTTGTCTAAAAAAAGTCACCAAAGAAAATTAAAAGTTTTGAAGTGACTTTCATAAACAATCAGTAACAATTTTTTGATAACCCTAGACTGTTTTGGAAAAGATAGCATGTAGGAAAGTCGTTATTTCATGTGACACTTTATGCGTAGGACACCCGTTTTTATATGTGACACTTTGCGCATCGAAAAGCTGTTATTTAATTTGACATGTTTATCGAGAAAAGTTGCATTAACACGATGTGAGTTTAATAAATCATACTAAATGATCACGTCACGATACAATACGATTATCGACATGACACGTCTTACGAGAAAATGATAGCGATGACAAGAAATAGAGATGAGAGAAAATGTGTTTTGAAATGAAAATAAATGAAATGAAATGGATACGGTAGTGCAGCGAGAGTGCCACCCCAACTTCGTAAGAGAACTTGGTGGATTGGGCTAAGCGTGTACAACACACGGTGAACGGACCTTATAAATAGACTGGTTAAGATTAGTGGTATAAGACAGCTGGGACCGTGTTGTGTGAGTCCTGGGGCAGACAGACCTTGCAAACAGGTTTTTAAGTTTGGTGATGCAAGACGGTCGGGGCCTTGAGTGGAAAGGTTGGTGTCGTCAGTTGAAAGGAGATGAAAATGGACCAATAACTTTCGAGTGATGGGAGATTTTGACATGATTGAAATTTGAAGAAGAATGTTGACACTGAAAAGATAATACGAGACATTGTTTACTGCGCTTGATTTACTCTGATCCGCATTGGCACTGACACTTTGCACTCATGAGATATTTTGTTATCAAGTTTGCATTACTTGTCATGATCATATTGTTCTAGAATTGCTAGTTAAGGATTGAGTATTATAGTCTACTGGGCCCTGTTGCTCATGGTGTTGCACTTGTGTAACTCTGACATAATACTACGATGTTGCTATGCGAATCTAACGCATTGTGTTAGTGTATCAAGATGAACATGAAGAATTCTACGGGTGGGAGGCTTACGGAGCTGGTAGTGCTGCCAGCTTGGGGGACGACCATGCGCAGGGATAGATGGAGCTTTTGACCCGATCCAGTTGTAATATTATTAGCTTATGGAGGCAGACTTATTGTATTTAGTTTGATATTATGACCTTTATTTATTATTTGTAATATTATTAACGTACCCAAATGATAGACGTACCCAAATTTTGGGGGTGTTACACTCTGGGTTTCCATCTTTTAGTGGTAATCACTCTCACTCTGTCCTATATTATTTGTTCTTTTTGCATAATTGCACTTCATTTGTTATTTTCCCAAATTTCTGCATCATTTTAAGAACTACTTATGGTTCTTTAAATTGATGAAATTACTTTCAAAAAATTTATCCTAAAAAACACAACTCTTAAAAAAGACAAATAAAATGAAACGAAGGGATTTTATTTTTTCACAAGTACCCACAACTCAGCATAAAACTGTCTCTAGATCTACATCCCTCGGCAATTAATGGGTTTTTTTAAAACGTACTACGCCAGGAATAATTGTCTATTTTGTGGTAGAAAAAAAACTTGGGAAGTTAGCTACGTTGATGAGCCGTCCATCACAAGTTTGTCGTCCTGGGGACCCTAAACACTTAACTGCGCGGCCATATGCATCTTGGCCAAATAGTCTATTCCATTTCCAACATCAAGCTTGTTCTTAGGGAGACAATTAAGGCCGCCCTCAACATCTGTGTTCTTTGAAAGATTTTGAGAACTGGTTTTGAGAACGCCCCACTCTCTCTGTCTCTCTCTTTCGGAAACAATGACTAAAAGAATTTTGAAAACCAATTTTCAAGGGAAAAAACCTCTAAATCTCAAAACAAACAATTCAAATCTTAACTGCCTCATCTCGACAAGAAACCCATTTATCAGGACTGGACCAAACCGTTGAATTTTCGCCATTT
The DNA here is from genome assembly GCA_022606695.1 of Vaccinium macrocarpon. Classification (NCBI taxonomy): domain Eukaryota; kingdom Viridiplantae; phylum Streptophyta; class Magnoliopsida; order Ericales; family Ericaceae; genus Vaccinium; species Vaccinium macrocarpon. The sequence goes on along the minus strand of CM040170.1, from coordinate 22,793,939 downwards.
TAAAATAGTCCCGTCTATCAGGGACCGTAGTTAGTCGAGGAGATTCATTTCATATACGCATGATGTGTTGATAAATTAATGCGTATAGTACAATAATTTTTCAGAAATCTAGCTTATAAAGATTTTGTGCCGGGAAGGAATGTGAAACGGAAACCCTATATGTAGTCATTGTGTCTCAATCTTTTCTAATCTTCAATTGGAGTACAATGATATTTAATAGTACTTTTTTTTCTTTTTTTGAACTGATATTTAATAGTACTTAGATGGTGCAATAATGCAGCACTTCAACAACTACTTAGGCCTAGTTTGGCTAAACCAAAAAACTTGGTTTTTTGGATTAATCCAGTGCAAAAAACTGGGGTCGTTTGGATGAATGGAAAAAACCACTGATTCATCCAAACCAGTTTTTTGGTTTTTTGGATTAATCCAGTTGGAGTCCAGTTTGCATGAGTGAATTAATCCAAAAAACTAAAACACCAAAAAACCAAGTTTAAAAGAGATTAATCCAAAAAACCAAAAAACCAAGTTTTTTGGTTTAGCCAAACTAGGCCTTAGAAACAAAGATTGTGCAAGAAAAGTAAATGGAAACCACTAATTATGGTGGCTTTATAGTAGTTCCCAATAATACAGTTACTTTTGATACTGTAAAGGGTGGCTTATTTCAACGCTTTTATTGACTTTTAACTGAAATTAACATTACCTACGTACTTGATGTGGAGAATTGGTGCACGGTTTTATGGGCATGCAATGGAGAGTAGGTTGATGTTTTACGACTTTCAATAACACGATATGTCATGCACATTTCTTACTTTGCACAATATCGATATATATTATGTGTAGATCTAATTCTGAGACTCGCATCCGAATCTATATTTAGTGATCTATGTATGATGTTTTCATAAATTTGGTGGTTTAGTATTTTTTCTGTCGTTTGGAGACAAGTAGATGGTGCATTTTTAATAACCTCAAATGATTCGTTCCAATGGGTATATCCCTCCAAAATCAAAGTTTCGACTCTCGCATTCCATTAAAACCTGATAATTTAAAGACTTCGAGATTAGTTGAAGTGCAATTGAGTGAGCCATTCGATTATCGAATAACCCAATTTGAAAATGATTGTTACATGTTGCTCCACTGATATGTATATTGCTCCTCGAGCTAAAATAATTACTATTTACCATTGCTTCTTTTTTTTTTTTTGGAATAATATGGCAATATGCGACAAATTTATATTTCTGTATACATAACAATAGATAAAGATACGGGTACAGAAGTAGTGGTACAGAAAATGTACCGAGCTCCTTCGGGGACTCACTTTTGGGTCCCACACAAGTGATCCAAACTGTTCATTGTTCTAAAACATTTTTCCGAGCGGCCCCACGAAATTTCAGCTCAATCGGACGGTTGGAAGTGCTCCAACCAAAGTCTCACCGTTCCACCTAGAAAAATATTTTAAGAACAATGAGCGGTTCGGATCACCCGTGTGAGACCTAAAAGTGAATCTCCGAAGGAGCTCGGTGCATTTTCTGTCCAAATGCTCTATACGGGTAGCACTATCCCATAACCAGGGCCGGCCCAAGCCCAAGGCCCACAAGGCCTGGGCCTAGGGCACTCCAAAAATGATCACTTTTTGGGGCACCCTACCATTTTATACCAATGGGCTTGACTAGAACACTTTTTGGACCAAAATAAAGAAAAAAAATCCATTAGAATTGACAAAAGAGCCCAACATTGTGGCCCAATATTTAAAAAAGGCTCAAAAACTATTGTGGCCCAAAATTTAAAAAAAGACCCAAAGCTAAAACTGATTTAAAAGAAAATCATTTTTTGCTTGTTACAGTTTTTATTTATAGTTTTGTAAAAAATCAAGACAGTTCTAAACGAAATGATTAAGTTTAGTTTATTATTTGCTTAAAGAAAAAGTAATTAGGTAGCAATTTTCTAATTTTCTTGTTAGAGTTTCGAATGAGTTTGTATTTGAGATTTCTAAATTGACACAAGTTCTTGAGTTTTCCCAAATAACCAAAAAGTTGATCAAATTTCATTGTTTTTCCAACAAATAAAGTCATAATATTAATTCCAACAGATCAAATTTCTTACTTATAAGAAGTAGTTAAATGGGCCATTTTGATCCAAATTTTTTAGAGGAAACTTGAAAAACAATAGATTTGGGTAAAACTAGGGTTTGTCATTTGCATGGCAAAGGAGTTTTGACACAAATTTTGTTTCAAAAAAGACACAAGATCTCTAGATCTTTCTACGTCATTTGTTAAATTTTTCAGATTAATACCTTTTTGAGGGGGATATTGCAAAGAACAAAAACGTAGAAAAAGTTTGGTTGAGAACACTAAAATTTTTAGAAAGACAATTTTTTAATTAAAAGCAAGACCTAAAATATCTTGGTACTGCCTCTGCCCATAACAATATCAGAACAACACTCGTCTAACTGTCTAACCTACGGATCCAGGCATCCAGCTAAATCTCACGTTGGCTAATTAAGAATCTTTTTGAAAATTGCTAATTAAGAATCTAAGCTATGTATTGTTTGGTCAGAACTAGCTTAGGCGCACTGGGAGTGGTGTTCAATCTGAGCTTTATTGGGTTGGACCTCTCGTTAGATGTTGCTAGCACTTCTCCCACCTGACTCTGCAAAGTGTCTCGTCTGTCAAAGATGACTTGAAGACACTCCAATGACTAAGTCGGTCCCTGAATAATAAGGGAAAGGCAGAGCTTTTAGAGGGAGAAAAATGACATAACTGATAGGGTTTAATTATCACTGTAGTTTTTATAGGAGTGTCTTCCCTTGGAGGGCAAGGCGTCGCGTGCCATCATCGTGACAAGGTGACGTCACTGACATCCACTCTGGGCAACCAGCCCTCGACCACAACTTTTGACCGAACGCCGCGCATGATGATCCGTAGGTGCTGTGTGTGACTCGCTCTTAGACTACGTCGATAGAGCACAATAATGCCATGTGATTGAGCCGTACAACAATCAATATCTAATTGAAGGCATCATGCCATGCGACACAAGGAGACTTGAGCCCCATGGCCAATCGGTATGATTCATGAATATCATTCTGCAGTTGATATGTGCCGAGTGGAAGTTGGTGCCACGTGGTTGAGGTGAATATACTTGTACCGTTGTCTCTGCTTCAGGCCCTACATCTTGGACTTGACCCGACCCGGTGCCTTGGCTCGACGTGACGACACAAGTGGGGTGACCGTCCTGGCATTCCGGACCACGTGCCATCGATGACGATTGGGGTTGTCCAATTGGGCCTAAGGTCTGGATCCAATTAACTGACCCACTACACCCACTTTAACTTATTTTTAAGAAACTAATTCCATTGTCCACTAGTTAATATATATTACGGAGTTTTTTTTCTACTAATTAAAATGTCATTCTTCTATGATATAATGTTCTCCAACTGTTCTACCAAATTATACGTGGAGATCTTTCTTGAAACAACGCCTGATTTACAACTTCCAATCAAACGACATAGTCGATCGACACCATGTTCTTTTTCATGGTTTTAAATTCGTTTTTTCGTTCCTCATTTCGGTTAGGCAAGTAATTTCTACAACCTCTTTTAATGTATAAAAATTTCCCTAAAAAATAACCAAAAAAAAGGTTAATTTATCAAAAACTGGGGTCTAAAGTTCATTTCCCTTTCGGTTATGTTCACTCAGTGTCTTTTATATACTCTCTCTGTTCCTAGTTGTTTGTCCCCCATTTTCTCTCTCTTTTTTTTCAAATAAAAAAATTAAATGATTCTATGCATCATTTCTAAAAAAATTTCGCACCAAATTAAAGTACACGATGAGTACATTAATTCGGTATTAAAAAAAAATTGAAAAATGATACATGAAAACACTTTATTTTTTTATTTAAAAAATAGTACGACTTTTCTTAGAGGACAAACAAATAAGAACGAAGGGAGTATATATATATATATATATCGGGCATATTCACCTCATCTGAATCAAAGTTACTGTGCTAAACCCAGAATAATGCGAAGTTTGGCCATTCCCTTCCCTACTCATGAATGCTTTTTTTGTTTTTTGGTTGACCATTCGTGACCTTTTAGGTACTAAAATGCAAAATGTAATCTGATGCAAATGGATTCCATATTGTGACTTGTGAGACTCGCATCATACGGCTGGAGAGACACACACATTTGTGTTTTGATGTTTGCGTACCTAACACCACTCGTTATCTTACAGGTGGCCTTATAGTGCCACTTACCTAAATTGTTGTTGTCAACAAAAAATGCTCCTCACATTTAAAAGACAAAAGTGCCCATCCCTTTGTTGAACAATCACTCTGATGTCATGCATCCTTTTATCTGATGTCATGCATCCTTTTAATCTCCGAAAATGTGCTCCATGACCTAGCTACCTACGAGTAAAATAATGTTTGTGATTGAATGAGATTGCTATGACGTCCATAAATCATTTTCCTTTTTGATTTTGTCACCAAATATATACAATTGTCAAAGGATCTCTTAAAACCTAAATATTTCGTAGCTCGCAAGATCTTGATCCACTCAGTGATATTCTTGTTGATGGTTTCTGTTCAGTGCTTTATTTATTTATGTCTTATGTAAACAAATGTTTTTTTTTTTTTAATCGGCAAACAAGGTGTATTATTCTTCGAACATATGACGGAAAAAATAATGAAAGCATCAAAAAGTTGGTTCATTGGTTAAAATATGAGAGTTATGAATTTGCTTTCTCAAGGACTAGCGTGTGAAACCTCCCAAGTACTATAATCTCTTATGGGAACAATTTATATACACCCTGTTTGGATGCCGGATTTGGCAAACACCCAAATTTGTTATCCCGGGCTCACTCTACTCCGGTGTTTGGATGACAAAACGCCCCCGGATTTGATCGAAAAATTTCATTGTTGAAAGTAAAAATCCGGGAAAACCCGGACTAGCTAACGACAACTTCCTCCTTGTCGTTAGCAAATCAAGGGGGACTTGTGGGATTTTGGTACCAATCTACCCTTCCAAATCCGGGTGAGATCTATAACTCGAAATCGAAAAAATGGAGTTTTCCAGCCAAAAGCCGACCAAAACAACCAATGGAACTGTTGTGGTACACGGAAAATAGTCATCTCTACTTCGGTACCTAAAAAATAGTTGGAGCTGTTGAGGCTTGTTCGCTGGATTCGCCTGTTGGGGTTGCCGAAGCTACTGCGTTTTCACCGGAGCAAATCTGTTTTTGTTCAAGAAAGAGAAGTTTGATCCAAAAAAAGTGTTTCATTCGATGTAAACAAAGGAATGGGGAAAATGCTCCGGTGTGGTTGAGTGCACAGGAGTGTAAATATATTCATGTCAAAAAAAAAAAAAACACAAGTAGTGTAAATATATTTATGCAAATTATTGATATCTAATAAAAAAATTTAATATCTAATAAACACAGGTGTGGTTGGAAATATATTTTTTATATCTAATGAACTGTCTTTTATTAATTTAACAAATTATTAATTTTTTCCGGATTTTTTTTTTTGTAATTCTGTTTGATTTTTTTTGGATTTATTGTGTATTTTTCGTATTTATTATGTATTTATTGTTATTACAATAAAATTAAGCCATTTAAAATTTATTAAAATATAAAACTAGGAGCAAATAGGTCATTTTCCCTCTTATCCTATCAAATCCACCTTCCAAATCCTCCTTCTCAAAATACCATCCAAACACCTCACTAAAAAATCTACTCTTCTTATGAACTAAGGCCACTCTCACTACCAAATCCACCATCATTACAAATCCACCCAAATCATCTCCAACATCCAAATGGGGTGATATGGTTTTGCCCGACTTAATAGGTCCCTTTGTTGTTGGACGATGGATTGGTTCCTCAGAAAACAATTCAGGTGAGCGTAAATTAATCAGAATGCTTTGAGTATCCAAATAATGAAGAAGAAGAACAAGAAGAAGATGATGAAGAAGGTAGTATTCCAATTGAGAAATTTTGAATTTGACACTAAATAATGTTTTTAATAAGAAAAGGACCGTAACTAGCAGTACAACCCATTGTAATCATAATATTGACACTATGATATTTTTTAAACAGTTCAAGACATGTATAATCTCATAGATAAATATGAAATATCAACTCAATTAGTGGACAGAGGGAATGATCCTCCAAGATAAGTTGATGTCGGCATGAGTTGATCCGGACTCCTGATTACAAAAGAAAAATAAAATAGCAAACAAGGTTTCTAAGGGTCAACCTTTGATTGAAGAAATTATATAGAATCATAAACACACCCATGTTACTTACAATGCTGGAGGGAAACATTTTGGAAGAACTGTATAGTATGTATGACATGGCACATAGGGCAGCTACTAACATACCTAACACTGAAGGGTGACAGAAAAATTGAAAAATCGAAAAAACTGAAAAAAACTGACCGATCGGTTTGGTTTTCGGTAGGGAAAAGCTGTGTCGGTTGACTTTAGACCAAACTGAACCAAACTGAAAAATTATCGGTTTGGTCTCAGTTTTCAGGAAATTGGTTTGGACCGAACCGAAACCATGCCAATTTGGTCTGAAATACCCCAAAACCACCCCTATTTAAACTGAAAAAAAACGATCTTGACACCCCAAAAACAACAAATCCTAGCCGTCCATCTCAATCTTAACGCCAGACTGAAAAAAACGGAAAAGACCAAAAAAACCGAAAAAAACCAAACCACCCCGAACCAATCAGTCCATTGTTTTTTTCGGTCGGGATCGGCTCCCAGCAAAATCACCCCGAACCAATCGATTCGGTCCCGGATACCCCAAAAACCGATCTGAACCGACCGATTTTCACCCCTACTAACACTTCATGCGAAATAGTGATATGTGGCCCTGTTTGGCTAATCTGTTAATTTTGAATAAAAACATTGAAATGTGGCTATTGGTTTTCAAAGGGGTCAGCATCACTCGCAACACGTGGTTGCTTTAAAGGAGACAATCACTCAACCATTTGTTTCTTTTATTGTTTCCACTTTTAGTGTTTCCTAAGTGAAATTGTCAGTTTGGTCCCTATACTTTGAGTGACAGCACTTGGACTCTTTTAAATTTAAAAACGTACACTCAGGACATTTTTCCACTACGAGCCCAGACCTACATGGCTACATCACTTGTAAACTCTCTCTCAGATAACTATTTTTTACCATAATTTTAGTCTCTCAAAGCATGGTTTTGTTCCTGGATTTTCTAAAGTTTATGGTGATGGAGATACTATTTTTTACCACAATTTTAGTCTCTCAAAGCATGGTTTTGTTTGTGGCTTTCTAAAGTTTATGGTGATGGATCACAGTTCTAACTCTTCGTAGTCGAGTTCTTATCAGCAAAGGAGAAATGGCAGGAAGGAGTACTCCACGGGCCCCGCGGTCTATTCATAATTGTGATGTTAAAGGATATTGATGTAGGTTTTTCTTATCTATTTAGATGTTAGGATTTACTTGGTTATCATTATCTTGTTTAGATGTTATGATTTTACTTAGTAGTTTTAATTGATATACTAGAAGTTATCCAGTTTAGAAATCTAGGTTATGTTTATCCTTTTGTTATCTTTTGAAGAGCCTTTTTAGAAGACGTAGTCGGTTGGTGAATGACAGAATTGAGTTTGATTATTCATTACTTCCTTAGTCACAAGGATATCTAGGGGTCCTTAAGCACATGAATACTTAGGGTTTTATTTTCATTTATTTATTTTCGATAGTTGCCATGCATCACCGCGAACAACACTTGCCACCTCCCTTGGCACCCCCCATCCACCTGCCAACTCCTTTGTAAATTAATTGGGAGCCCAAATCAAATCAATGATCAATTCTAGCATTCAGGACAAGTATGCATGCATGTTTGGATTTGTGTTTCCATTCAAGGCATAAAAAGAAAACATTTTATTGTACAAAACTTGCAAACTTGTCCTTAAACGCAATATTAGTCACCTCTCTTTAATTTTTGAATGGAAAAATTTAGAATTTCACTTCAATACTCCTGCAAAGTATAGGCCCAAATACAAGTTTTTAAAGTTAAAGGATCAGCTTGTTTCTTTCCTCAAAATACAGGAGGTCTAAGTAATGATTTTTCTTTTTATTTCAATCTTATTAATCAATGAGAAAAACTTTACAAGCTATAATTTCAACCACCACCTGAAAAAAGATTAGACAGAGAGAGGTAAGCTTAATTATGCTGTCTGTGGATCCTAAAGTATAAAACATCAATTTAGAAATGGAATCCATGCCCCATTCATTCTAAAGCATGTTATGTGTATCGTACATGTATGTGGGTGTGTTTCAACTTTATCCCAGTGATAGTTTTCAAAGGGCTTCTGGAAGTCCCATTCATGGGATTTTAAGGAGCTAACTTCTAAGGCAAGTGAAATGTCCGGGTGTGGATGCTCTAATGTGTTTGTGAATTGCGATTCATGGTTTTTTACTTGACAATCCCAGTCATTTATTTTTAGGTCTCATTGCATTCTTCCTATATGCGGGAAATTAGATTGATCGAATAACAGTATCAACCTAAACAAAGCATAATTGTCACAAGAGAATAGACATAGCACCGTATCCATAATTGTGACAAGTGAATCAACAAGGATAGTTTTGTAATTTCACGTGAAAAAGGACAAAATGGGGAATGCAAATGGATAATAAGAGAGTTTGAAACTTTGTGAAAATCATTTTCCTATAAATATGTATGGCAAAAATATAAACAATAGGTACATACATATGTGTAAGAGTAATGTAAACATATAGAATGCACATGTCTGGTATCTATGTAATTTGTCATAAAGGTGAAAGGGAAAATAGTGATCCAAATTTGATAATCTAGAAAGAGAATCCAAAAACATCTCTGGACCTTCATAATACATTCTCAAATTATTCTCCTTAAATTATTCGATCATCTGTAAGCACATCAATAATCCAAAATACAAAATCCAAAACCAGAAAGAGGCTCCAAAATCTTTGCCAAACATTCACAATGCGCCTTCTGTCATCAATGGACCAATTTCAAATCATGGGTCATATGCAAACACAAAGGCCCCAAATGGGTTTGGAGAGGTTTGAACGGTACATCGGTAATTACGTCAAACAGAATACGCTTATCGTAGGAGGTGGAGTGGGTTTAGCTAAGACTCCTGCAAAGGTTTTAACTTATCTGCCGGATGAATAATCTCGGTGAAGAGGGGGAGAGTGAAACACCGGATAAGAGTGAGCCTGGATTAGCTTTATTCCCAAGGCCATTATTGTGATAAACCATAAATTGGGTTGTCCCACATGGATTAAGTATCGAAAAGGTATTTGATATATTAGGAAACCCAAGAAACTGTTGTATAATTCAAGATTAACCTTTTTGAGACATGTAATTAAGCAAAGAATTAGTAGGTCAGGTAGCGCGGGTTGTTACATGTGGTATCAGAGCACAACTTCGGTCTACATGGTGGCGGCCACCCTTAAAATCTGTATAAGTCACCTCTTGAAACCTGGAGTGGGAGCAAAGTGCTACACAGAACTAAGTGTTATACCATGACCACTGTGGGAAGGTTGCTAGGCCAAATGCAACAAGGACCTTATAAGGTCGGGAGATTGTGATACCCCAAAACCCACATCGGTGGGGAATTGTAGTGCAATATATAAGGGCATGTGTCAAGCTACTGTATAATTTGAAGTTAACATTTTGAACCACGTGGTTAGGCGAAGGGTTAGTAGTTTAGCTAGCACGGATTGTTACAGTTATCCCCCTCCTTTATTAGCCCAAACCCCCACCTCTAGAATCTGTATGAGCCACGACCACCTCTTGAATCCCAAGTGGGAGAAAGGGCCATGCAGAACTAAGTGTTACATCATGGCCACCGGGAGAAGGTTTTTGGACCAAATGCAATGAGGACGTTGCATGATTAGGTGAGGAGATTGTGATACCCCCAAGTCCCAAATCGGTTGGCAAGAGAATTGTAGTGCAATATGTAAGTGCACACGTTGAGCTACTATATAATTCAAAATTAACATTTTGAGTCACATGCTTAAGCAAAGGGTTAGCACTTCAACTGGCGTGGGTTGTTACAATTATCTAGCCCCCTCCTTTATCCGCCCACCAAACAGGCCGTAAGGATTCCAGATATGACTAATTACAAGAGTTTTCAATTGCACCACAATAGTAAAATGATTTCTACTTGCGTTCTTGGCAATTCGTTTTGGTTGTGATTTGATTCTGAACTTGTGGAGAAATGTTTTGACAAAATGGAAAATGTAGAGGAAAATATTATTTTTGGGTAAATTACACTAACCTCCCCTGAGGTTTCTGACTTGTACACTGACCACCCCTATTTTATCTGAAATAGCACTGACCTCCCCTGAGTTTTATATTTTAGTATCAAAAGCACCCTTCAACAATACCGACGGCGCCGAGGACCCCCTTGTGGGTCCCCAACGGTCGATCCGAGCCTTCCGTTCTTTCCAAAATCAAATTCTGAATGGGTCTACGTGGGAATCACCTCAATCAGACAGTCCTAAGTGCTCGATCCAAAAATTTTGAATGAAATGGGGTGATTTTGGATTGAGCACTTAGGACCGTCCGATTGAGATGATTCCCATGTAGACCCACTCGGAAATCAATTCTGGAATGAATGGACGGCTCAGATCGACTGTTGGAGACCCAAAGGTGGTCACCGGAGCCGTCGGTACTATTGAAGAGTGCTTTTGATACTAAAATATAAAACTTAGGGGATGTTAGTGTACAAGTCAGAAACCTCATGGGAGGTCAGTATAATTTACCCTAATTTTTTTGATAATCGAGTGTACATGTGAATTTACGTTCTCCTCAATTAATTCGAGACTTTAACAATATCAACCAAACAAACCTCCGGTATCCCAAAATAAAATTAGATAACTTTTAGTTTCTAGGAATATCAATCTATAAATCCAATATCCAAGTATGCTTTTAGGAATATCAACCAAAAGGGTGAACAATATTTAGCCATTTTAGGATCCCTAATTTGCATATCGTTTGGTCCCTATCACTCATTTTCATCAATAATATCTTTTTAACGCATTGCCAACTATGGAACATTCAAAGTGCCCGTCAATTCTTCAACTCCCTGAATTTGGATCCACAAATCTGCAACATAATTTTAGACTCTGCACCAAATCATGTGATATAGGGCCTGCCATAAAATGTTTGCCACTATTTGTGACCAGGTGTGGGGATTAGGGTCTGCTGATCGACATTTACGTGGCCCCAGTCTTGTTAGAATAAGAATATGAAGATTAACATGAAAGTAGTTGGACACATCTAGCTGAATTATATAGAATATTTTCAATGAGCGAATTTTACTATTTCAACAATACTAACATTATCTGATCAAACAAATTATTTTCTGAACTTGTTTTTCAAAAAGTATTTGAGGAAAAAAAAAAAATTAAATGCCCCCTTTTTTTGAAAAACATCGAAATGGTATTTTCATTTTTGTCTCAAAAAACTATAGCCAAACATAACCTCTATGTTTCTTGATATTTATGTAGGTAGAGAGAAAGCGAGATAAATAATCCGGTCATAAAAAAAATAAAAAAAATAAAAAGGGAAAGAAATGTGACAAGCATTATGGATACCCTTAGCCCGAGTAAGAGTGGCAACGGGTTGGTATGCTTTGAAATTTCTTACAATATAGAATTGGACCCGATTTAAAACCGAAATCAAACCCGAACTAAAACCCAACGGATTTCTTTTCACCTAAGCCGTAACCGTAATCCCGGAGATTGTTTTTATAGTTTTGTTTTTCTTCAAATGCAGTTGTATGTTTACAATACAAATTAACATCCAAATGATATTTTTCATTTTTGTTTTTGAAAACCATTTGTGAGAATTTAAGAAGCTGTATATTAAAATTTGGATTGATAAAACTATAGCCAAACATGACCTCTATTTCTCTCTATGCATTTGTAGGGAGAGAGATATAATCCAATCATGACCCAAAAAAAGGGAAAGAAATGGGACAAGCATCTAAAAATCGAATAGAACCCAAACCGAAACCCGACGGGTTTCTTTTCACCTGAACCGTAATCATACCAAAAGGATATAATCACTGTGTTCACTTCACATTTTTTAAAAAAAATTTCAAAATGATTCTTTTCCCATCTCTCATTTCTCCAATCATTAATCACATTTCTCTCTCTACTCATACCCCTCTCTTTAATTATTATTCTAATTTCTCTCTCTCTCTCTCTCTCTCTCTCTCTCTAATTATTATTTTTTCCAAAAACTCATCCAAACATTATCTCAAAAATATTTCTCAAAACATTCTTCTCAAAACTCTCAACCAAAAATTCTGGTCTGGTTTTTCTCCAAATGCGGTTCTGTTTATAGACATACGTATTGCGGATAAATATTTATACATATGTATTGTATATGATGGCTTTATAAGGTAAATATGTAATGCATATTCGGATTTGGTTTGAGTTCAGAAATTTCGGGCTAAACTGTCCCGGTTGGTATTAATCGATTCGGATTGAAGTACAAATGACTCTAAACAAAAAACAAGAAAAAGAAAAAACAACAAACAAACAAACAATCAAAAAAATCATGCCAATATGACAGTAAACAAGAAAAAAATTACACCAAAATGACGGTCACGTTGATGGAGACCACTGATCCGCTCGTGGATGTGATTGAAAGAAGATGGAAGATTCACATCTGCACTTGGAGCTCAACGTCCCTGCGCCACCAGGCTAGCCCCTGGGCATAGGCCCAGTTCCTAGGTCTGGGCCCCCCAACATTTAGCCCAAAAGTGGGGCTCCTGAATAGGTATGTATGTGTGAGTAAGGAATAAATAATTGGTGCGGCCCAAATGCAAGAAATGCAGAACTTGGCCTAGTGGAAAAGCCCCCTCCTCTCACGGAGTAGGCTTGTGTTTGATTCTTACTACAGGGCATGTTCTTCTTCTTTTCTTTTTTTTCCCCTTCTCTTCAGATTTCTGGTATAAAAGGTTTACTATCTTTCTTGGAAAAATTAGTGAAAAATACAACTTTTTTTTTTCCCGTTTTTAAGCCAAGGACACGCACTATTTGCAACTAATTAGAAGGAAAGGGTCAACATTTACTGAAAATGAAGACGACAATGAAGCCTTACCCGCTTGCGAACGAAGAAGACATTGAAACGGAGCAAGTTTTGGTCTCTTTTCCGAAGAAAACAAAGAGGACGATTTGAACCTCACCACTGCAAACGAAGATGATGACTGACTGACCATATCTTAAATGAAGAGGATGAGCAGGAAGACTCCTCTTATCAACGAAAAAACTTTTCCTGCACTGAGAAAAGTTTTTACTTTATGACCCTAAAGTTTGTTGGGAAAGTAGCCCAGGGTGAAATCTGGAAAGTCATTATATCCACTTTTTCAAGGAGTGTGTACAACACGCTACACATATTTTAATTCTCTATTCAATTTTAAAAATTAGTGAGATGCCACTAATTTTTTGGGTCACCGAAAGTAGCCAACTGAGAGGCAAGAGTTGATTTTTTAAAATTTTCTGTACGAAATTAGAACTTTTAAAAATTAGTAAGATGTCACTAATTTTTTGGGTCGCAGGAGTTGAGTTTTTTTAATCTTCTATACAAAATTAGAACTTTTGAAAATTAGTAAGATGTCACTAAATTTTTGGGTCGCCGGAAGTGGCCGCCGGAGATGGGGTGGTGTCGGACAGGAGGCAGAAGTTGATTTTTTTTTAAATTTTCTGTACGAAATTAGAACTTTTAAAAATTAGTAAGATGTCACTAATTTTTTGGGTTGCCGGAAGTGGCCGCCGTAGATAGGGTGGTAGTTGGACGAGAGGTTGGAGTTGATTTTTTTTAATTTTTTGTACGAAATTCGAACTTTTAAAAATTAGTAAGATGTCACTAATTTTTTGGATTGCCAAAAGTGGCCGCCGAAGGTAGGATGGTAGTCGGACGGGAGGCAGAAGTTGATTTTTTTAATTTTCTGTACGAAATCAGAACTTTTAAAAATTAGTAATAAGTCACTAATTTTTTGGGTCGCCAGAAGTGGTCGCCAGAGATGGGGTGGTAGTTGGACGGGAGGCAGGAGTTGATTTTTTTTAATTTTCTGTATGAAATCAGAACTTTTAAAAATTAGTAAGACGTAACTAATTTTTTGGGTCGCCGTAAGTGGTCGCCAGAGATGGGGTGGTAGTCGGAAGGGAGGCAGGAGTTGATTTTTTTTTAATTTTCTGTACGAAATTAGAACTTTTAAAAATTAGTAAGATGTCACTAATTTTTTGGGTCACAGGAAGTGGTTGTCAGAGATGGGGTGGTGGTCGGCTAGAAGGTTGGAATTGATTTTTTTTAAGCTTCTTTTAAAAATTAGAAATTAGTGACATTCTAATAATTTTTTGTCTTTATGTTTAATTGCAAAAATTCTTTGTCCTTCTCTTTAGAAATGTCAAATAAGTTTTGTCTTTATGTTCGATTGCAAAAATACCTTGTTCTTCTCTTTAAATATTCCAAATGTTTTGAATTTTTGGCTAAGTGTTCCATGTTTCTTTCATTAGATGTATTTATATTTATTTTTATTTTTATGGAATAATTAGTCAGAAATACATAATATTTTGCTTACTTGAAAGTAAGAACAAGAAACTTTTGCAATCAAACATAAAGACATTGTTTGTAATTATGATTTAATAAGAGGATAAAACAAATCCACACTACATTTATTTTAGTCACAAATATCATCTCTCTCTCTCTCTCTCTCTCTCTAAAATAATCGAATCCTCTCTCGAAAACTGTATTTAAGATCTAGTGTTTCAAAAAGTTCACGGGCTTCAAAATAGACCCATTATAGTTTATGTTGCATTGATAGACGCAAGCTTCTTATTTACCACGAGTTTAGGTCGATTAAAATGAACTGGGCTATTCAGAATTGATTTGTATTTGGCTTGTCTAAAAATCGTTCTAGATCACCCAGTCAAACAAACCACCCAAACTAAAACATAGTTTGAAGCTTGTTGATGTTTTTGTGGTGAACCGATAAGAAACGAAAATACACGAGGTTGCCTCCAAAGTGTAACTACACTATTACAGTCCATTAGGAAAACAGTGTCGTAAAAAAATCAATTAGAAATACGCAATGGAACTAAAGGAGATTGAAGAGTCTTTCACATACCTACATATTGCCAGGCTGATCGATCATCAAAACCTTTCGCTCTGAAAATTAATGATATCGGCTAGAAGTGAGGTGGTGATTTTTTTTATTTTTATGATCGAAATTAAAATTTTTAAAAATTAGTGACATCTCACTAATTTTTTTGGTTGCCGAAAGTGGTCTGTCAGAGGTGGGGTTATGGTCGGTCAGAAGTGGGGTGGTGATTTTTTTGAATTTTATGTTCGAAATTAGGATTTTTTAAAATTAGTGACATCTCACTAATTTTTTTGGTCGCCCGAAGTGGTCGACTAGTGGTGGGGTGGTGGTCAGCCGGAGGTGGGGTGGTGATTTTTTTGAATTTTATGTTCGAAATTAGAATTTTTAAAAATTAGTGACATCTCACTAATTTTTTTGGTCACCGGAAGTGGTCAGATAAAGGTGGGGTGGTGCTCAGCCGGAGGTGGGGTGGAGATTTTTTGTATTTTATGTTAGAAATTAGAATTTTTAAAAATTAGTGACATCTCACTAATTTTTTTGGTCGCCGGAAGTAATCGGCTAAAGGTGGGGTGGTGTTCGGCAGGAGGTGGTGTGGAGATTTTTTTAATTTTATGTTTGAAATTAGAATTTTTAAAAATTAGTGACATCTCACTAATATTTTTTGTTTTTATGTTCGATTACAAAAGTTCATTGTCATTCCTTTTGAAAATGTCAAATATTTTTTGTTTTTATGTTCGATGCAAAAGTTCCTTATCATTTCCTTTAAAAATGTCAAATGTTTTGAATTTTTCTCTAGGTGACCCTGTTTTTATATGGTTCCGTTAAATTTTTTATTTTATATAGACTAAAATAGTCGAAATAAATACTAAAATATATTATATTTGGCAAATACCACTTATTTTAACCTGCATAGACTCTTTTGCTAGAAAAGATATGTATTAATTCATTTAATCTTTTGAAAGTTTGTTTCATTAAGTTTCTAGTTTACATTACCACAAAAAAGTCTTTCAAATGTGCGATTAAGGATATAAATATTGTTCTAAGTTCAAAACTACCATATTATAAGAACTCAATTGTGAATATATATTTCCACTACATCCATATTGTCTATCAACTTTCTTAAAAATATTTGGTCGGTGTCATCATTGGGGAAAAAATAAATAAAAAACTTTGTGCGCCTTCGTAAATGTTCGCATCAATTTGTCAATTCCAATTTTTTTTTATTGTTGCAATAACAATAAACAATTACAATAAAAAAAACTACGTTTTATCGAACAACACAAACTGCAAAAATAAATAAATTATAGAACAAAGTTTCTATCATTTGAAGTTCATGTTGGTTTTCTAACTTTTGTCTTTTAGGAAAAACATAAGACCCAATTTTACATTTTTATCTAGGGCTACAAAATTCTCAGGGCCGAGCTTGCCTGCGTCCCACTGCATTTTTATCAGGGTCTTGGTAGAGCCCAGTACCAAGACTCCATTTCTTTCGAGCAGAAAGCGTTTTCTTGGAAAACCTTTTCCGTAGAAAACAATTTCCGGTGTTTGGTAGCTTTGAAAATGAAAGTCAACGGAAAATACTTTCTAAAGTTAACGGAAAAGGGAGCTTTTAAGTAGGAAAATGATTTCCGAAATTTTTGGGCGGAAAATGTTTTCCCGTGAGCTGCTTCCCATTTCCGTCAAAACCCAACGTCAGGTCTCTCCACTGATAACGTATATCGGCTCCACCATATACGTTATCAGTGGTGAAGGCGAGAATGTTAATCGCATTAACACGCGTTGTCCTTCTACAACATGCTTAGAACTCACCTTTTATCTCAGAATGATGGTCCTAGTACAAAATTAAGAATGCTAATTCAATCTGGTAATAATCCCAAAATTCAATCCAATTCAATGTTACTAGATCGTTCCTTTAATCCATATACAACTCACACAAAATACCTAATTCAAAGTAGACTTCCATAAACACAATTCGCGAATAACAAGTAAACATACCCGAACAATAGACAACTTCAATCTCACTCTCTATCCATTGACGTGCGCAATGCATTGAACTCCATCTGTTTTACTCCAGCCAGCAATAATTTCATTGTAACTGGAGCCAAAGAAACTAGCCTGCATTGCGTTAAAGTTCCTAACAGTATATTGGTAACATGTCATATGTAGTAGTCTAAAGTTCTAAACCGAACCCAACTAAGCATTGTGTTCCCTTCATATACAATCTAGTTACATAAACAAACAGTTGGAAAAAAATAAAAATAAAAGTTCTATGTAAATAGAAAGGAAAAAATCAAGATTTTTTTTTCTATTTTAGATGGATATTATTATTATTATTATTATTATATTAATAATAATATTAAGTTAAGCAAGCGGCCCTTTCGCGACTCAAACTACCAGTCCGCTTTCCAGCTCGCAACGGCTCAAACAGGCAGGGGGCTGCCTAATTGCTTGCAATGCCAGCTGTTCGCCTTTAGTTAGAAGACGCAAATACAACAGGCCATAGGCTTCATGAATCTATGATAGAGCAACACGTATATCTGTTTGCAATATATGCAGTTAACGAACCACATATAGCACTTTTTTGGTGCCTAGTACTAGTAATAGCGCTGCAAGAAATACGAAGGTCATGGAATTCAGCTAGTGAAATGTCGGAAATGTGGTGCCCTTCAGTAGAAGGTCAGCACCATATATTCTACAAACCTCGGGTCTAGAATTTCTAGACCTACACGAAATTAATGTTATTCATCCTACAGTAAATTAGTGCTAGTTAAGGAGTGAAACCAAGGATTACTAATCCTCAGAGTGGTTACAGTCAAAGAAGAAAGTGAAGCTTAAAGAGGGAGTCTGGCCAGCCCTAAAATTCTTGGGGCCTAAGACGAACTAGTAAATCTAGGCCCTATGTTTTCCTTTTTTAAAAAATAAAAATAAAACTAACCTCAAAATGATAGTTACTCGATACCATATATATAATTTTCCATGATTCATCCCTTGTTTCGAATAAAACTAGTTTTTGGTTATATTATTTTTTGCACCAATAAAAAAAATATCCCTTTGAAAGTGTGAGTTTGTAAAAAATACTATTATAGAGAAGGAAAAAAAGAGGCCCAGAAATTGAACCATGTACCTCTTGTATAGAAAAACTAAACTTTTCCACAAGGCTAGATAAGTATACATAGGTGATAGATTAAGTATAATTTGTACCTAGGTGTACTTATTCGGGGCCCTAATTTTGGGCCAAAATTTGGGGGCCTAAGATAGTGGCCTTACACGCCCTAGCTCAGGGCCGGACCTGAGAGGGAATGCCCTCAATCAATTCATAAAATTCTCATTACTGAGATACCGATCCTATACAAGACTTGTATAAGCAATGATAGGAGAAGTTACTACCTACCTACGGGGAGCATCTAACTACCTCATTCCCATTGCAAGTGCCAGTTAACATAACCGAATGGGTTAAATAACAAGAGCCATTCTATGCATCGGAGCTACAGCAGAAGAACAGGATTATGACGTATTAGCCATTGGATTAAGCTGCTGCTGATGAGAAGTCAGACAGTGTTGTCAGCCCTCCACAAGGGAATAGGAGGTGCACCAACAATGAGATTGGAACGCAGAAATAGGCGGGTTAGTCATTACATGAGTAATACGATGAGCTGAAGCAATGTGCCTTATGGAAGCCGCTTTGGGCAAGTTTTTCTCCAACAAAATGATAAATCAACCTCTCACAGAGAAAGAATATTTTGATTAGAGAACCAGGCCCAATCTCTTTAAAGGCAAAGGCTGAATTAAGTTGAGCAGTCAATTGATCTTCACAAAATTTGGCGAAAGTGTGTCATTAATTCCGATACATGGAGGTTTTATATGAGTAACATACTAACAATTTTATAGGTTCACAAGAATGGAGAATGGAGTGACGTAAGATCAATGAGTGGGAAGAAAAGTTGATAACAACACCATGATGCACAAATACTGCCTCACTATTCTGCATATGTGGAGGCGGAGCAAGGGCTTCAAAGTAAGAGTGTTAAAAGATAAGTGCAACAGCTGAGAATTATAGACGAGTGCAAACATTCATTGATTTTTCCTTCTATCATTCTATATTCCTTTTTCTTTTCGATAGGTGCTGTTCGGTAAAAGCTTGAGCAATCTCTATGGATCCCTTATCTGTAGTAATGGTATAAGATGACTCCATCAACAAGAAGCTTGAATTGTCCTAAATCCTAATGTGATGCTGTTATTCTGACTTGAATATATTTCATTGAACTTAATACACTTCACTTTATCCTAACTTTTAGCGATTTTCCAGGTAACATCAAGGCAACTGACAAAGAATAGTAGCCACTCGCTCAATATGAGTCATGTGAGTTGCCACTAACACAGAGTCACAGACTAGCTTGTTCTAAGAGCTCAGGAGATTGAACAACATCTAAGGTCCTATCCATTTCCTGTTTTTCTGCTTCAACAAGTATCTCCACTTTTCAATGTTAAAAGAGACCCTCGAACAACACCCAAAATTTAAAGAAAATGGTTCATTGCGATATAGTAACCTATAAAAACTGATACATCACGTCATCACATTCTGGTTATTAAGAAAATTTCTAGAATATTTAGTAGCCCTTTAAAGACAATTGTGATAGGTCAATTCTTATCTTATTCTCCAAGGATCTAAGACAATCGTGAGCATCTCAATAGCAAGGTATCATACATTTTCTCTCCTATGCTAGTGTCAGTGCGATAGTATTCAAACCTCCTGTTAAATACTTATGACTTGACCACACATTCTTCATTTCCTGCACTTTGTTAATTAATTTTGTAAGAAGAGAACTACCTGAATTAAAAAGTTCACTTTTACGAGACTTCAAACTATTTAAAGACAGTAACCAAACCAATTTAGGACGAATTTTTCCCAGTTAATGATTTTAATATTTTGACCACAAGTGAATGAGGAACCACTTACGGGAAAATCAGAATTTAAACCCAAAAGAACTTAACTATGTACTACAATCTCTCTCATAAACCAAAATACTCAGTATCGAAAAAGAAACAGAAGCATCAAATGAATTCCAGATCTCATATTTAACTCAAGCAATCGAAACTCCAAAGTAGTTCAGATATCCTATGGCACCATTACCAGGAACAGAATATCTTAGGAAACAAATAATATAAAAACAAACCCGTCGGTGTTGAGTATTAACGAGCAGCCTTCTTCTTTCCAGCAATTGCAATACTCTTTCCCTTCAAAGTCCGGCAATTATTCTTTGTGTGCTGTCCTCTGCATGGCAACCCTTGAATGTGTCGTATCCCTCTGTAGCACTGAATCTCCTTCAACCTCCTAATCGCAATTGCATTGAATCGCCTCTGGAAACCGAAAATTCACATCAACAGTACACACAATAGACAAAGGAAAACCCAATGTACAAAGGAAACCAATAGTTTCCAACATAATCCTATTAGAATTCAAGACAACTCAACTCACATCTATCCATCTATCTATAATTATAGCCTATACTAGAGACAAATGGCGCTTTCTCTCTTTATATATATATTTTTTTATTTTGAAAAAAAAAAATGATAGATGATTCACAAAAAACCACATCAAAAGTTATATTCCTCCCCTCTCTCTTTTCGTTTTCCCACTTGAACTTACGTTATATTCCTCTACTCTCTCTTTTCATTTTCTTAATAAAAACAGGTTACATCGCACATATGTTCCCTTAAACATCACAGAATTTCAATTACTATCAACTCTTATAGGACCCAACCCATACGTGGCTTTGCTCCGACTTTAATTAGGCCCCGCTAGTGGACCCTTGGATTGGCCGTTCAAAGAACAGCCTAGAGTGCATGTAAGCTGACCCGGACACCAATCAAAGAAAACATAACAAAATTTGAATTATTTATGTGGGCGTAAAGGAAGGGGTTGAGAGAGAGAGAGATTACGAGGTCGCCTTCGATCATGTAACTGGAGACTTTGGCACGGAGAGTGGCGAGTTCTTCTTCGTTAAGGTCTTTGGTGATTTTGTTGTCCATGCCTAGGTCAATGAGGATTTGGCGGGCTCTGGTGCGGCCAATTCCATGGATGTATTGCAGTGAGGACTCCACCCTCTTGTTGTTGGGGATCTCCACTCCTCCAACACGAGCGCATCTGATGTTCAGTCTAGGCAATTGCTGAAAACAACAAGTAGTAACACCACAAAAAAGAAAAGAAAAATCGAAAAACGGATTCAAAATCAGTACTGTAATAAAAATCCCCTCCCTCCTGTTTTGGAAGATAAGAAAATGTAATTAAGTACCTTGGGAGGGGTTGTTGGAGTGGGGTAAGAGAGAGAATTGGGTATTCTTCTTCTGGTGGAGATGAGAGAGAGTGGGGGCGGAGCGAAAGCTGTTGCTACTGCTTGACCACCCATTTGCTATGCCCTGAATCTGATGAGACTGAAGATGAACACCTCCGGAGGAGAGAGAGAAGATGAGGGAGGCGATTGTTCTCGATTCTTATCCTGTGTTTTTTGTGTGTTAAATTTTGCTGAAAGGGCCGTGGAGCTAGCTCGGCCCAGTCCATGTTTTTTCGAAAAACAGTGGACTTCTGCTTGGGCTGAATTTTGTCCAATTTTTGGGCTGAAATTAACCGGGAATGACTGGCCGGTCCCATTTTTTTGTGTTTTGTTCTATCTAAGCATTTTAATGTGTTTCAATTTCAAAAAAAACCACACGCACGCACAACCACCCCCACTCTCTCTCTCTCTCTCTACATGCATGTCCTGACACATGCAATGTATTTATTTCTCTTTTCTCTCTCTCTCTCCCCCTCCCCATCTCTCTTTTTAATTTTAGATTTAAAATAAAATAACTTTATTTTTACACATTTTTTTATTATAAAAATTATGTATTTGAAATGTACTCGATGAGATCTTTCTAACAAGATCCATTGTGAATATGAAATTTTATAAGTGTAAACAAAGATTTTTTTTTATACACATTCATTAAGAATTCATACCCCTTCCAAATAATTTAAATCCCCAAAAATAAAAATAAAAACTCACATCTTTGAAATGCAAAATTCACATATCATAACTCATTATGCAAAAAACTTACACACCTGTTTGGTTCTTTTTACTTCCTTGCAATGGAAAATGATTGTGTGTAAGCGTGCCAGAGAGAGCTTCAATCTCCTCCCTCAGATTAACTTTGGCAAAACCAAACCTAATCAGGCGATTGTGTTTTGTTGGTTCAATTACCTCAATTAAGATGATTTTTCTTAATAAGTGAAGAAATACAAACCAATAAACTTAGGAAATCAAAGAACAATAAAGAAACAAGACACTTTGATTGATGAATCAAAGATAAACTTACTTCGAAATTGTCTCCAACTTCAAATACAGAGTAACAGAACTTCAAACAGGTGATTGTTACAAGAACAACCGAGATAGAGGTGATTGTTACAAGAACAATCGAGATAAATCCTAATCTAATTCCTAAACTACTTCCTAATCTACTTCGAACTGAGTTCGAAATCCTAAACTACTTCGAACTGGGTTCGAAATCCTAAACTACTTTGCCAATGAACAAACCAAACATCAGTTTTTTGATAGCTGTTTGTTGAAGATTTGTCCGGGGCTTTTCACTCTTCAATTTCTTCTATTTATAGATGTTGCTGTAGTTTGAACTTCCCACTCCATGAATTTGAATCTGGTTTACTTTGAACTCTAACTTCCATTCTGAGAGTTGGCAGTTATTCTTTCTTCACGTCTGAATTTGAATCCTTTCTTCTTCCAGAAGCTTTAAATCTGCACATTTGTCTAAACCAACTCAAATGATAACATGTTAAGGGAATAACTGTCTTCCAGAAGTATTCCACGTGTTCTAACTGCCAATTGCCTTGTTTCGCAAGTTTATACGTGGAGCTTGTGTGTTCAGCAGTTAATATTATGGCTTCGAAACCAATCTATATTTTAACAATGGCTTGTAACTGCCAATAACTGCTCTTCCAGTTTGAGAAATGATACGACAACGTATCCACTTAATTTTACCCTATTGATCCAATGTATCTTCGCTGGCAAGTAATTGCCAACGTTTGGCACTTTTGATTACGTGTCAATTAATTATTGGATTGGTTAATTTTATATGTAAACAACACCCACAAAAAAAAAAAAGAAAAAAAGAATTCACATACCTAAATTGCAGAATTCACACATCATAAGTCACTTTCCAAAATATAAAATTCACTCCTAAAAAGATCGTGTGCTATTAAAGGTGTGAATTTTTGCAGGGGTGTTAATTGTGTGTTATTGAGGGTGTGAATTGTTACAAAGGGTGTGAATTGTGAGCTATTTTTGTCATGTGAATTTTTGCATGGGTGTGAATTGTGTGCCTTTGTAGGTTGTGAATTATTTAGAAGTGGTGTGAATTTTGCATTAAAGGGTGTGAATTCTTCTTCTTCTTTTTTTGGAGCGAATTGCGTATTTTGGAGATTGAGTTTTGTTGTTTGTGAATTCTGTATTAAAGTCTATAAATTCTTTCATTTTGGAAAGTGAATTGTTAAGAAAGAGTGTAAATTAGTATTAATTAGTGGGTATAAAAGAACTTTTTTTATATGTACAAAATTTCATATTCAAATGGGATCTTATTTGAAAGATATCATCAAGTAGATTCCAAATATATAATTTTTATAAAAATAGTGTATAATAAAAGTTTTTTTATTGTAAACTAAAATATGAGATATATATATATATAGGAAGTGCTTCTAGTCCGGTCTTACCGTTTCCGGATCTCATGTTCCAAACATTTTTTTGACGATCCGATCCGTTCAATGTGTTCAGAAGATGTTTTTAAAGGTGCGTGCGTGAAATCTTCAAAAAAAATGTCGGGAAGGGCTTGATCCAAGCAGTTTCACAAAATTTTTATATTTACAGTTTTTGCAAAAACTGTTTGGATCAAGCCCTTCCCAGTATTGTTTTTTGAAGATTTCTCGCGTAGACCTTTGAAAACACCTTCTGAACACATTGGACGGCTCGAATTTTCCAAAATTAATTTGCAACACAAAAAAATCAATTTTTCCTTAAATCCGGGAGGAGTGGACTAGAAAATTTCGCTATATATATATATAAAATAAAGGCATGGATCTCACATGCCTATTTCTGAAAAGTAGAAGGAAGAGAGAGAGAGAGAGAGAGAGAGAGAAAGAGAAAAGTAATGATGTTGACATCAAAGAGAGAAATCCTCATGCGCGCGCGTGTAGAAAGAGGTTGGATGGATTTTGCTGACAATAGGCCTAGATATCCACTACTCGTCAAAATAGGAGCGGCCTGGAAACCGAAATTCATCTGTTGCCAATTTGGGCCTGACATTAAACTAGAATAAAAGAGGGGGTTGTTACCGGCCGGCCCTCTTTTGGGAGGGTATTTTCATCTAGGCCCTGTGTCACACTCTTCCATTCAGGCCCTAGTCTAGTCACGCGTGTGTCAGAAGAATCTCATTGCTAGTTGTACTGCTTTTTCCCCATGTTTTTCACGCGCGCTTTTTCACCCACACAATCTGCTCTCTCCCTTGTACTTATTAAAGTTCAACTACCCACAGTACCCACCAGTGAGACACATCTCTCTCTCTTTAGATTTCAAAATAAAATAACTTTTATTATACTCATTCATTTTTTTATAAAAATTATATATTTGAAACCTATTCAACAAGATCTTTAAAACAAGATCCACATTGAATATGAAAATATGTACACAATAAAAAATTTATGTACGCCTTTTAATACAAAATTCGCACCTCCTCCATAATTGTTATTAGGCAGAATTCGCACCCCCTCTAGACAATCCACACTCATCATACAATACACACCCTCCATAGCGGAGAATTCACCGGACTAATTTAAAAAAATACACAATTCATAATCCAAAAATGAAAGAATTCACACATCTCAAACTACAAAATTCACACCCTCAAAAATAAAATAAAAAATTACCCACATCAAATTTAGAATTCACACATTCTCTACACAACTTACACTCTAAAAGAATACACAATTCACACCCCAAAAAGGAAAGAATTCACACCCTCAAATGTAGAATTCACACCCTTCAAAATGAAAGAATTCACACAGAAAATAATTCACTTCATTTCCGAACAATTCACACCCTTCAAAAATAAAAGAATTCACACACCTCAAAAGCAAATTTCACACATCATTTACACAAACTCACTCCCCAAAATGAAAAAAAATCACTGCCTCCAAAAAGAAGAGTCCACACCCAAAAAAAACTTCTTCTTTTTTATACACATAATTTCATATTCGATATAGATCTTGTTTGGTAGATGTCGCCTGTAAAGACCCGGAAATTCGTGTAAATTTTTTTTTAAAATTAGAGGTGGGGAAATGTTTTTTTTTTAAAAAAAAGGGTTAACCGAAGAGTTTATGTGAAATATAAATTTTTACTGTACGAGTGATACTTACATGACTGTCACGATTGTGGGACCCTAATCAGTCCGATGTTGTCTATTGGCAATCGCATTGTAATGTGTGTCCAACGTTCAAGATTTTTCCTAGATATTTTGAACACACGGTGGCGTTGCCCACGATTTTCTACGTGGGTACGAATATTTTGGTATTTTTCTGAGACCGAAGCCCGGACAGTTCGAACACCGCTCGGAATAAATTGTACTGCCTTATATCCCCTCGTTTTGTGGGAGTACGCCTGCCATGTTCCCAACAACTCTCCCCCCTCTTTATTCACTCCCTTTTTTCCCCTTTTTCCTTTCACTTTTCTGAAAAAGAATCAGAGAGAAGAAGAGAAGAGAAGAAGAAGAAGAAAAGAAGAGAGAGAAAGGGAGGCCACGGCTGCCACCACCTCTGGTGACCTCCACTGCCACTTCCGAGCACCATCCGCACCTACCAACTTTCCCTCTACAAGTATAGCTCTCATCTCTCTCGTTTCTGTTGATTTTAGTGGTGAATATTCGTGTATCACTACTCGTATGTACAACAGATTCTAGACAGCAGACTGGGTCATCATTTTTGGTCGATTTCTCCTTTATAAACTGTTAATTGGGTTTTTCTTTCTTCTTATGAGTTAAAGTAAACTCAGGGCTCTTTCTTTTGATGCTGGAATCAGTCAGATCCATTAAGAACTCGATTTACTACGAATTTTTGAAAACGGGTCTGCTTGCTGTCAGATCTGTCCCAGACAGATTCGTGTAGACTTGGTATTTGCTTGTTTTCTCGCCTTTGGATTACGAATTGGACTTTGATTCCTTCTTGAACTTTGAACTTCGTTTCACTACGAAACTTTTGACACTAGAATCTCTCCAAAATATTAAGAGCTCGATTTATAGTGATTTTTCAAAGTTGGGTTGTTCTATGTTCACTTGTTTTCTACAGAACCCCTGTTTGTACGAATTTTTAAGAGTATCATTTGACCTTCAAATATTCTGATTTTTGGACAGATTACTCTCCTTGGTATCTAGTGTGAGTGTGATTTTTGTGGACATGGGTTCATTAATAGAGAAGCTTGCATTTCGGATTTAATTCAAGTTTGAAGCTAGGATTTGCTTTTGGGTTTTGATCTACACCAATTGGAGCTTAGCCTTTGAGGTAGGGAAATTTCTAACTCTTCTAAGTGTAAATGTTGTGTTTGTGTGTGTTTAGACTCTTGAACGACCAACCTTCTTGTGCCTTGTGAATTTCTTTGAGAAAATCACGTTCTAATCAATGTTTGAGTTATAATGTGTCATCCCCATGTTCATATATGGTTCTCCACTTCAATTGGGTGTTACTTCGTCCGAATCTTGCATTGGGTCCTTGAGCTTGCTTGTATTTGGAAGAAAATCACTTGGGACCTTATTTGCTAAGCACATTGTTTGAGTGAATGTTCAATACTTATTTGCACTTGTTCGATCCTGAAACGCGTTATTCACTTGTATTAGGACATTTTCCACACTGGTAGTATTTTGGTATCAAAGGATAATAGGGATTGATTGGTATTACTTGTTTCTTGTTATTTAGTGGATGTGATGAGGGCACGGTCCATAAACTAATACGTTGTGTGTATACGGGTTGAGTGGAAAGTTTGGGACACTTGTTAAATGATATTGTGATCTGTGAGTTGCTTGGGGCACTGAGGTGAACTTATAAATTGATAAGTGATGATATGAATGAATGATATGACACTCGGGTTGAAATATCCTTATTGGCACGTTCGGGTAATACGAAACACTACTTTGACATGAAACTAATGTGATGGGACATGTGGGTGTAGAAATAATATTAATGAGCATTAAATGATGTACGATTGTGGTATTGATGGCACGAGGCCCGAAAGGGTATGCCTGGAATGACACTGGGCCCGAAAGGGTACGCCCGGAATGGCACGGGACCCGAAAGGGTATGCCCGGAGTGACACGGGGCCTCTATGGCATGCCCGGAGTATAATGAATAAAATGAATGAATAAGAAATATAATATAAATATTTTGGAAAACACGTGGCACGGGGCCCGAAAGGGTAAGCCCGGAGTGGCACGGGGCCTATATGGCATGCCCGGATAATGATCAAATGTTTGAAAAATGAATGAGATGGATATGGATATTGTGTAAAACATATGGGACGTGTTGTGTGCATCAGGTACTAGTTGCATACAAGAGACGAGGATAAATGAAATCTAGTTGATTATGTGTTACTTTCAAACCTTTAAACCATTTGAACACTCTCTCTCTCTCTCTCTCTCTTGGCTTTTATTACGTGGTTTATGTCTATCTAGTCTATCACTCATATTCATTTCATTGCATTTAGAATTGTTAGATTTTTCTCTACTGGGCTAGTGTAGCTCAACCTATCCATTTCAGGTACCCAGCACGGAGGAGCATGACATAGATTTGTGTGAAGCTTGTGTATGCATCACTTTTGAAAGTTAAACGGAAGAGTTACTTCATTATCTTGGCATGTGTTAAATTGATAAGATGATTATGTAATCTAATTTGATTTTCCCTTTGTTTATGGGTTTGTAATGACACTTAACAACTATAAATTGCATTTGGGTTACGGTTGTCCGTAGATTGTAGTAATTTGTCGACCTTGACCTTGTAAGTTGTATTGTGAGACTTTGACTTTGACCGTGGGAGGCGTTGACTTCCACGTGGATTATATATATTTATCTTTTAAAAATTGAGGGCGTGACATCGCCGAGTACGTTCTAAAAAATTAAATTTTATTAAAAATATATATGTAAAACAAAACTTATAAACATTTAAAGTTTTACTAGATAAAAAGGAGAGAGAGAGAGAGAGAGAGAGAGAGAGAGAGTAGGCTAAGGCTAAGACACGGGTCATGATTGAGAGAAAAGGAGGGAAAAGAAAGTGGTGGCCTGACGCACATGTCAACGCATGTTAGCATTGTCTAGGTTTCTATGGAATTGAAACACATTAAAGTGTTGGATGGAACAAAATCCCAAAAATGGGACCGGCCAGTCATTTACTGATAAAAGAGTTCCATTATTTTTATAATTAAAGGATGCAAAGAAATTATTATTGTCTTTCATTCTTTTTATAATTTCTTAAAGATATTTCTACAAAAAAAGAATACAACTCAGTTCTTTTTTCGAAAAGGATATGTTATAGGAGTTAATCAAGAGAAATCACTTACACATTCCAAAAATGCTCCCCACAAGCCCATAAAAGTGTCAACCCCCAACCCTATGAAAGTGTCTAAACCCCCAAACCTAATGAAAGTATCTAAACCTAAACGTTAGGGTACCCTATGAAAGTGCCTAAAACCCTAGCGTACCCTATGAAAGTGCGTAAACCACTAAAATCCTTTAATTGGAAAGTGCACCCCTAATTGCTTAAACCCAAAATACCTAAACCCACAATAACCTACCTCAAAGAGTCGAACCCCTCTAAAATTAAACCCAAAATTGAACACAATCCCAAAATTAAAGAGATTGACATTAAAAAGCACAAAAAACATGAAGGGAAATATTACCTTGAGAAGACGATCTTGACCAATAGTAATATCGATTTTGATGTCAAAGCTTTCTTTTGATTGTTGTATATTTTGTGTGTGTGTGTGTGTGTGAGAGAGAGAGAGAGAGAGAGAGAGAGTGATAGGGCAGTAGCTGGAAAAGTGAGGCAGGGAGATGTCGCTTTCAGTCGATTAGCATATTAAAGAAAAGTGATGAGCAACCTGCTTTCTTTTTGTACTAATATTTTTTATCATTAAGGGTATTTTGTCTAATATTGTCCTTCAACTCTAAAAAATTTCACATCAATGATCGAGACCGTTGATTTTTTGTTGTGCCTAGTAAATAAATCATTATCGTAAAAAGTTTGTTGAATCAAGTCTAGAAAGGTCCTTGATCGGGATGCAATTTCATCAAGTAAATGAAGTTTTATATCCTAAAGTTTTTCATGAATAAAACTGCCGACAATAGTTACCCTAAGAGCATCTCTAACGGGGTGCCATATGGGGAGCCATACCCAGTTTTGCCTCCCCAAGCCACTTTCAGGGCCTCCAACAGCAAGCCATTTGTGGGAGCCAAAAATGGCCCCAACCATTTCTCTGGCCAAATTTGGCGGAGGAAATGGTCCCGGCCATTTCATCCACGTCACCATTTCCCCTCCATTTTCAACAACCAAAATCCCTAAAAAATCTGAAAAAATCAAATTTGATTTTAGATTCACAAAAAACAAAAACCCTAAAAATGACTTTCTTTTACATTCCTAGAAATCAAAATTAATTTGGAAACAAGAAACATATCGGATTGCCAGACTTCATTGTCACTCCCAAAAGTCGTCGGATTGTCGCTCTGAAAACTTGTCGGAGCACAGGTGATAATAGAGATCGACATGACAGATGTGTGTGTGTGTGTGTGTGTGTGTGTGTGAGAGAGAGAGAGAGAGAGAGAGAGAGAGAGAGAGAGAGAGCCGGTTTGATAGTCTGTTTTCATTTTCTTTCTTTGGGAATATGAAATGAAATGAAGATGATGAATTTTCCAGAGAAAGGCGATGAAAACAAAGGGTAGGACTTAATGGAAATTATCCTGTGTGGTCATTTGACCGTTGCTCTAAGATTTTGACCGTTGAAACTCTAACCAACGTTACAAAAAGTATCTATTTGGTCCTTTTTTTTTCTAACGGTAATAATCAAGTCCCCTATAAACTGATTAGTTGTGTTAACTTTCTCACACCAAAAAGTTATGGATCCTTCATACAAACAAACTACAAAGAGAGGAAATGCGTTTTCAAAAGCAGAAGATATTGCAATTTGTAATGCTTGGTTAAGCATTACTCAAGATCCGATCATAGGTAATTCGCAAGCCCAATCCGTTTTTTCGAAGCAAATTTTTGATAACTGTGTTTGTTGCACTAGTGATACAACAAGGTCACCATCGTCTATCAAAAGTTTTTGGTGGACAATCAGTAAGTGTTGTAACAGATACCGTGGGTGTCTAACTCAAGTAGAAAATCTGCATCAAAGTGGAGTTGTTGAAGTTGATGTGGTGAGACTTATTTGATTTTTTCAAGTTTATTTCTAATTAGTTTTTTTTTGTCATGTTTCTTTTTTTCTTTTTTTTTGTGTGACTAACATATGTAGATTCGGCTAGCCAAAGAATTATATTTGCAAAATGAAAAAACGGAATTTCGTTTCGATCATTGCTGAGAAATTTTGCAACACTGTCCCAAGTGGTAGGAGCCTCTTACCACAACCAGAAACTCACAAAGTATGGAGTCCGCATTCCAATCTCCTACTTCTTCCTCAATTCTTGAGACATTCGTTGATATGAGTTGTGATCAAGCTACTAGTAGAGGTAGTGTTGATTCACCAAATAGAATGATTAGAGGAAAGAAAGCTGAGAAAGAATCGCACCGCAAACAAAAGATAGCAAAAGTTGGTAACTCTCGATTTTGAAATTTGATGGAGCAATTTAATACACATAATGTCAATGGACATCTCTTCAATGGAAGAGAAGAAGGTGCTAGCTAAAAGAAAGGTTTGAGTACTTGAAGAGATGCAGAAAATGGAAGAGACAAAAAGATGACGATGCCATCATGTCAATGGACATCTCTGGCATGGATCCTCAAGCACAAGCTTATTACTCTATGCGCAAGAAGGCAAAAATTATGGCATGTTCTGAATGTTGCCGTCCTCTTCCTTCAGATGATTTTGATTTGTAATGCTTGTTTAGTATGCCAAAGACTTTAATTTAGTAGTATGCAAGAGTCTTTGCATTTGTTTTTAGTCTTTGTATTTTATTTTATGAATTTCTATTGAAATACAAGAGTCTTTATTATGCAACAATCTTTATTGTACTGGAACTTTAATTCAAATACAACAACTAATACCACAAGTACTATTGACACAACATTACTCATTACAACTACAACCAAACTAATACTGACACACCATTACTCACTAACCATTATTGAATTACAACAACTACTGACACACCATCACACATTAACCATTATTGAATGACAACAACTACTACCACAAGTACTACTAACACACCATTACACAAATACTTTCTTCCTGTTCTCTTGCTAGATCCCACAAATGTTGAATAAGGTCATTACGAAGTGCATGATGGGTTGCAGACGATTGGATTGTTTGGCAACAAGCAAGAAACTCAACAAATACAAGTGTACGCGCTTTTGACACTTAAAATGTGCATGGCATGACATGGCACAGGGGCTGGTTGATTATCACGCTCATCTTCAATAATCATATTGTGTAGGATAATGCACATCTTCATGATGTAAGTAAGATCTTTTTTATACCAAAATCGAGCTGGTCCTCGCACAATGCCAAATTATGATTGAAGCACACCAAATGCCCTTTCAACGTCTGATAGGCGCGCAATATTGTAAGTATAAGCGCCTAAGTAGGGGGAGTTAGCGCATTAGACGCGCGGTTTAATGTTTAGTTTCCGTTTAATGAGCGCACAATGGTATTCTTGGTATTCCTGTAAGTTTTTCAGGTATAATGGCTTTTGGCTTGTGTGGGTGTGCATGGCTTGAAATGGAGGCGCGGGAAACGAGTCTTGGAAGTTGGATTTTGAAAGTACAAGCTGAAGGAGTTCGGTATCGATACTCTTCATGTCAGTATCGATACCAATCAGTTAAAAGGGTGCAATTTCATTCCAGAAGGTTTAGTATCGATACCTCTCAAACTGGTATCGATACCTACGGCTTACGCAATCAACGCTCCAGTCAAGGGATTTGGTATCGATACTAGTATCAGGGGTATCGATACCGAATGGTTATGGGCAAGGCTAAACGATGGCATTTTGATGTATTTTTGGGCGACTACTATATAAACGTTTTCTTGTCATTAATTAGGGGTCGAACTTTTGATTAATTTTCTGCAACTTTGGAGTTTTGTAAAACCCTAGGCAAGTTACTCTTCCATTGTTTTTTTTGGATTAAGTTTACGGCTTCAGATTCTGTTCAGATTTCAGTGCTTGTTCAAGATTTTGAGTATTAATCCAGCGTTCTTTTGTCTTCAGAGTTCGAGATAGTGAGTATTTTTCCCCTGTTCAATCTATTGATGCATAGTCCTAGGGTTTATGTTTTTGTGTTCGTGTTTATTATCATGCTAGCGTAAATCTCTAGATGTGGCCATGGGGTGAATAGCACGCTGTGGCCGGTGCCGTATTCGTTCACCCAATTTTGCATGGTCATTTGGAAATCTTCATATCGGAATTTCTAAGAACGGCCGAGCTCTGTCATTGTCGGAACCCACACGAACGGGGAATGGCTCAAGCAACTCATTCTTCGTGGCGTATGGGATAACGCAAACAGTGTCTCGCCCTTGAGAGGGAAAATCCTAATATGGAGCGATAATTTTTAAGGAACGAAAGGGGTGAAAGGGTTCGGGACCGGCTACGTGTGTTAGGATCCCGCTGGTCGCGTCTACTCTTAACTACTTACTTAAAATCCAGAATTTCTCCTTAGGTCATCATAGTTAATCACTCAATCAACCGGAAAGGTGGCTACCTAAGAGCCAATTCAAACTAGTGCCCCGTTTTCTAGGATTGAACACTGACTTCGTCTCTGAGGATTCGACTCCGGACTTCCGGATATTGTGCTACGTCGGGTTATTAGTTTTGCGCTTGGGACTGTTATTCCCTATACTAAGAATTTGACAAGCAACGTCTTTTCGGCATGCCTCTTGCATCCTTGCAAATAATCGTTTCTTCGAATTACCAGGTTTAGAAATTATCTGAACAATAGTTGCCCATTTGGGATATATACCATTAACAAGATAGTATCCCATGTTGTATTGGTGTCCATTGACAGCATAGTCGGCAGGAGGGGCACGCCCTATAGCAAGGGCGGAGAAGAGATCGGATTGATCAAGAACATTGATATCCTTAAGGGATTCAGGCATCCCGAAAAAAGCATGTCATATCCACAAGTCATAAGAGGCAATAGCCTCAACAATGATTGTAGGTTTATTGACATGTCAAGTAAATTCACCATGTCATCCGGTTGGACAATTTTTCCATTCCCAATGCATGCAATCTAAACTTCCTAACATACCTGGAAATCAATGATTCTCCCCCTCTTCTAGAAGTTTGGCAATGTCTGCCTTATTTGGGGATCAAAGATACTCTTCTCCGTAGATGTTGATATTGTTCAAGTAATCTATTTAAAGATTCAATTTTTATGCTTTCACCGATTTTCAAATAATTGTCAATGGAGTCGGCAGGCATGCCGTATTCAAGCATCCTAAACGCTACAGTCATTTTCTGGTGTCCAAATAAACTGAGATATCCCGTTGCGTCTACTTTTTGAACAAGTAGTCGTTGTGTTGTTGGACAGTGTTGAGGATGCGAAGAAACAAGTCACAATTCATGCGAAACCGTCTTGGAAATTTTTAGGGAGACAAGAGTGGATCTTCAGCAAAGTAATCTCTCATTAGTTGCTCGTTCGCATCGATTGAAGAGCCACCATGTTTGCTTTGAAGGTTTGAATGTTCTATTTCCATTCTATGGTACTCCATTGCCACTGTAGAGAAAAAATTTCTTCTACGGTCGTCATCAGAAGAAGAGTCAAAATCTCCTCTAAGAACTGCTTTTTTTAAAGTTTACTCATTGTTTTGTGTGTTTTTTATTCAACTGGGTGTATGGTAGTATATATAGCCTTTTAAAAAAATTAAGGAAAGGTAGCTGTGTAGAAAGTTAGGTAGGGAAAGTTAGTTGGAGTAGAAAGTTAGTTAGTTAATTAAAATCGTAATTAAGAGGTGGTTAAACAATTATTAAAGTATATAATTATGGATCTTGCTAACGTGTGCCTAATGGGCAGACAATAAGAACATAAACAAACAAAAAAACACACTCCAATACACCTTTTAATACACTTTCACATATTCCTACACTTTTCACTAATTTCAATACACTTTTTCAACCTTAACGTATGCCTATTAAGCACACATTAGCATTTTCCTATAATTATTACCAGGTATTTGAAAAGTTAGTTGAGAATTAGTAGTTTTAAAAAATTAGGTGAACCAATAAAATTAGGTAGGAAAAGTTAGTTGCGGTAGAAAGTTAGTTAATTAATATCGTGATTAGGAGATAGTTAAACAATTATGGCTAGGAAATTTAAAAGTTAGTTGAGAATTAGTTGTTGGAAGGTAGTTGAGGAATTTGACACCCATACCACTAGAGCAGGGTGGCCAAAAAAACGTTGTTGGGGTGCCAAATTTGGGTTTGGCAACCAAAAAATGGCACCCACCATTAGAGTTGGACTAAAACAACGGAAAGTGTGGGGCTGCTGTTTTCATTCCCTTATTTTTGGGCGGGATTGTAATGCGCTAATATAAGGAAAATTTTGACTGAGGCAACCCACTGCTTGTGCCAAAAAAGTAGGAGTTCACACATGTTGACCATACTCCCTAATTCCCATCTGTTAGAGCATGTCTAATGGGGATAGATATGGAGTTGTATAGCCATTTTTCATCGCCCATTATAGAACTCTAAGAGCAAATCCAATGCAAAATAGCTATAGTTATTGCCATATTTTGGCACCAAAAAGTGGTTTTTGGTGCTAAAATAGACTTCAGTCTCTAGTGGTTGGTTCTATTTTATAATCAAACAGTTCCAAACTTAACTAACTTTTCCACCACCGCACTTTTAATTACTTTTTCAACCACAATTCCACCATCTATATTATTTTCAACTCCGTTGTGATCTAATTTTTCAACCTCCATTCGATCTAATTTTTTGGATATCTAATTTTTTACGAAGCCATAATTAGTGGACTAATTTTTTTGATGAAAGTGATGGTGGAAGAAGAAAATAATTGGTGAGTAACTTGTGGGAATTTTACACATATTTATAGAGATTAACCTCTTTTTTCTTCTATTTCTGTAATTCCAAGAGAAAAGATCACTTTGTCTCTCTCTCATCTCATATGAACAAACCTCTGTTCATATGCCCAAGTCCTACCTTTGATCTTTTCAACAAACTGATCGGCCAATCTCCCATCAAACCAATCGGCCAATCTATCATCAAACTGATCGGCCAAGCCTCTCTCTCTCTCTCTCTCTCTCTCTCTCTCAAAACCATCAGCCATCCCCATGTATCAACAAATCGATTGGCCAAACAAACCCTCATAGATCGGCCAAAACAGTCGACCATGGTGAGAGCATGGTCGATTTTGGAGTTTATCATGGTGAGAGAATGTGCCAGCATCAACTCCAGTGACTTTTCAGCATTATTCAGGTAGTCTCCGGTTTGTATTTTTGAAAATGGTAGTTGGGATTTGGTGATGTGGCAAGAATGGTTCTATATTTGGAACCAACTTTGCATTTGTTCTATTTTGCATCTGGATATAAATGTGTTGGATCCCTCTCAATTCTATAATCTGGTTCTATAATAGCAATGCAACCCCTTTTACATCCCCATTAGATTTGCTCTAAGCTCCAATAAGGATGGAAAAAGGGTTGTATATTTGGAACCCCAAATGGCTATAGCCATCTTTGCTAGATTACTTTTGCCAACTGAAAATAACAGAAATCCAGGAGAGGTACCATAATTCACCCTAACACATGTCGGAATAATCACCTGTCATCGCCAGAAATGCAAAATTGTCGTCAAAATCTACAACCACGCCGGAATCAAGACCTTTCCAGAATTAGAGAGACGGTGAGAGCGAGAAATCATGGGTTCTATCGTTCAATCGAGAGACAAGCGTTTGAACGATCAAGTGGGGGGGTTTCAAAGTGTTTAAGGCTGCAAAATAGCATTTGGGTTTCACGATCAGCTGAAAATAAGATGTGGGGAGTGATTCAATGTTGCAGGTGTCCCAAAAAAAATAAAAATTTGTTCTAAACAGCTATTTTTGCACTTCACCAACAGATTTCATAACCCAAATCAAAAGAATTAGTGTGCCAATTATCGTGGAGTTGTCGTACTGCAAGAGGGAAATCATTCACTTCCCAACAAGACGAAACAATTTGTAATAATTATGTGCAGAACCTCAAGCGCACTTTTGAATGGAAGTTAACAATAGAACATTTAAAAAAAACATCAAATTATTTAAAATTATCGTATTGTAGACCAGAAAAATATTTTGGGATGGAAGTAGAAGTTAATTGGGGTTGAGAAAATATGGGAAAATGAGGTTGAGGGAAAGTTAGTTAAGATTTGGAACTCTTTAGCTCTCTTTTAGAACCCATCATTTGGAGAGTAGGCCTTGTTTGATAACACAGATTCAACACTTAAAACTAAATCAATTAAGTAATAAGTCATTAAGTAGGTTTGATAACTACATTATATGTTACTTAACAAATTAAGTGCCACTAAAAATGTAGGCTAAAAAATTGATAGAAATTAACCCATCATTGAGCTACTTAATTTTGGTTGAATTCCCATGTACTTACAATCAACCATCACATCTCTGTCGCCACTGTCACCACCACCACTGCCACGCCGCCACCACAACCACCACCATTGCACTACCGCCACCGCAATGCCGCTACCACCACAACCACCACCATTACAGTGCCACCGTTGTCATACCGCTACCACCATAACTACCGCCACCACTGTCACACCACCACCAGCACCACTGTCACTGTTACCCATATACCAACACCACCAGCACCACCACAACCACCACCATCGCCATGCCGCTACCTCCACAACCACCACTATTGCATCGCCGCCATGCTGCTACCACCACTACTATTGTTATGCCACCGACATCACTTCACAACCACCACTACTACTACCACGCCATAACCATCACACTACCACCACTACACTACCAAAATTGCACCACTATTACTCTACTGCCAACACAACTCACCATCATTCCACTACCACCATTACTCCACTGACACCACCACCTCGCCACCACCCTCACCACCTCCCAATCACCAATCCACCACTACCACAAATACATGATGGCTATAAATAAAATTAAGAGACAATTAAAACCCAAAAAATATATATTATTTTTTAATTCAGTGCTTAATTTGTTTTATCAAACAGCTTTTCAGCTTAAAAAAATTCAGCATTCAGTTTCCAGTACTTATTTTTCAACTTTCAGTTTTCAATTTTATCAAATAGCACCTTAGTTAATCACTTTTTGGTGTTAAAAATGAGCAAGTCGCTATAGTCATTTTAGAACCCCATTGGACATGCTCTTAGCAATCAACAGTTTCCACGAGTTTGATACATTATCTATGTGTTTATAGTTATTGGCTTATTGCCACTGCTTTGTCCAATTAATGTCCTAATTTTTTTATTTTTGTCCTTATCTGTTAATCTTTTTTTACTATTTCAAAAATTAATAAATTCTTCTTGATAGTTGTTCAAAAAATATAGCTACAGTTTTACAAAAAACAATTCGACGAAACTCGACTGGATTATACAAAAAAATTCGACGAAACTTGGAGATGTGTGCACGGCTTGACACAATTAAAAAATGACATGACACAATCTAGCACGATTAAGTAAATGGGCTGGTACGACACATCACAATTAAGAAATGGCACGGCACAGGACAACACGATTTAGTAAACGGGCCAGCATGAAGCACGGTTGACACGAAGCTAAATGGGTCAATGCGGTATAGCATGGCCCATTTGACACCACCATATTTGGGTCAAAGTTTTTGGACTAATCATTTATAAAAATATAGACTTAAGTTAAACAAAAATTCAAAAAAGACAATCTTTTTGTGTCCTTAGCATTGTCGGATGTGAACTTTTTTCAATTTTGATCTCTTTTCTGAGAGCAAATCCAATGCAAGAATCATATTCAGTTCTATACTCAAAATATGGAACCAAATGCAAAAAATTGGAACCCAGTGTAGTGCCAAATCTGGTTTTAAAATGGCACAAAGCTATAGTTGGTTCTATAGAACCAAGGATGGATATAGTCATCCTTGCCACCTCACCAAATCTTAACTGTCATTTTACAATCTAAACTGGAGTATACCTAAATCAACACCGGAAAAGGGCTAGAGAGTTGTTGGAGTCTGCTATTGTTGCCGGAAAATGGCAGAAATCATGAACCGTACTATACACTGGCATTTCGCCAAAATGTACCCTCACCAAAAACAAATCCAGAATCAACATCGGAATCTTGTACAACACCGTGATGGATCTGATGGCTTGACTGAAAACCCTCGAAATTCACTGTAACTTTTCGATTTGGGTTTGTGTTGGACGGAGAAGCAAGCGACCTTCCCTCTCCTTTCTCCAACTTTTCGATTTGGGTGTGTTTTACTCCTTTGTGGAACAGATTGAGACCAAATGCCAAATGGGAAGAAAGAGAGAGGAGTTTATTCAGTGTACTAACGGAGTTGAAATAATGTAGATAGTTAAATTAGGGTTGAAAAAGTAATTAAAAGTGAGATGAAGGGAAAGCTAGTTAAATTTGAAACTATTTGGTTCTATTTTAGAAGCAACCACTGGAGGTTGGGTTCTATTTTCGCACCAAAAATCACTTTTTGGTGTCAAATAATGGCAAGGGCTATAGCCATTTTGCAACTAGCATTGGATTTACCCTAACTTATCCCGTCGATACAAATGATGCGTTGTAAAATTATAATGGAAAGATAAAAATTAAGTAATACCAAGTGCCGTTTATCAAAATTAATTTTGTAGTCCCTCCATTCGAATTCTTAAGACCCTTTCTTACCGAACTATTTAAGAGTACATACAACGATTTCAGTTTAACCAAAGCAAGAGGGTACGGCTACGTTAACCACAACAAAATATTCATATATTTCCTTTATTGCCATCCTTGTTTCACTACAAAATTTACAAACGCTACAAAAAATATTCATAAACACCGTCACAAAATTTCGTAAAACCCACCATGAAAAATTATAAAATGAGCCACAGAATTTCATAAAGCATACACAGATTGTGACGCTTTTGTCGCTTAGATTAAGGGCGATAGAACATACGACGGATATGATAAGAGCTCCCTTCAATCAATAGATTGAAGACAAAAACATAATACCAGACAGCGGTTTGAACGTACGATCTATAATCACAATAGCCACACAACCAGAATACAGTCATACTAGAAAGATGCTCCAAACAGAAAGCTCCAAATAGGGTCCAACAGTGGGACATTCTTGTCTCCCACCTAACGGAAAAAATGAAACTGTACGTGAAGAAATCACAAGACGAGCCATGATCACATTCCAGATTATCAAGCAAAGCAATTACGCGTCCACAGAAACATCAACAGGACACTACGATCATCAATTTTGTCATATTTCGATGACCGGTATGCATATAACCAGCTGAGAGCTAATCTATGAATAAAAAACAGATAATTGTTAGATAATGCACAATCCTAGACACCGTAAACACTAGAAGATTGAAGACCCATGCTTCTGAAATAATTCGATGATAGGAACTAAAACAGATATGAACACCACACGGCATGGTTTTTTTTCTTTATTGTGGTCCAAATTCTACACTCACTTGTCGTTTTAGTGGCAAAAAGTGAAAGTCATCTACCTCTATTAGCTGCTCTGCGTCTCCGCCTCCTTCCCAACCTCTCAGGTGCAAATCTACTCCGATATCGGCTGAACCGGGAGAACAAATTATCCCCAAAACGACCAGATGCAGCTGCAGTCCCACCCAACTCACCATCTTCCTCATCAGATGAGTGATACCCACTCTCAAAGCTGAAATCACCATTCCTCCCTCCACCCAAGGATTCAAATCTGAAAATAGGATC
Source organism: Vaccinium macrocarpon (assembly GCA_022606695.1). NCBI lineage: Eukaryota > Viridiplantae > Streptophyta > Magnoliopsida > Ericales > Ericaceae > Vaccinium > Vaccinium macrocarpon. The sequence continues at coordinate 22,753,598 of CM040170.1, read as the reverse complement.
GTCCATATAGTCATCCATGTCATAGTCGCCAGAAAACCCGCTATAGTTCCTCTCAATCACATAATCACCAATCACAATTGCCCCAGGGGTGGACGATCTTATTGTACTGATCACATCATCTCTTTCTCTTTCATGCTCAAGCCTCTTCCATTTCTCAGCAAGCGAAGGGTCCACCTCGCGTGGGCGGGCACGTGGGTGCTTTGCCTTGACGTGCTTCCTTAGTTCTTTGTAGGTTCCGACAAATGAGCAATTTTCTTGCATACAGGTTCTCCTTTTGGCATTAAAATAATTACGTGCAGGCTCTACCACAGTCCAACCTTTGACCTGACCACGGCAAAGCGGACACAAAAGCTCCGATACTTCCGCTTTTTCATCCAGGCAATCAAACCCTAGATTAAAAGTTGTGTCGTCTGTGGTCCCGTGACCTAATTCTGCAATCTGGGTCGAAGTGGTCTTAGTATAAGCCTTCTTGTACTGCTCAAGACAGTTGGAATAGCGATTGCTAGTGGCACACATGTAAGGGCGGCAACCCTTGTGGTAAGAGGAGCAGAGGAGGAGGACAGCATTGTGAGGATACTCCATGCAAACTGAGCACTTTGCATCCTTCCACTCTTTCTTCTCAGATACTTTTGAACATTTCTTCTTTTGGTGGACATCTTTCGAGACCTTCAAAGAATCGGACGGAACTAGGCATGGGTTGACCTTGCGACGTCGGGAATTGGACTTTTGCCTCAACTTGCTAACTTTCACCATTCTCGAGTCAAACCTGATACTCATTCCAAGCCAAATTAGAATAAAACAAAATGAAATTTGCAGGGGAGATCGTATCATTCTAGCAAACTACTGACTCTAATTTACCACAAAAAACAGCTATGACTCAAATATATGAGATAATAAAAACAGGTTTTTCAGTTAACAATGGTTGGTTAAATACTATTCAAGTAGGACTGCATAATTTTCACACCATATAATGTTTTACTTGTTTATTTTATAATTTGAAGAAACAAGTAAAAAGTGCCACACTGCCACAAAAGAATAACGATGATTTATGAAAAATTAATCTTAAACAATCTGCCACAAAACAAACTCTTTGTAAACAATATTGGGATATGAGATTTAAGTTGTAACTTTAAGAAATACTAAAAATGTAAATCATATTGTCTGAAGAAACTCTAAATGACCCAATCAGATTATTTTACTTGTCAAAAGACCTGTGAATGCATGCAAAAACAGCAATCAACATAAAAACTTAATGCCAAACAATTCATTGCAACTAAAACAGCTCTCAATAGCAATATCGTACTGCAAAGTGCAAACTCAATTTATTGCGCTAAAGAAATAGTCAACGCGGCCAACATTGTAAAGCTACAAGGTTAAAACTTACAAGCAACTGAAAAAACCATGATGACTCAAACAAACGCACCTCATCTATTCTATCTATAAAGGAAGAGCATTATTTTCAGTGGCGGATGAAGGATTGTTAATGTGGGGGGACCAAATCACATGTATTCATAAATGTACAACAAAATATCATCCTTACAAATAACACAATTTTGAGAGGATCTTTCTTCATAATTTTTACAAACAAAATGTAAAATATAGTAGAAATATTGGGATAATTGGGGGTTGTACAGGGGCCTGGGGCCCTGCTTGCACCCCCTAGGTCCGCCCCTGACTCTTTTGGTATGGACTCAAAATCGAGATTGGCTCATAATTTGATATTCCAAGATTTTCCAAAACAAAGCATTGCCCAATGAACTTTTAACTGCCAAGGGCAAAACAAAATAACAACTAGTCAACAACAAAATAATGGCCATAATGTTTACCCTCGGTGGGCCAAATCCTATTTGGTTGAAAAATTACAAAAAATTCTCAACACTTGTTGCCCATTACTCCTCTCTTCATTCACGCACCTCTACCCAATGGAGGGTTCCATAACAAACCGCAAGTTTGTACAAATGCATATAAGGCATGTTTGTGATATGTATAGATTTTAGATTCTGCGGCAGATTCCAGATTTTATAATTTTTTTTTTATCTGCAAAAAAATCTAGATTTTATATTTTAACTGAAGCAGATATACATGTTTGCTATAGCTGTGGGATTAAGATCCAAATGTAAAAGTTGGCACTGTTGCTCCAAAAAGCAGTTACTAGAGTTCTTAGAATCTCAAATCTAATCTGAAAAGCACCTCAAACCTAGCTTCTCTAAAATCAAATTTTACAAACACTATTAACAGCTTTTTAATAGCTAAAATCTCAAATTCTAGTCCTAGAATTATCAAACACCCACATACTTAAACTTGTTTTCTCATGGGTATTTTTGCTGTAAGTTTATTTTTGGTTAATTTTAAACTTTAATGATAGTGTTTGGATGAGTTTTTGGAAAAAGTAATAATTAGAGAGAGGTGTAATGATTGGAGAGAGATAGAGAGAGAAATGAGAATTAATGATTGGAGAAGGGGTATGAGTAGAGAGAGAAAAGTGATTAATGATTGGAGAGGTGAGAGATGGGGAAGGAATCTTTTGAGAAATTTTTTTGGAAATGTGAACCAAACAAAGTGAATAAATTTAAGTAACTGAGAAAAGAAACACCTTGTATGAGGTTATTGAGATGCGACAGCTAGTCTAAGATGCCCAGCCGATGTAAAACAAGAGATTCAAGAATTAATGAGAAATAAGAAATCGTTCAAAGAGCAAATGCAAATGAGGTTGGATATTGATGATTATGGTTTCAATGATGATGATGTTGTTGTTGTGGAGATTGCAACTGTGAGAAGTAAATCCATTGGAAGTACAAGGCTCCATTTCTAAACCAAACCTGAAAAAGACAAAGACTGAAGGGCCTATGGATTTGTTCTTCGCACCCAATTCAGATGTTGTGAAAAATCAGAAAGGGATACAACCAACAATTGATGCAAATGACCTATACAAGAAAGAACTAAGAGATCGTGTAGTGATGAGATTTACAAGGTGGATGTATGATGCCAGTATTGCTTTTAATGCAGTTAAATATCCAAGCTTTGGGCCCAGGGTTGAAGCTTTTGGGCAATATGGTCCGGGCATGAAACCACCAAGTTACCATGAGACACGGGTCACCTATTTGAAGGAGTTGATTAATATGCATACTTTGATGAAGGATCACAAAGAGGATTGGGTGAAATATGGATGCTCTATAATGGAAGATGGATGGAGTGATAAGAATTCAAGGGCCTCAATCATTTTTTATCGAGCCCATCGATAAAAATTGTCCAAAAGGACCAATGTTTATTGAGTCCATCGATGCGTCCAGCTATGCTAAGGATGGACAAAAATTGTTTGAGCTTCTTGACAAGTATGTGGAACTCATCAATGAACCCAATGTAATCTAAATTGTCACGAACAGTGCCTCAACCAATGTATTGGCCGGTAAGAATCTTATCTCTCACTTCATTATAAAAAAAAGTTTATAGTTTGTTTTTATAATTAAAAATTTGTAGTTTGTACTTTCTATTAATACATTATTTTGGTTTAAACTTCAATAGGAAAGTTTTTGGAAGCAAAGTGACCGAATCTTTTAATAGACACCATGTGCGGCCCATTGCATATGATGTTGGAACATATTTTTTAGACACCAGATCTTATTTGAAAGGGCCATTAGAACGGACGGTTACATTTATGCCCATACAAGCATACTAAATGTAATGAGGTGTTGTACTCGAGAAAATGAAATTGTTAGGCATGCAAAAACAAGATCACAAATGTTTTCCTCACTTTATCTAGGATTCATCTGCAAAAGAACAATTTGAAAGGTTGGGCAAAGGGCAAATGGGCAAAAGAGCAGTTAGGCAAAACCGTGGGAAATATCTAATGATACCTTCATTTTAGAATAATATTTTATACGCTCTTAAGGTCGCGGGTCCTCTTGTTAAGATGTTGAGATTGCTTGATAGCAAGAGGAAGCCTCCCATGGGATACATCTATGAGGCTATGGATAGGGTGAAAGAAGCCATAGCCAAATCACTTGGTCAAAAGGTTGAGAAATACGAAGAAATCTATAAGATTATTGACAATCGGTGGTTAATCTAGTTGGCATCGTCCTTTGCATGTTGCGGGGCACTTTGAATCCAGAATTCTTTTACTAAAACCCACAAGGTGAGCAAGATGTTGAGGTTATGACAGCGACTTACAGTTGCATAACAAAGGTAGTTGCAGATGAAGAGACACAAAATAAAATCACTTCTAAGATAACTACTTAAACGGAAGCTGGGGAACTTTTTGGAATGCCACTAGCAATTAGGCGAAGAACTACAAGGGCACCAGGTAATTTAAAGTATGTTCTACTAGATAAGCTAATTTTTACCGTAACTTGATGGCTAATTCATTCAAATGCACAGCTGATTGGTGGGTTGCATATGGTTCTACGACTCCCAATTTGCAAAAGTTTGCGATTAGGGTTCTGAGCCTCACGTGTAGTTCTTATAGTTGTGAATGAAATTGGAGTGTCTTTGAAAATGTAAGTATCTACCACAAATTGTGTATATTCCTACATTTTTCAACATCCTTGTATAAAATAGTATGGGGCTGTGATTCTTGCAGCTCCATAGAAAAAAAGAAATAGGCTCTAAAAACACCTCAATGACATGGTGTTTGTCAAGTATAACAGGGGATCAAAACGTCAGTACGATATGTGTGATACAATTGATCCCATTTCTATGACAAATGTTGGCGAGAGTAATGAGTGGTTGCATGATGAGGTGGTGTTTGGGGAGGATAGTTTAACATGGTGTGATGTTGCTAGAGCTTCGGAAGCGGGATAAAGTAGCAATATAACTAGAGCAACAACATCAAGAGCACGAGCAAGGGCATCCGGGGCAAATCCAATTCATTCGGTAGATGAAGAAGAGGCAAATTTCAAAGAGACGGAAGAAGAGGAAGATGATGAATGATACAAATCCATTGATGAAGATGAAGATGTGGGTGTACTTGATGTTGATATTGACGATGATTAGCAAATCCTCCCTGGGATGAATTGGGATAACTACTTGCTTAAAATTTATTTCAAATTTTGGATGCTCATGTTTTTGTTGATTTTGGCATTTTAGTTCTTCTCTATGCGACAATTGTTAATTATTTGACATTTGGTAGATGTTTTTATGTATCTTTTGGATGGTATGCTATCTAAAACTCATTGGCTTAGTTTTTACTATTTGAAGTATTTGTGTATGCTATTTTTCTTCTATTTATTTCCGCATAGGTGTGTTTCGCTTCAAAAAGGCGCACACCTTGCCTTGCACCTCTAGCCTAAGGCCCCGGAGGACTTTGCGCCTCAGTGCACCTTTCTCCCATGACAACTATGCATTAAACTCACATTAAATGCATCAAAAGCTCAATGGTTCTTCACAAATCACAATTTTACCCAAAGAAATAATGAACTACTATGTAAAGAATATAAAAAATTCCCATGTCTTGGTGTCAAAGATGTTTCCAAGTTCCATCCAGAACCAGCAACCTCACTATTGTCTCCCTCTCTCATCCACTCTATCTAAGTTGCCACCAGCCCACCACACCTAATTTCCTTCATTACCACATTGATCCCACACCACCTATCAAGCACCAACGCCTCTAGGAGTCACCGTATCGCAGTGTCTAGACACGGGGACACGGTGGAAAACGTGTCCCGACATGTCACATGGAGGGGAACACACTTTAATTGAATTTCTGAAATGGAGACACAGATGGGGACAGGCGGGGGTCAATTCAAAATTTTTAAAAACTTTCTGGGGTAAATGTATAATTAATCAAAACTTTGGGGGAAAAAGTATAATTTGGCCATATATATAGATCTCCTCCTCATCATCATCAGTCGATAGAAAACTCTCTCTCTCTCTTTGGGGTAAATGTATAATTAATCAAAATGTATGTATATAGGATCCTTGACTGGATCACAGGTATATACACACACCGCTGATCCAGTCAAGGATCCTAGATTGAAGGTTTTTGCGTGTTTTGAAGGTTTTAAAAGATGTTTTTGCATGATCCGAGCCATCCAATGTGTTCAAAAGGTGTTTTCCAAGGTTCGCGTGGGAAATCTACAAAAAAAAATACAGGGAAAGGCTTGATCCAAGCAATTTTTCGCAAAAATTGTATATTTAAAGTTTTGCGAAAAACTGTTTGGATCAAGCCCTTCCTAGTATTTTTTTTTGATGATTTCCCACGTCGACCCTTGAAAACACCTTTTGAACACATTGGACTATTTGGATTTTCCCAAAACAATTTTTAAAAATGAAAAAAATGCATTTTTTCTTAAATCTGCGGGTCCGGATAGGAAAATTTGCCTGTATATATATATAAATCCACTAGCATTTTCTCTTTTATGCTAAGAAATCACTATTGCTTTTTTATTCACCCAGTACATGTTGCTTTTTAAACATTCATCCTTAAACATGTGTCATTTTTTGGTTTCTCTCTCCAATGGCTGCCAACAAGTTTGCAACCAGTTTACACAGAAACACCCACAAAATCACTATAATCCTAATCTATGTAGTACTTGAATGGTTCGAATACTGGGTGAATACACAATATTTTTTACTAGTTTTTTTGCTCAAACTTTTAGTACTTTACTAGTTTTTTTTTTTAATTATTGGTAGGATGTAAATTGGGTTAACAGTTAACAATGTTAAGTTGACTGTTACGAATTTAATTTAATTTTTTTCTTTTTGTCAAACATCAGAATGTCTTCCTCAACGGGTGCTAATAGCATACATGCCGGGGATGAGGCAACGGGAGGAGTACTTTGGAAATTTGTTACTGAATTAGGAAGTTTTACCCGAAAGAGGTGGGAATTACAAATGGAAGTGCCACTTTTGCAATATAGAAAAAAGTGCGTCATGCCAGTGTTCTAAAACTCGGCAGAGTCCTCAGCGACTACTTGCTGGAAGGTGCCTTATCGAGGTGACTATGGCCTGGTCGGTGGATGTCCTCGTTGGAAGGTTAAGGCAGGGACTAGTCGGAATTAGTCGCCGACTAGTCGCTGGAAGGTCAAGGCGTGGCTAATCGCCGACTTGCCTAGTCGGGAAGAAGTCGGATTAAGGCAAAAAAAAATTGGAGAAATTCGTCACAGATCTTCACCGACTTCGGCAGTCGTCGTCCTCATGTTCACCGACTTCATCACCCACTTCAATCTCAGTCATCATTGTCACCCACTTCAATCTCAATCGTCAACTTCATCGAGTGTTGGATGCTCTCTCTCTCTCTCCCTGATGCTTATTTGCATGCTCTGTTTTTATGGGACTGGTGCAACAGCCAGAAAAAGAGAAAAATCTGTGTACGGTGAAAGACTTCTTTACAGCTGTGATGAACTTATGAACTGCTATGGTGCTGTAGTGATGTGGAAATATATATATAGTGGTAATTACACTTTACCCCAATATTTTAAAAAATATCACATTTACCCCATATAAATCTTAAAAATTACAAATAGAGCCCTAACCGAGGAATTGTTGGGCGCCTTTGAGTACTCGGGCTAGAAGCTTGAAGGTCCCCGGCAGCCCTAGGAGCGCCTAGCGAGTTTTAGAACCTTGGGTCATACACAGGGGTGAAAGCTCACTTGTTGAAAACTGTTGGTGAGGGGGTAGCGGCTTGGAAGGCAGTAACAAGTAAAGATACTTTGAATTTTAAGAGATTTTTGGAAGAGGATAAAGAGAAATGAGTACAATCTCAACCAAAGTCAATTCCATTACCTACTTCTTGTGCATCTCTTACAGGCAACACAAGTTTGAATCACACACTAGAAGGCTTGGGATAAAAAAGGAGGGGAAACGTAACTTAACTTGATAATCTTGTCGTTAATTGCTTCAATGTTGGAGCTCGAGATCAATTACTTAGTGAGATTGCTTGAATGTTTTACACCAGCGGATTGCCTTTCAATTTGGCAAGAAATTCCCCCTATTTTAGCTCATATATGTATGCCGCGAATAATAGCATACTGGGTTATCTACCTCCGGGGTACAACTTGTTGAGAACCACATTGCTTCAAAAAGAAAGGGTGAACGTTGAACGGTTGTTAGAGCCTATTAAAGGCACATGGAAGGAGAAAGGTGTGACGATTGCAAGTGATGGTTGGAGTGATCCTCAACAAAGATCTTTAATTAACTTTATAGCGGTCACAGGAGGTTTACCTATGTTTCTTAAGGCCTACCGTTGTGAGGAGGAAACAAAGGATAAACATTTCATTGCTTCATTGATGAAGGAGATTGTTATTGAAGTTAGGGCTAAGAATGTGGTGCAATCCTCACCGATAATGATCAAATTGTAAGGCGGCGGGACAAATAATTGAAGCGCAATATCCTCACATATTTTGGACTCCTTGGTAGTGCACATTCTAAATCTTGCTTTGAAAAACATTTGTGCCACAAAAAATGTGGAGAGTAACTCGGTTGTGTATGATGAGTGTGGTTGGATTAGCATCGTAGTTGGTGATGCATCGATAATTAAGAACCACATAATGCATCACTCAATGAGATTGGCAATCTTCAATGAGTTTGCTCCTGTGAAGTTACTTTCAATTGCGAACAGTCGCTTTGCTTCATCCATTGTGATGCTCAAAAGGTTTAAGCTCATCAAACGACGTCTTCGATCGATGATAATTACTAATTAGTAATCAATGAAATGCTTGTAGGGAGGAGATTGTGGCTTCATTTGTGAGGAAAACTTTGTTGAATGAGATGTGATGGGATAAGGTGGACTACATTCTATCATTTACATCTCCTATTTATGACATGGTTAGAGCATGTGACCCAAACAAGCCCACTCTTCATTTGGTTTATCACATGTGGGATACCATGATTGAGAAAGTGAGGTGTGCCATTGAGAAACCCGAAAAGAAGATCCCTTGTGTGGATGATGAAGGACAATTTTATTATAATGTTCATAAAATACTTGTGGATAGGTGGGCAAGACCAATACACCACTTCATTGCTTGGCACGTGCTCTAAATCCAAGGTAATTCATTTACCATTTTCACTAACTTTGTATCTATGTCATTCACCTCTTAATTATTTATTTACTTTGTAATTTAGGTATTATAGTGAAAAATGGCTTCAAGAGGATCCAAAGCAAATTCCTCCACATCAAGATGAAGAGATTACAAACGAGAGGAAGAAATGCTTGAAAAGGTACTCTGATGATTCCTCGGAGCATACCAAAGCCAATTTGGATTATGCCAAGTTCTCAACCAAGGAGGGGGCATTTGCCAACATTGATTCTATTGAATATTTGAATATAGATGGAATGTGGATCCTCATTCTTGGTGGGTTAATTATGGTGCGTCCGCTCAGACTCTTCAAACTATAGCCTTCAAGATTCTCATTCAACCTTCTTCTTCATGTTGTGAGAGAAATTGGAGTACATACTCCTTCAATCATTCATTGAAAAGGAATGGAATAACCCCCTTAACGGCCAAGGACTTGGTGTTTGCTCATACCAACCTTCGGCTTTTATCAAGGAGAAGCACACAGTAATACGAAGGGAAACAAAGATGTGGGATATTGCGGGAGACCAATTTGGCTCACTTGATGAGATTGGGATGCTTAAGGTTGCAAGCCTCTCACTTGATGAACCCGAAATGGAGTTTGTGGTCTTTACGGACAATGGAGATGACATTGAAGAAATGATGGAAGTTGGGTCTAATTGAAATTTGGGGATTAGTTGCTTACTTGCTTAGTTTATTTCTTTTACTATTAGAATTTAGAACTATGGGTGTTTGTTTTCAATTGCTTAGTTTATTTCTTTAACTATTAGAATTTAGAACTATGGGTGTTTGTTTTCATTTCAGCAGATTTATGTAATCCAAAATGAAGATCAACATTTCCTTGTCACCTAATTTTCTTCACTTCAGTAAGTACCTTCAGTTTTTTTTGGACAGCTTGAGCAAGGAGAAAAAAATTACGAAGACGACATTGTTGCCAACATCAACAAATTTATGAAGCAGAATTTCCTCGTCAAAATATATTAAAAAGAAAAAGGATATCTTCTTACACGTTGAAAATTCTCTAACTCGCTCCAAATGAAAGTGAGGCAGATAAGGTTTGAAAACTCAAGAAACCCTAAAGTTTGAAAGGCCTAAGGAAAAAAGAGTAACGCAGAACCCCATTTAAGCCTGGACACGTCCAACTGAAATACATGTTCCAAACGACCTCAAAGCTCCTCGAAATTAGATATCCATATCCGTATGGACCATATTTGTTGTACGTGCTACATAAAGCCAAGACCATAGATTTTGTAAATTTTAACCCAAAACTTTGGTATGCTAGAGGATTAGGTCAAGCCTCTTTAGTACAATGCAACCGTCAATAGGGGACAATACAGAACTGACGAGATTATAGTTTGAAGATAACCAAGCGTAGATATAAATGATCCTTTTACATCCCAACCTTCCATAATTATTGCCATTTCACCACACCGAACCGCACCCGTCTAACCTCATTTCACACCCCAGCTAAACCTAACCAAATCAAATCAAATCAAACCCGCCACAAATTGACCCATTTCCTTCCCACGCAACAGATTTCAGATAAACATAAGAGACAAAAAAAAAAAAAACAGAGATTTTCAAAGTTTAATAACACGTGCACAACACTCATAAATACAACAAACTTGGACATATAATTAAACAAAAACATAAACCAAATCGAAACCTAAACACAATTAACCAATGCATAGATAGAGATCGAGATCGAGTGTACCAGGATATGACGGGTAAAAAGCGGTAGCGTCGATTGATGAGTGAGAAAAAGGAGGCGTGGGTAATCAGTTTGAATGTGGATTGAGGGAGGGAAGAGAGAGAGTAGGGAAGAGATCGGAGGGGAAGAGAGAGAGAGAGAGAGAGAGAGAGAGAGAGAGAGAGAGAACAAACGTGCGAGGTTTGCTCTCTCGCTCTGGATGCCGAAGGTTGCGTAGAGTCGTAGGGAGTGGTGACGGGTGAGTGGTGAGTGAGAAAAACTGTTAGTAAAAGAAGAAAAATGAAGGGAGATGATTGGTCTGGGCTGGGCTGGGCTGGGATGAGCTGGGTCTTAGTTTGGTTGGGTTTAAATGTTTGGGCTGGTAATGTGTCATAGTGTTGTCATCTTTCGGACATTATGTCACCAGAGAGAGAGAGAGAGAGAGATTTTTTTTTCCTTTAATCAAGAGAGAGATTTTTTTTTTGGTGAAATAAGGCCATTCTCGAGAAATATTCAGTTTTTGAAATTTTCTTGTATTAAATTGGGATTCATGCAATATCACATAAGCTGTTGTGATTGGTAATTTGGGCTGTCATTATTTCCTTGGCATTATTGAAAAACCGTACACCCAATGTCCTTTGACATGGATTATTCTTTTAGGATAATTGTGCCAAGTTGGCACTGCCAAAAAAAAAAAGGCATTCTGCCTCAAACCGTTTAACCCTTAATTAGTAAGAAATTAACGAATTCATCATCTCGACAACAATAATGACTCATCAGTAAAAAGAAAAAAAAAAATAATGGCGTTGGCAATCCTGAAATTCAAATTATCCCATGAATAAAGACCGTGCTAAATTTTTTCAAAAGCCCATGTTAATTGTTCTCAAATTCAAACAATAAATAATAACAATTGTTAAGAAGAAAAAAAAGTGATGATTTTATTCTTTTCACATTTTGTGTAGGAAATCTTATGCTATATTTGTTAGTACCTTGCCACAGAAGATGGTTGAAATCAAATATTCAATTACAAAAAAACAATTGATAAGTTTCTTAGTATCAGCAAATTATTTGATATTTTATAAATTTATGAAAGCTATGTTGAAAAGGATGATAACTTGTTCATTTCAAAACATTTATCAATTGGAAAATTACTAAAAGGGATGCTCTACATTCGAACTGGTAAATTTATTGCCTAAAATATATTTGAATAATTATAACGTCATCAAATTCAAATGACAAATTTATAAATCCAAACAAAGACGATAAATTTGAAATTTAAAAACAAAAAGAGATATAGTCGTAACAGAGAGAGAGAGAGAGAGAGTTAACTCAGAGAGAGAAAGATAGATAGAAATTCTTATAATTTCTTTTATTTAATGTAAATTACCATTACTGTCTATTCAAGTCAAAATATGATCTAATTGAAGCTTTATCTTATTAATATGATTTATAATTTCCCAGCATATTAACGCCCCAAAAAAAGACATTTATTTCTTTTCTTTTTTTGAGCGAATTTTTTTTTATTAATGTCTAAGTGGTTACAAAGATTAAAAGGGTAAGAAGCTTATGATCACTTTAGACCCCAAAAGACATTTATTTCTGAACACATATTTGTACGTTTTTGTACCATGGAACCTGTAGTTGGCATAAATATATATTTATAAAAATTATTTTCCAAGGAGAATCATATTTAAGTTGGAATATTCTCACTACTACTAAAAAAGACAAATAAAAGATACATAACCTTTTGTTTGTTCCTTCATGAAAATTATGGTAATTTTTTTTAAAATACAATATCTTATGTATTTTTTATTACAATTTGGCACCAATTTCAAAAACAATGAACATAAGCGCTGTTTCTTTTTTGTCTAATAATAGATAACATAATTTACTAAAATTGGAAAAAGATACGGAACAAAGGAAGCTCTATTGGTCTTAAAATAAAAATGCATTTGCCGAATAGATTCGTGTGAGTATGGGACAATCTAATTTGTCGTCCTTTTCCAAACACAATCTAAAAAAAACACTCATCATCTTTCTGTCCCTTCAATGCATGGGAAATAAAAAATCTCTTTTTGTTTATATTGTTCTTTGCATCGAACAGACACAATGCCTATTAATAAGAAAAAGACTGGTTAAGAAGTGTGCGGTGTCCACAGTCTATTTTTTCCATGAAAGATTCATCAATAAAAGTTTCTCCAAAAAAGGTAGTCACCTGTGTAGCTATTATTGGCATCCCATTTACTACTTCATGCCACCCGGCAAAAATAAATGTCAAAACCCCTCCTATAAAAAGTCCATTTCGCCCCTCAATTTACTACATACCTACCCAATTACACAAACCTCTTTTCTATTATTACTACATACCAAGTCACCCACTTCTTCTTCCCAAACCTCTTCTTCTCCCTCTTATTCTTGTTCGTCCTTCTTCTTCCTCCTTTGTCAGGTCAAAAAAATTTCATACTTGTTCCTACATTCTCTTCCTCCATCCTTCATCTCTCTCAATCAATGAATTTTGATGAGTCAATGGAGGAATCCTCTCCCTCACTTCAATTAGAAGAACTCCGGAGAATAATGGAACAACTTAGAGTTCCAAATTCACTGAAAGAGTCTACAATATAGAAGACTGTGACCTTAGAGTATCATTATTGGTATACTCAAACACAAAAATACTCAAAGATGAATATTTTGATACACAAAAGAAGCTCACAATGGTATTTTGATAAATACCCAAAGTTAACAACATTTGTTAGAAATACTCAACTTTTGGCATTTGGATACTCAAAACTACCAATCTTTCTCAATAACCAAATTTTGGGGACCACACCATATCAAAAGTAACAACATTCTCTCTCCATTTTTCAAATACTTCAAAACTCAATGTTTTTTGCACTTTCTCCCAAAAATTGAAATTATCAATTTTTAATCTTTACCAAAAATATGTTCAAGATTGATCTCATTTTAAGCGTATAGTGAATATCTTTTAAATTGTAATAATATTATAAAAATATATATGTACAAATTTAAAGTTGTGCCAATTTTATGAATAACAATAGAGTGAATAACACTTTTTTTATTATAGACACAAATGAACCATTGTAGAATGATAGATACTCAAACTTATAAACCCATTAAATGAATACTCAAAATGTGATGTGGCAATATTTGAGTATACTACTAGTGATGATCTTAGAAGAAAGCATGGAAGTGGGGAGTGGGGCTAGTATCCCGAAAAGGAAGATTTTCAAGCAAAAAATGACCCAAGAGGTAACCCATTTTTTCCCGACAAGTAATTTGTCCGTTTGTTCAACACGGTAATGCAGTCCCGAAAAACGTCATATATTTCGGTATATAACTCCCGAAATTAGGTAAATATTTTGACAATTGATTTTTTTGAAATTGGTACATTATTTCGGTAGTTATAAACCGAAATTTAGACAATATTTCGGTAGTTTATATCCAAGTTTTGATACCAGCAAAACTAATCTTGCTAATGTTGCTGTGATATTTTTTAAGGGTTATGCTTCCACGTATGGTAGTCGCACAATGGAGTCAGTAGGCGGCGTATATGATGATAGGGAACACTTCACAACGTAGACGGTTAGTACTTTGGAAAAAGTTAGTTACTTAAACACATGCAAGTTATTTATCCTAAATTTTTCTTCAACAATATGTGATAGGTGTTTCCCATCGAAGAAGTGTTGAAAGACTGGATTTCTTTGACAGGTTTGAAGCATGGTTTTGTCATTATCATTAAGGCTGGTAAAACAATGCCAAAGGACAAGCAACCGAGGATAAGATTTCAATGCAAACAGGGGGGGGTAAGTACAAAAAGTTCAATCTAAAGGTCCAATTCCGAAGTTGAAGAAGAGAAAGCGTAACACAGGGACAAAGAAATGTGAATGCCTATTTTAATTGAATTGTGTTAAGGGATATGAAGGTTGGTATGTGAAAGTCTGAAACGGTAACCACAACCATCCTCTTGCAGCTTAACTTGAGGGGCACTCATATCCCGGGAGGTTGACGAAAGAACAAATAGCAATGGTGGTGGTGTCCTCAAAGACGCTTGTAAAACTGAGGGAAATTCTATTGGCAATTAAGGGTCAGGATAAATCCAACTACACGACAATCAAAACTATGTACAATTTACCGGCGAAGTACCGGGTGAAGGAACAAGCGAGTAGATCTCAAATGCAACATCTAATGCATCATTTAACGAAACATAACTATGTTGAGTGGCATTGTAATGATGAGGTGATAGGTTATTTGAAAGAATTATTTTGGTCACATCCAGTTGCCGGTGACATGTTACGTGTTTTCCCTAAAGTGTTGATGATGGATTGTACGTACAAAACGAACAGGTATAGGTATCCTTTGCTATCAATTGTTGGCGTCACGTCGACAGAGATGACGTATTATGCGACATTTGTTTTCATGGAGTTGGAGAATGAGGATAAATACATTTGGGTGTCGAAAAAGTTAAAGGGTATGATGGATCCTGAGTCGCTTCCAGAGGTAATAGTCACAGACAGGGAGTTAGCCCTCATAAATGCAATTGGAAAAGTTTTCCCTTCGGCTACAAATATGCTATGTAGGTGGCATATTCAGAAAAATGTGTTGGCCAATTGTAAAAAGAATTTTGATGATAATACGTGGAAATCATTTCAATCTATGTTCGCCTTTATTATGTATGCACCAACTATAGCAGTGTATGATGAGCGAGTCCGTGCACTAATGCGGGATTTTATGATGTATCCACAAGTCCTTGAATACATTGACAAGACATGGTTGGTTCCGCATAAGGAAAAGTTTGTTTGCGCTTGGACGGACTCCGTCATGCACCTAGGGAATTACGCTAGTAACAGGTATATGGTTCATTTTACTATTTGCTTTTGAAGTCTAAGCAACTATGTCACTAAAATAACTAAAATCTCACCATTTTGAAATACACAGGGCGAAGGGAGCACATTTTAAGCTAAAGAAGTATCTTTTATCTTCACAATTCAACTTTGAGAACGCATGGGAGAAGACTCATAGCTTGGTTGAGGCAACCATTACCAAGGTTAAAGGTTCATTTAAGAGGACTCTGTCAACTTGGAAACATCCATTCAAGATTCGCCTTTTCGACAACATAAGGTGTAAAGACCCAGGAAATTTAAATACTTTTTGAAAAATCACTTTTTAAAGAAGTTTTGTTTTGACCTATAAAAAGTCCCGGTAATTGTTCCTTGGATTTTTTTGATCAAAATGGTATAATCGGAAGTTATTTTTTAGTAAGGCAAAGTCATTTTTCACCCATTTTCTTCAAAGAAAATGTGCTCATTTTCGATTTTGTACTAAAAGTGAAGGGATGAGATTTTGATGTGATGAGAATTTCAGAATTTTGTAAATGTCATCGTTTCCAAATGGGGGGCACTTCCTTATTTTCATAAATAAATTAAAGCAAAGAAAACTCAAAATTATAGTCTTTACTTAAGTTTGGTTTATGAAAATAAGTATTGTGGTCACATATTATATACACAAGTTACATTTGGGTGTGTAGTGTAATAAGGGGATTATATTAGAAGTGTGTGGAGGTAAATTTGCAAAAAAAATACAAACTTCCCATCTCTTCTCCCTCCCCAACCCGATTGGCCCCTCTCTCTCATCTCTGTCCTCCATTGTTGAACCTCCCAAGCTCAAGTTAACCCCTCCTCACTCAACCACTTCAAGAACCTATGCCATTTTCACGTTCTACGCGCCGTGGGGAGCTTGGATCACCTTGGATTCACCCCGCGAGCTCACATTTCGGTTTGGGAGTTTCTAAACCTAGGGTTTTCTTATCTCTTCACATTTGGAGCTTAACCCATGAGGTAGGGAAACAATTACTATCTCCTCTAGTTATATACTTGTGATTTGTTGAACATATCTTGTTCTTGACTTCAATTTCTTCAAAAATTATGTTTTCCCTCTTTGTATGGGTTTTCCTCATTTTGATTTTGTGATCTATGAACTTGGTTGTTGATTGATGAAATTGAGAATGGAATTGACCTCCCTCCATATTTAATTGTTAACTAGTATCTCTAATTTGAACCTAGACTACCACATTTGCATTTGGGTTGAAATTTCACACCTCTATGGTTAAAATCTACAATGCTGCCCCTGTTTTCCTGCAACTTCTCCAAATTTTTTGTGTGATTTTTGGCCACTTTTTGACGTCCATTTGACCTCCAATTGTTTGGAACTTCGTATACTTGATATGTAGCAACGTGGTAACCCCAAAAACCATTTTGAAATCGTTAAACTATGACTTTGACACGTGTTTTTATTAGACAATTTGTTATACGTATCAGACACAAGGCATATTAGATTGGTCGCTCCTTTTGGCGAAAATTGTGGCATTTTAAAAGAAAGGGCACTTTGGTGAAATGAAATTTGAGAAATAGACTTGTTATGAAAGTTTTAATGAAATATTTGTGATAATGGGGTGTTTTACACCAATGCCATCATTTGGTAAATTTTTTTATAAAGGCACGTGGGGCCTATGGAACCCGGGAGAGGCACGGGGCCTATGAAACCCGACAGAGGCAAACGGGGCCTATAAATTCCCAGCAAAGGCGCGCGGGGCCTATGAAACCCAGCAAAGGCAAGCGGGGCCTACAAATATCCATCAAAGACACGCAGGGCCTACAAAACCCAGCAAAGGGATTAAATCCCTAGCACCAATGAAAATGATGTTTTTCTTCAATTAAAAAAATGAGAAATGAGATTTTGGACTATTTATTGTGTTTTGTCGAAACTCGACTTGTGGACTTGGTTTTAAACTTGTATGAGTGACTTGGGTGATCTTGGTGAAACAAAAATGGAAACTTTGGTGGTGTTGAGTACTTGGAAATTAAAATGTTTTGATGTACATATGGTATTTTGGTGAATAATGTTTACTTGGACATAATTTTGGACACTTGATGATGTTTACTTGGACATAATTTTGGACACTTGATGTTAATTTGGACACGTAGGTACTTCTTGGACATGTCTCACATGTCTTAGCTTCCGTTATATCCTCGATCATTTCTTTCCATGTTAACCCACATCATGTGCACTCATCAAATTTATATGCCTAGCAGTTGTAGTCTGGTTTCCCTATGAGGTAGTGAGCTCACCCTATCTTTCCCAAGTACACGGCATGGAGCATGAGATCGGATGCTTATGGAGTGATGCATTATGTGAAACTTATGCATGCATGAAGATATTTTTCCATCTCAAGTTTTGTATTTTGATAAATGATAATGTAACTTTTGGTTATTTAATCTTTTGACAATTTAGACTTATGTAATAACTCTAAACTTGTATTTTGGGGTATTTATGCATCCGGGGACGATGTAGTGCCTCCGAGAGAATTGTTGACTTGGATCAAATATGTAATGGAACTTTGACCTAGACTTTCCAATGGAGGGTTGTGGACTTTTGACTTGTGCCACATAGATATTGGTGATATTTGATTTTTAAAAAAGGAAGGTGTGACATAAAGGGGAGTTGTTTCACAAAATGTCCTGTAATATTTGGAAATGGAATTTAAAAAGATAGACAACATCACGAAATGTATTAATCCATGCTTGTGTCCAATTCAGCATACTCATGGTGTACCATGTGCTCATGAGATTGTACCATTCAAGAAGAAAGAGGAACTGCTGCCACTATCTTTGATCCATCAACATTGGAAGAAACTCTTTTTGGATAAACCGAAAAAAGATCCTTCAATTGCCAAGGCCATGAAGGCAAACTTTGAAATTTTTATGCAGAGATTTTGCATGTACAATAAGGACCATTTACGCCATGTAATGAGGAAGATGACAGAGGTTATTCATCCAGATTCCATTTCCCTCATAGAACCGCAACAAAAGGCAAACATACGTGGTCAACTAAAAAGCAATACTCTATCCCAAACCAATGCCATGGTCATGTGGATGAATAGAACCACAAAGTCAAAAAATTCGGTCCTTATGGATTCTTCATTGTTTGAGTATGTTAAATTGGAATTGAAAAGTAAGGTTGTGAAGGAAATTCCCAAAACCTCTCCCAAAATCTGTATACCAAAAGGCTCTCCCAAAATCCAAAAACCTAAAGTTGTCAAGGAAACCCCACGCCACAAGAAGTCCGAAGTTGAATACTCAATGTGTGATTCTAACTACATTGGAATTTCCAAAAGGAATGAGAAACTACATTGTGAAGTGAAGGATGTAGAAATGGATGGAAATTGTGGTTTTTGTGCAATTGCTTGTTTGACTGGTCTTGAGGAGAACGACTGAAAATCAATAAGAGAAATCATGATTAAGGAGTTGACAGCCTATTCTTTGTTTTATGAGAAGGTTTCAGGTAAAAAAGGAAGGATCCAAGAACTCCACCACAGACTCGATTACTTTGGCGATGGTTCTACATCGATAGATAAGTGTCTCATCATGCCTGATATGGGCCACATCGTAGCTTCCGCTTTCAAAGTGGTGTTTGTCTTCCTATCTAACAAGCAATGCCTCACGCCCTGCTTTTTAACAAATCAAATATCACCAATATCCACATGGCACAAGTCAAAAGTCCACAACCCTCTATTAGAAAGTCTAGGTCAAAGTTCCATTATATATTTGATCCAAGTCTACAATTCTCTCAGAGGCACTACACCGTCCCCGGATGCATAAATACCCCAAAATACAAGTTCAGAGTCATTACACAAGTCCAAATTGTCAAAAGATTGAATAACCAAAGGTTACATTACCATATATCAAAATACAAAACTTGAGATGGAAAAATATCTTCATTCATGCATAAGCTTCACATAATGCATCACTCCATAAGCATCCAATCTCATGCTCCTTGTCGTGTACCTGAGAAAGATAAGGTGAGCTCACTAGCTCGTAGGGAAACCATACTACAACCGCTAGGCATACAAATATGACGAGTGCACATGATATGAATTAACATGAGAAGAAATGATCAAGGAACATAATGGAGGCTATCCAAGAAGTAACCACATGTTCAAGTGACATCAAAGTGTCCAAAAAGATTTCAAGGTGTCCCAAAATACCCATTAGTTCATTAAGTTTGTCAAAATCACCCACAAGCATCGCACATGTCCAAAATCGTGTCCAAGTATCCAAGGTTGCCAAAATATCTTAGGTACCTCAAAACATTTCATTTCCAACTTTGTCATAAAATCAACCATTAAATTTTATAGGGAATAACTCCCTCTGCCAGATTTCACGGGCTCCGTGCACCCATGGCCCGATACAAGGGTAGTAATACATACATACATATATATATATATATATATATATATATATATATATATATATATATATATATATATATATATGTATGTATGTATTATTTCTTAATGGAAACCATGGGTGCACTGAGCCCACAAAATCGGGTAGAGAGACTAAGTCCCTATATATATATACAGGTACTCAGTCCCTCTGCCGAATTTCATGGGCTCCATGCACCCATGACCCGATACACGGTTAGTAATACATATATATACATGGACTCAATCCCTCTGCCGAATTTCGTAGGCTCCATGCACCCATGACCCGATACACGGGCAATAATACATATACAACGACTCTGTCCCTGTGCCGAATTTCATGGGCTCTGTGCACCCATGGCCCGATACATGGGTAGCAATATGTATACATAGACTTTGTCCTTCTACCGGATTTTGTGGGCTTCGTGCACCCATGGCTAGGGACACCAAACGAATGATCCCTAGAATCATTAAACCATTTTTATCATCTCAAACATTTATTTCATCAAAGCATTCGATGTACCCCGTTTCTTTCAAAATATCACAATTTTCACAAAACCGAAAATGGGCACATTTTTCTCAGAAGAAAATGGGCGAAAGATGACTTTGACTTGCTAAAAAATAACTTTCGATTATACCATTTTGATTAGAAAAATCCAAGAAACAATTACCGGGACTTTTTATAGGCCAAAACGAACTTCTCCAAAAAGTCATTTTTTTTGCAAGTCCCTACATCACACCCAACTTTTATTTAAAAATAATAATAATTAAATTTCCCGGGTCTTTACAAACATGTTCCGCAAAGCATGGCACATGTTAAATTGTGATAGTCCCTCGACAAATACCTTGTCAACTTCTGCTGCTATAGCTGCTAACTTTAAACCATCACTACCACCAATATGGACTTCACCCACACCCACACCCGCATGAGAAGACACCCTACAGTGGGAGTATCTACTAAGCCACTCTTGGTAGTTTGGATGGCACTCCCACGAGACATCTACTCTCATGCGCACTCGCTTTGCCTCAGGCACCATGTGGTACTATTCCCAACTTGCCCAATTTGCATCAGCCCACCTGTAAACCACTTGATATTTTTTGTCCCCTCTTTCAACTCGTGCCGATGTTATGGGATACTCGGGTATAACCTGCACTAGTCCAAACTGTTACAACACCCTGTCAGGGAGGTAGGGCTCCACAATACTCATCCCGCGAATGGGACCGATATAAAATACAGTAGGTGGCACATCTCCTCAGCGAGCCTTTTATGGGTCAAATATAACCTACAAAAAAAAAAGATAACATAAATAAGTATCTTTTCGTGTAGTTGATAGTTCATAAACAATTATGAATGCAATTATAAGATCTTTACCTGATCGGCACGTAAGTCATCTAACATCCGCCAGTAGTGGGAGACGGAGACATTGCCAACCTCGCGACGAGGCAACAACCTATGTGCATGTGGAAGCTTCTCCATGTAATTTGGGTTTTCTGGCTGTTGAAGCGTAAGAAAGTGCTCGTGGATCCATGCCTGTGGGTTTTAACATACTAAAGTAATATTATTAATAAAAGTTATGCATAAAGAAAACATGTAACATTGAAATTATATGTTTTAAAAGACAATAAATAATTAAAATACCTCCAATAGTGTCGTGTAGCCACACATCTACCTCACACCCTTCCTGCTCGTTTTACCAAGCTGCATGTACAAGTACGCTAAGCCACCAGTGCCCTACGCGTAAGTATCAACTTGGTCTAAGTCTGACAAAAGAGATAGGAGAGACGCGTCAACGTTCGTCCTAGACTTGTCAATGAAAAGGGTGCACCCAAGCACGAAAAGCAAGTAAGCCCGTACACAATACCCAACCCTCTTGTCACTATCCGTCGACTTCACCATCATGAAATTTTTCTTCAACCAAGCCAAACCAAGACTCTTTCCTCCATTAAGAGTTGTACGCGCTTTCGTTTGAGAAATGCCAAGGCATTCCTAGAGTAGAGTGACGGGATCCCCATCGTCTCCCTATATGTGCACAGCTCTACCTATAATGGAAACACTAAGTAGGTGATGTATATCGTCAAGTGTCATCCCCATTTCCCCAAATCGAAAGTGAAAGGTATTTGTCTCTAGATGCCACCTCCCAACGAAAGCAAAAACTAAAACGACATTGCAGTACAAGTACGTGAGGTCGTTGCACAAGGGAAGCAATCCAAACTTCCTAATCTTGTCTTTCATCCTACAGCTCTTGACAATCCATTTACTCAAATGGTGAGAGTGAGATTGTAATCTCAATGTGTCTCACTCCTCCCTATTCCAAATTGCCGCATCAACATGTGTATCGAAACTCTTTAACAAACCCCAATCTAGCCCCCGATCCATTTTATGCATCGCCTACACGACGTCGATAGATGGTCCATCCCTAGATGGGATCTCTTGCTCCTGATCCTCCAACTCCTCCTCCACGTGAGGGGGCTGCTCCTAGGGGAGGGCATCAATACGACGACCTTGTTTGCCCTTTCGGGCTTGAGTAACCTCTGAAGCCTTGCGCCGCCGTTAGAAGTTGTTTGCCGCTCACGTACCATTCTGTTTGTAACACATCTCAAATAAATGATAAGCACAAATGAAATTATAAGCACAAGGCAAACATCTACACTCTCCCGCACAACAAACCCCTAGCTTCTAATCACAAATAAATGATAAACACATGAAATTATAAGTTTTGGAGGTAAACTACCGAAAATATGCTCCATATTTGGGAGTTAATTGTCGAAAAACTATAAATGTTTTAGAAGTTAAATCCCGAAAGTTGTAGGAAATTGCGGGAGTTAATTGTCGGAAAAAAATGTTGAATTTCAATAGTGAATTTTCGATTGATCATTGCCTAAATTAAATGGTATTGACATTTTTCGACTTCTAACTACCGAAATTTTGTTCGTTTTTGGGGAATTCTATACCCAATGCCTTCGACATCAATGGCGGTTCAAGTTAAAAAAAATTCAATCCAAACGAGTTCCAATCAATCAATCTCACTAGAAATTAAAAACTCTAAGCCGAATTAAAAATACCGGGAGGAAGCATAGAAAGATCTACATGATATATGTACATGTACCGTATGGAAAAAAAATCCACACACCTTTTAGTTGTCGGTCGGAGCAACACTGGTGGTCGTCGTCACTGGTTGGAGGAGCAACAATGGTGGTGGTCGCCGATCAGAGGGCCAGTGTGTGGTGATGGGTGATGGGTGTTTCAGTGTCGTCTAGTGGTGATGGAGTATTGTGAGAGGTCGTGAGTGAAGACAAGGGAAGGAGGGAGGAAAAGAGGGAGAGTTTTTTTTTTTAATTTGGGAGAAAAATTAAACCAAGGACATTTTGGGAACTTTACTGGGTTATTTGAAATGTAAAATTTCCATGTCACCTGGGATGTATGTAGCAATCAAGTGGTATGAAGTAGTAAATAGGATGCCAATAGAATCACCCATTTTAGAATTAGAATTTTCCTAGTTATTCCTTATTTCTTTTTGAAATTTTATTTATTAAATTCCCAACCCACTTCTCTCTCTCTCTCTCTCTCTCTCCCCAAACCCCACTTAAAACCTCCTCCTAGTTTTCAAAAGAAAACAAACATGGGTCTAATTTAAATGGGAAAAAACAGTGGGAATGGGGATCTGTGGTGAGATGATACATAATGGCGGGAAAAAAAATAGAGAATTTATGTAGGGAATTAATTTGGAGAAGGGAACATTTAAAGGAAATGATATTTTTTTCCCTTATAGCCACGTGGGAGGGAGTGAGAGAGGGGAACTTCCTTTTAAGGAGAGTTTAAGATATGGGGTTTGGAGAGTTTTGTAACCAAAACACACTGCTATTGGGTATAGATAGATCCTGAGATGAACAAAGAAATGAAACTACATAAAATAGCACCGCAAACAAGGTTTTTGAAAATTTCTTTAATAACCCAAGATCGACCCTGCCAATCACAACCTTCTACATCATCTGTAATGAGAATGGTTTTGTTGTTACCCTCACTTTGATCGGTGAAAAAATTGTGATGAAACAATCATGTAAGAGTATCTTCTTTAAATGAAGGTGAATACAATTGGACTCCAATAAGAGCACCCTGTCACAACCATTTCAAAGTAGTTTCACTTGTGCGGAGCGTGATCCAAAACAATAATGATATAGACATATGACTCTACCACAACACTAACCACACTTGCCTACGGCTCCTCATGGCCACACTTGCTTACGGCTCCTCGTGGCACTGCATGATTGGTAATGATAGAGCAAGGATTTTGAAACTAATTTGCAACAATCAATCATATAGTACCACGGAGACGATTGTTGTTGGTGTTGTAATTGAATGTTTTATTCCTAGTATTATTGGGTCCAAAAACCTTTGCTCCCAAAAAAAGAAGTGTGCCAAGAGAGAGAGAGAGAGAGCTGGGTGGTTGGGTTCTCCACCGCCATCCCCACCGCCGCTCCTATTGGGAAACTTATCCCAGAACCCAGTAATTACGCGTACAGATTAAAAAACAAAAATAAACACAAACCCTACAAGGCGGAATTAGGGTTTACCTCTCATCCGTAAACACGAACGTTGGTTGACTTGTTTATTTGAGAACTTGACAGACCTAATTACTGTATGCAACAAGCTTTGTTCGACAGTACCTCATGATCTTTTGTCATATTCCCTTATATCTCGATCATGTAGCCAAGTGTGGACTTCTACATGATCTCTTTGTTCTCTCTCTCAGAACCTCTATTCTAAATTTTTGAATGATTGTCCTATGACCTAGAGAACATAACGATATATTTATAGGGCTAGAGCAGGGACCTGAGGAGAAATAAATCTGGGCTCCTTGTGTAAATAAGAAAACCTAATCCCACCTGGATTCTATTCTTATTTCACAAATTATAATTCACACCACTAAAGAATTATAATTGCACTCACATCTTTATCTCGATTATATTTCGAGCTCCACATTATTAAATACTTATTAATCTCCCCACGTTAAGATTACAGATACCCGTTGATTAAATGTCGATTACTAACAATCTCCCACTAATCAACATCTTATAAAACACCTTGAGACTAACCACTTAACTTATTCGATATGTCGGATACAAATATCCACCTGCAGGGTTTGACATAACTGAAACTTATAAGTTTACTCAATGGGGTATCATCAATCTCTAACGAGACGTGGATTCTATCAATAATTAATATCCATATATTTCATGCATATAATGTCGTGACCCAACTCACCAAGACTATTGACCGTAAAAAAACCTCACTTTATAATGAATCAAAGTCAACAACATTAAATGTATATAAGTATTAATTATATCCGGATTAAGAGCATAAGTATTCTTAATAACTATAAGGTTCTAATTGTCTTAAAATGTCAGTACTAAGACAATTACCTTAAAGCGGTCCTGTTCAATGCACACAAAATATACTAGCACAATGAGTCGGAACTAGAACCGTTCCCTGTAGTCAAGATAAACCTACTAAAACATTGTACTACAATCCTACTGATAGTGTGTCAAATTCCACCTAAGATTGTGAACCAAAACTTATATTCCACAAGAACCGATGATCCAATCTTCTATGTGTGTTCGTGACTCTACATTAATTGAATCATCTACTATGTAGAATAAAAGACACTTGCACAACATACAATTATATCATGCAAACATTGCCCATAACTGATTCTCATCAAAAAAGGATAAAACTGATTAAAAATTAACTAATTAAATATTAATCCATTACACAAAAGTATGACTTTTAGTATAAGTTTCTAACAATCTCCCACTTAGACTCAAAACCATGCTGCCACGCATCTCACTTCCATTCCCTTTACATGACTATCAAAAGTCTTGGCATGTAAGCCATTCATAAAATGATCTGCTAGGTTGTTTGTTGATGCAATCTTGATCACAGCTACATCACCTTTCTATACGATCGCTTGAATAAGGTGATACTTACACTCGATGTGTTTTCCCTTCTTATGAATCTTTGGCTCCTTCGAGTTAGCAATTGCACTACTATTGTCGCAATAGATTGAAATTGTTGACTGTATCGAAAGTACCACTTCTAGAGCCATCAAGAAGTTCTTGAGCCAAACGGCTTCTTGGCTATTTTAAAAACTGCCACATACTCGGCCTCCATGGTGGAATCTATAATACACGATCACTAGATACTCCACCAACTCATGTCTCTACCTCCTAAGGAAAACACATATCTCGATGTTGACTATCTGGAACTCTTATATAACATAAAGTCTTAATATGCGTGCCCACAAGGCACTAGGATTTATCGACCGGGTACACCAACGTATAATCCTTAGTTCTTTTCAGATACTTGAGTATACATTTTATACCAGTCCAATCTTCTTGTCCAGGGTTAGACTAAAATTTGCTAACCATGCCGACAACAAAACAAATATCAAGTCTAGTTCACAGCATAACATGCATGAGGCTTCCTATTTGCTGAAGCATTAGGAACTCCCTTCATTTTCTCCATCTCCTCAAATGTCTTAAGACACTAATCCTTGGATAGATAGACTCCATGTCTGAAAGGAAGCAATCCTTTCTTGGAATCCGGCATGCTAACACGGGCAAGGATCGCATTGATATCGGAAGCTTGAGAAGTCCAACATCCTTTGCTGGATCTCGCAAAAATTTAATCCCAAGGATGTGACCGCCTACTCTTAAATCCTTCATATCGAACTGGATGGATAACCACAACTATACCAAAAATAACACTCCGACATCGTTTCCGATGAACAAGATATCATCCACATATAGCAATACAAACACCACCACATTTCCATTGCGCTTGCTGTACACACGACTTATCCAGACATTAATCAAAACCAAAAGATTTGATTACTTGATCAAAACGGATGTTCCAAAACCTAGATGTCTACTTAAGTCCACAAATAGACTTCTTAAGACTGCACAACATGTGTCTTGATCTTTTGCCAAAGTTCTACATCTTTATCTTGTAGTGCCTTTTTGTAGTTTCAGGGTTTGACCTGTTGTTCTTCAGGGATCATATCATAAGACTCTCCCAACAACGTATACCGATTAGGTAAAACAATAACCCTCCCACTACAACAAGATACTGGTGTGTTAACAACAATTTCATGTGATGTAACCTCTTGTACTATAGGTATTGAAGAAGTCTGTGCCGTTCTATTTTCTCTCAATTCTACTAAAACAATCTTACTACTGGGCTTGTGATCTATGACATAGCCTTCGTCTAAGTATCAAGCATTGGTGCTAACAATGACTTTATGATCCTTAGGACTATAAAATAGAGTAACTTTCGTTCCTTTAGGGTACCCCACCAAAACAAACAAACATTCGTTCTTGATTCCAATTTATCTATTTTTCCTGTCAGCACATGTGCTGGACTACCCAAATTCTGAACATGCCATAGACTAGTTTTCCTCCCAGTCCATAGTTCTTTGGGTGTAGTTGGTACTAGCTTAAATGGTACCAAGTTAAGAATGTACGCTATTGTTTCTAGTGCATGTCCCCAAAATGAATTAGTAAATTTGAATAACTCATCACTGATCTCACCATATTCATAAGAGACATTTCCTTCTTTCTGCTACACCATTATGTTGTGGCATACCTAGCGCAGACAACTGGGATGTAATCCCTTCTGCTGTCACTAGTTCCTAAATTCCTCCAAGAGGTATTCGCCACCACGATGGGATCGCAGTATCTTGATACATTTATCCAGACAGTTTTCCGTTTCCGGTCTATGCTCCTTGACTTTCTCAAAGCATTCGGACTTACGGTGTATCAAATAAATGTAACCATGTCTTGAGTAATCATCAATAAAAATATTAAAATACTTAAAACTACCTCAATCCCGGATGTTCATAGGTACACACAGATCAAAGTGAACCATTTACAACATTTCATTGGCTCTCCCTTTTTCTTGGAAAAAGCCATCTTGGTCATTTTACCTTCCAGACAGAATTTCACAGACCAGAAGTGTCTCCACTTCTAATGAACCCAAAGATCCATTTCTAACCAGTCTAGAAATTCTATTTAGATTAATATGACCTAGGCGTAAGTGCCAAAGATACGTTTGGTTCAACTTATAAGGCTCATTTCTCTTATATGGCAATCTATTAGTGTTATTCAATTCATGTAGTTGCATCGTAGGAACGATATGATTAATTACGTAGAGATTGTCATCTAATGAACCAGAACAGATAAAATATTTATTTAACTTAATAACCACGGAGTTATTAAAAATAAACCAAATATCCATTTTCAACCAAATTAGAAACCAAAACTAAGTTTCTCCTAATTTAATGATCATAAAGATAATCTCTCAAAATTAAACGCCTACTGCAACTGCTGCTACTTTTGTAGCACTTCCCATATGTAGATAAATCTCTTCATCACTAAGTCTCCAGGTTTCCTAGAACCTTTGCAATAAATTGCAAACATGATTAGTGGCACCCGTATCTACACACCAGGTACTAGTAGATAACACCGCTAAACATGATTCAACTACTAGTGAAAAAAATTTCTTGATTATTCAATTTATTGAGATAATTAGGATAACCTTCTTCTAGTGTCCTTTCTGCTTATAGTGAAAATACTTGCCGTTAGGCTTTTCCACTCTACCTCTAAACTCATAAATTGTCTGAGGAACCGTGGCTTGTTGTTGAACCTTTTCCTACTTCTTGTTGCCTTCGGCTAAGAAGTAGAAACCTCTTCAACTACACTCACAGTTGTCTATTTATTAACCAAAAGACCATTGGCTTATTTAACTATCTTTCAGCAGTTTCGTCAAATAATAAAGTATTTTGTTCATATTATAATTCAGGTGGAACTGCTGAAAAAACTTGGTAAGCAATTGGAGCACAATATCAACCTGGGTTTCCCCATTGATTTTAGCTCCTGGGATTTCTAGTTCATTCAGAAGACCTATTATCTTCATAACATAATCCCCTTAGTTGGGTTCCTTCACCAATGGTTAATTCCCCAAATCCCACATTGCAACTTGCCTAGCCGCACCCCAAACCTTTATTTTAGGTTATGCATCATGTCATAGGCAGTTTCTAAAAAACTGATGCTGATGGTGCAATACATTCGACATAGAAGCTAAAATGTAACACCGCGTCATCTCGTCAGTTGTAACTCAATCCTTATATACCGGATTTCAGGTTCTATTGCAATTTCAGTGGGTTTGATAGAGCACACCTTAGAGAACTCAAATTTGGTCTCCTAAGCAGTCGACACAATATCCAGATCCTTTTCTAGTCAATATAATTAAGACTAGTGAATTTGTTTGACAATGTCATCAAGTGGATTGAAAGAGACCATTTTTTTGAATCTGAGAATCACATAACAACAATTATGAAGGACAAAACTTTTTGTATTTCTATTAAATTAGTTCCCTCAACCAGTCTATTAAAAGAAAAACATTAGCAACCCTACACACCGTGAAGATTATGCCTCGATGGGTAGGTCCACTACTCTTCATCATTTGTGTAGATAGGCACAACCTTTTAATTTTATTATCAAGGCACTAAACCATGCCCAATAAAATTAAATAGCTAATTTACTTCGGTCCTATAAATAAAAGCAGTGACTCAGATGGAGAGGATACTTGTTATTTATAGCTAAGTGTATACCATTACCTAACCTCAAAATCCATTGTTCCTTAATGAACTACCCCAGATGGAGGAGCAATCCATACAACAATTATCTTAGAGTTATCCTCTAAGGAAGTAAGTACTGATGATGCCATAATTAATTTCGTCCGATAGGAAGGAAGGTACTAAAACCAACACACAAAACTTAATTATATCATCTACATACTAGTAATGGAGACCATGAGATTTATACAAAATAAACTCCCTCTCCCACTTAGTAATTTAAAAAATTGTGAGGGTTATCAAAATTAACATGTTTGCAAAAACCGTAATCAGGTTAAAAACCAAATATTACCATGTTGTCCAAATATGGTAAACTATCACACATGCAAACAAGATGAATATACAAATATTCATTAAAAAAAACATAAATAATATGTATCCCAACTATTATGGTCAAAGATGCAATCCTTGAGTAATAAGGAATCCTTCCCGTCTTGAAATCCTTAAGCAGTCAGGAATCCTTCGAGTCTTGAAATCCTTAAGCAGTAAGGAATCCTTTCCAAACTTGAAATCCTTGAGCAATACATATGTTGAAGATTTAGATACTTTGAATCAATCAAGGAAACCAAAATCCAACCATACTTAGGCAAGAAAAATCGGATCTGAAATTTTCCCCGAGTAAACTGCACAGCCTTCAGTATTTTGGACTTTCCTCCCTCATCCGAACTCCGATTGAACTGATTTCAATTGGGTTGGATTCAAAATTCAATTATCTACAACTTCTATGAAGAACAGAATTTCCAATTCCCACGTTTACTGGGTCAAAACAGCCTTGCAATCTGACCCTAAAAATCTGGAAAAATTCTGCTGCGAGCCAAACATTCTTTTTTCTTGACAAAACTTATCTTCTTGTCAAAAAAGATTGTTTTCTCCGCATCTTATGCCCCATTACAGAATCTGTAATCTTACAACAGATCTATATATCTAAAACAATACAACTGAAGAAACAAAGATTACATCAAAAACTAATACCTCCCACATACTATTATTACAGATTACAAAACTAAATTTGTAATAAAAAAAAAAACAATAATAGTAACCACGCATAAAACAATTACAAAGCGTGGGATCCAGTCACACAATCAAAAAAACATGCGTGGCCATAATAGTGGGATAATCGATTCTGCAAAACAGACGTTAGAACAAACTAGAACTCTGCAAAACAACGGTTAGCATAATTCTATATCTATGTTCTATAGACAACATGGCTTGTTTAATCCATACGCATGATTACAGCTTGCTATGATACCACTATTGGGAAACTTATCCCAGAACCCAGTAATTGCGCGTACAGATTAAACAACAAAAATAAATACAAACCCTACAAGGCAGAATTAGGGTTTACCTCTCATCCGTAAACACGAATGCTGGTTGACTTGTTTATTTGAGAACTGGACCTAATCCACTATCAGATGCAAAAGTTTTGTTCGACAAGATCTCATGATCTTCGCCATATTCCCTTATATCTCATCATGTAGCCAAGTGTGGACTTCTACATGATCTCTTTGTTTTCTCTCTCACAAACCTCTATTCTAAATTTCTCAATGACCGCCCCATGGCGCAGAAACATAACGATATATTTATAGGGTTAGAGCAGGGACCTGAGGAGAAATAAATTTGGGCTCCTTGTGTAAATAAGAAAACCTAATCCCACCCGGATTCTATTCTTATTTCAAAAATTATAATTCACACCACTAAAGAATTATAATTGCACTCCCATCTTTATCTCGATTATATTTCGAGCTCCACGTTATTAAATACTTATTAATCTCCCCACGTTAAGATTACAGATACCCGTTGATTAAATGTCGATTACTAACAGCTCCTTCCCTTCTTTCCCCCCAAATCTCTTCTTTCTATTTCACTTCTCCATCCCCTACCTAATCAGACTCTCTCTCCTCTCCTCACCTCTCCTGCCTCATGGTTGTGAGAGGTTGAGACCCTTTCCTTGTGAAGGGGAGATCTCCCCCTCACCCATCATTTTTGGAGTCGGGAGGCCCAAATCTAGGGAACCAATTATGGGTTTTGGCTCTTTGATCTAATTGGCTGTTGACGAATTTTTGGAGTCCTCCACCAGAGCCGATGGCAACGTCTACAAGGAATCCAATGTTGGTCCTTCAACCTACGGTGGGAATGAACTTAAGAAGGTGCAAATACGATCACACCACCTTCCTTCATGAGTGTGTCTGATGGGGACCGTCCTCAACGTTGTTTTTTTTCGGATTTTTATTTGTTTGTTCCTAGTTTTTGTATTCCGTTGCAATCGTTTTACTTAGTGATTCTCAGTTCAAAGAAAAAACCTCCAAATAAAATACTTGAGCTTGTAATTGTTTATTTGCGTGAACTTGGTTTGACCATCACTATTATCCTATGGTGCCGTTCCTAATAAAATACTTGAGCTTGTAATTGTTTATTTGCGTGAACTTGCTTTGACCATCACTATTGTCTTATGGTGCCATTCCTCTAATTGACTTTTCGCTTGTATGTATCAAAATTTTTCCACGATTATTAGTTTTGCGTTAAACTTCTGTGAATCGAAAAAATGAAATGTTATTGTCAAATTTTTTTTGGCCTTCTCCAAACAAAAATTTGAGTTTCAATTAAAATTTTTTTTATTTTTTCAATTCTCCTCACTGAGATGAATCAATAATCTACAAAAATTTGACACGAAACTAACAAATGCAATTTTCTTTTGTATAAAGTCAAAACTCAAAAAGCCCAAAAAGATAACAAGAGGAACCACCCCGAACTATATAGGTTTCCAGACCTTGCTATGCCAAAATAAAAAATAAACAAAAACTCGAAGCATAAGCACACACTACATTACTTTGAAAATGAAAACACTCAGAAGGATCCATAAGAATAAAAGGCATCAAGTTCCACCTTTGTTTAGAAGAGGACATATATGTACAAGTAACCTTTGATTCTGATCTTTACAAACAATGTTCAAGCACTTCCAATATAACTTTAGCCTATTAAGCCCCCGTCAATGTCAATAGATCAACTTTTCCACAACATATAACAAATTATCAATGGTAACCCGAAAGCAAAAACTCCAAACAAATCGGAAATAATCAAGGTACAGATGTTCTCGCGGAGTTCATATTCCTTTATGGATTCCGAATGGTGCATGAAGCCTCTACAAGTTTCAACATGCAAGACATCTGATTTAATGAAGGCGAAAACCAAACGATTAAGATCTTCAGCCTCAAGATCTGAGGCTTCTCTGCTGCGAACACATCCTGATGGATGGAGCTGTTTACAAGAGAGAAGATGTCATGAGTAAAAACCAAGATGGTAACATCGACTAGGCAAAGCCATGTATTTTTTATTTATTTATCTTCTTTTTTTTGGCAAGGACTCGAGTTCAAAACAGTTACAAATTTTGTTTGGAGGGGACTGGGAGCAGGAAAGATTATTTTCCAAAATACAATCTCATCTTTACACTGTGGGTTAGCTGAGCAATTTCAGATTCTGTGCCCATGAGCCTAACTCCTTGCCTTGCCAATGAGAAGCAGATAAAAAAGAGTTGCATACCGACACAACACACCAGTCGTTGGACTATTCTCTAAGAACATTTAACCCCTGATGCGCTATAATAGACAATTGGAGAATGAATGTCTATCATTTACATAGACAAAACCCGAAACAAGTAAACGAAGAAAACCAATATAAAGCCAATATGCTATGTAGGATTCAAAAAAGAAAAAGAGGCTTCTTGAGACAAGAAGGTTGAAGGAAAAGTCCCTCAAAAGCTTTTAGCAACAGAACTTCCAATAGAGTAACAGAGATATAGTAGCATCTTTCGGGAAAAAGAAACAATAAAAGGAAAATCATGTATCAGAGAGCTAAATTGCACATCAGACAACCAGATATAGTGAGAACAAATGTGTCGGGGACACAAAATATTGGCCTTTCAATAGCAGAACAATTCATTACCTCTTAGTCTTCAACTCTTCAAAGCTGACGACAGTTTTTAAATCCGACGACCAAAATTGTATGGAGATGATGAGCCTGATGAGAAAGAAAGAGGCCTCTTGACAAATGGATGGTCCAAGAGCTGAGAAGCCGTGGGACGTGCACTTGGGTTAACTTGTAAGCACTGGAGGATGAAATCTCGCGCATCTGCAGATAGAGAATCAGGAACAAGCGGCGGCACGCCCCTTCCAATCCTGAACAATGCCTGCATCTGCTTTCCCAAGAGTAAGAGGTTACCACCATTAATATTGGGCCAGTAAATATTGACCTTGTGAGGTAAAATTTCTAAAGGTTGCATGTAAAGAAGCAATCGTGTAAATTCCAACAGAATAATAACTAAACAGTAGGTTCTCACAGGCGGATACCTATTTCTACATGTCTACCGGAAGAACTTTTGGCTTTGAGTTACAAAGGTTTCACAAAATCTCCATGTATTACCAGCAGTTTGCAAGCAATTTACATTGAAATTGCTTACCACTACAATACCTCCAGTCCCCATAATTCTTTAGTTCCCCAATCAGGCAAGGAGAAATAGAAGTCACACCTAATGTGAAGTGGATAACATGAAAATTTACTCACACCCCCAAGAAAACAAATTCATATATATTTTCTCCAAGAAAAGAAGGCATTTTCAAGTAATTGTATAGAATAAACACTAGAATGTGCTACGTACACTTTCTAAATCTGAGTACGGAATCTGACGAGTCAACATCTCTAAGACAGTGCACCCAAGGCTCCATATATCTGCTGCAAGCCCATAGCCTTGTCTATTCCTTTTAACAACCTGCAATGATAAAACATGATTATCAGAAAAGAATTTTGGCAGTCAACTCTATCTGTCTTGCTCTACAGAATACAGATAAATACTCTACATGTGTCATCTCAATTTTAAGCAAGTAAAATGCACATATATAACATCTGACACTAACAAATTTGCATTTACTGTAGTATGGATATATATGTCTTTTATCATCAACAAATGCAAATTACCTGTTTTCTAATTCTGTTCTACATGGTTTGCCACAATAACACCATCACCTTGTTGGCATTTCATTACGTTTCACAGTAGTATGGTAACAGTACACAAAAACTAATGAAATCACCCTACTGTATTCTGTCCCTTCTGAGCTTCGTAAAAATTCTGCTATGTACCCCGAAAACAATCCAGTCAATATAGTCTTTTCTTGTTTCATTTTCCCATCTCGCATCAACAACAAATTTGTAACTAAAAACTTTCCATTGGGTATTCATATACTTACCTTACATTTTCAATTCTGGACCTGATCACGAGAATAACAATCATTCTTAACCTCTCTGTTCTGACTGAACTAACGTCTAACAGATTTGAGAAGTGTTTTTTTTTTTTTTTTTTTTTGGATATATTTCCCCTTATAACTTCGTAAATTAAATCAGTGTGTCAAAACCAGCCTCCACTTAAGTGTTCATTCAGGACATCATCATGGATTAATTTCTCATCCCGAAATTGTACACTTCACCAAATTTATCCTTTGTATGTACATATATACATGTCAGACCCGAATAAGTGGGATTGGTTGATTGGAAATACCAATGATAGGGAGAAACAATATCTCCTTCTCTCTCTTCCTGAAAAACTCATCCCTAACCATTAGGGTTTCTACTGCCCCCAATTCCTTTGCCATCTCCACGCTCTTCAGCCAGCAACACACTCAAAATTAAACACTATTAAGAACAAATTTCATCAAAATCCCTCCTTTCCTGACTAAGAAGAAATTAGCCAACCCCACACACATCAATACAGCCCCTAGATTGAACCTAGATTTGCATTCCGACCTTCTTCCAATTGCTCCACCAATTGGGGGTCTCATACCTCCTTCTCCGTAGTGAACTCCTCGTCATTTTCCAATTCCATCGTGTGGACGCGATCCGGCACCACTGTGTTCAATGACGAAGCAGTTTCTGCGGCGGATGCAAAGCTCCGAGGATATTTATCATAAATGGGTCGAAGGTGTGTTTTGCTTGAATTTATGATCAGTTTATCCTGATGTCGAATAGTCATCAATAAATAAATGAAATTTTTAACACAAATCTGTTGCACATGGTCCACACGGATCTTGCCAGAATTTACGATAAATTTGTTGTATATGTAAAATGGTTTTCGATAACTTTATGGTAAATTATCATGAATTCAGTTCATGAAGGTGAATATTGACAAAAGTTGTAATAAATTTAGTTAGAAAATATGATAAATTTATTATATTTGTTATTATTGATGTAAAAATGAATGCTTTAATTATCGAAATCAATCAATTTCTTGATTTGATCATATTTACGATAAATTTATCATATTCGTAAAATTGATTATTTTCTAGCACTCTTATTGTTTTAGGATTTGAAGTTGTTTATGTTAAATTTTAAATCTATATTTTTGGGGAGAGAGATTTGAAAGATTATGAGAGAGATTGTGACAAATTAGGAAACACAAAATGAGAGGGTTATTTTAAGGGGAATTTTTGGAACTCAGGACTGAAACATAAACTTATATAGCAACTGGGATGAACAGCTACACAAGACTAGGGACTGGGAATGATATTTAAACAACTGTTTTCAATTTCCATAATTCTTATTATCTCGTTTGCCATTCTGTAGACGAGTTATTACACCAACACTACTGTTCATCTATTTTTTATTTTTAAGAAAGGCTATAGTAAGGAAGGCATTTAAGGGAATGCCACCCACACATGAAAAGGCCTATGAGAGAAGTGGCCTATGATGCGTATCAAAAAGATCTATCATACCAAGAAATGATCGAGGGAAGGATGAAATTACTTCAATGCCCAAATACGTACGCAAACTACCAAAAATAAATTCATCTTTCTCTATATCTTCCTCCAAGTCAATTACTCCCTATAACCAAAGAATTGTTACACAGGAGAGAGCAACAATGCAGCACCACCCAAACTAAAAATACTATACAACGAAATGCTACTAATAACGTTATTCTAATAATTCCTTTTCATTTAAACAATCAATGTCAGTTATCCATATGTAACACCTACAGTTTCAACTTCACCACAGGTTGCCACAAGAGTTTCATCATGTCTAGATCATGGTTTTGTGGATGGATTAATCAAGGGAAGGAATATAAAAAGGAAACCAAATACATAATTTTATTTAATCATAAGGAAACCAAAGCAAATATGTCTAAACAAAATCTAATTTTGAAAAAAAGGGAGAACTGTTCCAAATTGGTTGCATGTCTTTGACATCACCTATTTTACACGAACTTCTAAATATGTTCAAGTCCCTGTGTCACACACTAAACCTTGGCTATTGGCTAATGATGATATATGTCCAATGTATATAACCATTAGCCCAACAATTTTATATGAACTTGAATCTACCATACAATTAGTCATGAAACAATATTATTATGCCTGAAACACTATATGTGACCTTGTAAAACCATTTTACCTAGGAAAACAAAGGAGGGAGACATTCAGTATTTCGTGTCCTATACCCAACTCCTTTGATTTAAGATTAAGACATCATTCCCAGCTCCAATTTGTAACTAAACCAGGCCCATGGGCCAAGCCTTGTGACTCTTCGAATTACAGTTGAATCTAGGGAACATTTAATTCTGTTAATTAAACATTAAAACCATTCAGCCAAGCAGTCACACATTTAGCAAAAGACAGAAAATCCTACAAAAGCATATCATGGGCACTTCAGCGTGATAGCAGTAACTTGGTGCGGTTGGGAATATATCGCATGAGTTAGGATTTCACATGATAAGCCATAAGAGTCACGAGACAACCAATTGAAGTCACTAAATATTCCGCCCTTACCCCCCAAAAACCAACCCCGTTACTGATGTTGAGAAATAGCTCGTAACCTTAGCCAAATCAACATGATTAGAAATAATATTCACGACAACAAGTTCAGAGCCATTGCCTTTGGCAGCATGCCACAAAGGCCTGAAGCTAAAAACTCATCATTAGGAGTTTGTATATGACTAGAGTTAAGGGTCGAATAGCCAGTTTTCACCTCCATCAACAGAAAATCAAGTTCATGATAATATTATACATCAACATATTGAAGTATTCATATTAAAATCAGAAGTGTTCAATTCAAGGAAAAAAAAAGGGTGAGTGGCCAACTGTTCAATTCAAGGAAAAAAAGGGTGAGTGGCCAGATTAAAGCAAACCTCAGGAGCCATCCAGAAGGGAGTTCCCTTGCAAGATTTGACATCATTCAATTTAGTCACCTGTTAAGCGGATTATCCATAAATGTTAGCAAGTAGAAAGACAAGTAAACCATACCTAGAGATAATGATAAGAAAGAAGGTAGAATTGCAAGATGGGAAAGGACGGACCTTTGCCAAACCAAAATCTGCGAGTTTAACAGATCCATTCGCATCCACCAATATATTAGCACATTTGATATCCCTGGAGTAATACAAAGAAACCTCTTAACATATATACAGTTGATATCATATGAATATAGAAAAATTGCAAAATGGAGATGGAAAGATGTCGATAAAAACCTAAAACTGAAAAGAAAAATAAAATAAAATAGAACCCAATGTTGACAAATTAGCAAGCTTATGGAGTCCAAAGAGGAAGAGAACATGAAAAGCATATGACCAGACTATTAGAACAGAGGTTACACGTCCATATCTTGATATACAGCTTTGACCTCCGTCCAACTTCAACTTCATATGTTTGGACCACAACCCGATTGTAAAATGAGGGGGAAGGAAATACTGTGATGAGACTACAACGTACAGATACAGATGCTTCCAATGATTTTGGTGTTTCTCTTGGTTTTTTTTTCTAATCTTTCCAAAAATAATATGTTATTGTATGTTCTAGTGCCAAGCTGAATATCCTGCAATGACTTATAGTATAAGTTAAAAAGTTTCGACTCATGTGGCTTCTTATTTGGGTGGTTCACTGTCATTGCCTACTACTCTCTGCTGGGGTACTACGAGTTCCATTTAGCTCACAACTGTCTTTCTCATTGGCGCAAAAAGAACAGAGTTATTAAACTGCGTTCACCTTGACAAACTCTAGATGTTCACCAAGCTCACATCTTGAATTTGACAGGGACTGGTGAAGTTATGTAATTTGGATGTTCATTAATACCCAGGATGGTGTTGGGATATTCCTTTGTTGGAGGCATACTTCAAATGACATTGTTGTGTAAAAATGAAACCCGAGAATGGTCACTTAAAGAAGACATTTAGAAAAGAAGTAACCACAAAACACTAGGAACGAAATGTAAAGTTTTATTTCAAAATCAACCAAAATTGCATTATAGATTACAAAAAAGTCACATAAGCAACTCTTCACATAAGATTAGAGAAAATTTAACATTTTGCCTGATGAGATTATTCTAGAGCCAAACAAATATTATGGTTAACCACCTTAAACATAAGTTGGTCCATGAAACCACCTAAGGAAAATTGCAGCACATCCATAAAATCTAAAAATTACGAGCTATCCTGGACTCCTAAGATCTAATATAAGATAGACGAAGGAAACAGCATCACTAATCCCCATACAAAAGTACATAGAATGAGGCATAGAAGTAAACCAAGGATTAACACATGACTCAATATATGCACCTTTGCTTATATTCATAACCAACAGAGAAGTGCATTGCAGAATAGTTAAATTACAGTGAAAAAAGGAACAATTTTTTGTTAGGAACAACAAAATATAGGATTTCAAGCAAATGATACATGATAGAACAGACACTTGGACTTCGAAACACAGCAAGTCTGCAACATTATATCATCTGAGGCAAGATCAAACAGCCAAAGAAACCAGAGAACTATCAAAAATAACAAATCAATTAAAAAACTTAGCCTATAATGACACCAGAACCATTGTATCACCTGTGAACCACATTTCGCTCATGAAGATACTTCAAACCATGCAAAATCTGCCTCGTGTAGGAGGAGACTGTGGAATCTTGAAGATGATACTTCTGGTAGAGGTTTAAAAGGGAACCTTTGGTTACCAGCTCCAGAAAGATGTAGAGATTTGATTCATCCTGCAAAGAGTGTTATGTAGAAGATGAAATCAAGTTTATACTGTCCACGGTCCACCAGGGAAAATACACACATCATATCCCAAATTAGCTACGCGTAAAGTTTGGAAGCAAAGATACAGCAGGTGCAGCTAGTATGAAACACGTAAAGAACAGGATCGGAAAATAGTGTGCGGACATGGATGAAAAAGTCCTACAAATCAAAGTAGGACGGCACAAAAGTAGTCGACTAGTTTTGCCTTAAAAAATTGATATATCTCGCTACAACACGAAACATATGCCCTGCAAACAATCCCATGAGTGCCATGGAAATCCACATGAAGAAAAATTTTAAGAACTCTCAGCAAGACCAGAGCCTTGACCTTAATATCACTCTAGAATTCCGTCACTTTGGTTGCTCTCTTTCATAGGTAATATACACTATGTATTGTAGTCGTTGATCTGGTTTTGTCTTCATCAGAATACACATCTTTTATATCTCTATTTCTCATATCCCTGTTTGGCATTCAAGTTTGTACTCCCTCCGTCCCGTTTTGAGAGTCCCTTATTCTATTTTGGGACATCCAAAATGAATGTCCACTTTCCAAAAATATCAATAGAAACCTGATAAAATACCATCCTTGCCCTTGTGTTTAAATAGAACTAGTACTATTTCCATCAATCAAATTTCAAATTGGAGGGCATATTTGGAAAGTGAAATACTTTTTGGAGCAATCATTATGCTCCCTTAAAAAGTTCAAATCTCCAAAAGGGACTATGAAAATGGAATAGAGGGAGTATTAGCTCTAAAAAAATGGGACGGAGGGAGTATTAACTATAAGATCAGGCTTTTGATTACTTCTTTAACAAATGAACATATTTATAAAGAACAACATGAAAACACTTTCTTAATCAGTAGAAAAAGATTATGTAAGGTCATCTACACACTCTTAAGCAATAACACTTGCTTTTACTGCCATCAGCAGGGGTTTGAGATTTCCCCATTAGACTAGCCAAAATGTCCTAGCCTACCTCCCAGCCAACCCCACAAACCCTAATAAGAATGATACATACTTAATAATCAACAAGACATAAAATCATAAAGGGTAGATTTCACTGGCACGCCCTCAATTTCATTAGAATCACACTGCACACCCCTTTATCCTAAGAAATCATACTGCATGCCACTACTTTACAAACTTTGATCACACTTAAGTACAGCTGTTAATGAATCATTAAGTGACCAACAGAAAAAGCTGAGATCATTACAAAAATCATCTAAATTTTCACTATGCCCTTGTCTTCTCCTTTTCTCTCACCCTCTCTCTCTTCAACCCTCTACACCATCCACCATCCCCTCCACCTTCATCACACGTCATCGAGCACCACCGGTCCATCAACCTCGCCAACCCAAACCAACACTCCATCGACCAAACCCAACTCCTCTAACTATCAAACTTGATCATAACCCTTTTCCAGTTTTTTATTGCCCCTTCAATCTCCCCACAAACACCTAAATCCCACCAAATTCGGCACCAACACAATAAACACTGGGTAAATTTTCAATTATTACTTGGTTGATTTCATACTTCATTTTCTCAATTTTTTTGGTATTTTAGATCTTGTGCATTGGTTCCTAATAATATGAAGGAACGTTGAGAATTGAACGCTTTTACAAATGAGCCATACATAGATGAATCTAATTCTACTTGTTGGATAAGGTATGTATATTCATAATATCCAATTCCATTAACCAAAGCAACAGTGAGGGAATAGTAAGGTTATCAAAAGTGGGTTTGAGTATAGGGAATTGGTTGGCATAAAGTGGGTTTAGGCAACTTGCAGCTAATTGGGAGAAGAAAAAACAAGGACTTTCGGTGGTTGAATAGTAAATATATATTTAAAATATGTACAATGTACATAGCATAGCGAATATGAATATAAACCTATGCATGTACATGTATATATATATACACCACACTTCCTATCAAGGAT
The DNA here is from genome assembly GCA_022606695.1 of Vaccinium macrocarpon. Lineage (NCBI taxonomy): Eukaryota > Viridiplantae > Streptophyta > Magnoliopsida > Ericales > Ericaceae > Vaccinium > Vaccinium macrocarpon. The sequence continues at coordinate 22,711,943 of CM040170.1, read as the reverse complement.
CCCGGATTTTTAAAAAAATCCACACCTCATTGATCCCGATCGAATTTAGATGATCCAAACCGTCCAAAGTGTTTAAAAGGTGTTTTTTAAGGCCCTTGTGAGAAATCAACAAAAAAAAATACCGGGAAGGGCTTGATCCGAGAAATTTTTCACAAAACTGCTATATGTACAATTTTGTGAAAAACTACTCAAATCAAACCCTTCCCGGTATTTTTTTGTTGATTTATCACGTAGACCCTACAAAACATCTTTTAAACACATTGGACGGTTTGGATCATCGAAATTTGATCGGGATCAATGACGTCCGGTTTTTTTTAAAATCCGGGATCCCTGACCGGAAGTGGATTATATATATATATATATATATATATATATATATATATATATATATATATATATATATATATATATAGAGAGAGAGAGAGAGAGAGAGAGAGAGAGAGAGGGGGGTGCAAGAGTAGATCCGAGGGTTTGTTTTTGATATAATTGAAGCACTAACCTATAAACAACCTTTGTGCACGTGGGTATACAATATAGATCTAGTTGCATCATACAAGCATCCTCTTAGATGGACTTGCAATTTTATTTTATTTTTTGCAAAGTTCGGAAGAGTTGATTAATAGTTAGGACTTCTCTATTTTTGAGTTCTATTTTGAAGTGTCTTAAAAGTAATTTGGATTTTCTGTTGTAGAGTAAACAGGGGGTGGAGGGCAAGGTTATGGTGGGTGATTGAGAGGGGAGAGATGAGAGAGCGCGGGGAGAGGCTATGAAAACAAGTCAGGGTACTTTAGTCACTTCCTTTCATCATATAACAAAGTTAATAGTTAACTGACAAGGGTGTCAGTGTGATGTCAGAGAGTAAGAGGGTATGCAGTGTGATTCCAATTAAATTGAGGGAAAGTCAGTGAAATTTACCTGAGCAGATATACTAGATTGTTGACTCTTCTGGAAAAGAGAATGAGAAACAAAAAGCTCACTTCATCACATAAAATTATCATTGAAGAAAGAACAAGAATTTCTTGTCATATTTCAATGTTAAGGAGGTTTATCTCACACTCCCATAAATCTGAAAGAAAAATAAAAAATCCAGCCTATGTTCAAAAAGAGACATCAGCCCACATATGTTCGTCTTATGTCACCAGCTAATGTTTCACTTCAGGTACTCAGAAATTTCCACACCCTAATCCTCAACTCCACAGAAATGGACGAAAATATTTTGAGAGAACCACCCAAATAACCAAAAGCAAACATGAAAAGCAAGAGAGAGTACCTTATCTGTCCCATAATATTGAACTATGTTCTCATGTTGGAACTGACTTAGAAGAGCAATCTCCTGCAAATGTTCACAAGAGAGAAACAGAAATGATGAGAATAGCTTCAAAGAAATCAATTAAACCTCCACAGGGCAATTAGGTATAGCATACTACCATACTAGGAACATCCACTGACACAAAGCATAAGATATCTGACCTGTTCCAGTTGGACAATACTTTGCCTTCCTAGTTCTCCTTGATCAAGCAAAGAAACTTCCTTCACAGCGACAAAGAAACCACCACTGCAAGATGACCCATACTAAAATTACAAGGTACAACAGGTACACCAATAGTGAAAACAAACTTCATTCGTGCAGTCCAGCAAGAACTTCGGAATAATTCAGCAATCATCAAGGACATGACTCAAACTCAATTGAGGATAAATTGGCAACAAGGCTAGCAAAAATGTAAAATTGTTCTTCCCATGATGATAATAGACCGCAGAATTGAAAATGTCAATATTCATAACAAGGAGGTTGGGAGGAAGAAAATATGAAAAGTGACAGCAAGGCTCTCCATTGGCAAGGGAACAGCCTTCAAAATTTCCAGTATGTAAATCCAAGAACTGAACTTCAATATGGGTAAAATCACACCAAGCGACTCAAAAAACTTTCCAAATACTTCACCGAATTTCCGTGTGGAGAATTCTTTAACAGCTTCTCACTCTTCGTCACCAATAACAGTTAGATGGTCACAAATGATAGGGGCCATGTTTGGTTAACAGTTTTGGTCCTGTTTTGGTTTTGCTTACATCATCATTTCCCTCATTTCTCTCCCTCTCTCTCCACTTATTACACCTACTTACATCATCAAAACTAAACAGTACAAAACTAAACTTGTTAACCTAACAAGCCCAGGATAACTTCTGCATAGTTTAAGGTAAGCTATGGCCTTGTTTGGATATTGTATAAGAATGTATGAAAACGATGGCCTTTTGTAGCTTTGGCCAATAGTGAGGAGGTATAATTGAATTTAATACTTGCATTTTGGGAATGGGTATATATATTTCAGACATTTGCTCTTATGAACTGGTCGTACAAACATCCACGGCTTTTACTTGAGCTTCTGCTACTAGTCCAAAAATTGTTCTATCCAGTAGCATTCGCATCCCCATCCAGCCAGAAACCTATTGTATTCTGGAATATAAGAGGAAAAAGAAGAGTTTTAGCTCACTTGATTGCCCGGCGAAAGACATCCTCCTCGTTTTTAGAAAAGCAAGTAGAAGAGAAGTTACTTGCCCTATCAAACTACTTCACTACCCAGACAGACAACTAGATGGGAACAGCCCCCCTAAATCAACTCCCCATAAATTCCCACTGAACAATGTCTACTCTCAGACTTCCCTTAAGGATGTCTTGAGTTCGAAACTTGCTCTATGCAAGGTGCTCCCAACTTTCCTATTTTGAAGCTTGTGGACTCCCACCCCTGTAGGGAGTGATCCCGTTCCCTTTCCCCGTAGATACAGGCTAGTGTAGGACCTAAAGAATGTCCGAAAAAAACAAAAAACAATATATACTGATTCTACGCTCACTACCTCCAGTCGGTCTTCCACCTTGGCTTCTCGAAACCACACATGTAGTCCCCAATCTTAAAGCACAAATTTCAAAGTCACCATATTCCACATAGCATTACTTCCCTGGCCATGAAATACAAAGTGACATTGATTAAAAAATATAGAGACCCTCCTTTTCTTACCACCTACAATTCGTCTCAGCTTCCTATCACTCCAATGACTCAACGCTACAAAACATTTGTCCACCAACTTCAATGCTCCCATGGGAATGGAGATACAACTCTGATTGTGAAATGACTCCAATTTGAAAGAAATTCCTATCCTCTGATACCAAATATTTTCGGTATCATGTTCCTTGCAAAGAATTTGGAAGGAAACAGTCAAAGAGGAAGAGAAATATGAAAATTTCAAGTTCACAGACAAAATCAAAAACAGATGACACTAAGTTTAGTAAAAATTCCACAACAATTCATATGGTTTTTCATTGCACTGCAGATAAAAGAAAACAGTGCGAATAGCACTTACTCAGCTATGCCTTCATATACCGATCCAAACGACCCACGACCCAGAAGCTCACCCTTTTCCCAGTGCGAGATGATGCGTCTAAATCTCTCATTTGGAGATATATTTGACGTGGGCTCTGTCGTGCTACTAGAAGAATCATCATCATTAGAAGTGGTAAATGAACATGACGCAGAGAGACGGGCAGTCTCTCCCACCCTCCGCCCATCTAACAACTCCTCCGCTTTCACAACCTCCTCTTCTTCTTCTACTACTTCCCCATCATCATCAGAACCAAAAACTCTTAAAGAACTCAAACCCCTATCATCATCACCCACAGGAGCAAAAGACTTCAAAATATCCCAAGTTGACAACGTGTCGTCAATCACCGGTCCTAAAATCGACGGTGGAGGAGCAAGAAACGGCGGCCGTACACCCTTAATCCCTCCTCCTCCACCATAGCCCCGTGAAGTCCCAACAGAAATAGCAAAACCAACTGGTTCAGCTGTCTGATAATTACTAATCTCAACACTATCATTACTACCCTTACGACTACTATCACTAACCCTAACAGCGTCCACTAACCTGTCCGACAATTCACATACATCACCACCACTACAATCCTTTACCTTAACCGTCGTATCATCAGCTCTAGGGCTTTCAATTAACCGGGACCTCGGGAGATCGAGCGACGACCGGTACTTGCGCGCCTCCCACGCGTCCGTCGGAATAGAAAAATCGTCCGGTCCAGAAAGCCCTAAGCTCCGGCAAATCTCGTCAAATTCGCCGTCGTCGATGCCTTGGATTCTGAAGCTGGTTCTGTCACCAAGAGGAGAGATATCGAGCGATCGGGTACGGAGAGAGGGGGAGTTGTCGGATGAGGAAGAGGTCGAGGGTTCGTAGTCGATATTTTTCTTAGCTAATCGGCGGTCGAGCTTCGGAGTACCGCGCCGTGTTTGGCTAGAGTCCATGGTGGTAGGGCTGGTGGTGGTGGTGGTGTTGTTGCTTTGCTTTTTGTCGCTATGATGAGTGAAGAATCGAGGTAGGCGATGCATTGAGAGCTCGATCCATGTAAGACTGGGAGCGGCGATTGAGTAGAAGAACGGCGGAGCTCAGCTGAGGTAATTGTAGGTTTTCTGTGTCTGCTTTTGTCTATGAGCTGTAAAATAGCTGTGATTAGAAAAATCGAAAAAAATACCTTCGACCGTCTCCTCTCCCTCTCTAGATTCTGTTTCTGCTGGGTTTGCGGATTTGGGAGGTGATGATGGGGCAGAGGGAGCCGAAATGGTTAGAGAGAGAGAAGGGCTTGTATTGACTGAGGGGAGACTAGTAAACGCCGTCACGAGGAGAGAGAGAGAGAGACGCGGTGAATTTTTTCCGTGTAAAATTGTGCCAAGAATAAGTGGGGTCTGTTTACCGCCGAGCGGCCAAGGCTTTGTTCTTTAATATATTTTATGCCATAAAATAAAAATTTTCATTTTAGTTGGGATTTTTGGAATGATTATAAAATGACATTGTTTTTCCAATACATTTTATGTAGTTTTTCCAATACATTTTATGGAATAGTCATAAAATGACATGTCATTTTATGTATTGAAAAAACAATGCCATAAAATCTCCCATTTTATGCCATAAAATGGGTTGAAGAACAAGGTCTGAGATGATTTCACTAATTAGAAAAAAGCGGTTTTTTTGGTTTTTTTTGTTTTTTTTGCATTTATTAGTTTTCAGTCAATTTTTTATGATTTTTTAGTTTGTCTCGATGAGAGGAATTCAAAAGATATAAATTACTAGCCAAATTTAAATTTTTGTGAATAAAGAAAAAATAATTCAAAAAACTGATTTATTTTCGACTTTATTTAAAAAAGTATTACTTTTGACTATAATTCTATACTCTTTGAAGTCGACTTGATGAGATAAATTCAGAAATCATAAAATCTTGATGTAAAATTAACAAATACAAAAAAAAATTAAATAAGAACAAAACAAAAAAAAATCAGTTTTTCAAATTTTTTCGAAAATTGCTCGGATCAAGCCCTTCTGGGTATTTTTTTTCCGGAGATTTTTTGCGTAGGCCCTTGAAAACACATTTTAAAAACATTGAGCAAATCGGCTAATCAAAATTTGATCCAAAAAATCGAAAATGCCCCTAAATCTGCATGAAAAGTTAAATAAAAGTCTCTTATTATTAAAGGAGATCCATCAAACAGTACCACAAAACCGAGTTTGCAAGCTACAAGTACCGGACGGGACAAGTAATGTGCGGTGCGAAACCTATCCAGAGCAATTGTGTTGATGGATGAGTGCCACACAGTAGTGATTATTCACGCAGCCCTTCCCTACCGCACATACCACATTCTCTTTGATTTCAAATTGCTTTATTCTAGACTGACCACGTACGTGTAAAACCTATAAAAGTTCATGGAATAATGAAATCTTTTTTTCTTACCCAAGGTTAGATTTGAAGACGAGTTCGATTAAGGGTTGGTTTGGGTGAATTGAAAAACTTAGTTTTTTGGTTTTGTTTTTATTCAATTTTTTTTATGCATTTTTTAGTTTTCGGTCGATTTTTTGTGGTTTCTTGGCTTGTTTCGATGAAAAGAATCTAAAAAGTATAAAATTATTAGCCAAATTTAAAGTTTCATGAATAAAAACAAAAAATAATCCAAAAAACTAACAAAAAAAAAAAATTCACCCAAACCAGCCCTAAATTTGTTACTTTTAGGCTTGGTTTGGCTAAATTGAAAAAACTAGATTATTGGTTTTTTTGGTTTTGTCCTTATTCAAATTTATTTTGTATTCGTTGGTTTTCGGTCGATTTTTTGAGGTTTCTTGGCTTGTCTCGACGAGAGGAATCTAAAAAATATAAAATCATTAGCCAAATTTTAAGTTTTGTGAATAAAGACGAAATATAATTTGGCTAATAATTTTATACTTTTTAGATTCCTCTCGTCGAGATAAGCCAATAAACCTCAAAAATTCGACCGAAAACCAACGAATACAAAATAAATTGGAATTAAAAACAAAACCAATAATCCAAAAAACTACAAGTTTTTTCAATTTACCCAAACTAAGCCTCAGTGAACATTATATAGATTCCTTTCATAAATAAATAAAAAAAAACTAAATTAGCATTAACATGTCATCAAGAAAAGTAATACGACCCAATGAAATTTCGGTCAATGAGGGGAACGTAAAAAGGTGATAGAGACCTCGGATTCCCCCTCAGCGACGCGCTCAAAAGATGGAGGAAGCTCCTGAAATTGAAACCGTACTACATATAGCCTCCTCCTTGTCCGACGGCAAAAATAAATACTCCGTATAAATGAAGTACAATACTACTGTATACTCCTCTGTCCCAATTTGTTTGCTCGCTTTGAGAAATGTATATTTTTATAGATGTTAAAAAATGTACTTTTGTATAATTTTTTTTACACCAAATTAGAGTACTCAATGAGCACTTTAATTTGGTATAAAACAAATTAAAAAATAATATAGAGAAATATGTTTTGTAGGAGTTTGAATTGCACGTATTCTCATTGTGAGCAAACAAATTGGGACGGAGGGAGTATTTGAGAGTATAAAAAGGTCAGTCGCCTCCATATCCCTTCTATACTACACTAAAAAATACTCCACTTTTTTGTTCACACATTGGGCTTACTGAGATAATTGGCAAATAATATGTTTGTTAAAAAAATTTTAAAAAATGCTTGGGGCATTGATAGACATACAAATAGGACTAATTAATATCCGGTTTAAGTGATATACATATTTTTTCCCCTGGGTAGCAAAATACATTGCTGGTTTAAAAATTCGAAAGACAAGTTAAAATGGCCTCAAATTTAAGGGCTTTGTTAATAATGATCTCAAGTAATTAGGTGAGTTGAGATTATTGATCTTTTTCTATTAATAATCCTTAAAAAAGAATTAAAATAGAGTACAACAAAAGATATGCGCGCACGGAATCAACCTCATTGTTAGAGATAGTAGTGAACAAGCTCATGTCTGGCGTTTTGGTAGAGTGGTTGCGTCTTCGGCAATTTTCGTTGAGGCGTGAGCATTGCGTATAGCATGTGCTTTTGCTGTGGACATGAATCTGGGCGAAGCTATCTTCGAGTCTGACTACCTTCCACTTATCAATTGCTTAAGCTCAAGTAATGATCAGGGACCTTGGGAGATTAGAGCTCTAGTGAATGATATCAAGGCTTAGGCCTTTACCAAAAACTGAAAATTTACTTGGTGTATTAGGAGAGTCAATGGGGCTGCCCATTGGCTTGCCTCTAATTGCTTAGACAGGAGACTTTTGTTCAAAACGGGTTGTATTCCGCCCGGCTTAGATAAGGTTCTCGATAGGGATATTTTCCCTTAGTTTTGTTTCGTTAGTAATATATGATCCTTTCAAAAAAAAAAATTATCAAGGATGGCACGGAAATTATATCGATCAGTAGGGATGCAACGAAAGATATACACATACACTAGCATAATTGCATAAAACTCGTGCTACACACGGAATTAGGGATGACAATTTATCCTCAATCCAACCTCCAGGGGATGGTATTATCCAACCCAAAATTGAATGGGGGTCGAGCCCGAGTCCCATTTCCTATTCCCAAATTGAGTTTGGCCGGGTATGTGAATAACCAAACTGAACCTGCCCAAATATATTTATTAGCATTAATAATAAAATATGATCATTTATGAACACATTTTTATGTGGCCCGCGGCTACCCGACCCTAACGGTCTGGGTATCACCCATCCTGAAAATCTGAAGGGCCAGATCCGGGTCCATTACCCAACCCGGACCAGGTCCAGGTTGGGGTCCGGGTTCACGTAGGGATGGCAACGGGTCGGATCGGAGCCTGATTTTCCCTCCCCATACCCGCCCCGTTCTTTTCAGAGGCAGACTCAAAGCGGGGGAAATCAAAGATGTGTCGGGTTCCCATTTACCGTATAAATTTTTGATAACCTTGTTCTTTAGAATGTTTTGACAAGAAAAAAAAATATTGACAACAAAATAGTGATTTATTATTAGGTATTTTGCTCTTATAATACCAAAATAACGAAATATATATAGATATATACATATAAAAATTAGTACTCTTTCCGTCCCAATTTCTTGGTCCTTCTTTCCATTTTGGGATATCCCAAAATATTTGTCTCACTTCTAAAAACATCCATAAAAACTAGGTCACTTTCTAATTTTACCCTTAAAAAGTACTTTTCCCATCTTAATTGGCTAGTCGATTATCTTTTATTTTATAACGGTTTTTATGATTTTGAAAATTTTGTATAATAAAACTAATTGATATCTATCAAACAAGATCCATATTGAATATGTTTTAACTTTCATATAATAAATTAGCCTCACAAATTTGGTCACAGTAATATTGACTGAATTTAAGGGCAAAATAGAAAAGTTAATACAAAATTTTCACACCCCTTAAAAACCCACTTCCCCAAAAAGGGCCAAGAAATTGGGATGGAGGGAGTAACAAACTATATATCATCGGAGTGGATTGGGTTAAAACAGATCAAGGGAAGCAAATACCATTCCTGCCCCATTTGCTTATTGGACTGGGGCGGAGAGGTCAGAGGTGAGGACGGAGCGGAGGTAACTGCCATCCCGAAGGTCACGTCCTATTTTTTCAATACCTGTCCCAAACCTGACCCTTGGACGTCCTTACACAGGTTACACACTAATACTTAATAGATAGAGACCTAATAAATTGACTAATAAAGGAAAATAGAAGTACAAATAAATAATATCAAAGTATAATACACAACTTGATTATTTTTCTTTCATGAAAATTATGTCACCATGTAAGCTGGGAATTGATTACTAATTGCTATGCAATCCTCACACAATATAAAACTACAATTGAAATTCCTAAATAGTAAAAAATTACAATTGAAATGCCTACTTAGTAAGTCTCATGCACTACACATCCTCTAAATTGAATAAACTTGAAGGAGTTTGGACAATTTAGGACTTGATAGAAAACACAAAAACCCTTTTAAACATAAAACATGTTGGACTTCTTGATAGAAAAACACAAAAACCCTTTTTTCTTATGACAAACTTGCTAAATTAGTTCGAAAAAAAGTTAGAAAAAATAAATAACAATACAATTATCGTTCGAGCCGATTTCTTATAGACCAATTCTAGAAAGTATTGGGGCACTTCAAGGTAGTGCAATTCTTCAATGCACACATACACTCAAAAAATCATGTAGACACTATACATTGTAGGGGGAAAGACTGTTCAGTGGGACAAGGGGCCAAAAATTCCATTTCCATGACAAACTTCTTGGAAATCATCAGTTGATGGATGAAGGTAAAATAATTCCAACTTCATGGCATGAGGAAAATTTTGGGCCAAAAATACCCCTCGTCTAGAAATGAAAATACACATTCGGCCATTCGGCCCTTCGGTGAAACCCATTCCCCAAACCTTCCCCTTTCATCCTTCCATCTCTCAGAAAACGAATTTGGCCGGAGTTTCAAACTCCAACTCTATCCATCAAAGAAGAAGACTCTCAAACTCTCTCCATCATCTGCTGCATTGCCTACGTCGGTGGTCTCTCATTCGGCCCTTCGGTGAAACCCCAAACCCATTCCCCTTTCATCCCTCTCATTCGGCCCTTCGGTGAAACCCCAAACCCATTAGGTGAAACCCCAAACCCATTCCCCTTTCATCCCTCTCATTCGGCCCTTCGGTGAAACCCCAACCCCATTCCCCTTTCATCCTTTCAAAAATCAAAAAACGAATTTGGCCGGAGTTTCAAACTCCAACGCTATCCATCGAAGAAGAAGACTATCCAACTCTGTCCATCATCTGCTGCATTGCCTACGTCGGTGGTCTCTCATTTCCCTGTCGGTGTGTCTGACCAGGTAGGTAGCTCCTCTCATCTCTCCAACTATCCCTAGTCTTGTGAAGCAAAATCCTAAATGGGGCGCTATCTCTCTCTCTCTCTCTCTCTACATACCCATTTGGTTCATTGGTAGATTGTGCACCACATTCAATGGGACGTAAGTGTATTAAAAAGTATGGCACCAGATTCAATGGCCCTACATTTTGCACCCATTTGGTTCACTGGCTTGTGATAGAAATTCTATTCACCGTAGCATTAATGGGGGATTCAAGAGTAAGTGAATTAATATTACCACGTTTCCTTGGATTCGATCCTTCTACAATCTCAATTCTCTTGTGTGAATTTTAGAGACCCATCAATCTCTCTCTCATCTCACCCTTTTTCTGATTTCCCAATCTCCCAATCACCACCAACAAACAAACCCAAAACCAAAAATGCCAGCAATTTTGGACAAATCGGTGGCTAAGCGCAATGAGGCCCTACTGAGTCCGCACTCAAACTCAATCTCTGCGCTGAGAGATGGGTTTCTGACCCAACACTTCTCGTCCCTACACCCTGTTTCGGTCATTGTCAATTTGGGTTCATCGGGTCTCATGGCCTACACCATGGACAAACAGAACCCTCTCCTCCCAAGGTGAAATTCCCAATTCCTTATAGAAATGTTTCTTTGTTTCAGTTTTTGCTCGATCTGCATAAATTATAGCATTGATGTGTCTAGCATTAATGTGTAGATATAAAATTTGTGGGTTTTCATTTTTCAGAGTTTTGGTTTTGTTATATGTGGATATCTGTGATTATAGATCTTGTTGATACTCCATAGTTCCTGCATAAGAAAAGTTATATGGTACAAAGAAATTTAAAAGATTATGCACGGTTATTTGTTTTTTAATTGGAAAGTTGAACCCCTATTGCCTGGAAATTTCGAAGTGGACGATTAAGAGAATGGAGGGAGTACATTTTTTGGATCATGATATCTTACTCTTGGGGGAAGTCTAGTTGTTGAATTTTATCGCTGCTAATGTTTGTATTCTTTGATTTCAATTGCACATTTATTGATTTCATTTGTTCTGCTCTGACTTGTTATTTTGGGAATTCTTGTTTTTCTTTGTAAAAGAACCCAATAGGATGTATATATCCATTTCTTTTTGTTAGTTTAAAATCTTTTTTATGAGTTTTTGATAGATAGTTGTGCCATTATCAAACAGATGAAATAGGTATTGGGCTATAATGACAAGTATATTTATAGTAATTTGAAGATGAAGCTTTCTTATTCAACCTGAGGCTCTGCTATAACAATGTGGGTGCAAAAAATTATTTGTAAGGTAGGTGCAACAAATTTAACATAAGGTGCAACCAGATAGAAACAATTTTTTCCCGTTTTGGATGGCCAAAAACCCCTTGTGCCTAAATCTCCCTCAAGCAGTTATTTTCATCCATTCAATCACGTAAACAACTTAAAGAGGAGAAGATTCTCATGTTGTCAAAGGATGAAAATACAAACGAATACCGGTACATGGAGATTTAGGCGCAGAGGGGCTATTGGCCATCCTAGACCGAACATACATCGGAATACTGGTAAAGACTAAAGAGTAATTTCGGTACATAGGGTTTGCATTGTGTTCCTATTAACTTTTACTTCAAAGTAAATATACATCAACACTTTAGGCCCAGTAGAAAGTTTGGAATAGTTATTTCAAAGTATGGAGATATAAAACATAGGAGCATTGACAATAGCAAAACAAAAGGAAGAAAGTTAACATAGTTGTAACCAACTGCCCAAAAAAAATACCAACCTGCATAATTTCCTCTACGATTTGCGTGTGGATGGATATAGGAACTGAACTTGCCTAACAGGACCCCATAGTATTCTATAAAGTGGACTCAGGATAATAATGAAACCAACAAGTAACTACTTCTGTACTTTGCAGGGAAAAATAATAGTAATCTTGGGGAAATGACTGTTTAGTGGGAAAAGGGGTTAAGAAATACCAATCTCATGTTTAGTTTTTGGAAATCAGTAGTTGATGGGTGGATGAATAATAATTCCAATTTTATGGCAAGACTACAATTGTTGGTCGGAAATAAAACCCCACCCCAGAGCCATTCCCGTATAAAAAATCACGTAGTATGCAATAGACGATTCTGGTGGTCTGTCGTCTACCTCTCTCGATCGAAGAAAGAACTCTTAAACTCTCTCCATCATCTATTGCCTGCAAGTCGGTGGGCCTCTTGTCTCCCTCTCGGTGTGTCCGATCGGTTGCTTGATCCAGGTACCTCTTCTCATCTTTCCATCTATCCCTGTCTTGCGAAGATGTAGACCATACGTTGCTTAGGTAGCAATGCTAGCAAGTAGATATGGCAATGGCACAGTACCATCCTATATTGTCGAACTCACCTATTTCTGCTATATTTGTAGGGTTTTCTGAAGGTTTTCTTAATACTCAACGGAGTATAAGAAGTGGGAAGGTGGAATAAGATGAGTTTCTATTGTCATATTTTAAATATTTTCAGTAATTTCTGGTATTTTTTGATGGGTTTATTTATATTTATTTTTGTATGTTTCCTTCTTTCGTGCTCCACTTCGAAGTTCCTTGTTTTTAACTTTGGGGTGTCATTAGTATGGGCTATAGTCCTTTATTATAATCACCCAATACTGCATGTACTATTGTCGAGCTTTATAAAATCTTATTTTGATGAGAAAATAAACACTAACAAAATACCATAGTGAAAAGTCAGCCTACTTCTATCATTATTAGCACTAATTTCTTCTTAATCAATTAAATTTTTTCCTTATGTTTTATCTCCTAATCATTTAATCTTTAAAAGTCACATGTAAGAAATTGTTTTGGTCCAACAATTGGCACAAGAACACTAGGTAACACATACTTTGTTTTCCTTTGATTGGCAAAGTATTGTCATTCCTCACAACGATAACAAAATGAAACGGGTACAATAAGAAAAGGAAACCATTGACAGAGCCTCGAAGATTGCACAATACCCTTTGGATAGGCAACTATGTGTTTGTCAATACATTTGTCAGCAGTCAATGATAATGATTTAATTGTTTACTTAGTATATGGCTGATGTATCTACTACTATGCTAATGGGTAAAAAAACAAAATAAATTCTACTACTATGCTGATGATGTATTTACAAAGAAGTTTTTGTATTGAAATGCTTTCAAGCTAAGCTGCCAACTTATCTGAGTTTTCAATTGCAGGTGTCTATACCTGCCCTTAAATGCAGTTTCTATGCTATATCTTAATCCTGTGCCTTTTCCTTTTTCGTTGCGTGCTTATTTGTCAATTTTCATTGATTTAGAGGCTATTCAACGTGATGCAATAAAGAGGCAGAAGCAGAGAGTGGTAGCAAAATAGAAGCAACTCATCTGGAAAGGGTTCTCCAACAGTTACTTATAGTTTTTTAAGGTACTCCTACTAATACAAATGTTCACCTTCATAAATATGACTATACATTTGTTTAGAGTCAACCGCATAGGGTGGTTTCTTTATCCTTAGGCATTATTATCAGTACAATTGCAAATTCATATAAAATGGCTTTACGCATTTTATGAGTTCTAAGACAGTCAATGCACCCCAGTTCTTACATACTGTGTGGTAAGGGATAAATGATGTTTTTTGGAATTATGAACTGGTTTCTAGACCATTACTTTGGGTCCTTATAGAAATGTTGATGTATTTTATCAATATCAAATCTTTACTTGTCATACAAGGCATTCGACCTTATATACGAAAGTGTCAATGGTTGGTGGGTGGGGGATTGTGCAAACCATGAGTTGTGCCATGTGGGAACCTAACTTTGGTCGATGGGGGAAAAAAGCGTATTCTGTGTTGCTACTTGTTTGGATTTCGTACATTTAGAGCATCTGTAATGGTTGGAGTCAATTTTTGCAAGCAATTCCTTGTAGGAACATGCCATTCACTAAGGACCAAGCTCGAAGAAGAGAGAGGGATTTATCCAATCCCAACGAGGCAGAAACTGAACAGCCTCCACAAAAGCGGCGTCGGCACAGCCATGGTTATAATATCTTTGTGTGAGTCTTCTTCAACCTTATCTTATATATTTCGATTCCGAATGGTATTGTAACTTTCTAGATTTGATTTCCTTGCTTGTAATTTCATAATTGTATAGTTGTAATCCATAATAGTTTTTAAATGCAGCAAGGACGTATCATCCGGTCTTATGCTTGGCCTTGGGAAAAAAACATATGCTAGTTATGTCACCAGGGGAGTGGTATGTTATCATTTTTAGTACGACTTAATAAATTTTTAACTATTTCAATACCTTGATGGTACTTGGTTAATTTGGGTAATAGTTGATGTTCTGGGCTAAGCAATGGTACCAAGATGAAGTACCAAATTGGAAAAAGATTTATGCTGAAAAGGCAATGGAGGAACGTGCTAAACTTCCTCCTCTTCTAGACAAGTTGAAGAGCAAGAGCAAGAAGAAATCGGTCCAGGTACCAGTTCAATATATTGATTGGCAATGTTTCATACTTCCGTTGTTACCATGTACCACATAGTTGGCGAAATAATTAACTATTTTTTTTCTTACATGTAGATTTCAATTAGGACCCGATGTTCACCCAAACAACTTGTTGATTTGAATGCGAAATTGTCGGAAGGGAAAAGGGATGCATTGATGAATAGAAATCCATTTCATACTCTCCTTGGTCTTACCTGTCCATATCTTCATAGAGAATTTGTGATGGTGTTGGTTGAAAGGTTTAATCCGAAGAACCGAACCCTAGAATTTAGGAATGGCTTACATTGCCGAGTAACTGCGGAAGATTTTGCTAGGGTATTGGGATTCCCCATCGGACATATAGATGTGCCAACCGAATGTGATGATATACATAGGGACAAGGTTGAAGAAGACTTTCAAAATTTGGAAAACGCATACAAAGCAATAAATCTCAGTCACTTGAAAGCAATGATAGAAAATAACAATATAAATGATGATGTATTTCAGAGGGCATACATGTTGTTTGCCTTGGGATGTTTACTATGCCCAACGACGAAGGATGTAATGGGTAGTCGATTGTTTCCTGCTGTTTATGATGATGACAACATGGATACAATGAAGGCGTACAAGTGGCCGGCTTTTATGTTGGATTGGTTGGCTAACGAGATACAAAATTACAAGGATAGAGCATCCAAACAACGTCCTTCCCAAGGCAAAGGTGTCGGGGGATCTTTGTTCATTTTAATGGTATTGAATTACTTATTACAATGAAATGATAATCCTTGTAAATTTAAAATGTAAATAATTTGGAGATTGAACCCATGTAACTTATTACTTGTGTAGATAATATACTTCGATCGTTTCCCGTTGACTATTGACATTGCCAAACGAGGTGTCCTTCCTATTGCTACATGGACGAAGGAGTTGATTGATGAGCGCATTAGACTTGAGCCAGAGGACATACCATCTAAGGAGTCGGTCTTGACCAAGTTTCCTCCCCATAATATGAAAAATCCGGTAATCAATTCATTTCTTGGAGTTGGCTTATTCTTGTTGTTACTAATTGTCCATGACGAGTATCCATTTCAACTCTTGCGTGTATCCTATATTATATATAGGGATTCATTAAAGCATACGAGGATCTTGTATATAACTTCGAACGCGATGCCAAAAATTTGCGTGACCTTGATGCTGAATGGAGTGCACGGGAGGAAGTAATGAATCGGACCGTAGTGCGTGGTACCACTTCCTCGCCCATGGAAGATGGTCCATTGGATTTCAACTTGGTATGGTACATCTTCAAGTTCTTTGTAAATATGACATAGACCTTCATTTTCACAAAAGGTGCAAAGGGTTACTTTGTCAAATATACGATGAACAACTAATGTGTTTGTGTTATGCGTTGATTTTTTTGCAGACTCCTAAGGAAGCGGTTGTTCATGAAAGACCGGTACGTTAGAGTATTAGGGCTATCTCATAACACCAGATATTTGACTTGTACTTATTAAATGTTACGGTTCAACTTCATAACGTATGTAAAATGTGATTTGATTTATAGGAATGTAGCAGTTTTATTAAAGAAAACGAAGTGAATGTAGGGGGACAAAAAGTGTCAAACGAATCCCATAGCAAGTTTGACAATGTTTACGGTAGACGTAAGGAAGGAGCGGCAGCATCTACTCATCCATCGAAAAGACGAGGGGTTCGACCTCTGAAAAAGGGTCAATCAACTCAACCTTCGTATGTTGCAGCCCCACCATTCAAGATCAAGAAGCTGACTGCTGACGAGAAGAAGATATTGGACGTCATTATTCGTAAACCAAAGAAAGACAGACCTATGAGTGCAAAGTAATCATTCCACCATCTTTGTTGTTCTTGAATTTAACATGTTCTTTATTAACATATCCTGTTAACATATTTTATAAACTACAATCATTTTGTAGCGAAACATGTATAAAGTTAAAAGGTGCAAAATGGCCGTTGACGTTTCAAGATGTGCACGATTCCTTTAGCCCAAGGGGACTTATGTCCAAAATTGTAAGTTTCTTGATGTTCAACTTTTTTGTTCTCCTACGCTATTATAATACTTGATTACAAAAATTCATTGTATGAAATTAAACAGGTTATGCATACCGTTCGGGATTGGCTCATGATGAAGGAAATGAAGGACATGCCGACCAAAAAGTTGCAACCTAGGCGGCACATATGTCATCCTAACTTTGTGGTTTGTTTCTAATCACGTACGTGTGTTTTTCCTTTTTTCCCTGATAACTGCACTCAACTTGTTTTACTTGTACACTCCATTTGCAGATCAATCTTATGGAAGCCAAATCTGGGAAGTTTAACAAAGCATTGATGGATGACGTTGACCTTGATAAGCATGAGTATGACTTCATGAAATGCGACTTGGTATGAAAACGATGATTTGGTTTCCCTAATACATTTATACTTTTAGATGAATGACAAACTAACTCATCATTGCATGGTGGTTGATAATGCAGGTTATACTACCCGTACTTGTGGGAGATGGGCCATCAGGTCATTGGTTTTGTGTAGTCATCTCCCTTGTGGATTTGCGGACATAAGTGTTGGACTCAATGAAGCCTAATGACTTAAGTCAACGAACGCCAATCGTGGAGAAAATTGTAAGTTATTCCATCACCCACTAATTGAGTTTTTTGGTAACATAGTGGAATGATATAAACTAATTCACGAAAGTGTGACACGTAATTGACTTTTTCAATGTTTATAGCGGAATAAATTTTTCGAATTAGTCAACAACGGTCAACGTGTCTTGACGCATGTTGCTGAGGAGTATGAAATTGAATATCCACAAGTTCAACAACAACACAACTGGTGAGTGACGAATAGAATAATGAGTGGTTAATAATAGTTGGTGTGACTTTGTTGGCTCTTTTAACTAATTCATATTCTCCCATTCGTAGTCATTAATGTGGCATATTCTCCCATTCTTTGTTAGCTCTTTTAACTAATTCATTAAAGTTTTCTAACATATGTTTCCATATTCTCAGTCATGATTGTGGCGTATATGTCATCAAGTTCATGGACTTGTGGAAGGGAAGAATGGCCTCCACGGAATTGGATCATGAGACTGTCATTGATGTTCGACGCAGGATATTGGTTTCACTGGTTATGGATGAGATGAACGAGGAACGAGAGTCTATAAGAAAAGCAGTTGGCCTGAAAACATAACTTGTAAGTGTTGAATCTTTTACAACAAATTTTACACATTCAGGAGTACTGCATCGTGTTGGCTATTTATTATGCTCATGTGTCTAAATGTATAGATATGAAGATTCTCTAACTGTGTACGTGTTGGTCCAATAGAGTTGCACTTATAGTGCCCAAATATAGCACCCCTGTCTCCCTGACAAAAACCATTGCACCCATGTAACTCCTGAGTAGGTGCCATGCCATTGTTTGTGAACTGAAGCCTGAAGAATTTTTTGCAGAGACATTCTTTGCACTTGCACCCTGGCTGTAGAATACTTGTACCTAAACTGTATACATATAACACCCCTGAGGAAAACCTTTGCACCCATGTAAGACCTGTGTGTGGGTGCCAGTGTTGTCAAGTCTACCCTATTTGCAGAGAGTTGCGAGAGCTTGCACCCTGTGTCTTACACACTCCCACCTCCTGTGTCTGAATGTAGCACCCCTGAGTAGAACCATTGCACCCATAGAGTCAGTAGGTAATCAAACTGCTGTTGATATGGGACAAGCTTAAAAATTTATTAGACGTGAACTTTTGCATAAATTAAGAGATGTGAACATTTGTGGTTGTAGTGGTCATGTATGTGGCGCTTGTATTACAAGCGACCATCCATTTCAACTTACGAATTTGTCTCATTAGTTGCTATAGAATCATATATTTTGTATTATCCAGGGCCACTATGATTGTAGAGGTTAATGTTTCTTGTTCTTTTATTAACGTCAAGGCTTTGTGGCCACAATAAGCCACTAATACACTTGTCGTTCCAAATTGCAGCTAAGCAGTGCATGAACATGATGAAGATGAGACACCCACTTTTTTGGATTGGTTTTGTGGTGGGTTATAAGTAAATATTGTAAATAGCACATCTTATTTTGTGGAGTTCACCACTATTTCTTTTGCCATGGTTGGGCTTCATGGATGAACCTACAATTGGTTTTTGTGTTGTGGGTTCTTATGTCGTACATATGCAAGGGGTATGTAATTAAGCTACTGGAGTACTTCGTATTGCTATCTTCGACTCCCAAACTGAGAACACTTTTTTGGATTGAGCAGTGCATGAAGATGAAGATGACACACCCACCTTTTTCCGAGTGGTTTTCTAGTGGGTTGTAAGTAATTGTTAAGAGCACAAGTTATTTGTTAGTGGACTTCACCACTTTTACTTGGGATACCCGATATTTTCATACATGAACCATCTTCCATCTTCAAGTTCTTGTGTTGTGGGTTCTTATGTGGTACATATGCAACGAAGGGGTATGTAATTACGGTACAGGAGTACTATGTATTGATGTTATTAATATTTTTGGCGTATGTAATTAATAAACTCATGTACGTAGATACTTGGACGTTGTGCTAGTTGGATACTATTTCGCAAACTTTAATGAATGGTTGGATATTTACTTGAAAAATCCCGATGAAACGTGTGATATTGAAACAGGTGGTTTTTTGTAGAGAGATTCATATACTTGCACCCTACGTCGAAAACAGTTGCACCTCAAGTGTTTAAGTGTTGCACCCTTAACAAAACGCATTGCACCAAAGTAATTCCTGTGGGGGTGACAGTGTGTTGTCCACTCAACCCCTTTTGCAGGGAGATTCTCCAGTTTTTTGCAGAGAGATTCATATACGTGCACCCTGTGTAAAAAACAGTTACACCTCAAGTGTTTAAGTTGCACCCTTAACAAAACGCATTGCACCAAAGTAATTCCTGTGGGGGTGACAGTGTGTTGTCCACTCAACCCCTTTTGCAGGAAGATTCTCCAGTTTTTTGCAGAGAGATTCATATACTTGCACCCTGCGTTGAAAACAGTTGCACCTCAAGTGTTTAAGTGTTGCACCCTTAACAAAACGCATTTCACCAAAGTAATTCTTGTGTGGGTGACAATGTGTTGTCCACTCAACCCCTTTTGCAGGGAGATTCTCCATGTTGCACCCTGAGTCCGCCATAATTGCACCCAAAGTGTCAACTGTAGCACCCCTAATCAAATCCATTGCACCGTGGTCGAAAATGTAGCACTCTTTATTGTGTATAAATACTTGTTTTCCTATCATTCCCTTACTTGTAAAACTCCACCAACCAGCATCATTATTGATGTATGTCCTCTACAAAGTCTCAAACTTACTTGACAATGTTACCCGAAGTGGTGAATGGTTGTATTGATGCAAGAGAAACCTATGAATTTAAGACGTGTGTCAATGTGGATGGTTGCTACATCATCCATGTCAACTACAAAGTCTAAAAAATAAGTCTTAATTTGAAAATGGCGCAAGGGCCAATGCCTTGGTGGCATGAAGTTCGAATTGAGGCCCAAGGTACTGCAGCGGAAAGCGAAGCTGAAATTCGTCGAATTTTGGGTTTCAATGATGAAGACGCCTTACCGGTAAGTAATTGTGGAGGGGTTAATGTCGCTGTTTATTGTTGCGGTAGTAACACATATACTGATTACAACATGCGTACGTTAGTGGGCATGGTGGACATTGACGTCATTATGGTTGTTGATGCTCCGGATAACATTGCTAACCATCGGGACTACTTGAGGGAGTTGGGGTTCTTAAGACAGTTTCAGGTCGAAGGCCACCCAAGTGGTCGCATATGGTTGCTTGATAGGGGCTGGAATTTTGAAGTCGATACAAACATGATTGGGACTGAAGAGCTAAACATGAACTTAACCCGCAGGGGTTATGTTCACTTAATCAACACTGTATTCAGAAGGAGATCGAGGCGTTGAAGAAGCACCGTTTTAAATGTAGTAGGGTATTTCGTTTATTTCGTTGACCTTTAGTTTATCTCTTTACTTTGATGTGTAGTACAAGTAGTGGTGCCAATGTTTGTATTTTTGGTTTTTTTTTTTTACCCATGTTTTCCCATGTTCTGTTCAGTAGTACTTGTTATTTGGAAGTCATCCTTTTTCCCCTTATATGAATGGTTGTTTTGCAATTATTCCCTTCAGTCCCAAACTGGGGCCATAATATTTGAAAATGCTACCCTAAGTGGTTAATGGGGATGGTATTGATGCAGGAGAGGCCTATAAATTTATGACGTGGGTGAATGGGGATGGTTGCAAGTACTTTACATTGGATACCATGAATGACAGTTTAGGCATTGCAAGTATGGTACATCACTTGCAAGTACTTTACATTGGATACCATTAAAAGAAAAAGGTGTATCCATAGAAACAAAATTCCATGAATGACAGTTTAGGCATTGCACCCTTTGTGAATTAAGATTAGGCATCTACAATGTAACTTTGTTGCTCTATCAAAGATAACCATTGCACCCATATTGGGCCACATGGGGTGGACAGAGATTCTCCAGTTTACATGCACCCATATTTAGGGTGTAAGGGTTATGAGTTAGGGGTTTAGGGGTTTATGGTTTAGGGTTTACGGTTAGGGGTTAGGGTTTAGGGTTAGGGATTTTAGGGTTTAGGGTTAGGGGTTAGGGTTTAGGGTTTAGGGTTAGGGGTTTAGGGGTTAGGGTTTAGGGTTTGCTAAAATAGCGGCTATGGCATTGATCGGCAATATACTATTGTTCCAGATTGACATGATAGGGTTTAGGGTTTAGTGATTTCATAAATTAAAAGCTCCTCCATTGAGTGGGTTTCAATGATGGAAAGCTAAACATTTTTTTGCAGAGAAATTCTCACGGTTGCACCATTTGTAATATTCAATTGCACCTCAAGTGTCAAAATATTGCACCCATGAGAAAATCACTTGCACCCATGTATCTCTTGTGAATAAAGTGTATCTTGACAGTGCTATCAATGTTTTGTTCATACATTGAGTAGCATTAATACATAGCATGCATTGTCATGGAGTTAATTGTGGTTGCGAAAGACGATGAAAAGGCATTCTTTGTTTGATTAAAGCTTCATTAAACCACATTTGAGTAAAATCGTCTCAGAACCGGGTGCTTAAAAACCATTGAACCGGTTGTTCACGAACAGAATGTTAATAATTGACTCGGAACCGGTTCTCAAAAAATAATTGAACCGGTTCAGCTTGGGGCTACTTTGAAAATGTGGGGTTGACCTGACCCATTTGAACCCCACTCTAAAATGTCTCCTTGTCCTCTATCTCTCTCCCTAATCCACGAAAACAACCCAACCCAACCTTTTCTCTCTCATCTCCTGATTCCACCACACCACCGTAGCTCTCTCCGTCTCTCCACCGTGACCCACTGCCATCACCGACCAAAACCCATACCATCTTCTTACTCCATCTCCACCGAAAACCCCAACATACTACACCATAACCCGACTTCCCCATTCTCTCTCTCTCTCGGTTCACTTACCCAAAACCCATACCCATTTCCTTCCTCTCCAAACCGAGAAAACCCCAACACGAATCTCTCTCTCTCATCTCTTACAAACCGAACTCCAGGAGGTCGAACCACCAATCAGGCTAGGAGGAGCAACAATCCACAGTGGGTTTGTGAAACCATCTTGGTCTTGAACCAGGTTTTAGTCGTCTGTCCAATTTCGAGGTAAAATCAAAAACCCCTGTCGTCTCTCTCTTGTGCGATTCACCCCTGTGCACCACCACCGTCATAAATCACTCGACTTTGGGTTGACTTGCTATGTCTTCTGTGAATGATCTGTCGGTTTAGGCTTATTTTGGAATAACTCTGACACACCCAGTGGTTCGGCTGTTGTCACTTTTCTGGCACTGTGCACGATGAAATCTGATTGCTGTTGATAAAGTTTGGATGTGGGCTATTGTTGGGTTAAAATTTCTGGTGTTGTGTTAAGAATTTCAATCGGGTTGTGATGGTCTATTGAGGATTATTTGGCATGTGATGGTCTGTTGAAGTTTGCTAGAGAATTAGGGCTTCAAATCTGGGTATTTAGTATCTATTTTGGTTGTCTGGGAGGGGAGTCCTATCTGTTGCGCTCTGTCTGAATTATTCAAGTAGGGGGTTGGTTGGCTGAATATTGGTTGGTTGAATATTGGTGGTTTGAATTGTTTGATGAGCTACCAAAGGGTGGGTCTGGACCGAGCCAAAGACCCATGAATAAGGACATGGGAAAACACCCACCGCCGGATGATGAGGGTGATGATGAAAGGAACAAAAGGAGGAGGGAGGAGGAGGCAGCCGAGCAGAAAAGAAAGTGGGTGAAGAAAACAATGAGTCAGAAATTCACTTGTGAGCGGCAAATCAAATGCCATGACATGGACGGTAACCCTCTTATTGCAGCGGTCCAAAGACAAGGCTTATCTTTCTATTTTGAGGAGGTGGCAGGATATAGGCCTAAAACTGTCAAGCAATTTTATTGCAACATGGAGGTTGATCGGAATAAGTTTGAGATTACGTCCCGAGTTGGGACTAAGACCATTGTTGTGACCCCGGACACCATAGCCGCATACTTGGGCAAATACCAATGGCCCCATCCCGATGCCATCACCTTCCCTAAAGGGCCCTTGAAGGTGAAACAAGAAGACTTCTTGAAAACACTCATGGTGGACCCGACATCCTTTGACTTTGAGGAAAAGAGGTTTCCCTTGGGGGGTTTGAATGAGTTGCCTCGGAACCTCAACAAGATCGTACACTATAATTTGATTCCACATAGCAATGAAAAGAGGCTTAAATGGAGGGATGCGGAGGTTCTTTATGCGTCTGGATCGGAGACACAAAAAGTGGATTGGGCGAAGTTTATTTGGATCTATACGTACAAGTTTTGGAGGAAGAGATGCATCAATGGAAAAATCCCATTCCCCGCCATGGTTACAAAGCTTTGTGAGAGTGCCGGTTACAAACCGAAAGATGATCCAATTGAGCTGGGATACCCGGGGCCGTATAATTCCACCTCCTTGAAGAAAAGCAAATCTTTGTCAAAACCTCCTCGCCCGGAAACCGTGGCTTCTACCAAGCCCACCGCTAAAACGGTGAAAGAACGCAATGAGCAATGGTTTGAACTTCTTTTCACCCGTCAAGGTTTGATTATGGCCAAGCAAGAGGAGCAGGATACAAGGCTTAAACGGTTGGAGAGAATGGTGGGGAAGATTGGGCGCATGTGCAAGTATTTGGCAAACAAGGAAGGTGAGAGGTCGGAAGATCCATATGTGGAGACAATGGAGGACCTTGAAGTGGACACCGATGTTGAGGATGATGGAGTAGAGTGTGACTATGACTTGGAGGATGATGATGATGACGGGGAGGATATTCCGGGTGGCCATGCGTACCGTTTGGAGTCGGACGAGGAAGGGGATGATAATCAGTAGTACTATAGAGTCGGGGGCCTAGGTTTAGGACTATCTAGTAGCTTTTCCTTCTTTCGCTGAAACTTTGTTTGAAGTTGGGCCGGAGGCCATCACTTGGGTGGTTCGGGAAGTGGTGGCTTGGGGGGGTAGTTTAACCATGCTTTTGGAGGCCACCACACTTTTTGTGTCCCTTTATTTTGTTAACGACGGTCGTTATTGCTTTAACAAGTCCCTGTTGATTTCCCGAACTCTTTTAACTCCTATGTAATGCATGGTTAATATTAATGTTGTTCATGTTACGAATTTCTTAGTTCAATTACTTGTCGATAATTAGGTTAATTTCCTTGAAGCGCTGTTTTGAATAGCTTTCATAACTTTTTGTTCATGTTATTGCAATACTCGCTAGCGCTATTTTGTGGGATGGATGTGTGCTTCGTTCTATAAATCTCATTTTCGAGTACTCTTCTGGAATTGGAACTCTTGGTAGAATTTGAAATTGGAACTTATTTACTTTTGTGGAATGAAGTAGCATAACTTGTTCACGGCATGTATGTGCGTGGGGTGCATAATTCTGGGATTGACTGACGGCACGTGTCCTTGCCTACTTTTTGTCTGTTGAGCATAAGTGTGGTATCCATTGATTCGCGAAGATTGCATTAGTCACTTAAAGTTAGAAAAGCAAGCCAAAACACTAGAACCTGTTGTAGCAAAACCCTTGTACAGGTTCTAGCTGGACAGAATGTCAAAAACCATTGTAGAACCTGTTCAAGCAAAACCCTTGTACAGGTTCTAGCTGAACAGAATGTCAAAAACCATTCTAGAACCTGTTCAAGCAAAACCCTGGTACAGGTTCTAGCTGAACAGAATGTCAAAAACCATTCCAGAATCGGTTCAAGCATTTCCTTAGTACAGGTTCTGGCATCAAATTTCTGGATATTTGGAGCCCGATCAAGACCAAATTGAGTGCATTTGGTCCGTGTGGAAATGAACCCCGGTGTTGCCAGGTTACTATGATTCCGACGACTAAGCCCTACGGTTAGGGCGACCCTATTGTGGACAAAGTTAAGAGTCAAGCAGTTCCTCAACATCCACATGAAATAAAGAGTAATTCATACAAGTTCCCCAATTTTAGTTTAACAACTATTGAATTGTTAAGAGCGAGTATTACAAGTGTTTGTAAGAGAGAGAGAGAGAGAGAGAGAGAGAGCGATAGATAAATGGAAGCCCATGGAATGCGAGCATAATTCAACCCGGGATAGCAGATTTGCATGTACTACGGTTGTGGCCTGGCTCGCGACAACGACCACAGAAGACTGTGCCCTTCTCTTGTGTCTGCGACTCAATCCTCCTCTTCTTTGGCCTTCCAGCTTGTCTTTTGGTCGATGGAGGATTTAAGACAAGATCCGTACAACAGTCACCTTGAACAGTAGTATAGTTGCTCTCGTGGGATGGGCCAAGTGATGATAGTGGAGGCATGTCATGCAATGGCATTGGGGACATTGTATTATCATATATGACCTATTGCATTTCCTTTCTTAGAAATGGGTCCACCATGTCATAAATAGAGAAACCGGAGTTTTCAATTGCATGACAAGCATGGGCACAAGGGACTCCAGACATCTTCCAAGCGAGACAACTACAAGTGCGCGGTATCAGCTTAACTGCAAACATTTTCCTCACAGTATTGTATACAATGAATTCAGTCGGTGAGGTAGGCCGATGCATGTATTTGCGGGCAACAAATTGGTTTTTTTTAATATCTTCCTCAATTTTGTCACCAACCGGTAATTTCCAAGACTCAATTGCGACACGCTTGCGTAGTAGCATGTCGGTCACTTTGAGTACATGCCCAGTCATAAATTGGATGATGTCCAAATCCCTCAATGGCATAATCCAATTGTTGAAACACTCGGCCAGATTTGTATACATCGTGTCCCACCGCTGAAAAGGGAAATAAGCATTAGACCAATGCATTGGATTGTTATCTTCCACCCACTTGCCTAGGTGTTCATTCATTGCATACAACCTTCGCAAATGAAATTTGAAAATTTCGTCCGTCCTAGCATATGTAAGGTCATTAACCAACTTAAGAGCAGCTTTCCGTCTATCAGCTTTCAACCCCTTCGAGCTAGCAAACGTACTAAAGTTTTCCCTCAGGTGACGGAGACACCATGCATTGCACTCCCCCCCAAAAACCTTTATGATACCGTTTAGCAAAGAATGATTGCGATCGGTGACTAGCACAACTTGACGCCCTTGAAGAACTTCTTTAAGATTAACCAAGAACCACAGCCAGTCGTCATCATTCTCACTCGACACAATGGCATATGCTAATGGGTACAATCCATCATTCGCATCATGTGCACTTGCGGAGAGACAATGACCCCTATAGTATCCGATCAAGAAACAAGCATCCAATTTTAGAATTGGCCCACAACCTTTGTGGAAACCAGCTATAGAGGGACCATAGGAAACAAATAGTTGCTTGAACTTGCCTTCGTCTGTGGACATCCATATTGCCCGAGTGTCAGGTATGGATTCTACGAGCCGTCGACAAAGCCATGGGACTAGATGGAAAGAAGAGGAAGGAGGACCATTAATGAATTCCTTGGCCCGCTCTTTAGCCCTCCATCCTTGTTTGTAGGTCAAACGACACTGGAAGGCATGCTCAAAATCATTGCAAATATCTCTCGGTTGGAATTCTGATTTGTCCAAAATTGCATTCTTGAAAAGCAACCCAACTTGTTTACTACGAATTGTCGCCTTATAAGTACTCGCATCAGACGCATTGTGTGCATGCTCCTTGTTTAGGGATATGACACGAACCAACTCAGTGCCCTCACATCTTGCTGTTAACTTCCAAGGACATCCATTAACATCACATACTACACGGTAGTAAGTTCTACTATTATTCAAGAACTTGAAGGAGAACTTGTTCACTGCAGCAAATACTATGATTGCTTGTTTGAAGAGGTCGGGTGAATCAAATAGTTGTCCCTTCCCAGTCAAGATGTCCATGGTATTTTCGGACAAGTATGGCACCAAGCCCATCTCTTGGCTACAACGGTTGGTCACCTGAGTTCCCTGCGCAACATGAGCAATATTATATACTATAATGCAAGATATGGGGTTTAAAGTTGCATTAAATTACAAAAAAAGTCACATACAAGTGACAATGTGATGTGGCTTTGGTTTTTATTAAGCTCAGCTACTAGCACGTGAACTTCATATAAGGAGCAAAACACTGCCATTTAAATGAGCAATAATAATATTCTCAATCTTTTGGGTTTATGACAGAGAATGCAACTGAACTTCATACAAGGAGTAACACCACCTTCCATTCTGAATCTTCTGGGTTTATTTTTAGTTCAAAAAAATTGTAAATTATAAGACACTCGAAACCAATTACGTCAACAAAGACTGTGTATGGGGAGTTATAGATGCCTTAAACGAACATTACTCTTGTTGAACACATGTTTGTATTCCCTAGTATTATAGCAGTAATGCATTTGACGATGAGAATGACAAGTCATAGAATGTGGTGTTCGTTACCTGCGTAGAAGGTGCAGTTGTTCCTCCATGAGAGGTACTGGGTACTATTAATCCTCCATGAGAGCTATTAGATCCTATTAATCCTCCGTGAGAGGTAAAGTTGTCGGTTACAATTGATTCCCTACGAACCAAATTAAGTGCATTAGGGATAAAAAAATAACATAACATGTGAGGAACTGAACAACTTCTTAAAAATTATTTGTAATACCTGGTCGAAGGGTAAAACACAGGGAGAGTTTCATTACTCTGACCTTTCTCTTCCACGAATACGTCAACATCATCTTCGTTCAACTGGAAAAACATTGTCCCTCTTTATGTTATAGTAAAGCATTTTACCCTCGACATTAATCTTGAGGGCACCGCAAACCTTCTGACATATCTCATTAAATGGAGTGGATTCTTTAACATAAACCGCAGCACACATGCCACCATTGTACAAAAATGTGCCATTGGGGTTTACAATCCGTTGACCACCCCAATAGCAAAAACATGTCAAAGTTTTGTTCACAACAGTAGCCATACCTAACATGGTAACAAACAACCATTAGCATTTCATTAATATAAAGGAATAAAGCTTGATATTAGCATAGATGGATACCTTAGCATTTGATTAAATTCAATATCCACATGAATGAATACAATTCATCTACTTGTCAAACAAAAAAAATAATATAAACCTACAATAAGCATAATGAATGAATCAAATTTAAAAACACTAAAACAAACCAAGTACATTTGCAAATACAAAATTAACATTCACGACATTGTCTTTCCTAATAGTCCTACCAAATACATCCACTTGGTATTACAACCTTCCTTACAGTGCCCAAATATCATTACATACATTTAAGGGGTATTTGGTTAATCAAAACATAGGTTAATGCTACCATTGTGCCATTGACTAAGGAATTGGGATTTTAACTACTGCACTCAACGAGGTAGCATGAATTGCAAATCCTGCCGCGGTGCCATCGTTTTCTTGTTTCCAAAAGCCATGCAACCAACGACTACCACCACCAAAACAAGAAATGACTTCAACCAATATTTTCTTTCCATTGCCCGTGCCTCCTTAATCTTCCGCTCATACATCTAAGTCATTTTGTGAAATTGTTTCTCATAGTTGTCAAAGTTCGTTGCCTTATCTTCTACCAACTTGGCATTGTCCTTCAAAAGCTTAATCTCATGTTCCAGACTCGCTATCTTATCTCTTTGTCGGAGAATGATGAACTTCCCACGCTTGCATATGGGATCGTCAAACCATTCAAAATATTTGCATCGCGCTGGGTCCTACAATAATATGACAAGTGTATGCTAAGCGCTCTATTTTTTTATCCGTCCGGCCACAATAAAAATTGAACATATACTTACTGGATATTTTGGACACGCAAAAAACCTCCTACCGGGGTTGTCATCTGTTCCAGAGGTCAACAAAGAAGCTTGAACACCACAACAACAACTGCGACACACCTTATTACTACCACCCGAACTGATTGAACTCGACGACATGTCCTTCAACAACTTTTGAAGTTAGTAAACCCAAACATATATGATGCAATATTAACAATTTTGGGGTTCACATTCACCTTCACTGGAATTTTCAAAAACTTCCCTATTACTCATGGATTACACCTTGTTAGACTGCTGATTATGGAAGGGCACGTGACTTATCAAACCCAATGACAATGCAAGACCCTAGCTTAGAAACTAAATTTTTGATACCCTCATTGAATTATGACAGTTGAATAATACCTACATGAATACATTTGAGAAAAAATAAATAAATTTAGGAGTATACGCCTAAACAATTATTGCTCTTGCCATTGATTGTCCAACTAGGCATTGATGATATATGCCTAAACAATTTAGGAGTATATGCCTAAACAAGTAGGCATTGATTTTTTGTTTCCCTCTCAAACAACCGGGCATCAAAGCCGGCTTATGAGCATACATGCTCATCCAGACTCTGGGACCCTAATTTATCAACATAACACACATCCATTGCCCCAAGCAACAACAAGTGTTTTTTGCTAACGTGGCCATCGAACCTGCAAGCTTGGGAAATAAACCCTTAAGACCAAGAATGGTATTTTGTGCTAAAAAGCCATTGCCCAAATTGATTTTTGACCTCCTACATATGTAACAAAAGCCAAAAAATAGCAATGTTGTAGCACCGGTTCAATTTTATTTGGGCACAGTCTCAAATCAGGCCATTGAATTTAAACTCATCTCATTTTTCAAAGTTAATCAAATGGCTTTGTTGAAGTGGGAAATGACAATAGGCGTCACCAAATTTGGCACAAAGATGGCATTTTAAATATTTTGGCAACAATAAATGGCTATGGGAGGACATGGATTTTGCCACAAAAAAGAAGAAGAAGAAGAAGAAGCCGCAAAATTTTGGCTATGGCAGGGAAATTAGCAATGGACTGGACTTGTTGGCTCTTGCTGCCAAACTCCCACTCGACCTACCCCTTGGGGTTAACTTGAACAGGCTGTGGAATGAAACGAACAAGAAAACGGAATACACTTCACTTAAAAAAATACATTTCTTTTCACTCCCCACAAATGCCTCCATGAATCACAAATCCAGACTCAGCTGAAGAGTGACAACCACTATTAAACAGCACAACCCAGAAATTCACATACATTAACCGAATTCAACCATTTTTCTTAATCCAACTACTGACGTAAGGTTTCTTTGAAATCAAGAATCGTGCTACCAGAGCAAAACCCAAGATTTTGTAATCAAGTCACCGAAATGATCCATTTCCCTACGTTTTCCAATAGCAGACAAATTAAACAACAATTTACCACTGCTTTCAAAACTAAAACTTCAAAAGAATAACTTACAACCGATGCTACAGATTGACAAGCTCTGAGGGAGGAGGGAGAGAGAGACAGAGAGAGAGACAAGCTCTGCAATTTGTTGTGTTTGGTTCAACTTGCACCTCTTGATTTCATTGATCAATCTAGGATTTCTTCTTCCCCATTGTTTCCCCCATTTCCGTCGATGAGAGAGAGAGAGAGAGAAGGTTGGGATTTCGGTTTTAGGGTTTTTAACGGATTCACAGAGAAGGGGAGAGAGGGAGAACGATATATGGGGAGGTTTTTTTAAATAATTACGGTTTACACCCTTGAGGGGCAATGTCGTCCTTCTATCTTATGGTTCTACTTCTGTGGACTTATTCTTCTCCTTCTCACACATCTGATGATTTCCAAGAAGTGTGTCATGAGATTGAGATTTTTTACCCCATTTCCCACTGAACAGTCATTTCCCCTACATTGTGTATATTCTGTAGAGACCTGTGATTTTAAAAATAAATGATATTTTTAAAACAAAGTTGGGGAATTGTGAGCAATCTATTCTATCTATCTATCTAATATATAAAGGGAGAGCACAAATTGGTGTTGTATCATTGTGTCAAATTTCTTTTTCCAGTATTACCCAAAATGGAAACACTTAATCCCCTCCTCTTACCCTTAACTTCTCATAACCGAAAGGCTAAAAATGATAGCTAAAAAAAAAAAAAAAACCCCACACTCCACGAAGAATAATTGTTCCCCATTCACAAATCAATTTTCCATCTCTACCACTATGCATGAGAAAAGGCCAACAAATTGCTCTACAAATTCTAATGTCCATATGTTGCTTCAACAATTGGCATTTTGTTTTGATTAAAAAAAGGTACATTCTATATCTCTAAAGTTTTTGGTCTTTAGATTTATTTATTTATTTATTGTGCGTTTTCTTCTTCTCCTACTCATTCCTTTTTCTTCATTTATTGCAGTGCTCCTATTTTAGTTGTAGGAGTTGAAAAGCATTAGGAAAAAAACTGGCAGAGTTTACGGTAAACTATATTTTTACAGATTGTACATGCTGTTTTTAGAGGACATTATGCTCATAACATCATTTTTCACACTATCTAACTCCTGTGTACTTTTCTATCAAATTTAAGTAATATCGATCAAAATATTGTGTAGTCCAAATGTACAGCAGGAAAATATTTCAAAGTTCTCAAAAATTATTGGACCAAGGGAAAAAAATATCAAGACTCCCTATCGTTTCCTATGTGTCCGATTAAGATTTGCAAAATTTATACCTCTGCTGTCACGTAGCCAAGTTGACTAGGTGGTTCATGCGGAAATCAAGTACAATTATGAAGGTCATAACACATTGCTAAAGTTGAGAGAAAGAAGAACAAAAAAAAGTTTAAAAACGGGCTTGCATGGGCATGAAATTTGGGTGGTACGAGCATGGTTGTACGCAACGGGATCAATTGTAACTTGATGGCAATATTAATTTTAATAAAAATTAAAAAATGGGTGTAGACACCCCGATTTTGAACCCGGGATGCACTTGAGTATTCCCAATGATGAAATGGACCAATCATGGCTACCCGAAACTTGTGAAGATGGCTTGAATCTGATCAAAATCAACCAAACATCACCAAATAACCTAAACCAACTCAAGAATTGTTGAACCAAGTTAAACCGGTAGTCTGCCACCAAGAGCCTTGAGCGCTCAAGCCTTAGGCTTTGGGCCAACTCAACTGATCGAGAATCTGCAGAGTATCTCATCATGAGATTTCATGCGGAGTGGAGCGTCTAACCACCTCTATACGTATTTTACATGTATAATACCCTCCACTACACCTAAACTACACCTAAACTACAAACCCACTTCCTCTCTCTCTCCTGCCTTCCCTCCACTCACTCTATATAAACCCTCCACTATCTCCTTTTGAGGGGTTCACCATTTTCTGCTCTACAGCTTCTAATTCACTCAGTAATCGTCCTCCCTCTCTCTCTCTACAAACCCACTCTCCTCCCACAGAAAATCATCTGTAAAACCATCTGTAAACACCAAATTCATCCAGTGTTCAACAATCAACCTCATACTCTACACAATTCAGTCCATAAACTGACCAATTTCTCAACAATCTTTCATTTCCAAACCTACAATCCAGTTCAAGCTTCCAATCAAGTATAAAAGGTAGTTAAACAAGTGATTGTTGCTGTTTTGGTTCATCTGAGGGTGACCAGTGTGTTCAATCAAGTTCTTTATACTTGAATTGAACTCACAAAGGTCTAAAAGTTGTTCAAAAATATTGTCAAAATCTGCAGGTGAAATTGGGCTTGAGCGCTCAAGTCTATAGCCTTGAGCGCTCAAACTTAATTCTGTACAGTTTTTTGTTTTGTCAATTTTTGAGTCTTCTGTTAGCCTTGATTGTCTTTTAATAGTTATCTGAGCTCTTTTGGTTCTCAAAAAATTCATGTTTTTACTTCAAAACCATTTGCAT
Source organism: Vaccinium macrocarpon (assembly GCA_022606695.1). NCBI lineage: Eukaryota > Viridiplantae > Streptophyta > Magnoliopsida > Ericales > Ericaceae > Vaccinium > Vaccinium macrocarpon. The sequence goes on along the minus strand of CM040170.1, from coordinate 22,678,970 downwards.
GAGCTAAAATTAGCTATTTTATGACAATCAAGTTCCAAAGTCTTTGAAAATCTTGTGTATGGGCATAAAAGCGATTGTCTTTGGTACCTCATGCACCTTCATACTATGCACTTATGGCCCTGAGAATCATCCAGAATCCTTTTTATTAATGAAAACCAGAAAATCACTTAGAGCCTTGAGCGCTCAAAGCCACTCACCTTGAGCGCTCAAGCTGTTCTTGAGCAGATAGTTGGTTCTTGGATATTTTGATGATGGATCATGGTTTATTCCATTTTGGGTGTGTGTGTGGTTTCATTGTTGTGATTACAGTCTGGATTCCTTCTTTTCGAAGTATTTTCTTTGCTAAAATTTTGTGATTTTCTTCTTTTATCATTATTTATGAGATCAATTTGTTTATTATCATCTGATTTTCCATGAAAAACACTCTGTTAATGTTTGATCTTACAAATAATGACTAAAGAAGTGATGGAAAAGCTAAAAATCACAGAAGCTAGAAATGGACTTGAGCGCTCAAGCCATGATCTTTGAGCGCTCAAGCCGATTCTGAGAGGTTAAGCGTAAGGGGCATCCTTTGTTGGCCTTTCAACCCCTATGTTGGAATCCAGATTGTAAACCAGTTTATTAAGCTTCAAGCTAGTGATTCTTTGAATTATTTGCCCAATTTTTGTTGTTGTTCATCTTTGTAAATATTTGTTGTAATAATTCTTTATTGTTATCATCCCCATGTAAATCACGAGCACAAGCATCCACATTAAATTTGCATATTTGTATTTTCTTATTGTTAATGTGATTCCCATCCCCAATTCCCCATTTTTGTGATTAAATTGAATTTCAAAACATTTTCAAAATCCCATGAAATATTGAGTAGAGACCGGTTCATGGACCGGGCGAGAGGGGTGCCGTAAAACCCTTCCCCTCTCGTAACCAAACCTCCGAATCTGAGAAATCTTTGGTTCCGCCATGATCAGTGAAATCTTTTTCAAATGGGCAAACGAGTCATATTTTATTGGTTTCTCGGGTTCGGACCTCAAATCCGGGTGGCGACTCTAACAAACACAATCTTTTTCATACGCGACACAATCTCCGTGGGCCGTCCACAATGGGTTTCGCATGGGCATGAAATTTGGGTTTTACGAGTGTGGTAGTACGCAACGGGATCAATTGTAACTTGACGGCCATTGCCATCAAAAGATATTAATTTTTGCTCTACAAAAGGACCTTTTCGTGTGTTCAACACTGGGATCAAGTTGTAGTGGCTATTGAGGTTTGCAACACAGGACTCCAATTTAATGTTAGTTTAATTCAAGAAAGAGTTTTGTGTATTTTATAACATTAACCGACACTATTATATCATTCGTCTATATTCTGATTATAATTTGTTGTCATACAAGAATGCGAGATAGAAAAATAGTTTTTCATTTTCAAATAATTGTGGAGATGAGAATGCTACAATGGATTGATGAAACAAGAACAAAAAATCAAGTAATTATTTCTTGGTGTGCTTATTCTTTCATCTAACACATCAAGATCATGGTATTCTTTATCAAACTTAAAACATCATCTTCGCAATCTATAAAATAATAAAGTTAGGCCTTTACTGCAAAATGGATATTTCTCCATTAGAGCTAACATAATTGACTTACAAAATCTAATTGAAGAGTAGTTGGGTATTAGATCGTGGGAAAAGTGGCGGCGGCGATAGTGGTCATGGTAATGTATGATTTGATTACGAGCAACCTATCATAACGCAGTGCATATATAATGTGGAAAATGATGATATGTGATTTACAATATATTTAGATCTACTCTTATTTAGTTTTGAAAAAAATAGTGTGATCCATACATGATCAAAAAATAAAGTAGTAGCTTTTGTGCATATTCTTTTTGGTCAAAGTTTGATTTGCACACTCATCGCATGTGCCCTAGCCTCTAGTTGTTTAAAATGTTAGATTGGGGGTTGTTATGTGAAACAGATTGGATTTGGGCCTTTTAACAACACACATGTAACAAGAAGGGTGTGTAGTGTATTTATTTAAAATTTGGATATAAATAGGAGAGAGGAGAGATAAAATTTCACTTCCACTCCCCCTCTTATGGCCGGCCATATCTCTCTCTTTTCCTCCATTTTTTCTTCAACGTTCTTCACAAATTCTCCACAAAAACATCAAAACATCATGATCCATGCATAGATCCTTCAGCCATTGATCTTTAGAGCTTGAATCCTTCTTGCATTTGTCTTGGGATCAATCGGTGGATTCTAGAGTTTGAAGGCTAGGGCTTGGTTCTACACTTGGTTTGAAGCTTGATCTTGAGGTATGGACTTCTTAATCTCCTATTTCTACTTGTTGTGGGTTGAATGTTGCTTAAATTTCATGATTTCCTTTGTATCTCTTGATTTCTTTGAAAAACTCGTTTGGTTTAAGACTTGGATCTTGTGTGAACTCCTTGCCTAATTGATGATTTTACCGTTTTACATGTAGAATTTCTGCTTGAGCAGTTTTGACAGTTTGTATCCCCTGTTTTGTTTTGGTCCGGGCTCCTTCCTTGGTTCTTGTTTGGTCCTCGAATGCGTAAGTCACTTTTAGATCGTGGTGTACTATTCTGGAAACACTTAAACACTTAAGTGACATTGTGTGGGTGAGCGTAATACTCTTGATTGATTGTAGTTGATTTTATGGGAACAAAATAAATGACACAAACCGTAGAGATGTTCTTATGTTGGATAATGGATACGTGACACCATTTGAGTGTAACTTGGGACGTGTGTTATGCAATGATACGTAAGCGAGTTTGATGACTTTAATTGAAAATGGGTAATTGAAATGATGGACACGGAGTCACTTGATGCCCAGTAAGATACTATGGCCATCCAATAGATGTGTCACTAGGAGTACGCCTTGGCCAAATGGAAGAATACACGGGGTCTAGTGATGTCAGGATGGATACTAGGACCACTTCTAAGTAAGTCGCTAGGAACTTTTAGAACTTAAAATAACAATTGATTGATTTCGTGAGGAACTTGGTGTGTTTGACACAAATGAGAAGTTTGGTATGTATTGGGTATAATGAATTGGTAGTAAAGAAATCTAGTGACTTGGTTAGGTATATTCCATCTTATTGGGTACTCATAAGTCTTGACTATGGTTAAGTATTATCCTTATTCATTTCTGTCTTGCACATTCATCGCAATGCAATTAGCACATTCATCGCAATGCAATTAGTAATAAGTAGATGAAATTTTCCAACTAGGTTAGTGAGCTCAGCCTATCATTTTTAGGTGCCCCTGCATTGAGCATGATATGATTGCGTGAAGTGCTTGTATATGGATTTGGAAAAGCATATATGGAGAGTTATCTATGTATCTCATGAACCTATTTTAAGAGATATTTATGTAACTTAAACATTGTAAAAACTTGTGTTTTTTAAAAAAAAAATTGGATATAAAGTTTGGGAAATGTGAGGATTTGTCTAAAATGTTTAAGTGTTAGATTAGTTAGTGATATGAGTGAGCTGGGACCCAATTACATTACACAAGCCACTATAGAGACTTAGGGTGTAATTCTTTTGAATTATATGTGAGTGAGTGAGTGTGTGTGTGTGTGGTGGATGAGAGGAGAGAAAGCAAATTCCCTCCCCTCCTCATCAGCCGACTCTCTCTCTCTCTCTCCCTTTTCTCTTTTCCCTTTTCCATTTTCTTCAACCTCCCTCTAAATTACACTCTAAAATCTCATTTTCTTTAAGATCCTTGCTCAAATTGGACTCCTACACATGTTTGGAAGCTCGGGTGTTGTTCGTATCACTCTAAAAGGTGGAGATTCAGTTGGAGCATTAGGAAAGCCAGGGTTTTGCTCATCCTTTTATCAAAAGCTTCTACACTTTGAGGCAGGAAGATTTCTACCATTATTGAGTGTTTTGAGTGTTGGTTGTGTGTGTTGTATCTACATTCAATCAATACCCTTTGATTTGTTTAAAATCCTATGAAAAACCCATATCCTAGACTCATTGGGTTGTTAGAGCTTGATCTCCTACACATTATTATTATGCTACTTCTTTATAGCTCGTGGTGTTGATATTTGACCATCGAATAGCTTGGTTTGGAACCCATTGGAATACCCTTGATAATTTGTCAAAAATCGGCTCGTAATGACCTCTGGATTGATCCACTTTTAAGGTGGATTGATCCAAACGCCTTCTGTTCAGTTTTGGTTAAAATTGGATCGATCCACTTTTGAGATGGATAGATCCAAAAAACTTGTGTTTAGCTTTATACCAAAGCGGATCGATCCACTTTTAGAGGTGGATCAATCCAAACCCCCTTAACTACCAAAAAATTTGTTTTCCTTGGTTTCAACCGCTTGTTCGAGTGAGTACTTAACATATCTGTTCCCTCTACCCCAAAACTTGTTGAAGGGCTTATTCCTAGCCTATCTTTATGTGGTTAGTGACTTCGTTGATTTTCAATGCGACACATACACCATTGTACACTAGACACGCGTGACTTAGTTGAAATTGATGAAATGTGTGAACTTGAAAGATGATCTGAGATGTGAGTAATACGATGACGCCATTGTGAAACTAACGAACAAGGAATGACAATTTGAAATAATGTATACGAGGTCAAAAGATAGTCTAGAATGATACTAGGGCCATCCTATGAGCATGTCGCTTGGAATATGCCTTCGCCAAGTGGAAGATTATATGGAGTTGAAAGATAGCCCGAAATGATACTAGGATAGTCCTATGGACGCATCGCTAAAAAATTCTAGATATTTAACTTGAATGAATTAATGACACGGTAAATTGAATGAGTTGGACACATATGAGAGACAGGATATGTGTCGGGTACATATTGGACGCACTTGAGCGATAGCAAAGGAACTAAGGATTTATATACTTGTGTTTAATTCATTGGGCTCCCGTAAAATCATTAGCATCATTGTGTAGCTTTCATTCACATTTTTCATCTCGCATATGCATTTCATTGCATTAGTTTCGGTAGAGTTTTCTCTACTGGGCTAGTTAGCTCACCCTAATAATTTTAGGTACCCAACACAACGCATGACATGGATTGCGTGGATTGATTGCATACATCTTTTGAAAGCTTAAAGAGGAGGTATACCATCATCTCGGGCATATAATTTTTGAAAAGATGATTTTGTGACTTGATTTACATCTCATCTTTTGACATTGGATTGTAATAACATTGAAAATTTATATCCCAGCTTATTAAGGTACTTTTAAGGAGCCTCAACAACTCTTTCTCATTGCACTTCTATGTGCCGCGTATTTTGCTTTACAAGGTATTTTAAGTTGTCTCAATAGCTTTTTCTAGCTGCATTTCGAGGTACCACGTAATTTACTTATCAAGGCATTTATTGGTACTCCCAAAGGCTTTTAAGGAGCCTCAATAACTCTCTCACTGCACTCCTAGGTGCCGTATATTTTGCTTTACTAGGCATTTTAAGGTGCATCAATAGTTTTTTTTAACTGTACTTTGAGGTGCCGTGTAATTTACTTCTCAAGGCACTCATTGGTGCTGCCAAAAGATTTATGGAATTCATTTTTCTTTCACTGTTAAAGCATTTTAAAGTGCCCCATAAATGATTATTAGTTGAGCTCAAGAAGACAGCTTTTATGACACTTTTTGAGTGTCTTAAGAAGTGTACAATTTTTTCCCTTTTATAATACGTGATTATCCAATAACAATGTACAACCTTAATTACACTTTGTATCTCATCAATATCCAAGACAACATAAGTCATTGTCATTAACGTCAATAAAAATAACTAGTCAACAAACTTTTCACAGAAATTCACTACAAACATGAAACAAAAATAAGTATCCAACAAAACTCTAGAATAATACCATGAATGATGCCATGGTATAAAAAACCGACTAGTCAACTAGTGAAAACAAAGACAAAAACCATAAATTCAGCATCCATGTGATATGACCATATCTACAAAGCACCTTCCAAGTGATCTCATTCATTTAGTAAAGCAACCATCATCATTTTTCTCTACCTGATCAAATAAAATCGGATATTTAGGTTCAAATCATATTATTTTTACAATAAAGAGGATATATAGACAATATGGGGCATTAAATGTATCAAAGAAATAAGCCATGCTATTGGTGTCCCAATGGCATCGCCAACGGTCTTAAGGCCTCCGTAAGGCCTCATCAAATGCTCATTCAATTTGATTGGAAGTTGAACTTCAATCTCACACCAGTTAGCTCCGAGTTCTTCTCCATCCAACTCTTTAAATGGATCCAAACTCCAGACACTAGAAGAATGTTATTAGGCATGAAATCAATATAAATAAGGCGATAATCATGCATGACTACAAATTTATGAAATAAAACCAAACATCATCACCTATGCAACACAATTCGATAAATACACACACGCACACACAAACAAAGAACATCAAGTCTAAGTTTAATAACCTAGTAAATAGCAATAACCTTTTTTACCAGTACATGATTTTGGATTACTTGTGTAGGTGAAAGAAAGGACTTCAAATTACAACACATATAAAGTCGGATCCCATGTGATGCAATATGGGAGTAAGAGCATCAAAGGTGAAAGGGTTAATTTCTATCAAGGTTTCTATCCTGCCACTAAGAACATTCCAGCAAACAAAATTACTTAGATACACATATGGATGTCATTAACCATAGGAATTCAGATCTTCTATTCTTGTGGCAAAGGGTGAGCATCGTCTTTTTTTATCATTTTTCTATCGACATGCCAAATTCAATTCAAAGTCATTCGAAAAATTGAATAGCCAAACTAACTGTTAGCAATGCTTAAATTCCTCTGCTTATTATTGTCCTTTTTTTCCCTTCTAAAAAGGTAGTTTTGAATTTGCTTTTGTTTTAGAAATTGGAAGTTGTTTCTTCTAGTCTTGCTCTCTAAATCTATTGTTATATATTGCAGTACAAAAGAGATAATGAAGGATCAAAAAATAAGAAAACTCTTCTCAAGGAGATCACGGAAATAATGATTCATCAAAATCACTTAGATGGTAGCATAGAAATTATTTGAGTATAAATATCATTCTCCTAAATCAACATGTAATAGTCATTGCATATGTAGAAAATTCAATACCCAAAGTCAGATAATGAAACTCTAAAATTCTGACTTGAACCATAAAAACTATAAATATAATGAAAATAGATACCTTAACATGCCCTCGTTGGGAAGTAGATGTTGAGGAACCCACATGTTGTTGTTGGTTTGGAGATGTGATTGGAATGTTTGAGGCATTAACCCCATTTGCAGCACTCTTCGAAAACAAGGGCATTAACTCTTCCAATTTTTCATTTGTTTTATCTATTTCTGTCTTCCACTCCATTGACTGCTTATAAGATGTGCCATTGCTGGGCACTTCACTCCAAACATTAGATGGACAAACCCTTAACCCATACATGCGCACACTGCCATATTTCTCTTTGCCCATAACTTTGGCGAATACATCATTTGGGCTAGTAGAATCGAGTTCACCCTCAAGAACTTGGTTGGATAGCTCACACAGTTCTTCTTGAAACTCAATAATGTATGTTATTTTTGAAATCCAATAAAGAAAGTATATGTAGGAAAAAAGTTTTTGAAACTCACTATTTTTTTCCCAACTCCTCATTTGAGATGTTGCCATTCTCTGTGAAGCAAGTAAGGAACATATGCCCACGCGATGGATCATGGCTGAGCTTTTTTTCCAGTGATCATAAAAAAAGTTTCATCTCATACTGCTTATAAAGTTTTGATTCTAGAAGAATTAAAATAGTCTACCAATATAAAATTACCTCAGTATTTCTTACTACGACTAGCGGAGTTTTTCCCTTCTTATAAATGATAGTTTGGTCTACTCGACTAGACTTATTTTTATCACTGATTTTCTGAAACGAAAAAAAAGTATTCATGAAGTAAGGAAATCTCAAGGTTACTTAAAGTGGTAAAGATCGAAGGTCTCGTACCTTTCCATCTCCAAGCCAATACTTAACAAGTTCGTTCCATTGATCTGCTTGCACTCGATCTAGAGGACTATGTATTTTCTCCTCAATAGATAGGTCAGGATCAAAGTTTGTGCGCTTCACTGTTGCCTACCATCTCGTGACCAAGAGAGATATCAAACTTCTACTGAAAATCCACAATATTTGTAAGATCATATTTAGCAAGCTCCTAAGTCCAAAATTTGGAGGATGTATTGTGATCTAATGTCACAGCATGAGTGATGGCTTTCCACATACAAAGACATATTTCACCATATATGCTTGCAAATAAATGACACTATGATAATCAAACTTACCATTAACAATACCAATATATCATTCTTGTGAACCACAAGCATCTTATGCCAACTTATATAGTGGAGAGGCGCATACTTCCCATTTCTTGCTAGAGTTCCTAAGAAGTGGTTGAAAGTGCTATGGTTGAATATCGGTTGTCCTTTGTCGTTAAATAAAACTTTTATGCGGTCATCATCGCGCTGGCCCTAAACTTTGTACATAAAAGTGGGACCTCATGCCTTACTACGCTTTTTCTTGCTAGCTACAATTTCTTTTGTTCCAGTTTCTGATAGATGGAAAGATAGTGATTTAGCACACTTGATCAACTAAAAAAGAAAGACAAGACACATTTCATTTACCTAGTTCATTGAGGGGATGAAAAATGGTCACATTATCCATACTTCCTTGGAGTGGTTGATTGGAATTAGGTTGTGCATGGACACGTCCAGCATTGCGAGTCGTTGGAGCCATGTCCTAAAAGGTTGTTACCAGATAAAGCATAAAATTATTAGCATGTGTAACCATGACAGCTAAGATTATCTCCCAGTCAATAACAACTTGAGGAATTACTTCAAGCACTTGGAATGCAGGAAAATAAATTTTCAAGATAGTAGAAGAAGGCCCTTTTGAATAGTGTTGATGAGTTTTCTTATTATTGTCCAAATATGATATGTAAGTGAATCGGAGAGTATAAACTTTTGCACAAAACTCAGCTAGATTCTCTAACATTCCTCCTAAAAAAAAGCCACAATATCTACGCTAACTTTATCCACGTACAATGCCATTATACCTAAGCAACCCAACAAAAACCTACAAACAAGAAACAAAGAGAATGAATCCCCTTTCACTAAAAAATTCTACCCTTGAGTCATGATGAGTTTTTTTTCCTAGTTACCAAAGTGATTTACATTTATTAATTTTGAAAGATGGTAGAAAGCTCAAATATCTTTGGATCCAATTCCCCAATAATCACACTAATTTTGAATAAGAGTAATCTTGGAGTCCTATTACTGGATTTAGGCAAACGGAAATTTAGAATCTAATTTTACGTTTTATTATGACCATTACTCTATCTTTTACAGTTTCCTATGGGTGAAAAATACTTCATCAAGGTTCATATTTTAGTAATACTTAGTCTTTTACTTTTGCGATTTGAAGATATTTTTTCACTCCAATAAAATTTGTCCATAAATACAAGATCCAAACACTACATAAATTGTCTGGACGCAATGATCTAACTAATGAGTAATTATTTCATGGTCTTAGCCCTTGGGACATTGCCACGTGGTGTTCGGGCACACATGGCGGTGCCCTAAGACCATGGAATAATTGGTCCTAATTAACAACCTACCAAAGAGACTACAATTTCAATCAATAACCATTCCACTTTTAAGAACACTGCATTATTATAAGAGTCCATATTTTGAGATGTACCAGCACTAACTTTATGAAGTAATTTTTTGAGAAAGATTGGCATTCTCGAATGATTATCATACAATTATTCATTCAATACTCGGTAGATCCCTATATATTTAGGAATTTAGGTGGTGTAACTTGCAGTAAGAGAATCTCACCCAGAAACAACTTGCATCAATAGTCAGGAAAGAGATGAGAAGACGAATACTGTTCGAAAGTTACCTTGATATGCCACTTCGATTCTCACTGCAAATCAAGTGGAACAGAGACGAGAGGAGATAAGAGTGGGGTGGTTATTGGAATCATGGAGGACTCATAAAGAAATCGTTAATTGGTAGAAATTTTCAAAACTGCGAAAATTTTGAGCTTGAAAATTTCGATCACGAACGAAGAGTAACTTTTTGATGCACTTCCTAAAAAATGCCATATTACTTCGATACAAAATGGCACCATTTTATTAAGGAGTAGAACACAAGAGTAATTTTATAACAAGTATATCCAAAATAGAGAATTCAAAGGCAATTGCGGAGTCATTTTTAAGATGTTTGATCTTAACCATTAGGATTTCACCTCTTGCCAATTTCATTAGTTTCACCAAAATTGAAGATAATCGGATATGGGAGACTACATGATCGTAAGACATTTAATACGAGGACATTAAAGTCTTATAGTACATTGAAGCCCCGTATGAGGTCTTCTTTTTGGCGATCGAAATTGTCTATATGTAACACAACAATGATAAAAACATTTTGCACCAAGAATCAATTTAATCTGAAACGGTTAGGCGCTTAATCTGAAAGCAAGTGCCATTTATTACTAAGATTGTGTCCTGATGAAGAAGCTTTGTAAATCGAATCGAGCGAAAAATTTAAGAGAATGATTTTATTAACAAACACAACAAAATCGACGGTCTTGATCGTCATAATCATACCACAGTTGACTGAGTACTGTATATTCAAGTATAACACAAGAATTAGTTTACTGATAACCTATGTTGAACTTATAGAATTAAAAAGGCAATTGCATAGCCATTTCTCGCGATTGTTGATCCTAACCGTTACGACTTCAAGTCTTACCAATCCCATCTTTTTTACCAAAAAATTGGAGATAATCAGATATGAGACCACGTGATCGGAAGAAATGTAATTCGTACGATTGCATTGAAGGCTTATAGTATACCAGCTGAGCCCTTTTTGATGTCTTTTTTAGCGATCGAAAATGTCTATCTTTCTACTTAATTAATTTGAATTATATTGTTTGTACGGAGAATAAAGCTAATTGCGAATCGTTAGGCACTTTGTTTGACATAAAATATCACTTTCTTAATCAAATGGTGCCCTGATGATTGGGTTTTCTAAACCTAATCAAGCCAAAATTTTACGAGAATGATTTAAATGACAAGCACAAAAAAATGATTGGTCTTGGATGTTGTGATTGTGTTGCGGTTGTGTGACTCCTACATGTTCAACCACAACACAAGACTTAATTTATTGAGAAGAAGGTAGAAATTATAGAATTAAAAGGCAAGTGTGGAGTCAATTTTAATAAATGTTCCATTAGAACTGTTAAAATTTCACGTATTTTACCAATTCTATCATTTTCACCAAAATTGGGGATGATCGCAATTTGCATTTCGGGACATTAAAATCTTATAATACACACAATGGTCCATCTTTTACGTTATATGGGTTATTCTATTTGTACCGAGAATGAAGTCAATCGAGTTTCATTAGACATTAGATTAGAAGGAAAAAGTCTCTAGATTTTTGCGTTAAGTGTGGAGATGCCATATTAAGTGCTACAAGTGGGATTTGGAGACCCTATAGGGCAGGAGTGCATTACAGGGGTTGTAAGACACGTCCAGACCGTCCATCTTCGGAATCGATGGTCTAGATTTAAAAAAAAAAGTCTTTTATGGATGAGTTTTTCTTAATTTGAACCGTTCAAAGTACTTTTTGATGGTCTAGATGTACCCTACAATCCCGTAGTGCACCCCTTTCACTACAGGGTCCCCAATTCTCTACAAGTGCATTAAGAGGCTGCCAAAAATATCATCAAATGTTCAATATTTGGGATTAAATTAGGTTCAATCAAGTGCGGCTACAAAGAAAAGGAAGAGAAAAAAAATATAGCCACAGTTATCATGGCACTTGTGAGTTGTGACAGCCTTTTAAGATGTTCATTTTCTATAGGATGAAGTTCACTTCTAATGCCCATGCCTTTTAAATCTTGACGTGCTTTCAAATGATACTTTGATTTTCCATCGTAACTGAAAAATGTCACAAGCAAACTATCACAAATATTTTTTTCTATATGCGTCACGTCCAATTGCGTCGCAATAAATTATCATTCCAATATGGTAATTCGAAGAATATTCTGGGCTTCTTTTAGTTGAATGGTAACTCAGGATTATCCTTAACTAGCTTTCCAAATTTAAATGAAATTCCTTTAAACTCATCTAGTACCATAGACCTAGTTAAGCGACAAGGTGCCTTCCGACTTTCTTCCTTTCCATTAAATAATCTTTTATCCCGTTTAAACACATGACTATCCTCCAAAAGTCGCCGATGGTCCATGTGGATGTGCTTTCCAATATACATCAACCAAGAAGAGCACGTGTCTTTATGGCAGCAAGGACATGCAAGGCGCCCTTTATTACTCCACCCAAACAAATTTGCATATGCGGGAAAATCATTGAACGTCCACATTAATGCAGCATGCATCTTAAAATTTTAATTGGTTGAAGCATCATGTGTATCTACTCCGACCTCCCATAATTCTTTTAACTCCTCTATCAATGGTTGCAAATAAACATCAATGTTATTTCCAGGTGCTGAATGGCCGGGGATAAGCAACATGGACATGAAATATGGTTGTTTCATACACATCCAAGGTGACAAGTTGTATAACATCAATACGATAGGAAATGTGCTATGAGAATCATTCATCATCCCAAAATGATTAAATCCATCAAACACTAATACAAGTCTATCATTACGTGGATCTTTAGCAAATTCCTTATGTTGGAAGTCAAAAGTTTGCCAAGTAAGGGAATCGGTGGGATGACATATGAAACCATCTTTGGTGCGACCCTCATCATGCCACTTCATAAATGATGCAGTCTTTGAAGACATGAATAACATTTGTAGCCTTGGTACTAATGGAAAATGGCTTAAAACCTTTCTTGCGACCTTTTTCTTCTTTTTTGATGAGGTTGCTTATGATCTTTCATGATTGTCGATGGTTTTGTACCTCTATTTGTGACAAATGTGACATTCAGTGTCTCCACTATGCTCTTTCCAATACAACATGCAATCATTAGGGCAAACATGAATCTTTTTGTATGTCAGACCCAATCCCCCCAACAATTTTCTCGCTTCATAGTATGACTTAGGCAATTTCTCACTCTCTGGAAGTGCTATGTTGAACATTTCAAGTAGCTTGGTAAATGAGTCGTTAGTCCATTTCCTAAGGTACTTAAGGTGAAATAGTCGAACAAGAAATGAGTTTTGAAAACTCTTTACACTCAGGGTACAAAGGCTTTTCGGCGTCACTTAACAACTTATAAAAGGTTTCAATAGCTTTATTCGACATTGTTGCATTATTTGGTATGTCATCCATGCCAACATCTCTATTTGACATCCCAAATGTATCAGATAAGTAACTCTCGCATTTTATTATTCATGTCTGATGTACTACTTACATTAGTGGGAATTTGAGTAGTTGTAGTAGATGACAAAGCTTTCCCATGAGCTATCCATTTAGTGTAACTTTTAATAAATCTGTCACAAACTAGATGGTCTATGGCCTCAGATTGCGTCACCCACCTACCATTTATGCACTTTAGGCATGGACAAATAATTTTCCTATCGATACTTGCACTATGAAAGGCGAAATTCAAGAATTCATTTACTCAATTCAGATAATCACTGGTCAACCGAGATTGGTACATCCAACTTTTATCCATTAGGCTTGTTTGCAAAACCAATATCAGAGCTATATAAGAGCAATATGATGCAGGGTGTACTAATGAGAAGATTATCCCTATATTTGATGTTTTGTTGAAATTTTGACTCTAATGAAACTTTCATCAGATATACGTTAATTAAGTATATTTATTATGGGGTTTAATAGTATGTCTCCTAGCATTTAGACTATATATCTCACGTAATTAGATATCTTTTACATTTAGTTCACTTATACAAAAAGACCCTAAATCTATTCCAATAACAAAATCAAAAAACAAACCTACATATGTATGGAATATTTCGATCGATCACGTTTATATTATAGATTCACGGAGGAAATTGGCATGGTAAGGCAACATAATCAAGTAAACTCACCATAAATATATCACAATATATCAAGAATTCAAATTCCCAAATTCACTGATTGAGAACCCCCAAGAGTTATTGCAAATATAACCACCAAACAGATCAAAGCAACAACATAACCTCTATACAAAAAAAAAAAACCAACAAAAATATGATCTCAAATGCCTAATATGAAAATCGGTCCCAACCGCTACAGAAAAGATCAAAGAAGATACCTATGAACCCCAGAAAGAAAGAGGAAAGAAGTACACAAGGGCCCAAAAAGGCATGTCCACACAAGGGATACATTGCGACTATTTTGGCTTCTAATCTTGCGAGACGAAAGAGAGTTGATGAGTAATCAACATTACAGGAAATCAAAAACAGAGGAAACCAAAACAATGAGAGAACAAACCCATGATACAGATAAAAGTTTAGCTTCCGAATAAGGTAACCATATTAGTAAGCAAAACATCAATCAGCATCGTGAACCAATCTAATAGTCCATCCTTAATGCATTATCATGGTCACCAAATTGCCTTATATATATATATATATATATATATATATATATATATATATATATATATCCAATAGTCCATCCTTATGCATTATCATGGTCAACAAATTGCCTTATATATGCATTATCATGGTAACCATATTAGTATGCATTATCATGGTCACCAAATTGCCTTACATTTTAAAAACATTGAGGGGTTTGGATCGTCGAAATTTGGTCCAAAAAGTCGAAAATACCCCTAGGTCCGCATGAAAACTTAAATAAGGATCCCTTATTAGAAGGGTGTCCTATATATCCAAAACCCTCAATGTTTTTAAAATGTGTTTTTAAGGGCCCCCGCAAGGAATCATTAAAAAATTACCGGAAATGGCTTGATCCAAACAGTTTTCAATAAAAATTACCTATATATATAACTTTTATCAAAAACTATTTGGGTGAAGCCCATCCTGGTTATTTTGTTTTATGATTCCTCACGAAGACCCTTAAAAACACGTTTTAAAAACATTAAGCGGTTCAAATCATCGAAATTTGGTTCGAAAAGTCGAAAATGCCCAAGGTCCTCATGCAAACTTAAATAAGGGTCCCTTATTAGAAGTTTATTGTATGTGTGTGCATGTGTGTCTATCTATCTGTCTATCTATATATATATATAGGGTAAGCTTCTAGTCCGGACTCCGGACTTCTAGACCTCCATGATCCAAATTTTTTTTTACAATCCGAGTCGTCCAATATGTTCAGAAGGTGTTTTCAAGGGTCTACGCGAGAAATCTTCAAAAAAAAAATACCGGGAAAGGGCTTGATTCAAGCAGTTTTCGCAAAATATATATATATATATATATATATATACAGTTTTTGCGAAAACTACTTGGATCAAGCCCTTCTCGATATTTTTTTTGACCCTTGAAAACACCTTCTAAACACATTGGACGGCTCGAATTTTCCAAAAATAATTTGCAACACAAAAAAATCATTTTTTCCTTATTTACGGGAGGTGTGGACAAGAAAATCCGTGTATATATATATATATATATATATATCCAAACCCTTTTCCTAAAGAGAGAGAATCCAAACCCTTTTTCCCGACTATGATACAACAAGAGGTATAAGAACGAACAAGGAGTAGTTATTGATTGCCCATATTATTGAAAAAATATGAACAAAATCTGTAATTTACCTCCTATCCCGCTGTGGCAAATTGAGAGAAAGCTTTGACAGAAACCAGGTGGGATGAAGAGGATAGGGATTAACGAGGAGAAGGTTGGTTATTCTTCAATCATGCATGACTCTTCTAACTTGTGGGAATTTAAAGTGCCAAATTGATCGAAGCGTCAGTTGTTTGAAGGATGGCGTCGTCTAAATGTCGTCTGCTCAACAAAGCCAAAGCTTTTGCGGCAGAAGAATGAAGATGCCGTTTTAAGAGGGTAAAAAACGACGCAGTATTGGGTTTTAAGAAAGGGCCCTATTATAACCCAACTTTTTCGAGGCAACTACAAGTGGCTCAATAGATTACCATAAATAAAATTAAATAACTAATATTTGGGGTTAAATTCTATTGGGTTTTAAGAAAGTGCCCTATTATAACCCAACTTTTCGAGCCAACTATAAGTGCCTCAACAGATTACCATAAATAAAATTAAACAACTAATATTTGGGGTTAAATTCAAATGGCACTTTAGGCCTAGTCAAGTGCGGCACCTGTGAAGGGAGTGCCTCATCAATTGCTTGATACGACAGTTTTCAAGAAATGCCCTTTAAAAAGTGCCCCAAAATCCCCATTTTGGTGTAGTTTATCCATGTATTAAATAATGCATTAATGTAGTAGTGTCAGTTGTATATTTAGTGTAATAGTTGGTGTACTAGTTAGTGTCTCTAACATTCCTCATATTGTAATATCTCA
Organism: Vaccinium macrocarpon; assembly: GCA_022606695.1. NCBI lineage: Eukaryota > Viridiplantae > Streptophyta > Magnoliopsida > Ericales > Ericaceae > Vaccinium > Vaccinium macrocarpon. The sequence continues at coordinate 22,662,532 of CM040170.1, read as the reverse complement.
GTACACTAACAAAAGCTTTATTTCTCCTGAATTTCTAATGTTGCTACACTTCAAGTTTGATTGAACTTAAGTTTTAATGTAAAGTTTTGAAGTACTTAACATCGTTGGAATTTGAGAGCACATGGATTGGAGAAGAAGAGCTTTGAGTTTGAGATCTATACGCCCATCTATGTAGATTTTTTAGGTTTTTGTTTCAGGAAGTCATGATATGGTAATAGAGAAAGAATAAGAGATTTAGGAATGAAATTGATGGTCAAATTTCAAAAATGTAAATTTAGTAACGCGAGAGGAGAATTTTGATTTTCAAGTATGGGCACTGCAAAATTTTGAGGCCTAAAGATTGTTAAAATTTGAAATTAACTACAGGTAAGATGTCATTTTAGATTTTTCATTTAAAAAAGAATAATGTCACGTGGCACTTTCACGTCACATTTCACGAAAAGTCACCCTACAATAGTATGTAAGATATTTATATATACTGCTCATTCACAAAAATTCAACTATTTTGTGTCTACCTCTCCCTAAGACCCACAAATAATAATTTAAATTGACATTTTGTATAAAAGAAAACATTTGCACAATTGAAGCATCATTGATATACTGCAACAATTTGGTACTAGTCATTATTGTGTTATAGCATAACTATCCAAATAGCAATTCTACAATAACGTTGGAGATGCTCTAATTCAATCCGTTTATTTTTGATTTACCAAATCCATGTTTATTTAAGGAGTTAATTACTTAAATTACTTACTCCTATTGACATTGGATCAGATCCGGATCTTATCTTGCAGTATGGATCGGGCATGGAGAGGATCCGCAAACCTGAGAAGTGAGAACCAAACACCCGCAACCCGTCCAACAACAAACAACGGGTTCACGTTATTTTGGTAGGTTGTGTGCAGAGATTTTAATTGGCGAACAAGTAAGGAAAGGAAACAGAAAAAATACTAAATACCCAAAATAAAAGAAAAATTCATTCCAAGAGCCTGTTCTTCATACGTTTCTGCTCTCTCTCTACAAAAACTTTTTAACAGCAATTTCACCACCGCTTTCTCTCTCTCTATATCTGCCCTAATATCACTCCGTCTCCCATTCCAATCCCTCATCTGCACTCCATAACTCTCCCTTTCTCCACCGCCGCTCTCTCTCTCTTTCTGTCTGTCTCTCTCCCGTCTCTCTCTCTCTCTCTCTCTCTCTGTTTACCGATATATAAAACGCATTACTTCGCATTGACAATACAATTACTTTGGCGGTTATTCGAGCAGTTAGGGTTTCCTGGATCCCTCTACGGGAAACTACACAGGAAGTTTGGCTTGCTATTTCTCTCTCTGGACGCCGCTTTCGATCTTTTACAACCTACTGTGTGGGCGATTCTAGATTTTCGTCTGTTGAAACTCTAATTTTCTAGGGTTTTGATCTAGTTCCTCAAGTTAATTGCATGGCCACGTTTGTATTTGGTTTCTAGGGATTTATTGTTCTGATTGATGTGAGCCAGTGATTAAGAACCGAGGGTTTCAACTTTTAATTCGTTCTTGTGGTAGTTATTGGTAATGGGCGTTGGGTTTCTGTTGCAATGAGGGTCTTCTGAGTGCTTTATCTTTGTCTGCAAATCCGTCTTTTACTGAAGATGGAGTTATAGAGAACTTTCCTCCCTTGAATCCTTTGTCATTGTATTTGCCCCGCTGCAGTGGTGAACCTTGTTCGTGGTATTTCGGTTTAAGTTCATCTTTTGGCTACGTGTCTAATTGGGGTTTTCTCATCTTCTAATTGTTGCGAGAGGACAATAATTTTACTTTCATTCGGATACCATTGAAATTTAATACTCTCAGAGAAGGCGACTTGGGAAATTGGAGGTAATTGCGAAGTGAGCTTGGTGTTGTAGGGAAAAGGAAGTGTCTGGATCTTTCAGGGGTAGGAGATAATATTTTCTTGTCGGGAGGGGTTTCGAAACTAAGGCAAGTTGTGGTTTCTTGTATATTTGATCATGTTCACTTCTCATGGACAGAAGTGAACCCACATTAGTTCCAGAATGGCTGAGAACTACTGGAAGTATCAGTGGGGGTGGCAATTCAACCCACCATTTTGCGCCATCTTCTTCGCACTCAGGTACTGGTTCTCTTGCCAATTTTATTTGAACTTCTTTTTTTGTTCTTGTTTGCTGTTTGGATTTTAGCGTTTATTATTTTCATGTTTACATTGTTGTAGATGGTCTTTCCACAGCACACTCCACGCGCAATAGATGTTCTAGAAGTGTAAGTGATAAAGATAATTCTCGCCGTATTTCAAGTAGTAATGGTTCTTCAAAGCATCCATACAGTAGTTTCAGTCGAAGTCATCGTGATAGGAACCGTGACAAAGAGAAAGAAAGGTCTGCTACTGGGAACCTTTGGGAAAACGACGATCCATTTGGCGATATCTTAATTAGTAGAGTCGAGAAGGATATCTTGAGGCGTTCTAATTCACTTGTGTATAGGAAACCTGGAGAGTTATTGCCTCGAAGAGCAGTGGACTCAAAAAATGGTGGTAGCAGCAATCACGGTAGTATCAACGGTGTGCTTCCTGGAAGCAAATTTGTTAGGAGCACTGCGAAAAGTGCTTTTGACAAGGATTTTCCCTCTCTTGGAACTGGAGAGAAGCAAGGAGTGCCTGATATAGGAAGAGTTCCGTCTCCTGGTTCAACCACAGCTGTACAGCGCTTACCTTTTGCAAATCCGGGCTTGATTGGTGGTGAGGGGTGGACTTCTGCTCTGGCAGAGGTGCCCACAATGATTGGCAGCAATAGTATGGGTCCCACATCAGTTCAACAAAGTGTTATTTTGAGCCAATCATCTGGGGCTTTAAGTCCTATAGGAAGTCTTAACATGGCTGAGGCATTGTCGCAGGCTCCATCTCGAGCTCATACTACTCCCCAGGTAGTTGTTTGTTCTTGCTGTGTTAGTTTTGTATTGAATATTCAAGGCTTTATATCAAGTTTTGTTTATTTAATTTGCAGCTGCCTGTTAAGACACAGAGGCTTGAGGAATTGGCAATAAAGCAATCTAAGCAATTAATACCTGTGACACCCTTGATGCCTAAAGGCTTGGTAAGAGAACTTGTTTCATACGTTTTATTTCTTTTAACTGCTTTATTTTGTCCTTTTGCTGAAAAGGAACTATTTAGATTTTTATAATTTTGGAAACATGTTAGTTTTAGTATCAGATCTGTTCAGATTATCTACCAGAAGGGTGATATGTTCCCTGCTTTGGAATTTACCTCATTGTGTTTCCTTCTTTCAGTTTCCCGTCAATGTTTTTGATAACCACCTTGTTGCACTTCTCTCCCCTTACCTGCTCTCCCTAACTCACATTTGAGTAGAATTTCCATCCAGAGATTATGATGCCCCATTGTGTCAAACCGTACATCGAAGATATTTGCTTTTTATTCTTATTTGTCTTTTTAGAGGACTTCTTGTCCATTAAATTGTGGATGTGTGGGATAATACTGTTCTCCATAAACTCGATGATGTTTTGGAAAGCTATTTGACAAAACCTTAGATGTAGGTATGGGAATAGATATCCCGAAGGAGTGGGATTGCATCCACATCATCAATAAGATGGCTCAACACTGAACTTGGAATACTGATGAGTTATTGAAGCTTTCATGTATTTATTTATGATTATTATTATTATTCAGACAAGGAGCTAAATTCCAGTTAGTGGTTAATTATCATAAACGACGGACAAGTGTTCTGAGGTAACTACGTAGATAGTCTGTTTTGGTTTGAGGACTGTTTCTATTTTGCAACGTGAAAGGGGTTTAAGTTACAGTTGCTGTAGGAATGTGGCATTGCAAGTAACTTGAAATTCAGATGTTTTAAGATTAGCAATGGGTGTACAGCTTCAAGGAGATGATTTATGCACAGTAACTAGAACTATTGGGTCGTTGATTATTAATCTTTATTTTCTATTTTTTACTGCAAAATAACTGAATTGCATTGGCCTACTAAAAAGTTGTATTGAAGTTTGTTTTGCAACAGACCTGGTTATTTTCATTGAATGTGCGAACAAGTTGAAATTTGGGATGACTTTTTCCCCAGCTAATAACGCTTGTTGACATATTGTGAGAGAAGACATTTAATGAAAGACAAAAGGTCATTGGCTTTTTGAAAATTGCTGAAACCTTCTTGTTTTGGTGGGTTTCATAAGTCATGATTGCCTTTTCAGCAAATGTAAAACTTGTAGATGTTGGAGGCTTGACATTGGGCTGCGTGGTGTAGTTGTCATGTGGATTATTTCGTCTACGTTTTGTGGAATTATGGAGTTCATAGCTATTTTTTCTCTCATAACCATCTGAATATGAACATATGCTGAAGACTTGTGGTCAATTGATAAATTGTTGTTGCTGTAATATTAATTTCTTGTCCTTCCTCATATAATTTTGAATGTAGTGCAAGTATGGTTCCGCATAGGGATCTCTTGGAGTCGTCGTGAATATATTGGCATTTCCATGGCACATAATTAAATCCAATGTACTCCCTAATTAATTGTAGTGGATACCCTTCCCTGATAGGAGATTAGAAAATTGGGGTGTTACTTCATTCACTTTTTTGAAAGGGAAGCTGAGTGGATATTCTTAATCTGGTGAGTTTCCCACATTAATGTAATCTTTTGTGTTGTAAATCTCGCCGATTGTACTTGTCATGCAAGCAGATACTGAATGCTCACTGTTCTAGTGCTTTAGTGCCAAGTCATTGGGATATGTTGTGAAACTTGTACATTTTCACCTCATTGTGTAACGCTCTGCAACATCTCAAAATTGAAAGTTACCTTTGAGTCGGGTGGAACAATTATTTCTCCACTCTCTCCAGTCATTTTCGTTTTTATCTTATTTCTTCACTTGCGAGTTTCAATTGTATTTATTTTAAGGCAGTAAGAGGGATACTAATAAATAAAATTGTTTTGGTTGTTGAGATGCATACCTGTTGTTAGTAATGTTAATTTGAATGATTGTTATAAAGAATGAGTAATGAAATCTGCGCATGACATTAAGTGTCAGAACCACAAACTCAGTTTTAGTAGGCATGAAATGGAAGCAGACATTTGACCATTCGCGAGATGCTTTGGATCATGAATGAAGGAAGCATGGTAATGAGCACATAAACTAATTTGGGTCTCTAGGCTTGCCCTCCCTCATGTCTTTTGGCTTTGATTTTGGGGCATGGTTCTATAGCAAAACGTCCCTGTAGCAAAATGTTCTTGGAGGTTTAAGGTGGCCATTGTTATCAGTGGTATTCTAAGAGCAGCCACTTTGTGCATATTCCAAAGTTAGGTCTGTCTCCAATCATCCCCTGCCCATACCCCCAATGATTGGGGACTAGATGGGTTCTGTTATTGTTGTGTAGAAATTCTGAGTAAAGTATTTTGCTGGCTGTTTTGATTACTCAGGTTGTCTGAGCAGCTTATGTTCTGCTCAATTAATCCATCAGGGGCAATCCTTGTGTGTAGTATTCGTAAACACATTATTTATGGGTATAAAGAAGTCTTGTCCATTGAAGTGCAATCCATTGACTTATTCTCATGCTGGATTCATAATGTGCATCAGAGTCATAGAGTGAAAGATGTATGTTTTGGGAGTGTGTCCTTGGAACAATAGCTAGGTTCTCTACACTGATTGGGAATCAGTCACACAATTCATGAAGATTATTATGATGGTGGATTTCTAGTGTGCTGATTTTGGCGAGCCTCAAAGCTGATTTTTCCCTATCTTATTTTTAGGCTATTTTAGCCTTTATTTTCCTTTAAGGGATCTGGGTGGCCTGGAGTTAGACTGCCAATTTGTTGATGGGTCAGCTTTAAGAAAACCCTGCTTAGCACTCGTGGACAAGGCACAGTTGTTGAAACTCTACTTTTAAGTTGTTTCAAACAAAGCTTCTTTCCATGCATCACCTAAGGTTGTGCATTGTTTGCACTATTACATGTCTTAAGCGGGGCATGCTAGCAAGATATGGAGGGTTGTGGTATAATAAAACTGTGCCTTGCCACTACAGTAGGGAATCGGGATTAAAGTTTTGTTTTATGTATGGAAATTGTTTCCCTGCGGAAGATGGGTGTATGAGTTGGTTGATGGGGGCTGTTCTGATTAGTGGTGTGATGTGGCAATCTATGTTTAGTTGTGTTGTATTCAGTTTAACACTAATGGCATGGTAGCCCACTCTGGTATCCTAACGGTTTATGGTTGTTTCTGAGGCCAACTGTATGCCAGGGTCTTTTGTTCAACTCCTGCTGGCAATGATGGACTTGCACGATACCTGTGGCTTGTGGGTTGTTGTAGGTATTAGGGTTTATCCTATAAGGGTGGGTCCAAGTTGCCCTGCCTTGGAGAAGTTCCTTGTTTCCAAAAAAATAGAAATACAAATAAAGAAGGTATGACTTGGTAAATTAACCTTTTTGCTCTATTATCCTCCCATAATGATTGAAAAAGACAAATCACGTCGTAGGATTATAAAATATGATATTAACAGGAAGGAACCTTGTTTCTGTGGTTTATTGTGATAAAGATGCTTACGAGGGTTGGCAAACCATTACCAAGATTTGATGTTCTTGGTTGCAGGATTGGAGCCGTATTCCTTTTGATTTTCTCGTTCCATTTCTAATGCAAATTCTTGGCTGAATTTAGTAGATTTTTTTTTCTGATTCTTTATGATAACCCCTTTGAAGAATGATGGGTGCATTTTGTTAGTTAATTTGGTTTTCTACAGATTCCGTATTTTATGAACATTGACTTGTCAATTTGCTCATGTCTTGATATCCACACACATATATTCTTTACAGGTTCTTAGTTCTGATAAATCAAAGCCCAAAACATCAGTGAGAACCAATGAGACGATGGTGGGTTCGAAGAATGTGCAGCAGCAGCAGCAGTCCCAATCATCTCAACTAGCTAATCACTCTCTTCATGGAGGACAAGTCAGATCTGATACCCCAAGATCATCTCATGCTGGGAAGTTTCTTGTTCTCAAGCCAGTTCGGGAGAATGGCGTCTCCTCCATGACAAAGGATATATCAAACCCGATCGATAGTGCCAGCAGAGCAGTGAATTGCCAGGTTGCTTCTGCTGCTGCTCCAATGCTTTCTTCTGCTCCTTTGAAGAGCCCAAAAAGTTCAAATCTTTCCACCATTGAACACAAGGTAGCTGCTTTGTCTCTAACTTCTGGGTCCACCATGGAAAAGAAATCGTCTCAGGCTCGGAGCAGAAGTGACTTTTTCAATACCATGAGGAAAAAATCCTCAACAAACACTTCTGCTGCTGTGTCTCCATCTCTGGAGAAATGTGGTGAAGTGGTCGAGGGAGCTAGTTCGAATGTAAGTTCTTCTGTTAGCGAGACTGGTAGTGAGGTGACTAACAATGGGGATAGTCATGAAGTGGAAAAGAATTTGTGCCTCAATGGAACTGTTTTTCCTGATGAGGAAGAGGCTGCTTTTCTTCGTTCTCTTGGCTGGGAGGAAAATGCTGGAGAAGATGATGGGCTTACAGAGGAGGAGATCAATTCTTTTTACGAGGAGGTAATAATCTGTACCTTTTATCTGCATACTACGTAATTTAAAGTTGCCCCAACCCATTCTCCAATTAAGAGGAGGAAAAAACGGTAAACAATGTGGTATCCCCATCATCTTCTTGCAAATTCAGCCTGAATTGACTTCGGCAATTTTTAGAGTAGGAGGCAACGTGAACTGTGGAATTTTTTTTTGGGTAAATTGTTGTGTGTGTGTGGAAATTTTTACTTTCCATTTTTCAATATTTAACTTGTGAAAGTCTTGACTCTTAGGTTCTGGATATGTTCCGGACATGTGTGCCAAATTATGTCTCCACAAGTCCATTTTTTCTCATCAGGCTCTTTTGGGATATGAAAAAATGAAAAAGTTTGGGTGGTGTCCAAAATTGTCATGAATGGTTAGTCATTGAGTACTTATATGGTTTCTATAACAAATTTAATCTAATATGTACCCCATGTTAACAGGGTTAAGTATTTGAGTTAATCCTATTGTTTGGTTTAAATTTCTTACTTCTTGTTCAAGAGATCATGTAAGGAGCTAGCAGAATTGTGACTTGCTGTATTGTGTAAATTTGTCTTTACATTCCCATTTTCTTTGAACTTATTCTCTCTCTCTCTCTCTCTCTCTCTCTCTCTCTCTCTCTCTCTGTGCAGTACATGAAACTGAGGCCATCCTTAAAACTTTGTAGAGGCGTGCAACCGAAACTTTCAATGCTTCCCGAATCCCACATCACTGGTTCAAGCAGAGCATCTTCTGAAGCTGAAGCTTGATTTGCTGTTTTTCTCACGTATTACTGATTTTTCTCACGTACATGATGTGGAAAGTTCCAAATTTTGTTGGCAGATGGTTTTGTTTCTTGTTTTATCATCTCTTTGTTTCAGAAGAAGGTGGTCGAGTAGGGTATGGAAAGCACTGGGTAGTATTAGTATAATAAGTTACAGAAGTCCTCATCCTGCATTTTGAAGCTGGAATATTTTTGAGGGGTTTTGGAGCTGATAGGGGAGAGTAGGATAGGGGGACAAATTGGTCTGCTGTGGATGATGCTGAGCAAGATGCATCTTTTGGTACCTTTATGGTATTTTCTTCTTACTTTGAGAGGCATAAATTTTATCCAGAATAGCTTTATGGTGTTTTGGTCAATTTTACAGGAAAATGAAAAGAAAGGTTGAAGTTCTTTTTAGTTTCTGCCTTTGGCTTTTCTTTACATTGCTTGTTCCATGTTAATATCATTTTCACTTTGATTCCAATGATCAGCTTTTTTTCTGAGCTAAATGTGAATGTGGTAAATGAAATGGAAGAAAGTTTTTTACTGTGCTACTTAAGAATTGTTACATCTAGATATTGTACTACTGAAGGTACTCTTAAATGTTATTGCTTGTACTACTTCATACCCATAATCCATCTTGGGTATGGAGAAAACTGCTCAAGAATTGTTACATCAAAGTCACTGTTGGTAATGGCTTGACTACCTCCTTATGGTATGACAATTGGCATCCCTTGGGTTTGCCCAAAAATCTGGTCATAATTATACACGATTCAAGTCTCCTTGCTGATTCTATGGTTTCATCATGAATTATCTTTGGGCCTTTCCCATCACTCAAAACCTTTGGATTGAATGAAGTTAGGAAAGTATGCCGACTCTTTTGAATTCCTCTTCATTGCAACCAGATAAATGTGTATGGTCTCTCACTGCTGCCAATATACAGTTCACAATTTCCGCCCTTCGGAATAAGTTGAGGATTCACTTTCCTAAAAGTCAGTTGTAGCAAAGTTTTTCGGTTTCCATCGCATGTCCCCAAATGTAGTCTCATTACGCTTTCTACGGCAGATGGGCTTGTCCTTTTTGGTATTGCACATACTTCATGATGCAGTTTTTGCAACGAGCACGAAAGCCATGACCACATTTTCTTCAATTGCCCATTTTCTTCTCAAGTCGGGGGGAGTATAATCATCTCCTGGCAAACACAACCCCTTTCACATTGGATCACACTTCTATCTGCATTTAAGAGCGGAACTTTAAGAGTCACCACCATTAAGCTGGCCTTCACAATCACTTTGTATCATAGCATTTGGTTAGAAAGGAATGCTAGGAAATCCCAATGCCCTGTTAAATGAAATCCAATGGGATTTCATTTCATATTTTACACGGTCTTTACGGTTCTTCCTTGGCAAATACTACAATAATATGTAATAGTGGGTTCCATTAGTATGATGTGGCTTGCTCTTTCATCAAAATTTTCACCAAATTCAAATTTGAGTAAAAGACACCAAAAACCACTCCACTTCTTCACCAAATCCTTCACCCAATTTGGTTTTACTCAAATGTTTCACAAAATTTGCTCATCACCAAATCTAGAACCAAATTTTCAAGACTCTTTTTTTGCACTTTTATTTACCCTTTTGCCATTTAATGGTATGGATTAAATCTCAACTGTACAATTTGAGTAAGGGTTGGAAGGAGTTATATCAAATCAAGTATTTACTCAAGTTTGAGTAAAGAGTGGAGATTCCAAAAGATGATATTTTAAATCAAAAAAATGAAGTAGTTCCGTGTATTGTTTTTCGATTTTTTTCCTACCAAATTAAAGTACTCCTCATGTACTTTAATTTGGTGCGAAAAAAAAATCGAAAAACAATATATGGAACCAATTCACTTTTTGATTTGAAATATCATGATTTTAGCACATGGACGCTAAAATCTTTTGGAAAACTGGGCCTAAAGGATACCACGGATGCGGGCTGGCATACAGTTCTGTTGCTTCGAAGTTATAGGTATGATGTATTGATTTCATTTTGTTCTCAAATGCTTGGAAAATCATATCAGAAATCTGTACTAACCCACTGCGTTGGGTAAGCTTAGCCAGAGGGGGTTGTCCTCTGGCTCTTGTTCAATTCTCCTTTGTTGAAGGCCTCAATCCAAATTTGGTTGAAGATCCATCTAAGACTCTATTGTCTCCTCTATTTGAAGGCCCGCTTAAAGCGTGCTTAGCCTTAAGGGTATTTGTTGTTTATTTTCCAATGTGACTAGAAACATTTCGATGTCAGTTATCCCATTTTGTTAGTATTGGGCTGAGTTTCCACTATGGTGTTTTTAGATTTTTGATATTTTCGGTATTTTTACTAGTTTTCACGCATTCCAACGCAAGTCATTCTTCTCATATATATACAAAAGTACCATTTAACAGAAACTAAAGAGCCGGAACGGAACAGGAAAAAGAGAGGAGGAAACGGCATAGGAAACGGAGCCAATGGTTGAGATCCACTCGGTGCACAATGCACAACAATGCACCGAGGAAACAATTTCCGGAAACTATACCCACTTTTGACTAAAACAAAATACCAAAAATACCTTAGTAAAAACTCACCCTCAGTATATGTTTGGATTTAGCCTCTTGGCATCTTTATTTTCTTTCTTTTTTCCTTTTCTTCTGTTTCCTCTCTGGGATATGCCCCTTGTAATGTAGACTGCATATTCAATTGGTCTTTTTTTTTTTTTTTTCAAGCTGATTTAAAAAAAAAAAAATTGCTTCATACGTATGCTAGCTTGAAAGTTTTAAATCATAGGATGTCTTCATTTCTTAAGTAGCCCTGATGTGAGTTCCCAAGCAACTTTACTCAAAAAAAAAAAAAAAAAAAAAGGCCGGGGTAGATATAAATTCATATTTTAATTGATGTAAATATTCTTTAGTACTATATGTTTATAGAGATAAGCCCACAAAAATCCTCATCACGGTTTTGGTGTGATCTTTCACTTTTAATCTCGGTCGAAAACCACGGTTCTAAACTGTGATGAAAACTTATGAACAGCAGTGATTAAAAAAAATAGTGATCTTTGACAATATATCATCTAAGTTTTACCTAAAAACCGTGATTGTTTATAGAGAAAAGATTTCAGTTTTTAGTAAAACCCTGGTTAAAAAAATGAAAAAAACCGTGATGAAAAATATTCTCTCACTAAATTGCCTTAATTGGCAAACCTTGCTTTCCTCCAAAATTGATCCTTTGACCTCTTGCAAAAGACAGCTAACACCTATCCAACCCACCAATTATGCATTTCATTGTGTTGTTGAACTATTTAATATATATTAGTTTTTTTTAGGTCTTTTACTTACCCAAATTAGTTTCTAGGCTTTATGTACTCTTATAGTTTTGGAAAGCTTGTTTGAGAAAGTTTAATTTTTGATTACAACGATATTTATTTTGGTTAAACATATATTCTTTGAGTTTCTGACAATAATTTTTTTTTTGGTTTAAAAGGGATGTTCCATCTTCCAATTCAGCAAAATTTCCTTCCATCAAAACATCTAAATCCCTCTTCTCTTCTCCTTCTCAGCATAATTATGATATTTCAACTCAATAATTTTCATCAAATTGAAACTTTTCTCCCCATAAAATTTTACTCCCAATCGTTCTTCCATATCCATCAAATTCTGAGCTTTCTTTAACAAGACAGAAAAAATACGAAAGATCTCAGTTTTTGTAAAAACGTTATAAAAAATTAGAATTAGATTTTTTTTTTAATCACGGTTAAGTACATTAAACTGAGATGAAATACAGTTGTAATCTCGATCACCTATAAAAGGTGATTAAAAATAAAAATGAAATTATCTCATCTTACTTACAATCACACTTTCTAAATGACTGAGATTAAAACTCTTACTTACAATCACACTTTCTAAATGATTGAGATTAAAACCCTTACTTACAATCACACTTTTTAAATGACTGAGATTAAAGCTTAATTTTGTTTCCATTTTTAATCACATTTTATAGATGACCGAGATTAAAATTGTCTTTCATCTCGGTTTATGTACTTAATCTTGATAAAAATCTAACTCTTATTTTTTTTATCACGTTTTTACCAAAATTGAGATCTTTCTTATTTTTGAGGCGTGATTTTTATACCTTTTTGTATTAGTGATTGCAAAGCTTACAAAGCATACTTTTTGTATAAAAAAAGAAACAAAAATTGAGCACACAATCTCAGACAAAACTATTAGAGTATGGTTTACATTGACTTTGACAAGTCTTTAGAATCATCGAGATTGTTTTATCGATGACTTTATTAAAAATATTTCTCCATTATGGTTAAAAATAAAGAATATCAGATTATAAATCTTCAGATTTTCAATAATTTATAAATCAATAATTATAGATGAACCGGTTAACGAAAGTTGAAGCACATAATGAATTCTACAATTTTATTTCGGCCACTTAAATAATCATCCTCCACCCACCTCCAAATTAAAGTTTCATCTTGCGCTCTTTTTGGAATTATGTTTCCATCTTGAAATTCAAATAAACCCATTTTCCCCCTTGATTATATGTATAAATATATATACTTGGAGATTAAGGACTAAAACAATTGTTTTCATCCAAAATTAATTACGTTTCCATCCAAAACTTCTTTGCCTATAGGGTACAGATTTATTGGATGAAAACATAAATAATTTTGGACGAAAACATAAAAAAAATCTTGTGGCAAAAGATTTTTTTTTTTTTTTAAGTTTTCATCCAAAATTAATTGTGTTTACATCCAAAAATTCTTTTCCTTTAGGGTAAAGTTTTTTGGATGAAAACATATATAATTTTGGATGAAAACATAAAAAAAATCTTGTGGCAATTTTTTTTAATTAAATTTTCATCCAAAATTATTTATGTTTCCATCCAAAATTCTTTGCCTATAGGGTAAAGATTTTTTAGTTGAAAACATTAATTATTTTTGCCGCTGATCTTTATGTTTTCATCCAAAAATCCATGATCCAGTAATCATGGTTAAAATTTTAAGGCTGTCGCATGCGCCGACCAAATTCATAAAGGGAAGCGATCGTGGTAAAATTGAACTAGCAATCATGTCAATGATTTTTGACATTTTTTTTTACTATGATTCAAGATGTTAATTCAATAATTATTACCATGTTTACAGGTACAAGGAGAGTGTACATACTCTTTATCTATATATGCCAGCATGGCGACTGTTTTAATCTTTTTACCATGATTTTTTTTTATTGTTACCATGAAATGTCGATTATGTGGTTTATATGTTTTACCATGATTACTTGATTTTGCCATATTTTATGTTTTGTATTTGATTTTTACCATGTTACCTCATTTTACCATGCTTTCAATAAGAGAGTCGCTTACCAGCTTGCATAGATAAGGAATATGTATAAGAGCATCGATAGTGTGTGGACGGTCGATTTCCACCGGTCGGGGTTTTTGAAACGATTCGAAAAACAAAAATAGAGTCGACACCCGGGTTTTGAAGAAATGATTTGGGACCCGAGAAACCAGTTTGAAAGCGATTGAGAGAATGACTCATAAAACCAATTGAAAACCAGAGATTCGTTTCGGATTCGGGAGCCAGGTTATGAACGGGGAAGGGTTTTAATGCACCCCGTTTGCCCGATTAAAAAAATCGGTCTTTACTAAACATTTGTGGATTTTTGGAAAACAATTTTGTTGCTGAACATCGACAAATAAACATTTAAATTAAGCAAAGCAGACAATAATAATAAGAAAAACAAATAATTACTATGTAACTGATAAGAATCAAACGAAAAATCCAAAGTTCTTGACTGCTCGTGTAGGGGACTGATCAAAAGTCACATTTTACTAGAAAAGTGTGCCGTGTGACACTGTTCATCAATTTAACGGTCAAATTTTCAAATGAGTATCAGACAAAGACTCAAAATGTGCCGGCGGCTTAAGACAAGAAAGTGCCGCGGCACAACTGGCTGCAAAACAGTTTGAAACTTTGGCTTTTCGAAATGATTGATCAGAGGCACATACAAGGTATGAAATGTGATTAAAATGAACTACTTTGAATGGAAAACAGTATGTGTAAGTATGGGGATTTCCCTCCTCGTGGAATCACTCCGTACGAGGCGATGTTTTCACCGTACGACGCGACCGGGAGGTGTGAAATCAAACTGATCTTACTGTGATTTGGGTATACCAAGCATGGAAATGATATAGGGAATCATCCCACACTTGGTACCCCTCCCCTCAGGGTACCAAACTCGAGGAATTTGGCGAAACGGGTTTATACCTTCAGCTTCGAACTCTCGGATTGAATGTCTTCTTGAGCTCCTGAATGTGGAGTGAACTCTTCTGAACTTCTAGCTTCACTTGGGTATAACGACACAGGGAGTTTAGCCTTTGAAACTTGGGTGAATTCGGAGTACAGACTCCACAGCACTAAACCGAAAACAGAGACTCAAATGATGAACTGGGTTTTGCTCTTGGGGAAGATGATTGGGCTGTTTTTCTGGAGATTTAGAGAGGGTAATGAGGACGATTGACAACAGAAAGAGTATTTAAGAAGAAGGTTTCATGGCTTCTTTTTCATAGAAATTTTTCGGCCTTTTCCTCGTTGGATTCGGTTGATTTATATAGGGAGTGAATGGACGTAATCCCCAAGTTTCCTTGGCCCTTACTCATGGTGATGATGTCCCTATAGTAGCATCTTCTGTTCTTACGCAACGATCAGAGCAGAGGGAGCCAGTTTCGTCAACATTTTCTGCTGCTGGGAACTTGCAAAAGCTGTGACAAGTGACAGTGCCGTACGGCACAAAAACTATGCCGTGCGGCACAACTTATGTACCGTGCGGTACAATTGGCCACCAAAATTCAAAGAACTGCTGTACGAGATTCTGGCTGTGCCGTGCGTTGAGAGATGAGTACCGTGCGGTACTGTTGACTGAGTTGACTTGGAGAATTTCAATCCGAGAGTTCCTCCGGGTGTTTCCTTTCATCATCGGGAATTAAAATGTACGCGAACGTTTCATTTTGGGGTGTCTACATAGTGGTATAACTAAAACTAGAAAAATCAAAAGTTGCCACATTAGACTTTGATTATCCAGACAAGACATTTACAAAGTTAACAATGTGGAGTGTCACAGTGATATTTTGTGTCCATAACAAAAAAAAGAGTACTACTTACTCTACTTTTATTCATAAAAATGGGCACAACTTTAAATTTGTACATATATATTTTTATAATATTATTACCATTTAAAAGGTATTCACAATGTCTTTAAAATGTGACCAATACAACAACAACAACAATAACATAACCCATTTAGTCCCCAATAATTGGGGGTATGGGCGGGGGATGATAGGAGACAGACCTAACCTTTGGCAATAAATGCACAAAGTGGCTACTCCCAGAATACCACTGAAACGGATGGATTTGAGACAGACCAAACCTTTGGCAATAAATGCACAAAGTGGTTGCTCACAAAATACCACTGAAACAGTGGTCCCCCTATACCGTCGAGTTTGCTGCGGAATCATGCCCTCAAATCAAAGCCAAAAGGCATCAGAGAGGGCAGACCCAAGAATCATTTTGATTTATGTGCACATTACCAAGCTTCTTTCATTCAACATCCAGAGCATTGGCGTTGCACAATTTTAAAATGTGACCAATCTTGAACATATTTTCAAAAAAATTTGATTATTGAAAATTTCAAATTTTTGAGAGAGTGCAAAAAATTGAGTTTTGTTGTAAGTATTTGAAAAATGGAGAGATGATGTTACTTTTGAATTCATTTTACCAAAAAAAGACTTATAAATAGGGTGTGGTCCCCAAAATTTGGTTATTGAGAAAATGTTGTTACTTTTGATTATCCAAAGGCCAAAATTTGGTTACTTGGCTAAAAGGTTGTTAACTTTGATTATGCCAATGTGAGACAAATTTTGGACAAATATTACTAACTTTGGTTATTTAGAAGTTTTGATTATTCCATTGGGGATGCTCTAAGAGAGCATACATACTCTTTATCTATATAGGCCCGCGTGGCGGCTATATAGAATAAAACATGGTAGTTTAAGGTTTCCATCTCAAAGGAACATGTTTTTTTTTTTTTTGTGGGTGCATCGGAAATATATAAAACTTAGGAACCAGAGTCAAACATCATAAGTCGTTTAAAGAAGATTACACAACAGATAGATATAAATTTGATAAACTAGCAAGCATAATTGGACGGTTTAGTCCATAACTTGGTGAATATTGCAACTATCCCTAATCATGAACTCCCGGATGCCCAAAGGGGGGCTGTTGGTTACCACCAATTCTTCTTCCTGTTCAGCTCCAAGACCAGCACACTCATTTGCACTTTGGTAGGTGTGGGTCAGAGAGCATTCCGTTAGGTTCAAGATGTGGTGGCCATCACTAATAATGTTACTTTGAAGATGGTTGGGTAGAGCACTGTCGTTGAAGAGGAGCACCGCCGTCTGGGAATCAGACTGGATCTGGACATTAGTCAAACCTTTCTCTAGCACAATTGTAAGACCCCTGTAGATACTCAAAATCTCTATCTCCAGGCTTGAACTTGCAACCTTTTTGCCATAATAACCAAGAATCCATTCTCCTTGAACATTCCTAAATAAGCCACCAAAGTCGGCTTTCCTTGTGCTTTCGTACCAACATCCGTTGGTATTGAGTTTGATCTGACCTGGAGTGGGAGGCAACCAAGGCATTAGACGATTGATGGGGGGGTCGTTAATGAGATTGGATTTAAAAGCCTCCACAATTTCTGTAGCGTATGAGATTGAGATATTGGAACTTACTACTAGGTTAGCAGCAACATTATCAAAACTTTTGCAATTTCGGTCTTTCTAAATTTGCCAAATGGTAGTACAAAATATGATGTTCCAAGGTATTTCAATTCTCATACGCATCAAATTCCTTCTTTTCAAATTTATAGACATCCAGTCTACTGTGGAGTTATTAAGTCCTGATCTCATCACACGGCCCGATGGGATTTTATCCCAAAGCTCAACAACTTTAGGATAGTCCCTAAAAAGGTGATTAATGTTTTCTTGTGAGAGGTTACATCTCGGACACCAATCCGAGTTTGTCATTCCTCTTTTAGCATGAAGGACATTGGTTGGGAGCTTGTCATGAAAATTAACCAAATAAAAGTCTTAAGTTTTTAAGGTAAATCCATTTTCCATAACTAGCTCCAACCCTTGGTATCATTGTTATCTTTACAAATGAGATTATAGGCAGAAGCCGCTGAACAAATACCATTGGGAGAACCCAGCCAAGAGCAATGATTAGACGCTTCAGAATATATAGAAAACGTAATGTTCAATATGGCATCACGAGACTCCATGTCCACAATACGATCAATACTATCAATCTTCCAAGTTCCATCGTCAATGATGTCCGCCACCTTGGTATTGGCTTGAGTATGCAGATCGGGGTGTCTTTTGGCTAACGGGCCGTTGCCACACCACCAGTCATTCCACAGATCCACAGACTTACCATCCCCTATAGTCCATTTAGTTCCTTCCTTAAGGAGCTCCCTAATATGGATGATACTGCGCCTAGTATGAGAAGCTGGTCTATTATTAGGCCAACTTAACAAAGAGTGGTTCTTGAGATATTTACTCTTAAGCATTTTGGCCCAAAGATTGTTCTCATTATTCTTGAGGTTCCATCCTAGTTTAGTGAGAAGAGCAAGGTTTTGATTTTGGGCTTTTTTCAAACCTAAACCACCCATGTCTTTGTTTTTACACACTGTATTCCAATTAACAAGATGTATCCTTTTTCTCTCCGGAGTATCCCCCCACAAGAAATCTCTATTAAGGCGGTCCAATTTATTACATATGCTAACAGGAAACTTCATCGTTTGCATAGTGTAACTAGGAATAGTGGATGAAGATGTTTGGATTAATGTGGCACGTCCAACAATATGAAAGGTGTTGGCCTTCCATCCCGAAAGCTTACCCTGAACCTTTTCAATTATGTGTTTGAAGTGGTCTCTATTGGTTCTTTTATGGAGAAGGGGTACTCCGAGATATTTACCGAGATCATTAGCGAGGGCTATCCCACAAAAGTTACTCAAACGATGGGCTTTTCTACAAGGCAACATTGGGGAGACATATAATTTAGACTTTGTCAAATTAAGAGTTTGACCCGATAGGGAGCAAAAATCGGAGCAAAAATCATTTAACACTTCTATGATAGCTTTACAGTTGGCCCTATTGGCATGCCCAAAGAGAATAAGGTCATCTGTGAAAAATAAGTGTGTTAGAGACTCAGACTCTCTAGCCACTTTAATGCCTTTCCAATCCCCGGCTTCACATTTGTTGTCAATGAGCATGGACAATCTTTCCATGCATAGGACAAACAAATATGTGGATAAAGGGTCCCCTTGTCTAAGCCCACGCCCTGGAGAGAATTCATCAAGAACTTCCCCATTCCAAAGAATGGAGGTTTTGACGCTAGTAACACAGCTCATAATGAGGGCAGTCCAAAAGGGTTCCATATTAAAGAAAATCAGAGTATCAAGAAGGAAATTCTAAGATATTTTGTCATAGGCTTTCTCCAAATCAATTTTAAGGAGAATCCCACCTTTTTTTTTTACCTTTCTTAGATCGAAGGGTATGTAAAATTTCCTGGGTGATAATAATATTATCGCTCGTAGATCTTCCCGGAATGAAGTTGCTTTGGAAAGGACTAATTATCTTGTCTAGGAGAGGTCTCAATCTAGCAACAATGATTTTAGTAATGATTTTATATCTCACGTTACAAAGACTAATAGGACAGAACATCTTTATATTCTCCGGATTATCCAATTTTGGGATGAGAGAAATAAGAGTTTTTTTTTGCTTCCTCAGGTATGTTACTATCAGCAAAACATTTTTTAACGAAATTGCAAACATCCTCTCCAATAATGTTCCAGAATTTCTGATAGAAAATGGCTTGAAGGCCGTCCGGACCCAGAGGTAAATTGACTCAACTAGTTAGCATGGTTTAAAAACTCCGATCAAGATGAACAAAATTATTTTTGATGGAAAAAAAAAGCTCTACCAATTATGATGGTAAAAAATGTTTCAGAACCATGGTAGTAGTTGTTACATTTAATCATGGTAAAATAAACACTCATAAAAAATGAGGTAACATGCCTTCAATAACCGAGCTGCAATTTCGAGTTAATTAAACAGTATTCTATATAGCATTATGCAAGAGATTTATTTTTACCATATTCATTGTACTTAGTCTCTTTTTTACCATGTTTTTGGTTCTCCATTTTTTCCCCATAATAACTGAACATTGTTTGAAGATAATTTTACTATGACTATTTATAATTTACCATGAGAACTATTATTGTAATTTTTTTTTATCATAGAGTGAATTATGCAATATATCCTCCGAAACATTGGATGATTATCATCCCCACCACTTAGCATCCCCTCCACTTTTTCAAAATGCCTAAAATTTCAGATTCTCATAGCACTACATTTGGTAATGCTATCATCCCACTCATTTTGTATCCATTATCCCTAACCATTTCAAAATTCCTTGATTTTAGGCAATTCAATCATCCACCATTTCAAGAAAAAAAAATCCTTGATTTCAGGTAACAATATCATGCTTGAATTTAGGCAATCCCTAGAAACATGTGACTGATTATTTCGGCATTTAATAGCCCATTAAGTCTTCCGTTAAATTGGGCAGGACCAAAATATGGAAACAATATCATCCCTAAGTTTTCTCCACAATTGCAAACAATCCTTGATTTAAGAAAAGAGAATCCATTTCAAAAATCCTTAAATTTCAGGCAATAGGATAAATCATAATTTCGTGAGAAGTAACTCACACACACACACACACACACATAATATATGTATATATTGAAAAGGGTAAATATGATAGACCGCATTATAAGAGGATGAAAACATAACCCTGTAAAATAAGGAGGATGAAAATGTATGTGGTATCCAAAATCTGAATGGATATTAAGTTAGCTCTTTCTATTTTTGAGATATATGTAGACACTAAAATTTCGTCATGGCTTAATCGCTGTCCGATTAATTGAAATGAAATAATAATCTTAGTTAATTAAAGTCAAAATTGGTCAAAAGCCTACAAATAATTATTGGGCTCGGCAAAGTGTGGGTTCAAAAGATGTGGGCTAGACCAAAAGAATGTGGGCCCACTCAATTGGCCAAACGAATCATCAAATTGGGCCAACTCATGAACACAGGCCCAACCAAATTATCCTGGGGCCAGAAAAATATTTATAAATATGTGTTTTTATATACATATATACAAATATATATCTTGACACAATTTATTTCCATAAAGAGATGCCAATTTACTCTTGTGGAAAGAATCAATCAAGAATTATATATATGTATATATTTGACCTGATTTATTTCCATAATAAGTGGTCAATTTACTCCTATGGAGAGAATCAATCAAAGACAATATATATGTATATATTTGACCTGATTTATTTCCATATTAAGAGGGCAATTTACTCTTATTTGGAAATAAAATCAATCAAATGAGACCTTCCAAATTAAAGACCCCTCTCCTTAAGCCTATAAATAGAGGCTCTCATTAAGAAGAAAGACAACATCTTCAGGCAAGGAAACTGGAGAGCGCTCTCAAGCATTTCTCAAGGCTTCTCAAGTTCTTCTCAAATCCCTAAAGCTCTTGTGGAGAATCAACAAGCGCCCAAAGCTACGTGCCGGTTCATCTACAACAACGGTCTACGCATCAGCTAGCAAAGATCGCGCCTCAAATTCATCGTTTATTCGAGATAAAGCCGTTCAATCCCTTGATCAAGCTTTGCTCTTTCAAGCTTTTCGACTCAAGAAGTTGAAGAAATCATCAACAGTTTCAATCTCACAACAAGCTTCTACAGCCGTTGGGTTGCAACTTCAATTAGAGATCTACATGTCAGCTAGTGAAGATCGCGCCTCAAATTCATTGTTTGTTCTAGATAGAGCTGTTCAAGCCCTCGATCAAGCTTCTCAACTCGAAGATTTGAAAGAACTACGAACTGGTTCAATCCTACGACAAGCTTCTATAGCTGTTAGGTTGCACTTTCAACTCCGGAGATCGAATCAGAGGATACTTTGCTCTTTTTCTATAAAGAGAACTCATTAGAGGATTGTACCCGTTTTAATTCAAATCAATAAAAATATATTTTGTGCATCTTTTTCTTGTCTTTATTGCAGGACACAAATTTGTGTGTTACAATATATATAAGTGTATATGCTAAATATAGTGTTACGTTACATAATTATGCTAAATATATAATATTAATAATATTATTATTTTTAGTTTTGAGTGGGGGTCATTGGGTGCAT
Organism: Vaccinium macrocarpon; assembly: GCA_022606695.1. Lineage (NCBI taxonomy): Eukaryota > Viridiplantae > Streptophyta > Magnoliopsida > Ericales > Ericaceae > Vaccinium > Vaccinium macrocarpon. The sequence continues at coordinate 22,640,882 of CM040170.1, read as the reverse complement.
GTGCCCCCTGGGTGACCCCCCTTTGATCACTCCCTGGGGGTAGAGATTGTTTACTCCCACATTGGAAGTTTACACGGGTGATCTTGGGCATATAACAAACCATGTAAGAGAATACTAGTATCTTGGACTTAAGCATTTTGGGGCATGTGGTGTGATTTGTGAATCAAATCAAGGTATTGGACCAGTCGTTTACATAGGACATTACAAATGGTATTAGAGCGATCAGTGTACATGACCATGTGGGTCATGGCACTGGAGAAAAGACATGGGAAAGGCCGTGGTGACTCTGGTCACTAGGGAATAGAACCAGAAAGTGGGACTTGGGGTTGCTGTTGTGCAGCCCCCTGCACAGCAACATACTGTGCACCCCATTGTGTGGTCGCGCCAGAATTTTTCAAATGATCGGAAATGTTTATTGCGTAGAGCTTGTCGAGTACTACAAGTGTACCAAAAATCAACTCGATCGGATATCGTTAAGTGTCTCATTGGAACACAAATACCTTGAAAAAAAAATGAAACGAAAAAGAATGGAACAAAACCTCTGAACCTATGTTTTTCAAATTATTTGTGTTCCGATGAGGCACTTAACCATATTCGATTGAGTTAATTTTTGGTACACTTGTAGTACTCGACGAGCTCTACGCGGTGAAAGTCTCCAATTGTCGAAATTTTTTTGGCGCGGCCGTGCCATAGGATGCACAGCACGCTGCTATGCAGGGGGATGCACAGCAACCCCAAATCAAAGTCTTGCTGAGGCTTTTCCACCAATTTTTAGGTTAGTTTGTCAGCAAGAGGAACTTTTGAATGTGGTATTATCTTGAAGAATTCAATCTCATGATTGGGGGATATAGCTCAGAAGAAGACTTTATGATTGGGAGGACATAATGGATGAACTACACTCTATTCTTAATGGTTCTGGTATTCTAATCTCAATTGGCATTAGTGACAAGCTGATTTGGGAAGGTAACTCTGATTTTTTCTCTGTAAAATCTCTATATGAATTAGCCAACCCAAGTGCTCTTATTGTAAACTTTGCTTTTGACCTCATCTGGAGGAATGTGGCTCCCTACAGAGTCCAATGTTTCTGCTTGCTAGTTCATCTTGGTAGAATTAAAACTTTAGAATTTCTGTTTAATTTGGGAATCATTCAAAATGTAGAAGAAGCTTGCTGTAAATTCTGTTTTTGAGAGATTGAGTCTGTGGACCATTTGTTGCTCCATTGCCAACTGGTGTGGAATTTGTGGTCAAAATTCATGAATTGTTGGGGTGTGAAATGGGTCTCCCCAAATTCAATAGTTAATCTCCTCCTTTGGTGGAAAGATTGGATGATGAATAAGCAAAGAAGATTGATTTGGGATGCAATTCCTATGACAGTTCTGTGGTCAATTTGGAATGTGAGGAATAAACTTGTGTTTGAGAATGAAGCTCCAGACTAGAACAAAACCTTTGATCTTATTCTTTCTAGAGTTGCATTTTGGGTTAAATCCAAAGGAGGCTCTGATTTCTCATTGGCTGATTTCATCTTAAGAATTAACAAGCTTATTGAAGCCATTTGAATGTAATCTTTGATGTACTTTGCTGCTTTTAGTCCAGAGTTTGTTCTAGTGTTTTTTTTTACTTTGGTTGGCACCTTGCTAGCTTACTCTTCTTTTCCAGGTCGAGGTTGCTCTGTTTGCATCGAGGTTTTCCTCTTTGTTGTGATGCTCTTTGCTCCTCTTCCCTTTTAATCTTTGTTCCTCTTCAGAGATTAATAAAATTCGTTGCCGTTCAAAAAAGAAAAAAAGCAGCAACCCCAAGTCCCAGAAAGTGGTGACTCTAGTGTTCAACCCTCGTGAGTGCGCGAGGCAATTAAGGAGGGGAGATTGTAGTACCAAGATTTGGGGGGAGTGGTTGTTTAGTCCCACATTAGAAGTCTATGTGGGTGATCTTGGGCATGTAAAGAGACTACTAGTACCTTGGGCTTAAGAATTTTGGACCATGTGTGTGGCTCGTGGATCAAATTCAAGATACTAGGCTAGTGGTCTACATGAGGTGTTACCTAGAATCCACATAGACCTAGTTTTCATGATTAGTCATTTCCCTTTCATTTATAATCTTATATTGAATGTGATTCTTGTAAGCTCTTCATATTTTAAACTAGCCTACAAGAAAATGAAATATAGAAACTTCATAATTCAATGCTTTCGATATATATGTATGCTCTCATAGACACATGAATGAAACAAATTGAAGTTTGATACATCTATGAGTTGCATTGAGTGTAAGCGTATCATGTTACTTTTTAATTTGAGGTTCATGCGTTGTGGACCTCTATCTCGAACTAACCCTTTCCTCTCCTAATTTTGTTGTCCAACATCAAATTAGACCATGCTATCTCATTCTTTTGTGAAATATTTTTATTCCTTTTGTTATGTTTGACATTCATTCCTCTCTCTCTCTCTCTCTCTCTCTCCCCCCCCTCCCGGGGCCGAATGGGTGATACAACGATATCACCTAAAAGGGCATCATCATTACTGGAGTGGGTAAATCTAATTACCCTACTATTAGGCATGACACGCGTCTAATATGACCGCCACGAGAGGGCAAGTAGCTCGGCACCACATAGGGAGTTCGCGAATCCCTGTACCAAGCTAGATTGACCATGAATAGGGTCAGAAATCAAATCAAATTAATACATCAGAATGCACTAGCTCGGCGTGAGGCATAAATGGATGCCCCCGATATACCGAGCTAGGAAGGCTACGAATATAGTTCAAACGGCATTCTGAAATACATAAATCAGCTTGGCGTAATGAGCTGAGTTATGTACGAGTTATTCCGAGCTATGTAGAAGCTCGGCACCGCCACGAGAAGGGCAGTGAGACATTCCAGAATATTCTACGAGCGGTCCCTTACGAGATAAGGAGCAATCTCGTCGTGTAGGGGATTAATATGAACATTCCTAATGTGAATGGGAATAAACCCCATATAGGAATGAGTCCTATATGGAAAGAAAGACTACTGCTAGACGAGATCTAGCAATATATGGAAGCTGTCCCTTGATAGGAAAGCCCTATTGAGAGAAGGACTCCTAAAGAAAATAGGAAATAGTGGCACGAGATGCCTAATAAGAATGACATCTACACCTATAAATACAAGGCAATAACCAAGACAAAGGGTACGCTGTGAAACCTATTTTCATACGCATTGTGAGTTAAGTTTTCAAGTACGTGATACTAACTTAGGCATCGGAGGGCCTTTGCCAACGAGAGGCAAAGGTGCTCTAACCCTTTTTCTGTTTTGCAGGTCTAGGGTTGATTCAAGGAAGCACGTGATCCAGGGTTACGCGGATTTATCCCCGTACAATTACACCTTTGACATCAACTTTTACATTTACTTTCCACTATTGCTCTTGATGGAGACATCATTATTAAACTGTACCCATTAACTTTTGAAAGGAATATCTACTTTTAAGAGCAAAAATAGGAAATGTATCAAATTTTATCCACTAACTTTTGAATGTCACAGTTATCAAGGAACAACCCAAATAGAATATACTATTCTTTTTAAGCAACAAGTGAATAATGTTTTTCCCATTCATAACATTAATTTCTTAATGGTTTTTTTTTGGAAACAAATCTTCACTATATGGTATATCTACATATACAACAAGCATAATGAAATTATTTCCTCAATAGGATTCAAATTTTCATTCAATTCCCCAAAAAATATGAGATTTTCTCTCCTTATTAGGGAGTCCTTATTGGCTTTCTTTGAACTTTCCTATCTTCCCCCCACGTGCAATCATGGCCATTTCTTACATTTCCATCTTACGTTTCTTGACCATCATTACTATTTGTAGTCTTGTACTAAAATTCTACCATAAATTCTCTTTATTAAATTTCCATATTAAGTACGATTTCTGTCCTTCAAAAAAAAAAAAAAAATTGTTGAGTGGCCCCATTACTTCATTTGATAAGTTTCAAATTGCCATAATTGGAAATACTCCTACATGTATTACATGAATGACATGTAATCTTACTCATTTTGCTTCAGGTTTTAAATTTACGTGAATAGCATTTTAGTATGTTTTATTGTTACCTTTTTACCGTACAATGTTTAAGTGACCTCAACGGATTGGTTTTTTTTTCCTCGATAGCTATTTGCAATTCCTATCTTTTTACTGCCTTACATTCACAAATTGCCCGAAATTGAGAAAAATGATAATGAAGGGTGACTTTACTCTCGTCCAACAATTAAGGTTGCATGTATTTGGTGATTTAAAGCATTTATAAAGATAACTGCCATATACCTATCTTTTCATGTTAAAATAAAATTCCCAGTATACCTATCTTTTATAATGATTACCGCAATAGTTGGTCCATGCGCGATAATTTTGGATCAACTAATAAATGTCTAGCACAAAAATATTTCCAGTCTTTGACAGAGATGTCACTCTGCCAAATTATTTTTTGCCGCGTAAAATTGTCTTACCGTTACCCTTATTGTGTTGAGCCCTACCATTTAAGCAGGTTATGGAAGGATTTGGAAAGGGATTAAAATTTAAAAAGTGTTTATCTTATGGATAGAAGGAGAGATAGAGTTCTGAAATTGAAACCCTAGGTTATAGAAACATGATAAGCCCAATTATATTGTGGACCTTAACATCATCATAGCAACAACACTCGTTGGAGAGAGTATGAAAACCCTAGAAGCTACGTCTATAAAAACTAAGCGCCTTGCCATTTGGCCTTCACCCCTTCTTCTTCTTCTTCTTCTTCTTCTTCTTCTTCTTCTCTCTCTCTCTCTCTCTCTCTCTCTCTCTCACACACACACACACACACACACACACACACACACACACACACAAAACCACCCTCAGCGCCTTCCTCCTGTTTCAGTACCAGTGTACCACCACCCACCAATTCCAAATTACCAGAGAAATTTCGTGCTACTTTCCTTTCCTTTTTATCATCCACAGACATAAACTAACAAGACAATACTAAAGAAACAAAATCGAAATCGTTCTCCTTTGATGGAAATTGCGGAAATGAGAAGAAGAGGATTCGAAATAGATGCAGCCGAAGAAGAAGCCGATGACGGAGAGGAAGATGGAGACCCTCAAAACACCATTCATGAAGTCATCGGATTGGCGATTTACTAGATGTTAGGTATGGGACTATATCTTATTCTCCCTCTCACATACTCCGATTTTTTACTCACTTTTTCTACCAACAAGAAAGTAGAAATCTACAGATATTGAGGGAGAGGGCAGAAATCCATGTTCCAAACACATCTTTAGATTTGGACCTCTTCTATCCATGTGAGACATTTGTTATGTACCAAGTAAAAGTAAAGATTTGAACTAGGTTCTATTCTATTTTACAGATGCTTCTAGGATGTTTCAAGCAGAGCAAGCAGAATATTCTCAAGATGCAGTCTGCTGAATATCCAATGGCTACTGCTCAATCTTCAACGGCTGCTGATGGTTTGGGTAGATTTAGAGTTCCGTGCTGCCTACAGTCGCCAAGTTGGCAGAAGTTGAAGAGAAGTTCATTTTGTTTCATTTTGTCACACCTTTACCAACGTCAGATCAGTTGTCAAGCAACCGTGGCTGACAATTGAAGTGATGGTGAGGGAAAATTTCCTTTTGTTCATGCTGCTGGGAGAATTGGCAGCAGTGAAATGTATTCTACTTGTACTTCATAATAAAAAGATTTGTAGACCTTGTCTGGTAATGTTTATTTATGATTTCATTCGGGAAACCCTTTTGGAAGTAGAGCAAGGTCTATACAAAGACTTGTAGACCTTGTTGACAAGCAACCGAGGCTGACAATTGAAGTGGTGGTGAGGGCAAACATCCTTTTGTTAATGCTTTTGGGAGTATTGGCAGCCGTGAAATGTATTCTACTAGTACCTTATAATAAATAGACTTATAGACCTTGTTTTGTAATGTTTATTTATGATTTCATTCGGTGAACTCTTTTGCAAGTAGAGGGTGAATTTTAAAACTTTGCTGGTTTGATCAGATTGATGAACCTTTTACATTGGATATTGGTATCTTGTTAAAGAGCCCTGGTACAATACATGAAATTTTTTTTAAAGAGAAGAAGGATGGTAAACATGAAAGGCATCCGGGAGGCTATGCCAACTCGTCGTTGATCAATACATATAAAATTACCAAATAACCTACGAAATAGTTTGCTTCAAATAATGACCATTATATAAAAGGTAGACGATAGCTTACTGGGGTTCTTTCTTGTTCCCCACGCAGCGACCAATACTGTCTCCCCTTATTTATTTTACATCCATCTCTTACAAACATCTCATCTTTAGAACATTTCTGGGCATTTCCGTGTTCCTCCAATGTATTTCGGACACCAATACTTCCAATGCTTTTTGGAAATCAATACAAACTTTGTTCCTTGTTAAATTTTGTATGCAATGACTTTTCTGTTTTTGATAATTAATCATTGACTAAAAACTCTTTTCAATACTTTTTTCTAACTTAATCAAGCTCATAATATTTTTCTAGTTAGGCTAGGTTGCGGTAGGTGTCCTAGACTATTCCAGTTTCTTTTTCCGTCCGTAGACTTGTTACTGATCTTGTTTAATGTTTATAACTTTTGGTGGGTAGACAAACATTCCTGTGCAGTCCACATAGACCTAGGTTTCTTGATTAATTAATTTTCTGCAATATGTAGTTTGTATAAAGAAGTATGAGTTATAAAAATATTAGTTTTCCGCAATTTTTGTACTTGGACTAAAAATGTAATGTTCAGTTTGGGCCATAAAATATTAGTTTGTCAAGACTCTTCTAGAGGCTGAATTGAATGAAAAAAATCTGTGACGGTCTTCCCCTGAAGCCCCTGTTTGCACCGTGTACTCCCGACCCCACTACGGCAATTAAATTGCTACTGTGAATCTAATTTCTCCTCTAAATAATTGAGGAATTAGGCTAATCTAAGGCCAACAGAGTGGTATCAGAGCTTGGTTCGTCAACAACAACTGAGCATGAAGATTTGGGATAGGAAAATAAGCCCCGGTGCCGAAGAAGATGGCGGTTTCAAGCAATCAAGGTTTTGGAGCTCAACAACCTCTGTTTCACAATTTGACGGTGAGAATTATAATTTTTGGTGTGTAAAAATGAAACCCAGCTTATTTCAATTGATTTGCGGGAGTATGTTGAAGGTGGGTATGATGATCTGGAAAATGTCGATACTTTGATAGATGTTCAAAAGCAAATATTGAAGGCTCATAAATGGAATGATGCAAGAGCCCTCTCAATGATTCAACAAGGAGTTTCGACCAAGATTTTTCTGAGGATGACCATTGACCAATGAGACCAAGGCAAAGGATGCTTGGGATATTCTTCAAAAGGAGTATAGGCGCAACTTGAAGGTAATTAGAGCTATCAAACTTAAATCTTTGAGAAGTGATTTTGAGAATTTGAAGATGAAAGATGATGAATTGTTGCCAGATTATTTTAATCACGTTGATGGTGGACTACAACCCCATTGTTGTGGTTCTTGAAAATATGAAATATATTGAAACCTTGAGTGTAGAGGAATTGATGGGTTCGATTAAAGTAAATGGCGAAGTCGCTTGAAAGTGCTTTTCCATCTAAGCTCAATGTTAGTACTCCTAAAACTCAAGGAACCTCTTGGAATTTCAATCAATATAAGGGTGGAAAAGGAAAAGGAAAATTTGATAATGCAAAAGTTAGAGGAAAGTATAATTTCCAAAAGAAGAATTTTCAAAGACAAGAAAATGAGGAGTCCACCCAAGGGAAGTGTAGAATTCGCAATCGAAGTAGTCATGTTGAGAAAGATTGTTGGTTCAAAGGGAAAATACAATGTTATAATTGCAAGAAGTTTGGACATGTCAAGAAGGATTGTAAAGTTATAACCAACAAGTTAATTTTTCCGAAAAGAAAGAAGTTGATGGGAACATACCTTATGCATGTCACAATTTGTTGGAGGAAAAAGGTGATGTTTAGTTTGTTGATAGTGGTTGTAGTAACCTCATGATCAGTGATAAAACCATTTTTGCCAACCTTGATACCTTCTCCAATTCACAAGTCAAGATGGGTAAGGTGCCTTAGTCCAAGCAAAAGGAAATGGTACTACTGCGGTGGAGACCAAGAAGGAAACAAGATACATAAGAGATGTTCTACTAGTTTTGGACTTGGAGCAAAATTTGCTGAGTGTTGGTCAAATGGTGGAGCAAGGGTATGTTGTTCACTTTGAGAACAATACTTCAGAATTTTTAGTTGAAACTTTCATAAGGTGCACTTTGAAACTTTCATAAGGTGCACTTCCAGTTTTTAGTTGCATGACGCAAAAGCGGGGGAACAAGAGAATATAAAAGCTTCCAATGTTTCGAGCGTGAAAAGAACATGTACATATATTGGAAAAATAATGTAGCATAGGAAATACATTTTGAACTAGAATCATTTTCGGGAGTAAAATATATGGGCCAAGTCTACCTTAAGAATAAAAAATGGAAAAATGGAATATTGTTAGAGTGTTAAATTTCATCCAAGCATTATTTAGGTTTTGAAAGTCAACACATTTTCAAAAAATTTCATTCTTCTTTACTACTGGAACCATGTTTGATATTTATCTTTGCTACTTTACTTCACAGGTGAATCCTGCTTCGATTAGTTTGTTAACTTCTTCTTCAATAACTAGGATGAGCTCAGGCTGAATGTATCAAAACGCTCGCTTTACAAGTCGGGTGCTGTGTGTAATCCCCAAGTGGTGAACAACCACTTTTAGGCTTAACCTTGGCATTTCTTTGTTTGACGAAACAAAGAAGTTTCTACACTTGGACAACAAGTCAAGGCATGGTTTTTGCTCCTCTAAACTTAGAAGCGCACGCACAAAGACTAGTCGAGGCTGGCCGGGAGTTCCAAGGTTGAGTTCTTTGAGGTCATCAACAGTCAGTTTCCTCCCATCTTCTAGTTTAGGAGGAGCCTTAGGTAGGTCATCATCTTCAAATTCCAAACTTGAGTGTTCCTCGGCCTTGACATGATAAAATGTAGTGTACTCCATTTCCTCTTCCTTTGCAGCCTTTACTTGGCCTCTTAATATGACAGTGTGCTTTTTATCCTTGAATGGGCCTTCCACATTGATGTCAAGTGATGTTATCCGCTTCATACGAGACAGAATTCAGCTTCAAGTCTTTTTATCTTCTTTAGCAGAATTTATCTCAATGCTCTTGCCTTTTTCGTTGACGCTTTCTTCCTTTGACGAAGTACTTCTATTTCCAAATCGAGAGAAGATTGATTTCTTTATTTGCAAAGTTATCTCCTCACTTGCCTCTTTTGTAATGCCAAGTCTATTGAAGACTAAAGTCTAATCTATCGGAGCTTTGATGCTATCAAACACAGAGACTCGCAAAGAAATTTGTTGATTGTCATCCTCTTCCACCTCTTCTATCGAGATATGTTGCACATTTGCCTTTTTACATTTTTCCCTTGGCGGATATGTAGACGGGTTTTGACAGTGTGAAACCAAGATCAGTCTTCTAGGGGCTAACATTATGTTATTGCCGTCTCAATTGTTTCTATGCTTTACAAAGGCCATGAACTTTCTCACTAGTGAGTTCAGGACACAAACCTCCAAGTGGCACATGATCAGTAAAGTCATAACCGAGTTAGCTAGGACCTTGTAAGCTTTTCGCTGAAAACCATCAGTTCTCTTCTCAGGGAGGAAGGACTATTGAAGAGAGCTTTGCGTGTACGTAACGAACCCTATTAGTGGAGGTTTGGTAGAGCTAGGTTATCCCATGGTTGGAAGAGGCATTTTCAAGTCATCCTTTAGCATTTAAAGATTTTCCTTAGTCAAAACATGAGGACTCTTTACTCTATTTTCAGTAGTGGTGATGACCTCTTCAAACGACGATTGTCCTTTTCGTTGAGGCTTGGGATTGAACCTGAAGAGCTATTCAGTAGCTTGAGGTTCATAAGATGAAGATCTTTCTCCTGGTGAGTCAAATTTTAATGGTTCCTTACAACTACATGTATCTACTTGCGGATGAGTTGCTCCGGCTTGTTTACCTTTCTTCAACTTTCCATGGTCTACAGAAGGAACTTTAGTCGGGATAACCTTGGGAATGGTATCTGACTCCAAGTAAAATTTTGCATTCGCAAAATGGGAATCATCTTTGGTGAATGGCTTGTCGTGTGCCACAACATTTTTTGTCCTGTCCTGATAGAATTTGAAGTATTGATGGAATGTCAACGCAACTAAAGTCCTTTTATGTTGATAAAAGGAAGTACAATCCTAAACATTAGAGGAAATACATGAAATGAAGTATCAAAGGAACGATGAGTTATTTCTTAAATTGGCACTAAGAAAATTGGCACATTTACCTTGTTCTGTATCAGCATTTAATGGACTGATTTGATGAGTTGCAAATTGGCATGATCGAAATACATGTAATCTTACTCATTTTGCTTTGGCCAGGTTTCAAATTTAAGTTTATCTATAGATATTATTACCTTTTTAATGAATTAAATTTAAGTAAACTCATCTTATGAGATTTTTCCCCTGACATATGTTATTACCTTTTAACAAATTTCTATCTTTTGAGTTGCCTAACTATTTACATATAAAATTAATAAATCCAATAGTTGATTGACACGTAACTAATTATGCCAAATATTGGCAAATTTCTGTCAATATAGATACATTGGATTAATGGAATAGAGTTGAGTAAATACGATGTCGTGTTGTTTCTCAATTTAAAAGGCAATTATGAGTTATTGTTGATATAAAAGATTGACTTCAAAGCCACGATTTTAATTGCTAAATGCATGTACTCCACGTATAAACTTGTGAAACAAGGCAATTGGCAGTTAGAACACGTGGAATACATCTTGACATGTAGTTATCTCCTTAAAATGTAATCATTTGGGTTAGTTTAAGCAATTGTGCAGATTCAAATTAAAGCTTTTTGAAGAAGATTAAAAGAATTTAAATTCAGACGTGGAGGAGGAAAGAAACTGCCAATTCAAAGGGCAAAAGATGGAGTTCGAAGCAAGCCAAGTTCAAATTCATTGAGCGGGAAGTTCAACTAGCAAGCAGCGTCTATAAATAGAAGAAATTGAGGAGTGAAAAAATCTGGATAAATCTTCAACAAACAACTATCAAACAAAATGATGCTTGGTTTGTTCATTGGCAAGTAGTTTAGGAGTTCGAACTTAGTTCGAAGTAGATTAGGAAGTAGTTTGGTTTAATCTTGGTTGTTCTTGTAACAATCATCTGTTCGAAGTTCTCGTCACCTTGTATTTGAAGTTGAAGGCAATTTCGAAGTAAGTTTTCATTTGATTTATCAATCGAAGTATCTTGTTTCTCTGTTGTTCTTTAATTTCCTAAGTTATTGGTTTATATTTCTTCACTTTGAAAGAAAAATCCTCTTAATTGAGGTAATTGAACCATTAAAACCCAATCGCCTAATTAGATTTGGTTTTTCCAAAGTTAATCTGAGGGAGGAGATTGAAAGTCTCTTTGGCAAGCTCGCACTAAATTATTTTCCATTACAAAGAAGTAAAAGGACCAAACACATTGTTGGCACGCTCAGTGGGACCCTTGAAAGTGTTGAATGACTCCAAAACTTAGGAAGCAAACAAATGACTCTCAAAATGGCCAAACACCAGAAGATGAGAATAATGTTAATTCTAAAGAGAACGAACAGGTTGAAGGACCTCAAACAGGTTCAGAGGCTCATATTGGTGAAGATGCAACTGTTGAAACTGACCAAAATTCTCATATGAACATTAGGAATAACAAAACAGTTTAAATTGATGATCTAAAGAATGTAGAAAGTGGAGGAAGTGTGTTATCTAGCCAATTTGTAGAAATGATTTCCACATTCAAGGAATTGGCTCAAATCCAAAAACTTATGTTTCAAAAATTGAACAAAAAGTCAAAATCCAGGAATGAACCTTTGCCTTAATNAAACTGAAAAAGACAAAGGGGAGGCTAGTTCTAGCAAGCATAAGTATAGACATAGAAAAGAGCCTATTAATGTGGATGAAACACCAGAATCTTGGTATGAACGTGCAAAAATTTATAATTTTCAAACTTCCAAGCCTAAGAAAATATTCAAGCAAACCACTAATTTCCCTTTCGAACTTAGTTTTGATGGTGTAGGTGGAGATAAAGGTTTTAAAAATGATGATTATGGGTTTGAAGAGTACAACTATTCCACATGAAATCATTTTACTGACAGGGCTAGTTCAAGGAGGCCTAATCCAGAAATTGGAGTTCCTAAGTATCTAGGGATACTAGAGATGGGAAGGGTGAATTCGAACCACCTTTATGAACCTTTTACAATGCAAGAGGAGGTTACAAACAACCCCAGTCTTTTGATGGACCTTTTGATAGGTTTCCAGAAGATCACATGGCTAGAAATGTGAATTGGGAACCTCTTGTCAACCCAAGGGTTCATTTAGGAGAAAACCCAGCTCTTCGAGATGAAATACTTGGTCTTACGCAAGAAGTTTATCGACCTCTAAATTGGGGAGTACAAACTCAAATTTATAAAAATCCCTAACCAAAATGGATAGATAGGCACTTCGAAGTCCTTAGGGGATTTAAGATCCCAGATTTTACACTGTTTCATAGGGATGGGAAGCAATCAATGACTGAACACATTGCTAGATTTATTGCTCAGTGTAAGGAATTAGGCAATAATGGGTTCATTAAGTTGAAGTTATTCTCTAATTCCCAAATAGGAACAACCTTCAAATGGTATTCTAATTTGACACCAGAGTCAATCCCAAATTGGCAAAGGATGGAAGATTATTCCATGCACAGTTTTACCAAACTGAACCTGAAGTTTCTATGGCTGGTTTAGCTAGATTAAAACAAAAGTCTGATGAAAAAGCTGCCCAATTTATTGCTAGATTCAAAAGGGCTAGAAACAAGTGCAAACTGTAAAAGGGGAAAAACTCACGAAATTATTTCCTTACTCTTATGAGATCAAATCCTCTTTGAATGGAGCGACCTTGATCCTACAACACAAGTAAACCGTTAGAGCACCCCTACCTTTAGGCAGCAAGGGCCCTTCAATGGCTATGTTAGTATTTGACGAACAGGAGGATAACTGTAACCAGTGCAAAAGTATGAGAATGGGTTTAAGCATACCTCTAGTACTTTGGGTCATTTTCTTATATAGGCGATTAGTTTGCATTTACATTCCTTGTGGAATTCTCTTCTGCATGGAATCCTTCCAAGCTTAGGATTCTCCCTTCATGGGCAGCGTAACCTGCATGATTCTATATCCTTATATGATAAGGATCCTTGCCAAGATGGCCGCATATTGCTCGTTTGGAGTTTTACCCTACATGGGAGTTCGTTCCTTGTTTAGTAAGTTGATTGGCTTTCCATCTCCGGGTAAGATTGTGCTTATATTTGTAAGCTCAACTGATTCTGGGAATATCTTCGAATATCTTCTCCTTTCCTTATCTTTATAAGGTAAGGCCGCTACTAGGGTTTCTCATGTATCGGGCCGTCCCTTCTGCGTTATCTGACGAGCAAATAGACTTGAGTGATTTACTGAATTATGGGCCTTGTGGTCGTTGGCATATTGTTCTGTGTTCCTTTCCTCGTGCATGTCACGTTTATCTTTTCGTACCGTTGCTTTGCTTCGTACTGGCGTGGTTGCCACATGTCAGTTGTTGCGCAATACTCCCACATGATAAGTCTGTTTGAGTGTAACCCCAAAGCACCTTTTCATCCCCCGGGTGACTTGAATCATTGCACCTTTTTAATTATCGATTTGACATTTCCCCACCTTTTTGTGGAAAGGCATGAGGAATCAAAACGCCATCGTTTTAGATGACGTCGGCGGGCACCAGTTTGAATTTGAGAAGGTATAAGACATTTCCTTAACCTTCCTCTTCCTTCTTTCCATATCTGCATTGCTTTTTGATAGAGAGAGAGAGAGAGAGAGAGAGAGAGAGAGAGAGAGTCGTTCCGTTGTGAGTTCCATTACCCTTGAGCTTTCTGAGTTGTTCTATCCTTTGACTCCCCTTTCGCCGGAAAACGTCTTCTCTGGCCGTCCCCGATTTCCTGTAAGTTTCTTGCAACCTTTTTCCACTCTTTTTGCACAGTTGCTTTATGGTTTTCTTTTACCTGCGTCGTTTTCTGCCATGGGTAAATTTAGGAGTCTCAGTGATAATCCGTCGTTATGAGGTCCCTGGTGACGTTAATCTAGCCTTAGCTCCTTCTGGTACTGATACCCATGACCAAACTGAGGATAAGATCCACGTTCCCCTTTTAGCCGTTGTTGAAGGTGGTCTTAGGTTTCCTTTACACCCTTGGTTAGTTGAGATCTGCAACATCTGTCGCCTGACGCCTCTCTAACTCCGTCCCAACTTCTTTCGTATGGTTATGGGAGTGGTGGCCCTAAATAGGGTTTTGGGCACAAACTTGGGATGGTATGACATCTGCTGTCTTTACAACATTTGCCCCACCACCCATGGGACCTACTACCTCAAGATCCGGGACAAAAAGTGTCGTCTAGTGACTGATCTCCCCAATTCCTATCGTGGGGAGAATGACGACTTTTTGATTGTGACTAGAAATTTCTTGCCCAGGGACAATGGTGGCAACGTCGTGGGGCCTCCGTGCCCCCATACTTTTGGGCGTACACGTCAGTTCCCCTCTTTTTTTTTCTTTTGTCAATTTCTTCACTTATAGCTTCTATGTAGTTGCTCACTGTGTCTGCTTTTTCTACTTCTGTAGTAGAGAATATCAATGAGGGTCACTTGGTGGTGCATGACGATGTCCACCTTCTTGATATTGAGAGAGCACTCAAGTTTCCGGGCATCAGGGGGATTGACCCAGAAGGGCTAGGTAAGGCTGCACATGTTTTGCTGAAGTACAATCCTTCCTATCATGGTAGTATCCGTGTAAGTGAGGTTTCTACTTCTGCCCGGAATTTGCGTAGGGGAAGAGGTCGTATTGGGGTAAGACGTTCTCTTACTCAGAAGCTTTTTATCTGTAATCAAGTTATCCACGCTTCTTGTACAAACAATTATCTTGGAATTGACTTGTCTTGTGAAAATATTCAGAGTGATTTGTCTGGAGAGAGTACTAGCAGTGTTCCTGTGAGAGATCAACCCTCTGTTTTTGCCATGCCGAGAGTTGCACCTGATTTTTTAGATTTTATAACCCTTGATGATGATGAGTCCCTGTCCAATTTTTTGACCCTGTGGGAGCTTCTTTTTCCGATCGTCCCCCTTCTCCTCCTCCTCCTCCTCTAGAGCGAAGAGAACCTGATGATGCTATGGAGAAGAGGACCAGAGAAGAGTCAGTTCCTGTTCCAAATCCCCCTCAGCAGAGTCATCGTACTACCAGGAGCTCTTCTGTTCAGCCACCCCCCCCAACCTCTGATCCAGACTTTGAGTCTAAGATGGCCGTTTGGAATCCTCCTCTACGTCGAGGCACTCAGCTTGTCCTTTCTATTGATAGCTGCGATAATGCTGAGGTTGCTCTGGCTATGGGACGAGCTGTTTTGCTTCCTGGGGATGTTGAGAGAGAAGCCGGATCCAGTTATCTTTAGCTCTTGAAAAATAGCTTTCAGCACCATATCAAGGTTTGGATTTCGTCATTTCATTCATGTAGCACTTCTTGTTAATGGCTCCATATTTGTGACATGTTGGTTTATTGATCGTTTGTGACGAACTGCAGTCCATGCAACTCATGTATGTGGCTTGCGACTGTGGTGCCAAGGATAACAGGACGATCACTGGTGCCAATATGCAGCTGCGGACTGAGAATGACGAATTGAAAGTCAGTGCCAACCGCTTGATTAATGCCAATCAATTGATGACCAATGAAAATGAGAAATTGAAGGAAGAGCTGGCTTCATTGAAGAGTCATGTTGGCGAGACTGATCGTAACTTTAGTGATGCCATGACCAGACTTGGGCTCTTGGAAACCGAGCTATCAAATGCTTAGAGGAGCAAGGCCAATCTGGAGGTTGAGTTGGCTGGTGCCCAGGCGTCTTCTAACCAGGCCTACAATCAGGGAGTGAATGATACAAAGATGAAGTTCAAAGCACAGATGCCGCAGTTCGAAGACTTGTTTTTTGCTAGAGGATGGAAAGCATGTCTGACCAAACAGGATGTTGATAGACGAGATGCAATTTGGACTAAGATTGAATACCCCAGACGTAGGGATGTTGCTCCCTAGCATGCTGCTGTGCTAAATCAAAGTGTTGATGTTGACCCTAGCCAGAAAGAAGCTTGTGACAACACATCCGTTCCTGACGAGCAGTGGGTTGAGCTCCCCTCCTCTGGTGCTGTTGAAGAATCAGGTAACATTTCTGCCATTGAGGTCCATGAGGCCCAGTGAAGAGGCCTTGTGCCTATTTGATCCGTCTTGATCATAACTCTTTGACATTCCTGACTTTTGTTTTGGTAGCTTAACATAATTTTTGGTCCCATGCCCTGCGTGGCTATTTGGACGAGTTGACCTGCGTGGTCTTGGTTTTTGGAACTACAGTAATTACACCCTTCGCGGTGTTAGGTGGGCTAGCGTCCGAGTTTCCTGTTGACATGACTTGAATTTTTTTTTGCTTTACATTAGCTCTGAATGTTCCAGTTGCACTTGTCTATGCATCAACTGTTGAGTAATCTGCGTACAAGGATGAGGGGTGCAAGTTTGGGTCTTGAATCTGCCTCCTCCCTTGTTTTGACTGTTAGTTTGCGTCATTGAGTTATGCATTATACGCTCCTGCATGCAATCAAAACTACATAGGACAAATATTATATAAGCTTTTAGACCCCCGATAGTCCTGCATTTAGTCAATAAGGCGACTGGTTTGGAAACCAGATGTTCCTGTATGTACTCAAAGTAAGACAAACATTTTGGAACCTAGATGTTCCTGTATTTAGTCAATAATTGAATGAGACAAACACTTTGGAACCTATATGTTCCTGCACTTAGTCAGATTTATACGGAGCAAATGACATAAACCGTATCTAACCTTGAACTATTATGGACGAGGCCATCAACAGGCTTAGGCATATTCGCGCCTAGTCATAGACGAGGCTATGAATGATTTTTAAGGCATATTCGCGCCTAACCATGGAGGAGGCCATGAGTTGCAAGATTCGCTACGAGGTCTAGGCATGTTCGCGCCTAACCATGGACAATTTATAGGCATATTCACGCCTAACTGTGGAAGAGGCCACCAGGTGCAATATTCACTGTAAGGTCTAGGCATGTCCGCGCCTGACCATGGACAATTTATAGGCATATTCGTGCCTAACCGTGGATGAGGCCATGGGGTGCAATATTCGCTGCAAGGTCTAGGCATGTTCGCGCCTAACCATGGACGATTTATAGGCATATTCGCACCTAACCATGGATGAGGCCACGGGGTGCAATATTCGCTGCGAGGTCTAGGCATGTTCGCGCGTAACCATGGACAATTTATAGGCATATTCGTGCCTAACCATGGACGAGGCCACGGGGTAGCTTATGCATATTCGTACCTATTCAAGGATGAAGCCATGGATGAGCTTAGGCATATTCACGCCTATTCATGGACGAGGCAATGGACGAGCTTAGGCATATTCACGCCTATTCATGGATGAGGCCATGGACAAGCTTAAGCATATTCACCCCTATTCATGGACGAGGCCATAGATGATGCTGCATTTCCTGCATTATGACAGATTAAAGGTATATCATGCCACCAATATGGGGTTTGTTCATTCAGTCAAAGCCCATATTTACTCAAAGTAAAGTAATGCACAGATTTGCAAGTCAATAAGTGGATGACTTTATTCGCAATCATGGCAGTTTCTCTACTTGACTCGTAAATAAAGAAATAAAGAAAAGAAAAGAAAATTGCATTTTGCCTTTCAGGGCGTTATTCCAAGCAAATTTCATAATGAAAAACTTACTCTGCCTTTCAGGGCATTATTCAAAGGAAAAAGATAATTTTAGGGAAAAAACTTCATAAGATTCTGGATATTCCAAAGGTGGGGGACTGGATTCCCATCTAGATCTATAAGTCTATATACTCCAACCCCTGCGATATCAACCACTTTGTAGGGCCCTTCCTAGTTTGGTTTGAGCTTTCCGTCTGATGCCTTTTTGGTATTCCCTACCACTTTCCTCATCACAAGGTCCCCTATTCCAAATTTAATTTGGACCTTCTTGTTGTAAGTCCTGTAAAGCTGCTGCTGGTAGGCTACTAGTGTAACTAGAGTTATTTCTCGTCGTTCTTCTGCAAGATCCAAATTTGTTGCCAAAGCTTGGTCATTCCCACCAGCCTCTACCAATGCTGTTCTGTTTGTTTGTAGCCCCACTTCGATGGGGATGACGGCCTTAGTACCATAGGCCAAGGAGTATGGAGTCTGTCCTATTTATCATCTTGGGGTGGTCCTGAATGCCCATAACACTATTGGGAGTTCTTTAGGCCAGCTTCCCTTCTTTTTCTCCAATCTTTGTTTGATTCCTTTAAGGATTGTTTTGTTAGAGGCCTTTGCCTGTCCGTTACTTTGAGGATAGCTGGTGTTGAGTAGTAGTTCCGTATCCCATGTTGGACACAGAAAGTTTCGAACTTTGGCCCGAATTGCGCTCCGTTATCCGAAATTATGCAGTAGAGCACCCCAAACCTTGTTATGATGTTCTGCTAGACAAATTTTTCCACATTATTCTTTGTGATCTTAGCAAGCGGTTTTGCTTTGATCCACTTGGTGAAGTAATCTGTCCCCATCAGTAAGAACTTCCTTTTGCCCGTTGCCATGGGTAGGGGCCCTATAATGTCGAGCCCCCATTAAGCGAATGGCCATGGGCTGATGAGTGGTTGCAGGTCTTCTACCGGTGTCCGAATTATTGGTTTGAACTGTTGACACTTTTCACAGCTTCTGACGAACACCTTCGTATCTTCCTGCATGTATGGCCACCAGTACCCCTGGGTTATTGCCCTATGTGCTATCGATCTCCCTCCTGCATGTTCGCCACATGTCCCGGCATGTATCTCATGTAAGAACTTCTGTACCAGTGTGGGATGCACACAAAACAGGTAGGGACCGTGATATGACTTTTCGTATAGCTGTCCTTGTGGTGAGAGCAAAAAATGAGTAGACTTTAGTTTAATTTTGTAGATCTCTTTTTTATCCTTTGGAAGGATTTTGTCCTTTAGGTAAGCGATGATTGGGTCCATCCAACTTGGTCCTAGGTTGGCATCCATGTTGGTTTCGGCCTCCTGCCCAATGCTGGGCTGGGACTTTAGTTTAATTTTGTAGACCTCTTTTTTATCCTTTGGAAGGATTTTGTCCTTTAGGTAAGCGATGATTGGGTCCATCCAACTTGGTCCTAGGTTGGCATCCATGTTGGTTTCGGCCTCCTGCCCAATGCTGGGCTGGGCTCGACTAGGTATTCGACTGCCACATTGCGCTTGTACTTTGTTGGTAGTGTTGAGGCCAAGCAAGCTAATGAATCTGCATGAGCGCTTTGTCCTGAAGTGATTTGCTCTATCTTTGCTTCCTCAAATTTGCCATTAGACCCTGTATAGCCTTTGCATAGGCCGCCATTTTTTCGTTTCTTAGAGCGTATTACCCACTTAGCTAATTTACCATGAGCTATGAGTCATAGAAGATCTTTAACTTCTTGGCCCTAAGGGTCCTCGCACTCTTGAGCCCGATTAGGAGGGCCTCATATTCTGCCATGTTCTTCGTTGTGCTGAAGCCCAAACAAACGGATTGTTCAAGCATTAGGTGCTCTAGAGCAAATAACATTATTCTTGCCCCTGAGCCTTTGTTGCATGCTGATCCGTCAACGTACAGATGCCAACTTCCTATATTTTGATTGTCGCCTTGAGGACTTGGTTCATGTTCGCGAACCAAGGGAGGCTCAGCCTCTGTCGGGGTAAACTCAGCTACGAAGTCTGCCAATACTTGGCCCTTGATGGCTGTCCTTGGTTGGAAATCATTGTGTACTGACTGAGTTCTACCGACCAAGTGGAGATTCTCCCAGAGAAGTCTGCTTTTCGAAGTAGCGCCTTCAAGGGAAACTCAGTGTATACGGTGATGGGGTGCTCTAGAAAGTAATGCAGCAATTTTTGTGAAGCCATGATTAAAGCCTTAACGAGCTTTTCCAAGGGGAGGTATCTGGTGTGTGTGTTTAGGAGAGTTTCACTTACAAAATAGATTGGTTTTTGCTCTGTGCCTGCTATTCGGAGGAGGGCTGCATTAATTGCATGCTTTGAGATGGCCAGGTAACGAATCAGCCGCTCTTCTTTCTTTGGTTTTGACAACAATGGGGGCGTTCCGAGATACTTCTTGAGGTCTTTGAAAGCCTCCTCCTGCTCCAGTCCCCATTCATATCCTTTCCTTTTCTTCAGCAGCTAGAAGAAAGGCCTGCATCTGTCTGACGAGCGACTGATGAACCTGTTTAGTGCTGCCGCCATGCCCGTCAGCTTTTGCACTTCCTTGGTTGTCTTTGGGCTCTCAAGTCTCTGGAGGGCTATAATCTGATCTGGATTAGCCTCTATGTCATGTTCTGTGACCAAATGGCCCAAGAACTTTCCAGAACTCACACCAAATGCACATTTTGAAGCATTTAACTTTAATTGAAATTGTCGCAAGATATCAAAAGTTACCTTTAAATCGGTTATATGATTAGCTTTCTCCTTGCTTTTCACCACCATGTCATCTATATAGACTTCCATAGTCCTCCCAAGCAAGTCGTTGAACATGAGTGTTGTGAATCTTTGGTATGTAGCCCCGACATTTCTGAGACCAAATGGCATGACCTTGTAGCAATACAGCCCTCGTGGAGTGATAAACGATGTCTTTTCTTCGTCTAGCCCATGCATTGCTATCTGGTGGTATCCCCTATAGGCATCCAAAAAACTCATTCGTTCGTACCCAGCCGTTGCATCAACGAGCTGATCAATTCTAGGCAGAGGAAAACTGTCTTTGGGACAAGCCTTGTTTAGAGTAGTTAAATCGACACACACTCTCCATTTCCCGTTCTTCTTCTTGATGATGACCATATTGGATAGCCATTCAGGGTAATTCACTTTCCTGATTGCTTTGGCTTCTAGGAGATGATCAACCTCTTCATTGATTGCTTCGGCATGCTGAGGAACCGACTCTGGACTTCTGGACTACTGGCTTGTGCTGAGTGTCTATGTTTAAATGGTGACAGATTATATTGGGATCAATGCCTGGCATATCTTGGGGCGTCCAGGCAAACCCATCAACATGCTGTTTGAGGAAATGTACAAGCTCTTCTTCCTCCTTCTCATCAAGCTTTTCTCCTACCAGAAAGTACCTTTCTGGATCATGGTTGTCGAGCTGAACCTTTTCAATCCTTCCACAGTTCTTAGTGCTAGATTCCCTCCAATGTATTCTAATGTAGCTTGATCAGATACTTCAATGGACTGAACGAGATGTGCCTTGGGGGCTCTGTTGATCGTTGAGACTAAACACTGATTTGCCATTTTCTGGTTTCCTTTGATGTGCTCAATGACTTTTGCCCCCGGGAATTTTATCATCTGATGGTAGGTTGATGAAATTGCCTTCATTCTGCGCAGCCATGTCCTGCCAATGATGGCGTTGTAGGAAGATGGGACATTGACAACCAAGAATTCTGTTTTCAACATGACGGGCCCTACTTGTACTGGCAATGTCACCTTTCCCATGGGCCAGACTAGCTGTGACCCAAACCCGATCAGAGGAGTCTGACTCTTTTCTAAGTTTGTCCTGGGCAACTCCATCTTCCTAAAAGTGTCGTAATAAAGGATTTCTGTGCAGCTCCACTAGTCTACCAATATCTTCTCAACGTCGTATTCACCTAGTCGTAAGGTAACGGCTAAAGCGTAATTGTGCGGCAGCGTTACTCCGACCAAGTCTTCGTCCGTGAACGTGATTGACTGCACCGTTAGACTCGTCAAGTATCGGGCTGTGAACTCCTCAGAGAGCTGCTTCCAACTGTGGATCGAGTTTGGTGCTGGCTTATGATGATACCAGCTTAGCGGCACCTTACCCAGGCTTGACCGAAACATCTTGCACATTAGGGTGTCGTCCCCTGCATGCATAAACATCGCCTGCTGGTAGTGCTGAATGTGAGTCACTGGATCATCTGTGCTTTTGTACAGCACGAATGGATTGTGCTTTATCTTGGCGGGTGGGTCCACCCGTTGGATCCATTTAACAAGTGGGGAAGTAGCCACATGGTTGAGGGCCTTTCTGGCTGCTTCCCGAGCCACTTCACCTTCATCGTAACGTTCATTTGAATCGGACCTCTCGTACCGGTCCCTTCCATGCCGCCTTCTTTTCCCACTATCTGGGGATTCGCTTGTGGCTCTTCTCTTCTTTCATGGGCCATTCCTGGCCATGGAATCCGCCCTTTTTGGTGGGAATTCCATCCCTGACCGTCTCCGGTCTTTTCCACCATCCTGGGACTTGGGGTTCAAATTTTCCTCCGCTTGTCGCAAACAGTCCTTCAGATTTCTGATTGCGGCTTCTTCCTGAGCAATTTGCCGTGCTAGGTCTGAGACTTCCTGTTTCCTTCGCACAAAACTCTCTGCATATTCCCTATCTTGCCTTGCCCGGGAGTCTGCCTTTAATGGGGCGTGACATGGTGGGGAATTCCTCCGTTGATCCCTTTGTGATTGGGCCTCTGAATCTCCCCTTCGGGATTTGCTAGGCTGAGAGCATTCCACACGCTCCACTTGGCTTGCTAGCCTCGCAGGGGGAGGCTTCTTTGGGGCACTTGGTGGCCCTAGAGAGGGATCCCTCCCAGCCCCACTCTTCTATGGTGTGTGAAGATCGTGATTGTTCATAGATGATCTCAGTGGGGGTTTTCTTCTTTCCCACAGATGGTGCCAATTGTAAGAGGGAAAAAACTCACAAAGTTATTTCCCTGCTCTTATGAGATCAAATCCTCTATGAATGGAGGGACCTCGATCCTGCAGCACAAGCAAACCGTCAGAGCACCCCTGCCTCTAGGCGGCAAGGGCCCTTCGATGGCTAAGTTAGTATTTGACGAACGGGAGGATAATTGTAACTAGTGCGTAAGTATGAGAATGAGTTTATGCATACCTCTAGTACTTTGGAGTCATTTTCTTATATAGGCGATTGGTTTGCATTTACATTCCTTACGGAATTCTCTTCTGTATGGAATCCTTCCAAGCTTAGGATTCTCCCTTCTTGGGTAGCGTAGCCTGCATGATTCTATATCCTTATACGATAGGATCCTTGCCAAGATGGCCGCATATTGCTTGTTTGGAGTTTTACCCTACATGGGAGTTCGCTCCTTGTTTAGTAAGTTGATTGGCTTTCCATCTCCGGCTAAGATTGTGCTTATATTTGTAAGCTCAACTGATTCCGGGAATATCTTCAAATATCTTCTCCTTTCCTTATCTTTATAAGGTAAGGTCGCTACTAGGGTTTCTCATGTATCAGGCCATCCCTTCTGCGTTATCCGACGAGCAAATAGACTTGAGTGATTTATTGAATTATGGGCCTTGTGGTTGTTGGCGTATTGTTCTGTGTTTCTTTCCTCATGCATGTCACGTGGTAGCCCTGGACGAGCTATTTTGTTCGTCTTACGTAGCCTTTGGAAAATACCCCGCACACAAACTTCAACTACTAGAGGTTGAATTTGTTAGAATTGCTCAAGATGGCTTAAATAGAAAACTTAGGAAGAGGTTCGATTCTACAGAATTTAGGTATTTGGTTGATTTAACTTATAAAGCATCTAGATATGAATCTTTGCTAGAAGAAGATGTTGATAGGAACAATTCTTCCTATTCAACTTACTACAAGGATCTTTCTTATGAAATTGATGCTGTTGAAATCATTGAACATGATCCTTGTGTGTGTGAATGTTTAGTTCGAAAAGATTCTTCTATAGCACCAAGAACCAATAAGAAAGCAACTAGCAAAGTATATTCAGTTGATGTTTCTAAATCAGATGAAATCTTTGATTACGTTTTAAAGAAGAAGTTTAACAAACTTCCTGAAAATGCCAAACTTTTACCTTGGAAGGAACAAAAGGAAAGAATTAGTGTAATTGACATGCTTCTTGGACTCATTCAACTAAGAATTGTAATATTTTTCGTGACAGGATTCAAGAGTAGATTAAGAAAGGAAGGATCATGTTTCCAGATAAGACTATGGGAATAGATACAGATCCATTTCCAAAGATTGAAGAAGTAACTGCTAACACCAATGTGCCAATATCTTTGGCCAAAACTGTTCAAGAAATGTGGCAGAACAAGCAGGTGCATATTGGAATGAACTTTGTGCAATTTGATAAAGGAAGACCAAAAGTTGGTCAACTTCGAAATGATTCTTACAGAAACAACAAACCAAAATATGCATTAGAGTTCATCCCAAAAAGGATTCAAGCAGTCTCATTTTTCTATGCTTGAAGCTTCTTTTTTGGAATGCTTATGATTGGAGTGTATAGCCAATTACTTGGTTTTCAAAGATTTGGATCGACAGGGGGTTTATTTCTTTCCAAAAAGATTGGAAAGAAAGGCTTTGGATCAGAATAATGAATGAAAACCCTGGGTAAGCACAAATTCTGGAAAAAATGAGAAACCTTTGTTGGTTTCCAAAAGAAATGTGCCTTCTAGTCCAGTTCCATCAGCTTCGAAGAGAGAGTATCCTCCTTTGAAGAGGGTTAACACTGGAAAGGCCCCAATGGGTCAAGAAAGTGAAGGACAAGGGGAATAGTTTACCTTGGTTAAAGGGGTTCCTGATTGGTTTATGAAGAAAGTCAAACTAGAACTCTTCCAAGGGTGCAAGGCTCTTTCTAAAGTTGGCAATGAAATGGTCAAACCTCTAAATACTCTTGTTGGTCAATGGGTAGTAGTCAGAGATCCAAAGACCAAAATACTTCAAATGATTCCTATGTTGACTCAAACTCAGAAGAGGAAACTGCAAAGGAGGTATACTAGTTTCCAAATGGAAGAATATGCCTCTAGGAAAAAACTTACTGGGGGTGATAAGTTCAATCCAAGGTTTAACAGACTTTGAAGAGAAGATTTTGAAGAATCTCTTCGAAGGGGGTTTACTCAATCAGAAAATGAAACACTGAAAAGTTTGGCTGCAAGAATGGACAGTAAGGTACCCCAGAATAGCCCAGCTTCACCAAATTCCTTGCCAAGCTATTAATCTGGACTATTAGAAGCCATGATAGTGGAACAGGAAGAAGAGGGTGAAAGAATGAATTCATCTCCTGTTGAAGCATGTTCCCCTATGGAAGCTTTTGATATAGAAGTCTCTGAAAAAGTGAACACAGTGGAAGATGGGTCAGGATTACCAGTAAAAGAGAAAAGACCATTCAGTTTGGAACTTTACCTAAAATACAAATTAATATGGTTTCTCCTTCATTCATTAATTTTGGACCTTTTGGACCAGATTGCTCACCAGTTCGAAGGGCACCACAATCATTGACTGTCCCTATGGAGATTATTGATGTACCAAGTGATGATGAATATGATCTTACATATGATAATGGTTGAAATGATGGTTAGGGAGTTTTAATTTCTAAGATTCAAAAAGAAGAGGAAGAGGAAGAGCTTATGATTATGGCTAATGCTATGGAGGAACCAGAAGTGACATCTAAGGAGAGAACGTTTTTTCTTCCAGAAACAGAAATGGATTCTAAGCATCATTTGATTGTTGATTTGAATTGCTGACATTTCTTATCCTTTTAGGTCACCTTCAAATGATATGAGGCACCATTTGAAACCATTATACATATCTGCATTGTTTGATGGGATCTTATTAAACAGAGTTTTGGTTGATAATGGTGCAACATTGGACATTCTACCATCTAGAACTTTGAAGAATTTTGGGAAATAAAAGGTTTGATTGATCCCAACAAGCACATCCATTGCTGGGTTTACTAGTAAAAGTAAAAGTCCTAAAGGAATTATTTCTATACGCCTGAAAGTTGGCCAAGTAGAAACTGATATAGCTTTCTTTGTGTTGGATACTTTTACAAGTAAGTATAATGCTTTACTTGGTAGGGATTGGATTCATGTCAATGGTTGTATTCCATCCTCAATGCATCAAGTCTTGATGATGTGAAGTATGAAAATGGGAAAGAAGTGGGGGTCAAAGAAGTAAAGGCAGACCCATATCCCTTCAGTACTTCAGCAAATTGTGCAGAGGCTGAAATGTATAAACCTGAAATCATTCCTCTAAGTGAAATTGCGCAACTTGCCACCCTTCCATCCAATGTATTGGAAATTGGAGAATTGGTAGAGTTAAAATCTAGGCTTAAGCAAACAGTTGATTATGAATCAGACAATCCACCAGATGAAGCTGCTTGGATGTGAGTCCAAGACAAAGTTCGAAGAAGTCAACTCATTGGCTTTAGTCAAGTTTATGACTCTACAAATAGAGCGGAAGTTACAAGAAACAAATGATTGAGAGGAATTATTGGTTGAGAAATCTAACTAGGGGTTGAAGCCAATCGAATTCAAAAAAGCCTTTATAGGTCATGTCGATTCCCAAGATCCTTTAGAAGAAGTGGAATTGGGAGGAGGAATTGTTCCAAATACTGTGCAAATCAACAAGGAACTTGATGCTTTTCAAAGGCCAAGTTAATCACGATACTTGAAGAGAACAAAGAGTTCTTTGCTTGGATTTAAAAAGAATTGACAGGTTTGAGTAGAGATCTGGTTGAGCATAGATTGCTTGTTAAACCTAATTGCAAACCTTTCAAACAACTTCCAAGAAAGATGTCTCTTGAAACCATATCATTTGTTAAAAAGGAAATTCAAAACCTTTTGAATGCTGGTTTTAAAGAACGATCCACCAGAAAAGTAAAACTAAAAGTAGGCTGAACTTTCTTTGCTTGTTATTAGGATCGTGTCTGATAAAAGGAGTTAGATACCTACTTATTGCTAATGAACGATATCTACTCTAGCATTTATAACCAGAAGGATTATCCATCTTTACCACCACTATTTTAGACAGTAAACCCCAAAGAAAGGGCTCAAGAGTAGGGGAAACTGGAGGATTCCATGGATCAATGGGCTCAGGATTCTCTACTTGAATCATGGTGTAAGTACGATCCCTTTGAATTTCACCAACAATTGGTGTGATAGCATTTCTAGTGTCGACGGGAACTTGGTCATTAAGATCCAAGTTTTTGAGAGCATTTTGAGTATTGAAAATGTCAGCCATGGTTGAATTGAGTTTAAAGAGATAAAAGTAAGTTTAAAACGAGAATTAGTGATTGAGTTCTTTTATAGATTAAAATTTTGAGTTTGAAACAATTCAAATTCTTGTGAGTGGAGAATGTGTGTATTAACTTCCAATTATCCATAAATCCCTCACGGGGAACATAAGACTTAATCATAACTTTATCATTGGAAGTGACAAGAACTGCCAATAAACTTCTGCTTTTGAAGTTTACAGGAATTCGAAGCGGCAAAGGCACATTAACACTTATTCAAATTCCTTGAACAACGATATTAATGTGGGTGGCATGTTTACATATAAAATTTACAAATCCAATAGTCGATTGACACGTAACTAATTATGCCAAATATTGGCAAATTTCTGTCAATATACATACATTGGATTAATGTAATAGAGTTGAGTAAATACGATGTCGTGTTGTTTCTCAATTTAAAAGGCAGTTATGAGTTATTGTTGATATAAAAGATTGACTTCAAAGCCACGATTTTAATTGCTAAATGCATGTACTCCACGTATAAACTTGTGAAACAAGGCAATTGGCAGTTAGAACACGTGGAATACATCTTGACAGGTAGTTATCTCCTTAAAATGTAATCATTTGGGTTAGTTTAAGCAACTGTGCAGATTCAAATTAAAGCTTTTTGAAGAAGATTAAAAGAATTCAAATTCAAACGTGGAGGAGGAAAGAAACTGCTAATTCAAAGGGCAAAAGATGGAGTTCGAAGCAAGCCAAGTTCAAATTCATTGAGCAGGAAGTTCAACTAACAAGCAACGTCTATAAATAGAAGAAATTGAGGAGTGAAAAAGCCCGGACAAATCTTCAACAAACAACTATCAAACAAAATGATGCTTGGTTTGTTCATTGGCAAGTAGTTTAGGAGTTCAAACTTAGTTCGAAGTAGATTAGGAAGTAGTTAGGTTTAATCTCGGTTGTTCTTGTAACAATCATCTGTTCGAAGTTCTCGTCACCTTGTATTTGAAGTTGAAGGCAATTTTGAAGTAAGTTTTCCTTTGATTTATCAATCGAAGTATCTTGTTTCTCTGTTGTTCTTTAATTCCCTAAGTTATTGGTTTATATTTCTTCACTTTGAAAGAAAAATCCTCTTAATTGAGGTAATTGAACCATTAAAAACACAATCGCCTAATTAGATTTGGTTTTCCCAAAGTTAATCTGAGGGAGGAGATTGAAACTCTCTCTGACATGCTAGCACTCAATTATTTTCCATTACAAAGAAGTAAAAGGACCAAACACTCACATTCACAAATCATTAAGCCAACTTATACTAAGCATTCCAGACGGACAATTTTGGAAGCATTAAGCAGGTTTGGGCAGAAGATTTACAGTTAAGAGGGGTGTATTTGGCCAAGCCCGAACCAACCCTTCAATCAACAGGCTCGAAGACATAAGCCCATCGAGCTTCTGTAGAAATTTGGGCTTGGGTGGAAGGTTAAGTCAGGTTTTGTACCACGTTGGTTGAAAGGCTATGCTGGCTCATTGTTGATTAGTATATGTGAAATCACCTAATACCCTAGGAATAATTCATTCCAATCAAATGGCATCATATAAAAGGCAGATGATATCTTACTAGGGTTTTCTACATCTTTTCGTGGTCTCCTTGTGGCGGCCAATGCTATCTCTGCTATTTATTCTGCAACAATTGCATACCAACACCTTCATCTTTTTGACTATCTCTCTCCTCTTTCTCTAATGCTCTTCCGTGAAATTGAAGCACCCTTGGAATCCATGGGTTTGGTACGTTTCTAGATATCTCTTAAATCTTTTGGTCTCCATTACAAATTGAGTGAGTGTGTGACTGCGTGCTAGCATACATATCTCTATCTCTTTAAGTACAAATTCATTCCACGCTGTATTCAGTTTACTTCACAATCACTACCACATCCATATGTGTGTATCTTTGCATATGCATTTATTTTGGTAACACTTTTAATGACTTCGTAATTTTTTCAGATCAACTTGGAGTTTGTATGTACTTTTCTTTTCTTCATATATTCTCAGATTAGATTTTCAGTTTGTACAAACTTTGTTCCTAGTCAGATACTATGTTCACAAATTTTTGATTCCTGATAATCATCACATTGCGTTTGAAGGAGGGCATGGGCGTGGGCCTATGTAAGGTTCCCTGGGCTAGGTGGGATTGTGTATACAGACCTTTGATCATTCTCGTCCCATTCCATACATAGACTTGCACATTCAAAGTTAATGTTTAACAAAACGTTCTAGGTGTAGGGATGGATATAGATGTGGAATCCACATAGATCTAGTTTTCATGATTAGTCATTTCTTTTCATTCGTAGATCTTATATTGAATGCTATTAAAATCTTTAGGAAAATGAAACACATAAATTGCATAATTCAATGCTCTCTCTGTATGCATTCATAAACACATGTACAATGAAATTCAAATAACGCATCGAATTTCTATTCATCTATGATATGAGTTACGAGAAGGTGTCCCATGTTACATTTTAATTTTGGGTAGCATGAGACAAGCGCAAGATATAGTCTTTATTGGTCAATGAGGTTTAGGTGTCATGATCTTGACATCTATCTCAAACTGACCCTTTCCTCTCTTAATTTTGTTATGAATCTCAAATTAATTTTGTTTTGAGCATCAAACTAGACCATGCTATCTCAATCCTTTGCATAATTTTCTTTGTACTAATTGTTTTTCATTCCTCTCTCTCTCTCTCTCTCTCTCTCTCTCTCTCTCTCTCTCTCTCTCTCAGAATGGGCCACACAGCGACATCACCTGGTTGTTATCAGATAGGGACAAGTCTTTGTTATCTTATAGTCGTCCTACCGGCATTTGAGACTTTATTGGTGGAGGACATGATCATTATTCATTGCATTTCATTTCATTCATTATCCAATGTGGTAAGGCATTCATTAAAAGAAGAATTAGATTGTGGTACGTAGGAGTATTTGAAAAGGAAATAACGAGTTTATATGTATTTATTGCTCACTTAATTCTCCTACATATTTTGCAATTATATAAAACTCCCTTATTCAAGTGTCATGCATACATTTAGAAGAACACAACATATAGATATCTTCTCCGCTGCACTGTCTAGGTTTTGATATGCTATACTTCATATGAGTTGGTGTTTCTTGCATTCTACTCCCATGTAGGCTAGTTGATTGCACCTCTTTTACTTGATAATATTGTTGCACAAAATGCACCTACTTGCAATTGATTAAGGATAACTTTGGTCCATCCAATGTGTGTGTGTGTGTGTATATATATATATATATATATATATATATATATATATATATATATATATATATATATATATATATAGAAAAACATCTAATCCGCACCTTCCGAAAATAAGAAAAAAATGTTTTTTTTGTGTTGCAAATTATTTTTTGAAAATCCGATCCGTCCATTGTGTTCAGAAGGTGTTTTCAAGGGTCCATGCAGGAAATCTTCAAAAAAAAAAAAATACCGGTAAGGGCTTAATCCAAGCAGTTTTTGCTAAAAACGTAAATATATATTTTTGTGAAAACTGTTTGGATCAAGCCCTTCCAGGTATATTTTTTTGAAGATTTCCCGCGTGGACCCTTGAAAACACCTTCTAAACACATTGGATGGATCGGATCGTCAAAAAAATATTTGGATCATGAGATTCGAAAATGAAAAGTCTGGATAAGAAGTGTACCCTATATATATATATATATATATATATATATATATATATATATATATATATGGTAAATTATTAAATGGTCCTGATTTTAATGCACTTTTACTTTGCATATTTGTTTTTAGAAGCCTAGTTCCATGAATTCATTCCATTATTTTCCAATATTGTCACGTGTGTGCCTGGAATTCTCCATTGACTCGTGACATTTGTCCTATGAAAGCTAAATGGAAGAGCTAGGATTGAAAAAAAGTTTTGATTTTCTTCCACCAGGGAAAAAGGAGATGACAGGGTAACTTTTCTTTTCATTCTTCCTTAACTACTCTTTCTTTTTCTACCTAGTGAAATGTAAGAATATGATCATCAAAATAACTGAACAAAGTTATTGTAAAAGAACATGCAAAGGAATAAAGAACCAAGCAACAATCCTTTATTTTTTTTCATTGGCAAACAAAATTTCATTATTCTTAATCTTGAAAATTTCACAAGACTAATAGGAGCAAGAAAAGAACATCATGCTTAAGGAGCAATCCTTCACCAATCCAAAACCCAAACCAACAATTGGCATCGGGGACACCCATTGGGACAAAGCCCAACTAAAACGGACCGAAGCCCAATATCCCTATGGGTCCAAGCAAAATTTCTTGAAATAATATTTTTCTTCGTCTTTTGAGCACCATAAGCTATACGAGTGTACGGTTAACCTAAGATACAGTCATATAATTGTTTCTATTCTTGTGTCTTTTATACATTTTGATAGGTTTTAATCTACTTTCAAGTTGCGACTCTTTTTTTTTTTTTGATCGGCAAAAGAACTTTATTAATCTTTGGAAACAAATTACAAAGATTAAAGTGAGTCTAAGGAAAATGGCATCACAATGGAAAACGAGCATCCCAACTAGGTTGGCACCCTCGCAAACCGACAATCATATGCCCCTCAGGACCCAAAAGGAAAGCTAACAAAAGATTGGCAAGGCGCCAACCCAAAATAAAACGAGCAACCTCAAATAATTACAATGAATTCGCTATGAGAACTAGGCTTCAATCAGCAGCTTCACCAGGAGAGATCATGACATCAATTAGGATCATCCACAGCTATAGGATACGCCAAGCTTCTTCTAAGCATTTAATCTCATCAAGTTGTGACTCTTCTAAGCATTTAATCCTCCTTGCGACTCTTTATACTCTCCTTTCCTTTTCTCTTTAGCACTATTGCAAATGTGTGATCTGTTATAATGGTGGACACTTGCTTTGCTATGAAACTTGTCCCAAACTTTGTATATTTTAATTGCTGCACTTTGTTTTGAATGGCTATTTTTATTGTCATAATACCGCTTATGTGTATTTGCTTTTGGTTAATGTGGTTTATATAATGGAAATTAGGCTAGAGATCTAAATCTCCCTTCTGCCTCCGTTGCAAGGGATTTTGGACCGTTGGATCACACACGAATTTTTAAAATACTCCTTGCAACAAAGGCACAGAGAGAATTTGGATCTCCAGCCAAATTTTCATTATATAAACCACATTAACCAAAAGAAAATACACATAAGTGGTACTATGGCAATAAAAATAATTTTTTAAATATAAAAACAAAAATTACAATCCAACGCTCCAAAACCCCTTGCAACGGAGGCACAGGGGAGATTTAAAACAGAGGATCTCCAACCTGGAAAGAATAATATTCTTTGGCCCTAAGCACATTCCAATTGAGGATTGGCAATGTCTAGAATGTCATAAAAAAAGTTGCACATTAAAAGAACAGGGTGTCAGGGATAGTCATTCTATTGGCATTTTTTTAAAAATCCAATGTGGTAAGTTGCACAAAAAAAAAAAAGAGGATTCGATTATGATAGGTAAGAGTATCTAAAACGAAAGGAAACTAATTACTATGAATTTACTCCCCACTGAATTCTTTAGAGTTTAAATTATTTCCACCGTAGTGGAAACAAAACTTTCTCTAAATCGATTGTGAAGACCCGGAAATTCAATTTTTATATTGCATTCTTTTCTAGTAACGTTTTGTTGGATTATTTGTATGGGTGTGTATGTCTTGGTGTACTGGGGTTTGGTGGATGATTGAGATATGTAGTTGGATGTTGTGATGTGGTTTGGGGGTGTTGAGATAAAGCTAAAAATGTTTGGAGGTCCAACCAATAGAGGTGGAAGAAAATTTGAAAATTTTCCAGTTGCTACTGGTAGCAATATGCTATATTGCTATTGGTAGTGGAAATTTGTGAAGCATAAAACTCTTCCCAAGTGATACTGGTAGCAATATATTGCTACCGGTAATCGTAGATCAGTGGGTTATATTGTGTGTTGGCTACCTGTAGCAGTATGCTATATTGCTACTGGTAGCAAGCGTGTTTTTTTGTAGAATTTTGTGCGCGATTTGGGGGTTCTATAAATAGACGCCTTAGCTCATTTTTCACCCCCACACCCTGATTTTGAGCCTTAGAGCTTCTCCTTCTCACTTCTCTCTAGAAATTTCACAAAACCATTTGATATCAACACAAATCCACCTCCAATATTGAAGATTCTTGCATTTCTAAGCTAGATTATCACTTGGATCACGTTTTTCTCTCTCTAAGGTAAGGGCTGAGTTTCTTGAGCTTATTTGCTCTTGCTCCACATTTCTCTCTCTCTCTCTCTCTCTCTCTCTCTCACTCTCCTTGATTGTGAGTGAAACCCCACCCTTGTAACTCATTTTTGACTTGATCTTGTCTCGTGAACACGTAAGTGGAGCTTGGGTGAGGGAGTTCTTGGAGATTCGGGTCAAAATCAATTGGGTACTCTAGGATTTTGCTCAAAACCCATCTTGGTAGGGGAATGTCTACTCTCTCTAGTTGTATACTTGTGATGTGTTGTACATATCTCTTCCTTGGCTTCCATTTCACTAAAAATAATGTTTTCTCTCTTTATGTGGATTTTCCTAACTTAGATTCTTTGATCTATGAAATTGGTTGTTGATTGATGAAATTGGGAGTGAAATGGACTTCCCTCCATGTTTAATTGTTGCCTAGCATTTCTATTTTGAGCCTAAACTATCTTATTTGTAATTGGGTTGAAATTCTACACTTTAGAGGTGGAAATCTGCACAGTATACTGTTCATAGGCCGCTGTCCAGAATTTTCTAGCTGCTGCCCCTGCCATTTGAGTGGCATTCGGCCACCCTTCAATGTCCGTTTGGTTCCCGATCGCTTGTTCCTTCATATATTTGACCTTTGGTATCATTCTCTCCCATGTTTTGACTTGAGGACTATGATTTTATAAACAAATATGTCATCTTATGTCACATGAAAGTTTGTTGTGTGCATGCGTGTAGCATGGTTTGTCGAAAGACGTGTATTGGTGAAACATGCTTGGAAATTTGGAATGGTTTTGACTTTGAAAGGAGGTTTAATGAAAAGGATTTGGAAGAACGAATTACATTATGAATTCATTTAAGAAGCTGGGAGATAGACTAAAGCACATGGATGTATTGGATGCTTGTAGAACGAATGTAGTCAGAAAGGCATGCGCGCGTTGATATGTGAATGCCAGGAAATGTTAAAGTGAGTCGGTAAGCACGTTGATTATAAATACTAGGGTGATGCCGTGTTGGGGAATATGATTGGCTCATGGACATGTCTTTGATAGAAATGAGGGAGCATTTAATGATTCAAGAGAATGAATGAGTTTATGAACAGAAAGGACGTCATGTGTTATGTGGTGAATGGGTAGGTCTTGTGATAAATTGATATTTTGGTATTGAGAACTTGTGAAGATATCTCTTGTTTAAAAACCTTCGGTATTCTACAGAATCAAGGAAGTGTACCATGCTTCTTCCTTCGGGTACTGAGAAAGAGTTGAGTTTCCAGTATTTGGGCACAAATCAATGGACCTTAATCTAGTTTCAAAAACTCTATTTTTCCATAAACTCGTGTTGTGTCACTAGGGAAGGTCTTGAGTCTATTTATTAGTATAACATTACGCCTTGGAAGCGTTGGTTATTAGTATGACCCGTGTATAGGGTGAGGCATGTGGGGCCTATGGAACTTGACAGAGGCAGACGGGGCCTATGATACTCAGCAGAGGTGCGCGGGGCCTATGAAACCTAGCAGAGGCAGACGGGGCCTACGAATAACCAGCAGAGGCGCGCAGGGCCTATGGAACCCGACAGAGGCAGGTGGGGCCTACGAATACCCAGCAAAGGCGCGCCGGGCCTATGGAACCTGATAGAGGCTGGCTGAGCCTGTGGAATCTAGCTTAAGGACCAAATGACTAGTACTAATGAAAATGATGGTTATTCTTCAATGAAAGAAATGAAGAGGAGATGTCTGGGTTATAAGAGAGAGAAATAGTCCTTAAATCTATATAAGATATACGGAGCTTGTGATATCCGAAAAGGGTTAAACTCCCTATTGATATTGTTACCCATATATTGGGCCATGGGGGAAAATGGTGTACGGATGTTATTATAGTATAGTGGTCGTATAACAAGTCATGCGTGGAAACATTACTCGGTATGTCAGATGATAGATGACTATTATCTATGATTGAATCCTTAAATTGAGACAATAATAGTATTAAGTGTAGGAATGATGTTGGAAAATGAGATGTCTTTAACTAAATGGGTTGGCTCCTATCACTATATGCAATGAATTTAGTTGATTTTTGTTAGATTCCTTAAGGGCTGTTTTTAATAAAAATCATGGACAGTTCAGTGACATTTTGGATACATGTAATGACTTGGGTGATTTTGATAAAAATAATGGATATGTGATTGGTGTTTGGACACTCAAATGGCTTTTCTTGTTGGCACATTTAACTATTTTTTGGACACTTGGTGTTCTCTTGGACACTTTGACATTTCTTATGTTCATCATGATTTGTTTTGTTATCACTATACATATCTATTCATTCAATTGATATAACTAAAGCCATGTGCATGAATCACCTTTATACACCTAGCATTTGTAGAATAGTTCTCCTATTGGGCTGGTTTAGGTCAACCTATCATTTTCAATTACACGTTGAAGAGCATGGCGTGGGATGCACTAGTGTGTGTGCATTGCATAGACTTTTGAGAAAACACCAACGATTTCAAGCTACTTAACCCTTTTTGTTTATCTTTAGTATTTGAAAGACTATGATGTAATCCATGAACTCATGTACCTTAGATTTCAAATTTGTTTGGAAACTTTATGTATTGGTTATTGTATGACTTGGGACGGATAGATCAAAATTAGGACTTTCAATTTGGATCATTTAATTGACTTGACTTTTAAAGGTACTTGATCATGGAAATCTATTGAGAAAATGACTTTTCAAATGGGAAAATGTTTGACTTTTGATTTGTCCCGCGTGGACTCACGAGGTAATTTAGCTATAAAATTGAGGGCGTGACATCGATTGCATTGCGCCACATCTCCATGTTCTAATATTTGGAACCATAGTTTGGACACATGGTGCAATGCAATATTGATTTGGAGGAAACTTTTGTTTCCACCGGCTGTGTAAATAACTTAATCTCAATTCTTTAATTTTGCAATCAATATAAATTTCAAGAATTAAAATGCCCACTAAATTCTTTAATTGGCATGTTTTGTTGTGTCTACACATATTGCATGTGAAAAATAGGTATGTGTTAGGGCTTTCATGGAAGCAATGTCGAGTTATTGGGGGTAACATATCCTGAACGAAAAGGCAACGGATTTATTGGTAGTTATTAGCCACATTCATATTTCATAACTTTCTTAACAAATGTGCCCACATAGTGCTGATTCTCCAAATCTGGAGGTTTCTTCTAGAGCATGCCAAGGCCACTTATATAAATGACCTCAAACTCAACGTAGCAACACCACCCAAACATCATGAAGAGCTGCGCTGGTAGCATAGAAGCTTGTGAAGAGGCTGAAGATAAAGCTAAAGATGTTTGAAGCCATCCCGCTTCAATAATATAATCGGACTAGTGATCTACCAGATGAAAGACCCTTGAGGTTCTCTCTCTCATTCGCTAAGAGTTTGATTTCTTTTGCGGGTTTTTCTTGCTTGATTCTTTGTGCTTTTTTTGCTGTTGCTAATAATTCTTTTATTTTAAATCTCCACTGTAATGCTGTAAAATGGGCAGCAAATGCCAGGCACCACTGGAATGCAACAAAGAGAAGACGATTCACCACAAAGCGTAGGTGCAAGTACAACTCCTTATTGCATCAGTATATCATGAGCCTGACCTCACCAGATCAAAGCTCTGAATTGAGGCAACTCATATATCATATGGAAGCCGCAAATTGTGAACCTGATCACAATTGTAAGGCTGTGAATTGTTCTTCTCAATTGGGGCAAAGTAGTTTTGAGTGCCAGGTGTTTGATAAAATGTCTAAATATCGTATTTCCTGCCGCGAGTGCCTCAAGAACCACACTGTTGGCCTCGGCGGTTACGCTGTCAACTGCGCGGTGAGTTCTTCCCTGCCTAAGTTGAAGGTTCATTCGACGCCCGAAAAAGATAGGCACCACACTATGTGAGCCACCCCTTGTCTCCCAATCAACCAACAAAAGTGAATGATAAATGTTCCTACCGGATGAGCTATCGCAATGATAAATGGTTAGGAGTACCACGTAGGCAACGCCGCGGGGTACTATGGGAGTGTTGAATTACTCAAGATTAAATGATAGCTTACATGTTAATTTGTTCGAAGGATCAATGATAGAAATGGACTTTTTTGGTGTATAATCGATCAACCGAAAATGTTTTTCCAAACAACTTTGAAGATTTGGAAAGATGATCAGGTGCTAAGGGGGCAACGGTCAGGCGATGAAAAATGAATTGTAGAAAGTGCAGGAAATTGGTGCAACGGTAGATTTTTGGATTTTGGAAACTACCCCCTCCGTCCCTATTTTATAGTCCTTTTAGGAAGTTCGTGTCACTTTTCAAAGTGTTATATCTTATAATCTATAATGTTTTAGGTGATTTTGAACACTTTGATTATTAAATTAAATTAAGATCTATCAAATAAGATTCATATTGCATATAAAATGTATTACCGATTGAAAGATATAATCATTTTTTTATCCGGTCAGAATTGAACGAGGGACTATAAAATTGGAACGGAGGGATTAATTTCTTCGCTTCACTATCGCTGTACTTTTAGATCTCGGATTTGTAATGTGAAATGCATAGTTTTGTGCTTCAATCTTGAATTTGTGGAGGAAATGAATTAAAATTACTCTTGCACGTCGATATAGAAATAGCCACTGAATCAAAATTCATGCTTTGTCAGCAAACTATCATTGAATAGTAAGAGAAATTGAATTAAAATTCATGCTTACAGTTTTTTCCAAATTCCTACTACTATTTGTTTGAAGACTAACGATAAATATAACATTCAAAAGTCCTTAATTTTCATTCTGCGGTGATTTACGAATTTTCTATTTGTGATGAATATACTTGCTTGTTGATAGAATTTCTTCAACTTTCTTATGTTAGAAGACTTGAATAACTTCTTCTGTATCCAAATATTGCGTTTGTGAAACCATTAAATATGGAGAAGAAAAGAGATTATACTAGACTAGTTCTTCTTTTTTTTGGTCAAACGATAGAACTCCATTTTATTATTCATAAACAGAAGCCATACATATTACAACGAGTATGAAGATAGAAACCACAAAGGAGGCCTAAACCCCATGTACAGAAAACAAGACCTTGCACAGCTCTTTGAGCAACATTATCGGCTGCCCATTGCCTCTCCACTTCACAAAACATGGGGCATAGCACTACAATAGTCCAAATCCATCAGGGTATGAAACAAAAACGAATCCCTAACCAGCAATCTGTTCTCCATCATTGGGCTTTAAACTCCTCCAAGTACACATAAATGCCCTAACTTCATCAACTATTTTGAAATCCAAAGTCTGAGAAGGAACCTTCAGGCCATGAAAATGGTCTGATGAAGTGATTTCCGGCATGGCTCAATGAATGACCTGCAAAACGGAAATTAACTAGGGACACCGGTGTGTAGCCTAACTTCCGATATTTCTCTCCCTCTCCTCTGCTATTCTATTTCATTAAAGATGAAATCCTTTTGAATTTGGCTCTTGCATACAAATAGTTTCATGTATATTAAAACTAATTATTCCCTCTATTCCTGTTTAAGTGTGTAGCTTTTGTAATTTCAACTTATTAAGAAAGCATCATCATTCCACCTTTGACATCAACTTTTGTATTCACTTTC
Source organism: Vaccinium macrocarpon (assembly GCA_022606695.1). Lineage (NCBI taxonomy): Eukaryota > Viridiplantae > Streptophyta > Magnoliopsida > Ericales > Ericaceae > Vaccinium > Vaccinium macrocarpon. The sequence goes on along the minus strand of CM040170.1, from coordinate 22,601,815 downwards.
TACCATTGCCCTTGATGGAGACATCATTAGTAAACTGTACCCACTAACTTTTCAAAGGAATCTACTTTTAAAAGCAAAATAGGAAATGTACGAAATTTTATCCTTTAACTTTTCAACGTCATAGTTATTTAGGAACAACCTAAAAAGGAATATACTAGAGCTCTTTCTAAGCAACGGAGGGAATAATGATTTTCCCATTCATAATATTAATTTCTTAATGGGTTTTTGGAAACAAATCTTCACTATGTTGTATATCTACAAATACAACAAGTATAATGAAATTATTACTCCCTCCGTCCATTTTTAAATGTGTTACTTCGTAAATCCAACTTATTAAAGAAACATCATCATTACACATTTCACATCAACTTGTTCCTCCACTTTTACCCGTTAACTCTTTACCCACAATTTTTCAAAAGTACAAAATGATAATTGTACAAACTTTTATCCATTAACTTTTCGAACCACACATTTATTTAGGGACAACCCAAAATGAAAATGTCTACATTTAAAAATGGACGGAGGGAGTACCTTAATATGATTCAAATTTACATTCAATTCCCCAAAACACATGACATTTTCTCTCCTTATTAGGGAGTCCTTATTGGCTTTCTTTGAACTTTCCTATCTTCCCCCCATTTGCAATCATGGCCATTTCTTACATTTCCATCTTCTGTTTCTTGAACATTATTACTATTTGTAGTCTTGTACTTAAATTCTACCATAACTTCTCTTTATTAATTTTCCTTAGGATTTCTATCTTTAAAAAAAATAAATTTTTGAGCGGCCCCACTACTTCATCTGATAAGTTTCAAATTGCCATAATTGGAAATACATGTATTACATGAATGACATGTAATCTTACTCATTTTGCTTTATGTTTTAATTTACGTGAGTAGCATTTTAGTATTTTTTATTGTTACCTTTTTACCGTACTACATTTAAGTCCTGATGAAATATTTACCCCCGATAGGTATTTGCAATTTCTATCTTTTGGCTGCCTCCTCACATTCACAAATTGCCCGAAATTGAGAAAAATGATAATGAAGGGTGACTTTAATCTTGCCCAACAATTAAGGCTCCGGGTATTTGGTGATTCAAAGCGTTTATAAAGGGCTTATTTACCTTTCTAGTCCCCAAAGTATGCGTGAAATGTCAATTTAGTCCATAATATTCAAATCATGTCTATCGAGTCCCCAATGTTAACAATTCACATTTAAATAATCCCTCGAGCTAACTTCATCCAAATTGGCTGTTAAATGCACGGGCATTTGCGCATGTGTAACTTAGCTCCAATTTAACCCATCTTCAACCTCCAAACTTCTACCCTACCCAAGCCCTAAAAAGAAATATGTTAAATGTCCATCCTCATCCCCAAACCTTATCCTCGACACCTCCATAAAACCCTCACAATCAAGTCCAAATACAACACTACCAAAGGTCACCAACAGAAATGTCCCAAACTTGCCGATGAAATTTCCAGCCCCAAACCTCAATTGAAACGCCTCACACTAAGCCCCATTACCCATCAATCAGACCCATATTACAAGGGAATAGTAGTTCAGCATCTCCAAGGGTCCTTGATTCATCATCAACCCCATTCTGAATTCACAGTAAATTGTACCACCTTGAAAAGGTCGAACCATCGACTATAACCAATCCCGGACTAGCAAACATAAAGCTCATATCAATGATTTATACTAACAATTGGCTCGTTCCTAGATTTGGAAGGCGAAAATGCTGTCTCGTAAGTGTTTGGTTCTTTTACTTCTTTGCAATGGAAAATAATTGTGTGCGAGCGTGCCAGAGAGAGTTTGAATCTCCTCCCTCAGATTAACTTTGGAAAAACCAAATCTAATCAGGCGATTGTGTTTTATTGGTTCAATTACCTCAATTAAGAGGATTTTCTCAACAAGTGAAGAAATGTAAACCAACAAACTTAGGAAATCGAAGAACAAAAAAGAAACAAGACACTTCGATTAATGAATCAAAGATAAACTTACTTCGAAATTGTCTTCCACTTCAAATACAAGAACTTCGAACGGTTGATTGCTACAGGAACAATCGAGATAGGGGTGATTGTTACAGGAACAATCGAAATTAATCCTAACTACTTCCTAATCTACTTCGAACTGAGTTCGAAATCCTAAACTACTTTGCCAATGAACAAACCAAGCATCAGTTTTTTGATAGCTGTTTGTTGAAGATTTGTCCGGGGTTTTTCACTCTTTGATTTCTTCTATTTATAAATGCTGCTTGCGATTCGAACTTCCCGCTCAATGAATTTGAACATCGGCTTGCTTCGAACTCTAACTTCCACTCCTCAAGTTGGCAGTTGCTCCTTCCTCCACGTCTGAATTTGAATTCTACTAAATCTTCCTCTAAAAGCTTTGATTTTGAATCTGTACATTTGTTTAAACAAACTCAAATGATTAAGCGTTAAGATGAATAACTGCTTTTCTATAAGTATTCCACGTGTTATAACTGTCAATTTGCCTTGTTTCCCAAGTTCACACGTGGAACTTATATATTTAACAGTTAATCCCCTAGCTTTGAGGTCAATTCTTTCCAATAACGATGGTTCGTAACTGCTAATAACCGTTTTTATATTTGAACACGATACGACATCGTATTTACTCAAATATGCTCTTTTAATCCAATGTGTGTCAGATCGGCAGTGATTGCCAACGTTTGGGACTCTTGATTACGTGTCAATTAATCATTGGATTGGTTAATTTTAGATGTAAACATACCCCCCACATTAACATCTTTGTTCAAAGGATTTGAATAAGTGTTAATGTGCCCTTTGCCGCTTCGAATTTCCGTAAGCTTCTGAAGCAGAAGTTATTGGCAGTTCTAATCACACTCCACGATGCAGTTAACAATAAATCTCTTCATTCTCATGAGAGATTCATGGATAATGGGCAGTTAAAACCCACGTTCTCCATTTTGCTAGAATTTGAATCGTTTAAACTAACAACTTTGTTTATAAAAGGACTTAATCACTAGCAAAAATCAATCACCAATCTCCTTTGTAAACCGATCTTCATCTTAATTTAACCATGGCTGATATTTCTGGCACTCAAAATGCCTTCAAAAATTTGGTTCTAAATGATTCAACTTCTACTGACATTAGAAACATTGTGACGCCAATTGTTGGTGAGATTCGAAGGGATCGATCTTATACAGTGGCTCAAGTAGAAACTTCTGAGCCCATTGACCCATGGAATCCTCCATCTCCTCCTACTCATAAACCCTTTCTATGGGATTTACCATCTGAGATAGTGGTGGTAAGAATGGATGATCCTACTGGCTATAAAGGCTGGAGCCATTATCGCTCATTGGCTATGAGCAAATACTTATCCCCTTTCATCAGACGAGATCTCAACATAATGCTGCTTGACAGCCTCATAGCCACTTGTTTAACCCCTGGCTTCTTTAAAGTTCATGAAGATGAAAGGTCAGGCTTTGCTGGGTATGGAGAACTTAAGCAAAGGGCTAGTACTCAATTCATATACTGGTTGCATGAGGTTCGAAGGCCTCATTTCGAAGGAAACTTCATTGATCCTGCCAATCTTTCCCTTCGAGACCTTCCCGAGAATACGGATTGGTTCGAAGAACTAAAGAATATCAAGTTCGATCCTACTCCTTATCATGCTAACCTTTCTTATTCTTTTTATCCCCATTCTGATTCCCTCAAAGCCAAAGAATTATTGGCTACTTTTGCGTTTTTGGATGTAAGTATTCTTGAAGAGGATGTTCCTTTTAAGAACTTTTTATGGGCTTGTGAAACTCTTCAATTTAACATCCAAATTAGCCCTTTCCTTCACTCTTTTTTCGAAATTGCCTTCCTCGCTTCGAATGTGGATGAAGAACAACGCTGCTTCATTTGGGTTTAATCAAGACCTTAGTGATTACGAAGTGCTTCATGATCAGATCTCCAAACTTCATAAAAAGGTGGAGAACCTTAAAGGGCGTTCCTTCGACATGCCTACTAACGTTTCAAAAAGGCTTCGAAGGAGGTTTAAAAGTCACGTGAAAAGAAATGCTCTCAAATTGGCCAAGTTCGAAGTCAAAGCCAAGACTCTGGTTTTGAAAATCAGGCCATTGATTGAGAAGAAGCTCAAATTTGATGAAGAAAACAGAGTTAGAATGATGGAAAAGGAATTTTTTAGCTTCACTTGGGCACGATTCCATGCCTTAGTGACTTGGAGCTTTCCTCATCCATCCCTTCTAGCTCCATATGCATTGCTTGATGGTATGCCCCAATATTTAGGTTATTTTGAGAAGCAACTCTCTGTGATCTCACTACAATTTCCATTGGTAAAACAGCATCATGCCCATAAGTTAGAGCAAAAGGAGTAGTACCTGTACTGGTTCTTCTAGTGGTTCGATATGCCCATAGTACATTTAAGAGTAAACTTGGCCATTCTTCTGGATTTCTATCAACCATTCTTTGAATACCTCTTTTGATAATCTTATTAGTTGATTCTGCCTGACCATTTGACTGAGCATAATAAGGAGTAGAGTTGATCAAAGAAACCCCATGAGATTTACGCAAAAAGCTTTTATTGCTCCGCCTTCAAGATGGAACCATTATCCATTTGTTATGGTTTTGGAGATCCAAATCAGATACAATATTCTTAATGAATCCAACTACTTGTTCTTGAGATACATTCTCAAAAGCTTGAGCCTCTACCCATTTAGTAAAGTAATCAGTGGCAACTAAAATGAACTTATCACCACTTCTAGAAGCAGGGTAGATCATGCCAATCATATCCATGGCCCATCCTCTAAATGGCCAAGGCTTAACTACATACTGTAATTCAGTAACAAGTAGTCGCTTGAGAAGTCCTGTCTTTTGACAAGCTTGGCATCCCTTTGCATAATCAATACAATCTTTAAGGATGGTAGGCCAATAATATTCATACCTTCGAATTAGCCATCTCATCTTGACTCCTGCTTGATGAGCTCCACAAATACCTTCATGACTTCTGCCATGACTTTAAAGGCATCAACCTTGCTTAGACATTTAAGCAACAAACCATCTGCTCCTCTCTTGAACAGCTCTCCATTGTACATAATGTAATTAATGATCTCAACCTTGTTGCTCTATCCGCTTTTTAGCATCGCTTTGTTAGATAATCAATCAATGATTGTCTCCAATCGCTCGAACTAGGAGGAATAGTGATTTCACATACTTCAAATCGCGATATCTATCTTTGAGCATTGTTAAGGATTTCCTTAGAGTTAATCGACAAAACTCTTTTGTTGTCATGGTGATAAATTTAAATCCCGATGCTCTTTTGTTAACCTTGCAGACCGCTTCTTCATTAAAGAATCTTGGCACATAGGTGAAAGTAATCATATGAAACTACTTCACTAACAACTTCACATATTGATGATAAGGCTTTAAACCAACACTATGGCAACCAAAATCTCCTTTCACCTGGTTTATCACCAACTGAGAGTCTCCAAACACTTCAACTATGTCAATCTTTAAAATAAGCAACAGCTCTAACCCCATAACTAAGGCTTCATAATCTGCTTGATTGTTGGTGCATTCCCCTTCATTTATCTGAAATCCAAATTTAGTTTTCAAACCTTGAGAGGATTCCAAAACAACTCCAATTCCAGTCATTTGAGATGTTTTCGAACCATCGAACCACATATTCCATGGTTTAATTGTTACGATGTCAACATCTGCTATCTCAGGAGTCTCAATTTCATTTGGATGATCAGCTAAAAAATTAGCCAAAGCTTGTCCCTTAACTGATTTTTGAGGAACATATTCTAGATTGAATTCAATTAAAGATACAATCCATTTCCCAATTCTGCCACTAAGTACAGGTTGAGACAACATATACTTCATATCATCTGTCTGGGAAATTACATAAGTTACTCTAGGCATCATATAGTACCTGAGTTTCTTCGAAGCAAAAAACAAAGTTAAACATAACTTTTCTACTGCAGAATACCTACTTTCACAATCATTAAGAAATCTACTTAGATAATAAATAGCTTGCTCCTTTCCTTCTTCATTATCTTGAGCCAATAGAACTCCAATTGAGTCATGGTTTGCTGCCAAATACAATTTAACAGGCTCTCCCTTTTTGGGTGGAACAAGAACTGGTGGATTGATCAAGTACTCCTTGATGGTCTTGAAAGCATCCTCATGCTCCTTAGTCCATTCGAAGTCCTCTCCATCCTTCAATTTCAACAAGGAGGAAAAGACTTTAGTTTTCCCTGCAGTGTTAGATATAAACCTTCGAAGAAAATTCAACTGACCAAGAAATCTTTGAAGCTCCTTCTTATTCGAAGGAGGTCTTGCTTCAATAATAGCTTTAGCTTTATTGTTATCAACTTGAATACCTTTACTGTGAACTAAATATCCTAAAAAGTTACCTGCTGTCACTCCAAAAGCACATTTAGCAGGATTCAACTTTAGTTGATAATGCTTCATTTTTGAAAAGGCAGTTTTCAAGTGTTCTACATGATCATCAATAGATTTTGATTTGACAATAATGTCGTCTATGTAGCATTCTAGAAAACCCCCAATTATCTCATGGAAGATAGTGTTCATAGCTCTTTGATAAGTAGCACCAGCATTTTTTAGCCCAAAAGGCATTTTGACCCATTCGAAGGTCCCAAGGTTGTCTGGGGCTCTAAATGCAATTTTATGAACATCTTCTTCAGCTATGCAAATTTGATTATACCCTGGATGTCCATCCATAATAGACAAAATTTTATGACCTGCAGAATTATCCACAAGCATATCTACTATAGGCATTGGGTATTCATCTTTAGGGGTTGCAAAGATTCAAGTTTTCAAATCAATACAAACCCTAATTTTCTCATTCTTCTTAATAACAGGAACAATATTTGATAGCCATTCTACGTATCTTGTTGTTCTAATAAAACCAGCATTTAGAAGATTCTGAATTTCTCTTTTAACCAATGATATGGTTTCAGGAGACATTTTTCTTGGAAGGTGTTTGAAAGGTTTGCAATTAGTTTTGATAGGCAATCTATGCTCAACTAAATCCCTACTCAAACCTGTTAATTCCTTGTAACTCCAAGCAAAGCACTCTTTGTTCTCCTTAAGCACTGAGATCAACTTGGACTTCGAAGCAGCATCAAGTTCCTTGTTGATTTGTACAGTGTTTGGAACAATTCCTTCTCCCAATTCCACTTCTTCTAAAGGGTCTTGAGAGTCGACATGGCCTATGAAAGCTTCTTCAAACTTAATTGGCTTCAACCCCCAAATGATTTTTTTTCACCAATAATTCTTCCCAATCATTTGTTTCTTGTAATTTTCGCTCTATTTCTAGAGCCATAAATTTTACTAAAGCCAATGAATTGGCCTCTTCGACCTACCGCCTTGGATTCACATCCAAGCGACCTCATCCGTGGATTGTCCGATTCATAATCAATCGCTTGTTTAAGCTTAGATTTTAACTCGCCAGGTTCTTCCATTTCCAATTTCATCGATGGAAGGGTGGCGGACAGCTATCTCACTCAAAGGAATGATTTCAGGCTTATACATTTCAGCCTCTGCACAATTTGTTGAAGTACTGAAGGGATGTGGATCTGCTTTCACTTCTTCGATTCTCACCTCTTTCCCTTTTTCATACTTCACAATCATCAAGGCTTGATCCATCGAAGATGGAATACAGCCATTAACATGAATCCAGTCTCTACCAAGTAAAGCATTATACTTACTTGTAAAAGTATCCACCACAAAGAAAGTCAGATCGGTTTCCACTTGGCCAACTTTCGTAGGATAGAAACGATTCCTTTGGGGTTTTACTTTCACCAAGAAACCCAAAGAATGGATGTACTTGTTGGGATCAATCGAACCTTTTCCTTCTCCAACTTCTTTAAGGTCCTAGAAGGCAAGATATTCACTGCTGCACCATTGTCAACTAACACTCTGTTTAACAAAATCTCATCAAACAAAGCCGATATGTATAGAGGCTTCAAATGGTGTCTCATATCATTCGAAGGTGATTTGAAAGGATAAGAAAGATCAGCGCAATTCAAATCAACAACCAAAGGATACTTCGAATCAATTGCCTCTCGAACAAACACCGCTTTTTTTCGCAGACGCGTTACTTCGCTCCTCCATAGCATTAACCATGATCATAAGCTCTTCTTCTTCTTCTTCCTTTTGAATTTTAGATACTAAAGCTCCCCAACCATCATTCCAACCATTATCATATGTAAGGTTATACTCCTCTTCACTTGACACATCAATGATTTCCATAGGAGTAATCTGGTTGTAACGCGCCTTCGAACGGTGAACAATCCGGGTCCAAAAGGTCCAAAATCGAATGACGGAGAAACCATGTTAATTTGAACTTCAGGCAAAGTCCCAAACTGAATGGTCTTCTTTTCCTGCACTGGTAATTCTGATCCATCCTCTATTGTGTCCATTTTTCAGGAAACTCCACTGCAGAAGTTTCCATAGGGGACAATGTTTCAATAGGAGATGAATTCATTCCACCCCCTTCTTCCTGTTCCACTACCATGGCTTCTAATAAGCCAGACTGATAGCTTGCCAAGGAATTTGGTGTATTTGGATTGCTTTTGAGGTACTTCACCGTCCATCTTTGCGGCCGCACTTTCCAAGTGTTTCTCTTTCGATTGGGTAAACCTTTTTTGAAGAGATTCTTGAGAATCTTCTCTTGAAGTCAAGTTAAACCTTGGGTTAAACTTGTCACCCCCATTATGATTTTCTTTAGAAGCATATTCCTCCATTTGGAAGCTAGTATACCTCCTTTGCAATTTCCTCTTCTGAGTTCGAGTTAGCATAAGAATCATTTGAGGTGACTTGGTCTTTGGATCTCTAATCACAACCCATTGACCAGTAGGTGAATTTGGAGGTTTAACCATCTTGTTTCCTAATTTAGGAGGGGTTTTATATTCCTGGAAGAGTTCTGGTTTAACCTTCTTCAAAAACCAATCGGGAACTCCTTTTACCAAGGTGAATTGTTCCCCTTCTTCTTCAGTTTCTCGGCCTATTAAGGCTTTTCCAGTGTTAACCTTCTTCAAAGGAGGATACTCTCTCTTCGAAGCTGATGGAACTGGACTAGAAGATACATTTCTCTTTAAACCGCCAAGGCTTCTCATTCTTTCCTTGTTTTGGGCTTATCCAAGGTTTTCTTTCATTATTACGATCCAAAGCCTTTCTTTCCATCCTCTTTGGAAAGAAATCAACCCCCTGTCGATCTAAATCTTTGAAGATCAAGTAATTAGCCCTGTACTCCATGCATAAGCATTCCAAGAAGGATGCTTCAAGCATGGGAAGATGAGATTGCTTAAAGCCTTTTTGAGAAGAACTTCCTATTTCATACTTCTGCCCATATGTCTTTCTAGCTTCACTTCGAAGTTGGCCAAGCTTTGGCTTTCCTCTTTCACATTGCATAGAGTTCATCTCAACCTGAACTCGCCTGTTCTGCCATACCTCCTGCACTGTTTTGGCCAAAGCTGTTGGCACATTGGTATTAGCAGTTACCTCTTCAATTCGAGGAAATGGATCTGTATCTATTCCCATAGTCTTTTCCGGAAACATGATCCTTCCTTTCTTGATTTGTTCTTGAACCTTGTCACGGAAAACATTACAGTTCTTAGTTGAATGAGTCCAAGAAGCATGCCATTTACAATAGTTCTTTCCTTTTGTTTCTTCCAAAGTTGGAAGTTTGACGTTTTCAGGAAGTTTGATAAACTTTTTCTTCAAAAGGTAATCAAAAATTTCATCTGCTTTAGAAACATCAAATGAATACACTTTACTAAATGCTTTCTTGTTAGTTCTTGGTGCTATAGAAGAATCCTTTCGAACTAAACATTCACACACACAAGGGGCATGTTCAACAATTTCAGCAGCATCAATTTCATAAGTGGGCTCCTTATAATAGGTTGAATAAGATGAATTATTCCTATCGACATCTTCTTCTAACAAAGATTCATATCTAGAAGCTTTGTAAGTTAGATCAACCAAATCTCTGAACTCTGTAGAATCGAACTTCTTCCTAAGTTCTCTACTTAGCCCATCTTGTGCTATTCTCACAAATTCAACTTCTGGAAGTTGAAGTTTACACTTGTTTTTAGCCCTTTTAAATCTAGCAATAAATTGTGCAGCCTTTTCATCAGGCTTTTGCTTTAGTCTTGCTAAATCAGCCATGGTAACTTCAGGTTCAGTTTGATAAAATTGCGCATGGAATAATTCTTCCATTCTTTGCCAATTTGGAACTGATTCTAGCGTTAAGTTAGAGTACCATTCGAAGGCTGTTCCTGTCAAAGAACTAGAAAACAATTTCAACTTAATAAACCCATTATTGCCCAATTCTTTACATTGAGCCGTGAATCTGGCAATGTGTTCAGTTGTTGATTGTTTTCCATCCCCATGGAATAAAGTAAAATCTGGAATTTTAAATACCCTAGGGACTTCAAACTGCTTATCTATCCATTCTGGATAGGGTTTTCTATAAATTTGAGTTTGTATTCCTCTGTTTAGAGGTCCATATACTTCTTGCATGAGACCTAATATTTCATCTCGAAGGGTTGGACGTTCCCCTAGAGGTACCCTTGGATTAACAGGTGGTTCCCAAGTAACATTTCTAGGCATGTGATCTTCTGGAAACCTCTGAAAAGGATCCTCAAAAGACCTATACTGCTTGAAACCTCTTTCTTGTTGTGTAAAAGGTTCATACAAGTGGTTCGAATGCACTCTACCCATCTCTGGTATCCCTGCATACTTAGGAATTCCAATTTCTGGGTTAGGCCTTTTTGCACTAGTTCTATCCTTCTCATTAAAATGATTTCCAGGAGTATAAACATACTCATCAAACCCATAATCCATGTTTCTGAAACCCTTCTCCTCATTTAAACCATCAAAATTTGGTTCAAACGGGACATTAGTGTTTTGTTTGAACGCTCTCTTAGGTTTAGGAATTTGGTAATCATAAGCCTTTGCAGGTTCATACCAAGATTCTGGTATGTCATCTAAAATTATAGGCTCTTTTCCAAGCCTTGATTTAGGTCTACTTGTGCTAGCCTCTCCTTTATCCTTCTTAAATGAAGGCAAAGGCTCATGCTTAAGTCCTGATTGCTCTTCTAATTTTTGTAATACAAGTTTCTGGGTTTGAGCCAGTTCTTTTAATGTATCAATCATTTCAGCAAACTGACTAGATGACACCCCTCCTCCAATCTCTAGATTTTTTAGGTCATCAACTTGTATAGTTCTATTATTCCTAATATTCATTCGAGAAGTTTGGCCAATCCCCATATTTAAGTCTTGACCAGTACGAGTCTCTGGTCCTATTTGAAGGCCTTCGACTTGTTCATTTTCTCTAGAATTAACATTGTTCTCATCTTCTCGGCGTTTGGTGTCGAGAATCATCATCCGCTTGCTTCCTAAGCTTTGGAGCCATTCAACACTTTCGGGTGTCCCACCCGTGTACAAAAAAATGTGTTTGGTTCTTTTACTTCTTTGCAATGGAAAATAATTTGTGTCTTGGCGTGCGAGAGAGTTTGAATCTCCTCCCTCAGATTAACTTTGGAAAAACCAAATCTAATCAGGCGATTGTGTTTTATTGGTTCAATTACCTCAATTAAGAGGATTTTCTCAACAAGTGAAGAAATGTAAACCAACAAACTTAGGAAATCGAAGAACAAAAAAGAAACAAGACACTTCGATTAATGAATCAAAGATAAACTTACTTCGAAATTGTCTTCCACTTCAAATACAAGAACTTGAAGCGGTTGATTGCTACAGAACAATCGAGATAGGGGTGATTGTTACAGAACAATCAAATTAATCCTAACTACTTCCTAATCTACTTCGAACTGAGTTCGAAATCCTAAACTACTTTGCCAATGAACAAACCAAGCATCAGTTTTTTGATAGCTGTTTGTTGAAGATTTGTCTGGGGTTTTTCACTCTTTGATTTCTTCTATTTATAAATGCTGCTTGCGATTCGAACTTCCCGCTCAATGAATTTGAACATCGGCTTGCTTCGAACTCTAACTTCCACTCCTCGAGTTGGCAGTTGCTCCTTCCTCCACGTCTGAATTTGAATTCTTCTAAATCTTCCTCTAAAAGCTTTGATTTTGAATCTGTACATTTGTTTAAACAAACTCAAATGATTAAGCGTTAAGATGAATAACTGCTTTTCTATAAGTATTCCACGTGTTATAACTGTCAATTTGCCTTGTTTCCCAAGTTCACATGTGGAACTTATATATTTAACAGTTAATCCCCTAGCTTTGAGGTCAATTCTTTCCAATAACGATGGTTCGTAACTACTAATAACCGTTTTTATATTTGAACACGATACGACATCGTATTTACTCAAATATGCTCTTTTAATTCAATGTGTCTGTATCGACGAGTGATTGCCAACGTTTGGCACTCTTGATTACGTGTCATTTAATCATTGGATTGGTTAATTTTAGATGTAAACAGTAAGAGGGTTACATACATAAACATTGTTTGGAAACAAGTGATTTGACAAACAAATTAACCCATTACAAGACACGACCCAGAGACGATAGAGAGGGATTTCAATTGGAATTTCGAACTTCATTGTGGCTCTGGGGTGGCGTAAATATTCCAGGGAATCATGGAGTGGAAGAAATCCCAAGTAGGTTGGGCGATCACTGAATGATTCAGAGGAGCGGTAGAGGATTTGGCAGAGAGGAGACCTTGGGAGTTGCAATTGAGCAAAATAAGGATTTAAGGTTAGGTTTCGAAAGGAGGGGCATACTTTCTGGCAGCTGAAAATGGTTTTGAGAGGAAGTTGAGATAGAATGTCGGATGTTATGTGAGATGGAAGTTCTAAAATCGTGGTTGTGCTAGCACAGTTGGTAGTACGCGCGTGCAAGGGGTGAAGGTCACGGGTTCAATTCCTTGGGCGAGCAATTTGTCCCCAATTTTGCTTGCCACGTGGCATTTTTTTCCTAATATTATAATCGACTTTTCACGGCATTTGTGACGATTTTTCCCGGCATTTGTTAGTATTAACGACACGTGTATACACGACATAGGTAATAAATGCCGGTAAAGCTTAAAAAATGCCGGTAATGCCCTTTTCCGGCATTTGTGGTGACTTTTCTGGCATTTGTCAAAATGCCGCTAATAGTGAAATTTGGCGTAGTGGTTTCGTGTTGTATTTTATTCACTATTTTCCAAATAGAAATCAGGGTTAATTTATTTACTGTGTTAGGCATCCATGCAGTAAACATGATTTATTAATTTATAATGTTTAATGTGTTTGTTGTTATAAGGGTGAATTACTATAAAAGTGCATGAAATCAATTTCTTATGGCTTGTGTTTCTAGGTCAAAATGTCATGATTATTTATTTTCAATTTTGTTTAGAGATTTTAGGTGTGAGAAGATTAGAAGTGAGAAGATTATGAGATTGGAAAAAAGAGAGACTTTTCAGGATAGGGGAGAGAGAGATTGAGATAAATTATGAAAGATTAGGAGAGAGACATGTTAGGGAATTAGGAAAATTAGGAGAGAAATATTAGGAAAATTAGGAGAGAGAAAGGGTGAATTTTATGATGGAATCATAAGTATTCAAATCTCATAGGATGGAATCATAATGATTTTTTTTTTGTACAGGATGACTAATTAACTCTCCGTTAAAACAATATTGAGTTATTGTGGGTGACATATCTTCAAAAAAAAAAAAGCATTGGATTTATTGGTAGTAATTAGCCACATAAGAATCCCTTCATTTCATAATTTTCTAAACTAACGTCCCCACACAGTGCAGATTCTTCAAATCCCGAGGTTCTTCTAGAACATGCCAAGGCCACTTATATAAAGGACCTCATGAAACTTAGCGTAGCAACACCACCATATTAACGATTTTCATATACATAGTCTCCAGTCTAACAGTATTTGTTGTTATTGATATTCCTTTAGGATAATTATGGCGAGCCACCTGAGAACAAAACATATATTATTGAACGAGACTACCATTTTGATACGGAGGGAGGGAACATATACTTTTAATCAAGGTCTTATTTTGTCAAGGATTTTTTTTTTTTGGTTGAGTGTCTAGGCAATAAGGACAATGTAACAGAATGAGGAAAATGAAGGGGAAGCTGAGAGCATCACAAAGCTCTCAAACAAATTTGAACAGGAAAGTAAAGGAGAAACTATTGTTCCGATTTATTTAACCATAATGAGGATTTTGTTGGCCTTGAGGATTTTTTTGGGGGGGGTAAATGCCTTGAGGATTTTGTTTCTCAGACTACCGCTAAATGTTGTGTGGACAAGGATTAATTTGTCTTGTTGTTTTGGGCCTGGTAGTGGTATAACCAAGATTATGAAACAAGCAGAAGACAACCAGAAAATGCAAAACAGGCTTCAGAGATTTCAATAATATTTCAGGTATATTTTTCTAGAGATTTCAATAAAAATTAGAGGGTAACTTGTTTGTAACACTTAGATTTGGCCAAATAAAAAGTGAGATTACTTGTTGAATAGCTCTGAGATTTATTCATGCTTATTGATGCTGAACAAAGTGATGGGCAGTGAACATGTTTCATCTGTGTGATTTTTTAAATATCATAGTCAAAATCAGATGGGAGACTCATATTTTGTACTGATTTTACGTAGTCCCCATCTCGTGTATGTAATTGTTTTAGTTTACCACTTCACCTTTGGATGGGTACAGCAATCAAGGCAATGGATGGATAACTCATACAATAATCCAAATAAAAATCAATGAGCACACGGTGAGGTGCGAAGTTCATGTGCTCAAACTAGTATTTATAAAAGAGTAAGATTTTATTCCTAAAATACCCTTCTAAATTTACCCCCCTTAAAACGCAAGTCTCTTCTAACATCCAAACCAAAGGCCTGTGAGGTTTTCTCCCTATGAAAAAACATAGCTGCTGTCTAACATCCCATTAAAAAAATTCGCATATTTTGTGGGGCCTACACATTATTGCACATGCAAAACAATGGCATCGAATTATGGAGGGTAAGATATCCTGAAAGAATGGCATCGAATTTATTGGTAGTTATTAGCCACATAAGAATTACTTCATTTCATAATTTTCTTAACAAATGTGCCCATACAGTGCAGATTCTTCAAATCCCGAGGTTCTTCTAGAACATGCCAAGGCCAATTATAAAACGGACCCCAAACTCACCATAGCAACAACACCCAAACATCATGAAGAGCTGCGCTGGTAGCATAGAAGGTTGTGACGAGGCTGGAGATAAAGCTAAAGACGTTCAAAGCCATCCTGCTTCAATGATATAATTGGATTAGCGATCTACCAGATGAAAGACACATGAGGTTCTCTCTCTCACTCCTTAAGAGTTAAATTTCTTTTGCGTGTTTTTCTGGTATGGTTCATTGTGCTTTTTTGCTGCTGCTAATAAGTTTTTTCTTTTCAAAGTTGTATCAAACGGTTTGGAATGGATTGTTCGTTCTGTTTATGGGCTAAAAATTAAAAACATGGCAAAGAGAAACTTGATTTCTGAAAACTCAAACTTGTCTCCTTTTGAATCCTGCTTTTATATAAGTGGTGTCCATCATAAAACCAATCCCAATTCTAATGAAGGCTAAAAGAACTTGATTTCAGCTAGCTATTGCTTTGTTCTTATTTTATACGTATATCACACATTGACCCATGTCATCGCTTTGTGGAATAACGTGGTAATTTCTGTATTCACTTCTAGCTGTACCATGGAAATTGGTGGTGGTTAAGCTAAAAACGTTTTGTGATTAATTTGCATGATTAGGAGATCTGAAAATTTGTTATGCTGAGTACCCAATTCAAAATTTTTAAAGCAATTTGATTCTACGGTCAAGTTCATATAATAGTTGTTTCTCCAGTCTAACAGTACTATTTCTCCATAATTCATGTTACGCCTAACTTTCCATTTTCGAATAATTATTTTTCCTTTTAGGAACCTAGCTTTTATAGTTGGAATCCTAGTTAATTTTTGTGTGCATATTATACGCTTTAATGGCATGATTGTAATTTTCAAAGTGTGGGACTGATTTTGGTGAATTACGGTAATGCGTTAATTATGTAAACATCTATTTGCTTAGATGAAGTCATAAGTAATTTATTGGGCTACTTAGCCAAAAATCCAAAACATTTGACATTTTTAAAGAGAAGGACAAGGAACTTTTGCCATTGAACATAAAGACAAAAAAAAGAAAGAAAGTTAAATGTCACTAATTTTTAAATATTCTAATTTCGTACATAAAATTAAAAAAAATCGTCATCCCACCTCCGGCCGACCACCATTCCACCTCTGGCCGACCACTTTTGGCGACCAAAAAAATTGGTGAAATGTTACTAATTTTTAAAAATTCTAATTTTGTACAAAAAATTCAAATAAATACCACCTCACCTCCGACCAACCACCACCCCATCACTGGCCGACCACTTCCGTCCAACAAAAAATTTAGTGAAATGTCACTAATTTTTAAAAATTCTAATTTCGAACATAAATTTCAAAAAATCACGACCCCACCACTGGCGGACCATCACCCCACCTTTGGCCAACCACTTCACGCGAAGAAAAAAAGTTGTGAAATGTCATTCATTTTTAAAAATTCTAATTTTGAACATAAAGTTCAAAAAAATCATCATCCTACCTCTAGCTAATCATCAACCTACTTCTCGCCGACCACTTCAAGCGATCAAAAAAATTAGTGAAATGTCACTAGTTTTTAAAAGTTCTAATTTCAAAAAAAATCCAAAAAAATCAACTCCTACCTCCCGCCAACCACTAACCCTCTGGCCAACCACTTCCGGCAGCCGAAAAAATTAGTGAGATTTCACTAATTTTTAAAATTTCAAATTTCGTATAGAAAACTCAAAAAATCAACTCCTTGTCCAGGGAACCACCACCCCACCTCCAACGAAGCAAATAGTGACATTTCACTAATTTTCAAATTTTATAATTTTGTACAAAAAATTCAAAAAAACCAACTCTTACCTCCGGCAACCAGAAAAACTAGTGTCATTCAACTAATTTTTAAAAGTTCTAACTTCGTACAGAAAATTCAAAAAATCAACTCCTACCTCCGGCCGACCACCACCCCACCTTAGGCCGGCCACTTCTGGCAACCAAAAAATTAGTGAAATATCACAAATTTGTAGAAGTTTTAATTTTGTACAGACTACTTCCAACGACCACAAAATTAGTGAAATGTTACTAATTTCTAGAAGTTTTGAACATCAGTTCCAGCGACCCAAAAAAATTAGTGTCATTTCACTAATTTTTAAAAGTACCAAAAGTTAAATAAAATTATAAAACCAAGCAACTACCTACTCTAGCCAACTGCGATGACCTCCACCTCTAGCTTGCGACAACCAAAGTTAATGAAACCTCACTAATCATCATAAAAGATATACAAATATATCAAATTTCTGAATTAGTGAAATCTCACTAATTATCGTATTGCAATTTAAATGCTAGGACGGTAGTAAGCAACCAACTAAAAACCACAATTACACAACAAAAATGTTCACGTAAGCATCAATTATTGTATTTAACAACATAGGATAGAAAATTAAATGGAATCAGAACATAATAAATGGATGCCAAAAACAGTACTATTAAAGAGAATTTATAAACTGGGAATTACATGACTCAAGACTCAAGACTCAGAGGTACTTATTGTAGTTTTAGCCCAAGAAGTTATCGTAACTACAAAGCATTGATCAGCCTCAATTGATATCTGCCCCACTGTATCACCGATCATGCCCTCCATTTGGAGAGGTTGCTCGGCTACGAAGACTCTCAAGCACCTCTCTCTCTCTCTCTCTTGCTCGAGCGCGTGCTCGCCATGGCTTTGCAATTCGAGCAAGGATTGTTTTGCGGCAGCTAAGACTATGGGTTAATTTACTCTGATCTCACCTCAATCACACTGGATTCAATCAAAATGGTGGTGGTGGTGAAGTGGGAGCAGATGTAGGCGGCAACATCGGTAGCCTTTGAGCCCAGGTACTGGGTCAGTTGGTCTGCTCGCCGCCATGGTTGGGGAGAGAGAGAGAGAGAGAGAGAGAGAGAGAGAGAGAGAGAGACTTGTAGCATGAAAATGTCCTTTTGGTTAGAAGAAGTGATGTCTTTATAAAACAAAGCAAAAGTCGCGTGTCCTTTGATTAAAAAGGATAAAATATGTTGCATTTATAACTAATTTCTCCTAATTTATTTTCTTAACCTATCTCATTATCTGATTAGCTTTATTCCCAATTGAAATAAATATATTTACCCGTTAGCTATAAACGTGGCTTGTGGTCAGTTGTTTCATACATGCTTTTAAGGAGGTCAGTTAGGGTTTTGGAAGAATGTCTTTGGAGAGAGAGGAGAGTAGTAGCGTACAAGGTAATTTTGTCAAGCATTGTCAGGAATACCTTCTTCGTTGGGTATGTCGATGTCCATTATTTACCCTCTTTCTTTTCATGCTACTAGATATTCTTTATGGGGGCTTGGGCTATAGCGGAGTTGTTATTAGTTGGAGAATTGAAGTTTATTTTCTTTATGTTTTGAATAGCCAATTGTGGCGCTGTACGAGTAAGCAAATCTGGATTGGAGTTGGTGATGTGCGTTAGTGGATTTATTCCGATGATGTGCCTGGTGGAACTTGACAGAGGTTGTGATGTCCATTGTTGCATTAACAAGCCATTCCCTTCCTAGAATATCATTGAATTTGTGACCTTGTGCCTTATTGTGGATTTGTTGTGAGGGGAGTGGAGGGATTAAATAATGGTGGGCATGGCTGTACATGGGAGAAACAGATTAATTAGAATTGGTGATGATAGAGTTTGGGTCATGCAGTTGTCTGGTGATTTTGGACTGATTTTAGTTTAGGTTTAGTTAATTAAATTTTTTTTGGGGGAGATTTAAGTGATAACTATTATTGTGTCTTTGATACTTGTAGTAATTATCAGCGGTTTGTTTTTGTTCAGGTTAGCCTCATTTTGCGGTGTTCAATTTCATTATTTTTTGGACCAGGTGAGTGGTTAAGCATGCTATGTACTTTTGAACCTGAGGTCTAGAACAGTACTGGAAAATTTTTCCATAAACTCACCCAGAAAATGCATCCCAATAAGTGAAATCCACCCGATAAACTATTTAAATAGTGTACCGGATGGATTTCACCTGTTAGATGCATTTTCAGGGTGAGTTTATGGGAAAGTTTTTTGGTACCAAACACTTTCCCTTCCAAATTTCCCTGTGTTTCTTGAATTACTATTGTGAAAAATTTATCATTTTTAATTGGAAACATGAATTGTTTATATTTTGTCCTTTAAATTGGCATGTGATAAAAGTATTCCTTTTGGTGAGAACTTGATGCATATTAATGGGAACATTTATTATTGAAAATCCAGGGAAATTAATCTTTTATGTGTGGGTGACTCTGGCCAGTAGGGAAGATACAGTGTTCTGGCCAGTGACCTTAATGCTCAACGGTTGATTTTGACCAGATCGTTCTTAGGGAAAAGTTCCACGGGCTGCCTACTCGTGGTGACTCTAAGATTCGATATTGGATCCAATTCAGAGATATTGGTTCACTGACACTTGGTACTATTTGGTATTAGTTGTGGTTCCCCATTGTTATTGGATATCGTATTGTGATCACCTTTAAGACTTGTTATTGGTAAAAGAATTTAGTGGTATAATTTATTGTTTTGTTGTATACCTTGTATGACAAATTATGTTTCTCTAGTTATCTGTTTTTATTCCAATTTTAGAACTTTATTTAATATACATGCTTTGCCATTCACTGAGCTTGTTAGCTAACAGATTTATTCCGACATGCATCTTTTTCAGGCAAATCAAGTCGATAGATGAGGACTGTGGCGGTGTCTTGGGGATTTAATGTGCCAACCTCCATAGGGTGTTGCATTGTAGTTTTGTAATTTTATTTATTCGCCTCCCCATTTTGTTAAACCTTATTGGTAAATTGCATTTCCGTTACCATTCGTGAATAATTTATTGTTGGTTCATGGAATGGATGTTCCCCATGCTTATGTCGAGACCCTTTTTGGATATGATTTTGTTTTATAATAAAGAATGGTCATTTAGTTATCCATGGCTTATTATATTTTTCGGCTGCATGTTCCATGGGTTTGTCTCGTGGCACATGGCCAGTCATTTCCCATTTTGGAGCGTGACAATTCATGTTCCCCTGCTGTTTTTTTCAAATCTCGTTGATACTCTCTCTTGGTGTCCATCACGATTTTAAGACCATTTTATCTCCACTAAAGTGTTGATAGCTCTCTGTTCCATCTCTGCTGCTATGTAGTTTCTAATTCCACTTCATGGTTGCTTTAAAATGTGATGGCTGCCCTCTAGCGCATTCTTGCTGCTATGAAGATTTCAAGTCCATTTGCTCAAGTTCTTCTACCATGGAGTTCCTGCGCTCTTTTGGTTCCTCAAGCTTTTCTTGGCTTGTAATTTTGGTCCGGTTCCATTGGGCACATTGTCAGCCTTTGTCTCATTTTTGTGGTTGTGTTTCGCTTTTGGTTCTTAGATTGTGTTGGTGCAAGAAATAGAGGAGGCTATACACAATCTCAAAACACAATTTTAATGCAAATGCACACAAACACTTACAAAATATACTCTCGCACGTTTGATCTTTATCTCTCTCACTCACTCTAATTTCTTGCACACTTTACACAATCAACTTACAAACCAATTTATAGGTAAAACAAATACAATAGACAAATATGAGATAGACACTCATTTATGAAAAACCTCACAAAATCAAATACGTAAGTTGCAAAGTCTCTGAGCCTGATAAGGAACAGTGCTTCCACATTTTTCTTCTCCCAATTATCCAAAACTGACCTTTGACTTAATCTCCTCCACTTGCCCCTTGAAACTTGTCTCACTCTATCTTGTAAATCAAGTTTAACTTTCATCATCCCCCCTAAACTTGATTTACCCTTCTGAGATCAGTTGTTGTCTTCATTCGACATCGTAGCTTGTGCTATGAGTAACGTTGCATCAACATTCTCTGCAATATGTGCATGCTCATCCACATCGTCATAGAATCCCTCCTTCGTACAATCATAACTATAATGGCCATATTGTTGACAATTAAACACTGCACATCTACAGTGCATCCCCTGCTATAATGCTCATAATCATTGCAATTATAGCACTTTACCTGACTTTTGTCAAAACCTCGTCCTTGTCCTCATTTGCCTTTGCCTCTACCTTGTCCAATAATTTGGTGTACACCTCCACCTCCTCTTCCTCTAGCTTGACCTTGTCCACGTCCTCTTGCTCTACCTCTCTATAGCATCCCCCCTTGCTCTTCATCATACCTCCTGAACGTCATACTCGTCTGTAAAGCTTGTTCCAAGGAACTCGAGGGAGCTCTTTTGTTGATCCTCTACTCATGGATTTCTAGCGTGGCCATCAGCTCGTCAACCGTCATGTTGTTGAGGTCTTTGGATTCCTCAACCGCAACAACAACATTATCGAACTTCGAACTTAGTGATTGAAGTATTTTTCCATCACTCGAACATCGTCTAGCTTCTCACCATAGCGTCTCATCTGGTTCACGATCGTCAAGGTCTTCATGAAATATGATGATATCGTCTCATCATCCTCCATCTTCAACCCTTCAAACTCCTCCCTTAATAGTTGGAGTCGAACTCGTATCGTCTTCTCAATTCCTCGATTGGCATTTCGAAGAATGTCCCAAGCTTTTTTCGAATTGGCTGCAGCTGAAATTTTTTCAAAATAATTTTCTTCAACCCCTTGATAAATTAACAGCAAAGCCCGTCGATCCTTCTTTCTCGACTCTTTAAGAGTCACCTTCTGTGTGTCTGAAAGCTTGGCTTCCTCTTCTTTTGAATACTCCTGGTAGCCTTGATCTACCGATTCCCATAGCTCCTACAATTGCAAAAGCACTCGCATCTGGATGCTCCAGTTCTCATATTTCTCCTTGCCCAACCGTGGTAGCGAAAAGAAATTGGTTTATTTTGCCATTTGAGCTTGCACCATTAAATAAACCATCTAAATTGCTTGTAGCAAGTTGTAAACAGCCGTCACGTCAATATCTCGTCTGTGCATGCCTTGGGTCACGTCTCATGTCAGTACCTTGTCTAGAATCAGCAAAATATCATCCAATTTTGCTCTTCATGTCTCCTTCGTCAATTTCTCCTTCCTTTTTGGCCTAACTAGCCAAAATAACATCTAGATAACCAAAATATCGTCTTTATTTTGGTCAATCTCATCTTGTCTCGTCTCGTACACAATATGTCCAAAAAGTTTCCAAATGCACAATTTGGAAATTAGGATTCCAATTGAACAACTTCAAACTTCAAGGCTTGAGGTGCTTTGACTGTAATTTACAACTTGGCGGACCAGCTTTATTGCTCACATCAATACACGTCTGGTGGGGAAGGCTTTGAAGTAAACATGGATCAGACAATCAACTGTATCTGATGGGGAAATAAATATGGATCAACCACCAAGCTTCTCTCTTTTATTCTTCACGCCAACTTTGAATTAGAAAGAGAGAAAAAAAACTTCTTTCTTTTGTCAGTGGAACCGAAGATGTGTTTCTTCGATCCTTTCCTGATGATCTTTCAAGCTGCCAATTGCAGCAAGTGACTCTCTTGGTCGTTGGGTCAAAGGACTTCAATTCCGTCTCGGCAACTCGAATTAGCTCGCCGGAGCTAAAGAAAATGAACAGCGTGTGAACAACTCCGTGATTGTCTCATCGGTGGAATTTCCCCACTAAACTCGTCTCGTCAAGGCAAGTCTACTTCTAGGATCAAAATTAATTTTTGTAAACTTTGATTTCTAACCAAAGTTTGGCACGTTATTTGATTTGTTGGTGTTTTAGCCCCTCTGGCTTCGTCCTGTCAAGGATCAAAATTATATTTTGATCACTTCTGATTTCAGGACTCATCTTGGCCGTCGTCTGTTTCGTCTTTTGATTTTCAGCCCGTATGGCTGTCGAATCTTGTCGAATAGTGGAATAAGGATTCGTCATCGTTAGCCTGTCTGGCTCTAATACCAATGTTGGTGCAAGAAACAGAGGAGGCTACACACAATCTCAAAACACAATTTTATTGCAAATGCACACAAACACTTACAAAATATACTCTCGCACGTCTAATCTTTATCTCTCTTACTCACTCTAATTTCTTGCACACTTTACACAATCAACTTACAAACCAATTTATAGGTAAAACAAATGTACAATAGGACAAATATGAGATAGACACTCATTTATGAAAAACCTCACAAAATCAAATACGTAAGTTGCAAAGTCTCTAAGCCTGATAAGGAACAATGCTTCCACGTTTTTCTTCTCCCAATTATCCAAATCTGACCTTTGACTTAATCTCCTCCACTTGCCCCTTGAAACTTATCTCACTCTATCTTGTAAATCAAGTTTAACTTTCATCAGATTGTATATTTGTATTGTGTTGATCTAGTATCAACCTTATGTACCTCTTTCTCTCTTGATTAATATATTTCTTCTTTTACCGATAAAAAGGAAAACAGTATTTGTTGTTATTGATAATTTTTTATTGAAATTCCCCAATGGAAAGCTGGAGATTAATTGATAGCTTCCATGCATCTTAATTTGTTCTGAAGATCGAGAATATAGATAGGCTTTTTTGGGTGAGTACTCAATTGATTGCCAAAGTTTTTCCAAACAAGTTTGAAGATATAAAAAGTTGATCAGCTGCCAAGGGGGAAAAGGTCAGGCTATGAAAAATGAATTGGAGAAAGCAGGATACTAGTGCAGTAGGTAAATTTTTGTATTTTGGAAACAAATATTTCTTCGCATTTCTCTTGCTGTATTTTTAGATCTTGGATTTGTCAAGCGAAATACGTGGTTTTTTGTTTCAATCTTGAATTTGTGAAGACAATGAATTAAGATTACTCTTATGCTTCGGTATAGAAATTTGATAGACTGCATTGAATAGTAAGAGCAATTGATGTGAGCAGATTATTGTTTTTTTTTTTGGGTAGTTTGTGCTATATATCTTATTTTTTGACCCAACAATAATGGGCATGGGCATGGGCAGGGGTGATTTAAAAATCCTTGGACTTGCTGAGAATCACCTTCATCAAGTATAATGTTGTCGATTCTCAGGTCCACAGCCAGCTGCAAACTATCCCATGCTGCTAAAGCTTCCACCATTAATGGATCTGTAGTGTGTTTGTAAACAGGTCTTGTTGCAAAAAACTTTCCATGTTAATCCCGAATTACCATTCCCAAGCCACATTGCCTACCTTGCATACCAACACCCCGGCCTTGTCAAAGTTAAGAATCTTGAAATGCCCGCTCGGAGGCTGCATCCATCTACTATCTTTGGAGTTCTGTCCCTCTTGTATCACTACCTCCTGGCAACTATGATCCTCGATCATTAGCAGTTTGAAACTCCATTGCATCTCGAATCTCATATCGCAGCTTGGAATACCGCATCAAGTCTATCATATGGTGATTGAGCACAACCTCATTTCATTTTCACTCTTCCATAACCTCCAAATAATAGTCCCCGTTGCAGTAAAAAATCTCCTATCATGCTCCCCTCCTTTCCATCTCTCTGAGAAACTTTTTGACCACTCCACCATTGACTCACCTATAATAGATCTCCTATCTAGACGGAAAAGCGAAATGTGCCACACCATTTGAGCAAAATTGCATTTAGCAAGTAAATGAATGATTGACTCCTACATTTTGCATAAAGGGCACAACATATTATCAAATAACTTGCGTTTATGGAGTACCTCATTTACTGGCATAATATTCCTCAGTGCTTACAATATGAAATGGCATGCCAGGTTAGGCCTCATTGGTCAAGATGACTAGCTTAGCTAGAGAAGGTCATCTAGGCCCACTTGCTAAAGTCAACCTACCAGTATGTGAGCCTTGCATGGTAGGTAAAGCAATAAGAAAACCATTTGGTAAGGCAGTGAGAGCTACAAATCCATTAGAGCTAGTACATTCAGATATTTGTGAACGCATGAATATGAGGGCACGACATGGGGGTACTTACTTCATCACATTTATCGATGATAATTCGCGATATGGATATGTATATTTGATTTCTCATAAATCAGAAGTATTAGATTGCATCATTCTATTTATTAAAGAAGTTGAAAGTCAAATAGAAAGAACCTAAAAGTTCTAAGGACGGATCGTGGACGCGAATACTTATCTAAGCAATTAAAGGGCTCTGTGATGATAAAGGTATCCAAAGACAGCTAACGATTCCTAGGAATCCGCAACAAAATGGTGTTGAAGAGAGAAGGAATCGTATGCTGTTAGATATGGTTAGGTCAATGATGGCGCAAGCTAATCTTCCTATTAGTTTTTGGGGAGATGCATTATTGAGTGCGGCCTACATCCTAAACCGTGTGCCAAGCAAATCAGTCACTTCTACACCATATGAGCTATGGACAGGTAGGAAGCTAACCCTTGACAATTTGAGGCCCCGAGGGTCAACAGGTTATGTGCGCGTTCCTTCTCAGCAACTTGGAAAATTAGATCCAAGTGGCAAAAATGGTATCTTTATAAGGTATCCTGAACATTCCAAAGGGCATGTTATGATATGCGAACAACCTGATTGTGGATTGAATGAGATTGAGTCCTAAGAAGTGAATTTCATTGAACATGAGTTTCCAAGCAGAGGTGATGTGAGGGGGGATCTTAATCTTTATGAGATCTCTGAGTCTAAGGAAGTTACACCTGTTCTTAGCGAGGGTGCAGATATAGATCTTCATTCTATGGTCACCGAGAATAGTAGGAGTAACTTGCCACCTAGTGGGAGTACTCCACTAGAGACTATTGATTCCCTGGATCCTCCACAACGTGGGAGCGAACGTGAAAATATACCTCGTTGTTATTTTGAGATTGAAGGGGAATCTTTCATGTGTGCTCCTCAGGAGGAAGATGAGCCAAGTTCATACAATGAGGCTTTATCTTCACCTGTTTATAAAGAATGGCTAGCTGCTATGAATGATGAGATTGGTTCTATGAAAAAAAATCAGGTGTGGGAGTTGGTAGATTGTCCGCCTAGTTGCAAGACCGTTGGAAACAAGTGGGTCTTAAAGATTAAGCGCAAGACAGATGGATCAATTGACAAATATAAAACCCGTCTTGTGGTGAATGGTTTTACCCAAAAAGAGGGTATAGACTATGATGAAACTTTCTCCAAAGTGGTGAGAATCACCTCTATTCGCCTCATTCTAGTTATGGTCGCATTTTTGGATTTAAAACTATTGGGATTCCACCCCGTGTGGGCCGGATGGGCTTAGGCCGAGATGGGAGTGATTTCCTTTTGCTTTTAGGATCTCTTATTGAGTTTAGGATTTCCTATTAGGTTTAGGATTTGTATCTCTATAAATACTCTTGTTGTCTCTTTTTTTGGAGTGTGGTAGCATAATGTGAGTAGGAGAGTGTGAGAGGGGGAGCCGGTTATTGCTCCCCGGAGAGGTTTTTCAACTTTATATTGTATGCATATATGCAAGGGAGTTTTCCTCAGATTTCTTGTGTGTGTGTGTTTGAGTGCATGTGTGACCCGAAATTTCACAACGAACGTGAAAATTTACCTCATCGTCATTTTGAGATTGAAGGGGATCTTTCATGTGTGCTCCTCAAGAGGAAGATGAGCCAAGTTCATACAATGAGGCTTTATTTTCACCTGTTTATAAAGAATGGCTAGCTACTATGAATGATGAGATTGTTCCTATGAAAAAAAATTAGGTGTGGGGGTTGGTAGATCGTCCGCCTAGGTGCAAGACCATTGGTAACAAGTGGGTCTTAAAAATTAAGCGCAAGGCAGATGGATCAATTGACTAATATAAAGCCCGTCTTATGGCGAATTGTTTTACCCAAAAAGAGGATATATACTATGATGAGACTTTCTTCGAAGTGCTGAGAATCACCTCTATTCGCCTCATTCTATCTATCGTCGCATTTCTAGATTTGGAACTGTTAGGATTCCATCCCGTGTGGGTCGAATGGGCTTGGGCCAAGATGAGAGTGATTTCCTATTGCTTTTAGGATCTCCTATTGAGTTTAAGATTTCCTATTAGGTTTAGGATTTGTATCTCTATAAATACTCTTGTTGTCTCTCTTTTTGGAGTGTGGTAGCACAATGTGAGTAGGAGAGTGTGAGAGTGTGAGAGGGGGAGCCGGCTGTGGCTTCCTCCTTTCGGAGTGGGAGCCGATTATTGCTCCCTGGAAAGGTTTTTCAACTTTTATATTGTGTGCATTTATACAAGAGAGTTTTCCACATATTTCTTGTGTGTGTTTGAGTGCATGTGTTTCCTGAAATTTCACAACAAACTAGTATCAGAGCTCGGGGTGGGGCAAGAGGTCACCAGATTCGCGCTTGAAACACAAGGGTTCAAGAACGGAGAAAAAAAAACTAAGTCACACGGAAGTTTTGCTCACTGGATTTTGTTCGTCTCATCAAGACCAGTCCAATGGAGTGCTCGTGGTCGGTTTTGGTCACCAGAGGATGCCACGTCAGATGGTCAACACCACATCAACTGGTCAACGCTGACGTGGTGCCATGTCAACAAAGGGTTTCAGGCAAAATGGAGGCCAAATTGGATGTTCCGGAGTCAACTTAGGTGTCTAGGTTTCGAGGAGGCTTATTCCTAGCTAATTGGACGTTTCTAGATTCATTGGCGGGCTTGAATTTGGGTGATTTTAGTCAAATTTTGCGGTCTTAAACACATCCAGAGTGATTGAGGAGGATCCGACACAGTCAGGTCAATTGGATGGAATGTTGTTGAGTCGGAGGCAAACAATGAGAAATTTGATAGGAGTCCAAGGGGTGCTGGGAGAGCCGGGAATGGAACACAGATGAACCAGGAGGCAACAGGAGACCCGAGATATCTGATGAAGAGTGGCGGGAGACCAAGATAATTGAAGGAGTGGCGGATTGGTGAATGAAAAAGGCGAGCGGAGTTAGAAGAGCTACACACCAGGAGTATTGGACAAACTTTGCAGAGATCGGAGGTTGACCGGAGCAATCGGGTGATTGCGGATTGACAACAGTTGAGCTGTAGTGAACAGTCAGAAAAGCTAGTGAGCAAGGATATATTCTTTCAAGTGTTGCATCTCTGTTTGGTCGATGTGGATACACTCAAT
Source organism: Vaccinium macrocarpon (assembly GCA_022606695.1). NCBI lineage: Eukaryota > Viridiplantae > Streptophyta > Magnoliopsida > Ericales > Ericaceae > Vaccinium > Vaccinium macrocarpon. Next base: position 22,573,677 of record CM040170.1, on the reverse strand, counting down.
TGGTCAATGGCAGATGCGCTTACTAGAGTGACAGATTAGAGTTGGTCAGCGGTGATTGGAGGCAGTCTGGTTCAATTGATGCCATGGAGATCTAGCCGAATTTGTTCACCTCCTAGATTCACGAAAGGTGTATCCCGGTTTTAGGGTGCGAAGGTACTCAGTGGGGGATGCAATGTCCAAGAAGGAGTCAGCCACTTTGCAAATGGTGTGTGAGATCATTTGGAGAAGTGAGCCTCTAGTGTGGGCAGAGGGTAGCTACACTCTCTTGATAGGACAAGATGCTAGAGTGGCAAAGCGTGGCTACATGAAGCTGTGGGCACTCGGTGAGGGGGTGCGGGTGCTTGGTTATGGAGCGCATACACCTTGGCAGGAGGTGTGCAAGTGGAGGCATTCCAATTAAGGGGGTGCGGTACTTGGATTTTTTGATCTACTGCTAATTCTAGCTTGCAAGGATACAATATTTCTAGTTTTTGTACTCTATTTGGTGGTGCATGGATGCTCGATTGGTTAGTGACACAGTTGCTTGCTAGAGGTAGCTGATTGAAGGTGGCGACATGGGAGGGCTGCCCTAACAACATTTACCTACTCTAGTTGGAGGGGTGATTTGTTGGGATTCCACCCCGTGTGGGCCGGATGGGCTTAGGCCGGGCTAGAAGTGATTTCCTATTGCTTTTAGGATCTCCTATAGGGTTTTAGATTTCCTATTATGATTAGGATTTGTATCTCTATAAATACTCTTATTGTCTCTCTTTTTGGAGTGTGGTAGCACAATGTGAGCAGGACAGGCTGAGAGTGTGAGAGGGGGAGCCGGTTGTAGCCTCTTCCACCGGAGTGGGAGCCGGTTATTGCTCCCCGAAGAGGTTGTTCAACTTGTATATTGTGCGCGTATATGCAAGGGAGTTTTCCTTAGATTTGTTGTGCGTGTCTGACCCGGAATTTGCAACAAGAACTTTTTCAAATGGACGTTAAAACTACATTTCTCGATGGAGAACTAGATGAGGAGATCTACATGGATCAACCAATTGGCTTTGAGGCCAAGGGACATGAGCGCAAAGTTTGCAAGCTGAAACATTCCATCTATGGCTTGAAGCAGTCATCTAGACAATGGTATTTCAAATTTCATCAAGCCATTGTTTCAATGGGTTTACGATAATTGAAGAGGGCCATTGTGTTTATGTTAAATGGTCCAAGAAAAGTTTTCTTATCCTTTCTTTGTATGTCAACGACATCATTTTAACTGGGAATGATATGGATATGATTGTCGCCACTAAAGAGTGATTGTCCTCAAACTTTGAGATGAAAGACATGGGTGAGGCTAATTTTGTGCTTGGGATTAAGATCTCTAGAGATCGCTTGAGAAGGTTTCTTGGCATGAGTCAGGAAACCTATATAAAAAAGGTACTTGAGCGTTTCTGAATGCAAAATTCCAAACCCAATGACACTCCTATCGAGAAGGGACACACATTGAGTCTTGCTTTATGCCCACAAACTGATCAAGAAAAGGAGGCAATGACTAGCGTCCCCTATGCATGGGCAGTTGGGGGTATGATGTACGCTATGTTTTGTACTCGACCAGATATCTGTTTTGCTGCTTTGCAGTGGGTTTGGTTAGTCAGTTTCAAAGTAACCTTGGACTTGCTCATTGGAAGGTTGTGAAGAGGATACTTTGATACTTGCGGTACTGCAGATTACATGCTATGCTATAATGGTGGAGATCTACGCTTCCGAGGATACAGTGATGCAGACTAAGGTAGCGACATAGATGAGTGCAAGTCCACCTCAGGGTATGCATTCTTGCTTGCAGGTGGAGCTATTTCCTGGTGCAGCAAGAAACAAACTTGTATCGTGTTGTCCACGATGGAGTCTGAGTACATAGCCTATTCTTTAGTTGTCCAAAAGGTTGTTTGATTGAGGAGATTCTTACAGCGCCTTGACACAGAACCTAGATCGAGTGGGCTTTTGACTCTATATTGTAATAGTATCTGCTCTTGCTTATGCTAAGGATCCCAAATATCATGGAAAATCCGAACAGATTGATATTCGTTTTCACTACATTTGAGATATAGTTGTGCATAGAGAGGTGGTCTTAAAGCATATATCCATGACTAGTATGGTGGCTGATCCCTTGACGAAGCATATAGCGAGGGATGTCTTTTAGCCACGTATTAGTAGTCTAGGACTTCGTAGGATTTGAGTTGTTTATGCTTTATTAAGACACCTTTGGATATTTATTGTTATTGCACTAATTTTTATATTCTAGTTAGTTGTGATTATAAAATCAAGTTGCATTTAAGTTATGCACTTACAATGTTATTGTGTGTCATAAGGAAAAGGGTTGGCCATCTCACACGGTAACCCGCCTCGGCGTTGATGGGTGAGCAAGATGAGACATAACTCTTTAAAGATGATAAGTTTAAGGTATTGTCGCCTTGGTTGGACCAAGATGAGGTCACTATTGACCGAACATAGATTCTCTATAGCCTTTGCTTGTGCCAGATAAAGACCTAAAAAGGTGCATTGCATGCGACAAGTTTGAGAGTCTCAAGTTAGGTGTTTTTAGTGGCAACTGGACTTATATCTATACGGTGTTTTTAGAGTGACACAATCTTTATAGATACTCCACCGTAGCATGTGAACATACCAAATATGCTATTATCAATCATACTTAGAGGAGTGATAGATGGATCCCTTTCCTATCACTGTGTGAGCTCTAAATGTCATTACATGACTACTCATTACCCTTACTTGACTTGAGACTATGTCATGAAATAGAGACTTTGTGTTGCTACTCTAGCTTGACGACCAAAGACAACGAAATGTCAGAGTCCCATGGAGCATGATTGGGAAAGCAGCAAGGTTAAAATGAATTGAGATGAGGGCTCGAGGAAGACTTTCTGGTATCACATTTGTTTGTGCGGCTGGTTGTGCTTTGTGCCGGTACAAGTTTGTATCTTTTTATCTGCTCTATAGTAGTAAAATAAAAAGTAATTTCAAAATTTGAATCACACCAACGCAAGGGGGTTGAGCATAGCTCTGAGCTAGAACTTAAGAGGGATTGGAGATGCTCGATCCAATGTGGCTAGATTTGTCTAGGGAAATGACGAGATCTTTTGAAGTAATGTACCACGTTAGTTTGATGGAAGCTTAATATCGTACTCCTACCTAGCTTATTTTTCTCGTCAGTCGCCCACCTCATTTCCTTGTATGAGGAAAGAATTGGTATCATTGATACAGATGAGATATTTGTTTAAGAGCCCAATGTGTACAAGTGGGAGGTGTTAGTATTTACGGGTCGGTTCAACCGGCCCAACCCACACGGGACGTCCACATGGGTTAATTGATTGGGTTGGTTAGAAGGATGATAAGAGATGGACTCTTATCTCTATTTGTTAGGAGAGTTTAAAGTGAGTTTAAACTCTAGGACTTTATCTATAAATGTAGTCTTGCAGGTATTTGAGAGGCACATGAGAAACTAATTAGTGTTCTAGTTCTCTCCTTCTCCCCAAAAATATTATCGTATCAATATCTTCTCTCTCTAGGGTTTCCATCTATGACCGTAGGGTTTATGGTGTGGTTAGTAAGAGTAGGCTCTAGTAGTCTTCTCTAGGTGACGAGGATTGAAGACGGTGTTCGGGTTCTTATTTGTGGTTACGGATTGTGCTTGTAAAGCGGGTCGCGGTTTGTCAATCTGTGAAAGCTTGAAGTATTCCGCTGCACTTCATTATGTAAGTCTTGTGTGGTTTACATGCTTTCAATAGAGTTAACAGAAAATAAATAAAAGGCTTTCGGATAAAATTTCTTGGACCACATTGAAAATTTTGAAAAGAATACATAAAAAGTGAAATTTATTTTGTTAAAAAGTGAAATGACTTTTTGTAACAGATTATATCAAAAGGAATAGAGAGTATAGGTGAAATTTTATTCAACTCTTTTGGGAAGAAAATCTAAAGACAACAAATTCTTTTTCGGTTTCTCTTCTAGAAATCCTAAAGTTACATCTCAAACTTTTTAAAAAAATATCTTTTTAATAAACACAAATAAAGCAAAACATGGGGCTAGTCTTGCAATAGTCCAAATCCATTAGGGTACCAAACAAAAACAAAAGACAATGCAAGAACCAAAAACATGAAAACAGCAGCTTATCTACAAAGCACAATACACTGTAGAGCTCATAAACCAATCTCCAAACAACAATCTGTTCTCATCAATGAGCTTCAAAGTCCTCTGGGCACACATACATGCCCTGACTTCATCAACTATTTTAAAACCCAAAGTTGGAGAAGGAACACTCAAGCCATGAAAATGGCGATTATTAGAGTAACTTGTAGACTCATTTAAAATAACATGGAACATTAGAGTAATCAACAAGCAACAAGCATCCACAAGCATAACGAATGATTACATAACCATTCCATCTCCCTCGACAGAACAAAACATGGGCAAGCAACTTTCTCCTCTATTAATAATATCTGCCAAGCCACCAAAAAAAAAATGTTTATGAGTTTCAGAACCACTATTGTAGAGCAAGCAACAAGCATCCCCCAATTAAAAAAAAAGCCATTTGATTAAAGCCCATTGAGGTACATTGCGGGAAAACCACACACCTTCAGCCCAAGGAACACCATGTTGTACTTCCCTCAAAGCCTACCGAGCGAGGCAAGCAAAATACACACCACTACTAGACAATATCCACTTCAGGGAATAAGAAGCAAATGGATTAGGGACCAAACCAGGAGGAGTATTAGCTAGAATTTCTCTGATAAAAGCATTATGGGGCCTAGGCCATTTCCATGTTCCATTCTGAATAATCGAAGCCACACGAGTTTGCAAGGATCTCCCCAAATTAAAATCACATTCAGCAAATTTCTAATATAGAGGACCTAAGGCATGCCATGACTTATCATATTTTGGACCTCGTAAAACTTATAGGAGGTTCAAGTGCAACAAATTGAACCAAATGAGGCACAATTCCACATGACCCAAACTGCAGGGGATATAGGTTAAGTTTGCCTTATAATTTAATAAGGTTACAAAAGTTTAGGTGCCTAATTAAAGTTTATTATAAAAAATTCAGGAGTTTATAATTACCATTAGGGGGTTCTCATACAATTTTATCATTCTGTCTCTTGCGGCAAGAGTTTTGCCCTCTTTTAATTTCCCTCGTAAAGACCCATGTTTTTAAATAATTTTTAGGAAATAATGTTGGAAAAGTGTGAGAAATATTTTAAAATACAATTTGGGGTTAATGTGAAGTCGGTATATGCACTTGGGTGTCTTTGTAACACATTAGAAACAATAAGGGTGTGCGTGTAATTGGTGGGGTGTCTTTGACCTTCAGTCCGGTGGTTTGACCATGTACTTGCCTTATTCGTCAATTACATTTCATAACTTGTTGAAAAGCATTGTTTTTAACCCAATTCCTGTACCGTTGGTTCTTAATACAAAGTCCCATGATATTTGAACATATTCTTGAACACTAGACACGTGATGACGTAACATAAGGGACACATGCCTCATTGAGTCGGTTTTGACACTTTTGATAAAGTTGTGACGATTGAAACAAAATACGATTCTTTGAAATATTTTGATGAATGAATTGTATTAAATGGATATTTGAGAATGGTAATTATGAATACAAGGGTCACCGTTCGATGCGTCCCCGGCCATGAGTGCACGGAGCTCACGAAATTCGATAGGAGTGAACCCAAGCCCACGAAATCTGGCAGAGGGATTAACTCCCTATTAAAGACAAGTGGTTATTTTAGAGAAATGTTTGAAAATGAACAATTTTATGAAAGACATAGCATTTTGGTAAAATTGGATATCTGGATACGCATTTGGACACATGACGTAATTTGTAACGATTACGAAGAGATTGATGGACACTTGGGTTATTTTTTGTCACTTTGGTATTTCTTTGGACAAGTGGATACTTGTAGTCATTTATCACTTGTTTTAGCCCTCTGAGTCATATTTTTCTCAAATCATTCATAGTATTCAACTTCATGTGCACATATCATATTTTATACACCTAGCGTTACTAGAATGGCTTTCCTACTGGGCTAGTGAGCTCACGCTATCATTTTTAGGTAATCAGCAAGGATCATGAGATGGATGCTTGGAGTATGAATGCATGGCATGAAGCTTATTTGACCATGAAGTTATTTTATCCTCTCCATACCTAATGCATCTTCTTTTTTTTTTTTGGGAGATGATCATGTGACTTTAATTTCTTCAATCTTTTGACAATACTCGAAATATGTAATAACTTTAACTCATTTGGGTACTTATATATTTGGGTATGAAACCCTTGGTTGAGAAACACGTGAAATTTGACTTTGATATGTATTATTGACTTGACTTTTCAAAAGAGATATGTATGACTTTTGACCAATCCCACATGGATTATATTGGTGTTTCGATTATTAAAAATGAGGGCGTGACATCCCTTCTCCCAATCCACCATCCATCCTCACGCCACCCGGCATTCCCGTCTACTTATTCGGTTAGGGATTTGCCAGCAATGACTTTAACACTATAGTGATGAAGACAAAATCGACATTAACACTGAGGTATATCCTTTTGCTTTTCCATCAAAGCTATCTTTAAGCGATATCTACAAATATATAGACAAGCGTGTTAACAACAATGTATTTGCAGCATGTGTGTCAGTTACCTGAAAAATATAACATTTACATTAGTGTTTTTCTAAACTGTGATATTGATTGTAGATGGAGTGGCTTGGGATAGAAACGTTTTTAAGTGACTCATCGGTGCCATTTATGAGCCAACAAATGAAGAATGTAGTCTATTGCTTATTTATGCATGAAGGTTTTGTTGTGAAGTGTGGGAGAGACGTGAGAGAGTAAGAACTTAAAATTCCGAGCAGAGTGGTGTATTAGGAATTAATATTGAATAAGCTAACTAATTTTAATGACACATTCGAGAAGCATTAAGCAGTAGGGGCAAACTAAAAGGAGGAAGTGTAAAACTATTTAGGATTTGGACCGGGGTTACTTCAAAGGATATGCTAACTCGACTATGACCAATATATGTGAAATTATTTAAGTATCCTTAAGGAAATACTTTGCATCCAATAATGTCCATCATATAAAAGGTAGATGATACCCAACTAGGGTTCTTTGCATCTTTTCATGTCCTTCTTATGGCGGCCAATGCTGTCTAGCCCTATAAATCCTTCATCCATGCATCTCCCATCCCTTACAATCAATTTCATCTTTTGAACCACCCTGTCTCTTTTTTCTTTCCTCTTCCCGTTATTCTCTCTCACTACCGATCTTCTTGCAATTGAAACACCCTCCAAAGCACTACAAGTGGTTACCTCAGATAGGTTGAGAGTTGAAACCACGGGTATGATAGGTTTTCATATATCTCTTTGAAAATTTTTTTGATCGTTTATCTCTTTGAAAATTGATGATATAAAAAACTTGGGCTCTCAGTGTGTGCAAGCGTGTGCACAAGTATACAGATCTATGCCTCTCTAACTACAAACTTGTTCTAAGGTTTGCTTAGGTATGATCTAGATCAATTTCTTCTACTATGTCCATATGTGTTTATGCTCGTACATGCCTTTAGTTAGCTATCATTTATGGCAATTTTATTATCTTTCCGGGAGATTTTGAAAATCATATGTGCTTTATTCCTTTTAAGATGTGATATGCCACAAATTTTCTATTCCCGATAAGTATTCCATTCGTAATTCTCTTTTCGTTGGTTTTTTTTAACTTAATTAATTCTATGTTCATAGTGTTGTTTTAGCTTGCGGTTGAGGGAAGGGGAAGGGACAAGGTTCTATAGAAACGAGGGCATAGGATAAGGGCCCTTGATCATACCCATTCCATTTGCATCCATAGACTTGTACACATTCTTTGTTTTTGTAATTAAGTTCGAATTTTAAGGTGTTATTAGCATCACTAGTTTATACAACTAATCATTTCTCACTCATTTGTAAATCCTGTAAAGAATATGATTCTAGCTAGTAAGCTCATATTCTGAATCTAACCTACAAGAAAATGAAATATATAGAGAAACATACTTCAATGCACTCTCTCTATATATGTATTCATATACTCGTATTTCATAAACGAAACAAAATATTGGATTTGCAGTAAGGTGTGTCAATGTCGTGTTACTTTTTTGGAGTAGTGAGAGACAAACGCAACTCTAAGTTATGGCCCGTAATTGTCAATGTGGTTCAAGTTAAATGTGCTTGTCCTTTTGTCTCACACTGGCCCTTTCCTCTTCTAATTTTATCATTAGCACCTAAAGTGCTAGGGTGATTCATCAAGTTGCAGCGTACTATCATTCTTTTGCTAATTTTAATTTTCTTCCTTTATTTTGATTGATGTACATTCTTCTCTCTCTTTCTCAAGAATGGGCCCCACGGAAAAACGCCTCTCTGGTGTCAAATAGGGGCAAGCCTTTGTAGTGTATTGGGATCATGATATGGATAGTGGCACTTACCTCACAGTCATCCTATTTGCATTCTACTGGTGGAAGACATGATTGTTATTCATTGCATTTCATTTACCTGCTATCAAGGCCACTTCCAAGGTAAGAAATAACATTTCATTTACGATTATATGCCTCGTGGTTCTTATAGATCTATGGCATTATCACCGCCAAATCGTAATAATTTATTGTTTGTCTTGACATCCTAAGTGAGATTCCTCAATGGCTTGTTCTTTTGGCATATATCCAGACAAAAACAAGCTTGTGTATTCCTATACGTTCATTCTAAGGGTTACACTTTTCTCTCACTCACACTCTATCTCAATCTCTCCATGGCAAATAACAATGCCAGTGCCAACAGTAGGTGGTGTGATATAATTGTAAACTACAGGAGTGCCACCAGAACTACACAAGCCAAAGAGGCTATTACGTAGTGGATGGGTTCACGGAATTTATGTAGGCCAGGGAGGACATGACTCGACGTATTCAACTTGTCATTACCATTGAAACTACCACAAAGAGAGGACGCCAGTCTCTGTCACACTGGATTCCGGGATCCACCACATGGTATCTAACCTTGCTACACTGTCACTAGCCCTGGTCCTCGGGGCCTACATACCCCAAGATGTTGTCACCGTCCCTCCACCTCCGCCACTGGAATAAACCTTGGTGATGGCAACATGGTGGAGGCAGAGGTTGCACAGTCGGGGAGGGAGAGAAGTGATAAGATTTTGAACAGCTTACTCAAATTGCTACGAAAAGCCTGATATTTCCTCGTGGGGAATATGGGGTGGATTAATGTGAATTTAGTCTAAGCCTTAACTTTCTAAGACTTCCTTATCATTTCCTACTTTGACATACATTTTCTTGTGATGTATGCCCATGAGCGGTGGAACAAAGGGTTGCATTACCAACTAGTGGGAGCACTTGTTTTGGTTATAGTAGGAATGTTTTGATTCTTATGGTGAGAATGTCTCCTTGTACTCGTGAAATTTTTTTATCCACCTAGAAGTTGGTAATGGACCGCCACCCTCCCATTTTGAGGAACAGAAAATGACGGGAAGTATGTACTAAATATGAAGCCAAAAATTTCTCCTCTTACTGCACATCTCTCTCTATCTTCCTTATACATCCCAAGGCTAGTAAGTAGAAGAAACCGCTACGTGCTAGGTTCAAGATCTGTACTCTATAACTATGATTACAAACACGATTCAGACACCAGAGTGATAGAGAATGTGTAGCACACCGGTGGAGAGAGGGAAACATATATATGGAGACTCTGCATTGACCGCTCATACTTAAGACTTCAGACTTTAGAGCCATATGTATAACATGTCCAATTGCTACTTGTCGATGGGTCAATATTCATTGTAACCTCGACGAACAAGGATTGTTACCCATAAGCCACAGAAAGTAACATTTTTGGTGCCTTCTCTTTATTTTGAAATAAAAGTTAATCATATTAAACACAGGCTATTTATAAATTTAAGTAATCTTCATTCGACCAATGAATATCCGAAGTCTATCTATGTTGATACTGATTTAGGGATGGTATCGCTTTAAGTTTTATAATCTGGATTTTGGATAAGGAATGATTACAGAGATTGAATCGGTCCCTAGGCTTACCATTTCTGGTTCCTTAGTTCATGCTTTGATTGGAGGCATGGTTTCTTAGCATAACATCCCTTGTGTTTTTTGGTCTTTATAGGTATAGGGCGAGCTGCTGTTCCAGTGGTAAAACTTCCGGAGACTATTTTGTCCCTTGATTTGGGGCAGCTGTTTCATCCCTTTTGGTTTTGAGTTAATTTATTTCTTTTTATTGCTAGATTTGCATCCCATTTTAGGAAAAAAAATTTAATTGTTTTCTTAGTTTGATCCCTCCAAACAATTTTAATTGCATTCTTTGCACCTCCTTTAATGATGGTGAGAGGAGATCAAACTTAGAAAGAAATTAAACCTATAGCCACATATGGTAGGAAATATTGTTATAAAAAGAAATTAATTAAAAGAAAATCAGACAGAATTAAAGTTTTACTGAATTTAGGAATAGACATTAATTTTCAAAAGAGATACGATGAGTAGTTAATGAAGAAATTTACTTATGGTGAGCAATTAAAATTATTGCCTAAGATGGTATGGGATTTTAGCTATACAAAGGGGTTCCGAGCTCCATCTATGTGTCTCTCTTTGTTGAACTCTCCAAAAGAATCAGCTCGAAACTCGGGAACCAGTTGAAGGAAAAGTTGTGCATTCAACATAGATGGAGCCAAATGATGTTGTGCATTCAACATAGATGGAGCCAAATGATAAAGGAGCTGAAGGCATCAAAACACCATTGATTAAGTAATCGGATTGACGATCTACCAGATGTTAGGTATGGAACTCTCTCTCTCTCTCTCTCTCTCTCTCTCTCTCTCTCTCTCTCTCTCTCTCTCTCTCTCTATTATTTACTCCTTTTATCAACGGTGAAAGTAGAAGTACATTGATACTGATAAACCTGTGCACTTTTTGTAGACAGTGTGGAGATTTCCTTCAAGGCATTGCTCCCTTGCTATATAGATGTGCGGTGGATGGAATATTCGCGTCAAAAAGTTCCAAGCTTCTCTCTTGATACCATTTCCAGTGATATCTTCTTGCATTGTAAACAAGTGACTAAATAGTCATCTACAGCATAAGGATCCCTACAAAATTTGCACACACAATAGGGACATAGCCAAGCACTTTCAGGAGCCACCAGATAACAAAATACCCACGAAATTATTGACTCAATTATTGTTCTTATTTTTCAAATAATTGTTCAATGAGGAAACCAATTTTCTCACTTCCAAATCCATGCAGTCTTGATGGCAAGTTGAAGGACAAATTTCAAAACAAACCAAATTTCCTCCATCGGCACCAACGATATATACAAGTGTCGTTGTGTCTATCGCTAGCACTATATTTTCCTTTTCCAAAGTTTTCAATCTGCGGCCTCCAATTTTTGCTGTCCTTTCCCAAGCTTCCCTTAGGCAAGACAACGGGGAACTCAATGGCTCCTCGACGAAAATGTTTTGGTATGGTTTTTTTAGATCACTACTAGAATGATCCGCAAATCCCATTGCAGTGAATATTTTAGTGCAACAATCACATACTATTCTATCCCTACTAATGATTCCTCCTTTTGCTAGCTCCCTGCCCTTGAGTTTCATTCAAGCAACAAATCCTACGCAAGAGTTGTTTGGTAACTTTGCTACAAATTTTATACGTTGGAGACTCAATAAGGATTGCACGTAGAAGTGATCTTGGTCCTGGTGAAGATTGCTTGGGATTCCATTGAACAATGAAATGGCCGCCAAGATCGGATCTCTTCTTTACTGAACTACCTTTTGAACAAGCACATATATACTTGTGGAATTGGAATCTCACAATGGTTCCCCTAAAGCGTGGGCGCAGATATTGTTAGTAATCGACATTTAATCAACGGGTATCTGTAATCTTAACGTGGGGAGATTAATAAGTATTTAATAACGTGGAGCTCGAAATATAATCGAGATTAAGATGGGAGTGCAATTATAATTCTTTAGTGGTGTGAATTATAATTTGTGAAATAAGAATAGAATCCGTGTAAGGACCCGTATTTTTACATAATTTTTCTAGAATAATGTTGGGTAAATGTGAGGAATTAAATTTTAACTAAGAGGGGTCTATAAGATAGTGGTAGAGTGCATTTGGGTGTGTTTAATATACATTAGAAAGTCTAGGGGTGAAAGTGTAAGAGGATGAGGGTATAAATACATTTCTTGTGCTTGCATTTTAAACAAAACAACCCTCTCCCTCTCTCTACCTCTGTCGACTCTCTCTCTCTCTCTCTCCCTTCTCCTCCATTTTCTTGCTCCAAGCTCAAAAATCCACAAAACCCTCAAGTCTCCTTCATAAACCCCACCTAAAATCACCTCCTCTACGCATTTTGAAGCTTGGATTGCACTCATTTCGCACCAAGAGACCCATTTCGGGTTGGAGCACATTGGAAGCTAGGGTTTTCATTTACCCACTTGTTTCAAGCTCAAACCTTGAGGTAGGAAGACAAGTTCTACTCCCTCTAGTTGTATTTAGGTGATATATAGCATATAACTTGCTCTTGATTCTCAATTCCTTTGAATTTATGCTTGGCTCTCATGGTTGTGTTGTTTGAGCAAAATTTTGTGATCTATGAATTGAGCACTTGTTTGTTGCAATTGATGGTTGTTTGACACTCCCTTGAGGTCCATTAGTCACTCTACATTTCCAATTTTTGGCCCTAAGCTTTACATTTATGTTTGGGTTGAAATTCCACACCAATAGGGTGAAAATCTGCTTGCTGCCCCTGTTTCAGGGCTGCTGCCCCTGTTTTCCAGAGACTCTCCCCTGTTTTTGGGGTGGTTTTAGGCCACCCTTTGATGACCGTTTGGTCCCCAATCGTCCATTTCATTGTATTTTTGACCCATACCACCATTTTGAACACCGAATCCACTTCAAATTCATAAAACAAACCCTTCGACACATGAATTAACAAATTTTATGTTTGACGTATCGGACACGCGTCGGTTGACACATTTTTGGCGAAAATGGTGAACTTTTGAAAAGAAGTGGGATTTTTGGGACTTTTTGAAAGACAATGGTTTTAATATGAACTTATTAAAAAAAAATGAACTCGAGGGATCACCCATTTGGTGTCCCTGGCCATGGGTGCACGGAGCCCGCGAAATCCGGCAGGGGAGCCCATGAAATCCGGCAGGGGTTACGGAGCCCATGAAATCCGGCAGAGGGATACTTCCCTATTAAAATTGAAGATTGTTTTCTTATGAAATATCGGTTGTGAAGAATTTGGATTAATTTGGCGTTTTTGGCAAAAAATTGACTTTCGATAAGCGACAATGAGAATTTTGGGAACTACTCGGACCTTGGTGAGATACTTAAATTTATTTTGGACACTTGGACACGTTTTTTGGACACTTGGATATATTTTGGCTACTTCGTGGTCGAGTTTTAGCCTTCCGTCCATCTTAACTTATACTTGGTTGTGTCCACCTTCATACTCATTCATTATGCATGTATCATGTTTATACACCTAGCGTTAGTAGAATGGTTTTCCTACTGGGCTAGTGAGCTCAACCTATCAATTTTCAGGTACACGGCATGGAGCATGAAGTTGGATGTTTGTCGAGTGACATTTACATGGAGCTTAAACATGCATGAAGTTATTTTCCCATCTTGTATTATGTTTTTGGAAAGATGGTTTTGTAACTTCAATTTATTAATCTTTTGACTATTTGGCAATATAATAACCTTGAACTTTGTACTTATGCATTCGGGTTATGGACGCTAGTGAATAGAACTTGTGTATTCGAAATGATGGGATTATATTATGTTGACTTTGACTATTCAAGAGAAATTTTGAGATCTTGACTTGTCCTACGTGGATTTTATTTACTTTTGAGTTTTTATTAAAATTGAGGGCGTGACAATCCGGGTGGGATTAGATTTTCTTATTTACACAAGGAGCCCAGATTTATTTCTCCTCAAGTCCCTGCTCTAGCCTTTTAAGTATATCGTTATGTTCTCTAGGTCAGATAACAGTCATTCAGAAATTTAGAATAGAGACTGTGAGAGAGAGAACAAAGAGATCATGTAGAAGTCCACACTTGACTACATGTTCGAGATATAAGGGAATATGGCAGAAGATCATGAGGCACTGTCGAGCAAAACTTGTTGCATACAGTAATTAGGTCTGTCAAGTTCTCAAATAAACAAGTCAACCAGCGTTCGTGTCTACGGATGAGAGGTAAACCCTAATTCCGCCTTGTAGGGTTTGTGTTTATTGTTGTTGTTTAATCTGTACGCGTAATTACTGGGTTCTGGGATTCGTTTTCCAAGAGTGGTTTCAGAGCAGGCTGTAATCATGCGTATGGATTAAACAAGCCATGTTGTCTGTAGAACATAGATATAGAATTATGCTAACCGTTGTTTTGCAGAGTTCTAGTTTGTTCTAACGTCTGTTTTGCAAAAACGATTATCCCACTATTATGGTTACGCATGTTTTTGATTGTATGATTGGATCCCACGCTTTGTAATTTTTTTATGCGTGGTTACTATTACTATTTTTTGATTATAAATTTAGTTTTGTAATCTGTAATAGTAGTATGTGGGAGGTATTAGTTTTTGATGTAAATCTTTGTTTCTTCAGTTGTATTGTTTTAGATATATAGATCTGTTGTAAGATTACAGATTCTATAATGGGGCATATGATGCGCAGAAAACAATCTTTTTTGACAAGAAGATAAGTTTTGTCCAGAAAAAAGAATGTTTGGCTAGCAGCAGAATTTTTCCAGATTTTTAGGGTCAGATTGCAAGGCTATTTTGACCCAGTAAACGTCGGAATTGGAAATTCTGTTTCTCATAGAAGTTGTAGATAATTGAATTTCGAATCCAACCCAATTGGAATCAGTTCAATCGGAGTTCGGATGAGGGAGAAAAGTCCAAAATACTGAAGGTTGTGCAGTTTACTCGGGAAAAATTTCAGATCCGATTTTTCTTGCCTAAGTATGGTTGGATTTTGGTTTCCTTGATTGATTCAAAGTATCTAAGTCTTCAACATATGTATTGCTCAATGATTTCAAGTTTGGAAAGGATTCCTTACTGCTTAAGGATTTCAAGACGGGAAGGATTCCTTATTGCTCAAGGATTGCATCTTTGACCATAATAGTTGGGATACATATTATTTATGTTCCTTTTTTTTATGAATATTTGTATATTCATCTTGTTTGCATGTGTGATAGTTTACCATATTTGGACAACATGGTAATATTTGGCTTTTGACCTAGATCACGGTTTTTGCAAACATGTTAATTTTGATAACCCTCACAAAATTTTAAATTACTAAGCGGGAGAGGGAGTTTATTTTGTATAAATCCCATGGTCTCCATTACTAGTATGTAGATGATATAACTAAGTTTTGTGTGTTGGTTTTAGTACCTTCCTCCCTATCGGACAAAATTAATTATGGCATCATCAGTACTTACTTCCTTAGAGGATAAATCCAAGATAATTGTTGTATGGATTGCTCCTCCATCTGGGATAGTTCATTACGGAACAATGGATTTTGAGGTTAGGTAATGGTATACACTTAGCTATAAATAACAAGTATCCTCTCCATCTGAGTCACTACTTTTATTTATAGGACTGAAGTAAATTAGCTATTTAATTTTATTAGGCATGGTTTAGTGCCTTGATAGTAAAATTAAAAGGTTGTGCCTATCTACACGAATGATGGAGAGTAGTGGACCAACCCATCGAGGCATACTCTTCACGGTGTGTAAGGTTGCTAATGTTTTTCTTTTAATAGACTGGTTGAGGGAACCAATTTAATAGAAATACAAAAAGTTTTGCCTTTCATAATTGTTGTTATGTGATTCTCAAATTCAAAAAATGGTCTCTTTCAATATACTTGATAACATTGTCAAACAAATTCACTGGTCTTAATTATATTGACTAGAAAAGGATCTGGATATTGTGTCGACTGCTTAAGGGACCAAATTTGTGTTCTCTGAGGTGTGTTCTATCAAACCCACTGAAATTGCAATAGAACCTGAAATCCGGTATATACATTTTGGCTTTTTATGTGAATGTATTGCAACATCAACATCAATTTTTTAGAAACTGTTATGACATGATGCATAACCTAAAATAAAGGTTTGGGGTGCGGCTCGGCAAGTTGCAATGTGGGATTTGGAAAATTAACCATTGGTGAAGGAACCCAACTAAGGGAATTATGTTCTGAAGATAATAGGTCTTTTGAATGAACTAGAAATCCCAGGAGCTAAAATCAATGGGGAAACCCAGGTTGATATTGTGCTCCAATTGCTTACCAAGTTTTTTCAGCAGTTCCGCCTGAATTAAAATATGAACAAAATGCTTTATTATTTGACGAAATTGCTGAAAGAGAGTTAAATAAGCCAAGGGTCTTTTGGTTAATAAATAGACAACTGTGAGTGTAGTTGAAGAGGTTTCTACTTCTTAGCTGAAGGCAACAAGAAGTAGGAAAAGGTTCAACAACAAGCCACAGTTCCTCAGACAATTTATGAGTTTAGAGGAAGAGTGGAAAAGCCTAACGGCAAGTGTTTTCACTATAAGCAAAAAGGACACTATAAGAAGGTTATCCGAATTATCTCAATAAATTGAATTATCAAGGAATTTTTTTTTTCACTAGTAGTTGAATCATGTGTAGCGGTGTTATCTACCAGTACCTGATGTGTAGATACGGGTGCCACTAATCATGTTTGCAATTTATTGCAAAGGTTACAAGAAACCTAGAGACTTAGTGATGAAGAGATTTATCTACATATGGGAAGTGCTACAAAAGTAGCAGCAGTTGCAGTAGGCGTTTAATTTTGAGAGATTGTCTTTATAATCATTGAATTAGGAGAAACTTAGTTTCGGTTTCTAATGTGGTTGAAAATGGATATTTGGTTTATTTTTAATTACTCTGTGGTTATTAAGTTAAACAAACATTTTATCTGTTCTGGTTCATTAGATGACAATCTCTACGTAATTAATCATATCGTTCCTATGATGCAACTGCATGAATTCAATAACACTAATAGGTTGTCATATAATTAAAAGGAGCCTTATAAGTTAAACCAAACGTATCTTTGGCACTTACGCCTAGGTCATATTAATCTAAATAGAATTTCTAGACTGGTTAGAAATGGATCTTTGGGTTCATTAGAAATAGAGGCACTTCCGATCTATGAAATTCTGTCTGGAAGGTAAAATGACCAAGATGCCCTTTTCTAGGAAAAGGGAGAGCCAATAAAACGTTGTAAATGGTTCACTTTGATCTGTGTGTACCTATGGACATCCGGGATAGAGGTGGTTTTAAGTATTTCAATATTTTTATTGATGATTACTCAAGACATGGTTACATTTATTTGATACACCGTAAGTCCGAATGCTTTGAGAAAGTCAATGAGCATAGACCAGAAACGGGAAACTGTCTGGATAAATGTATCAAGACACTGCGATCCCATCATGGTGGCGAATACCTCTTGGAGGAATTTAGGAATTAGTGACAGCAGAAGGAATTACATCCCAGTTGTCTGCGCTAGGTATGCCACAACATAATGGTGTAGCAGAAAGAAGGAAAGGTCTCTTATGAATATGGTGAGATCAGTGATGAGTTATTCAAATTTACTAATTCGTTTTGGGGACATGCAATAGAAACAATAGCATACATTCTTAATCGGGTACCATTTAAGCTAGTACCAACTGCACCCAAAGAAATATGGACTGGGAGGAAAACTAGTCTATAGCATGTTCAAAATTGGGGTAGTCTAGCACATGTGCTGACAGGGAAAATAGATAAATTGGAATAAAGAACGAATGTTTGTTTATTTTGGTGGGGTATCCTAGAGGAACAAAATTTGCTCTATTTTATAGTCCTAAGGATCATAAGGTCATTGTTAGCACCAATGCTTGATATTTAGAGGAAGGCTATGTCATAGATCACAAGCCCAGTAGTAAGATTGTTCTAGTAGAATTGAGAGAAAATAGACTGGCATAGACTTCTTCAATACCTATAGTACAAGAGGTTACATCACATGAAATTGTTGTTAACACACCAGTACCTTGTTGTAGTGGGAGTGTTATTGTTTTACCTAATCGGTATACGTTGTTGGGAGAGTCTTATGATATAATCCCTGAAAAACAACAGGTCAAACCCTGAAACTACAAAGAGGCACTACAAGATAAAGATGTAGAACTTTGGCAAAAGATCAAGAGCACATGTTGTGCAGTCTTAAGAAGTCTATTTGTGGACTTAAGCAGGCATCTAGGTCTTGGAACATCCGTTTTGATCAAGTAATCAAATCTTTTGCTTTTTGATCAATGTCTGGATAAGTCGTGTGTATAAGAAGCGCAATGGAAATGTGGTGGTGTTTGTATTGCTATATGTGGATGATATCTTGTTCATCGAAAACGATGTCAGAGTGTTATCTTTGGTATAGTTGTGGTTATCCAGCCAGTTCGATATGAAGGATTTAAGAGTAGCCGGTCACATCCTTGGGATTAAATTTTTGCGAGATTAAGCAAAGGATGTTGGGCTTTGTAAGGACCCGTATTTTTACATAACTTTTCCGGAATAATGTTGGGTAAATGTGAGGAATTAAATTTTGACTTTAGGGGTAGAAGAGGGAGCATTTAAATGCATTTGGGTCTTTTTAAAGTACATTTGGACGTTTTGGGGTGAAAGTGTAATGGGGTGAAAGTATATTAGGCATTTTACTTGCATTTTTTTTCAAAAATCAGCCCCCTCTCTCTCTCTCTTCACTGCCGACTCCCTCTCTCCCCCTCCTCTCCTCCATTTTCTTGCTCCAAGCTCAAACCCACCAAAAACCTTCAAGTCTCCTTCATAAACCCCACCTAAAATCACCTCCTCTACGCATTTTGAAGCTTGGGTTGCACTTATTTCGCACCAAGAGACCCCATTTCGGGTTGGAGCACATTGGGAGCTAGGGTTTCCATTTACCCACTTGTTTCAAGCTCAAACCTTGAGGTAGGAAGATAAATTCTACTCCTTCTAGTTGTATCTATGTGATATAAAGCATATAACTTGCAATTGTTTCTCCAATTCTTGAATTTCATGCTTTGCTTCCATGATTGTATTGTTTGAGCAAAATTTTGTGATCTATGAATTGAGCCCTTGTTTGTTGCAATTGATGGTTGTTTGACACTCCCTTGAGGTCCATTAGTCACTCTACATTTCTAATTTTTGGCCTAGAACCTTACATTTATGTTTGGGTTGAAATTCCACACCAATAGGGTGAAAATCTGCTCGCTGCCCCTGTTTTCCAGAGACACTCCCCTGTTTTTGGGGTGATTTTAGGCCACCCTTTGATGCCCGTTTGGCCCCGATCGTCCATTTCATCGGATCTTTGAACCATACTACCATTTTAAACACCGAATCTACTTCGAATTCATAAAATTAACCATTTGACACATAAATTAACAAATTTTATGTTTGATGTATCGGACACGCGCCGGTTGACACATTTTGGCGAAAATGGTGAACTTTTGAAAGAAATGGGCTTTTTGGGACTTTTTGAAAGACAATGATTTTGATATGAACTTATTGGATAAAATGAACTCTAGGGACCACCCGTTTGGTGTCCCTGGCCATGGGTGCACGGAGCCCGCGAAATCCGGCAAGGGTGTACGGAGCCCACGAAATCCGGCAGGGGTGTACAAAGCCCATGAAATCTGGCAGGGGTGCACGGAGCCCATGAAATCTGGAAGAGGGATACTTCCCTATTAAAATTGAAGAATGTTTTCTTATGAAATATCGGTTGTGGTGAATTTGGATTGATTTGACGATTTTGGCAAGAATTGACTTTCGATATGCGAAAATAAGAATTTTGGGAACTATTTGGACACTTGGACACATCTTGGACACTTGGACACGTTTTGAACACTTGGATATACGTTGGTTACTTCATGGTCGAGTTGTAGCCTTCCGTCCATCCTAACCTTGTACTTTGGCCGTGTCCATCTTCATACTCATTCATTATGCATGTATCATGTTTATACACCTAGCGTTGGTAGAATAGTTTTCCTAATGGGCTAGTGAGCTCAACCTATCAATTTTCAGGTACACGGCATGGAGCATGAGGTTGGATGCTTGTCGAGTGACATGTACATGGAGCTTAAACATGCATGAAGTTATTTTCCCATCCTGTATTATGTTTTTGGAAAGATGGTTTTGTAACTTCGATTTATTAATCTTTTGACTATTTGGCAATGTAATAACTTTGAACTTTGTACTTATGCATTCGGGTTATGGACGCTAGTGAATAGAACTTGTGTATTCAAAATGTTGGGATTATATTATGTTGTCTTTGACTATTCAAGAGAAATTTTGAGATCTTGACTTGTCCTACGTGGATTTTATTTACTTTTGAGTTATTAAAATTGAGGGCGTGACAGGCTTCTCGAGCTTCCTATATCGATGCGATCCTTGCCCGTTTTAGCATGCCGGATTCCAAGAAAGGATTGCTTCCTTTCAAACACGGAGTCTATCTATCCAAGGATTAGTGTCTTAAGACATCTGAGGAGATGGAGAAAATGAAGGGGGTTCCTAATGCTTCAGCAAATAGGAAGCATCATGTATGCTATGCTGTGAACTAGACTTCATATTTGCTTTGTTCTCGGCATGGTTAGCAAATTTTAGTCTAACCCTGGACAAGAAGATTGGACTGGTATAAAATGTATGCTCAAGCATCTGAAAAGAACTAAGGATTATACGTTGGTGTACCAATCAGACAGTCTAGTGCCTCGTGGGCATGCAGATTAAGACTTTATGTTATATAAGAGTTCCAGATAGTCAACATCAAGATATGTGTTTTCCCTAGGAGGTAGAGCCATGAGTTGGTGGAGTATCTAGTGATCGTATATTGTAGATTCCACCATGGAGGCCGAGTATGTGGCAGTTTTAAAATAGCCAAGAAGCCGTTTGGCTCAAGAACTTCTTGATGGATCTAGAAGTGGTAGTTTCGATACAGTCAGCATTTTCAATCTATTGTGACAATAGTAGTGTAATTGCTAACTCGAAGGAGCCAAAGATTCATAAGAAGGGAAAACACATCGAGTGTAAGTATTACCTTATTCGAGCGATCGTATAGAAAGGTGATGTAGCTGCGACCAAGATTGTATCGGCAAACAACCTAGCAGATCCTTTTACGAATGGCTTACATGCCACGACTTTTGATAGTCATGTAAAGGGAATGGAAGTGAGATGCATGGCAGCATGGTTTTGAGTCTAAGTGGGAGATTGTTAGAAACTTATACTAAAAGCCATGCTTTTGTGTAATGGATTAATATTTAATTAGTTAATTCTTAATCAGTTTTATCCTTTTTTGATGAGAATATATTATGGGCAATGTTTGCATGATATAATTGTATGTTGTTCATGTGTCTTTTATTCTACATAGTAGATGATCCAGCGTGTAGAGTATGGCTTACACATAGAAGATTGGATCATCGGTTCTTGTAGAATATAAGTTTTGGTTCACAATCTTAGGTGAAATTTGACACACCATCAGTAGGATTGTAGTACAATGTTTTAGTAGGTTTATCTTGACTACAGGGAACGGTTCTAGTTCCGACTCATTGTGTTAGTACATTTTGTGTGTATTGAATAGGACCACTTTAAGGTAATTGTCTTCGTATTGACATTTTAAGACAATTAGAACCTTATAGTTATTAAGAATACTTATGCTCTTAATCCGGATATAATTAATACATATATACATTTAATGTTGTTGACTTTGATTCATTATAAAGTGAGATTTTTTTACGGTCAATAGTCTTGGTGAGTTGGGTCACGACATTATATGCATGAAATATATGGATATTAATTATTGATAGAATCCACGTCTTGTTAGAGATTGATGATACCTTGAGTAAACTTATAAGTTTCGGTTATGTCAAACCCTGCAGGTGGATATTTGTATCCGACATATCGAATAAGTTAAGTCGTTAGTCTCAAGGTGTTTTATAAGATGTTGATTAGTGGGAGATTGTTAGTAATAGACATTTAATCAACGGGTATCTGTAATCTTAACGTGGGGAGATTAATAAGTATTTAATAACGTGGAGCTCAAAATATAATCGAGATAAAGATAAGAGTGCAATTATAATTCTTTAGTGGTGTGAATTATAATTTGTGAAATAAGAATAGAATCCGGGTGGGATTAGGTTTTCTTATTTACACAAGGAGCCTAGATTTATTTCTCCTCAAGTCCCTGCTCTAGCCTTATAAATATATCGTTATGTTCTCTAGGTCACATAACAGTCATTCAAAAATTTAGAATAGAGACTGTGAGAGAGAGAACAAAGAGATCATGTAGAAGTCCACACTTGACTACATGTTCGAGATATAAGGGAATATGGCAGAAGATCATGAGGTACTGTCGAGCAAAGCTTGTTGCATACAGTAATTAGGTCTGTCAAGTTCTCAAATAAACAAGTCAACCAGCGTTCGTGTCTACGGATGAGAGGTAAACCCTAATTCCACCTTGTAGCGTTTGTGTTTATTTTTGTTGTTTAATCTGTACGCGCAATTACTGGATTCTGGGATTCGTTTTCCAACAGATATATGGCTAGGGATGCATACATGAATCTAAAAATAGAAGATACTCGGATTGGTAATTTGGTTCGACATGTCATGGATGTGTAAAGAATCTTTGAAATAGCAAAGAGATTGGGGAATAAACAATGTCCATGTTTTTCAAAATTGTTCTTCGGTTCGTTGTTGTGCTTTTGGTTTGTCAGTTTTTGTCTTCTTGAATTGGCTTGGTCGATGTCTATGATTGGGGATATTATTTCTGATTCCTCCTTTACATAGTACTCCATCCGTCCCAATTTTATGGTCCCCTGTTCTTTCCTAACCGGATAAAAAAATGATTATATCTTTCAATCGGTAATACATTTTATATGTAATATGGATCTTATTTTATAGATCTTGATTTAATCTAATAAACAAAGTGTTCAAAATCACCTAAAACGTTGTAGATTATAAGATATAAAACTTTGAAAAGTGGCACGAACTCCCAAAAAAGACTATAAAATTTGGACGGATGGAGTATATTACAATGGGTAAAACGGATAAAAGATTAATAGGTGCGGAAGTCTTGTTTGCATACTTCTATGAATGTTTGTCAAAAAAAACTAATGATATCTTCTTGCTAAAAAATCTTCTAGAAAGAGGCCCAAACTCCCTTGTCTGTCATCTAAGAACAAAAAGCCTCGCGTGGAAAAGCCATTACCTCTGTTGGCCCAAGCATACTGAAATAACCTAAAAGATTCGGCTAAGTACACATGAGAGAGCAATTATAAGGAATGCTTTGTAAGAGATCCCAAGGTCGAATTTTATGAAGTACATTGATTCCAATATGTATAAAATTTATTTCTAAATGGTCCTCTCATACTTAACTCCGTCAAGATTGATCGTCAAATGAAGGGGTAGTTTGGTAATGAGTGCTCCTACATTTGATGATCAATCTGGATGGAGTTATCATTACATATAATGAGAGCTCCGGCATTTGACTATCTATCATGACGGAGTTGGGTACGAGGACCATTTAGTAACAAATTTTATATGTTTGAGACTCAAGAGACTCAATTTTTCTATTGGGGACCTAACTGGGCACTTTGCTATTACTTTTGGGGACGATTGGTAAAATTAAGCCCATATAGATGGTTTCCGTGGCTAATCTCATACTATATGGTAAAACTTACCTAGAGATCACGTCAAATATAATAAATATCTTTTGTATACTATTATGTTTGGGCTTTCGATCAAAACAAAAAAATATGTATAGCCTAAGTTGGGATTTTTTAAGTAATTCTGTGGTTCCAAATTTTCATAATATTTCTATGATAGGGTAAATATATTTTTTCTAGCGATAAAGCCAAAATGGTACACTAAGATAGACCGGTATCGTTATGTACCGTACCAATAGCCGAAACGATATGCTAACCCAGTACGAGATTTGTAACTTTGTTTATTTAGTCTGCAATAAAATAATATGCCACGCAATTACTTAGTCCAAAAAAGTCTGGCCCGTCCCCCCTCCATTAGCTAACGCTGACATCATCTAGCCCATGCGTTGCCATCCACACAATTCAATTAAATTGCTTCCGCCAATTTTCGAACCATGACCACTAGGCTACCTAAACACTTGTGTTTTATTGAATGAATATGTGTGTGTGTGTATACACACTATATTTCCAAAAAAAAAAAAAATTAGTACATAATATTTTATTTTTCAGTGTAAATCATAATTAAAAATATTTACAAAATTAAACTAGCATATCTACACGTAAGTTAATATTATATAAATTGTATTTCTGAAATAATCACTAAATTTTTAAAGGCTATTCCCGCTAAAAAAAAAGGTAAGTTGCCAATTTGTTATTTGGCAACAAAAGTTTAGTCGCCAATGATCGAATATGCCGACCAAATAAAGGTAGTCGGCATAAGTTACCAACAATCCTTGACTAAAGTTGCATATGGTCAGCAAATGGTATATATTTGGCCACTAAAATAATTTAGTCAGGTTTGGAGCGTTAATTCAGCAACCAAATTTTTTTAGTCAGCATCGGGTACACTTTTGGCAACTAAATTTATTTGGTCAACAATGGTTTAATTTCTTTTAGTGAATTGAGGTCGCTACACTTAGGTAACCATGGGGATCTCAAATCCATTCATGTAGAGTTGAATTACAATATGTCCATCATTTAGGTTTTAGATAACTGGAGTGTTAATCAAGTTGATTTAGCCACGTTTAAGACTTAAATTTATGGCATTTTTAGTTTACTTTTCATTTTTTACCTCAATTAAATAAACATCTCTAATGAGTTTTTTATTTTTGTATTATGATAACTGTTTACACTATCTTCCGAGTGACTCTTCACAAATTGTCAAGTTAAATTCTACTAAATGTTTTAGCTTAAGACTTTGATGTTTTCCATCATTATACTATTAAGGCTCATTATTGGAATGGGCTCTTGGGTACCCTTTTGCTTTTCCATCAACGCTATCATTAAGCAGTATCTGTTGATACATAGAGAAGGCGTGTTAAGTGTTAACACAAAAAGGTACTTGTGTGTGTAATTTGCAGCGTGCGTCAGTTGCCTAAGAATCAAAACAGATTTGCAGTAGGGTTACTTGCTGTAAACTGTATTCTTAATTGTAGATTGAGTGTGACTAGGGATATAAATTTTGGTGCCAAAGCATTTTAACCACCGTAGTAGCCAGAGCAGCCATGTAGCGGGCAAAAAATAATATAAAACCGATACGTAGCCGGAGTCGCCAAGATGCGGGTGTGAATTTTAGGTAGCACTGGTATAGCGGGGTGTAGCCATATTGGATGTCCGAAAGACTACTACGTAGCGGCCTATACACTACGTAGATACCCATATTTAAATCCTTGATATGTATGCATGTAGGTTGTGTTGTTATGTGGGAAAGGCGTGAGAGAGTGAGAACTTGACATTCCGAGTAGAGTAATGTATTAGGGATTAATATTGAATAATCTAACCTACCTTAATGGCACACATTTGGGAATCATTAAGGGTAGGGGTGAATTACATGGTGGAAGGTTAAGTCAAGTTTGGATTTGGACCAGGGTGGTTACTTTAAAGGCTATGCTAACTCGATGGTGACCAATATACGTGAAATTACTTAAGTACCCTTTTGGAAATTATTCTAATTCCAATAATATCCATCATATAAAAGGTAGATGATACCTAACTAGGGTTTGCTACATCTTTTCGTGTCTTTCTTGTGGCGGCCAACCCCATCTAGCCTTATAAATTCTCCGTCCATCTCCCATCCCATACAACCAATTTCATTTTTTGAATCACCCTCTCTTCTTTCTCTCTCCTCTTCTTGTTATTCTCCCTCTACTACCTCTCTTCCTTGGAATTGAAACACCCTCCAAAGTACCACAAGAGGTTACCTCTTATAATTAAGTTGAAAGTTTAGACCACGGGTTTGGCAGATTTTCATGTATCTCTTTGAAAATCGATGATATAACAAATTGGGCTCTCTGTGTGCGAAGGTGAGCGCCCAAGTACACAAATCTATATGTCTCTCTAACTGCAAACTTGTAATATTCTTTGCTCAGGTTAGTTTATGATCCAGATCAATTCGTACTACTATGTCTGTATGGGTGTATGTTTGTATATGCATTTAGTTAGGTAACATTTATGGTAATTTCATTATTTTTCGAGGAGATTTTGAAGATCATGTGTATTGTTCCTTGTTAGATGTTATATGCCACAAAATTTCAATTCCCGATATGTAATATATTCCTATTTCTCCTTTCATTGGTTTTTTTTTTTTTTTTGACTTAATTAATATGTTCATAGTGTTGTTTTAGCTTACGGTCGAGTGTGTAGGGTTGGGAAAGGGCAAGGTTCCATAGAGTCGAGACCCTTCATCATACCCGTTCCATTTGCATCCATAGACTTGTGCATGTACTTAGTTATTGTTCGTTCGAATTTTAAGGTGTTATTGGCATGTGTAGATGTGGAATTCACAAAGACCTAGTTTTCACAACTAATCATTTCTCACTCATTTGTAGATCTTGGGAAGATTATGATTCTAGTATGCTCTTTATATTCTGAAACTAACCTGCAAGAAAAAGAAACAGAGAAAATGCATAATTCAATGCTCTCTCTTGATAAATTTGTTAATATTCATAATTCATAAACGGAATATTGAATTTGCATTGATGCTTGATTTGCTCTCAGAGTACGTGTGTCATTTACTTTGGGGGTAATGAGAGGCAAGTGAAAGTCTAAGTTATGATCCGTAATGGTCAATGAGGTTCAAGATAAATGTGAATGTCCATTGTCTCACACTAACCCTTTCCTCTTGTAATTTTGTCATTACACCCGAAGTCTCATCAAGTTTGAATAAGCTATCATTCTTTTGCTAATTTTTTCTTCCTTTATTTTGATTGATCTTCATTCTTATCTCTCTCTCTCTCTCTCTCTCTCTCTCTCTCTCTCTCTCTCTCTCTCTCTCTCTCTCTCTCTCTCTCTCAAAATCTCTCTCTCACAAAATTGGCCCCACAGCTCTTTGGTGTCTGATAGGGGCAAGTCTTTGCAATGTATTGGAGGTCGTGATATGAATAGTGGCACCTACCTCACAACCATCCTATTTGCACTCTACTGGTGGAGGACATGATTGTTGTTCATTGCATTTCATTTACATGATATCACGGCCACTTCCAAGGTAAGAAATCACAATCAGTTTATGAATATATAACATTGTGCTTATACATCATTGGCATTATCACTGTCAAATTGTAATGATGTATTGTTTATCTAGACATCTTGAGTGAGATTTCTCAATGGCTGGGTTCCATTGCATCAGCCATAAACAAGTTTGTATATTTCTATAAATTTATTCTAAGGTTGCATTTTGCTCTCACACACAAGCTCTCTCTCTCAATCTCTACATTGCAAAGAATAATGCCAATGCCAATGGCAAATGGTAGGCTACAATTGTAAACTAAAGGGAGTGCCACTAGTACTACTCAACCTAAAGAGGCTATTACATGGTGGATGGATGCATGGAGTTTATGAAGGCCAAGGAGGACATGACTCGAGGCTTTCATCTACATTGCTTGTCATTGCCATCAAAACTATCACAGGAGAGGGGAGATCAGTCTCCGTCGAAGTGGATCTTGGGATCCATCACCTGCTCCACCACATGGCAGCTACCCCTGCTTCACTGCCACTAGCCCTGGTCCTCGAGGCCCACGTAACCCAACAAGTTGTCCCCGTCCCTCCGCCTCCACCACCGAAACAAAACCTTGGTAATGGCAAGATTGTGGAGGCGAAGGTTGCGCAGCCAAGGAGGAGGGAGAGGAGCAATGAGATCTTGAATAGCTTACTAAAATTGCTATGAAAAAAGCCTGCAAACTTAAAAACAACAGATCTAATTAAGGTGAAAATTACAAACATTTGTGTATGTGCTAGGGATAGACAATTCTACCGTAGTTTTGTAATCGACCAATCAGTTACATTGTCATGTCCAATGACATTTTGATTCGCTAGGTGGTCCATTTGATATAATATTTCCTCGGGGGAAATATGGGGTGGATTAATTTGAATTTAATCTAACCCTTAACTTTCTACGGCTTCCTTTTTTTTTTTGAAAGGCAAAAACTTTATTAATCTCTGAAGAGTACAAAGATTAAAGGGGGGAGAAGAAAAACGGCATCAAAACTAGCAGGAGAACACGACCCACTAGAATATCATCGCCACTTCACACCCGGAAAAAACATAGTTAGCAAGAAACCAACTAGGAACAAGAACAGAAATGACAAAAGTAAACAGACAGCTGAAGCAAATTACAACGATTGAACTATGCTCTTTAGCCTGAAGATGAAGTCATCCATAGTGAAGCTATTGCCGCCAATCTTTGACTTAACCCAAAGGGCAACTCTGATTTTGATGAGTTTTGTAGTCTCTTCCCATTGAGGAGCAGAATTTTCAAAGACTAATTTGTTCCTAGTATTCCAAATAGTCCACATAGTCGCCAGAGGAAGCACATCCCAAATAAGTTTCTTGTCCATTTTCATGTTGCTATTATCCCACCATAAGAGTAGATTAAGAGCAGAACATGGAGTGGCCCATTGAATGCCCCACCAAGCTAAGATATTGGACCAAATCTGCTAGACAGGATGACAGAGAAGGAGTAGATGATCCACAGTTTCCACATGTTCAGAACAGAATTTGCAAAGAGCTTCCTCTTCATTGTTGATGATGCCAATGGACAAGAGGTAATCAAGGGTCTTGATTTTGCCAAGATGAACCAACCATACAAAGCATTGAATCCTGTAGGGAGCTGAATTTCCCCATATGAAATTAAAAGTTGTATTGGCAGTGGTGGAATTTGGCCTGGCCATCTCATACATAGATTTAACACTGAAACAGTGAGAGGAGTTACCCTCCCAGGTGAGTTTGTCTACCTCACCAAAATTTGTAGTAACATCGGACCCATCCAGAATAGAAAGTAATTCATTCCACAAAACCCTTTCCCACTCAAAAAGTCTTCTTCTAAACTGAAATTCCCACTGATGTAATTGTGATTTCCTTTCCAAAACATCACTGAGTGATTCATCCTGATTGCAAACAATTCTAAAGATATCAGGGAAAGCTTCAGCTAGGCATTGATTGCCTAACCAAGTGTCAGACCAAAATAGAATCTGTTTGCCATTTCCCACATGTAACTTGGTGGAATTGAGAAAGAGAGAGAACATATTGGGATTTCTTTCCTTGGTTTGCATGATGTCCTTCCAAACAGCTGAGACTTTATTGGAGATCTCAGCATTTGGGAGCCAATTATTTCCATTCTTGTTGTATTTTGACTTGATAACTTTTCTCCACAAGGTTTCCTTTTCCATTCCATATCTCCACCACCACTTCATTAACAAAGCATCATTCATACTTTTGATCTCCCTAATACCAAGACCACCAGATTTTTTCCCTCGAGTGATTTTACCCCATGCAATTAAATGTATCTTCCTTTTTGGAATCGATCCTCCCCAAAGAAAATTGGATTGGATGGATTCCAAACATTTAATCACACCTTGAGGCATCTTAAAGAGAGACATGAAGAAAATAGGCAAACTACACAACACAGATTTAATGAGTGTGATTCTGCCTCCAAAAGATAAATACCTCCTTTTCCAAGTAGCAAGTCTGGCTTTGAATTTATCTATCACAGGTTTCCATGTAGATTTACGTTTTGGATTAGCACCAAGGGGTAAGCCCAGATATTTCATAGGAAGTTTTTGAACTTGGCAGCCAAAAATGAGGGCTAAAGGTTGTATTTCTTCATCAGATAGACCCACACCACAAATGATGGTTTTATGATAATTGATTTTAAGCCCAGAAATTTCCTCAAAATCCCCAAGAATCATCTTGACCACATGAATTTCAGACATACTAGCTTTGCAAAAAACTAATGTGTCATCAGCAAATTGAAGGTGTGTTAGATTGAGTCCCTCATTTCCCACAACCATCCCACTAAGAGACCCTTGACTGATTGCCTTTTTAAATAGCCAATTGAGACCCTCTGCAGCTATGATAAATAAGAAAGGGGACAAGGGGTCACCTTGCCTAACCCCTTTATGCATTTGGAACTCTTTGGTAGGGGATCCGTTGACTAAGATAGATACCCAAGCAGAGGCAAGGCATTCTTTCATCCATTTTGACCATTTCATTGGAAAGCCCAAAATATTCAGTAAGCTCAGAATGTATTTCCAGTTGAGATTATCAAAGGCTTTCTCAAAATCAAGTTTTAAGATTATCCCCTTCTTTCTCCCCTTTTTCCATCCATCTACAATTTCATTTGCAATAAGAACCCCATCCTGAATGTTTTTCCCACCAGTGAAAGCAGACTGAACTTCTTCTACAATCACTGGTATTATGAGTTTTAGTCTAGCTGCAAGGGTTTTGGATAGGATTTTATACATGCTACTTAAAAGACTGATGGGCCTATAGTTGGATAACTCAACAGGGTTCTCAATTTTAGGAATCAAAGTGATGAAAGTTTGATTGATACCTTTGGGTAGCTTTCCATTTCTGTGGAATTCCTTGAGGAAAGGCATAATGTCAGCTTTCATAAAGTGCCAACCTTTCTTGATGCAAAGCATGTTAAACCCATCAGGCCCTGAAGCCTTGTTTCCGTCACATGATTTTATAACATTCCAGACTTCCTCCTCAGAGAAATCTGCAATAAGTTGATTGTAAAGATCTGCATTAATACTTTCTCCCATTCTGTCACCAATCCGTGGCCTGTCAGATCTTGATTCCTTGTAGAGGTTTTGAAAATGAGAGAGGACAGCTTGTTTGATATCATCTGGATCTTCAATGAGACTGCCATCCACCAAGAGAGAGTTCCTTATCATTTCCTACTTGCATTCATTTCTTGTGATGTATGCACATGAACGCTGGAACAGAGGGTTGCATTACCGACTAGCTTGTGGCAGTACTTGTTTTAGATATGAAGTCTAATTACCAATTAGTAGGAATGTTTTGATTCTACTAAACAAAATTTTCTCCTATTGGTACCGCACATCTCTCTCTGTCTTCCTTATACATCGCAAGGCTAGTGAATGGAAGAAACCACAACGTGCTAGGTCAAGATCTATACTCTAGAACTATGATTAGACACACGATTCAGACACCAGAGTGACAGAGAATTTGTAGGGTTTGCCAATGGAGAAAGGGAAACATATATGGAGAATCTGCAATGACCGCTCGTACTTAAGACTTAAGAGCCATTTATATAGCATAATCACGACGCTCCATTGGTTTCCCCCTAGCTTAGTCACCCATCTTGCATTCCTTAAGCGGTGGTGTTCTTTTCACGTATGATGTCTTTAGACATACATGGGTAATTTGTTTGGAGCACGACATGTCCAATTATTAATTGCCAATGGGTCATTGTAACCTCGACGAATAAGGATTGTTACCCACGAGCCACAACAAATTAGAATAAAAATCAGTACAAGGGAAGTCTTAGCGGTGCCTTCTCTTTATTTTGACATAAAAATTATTCTTATTGACCGCCTTCTATTATATAGTGGAGTAATCTTCGTTCTACAAATGAATGTCCAAAGTCTCTCTATGTTGATAATGTTGTAGGGATGGGATCAATTTAAGTTTTATCATCTTAATTCTTTATCTTTATTGCGCTTTACTGATGCACTGGATTTTGGAAAAGGAATGTGCACATAAATTGAAACGTGTCCTTTGGCTAACCTTTCTGATGCCTTCCTTCTTTGATTTTGGGGGCCATGGTTTCATAACATAATACTCATGAGTTTCTCAGTCTTTTACAGGTATAGGGGACCAACTATTCAAGTGGAGACAATTTCTTGATTTGGGACAGCTATTTCATCCCTTTTGGTTGTTTTTTAATTTATTTATTTTTATAGCTATATTTTCATGCCATTAGTGGCTATAATCATTATGCTTTGTGGAGCCTACACATATTTCACGTGCAAAATATTTGTATGAAGGCATTCAATAAAACAATATCTTTCGATGTCTTTAATTAAAACAATATTGAGTGATGGTGGGTAACATATCTTGAAAGAAAGGAATTGGATTTATTGGTATTTATTACCCATATAAGAATTACTTTATTTCATAATTTTCTTACCTAATATGCCCATACAATGCAGATTCTTCATAAAAGTAACTTACTGTCCCCAATTAAATTAATATTTGAACAAGAATGGAAAGAAATTGAAATTACTACCTAAGATGGTACGAAATTTTAGCTATAAAAAAGGGTTCCAAGCTCTCCACAAATATCAGCTAACTCTGCCACTGGTTGAACGAGAAGTTGTGCATTCAACATAGATGGAGCCGAACAGTGAGGGAGATGAAGGCATCAAAACACCATTCTTGAAGTTATTGGATTAGCAATTTGCTAGATGTTACGTATGGAACTCTCTCTCTCTCTCTCTCTCTCTCTCTCTCTCTCTCTCTCTCTCTCTCTCTCTCTCATTTATTCTTTTTATCAACAGTGAAATTAGAAGTATCTTGATAATTTGACACTGATAAACCTATGTTTTTTTTGTGGACAGTGTGAAGAGTTTTTCTTCTAGGAACTGCTTCTACTTCGTTGCTAGATGTTGATGATTGCCCGGGATTCCATCGAACAACGAAACAGCCACCAAGATTGGATCTCTTCTTTACTGAACCACCTCTTGATCAACCTGCACATATGTGCCTTTTTAATTGGAATCTCACAATGGTTTCATTAAAGCATAGGCACATATATATATGTCTAGGGATGTGAGGATGGATACCTAAATCTAAAAGTAGAAGATACTCGGATTTTTATTTGTAATTGCATAGAGATACAAAGATTTGTTATGTAATAATTTGGTTTCACATGTCGTGGATGTGTAAAGAATCTTTGAAATAGCAAAGATTTGGGAGTGAACAACGTCCAAGTTTTTCCGAGATATTCTTCAGTTCGTTGTTTGTTGTGCTTTTGGTTTCTTAGTTTTACTATGATTGGCGATATTATTCATGTTTCTTGCTTAACAAAATAATATTATATTAGGATAAAACCGTAAAATAAAAAGATTAACAGAGCGGAAGTCTTGTTTTTATACTCTATGAATGTTTGTCAAAAAAAAAAATATGATGTCCTCTTGCAAAAAACAATCTTCTATGAAGAGGACCTAGACTCCCTTGTCATCAAAGAACAAAAAACCAGGCGTACAAAAATTGTTACCTCTCTGTTGGCTGATGCATATTGAAAGAACCCAAATGGAAAAACATTCTATAGGGATTACCACCAAGAGATCGCGAGGTCGAATTTTATAAGACCAAAATATTGTTTGCTAGATTTTTTGTTTAGGTCCCGGGGTTTGTCAAGTTCTGCCATTGGACTGGTATACTGTTTATCATGAGAAAACTTTTATTGATAAGTTAAATCTAGAAGGGATCCGTGCAATGTACGACCCAAAAAAGGGGAAGAAGTGCTGCTGTTATATGGCCAATCTAGCTATTAGTAGTTTTGTATCTTCTTCTTTTTTTTGTGTGTATTATTAGTTCGTCTCGATAAAAGGAATCCAAAAAGATAAAAAAAAATTATGATTAGAACTCTCAATTTTTTGAATAAGATTGAAAAAATTGGAAAAATCT
This sequence comes from Vaccinium macrocarpon, assembly GCA_022606695.1. Lineage (NCBI taxonomy): Eukaryota > Viridiplantae > Streptophyta > Magnoliopsida > Ericales > Ericaceae > Vaccinium > Vaccinium macrocarpon. The sequence goes on along the minus strand of CM040170.1, from coordinate 22,539,942 downwards.
ATCTTTTTAACTTATTTTTTTATTTATTCAAAAAAATTTAAGCTTCGATCATAATTTTTTACTTTTTTTATTCCTCCCAATAATACACAAAAATTTTATGTATAACTAAAAAACACGGAAAAAAAATCAAGTAAAGACAAAAAAATAAGCCAGGTGACTATATTGTTGTGCCTATTTTTCTCATAAAATGAGACATGCTATGTTGGACCCTTAAAAAAATGTAAAATTCAAAATTAAATTAATATAAAAATAGTGAGACCCACCGCGTTTAGTTAGCATACAAATATTCAATTTTTGTGTAACTCACTACAAATTGATACTTTATGTTGGTCCACACAAGTGTGTGGAGACCCCTAGAGCAAAATTAAATGTGTATAGTAATAGTGGGACACACCTCATTTAATCAAAATATAAATATTCAATTTTTGTGAGACTCACAACAGATCGGGAGGGTATTCGCACACTATGAATGGCACATGCAAATGTGTGGCGACCCCTAGAGAAAAGTTAAATGACTATGATAATAGTGGAACCCATTGCATCCAATTAGCATATAAATATTCAATTTTTGTGGGACTCACTCTAAATTGATTGGGTTCCACACATTTTATGATTGGTCCACACAACTGTGTGGCGGCCTCTAGAGTAAAATAAGTAAAATATTTATGCAAAATAAGCAAAGAAAGGCTTGCCTAACCCAACAATTAATTTGGGTCCTATCTAGGCCTTGTGATTATTATTACCAAAACGTAAGTCTTATATTCTTTGTTCTTGTAAATCTCTCTAGCTATCCTCGTATTTCTAATCATATGATTATAAGGACGGCAAGAGGCCTTTGCTCAACGGCATGAGGACTAGTGTACCTATGCATCAGGAGAAAAGATGCTATGACTTTGCTCAACGGCATCAATGCTCCTGACACAGTGTTGTAGTGGAAGAAAACTAGATATCGTTCTAGTAGACGAATGGGTGACTAGATATCGTTCTAATAGACGAATTGGTTAGATCTCATTCTAACATATAGGTTCTTGAATCCACAAGAAAAAGATAAGCAACCTAGAAATATTATTGATAGATGATTCAATTTTCATGCAAGGTTACATCCCTATTTATAATAACAACAACCTAATTCGACTAGGACTCAAACTAATTAAAGAAGAAGCAAATCCTAATTCAACTAGGACTCAAACTATTTAAAGAAGAAACAAATCCTAATTCAACTAGACCAAGAATCCTAATAAAATTGAAAATCAAAATCAAACGGAATATGGAAAGATAATAACTCCAACCTAAACAAAAATATTCCTAGTCAAAATCTTATTCTAAAACAATACAAATAAAAAGAAAGAAACTTCCACATCTTGTAATACATCATTCCCTCTCTCTTAAAAAAAAAAAAAAAAAAACTCGCCCTCGAGTTTCCAGTGCTTGAAGAAACTTGGTACGTCTTCTCTTGTCCGCATCAACTTTGTATTTTAAATTAATTTTCTTAAACAAGAACTTCTGCAATGAACTCCACGCGGCATCACCTCCAAAAAAAAATTAGTGTCGTCTTCCAAGATTTGGCAAGTTGAGCACGAATAAGATAATACCCAAAACATGGGGAATGCTTCCACTTCTTGCTGCTTTTCCAAAAATTATTTATATAAAAGAATACTTGTAATGAGCTCTTCTCTGTATGCTTCAACTTGTTGACAAGATTCACTAGACGGATATTCGGAATCAAATCAAATTGCTCCACACCAAGAAAATTGTCACGCCCTCAAAATTTAAAAGGATAATTCATTAAGATAGTCCACGTGGACGGTCAACAAGTCCACGTGCCACATCAAAATCCAAATAGATTAGTCAAAGTTTACATCCAAGTATACAAAGGTCAATTGGTACCCGTACCCCAAAATGAAAAAACAACAAATGTATAATTATTACAACCCCAATGTCAAAAAACGAGAAATTTAATTAAGTTACAAAATCATCTTAATAAAGTACAAGTTCTAATATGATAATATAACTCCTCCATTGGCTTTCAAACAATGCATGCATGCACTCCAAGCACTCCATATCATGCTCCTTGGGAGGTACCTGAAATTTATAAGGTTGAGCTCACTAGCCCAGTAGAGAAATGTCTAACAATTCTAAATGAAATGAAATATACGTGGGTAATAGACAATATAGCAAAAGTCATGTAACAAATGTTAAAAAGGAGTTCGGATAGTCAAAGTGGCTTGAAAGAAAGCACATAATCGATTAGATTTCGTTTACCCCCGTCATTCGTCCCCAACTAGTGCTTAACACGCACACAACATGCCTTATATGTTTTACACAATATCCATATCCATCTCATTCCTTTCCAAATATTTGATCATTTTTCAGGCATGCCATATAGGCCCCGTGTCACTCCGGGCATGCCATAAAGGCCCCGTGTCACTCCAGGCATACACCTTTAGGGCCCCGTGTCACTCCTGGCATACCCTTTCGGGCCCCGTGTCATCATTACCACATTCATACTTTATTCCATGCTCAATAATATCATTACGGTGTCCATATGTCCCATCACGTTACGATCATGTGTTAATTTCATGCAAACTCATGTTTCGAGTTACCCGAACGTGTCCATAAAGGAGATTTTGGCCCGAGTGTCAAAGAAGTCAAAGTGACCCTCCCGGACCCTAACATGTGACCAGCAACTTACACAAATGAGCCACAAACAATGGATCATGATTCCTAAAAATTTTCAACAAAAAAAAGGTGTCCTATTGATAGGAGGTTAGGTCCTATTGATAGAAGAGATATCAGATTGACCACTATTGAAGCATCAGAGAGACCTATTGATAGAAGGTAAAGTTCTATTGATAAGGCGTCAGAGGCTCCTATCAATAGGAGGTCAAGTCCTATCGATAGGGCAGCTATCAGATTGGCCACAACAAAAAGTGAAAGGCTCTTATAGATAAGGGATGAAGTCCTATCGATATAGCGTCAGAGGCTCCTATCAATAGGAGGTCAAGTCCTATCGATAGGGAAGCCATCAGAATGGCCAGAACGAAAAATGTAAGGCTCCTATCGATAGGGGATGAAGTCCTATCGATAGGACAACACCAGATCCAAAATTTTACAACTCAAGGGGTGATCAATGGGGCTTCTCTATTGGCATTTCTCGGTTCTAATTGAACATATTAAGAGGACAAAGAGGCTCAAACAACAAATTAACACAACACATCACCAATTTACAAGATTTGCTATTTTCCCCAAATTCAAGAAATTGATAAAAGATGGGTTTCAAGTAATTCACAAACATCACCATGAAATTAAGCAACAATGGGATATGTTTACACCCAAATCAAGAGAAGAACAACATAGGAGCTAAGGGATAGTGAGTTACAATACCAATTTGACAATAATATAGTTTTCCCTGAAGCAAATCATTAAGACATGGAATGTTTAGCAATCAATTGACTATACACACACATACACTACATTTGCACTTAGAAGAGCAAGAAATTTCCCTACCTCAAGTGAAGGAAGGCTTGTAATTCAAGTGAGAGCCAAACCCTAACTTCAAGATCCAAGGAAAAATTCATCAAACACCGGTGTGAAACAAGCACAGGAACGCATAGAGCATGAGATTTTATGAAGGTTTTGTGAAGGGAGTAAGCTTGGAGCTTGAGATTTAGTGGAGTTTGTGGGAGAATTTGAGGAAGAAGATGAACAACAATGGAGGGTTAGAGAGAGAGCGAGAGAGAGGTGGCTGGCTATTTTGGAAGAGGAGGGGAAATGATTTTCTCTCCTCTCTCACACACCACATTTATTAACTTTAGAAAAATTACACCCCCGGTCCCTATATTGACTTGTGTATTGCACTAAGGCCCAAATCAATTAACTACACCCAACAATCCACCACTTAAACATTTTAATCAATTCCTCACATTTCCCCAACTTTATTTTTGAAAAATTGGTTAAAAACGTGGGTCCTTACAAAAATCCACAAAAGCAACATTAGCATCCTTCAAAGTACAATCATGGTGTAAATCCATTCTCTAGTTGTGTGCGTCGAATGGATTGTTGATCGGTTCTCTTGAAGTCAGTTCTTTCAAAACTGATGTATCATTATTTGTGTTGCTAACTTGCTTTTCCTCCTCAGCACTATTGTTGATATCGACCTCCTCCAATAGAAAGTAATTCTAGACCTCAGCTGGAGTGGGTAAAATCTGACTACCTTTGGAAAGGGCATAACACGTGCACAAAGTGTACACCACGGGAGGGTGATTAGTTCGGCACCACATAGGGGATCGTTACCCCTGTGTTGAGCTGTGCAGACCATATATAGGGTCAAGATGAAAGAGAAATAATAAATCGGGGTGTACTAGTTCAGCATGGTTCATAAGGAGATAACCCTAACGCGGTCAAGTTAGGTGGGTTACGAGTATAGCTTAATAGCATTCTGGAATACATAATTCAGTCTAATGCCAGCTCGGCATGAATGGGCTGAGCTATGTACGAGTTATACCGAGCTATATGGAAGCACAGCACAGCACAGCTTTAAATGTGGCGGTGAGACATTCCAGAAGACTCTCAAGTAATCCCTTATGAGATAAGCAGCAATCCCGAGAATTTAAGGATGAACATCAATATTCTTAATGTGATTAGGAGTATAAAGCATTTTGGAAAAGAGTCCTATATGGAAAGATGTCCACTGCGGGATAAGATCTTGTAGTATGTGGAAACTCAACGTCAAATAGGAAAGTCCAATTAGGAAAGGTTTCCTAATGCAAATGGGAAACCTACGGCACGTGATGCCCTCATCAACAAGTATCCCCGCCTATAAATATAGCACTATACCCATGAAGAAAGGTACGCTGTGAAATCCTTTCATATGCATAGAGTGGTTTGTGGTTTAAAGAACGAGATACTAACTTAGGCATCGAAGGGCCTTTACCGATGAGAGACAAAGGTGCTCTAACCCCTTCTTTGTTTTGCAGATTGAGGATTGCAATAAAGAAGCACGTGATCAAGACCTTACGTGAATTTTATCCCCGTACAATTCACCCTATGTGGGAAAACTTACGAAAAGCTTTTCCAGAAGAAATCAATCAACAATGGTGGCTTCAGAACCTATTCTTCGTACCCCACGAAAGAAGGGGGTGAAAGACGACATTGAAGAGACTCCCATGCACGCCACGACGAAGGGTGCAAGGACGGACAAAACCTAGGCTCCGAAAGCGCCACAGAAGAAGTCTGATTTCAAAAGATTTGACCTGGGAGATCTCCGGCTCCGACGAAGGGTGGCAACATAGGGGTGCTGCTAGGAAACCAGAGAATGAGTTTGTGGGTTAAAGGCTCAACTTTTCCATTCAATAGTTGGGCATACTATACCTGAATGTACAGAATTTAGATCCTAAGATTTAGGACAAAGAAAGGAAAACAAATATTACATAGAATAATTACAAGGATCCTAGTCTATCTCATATATCTCGTACAACTAATTACGGCAAGAAATCACGCTATGCAATCCATGTGATTCCACATGATTTCGTAACACTCCCCCTCAAGTTGGCACATAGATGTCGCTCATGCCCAACTTGTCAAGATAACTACTAAATGCTTGGCTTGATACTGGTTATGTGAGTACATCAGCAAGTTGATCTTCAGATCAAACAAGTGGTACTTCAATGAGCTTTGCTTCAAGTTTTTCCCTAATAAAGTGCCTATCAACCTCAACATGTTTAGGTCATTCATGTTGAACTGGATTACGGGCAATGTCACATGTTGCCTTATTATCACAGTATAATCTTATAGGACTGGTTTGTTCAATATGTAAGTCTTGCAGTAGATTTCTGATCCACAATAGTTCACATATTCCCTTATCCATGCCCATGTATTCGGCCTCAGCACTGGATCGAGCTACTAACTCTTGCTTCTTACTTCGCCAAGTAACCAAATTTCCACCTACAAAGGTGAAATACCCAGATGTGGAACATCTATCATCGATCGACCCAACCCAATCAGCATCGATATAATCAGCATCAGTATAACCTTCAATGTCCAAATTGTCTCCTTTTGTAAACATAATTCCCTTTCTAGGAGACGACTTCAAGTAGCGCAGAATATGAATGACGGCATTCATATGTTCTTCGCTTGGAGCATGCATAAATTGACTAACCACACTTAGTGCATATGCCAAATTTGGCTGAGTATGTGCAAG